>CM077024.1:157131958-159531958 GCA_039090855.1 Macrothele yani | reverse complement strand
TCGCATTATTATAACCACCTTCTACTTTTGACGTCAACAGCATATAGCCAATGAAAGAAGGCACGTGTCATCAGCTGGATTGGAGGGTATATAAGGTGTGCTTGTAGGCATTCTGCAAACATATCACACATTGCTGTCATGGATAAAAGGAATGATTTATCAGATTTGCAAAGAGGGATGATTATTGGCTTTTGGGCCAAGGGTGGCAGTATTACTGAAACAGTGCAGTTTGTGAACTGTTTGCCTGCTGCTATGGTTAAAGTGTATCATGATTGGAGAAATAGCGCCATTGCGAATAGGCAATGTGGCAACTGCAGAGCACCATGTGCCATTGATGCGAGAGGTGAATGTCGGCTGCGAAGGTGCATGAGGGCCGATCGACACACTACAGAGGAGCAACTCACAAGCCATATGAACCAGAGAGCTACTGGAAGTGTGTCTAAAATGACAGTTCAGTGAACCCTGCTTTGTATGGGGCTCCGATACAGATGGATAGTCACTGCACCTATGCTAATGAAGGTGCATCAGCAGAAAAGGCTTATATTTGCATGGCAGTATTGGCATTGGACCTCCGCTGATTGACAAAGGATTACCTTCTCCGATAAGTCACGTTTTCTGCTTCATCAAACGGATGGACGTTGGTGTATAAAGCAAGAAACATCACAGAACAAAGGCTCTTAAACCATTGCTGGCAGAACACAAGCTGGTGGGGGCAGCGTTATGGTTTGGGAAATGTTTTCATGGCATTCCTTGGGTTCACTCATGCCTGTGAAAGGCACTATGGACCGAATTCATTATGAATCCATCCTGGCAGACCATGTACACCCACCCATACTTACCGACTGTCTTCCCTGCGGCAGATGGGATCTTTCAGCACGACAATGCAATGTGTCAGACTGCTAGAAATGTCTGAGAGTGGTTGTAAGAGCACGATGAAGACTTCAAAGTACTTGCCTGGCTCCTTAATTCCCCAGACCTAAACCCAATTCAGCATCTGTGGAAGCACCTCGATCGTGTTGCTTGCTCTATGGATCCTCCACCATACACCCTCCAGCAGCTGTCAGATGTGCTCTAGTCAGTATGGCTCCACATACCTGTGAGTATGGCTCCACATACCTGTGAACACCTTCCAGCACCTTATTGAGTCACTCCCAGCCCATCGAGCTGCTGTCCACGTTGTACATGACAGTTACTCTGGATATTAGCTGGTGGTCACAATAATGTGACTTGACCGTGCATAAGTATACCTTATATTTCTGAGGTGGTTTTGTTAAACAAAAGGTCAACAGGTTTGTGCATAGCCACCATGAAGAGAGAGAGAGAGAGAAGGGGAAAGGGGAGAGAAAGAGAAAAACTCGGTTAAGATTATTTGTGTTACAAAAGTCTATTCGATGGGTGACAATTGAACAAATAAATTTTAAAAAGTTTGATTCAGTTAAGTAAAAAGCAGCCTGGTGGTATGATGCCTCGACTGCATCCCTGGGTGCA
Source organism: Macrothele yani (assembly GCA_039090855.1). Taxonomy (NCBI): domain Eukaryota; kingdom Metazoa; phylum Arthropoda; class Arachnida; order Araneae; family Macrothelidae; genus Macrothele; species Macrothele yani. The sequence goes on along the minus strand of CM077024.1, from coordinate 159,530,470 downwards.
TGCCAGAAGTAAGGTATTTTCCAAACTGTACTGTCCCAACAATGAAGTTTGGTGAAGACAGTGTGATGGTATGAACTTGTTTTTTGTGGTTTAGCTTGGGCTACTTATTAGTTTTCAACAAAACTATGCATTCTGAGCTCTACTTAGACATCCAGAACAATTATGCGCTACCAATGTTATGGCCGTACTTTGGGGAAGGCCCATACCTCCATCAGCAGGACAATGCACAATGTCATACTGCTCATATTGTTTCAGATTCGTTTGAGGACAAGGCCATCAAAAAGTTGAACTGTCCAGTATGTGAACTCAGAGAATCTTTGGAATGAATTGGATCTCTGGGTACATGGAAGAAGAGATCACAGAACAAACAAAACTGAACTGGTCATTGCTTTGAAGACAGAATAGTGGAACATATCAGTGGCAGGCAGGCAAATAGGATTTTTTTCTGGGGAAGGTCATGATATCGATGAAATCTATGTAAAAAGTACACTAATAATTTGCATGCAATATAAACAAATTATTGATATCTAGGAAAAATAAATACCCCCAAGTAGTGTATCACTAGATATTTAATTGATGCCATGAAAGTATCTTTACTGAGTAAATTAAAGTTCAGAAATTAACAAATTATTAATAATGAAAAAAAATGAAATAAATTCCATTAAGAATAATTAGATACAAATAATGTGAGCATTTGCCATAAACATAACTATAATATCAAGAAAATGCACTGAAAGAAGGTGTCTTCTCTCTGGGATATCTCCTATCTGAATGACCACTGACAACAGATTTATGTTTATTGCTCTGGTGATATTTTTCATTGAATTTGCAATTACTTCCAATAAAGAGCAAATGCTGGTCTTGGAAGCTTGACCACAGACATCTACTATGCTAGAAGAATTTTAGTGCCAAGTAGACTGTAACAGAAATTTCCTTCACCCAACCCTAGGAAAGGTTAGACCCTAGTGGGTTAGAGCAGTTAGAATAGGTAGAAGTAGGAGGCGTCATAACCTAGGAGTTTATACCTACACTAACCCTCATTAAATGGATTCACAATATAACAAGTTTATCCCACTTGTTGTCTTAATGAGATATATGGGCAGTGGAAAAGTTCAGTAATTGTGTTGTCTAAAATCTAGGGTCAGGTTGCAGATTGAAAGCCTGACAATATGGCAATGCAAAATATATACAATTTTGTTTTAGGAGCATTCAGTGCAGAGGAAAATGGAATCAAACTGAGAAAGAGCAAATAGCAAAATACAAAATAGCACTTCTAATGCAAATCCCCCCCCCCCCAAAAAAAAAAAAAAACACCTCCTGGGCTCTGGAGGGGCTGTAACCCTCAAAACTGTATCCTGGTTGCACCTCTGATCAGTGGCCATTATATAAAAAAACTGGCACAGAATATTCTCTGTAGACTAGAGGCCATCACAAGGGCCAAAGTTTTCAGCACACAATTTATTAAATTTTCTGTAAATAAAAACTATTTGTAGTGCAGGTGTCTGGATATTAATGGTATGGCAATGCATTACTGCTATTATTTAGCCTTTGGTCTTTCAAAAACTGCAAAGGTCATACAGGTGATCTATGGTATCCACAGAGTTGTATAAAAATAAAATGTATCTGCGTACACAACCACTGAAACAGAAAACTTGCTCCAAACCCACAAAGCGCTAACCACGATAACAATAGAATAGGAAATTTTAAAATAAAATTAATAAAACAGTAGTTATTAGAACATTACAGATCCAATGAGGGCAAATAAGTACATTACAACTGAATGCAGCAATGTGTGTGAAATGTGGACCCTTATAGCAAAATATTAAAATATTGGAATATGAACCTCATAAAAAAAAAGAAGCTAATTAAAGAAAGTTTTTACATTCAGAAAAACAGTTCCATCAATGAACCTTCAAAAATGATAAATATTATTTTCAATAACTTAATTAAAAAAATAGTAGATTTACAAAATACATAAGGAAAAGTTTTTAATTTAATAAATGACAACTGTAAGAAGAACCTGGGAACAAAATTTAAATTTTTCCTGTGTAAACAAAACTTCTGGTACAGTTTCTATACAATACGGAAAGGCCTTCATGAGATCTAGAGGCCAGAAATGTCTAAAAAAAACCTCAGACGATGTGAAAAAGAATTGAAAGTTTAAGTTAAAATAGAATAAGTATATTAATCTGAATAAAGCATTGAGGAAGTGTTTTAATTGCTGTAAATAACATTTTTATTTTATTTTTATTCTGCAAGCAAAAACTATTTGCAAAATCTGCCAATAATTTGGAAACTATCCGTGTACAACGTACGCTCATACGTCAACATTCTGCTACTCTGGGTATCCACATAGATGTGTCATGATAATGAACTTCCAGTTATGCCAAAGCTGTATTGGGTGTTGAAGGTATAAGAAACAATAGTTTTGCCCGGCTAACTTCCTGGTAAAGATAATTCAGGCCAAAATAATTACCAGAGAAACGCTCAAACTGAGGTAAACAAGAAAATTTTTATGTATTATGATTTTTATTTCAAAGCTTCAAAAATGTAGGCTTTCAATATTAATGCCACAGCATTTTATTTTCAAAGCTGTGGCATTAATATTGAAAGCCTACATTCTTAAGTAGTAAACCATCAATAGTAAGAAAACTATTAAAATTATCCAGTCTTTGATACAAGCTTTAACATTTCTTTCTTATCAGAATTTTCTGCATAATTCTTTTCTTTAATTTTATTAACCTTTTTTCTAGCACATTGTGTTTGTATGCCATTTACCTCACTCTGCACCTGTATATTATACATGATGTTTTCCCCCTTAGTGTTAAGTATTGGGTTGGTGTGAATGAAATGTCCGGCAAAGGACCAGCACACAGTGGACAGCAAGAACGGAAATGTAGGAAAACTTACCTAGGCAAAATAATTCCCCTCAGCATCGACACATAGTTGCCATCTGTCCGGCAAGGCCATGATCCTAGAACGAAAAAAAGTCTTGTGGCTGGGACCCAAAGAAGTTATCAACTGCACATTGAATCTTGTTATCTGCCGTTAACTGTTTCCTGGACAGGAAGTGATACAGGTGACGAAACAGATGATAGTCTGTTGGAGACAAGTCTGGGGAATAGGCAGGAGGCAGTGTTTCATAGCTCAAAGCACTTAGTGTCAGCATCATTTGTTGTGTGACATAAGGGAGGGCGTTGTCCTGGAGTAGAAGAACACCATGTCTGTTGACCAAAGCTGGTTGTTCTGCAGAAATTTCCCGTGCATCTGGTGCAATTCAACACAATAATGTTCTACAGTGATGGTTTGGCCTCTTGCCAAGAAACTCTGATGAATTATCCCACGTGTGGACCACCAGATAAGGAGCAACATTTTCTTGGTGTGTAGGAGTGGCTTAGGATGCCGTCCAGCAGGCTGTGCCTTGCTTAACCATTGTGCAGATCATTTCCGATTATCATAAAGGACCCACTTCTTGTTGCAGGTGACAATTCGATGCAGCAGAGGTTCCTGTTTAATCCTGGCAAGCAGCGACATGCCCAGTCTTGTTGGCAGTTGTAAACTCACGCGGCAGCAAAATGTCCAGCTTTTTTTACCTTACCCAGCACAGGCAGACGCTGAACAACTGTAGTGTGGTGGACACCTACCTCTGCTGCTATTTCACAACACATTTTTCGAGGATCCACTTCAACCACACATAACAGAACATCATCAGAAACAGCAAGAGGTTGGTGATCACGTACTTTATTTTGCAGGTCCGCATCTCCGCTTCGAAACTTGGCACAAACCATCGCTGAATAGTTCGTTCGTTGGCTGTATTCTCCCCAAATGCTTTGTTAACATTTTGAGCAGCAATTCCTGCAGAATGCCCCAGTTTAAATTCACACAGAAAGACGACTCTCAAATCTGGCATCTGCACTTTTCCTTTGCAAGCCATGTTACATCCAAACAAACCACGCCTGAACCTTGTTCATCACACATGTGCTAGCTATTTATAGTAACTCTGTGACACAATACCCGCAACACCTGTGGGTGGAACCATTCCACTGTGGTGGGGGCCTGTCTCCACTGCTCATTCACACCAGACATTTAATTTGCATGAACCTTGCATGAATACTTATTTCCAACATGTAACTATTTCTGTCTTAACTCTGCATTATTACTTTGTGTCTAGCCTTTGTGTCTTAATCATGTTTTTCAGGGTGTCAATGAGACAAAACTCACATAGGCATAGTAGCATAACCAAAACATTTTGGGGAGCATGAATAAGTGTAAAATGTTGTTTTCCTTGGGAAAGGCACAGGAAAGTGTAAACTGACGTTTTCCTCTTGGGCAGAGGGAGGCAATTCTCGGAATTAGTTTTTTCGTAAAGTCACAAATTTTGTATGTTTTAAGTGCATAACAAACTTTTCTTTGTTATGCATCCTCTTCAGCCACTCTGACAATGAATGATGAACAGTTCAGCGTATCTTTGACAAGATGCTAAGTTTTCTGAAACTAAAGTCCTCTCCTCTCTTTCATTAAAAATTCCTTTAAATATCACAAATCTTTTTGCTGATACATGGACAACGTTATATAATTAGTTATCTACATTTATAGCATTTTGTCATGGTTTTACTTCCTTGCAAAAAGAAATTGCTGTCGAATCTAAACTGTGCACAAAACAGTGCATCTGTGTGTTTGCAAAAATCTTGATTTTTCCTCTTTGAACTCTGTAGTGACTTCATTAGACCTTCCACCCTTATTTGCTGACCCATCATAGGCTCGCCCATAGGGCATTAAAATTTTCTAAAGCTGGGGGGGGGCGCACCTTCATGACACCCTGCCCCAATGCTATGCCCATGATAGTAAGAAAACTATTGAAATTATCCAGTCTTTGATACAAACTTTAACATTTCTTTCTTTTCAGTATCTTCTGCATAGTTCTTTTATTTAATCTTATTAACCTTCTTTCTGGCACATTGTGTTTGAATGCTATTTACTACACTCTGCACTTGAATATTATGCATGATGCTTTCCCTTAGTGTTAAGTACCTTCCATGAACACTGATTTCCAACATCTGTCTTTGTTCTGTATTGTTATTTTTGACCTTGTGTCTTAATTATTTTTTTCAGTGAGGCAAAACTATGATGTTTCTGACATCCAGGATGGAATCCCTGAAAGTTCATTATCACAATCAAGTCCCAAATCCCTATAACCATCATCTTTTGATATCTAAACATGGCTAAGCTGATGACACTGAATAAAATGTGGTAGCAAAAAAAGCCAGCTCATAAATTATGAATTTTCTTTTTAATACTGCACAAACCTAAAATTCACATTAGAAAGATGAAAGGGAAACCATTCAAACAGGACACATTAGAGATAATTAAAACATTCATACCTAACAACTGCAGCAAATAACTTTGCTTCCCGTATCCTGAGGGTATCTCTTTCAAGAACAGCACACAAAGTCTCATGATCAATATCTGTAAAACCTTCAGCAGCTAATGCTTCTGAAGTATACTTGTCGATTGTCTCTAGGCACAGAGCAGCAAGCTGGGGTTCATCAAATAATCTCGCTTGAGTCAGGAGCATGAAAGCATTGTCACTACTAAGATTCGATTTTTAGAAAATCAACACACGCTTTTTCAAGGGCAGGCACAGCATATTTTTTGGCAGTATAGAGAGTCATCATCACAGTTTCTGGACCAATCTGCACTTCGTCAGTGTACAGAAATCGAAGAAGTGCCAGGAAAGCACCAGGCTCGACGTCAGGCAGCTCTATTTCTTCAGATGTAGTGGCCATAGCACCATTGAACATAGCATCAAATACTGCACTACCTACAGATAAAATGAACTTGTGGGCAGGGATCCTCTGTTGCTGGGTGCCCTTGCCTACAACAAAATGCACGTCACTTAGGATTTCTTTGTTGAATATAAATGCTAATCTGTGATTCAGGGTTGGCTTTGAGGCCTGCCAGTTGAACATCACTTGACCAGCATAGTTCACAGCATTGTTTCCGACAGAGCTGAGTGGGACATTGAGAGCAGGATCTTCCAGTATTCGTCTGTTTGTATTTCCTTCTCTGTCTCTGTGATTTCCAGGAATGTTCACTGGGGTTTCTGACAAATCCAGGGCGCTGCTGTGGGAGCTGTTGTTCTGAGCCACTTTAGCAACTCCAGAGGACATGCTGCCAACTGGAAAGTCTCAGATCTATAGCTGTGATTTTACTTCAGCTCAGATGTCCCTGATGCAGAAAACCTGAGGAAAAATTGCATTTCTTAGAAAGTAAATAAGAAAATCTGAATTTATAAATCACACATATTTAAAGAAAAAAAAATCACACCAATCCCTGCAAAAAAGTACAAAACCTAGTATTAAAAGAAATCCGTCAGTACAAAACCTGAAAGTCTTAATATACGAGAGCTACTCATTAAAAGAGTGAGAATGGATATAGCTACCAGCCATGTTGTGCAGAATCCTTTGGGGTATGGTCTTTCTCAAAGTAGTCACCATTCATGGCAATACATTTTGTCCAACATCGTTGCCAATCCTGGAAACATGTTAGAATACACCTGGCAACAGCCTCTTCAGAATCACCTCTGACTTCATGACATTCAACTAGTTAACTTTTTCTAATGGGATTTATCTAGGAAATGTTTCAATTTTTTGCAAATTTTTGGAGAGAACACCTTTCCTTCGTCAGGCAGTATTTCAATCCATTCTCCATCACTGTCTTCACTTACAGTGAACCTTGATGGTTATGGTTATTCTGAAAAATATCTTGCCAGATGTTAGGCAGCGTTAATCCCCAACAGTCATTTATGATGGAGTTCTGGTACTTTTCAATGTCAAGTCCCTCTTTCAATTTATGATTCAGGAAGTTGGATTGAAGTCCAATGATAGTTAAAGACTCCCAGTTCATGTGGTGTCCTGTTTCTCTAATGTGCCTGTCTAATCCTGTCTTGTTCGGAAATTTTTTTATTGCTGCTTTGTGCTCCACGATGCGAGTTTCCAGCCTACGATCTGTTTCACTTATGTAGTATTTTCCACAGCTGCAAGCTGCTTTGTAAATTACTCCTTGCATTTTTAATAAGTTTTCTTCTTTTTGAATCAAGCTAGGGCAAAATTTCTTAATCTTGTTGTCTAAACTGGGAGCTTATCTAATATTATATTTACTGCTAATTTTCTTTAAAGATTCAAATAAACCTTTTTAATACATAATTTTTCTAGTGAATTTAAACTCCTGTTTGCTTGTATTTTTTTTCTTTTTTTCTTGTGTGAGTAATTTATCTATTTCCTTTTTTGGGTAGTTATTTTCTGTTAGCAATACTTTCAGTTCATCAACGTGGGCTTTTTTCATTTCTTCTGACGAGACCAAATTATCTATTTTTTCAAAAAATTGGCATGCAACATTCTTCTTTATTGAGTATGGATGATAAGAGTTAAAATCCAGTATTTTATTAGTATCCAAAGGTTTTTTGTACATTTTTGTGACGAACTTACCTTCTTGGACATAGATGATCAAATCCAAGAAGTTTAATTTTCCTTCTGTTTGAACCTCTTAAGTGAACTTTAGAGAATCATCTAATTCATCAAGGCAACTAAGAATTTTTTCTGGTAGATCTTTATCCTTGCTACCTATAATGAACAAGATATCATCTATATATCTGCCATAAAGGCAAAAGTACGAGGGTTGAATCAGTACCCTTTCCTCCATTACCTGGATAAATCCCATAAAAAAAGTTAGCTAGTTTGAATGTAATAATCTAGGAAGCCACAAAACAAAGATGAATTTTCTTTATGACTGCTGTGGATGACACAAAATGCTTCCCCTGTAATTCCGCTTTCAACCTTGGTAAGAGGAAAAAATCACAGGACACTATGTTTGGACTATAAGGTGGGTCTGGCACAGTTTCGATATTTTTCTGGGCCAAATATTGTAAAACCACATTAGAAACATGTGGTCTTGCATTACGATGTAGGTGCCAAGCACACAGATGAAGAGTGGGGCATTTCCATTGGATGTGTTTGGCCAGGATCTTCAAAACTTCCACATAATACTGTCCCATAACAGTGGCATGCACAGGGACTTCATGGTGGTAAATCATTCCATGGTTATCAAAGGAACAAATCACCATGTTCCTTCCTGCAGAAGGAACAACTTTGGCCTTCTTTGGCATTGGAGAAGATGGCGATTTCCAGATGCTGCTTGCCTGTTTTCTTTTGAGATCGTAATGAAACCAGGTTTCATCAGCTGTGACAATAGAATTCAGGTATGCTTCACAATGCCCAGCAAGCAGGCCTTGAAACTCTACAGACATCCACTTGCACCTGTTTCTGCTCAGGTGTCAATAAACGTGGAACTCAATGTGCACAGACACGCCACACCTCCTATGCAAATCTTCATGTAAAATATTCCATGCACTATCATGTGATGTGTAATGCAGCAGTGAGGTTATCCAAAGCTATCCGGTGATCTTTCCGAACAATCACAGCAGGGCTAATCCATGAACTTAGAGACAAAGGTAGAAAAAAAAAAAAAAAACATTGATATATCACATTTATTTTTTTAGGCATAATATGCCCAAATATTATTTGTTTACACAAAATACTTGTGGCAACAGTGTTTTCATTTCTAAATGGCTACCTGTAAACACCATGTGGCTTCATGATTCTTAGAGTGTGACATTGCTTCTTTTTGGAAATTCATTCTCTGCAACAATTGGTAGGTTTAACAAATTTTACTGTAATTTTATCTTTTTCAACCATTTAGCTAAGTTATTAATACTTTCTCAAAAAAATTGATAAATTATAATTTAAATCCAAAACTTAAGTCTCTGTACCGTTGGTCACAAAAACACATATTTCTTTATAACTAGAAGATAACTTGACTAATTAAAGTGTAATTTCATGCCTTGCTTCTGTGACATACACTTAATATATAATTTCAAGAATATTCAAAAGTGTACACATACACAATTAAACATTAAATTACATCATAATGTGAGTCACATCAGTAGAATGAAACAAATATTGTTTTTTATTTCGAATATAATTAGTAAAATACTTCAAAACTATTTTGTACAGGCAAAAATTGTTAGTATTGTCTTGTTTCACTTTCAGATTTAGGAAAAAGTTATCCATAAGTCAATGACTGCTGCTGAGCACCAGCCAAAGAGATGGCATAAGAAGAAAGATGAAAGCACACATGAGCAATACAAAAAGAAACATTTGGAAGAAGTGCAAAAGAGTAGAAAGAAACAAAAAAGAAAATCTATTGAAACTCCCAAAATCTACATAAAATAAAATACAGTCAGAAAAGAGGTTAGCAGTGAGGGAGTAGCAGCATTCAGAGCAAAGAAAAGAGAAGCATAACAAATAAAGCAACATTGAAAGATAATTTTCCAATTGATATAAATTACTCAGCAAGTGCTCTTGGGAAGGCAACTGCTAGAGCCCGTCGCAATTTGCCATCTTCTCCATGGAGAAAGAATGCAATAATTTGTAGATTATACTTCTTGGATGTTTGTCAGAATACAATTCCATCTCAATCATCAGAAATTTCCTCCTCCTCATCTGTTACCAATCTGTACTCTTCAACCATTCAGCAGAAACTGTTGAACTTGTAAACAGTTTTTACCAAAGGGATGATATAAGCCGCAAAGCACCCAGAAGAAAAGGCTCCATCACATTAAGGCAGAATAATTTGAAATCTAAAGTCCAAGTTAGACACCTGTTAAACCCTATTACAGAAACATTAACACTTTTTCAAGATTATCCAAAAACTAAAATTGGATAAAGTAAATTTGCAGAACTAATACCCAAGCATGTGTTAACAAGTAATCAATTGCTACATAACGTGTGTTTATGTAAATATCATGGTAAATTCAGGTACATTCTCATTCATACCTCCACTTGCAAATATTTTAAAAAAGGAATGCACGAAAAAAAACTTGCTACCAGCAGGGACTGTCATGGATAATGAGACCTTTTGACAACAGGCAACGAAAAAAGATCTACTTTAGAAAAAGCGGGTGTGTACTGCATTCCAACAAGAGATATTCCAAGTACAGAGAGAATAGATAAAACGAATAAAGTATATATAGGAAGTACCAAAAGAAGATTTAAAACTAGACTGGGAGAACACATATCCAACTGGAATAAAAAAGAATATAAAACATCATTGATTTAATATTGCATTGATACTCTGAGATGATCCCAGGTTGGACGGAAGCCAAATTAAGTACATCGCATAAAACGAAAGCCCAAATTTTAACATCAGAGACTGCAATGATTGAAAAAACAAGAGATAAGAACTGTAATTACAACGACCCAGTTGATATACGATACGCATGGAGATACCTCATTGAGCAGGAAATGAAAAAAAAAAAAAAAAAAAATAGACGACTTGAAATCAAGACAGATACAGTCAACTAATAAATATGAAAAATGGTGACAAGACAATTTAAAATCAGGAACAAGTTTAGACGAGTCCAATCAAGAACTAACATATACATGATGTAAAGAATGTGCAATAAAACCAAGATTAGAATGCGCAAAGGTTCTTCCAACATGGAATTGTTGAGTCAAGTTGCAGATTGTGTGATATTTGGCCACTGAACAACATGCACGATGAAGAAAATGTCGTTAAACCCACAGATGAAAAGTACAAGAATGATAGTTGACACTAGTGTGGGAATATTTAGTGCAGTGGCAGACAAAGTCGATACTATAGCCAAGACTGAATATCTTATCAGATCGATTTTCCTTCGACTTGAAGGCTTGACCTTTCGTTATTTTTATTTTTTGATTTAATTTTATATTGGATTCTTTGATTTGATTCATGATTCATTAAAATGAAGATTAATTAACCATCTATATCAAGTCACTATTTGGAGTATCTTCATGAAGTGACTGCTGGAAAGTTTAACATACAACTTCAAGGCAAATTTCATGCTTGTGACGTGGAATACCTTGAGGAACACAAGAAAATAATGCAATATCCAGATGTTTATTGATGAAAATGAAGATGTGAGCAACTGTTTTTTCATTTATATAATACTTTATCTTGATTTTTTAATATGCAATAGCATTCAACAGTGATGATTCAATGTCAGATGAAGCTGAATGAGTTTCCCATGAACACTTTGATATTCATACAACAAATGAAACAGTATAAAATATCACAACTATATAGTTGACATATATATATATACAATAAAAGCTTTTCTAGATGTTTTCCTTACCTAATGCATTTCAACAAACTATTATCTGTGAAACAAGAAAGGAGGACTGTTGGTACAACCACTGTGAAGAGTGCAAAGATGGCTTAGGTTTTCAAAAGAAGTATATTGAGAATGCAGAGATTGGCAATTTGATGTATGTTAAATGGTATGAATGGAAAAATGATAGTAAAGAACACATTCAAAAAGTGCTACAGGAAGGAACACTTGAACTAATCTTGCACATCTGTAAACTCATACCAACACTTTTGGAGAATTGTTATATAAAAAGGCATCAGGCAAAAGAGTACCAAAAACAGTGATTTAGTAACACCAAATAGCAATTTCTGAATTTAGGATCCACCTATCTTAAAATAGCTCTGATTCAAGTTGACTTTATGGAAAACTATACCTGTAAGTATCCAGATGAAATACAGAGTGCCCATTGGCAACAAAGTCAGGTAAGTTTATTTACAGCTGTAATCTGGCATAGTTTATCCTTGTGTACTAGCCTCTGATAAGCATGCAGTGGGTCACATCTCTAGTAATTCTGTTAAGACTACACAAAGCAACCCTTCATCAATACAAAATGGCTAAAACAATGAAAAAGTTTCTACTTCTTGGGAAACCCCCAATATGCACCTGTTGGATCCTTGAGTGTGTAAAACATCAAGCAAGTCTGGTGCGGATTTCCTATTACAGTCACATTTATGTAGTTTCTAATTTTGTGTGCACTGCTCCACCATGTTTACATATGCCCACTCACACCTACCATGAAGGAGCAAAGGAATCTGCTCTGCTGTTAAACAAAGACTATTAAAAACATACAACCAAAAATAATAGTTTCCTTTTTTTTTTTTTTTTTTTTTTTTTGCTGTTGATTTTCTCCATTACGATAAAAAAATTCCAGAACTCTAAAAACAAATTATATTTATGAGGGGATGCTGATAAATTCCCGGCCTCACCAAGAAGAAAATGGGCTAGAGCCATGAAACTTACAGACTATTCCACATATTCACCCCGAAATTCAACACATTTGGCACAGCATTTCTGCAGGTTTTTCAACGCTTCCAAAAAAAAAAAAAAAATTCTGAAGTCTGATCACTCAAATACTGCTCTGCTGCTGCTATCACTTCTGAATCATTCAAAAAAAAAATGTTTCCTTTTCAATTTTTTTAAGGTTTAGGAACAGGAAATAGTCTGATGGAACAAGAACTGGTAAGTAGGGTGGATGCAGGGACGTCACTGGACTTCGAAATCAGTTTCAGCGACGGGTGGGCGAGCATTATTTTTGGTGGGAGCAACTTTTTTTTTTACAAGAAACGCATATCTGTGATTACTACACCATAAGAAATAAATGGATTTAATACGCTATATGAATTTCTTGAATATTCATATTGTGATGTATTAAAAAAAAGTTAACTTTTTTTTACGAAACACTGAAAGAACAAATTTTTAATGCTTTTTTTTTCTCTTTTAATTGAAGGTTAAACGACCACCGTGAGCGACTCTATGGCTACAAGCACTTTCTCCATCCCTAATTTAAGGTAACTGGTTCCAGGGAATGAAGGGAGCCCATTCCGTAAGACAAACAGAACATCCATGTCGCAGGGGATTCGAAATCGGACTCTTCTCTGATGAATGGTCATAAGCCAGCGATTAAACCACTGCATCACCGGGTCAGCTTCAATGCATTTCACTAAGGGCTACAAAAGATCCGTGCAATTCCGACCCCTCTACCTGAACAGATATACATACATGGATCTAACTAGTTACAACACTGGTGTAAGATAAAAGTGTTGGTAGAATGTCGGTTTCAACTTTTCACTTGCTCTGGATGCATTGTCTTAAATTTCTTTTCAAAATTTCCCATTTTTGCTTAAAAAATTAGTGCTGTACTTGAACAATTTATTTAAAAGAAAATGTTTTTGTTTATCTAAATCAAATTTTAATGTTGTGCCATGCAGACACAATACTTCCTCCCTCCTTAACTTCCTTCCTTCCAACCAGCAACTTTGCCTTGCACACCTTTCCTACAAAGCAGTCGTCAGCCACTTTCCACTCTTTCACTGTCCTGGGGCTATCTTAAGAGCGCTAGTATAGCTTCAGACTCCACTTTCCGTGTTAGAATCCCCAATTTTGTAATAAAAACCAAACAGCACAGCAATTTGTAATTACCTCCCCTCAGTGAATTCCTATCCACTCTCCTCATTTGCCCCCTGCCCATACAAACATGAACAAGAAAGACGACACCGAATTTTCGGGTGTAATAAGCACGTCTTTTGAATCCGTTCTGACGCAAATTAAATTTATCAAAGCTATTCAAAGGCAATGCAACCGGTATGGAAAACAATAGTATCTGACGGAAGAAAGAAGTTCTTCAATTGGGTCTTTATTTATTTATTATTTTTTTTATTGGAGGTTTAACGACCACCATGAGCAACTCAATGGGCTATAAGCAGTCACCCGTCCCTAATTTAGGGTCACTGGTTCCAGGGAAGGGAGAAAGCCAGTGCCGTAAGACAAACACAACATCCATGCCTCACCGGGATTCGAACCCAGACCCCTTACGGACGAATGATCAGAGGCCATCGCTTAGACCACTGCACCACCGGGGCGGCATCGGGTCTTTAATCCCTCAGATATTGGTGTAAATGGAATCTTGAGCTTACGAACTCTTAGAAACAGGGTTATCGACAAAAATAAGATGTGACTTTACGTCCCCTGGTGGGAAAACCATGCATTATTTTAGGAAGAAAGTATTCTCAAAAGGTTTATCCATATGATCGGTATCGGTCCAAGAAAAAAAAATTTAGTCGAGTTTTCAGGAGCCCAGATTTTGCTACAAATGCATCAGAAGCAGAAATTAACACTTATGACCCCCTGGTGGCCAAACCATTCTTTACAAAACATTAGAAATCATGTGAAAAATATTTTTCATCAGGTCTTGTATGCAATACAGGAAGAATTTTTCAAATCGGAGTTTTAGGAGCAGAAAACGCAATTTACCTTTATGCGCCCTAGTGGAAAGTCTTAAATGATTTACGTGAAAATTTTGAATTTATAGGAAAAACATTTCGCATTGGAAACACTATCCAACAAAGAAGGAATTTCTCAAATCGGACTCCTAGAAGTAGAGATATTGACAAAAATAAGATATACATCTACGCCCCTGGCGGAGAAACTGTGGGATATTTTAGGAAGAAAATATTCCGAAAAGGTTTATCGATGTGAGTGGCATCAGTCTACATAAGAATTTTTTTCAATCGATATTTTAGAAGCTCAGATTTTATGGCAAATACATCAGAAGCAAAAATTAACACTTACGCCCCCTGGTGGCCAAAATATTCTTTACCAAAAATTCTAAATTATATGCAAAAGATTTTCCAGTAGGAGATGTATCCGCTGAAAAAAAGATTTTTCAAATCGGAGTTTTAGGAGAAGAGTTATTGGAAAAAATGTAATTTACTTTTACGCCCCCTAGCGGAAAATCTGTGCTTAATTTGAAAATGAAACTATATCTAAAAGACTCTTCGACATAAATGGAATCGAAAGATAAAAGAATTTTTTCAATCGGATGTTTAGAAGCAAATATGTGGATTAAAACGTAATTTTGAATTCGACATCATCTGCATTTACGCCCCCTAGCGCCAAAATTGTACATCGGAAAAAAAAAAAAAAAACGAAATGAAGGATCATCATTCGCATATTTCAAGCTTCCGAATGCAAAAAGAATGTTTCAAATGGGACCAATAGTTGCAGAGATACCGTGGGTACAGACGGATGGACGGACTGACGGACAGACTGACATACCGATAGCAGAAGCACGATCTTTTTTTACAAAAGACGTGCTAAAAAGAGGATTAAACTAAGGAATTGGAAGAGTGGAGAACAATTATTTTCGTGGCCCTAGGGATGCTATTTCAATAACCTTTCTACAGACATAAACAATGCACTTCCTAGGGGAAAATACGTAGGGCTACATGAAGTAAAACACAAAACTAATCATTACTTGGCGAGCACCGATTATATTTTAAGGTTAAGTATATTGAAAAATCACCGATTTGGAATTGGGTGGGCAACAGGGTGGGAGACATAAATTTTAGGGTGGGCTTGCACCCCCTTGGTGACGTCCCTGGGTGGATGATCTATGCACTGAAACCCCAAATCCCTCAAAGCATTCATTTTCTTGCCAGCCTTGTTTTCCTTCAAAGCCTCCTTTAATCAGCACAGCAAGTTGGAAGAGTATTCAGCATTTACTGTTTGGCCCTTCGGGAGATAGTCAGTAAAACGCCTTCTGAATTCCAAAAAACCGTTGCCATGACCTTTGAGTCTTGAATTTCTTTGGCTGTATAGAACCTGAGTGCTGCCACTGCAGACTGTTATTTCATCTCTGGATCGTAGCGATATAACCACGTTTCATCAACAGTAACAAGTCGCTGCAAAAAATTATCAGCCCTCAAAATGCTTCAAAACCGATTTGGAAGTGCACACTCGTTTTCATTTTTGATTGGTGTTCAAACATTTGGGCACCCACTTTACTGACATCTGCATATCCAAGTGCTCATGAATTATGAACCCAACACGTTCCCTGGATATCTCCAGTGTCTCAGCTATTGTTTTAGCCGAGATTCGACGATCTGACAAAATCAAGTCATGAACCTGATCAACAATTTCGGGTGTTGTCACTGTTGAAGGACTCCCAGACCTTGCTAAATCTTCGATCTCAAAGTCTCCACATTGAAAGTTGGCACACCATTTCTTCACAGTGGAATATGAAGAGCACTTGTCACTTAATGTATGCGTCATACACTCATAGATTTTCTTTGCACTTTTCTTCTTCAGGGATAGAATTTTCATGACAGCCTGAAGTTCCACATTAAAAAATTCAACACTTTGCATTGACATGATTCAGTTCAGAACATCTAACATCTGGGGAAAAAAAAAGAGCTATTAGTCTGAAGATAAAACAACACAAAAGCACACTCTTTCGAGCTGCAGTGACAAAATAATGCTACAATTACAGGAAGTGGGTTAGGCTGAGAACTTTTCAACATCCCCTCCTACTTTTCTGTGAGAAACACTAATAGGTTTGTGAATTTGTCAGTTATATCCTCAGCTGTGTTCCACACAGTTACAGATAATAACTGACACATGTATGATTAGCATTCTAAATAAAACCATGGGTAAATAACATTGTTTGAGAGGGAGCAGGGGGATTAATGACCACCATGAGCAACTTGTTGGGCTACAAGAAATTGCTCAACCCTAATTTGTGGCCACTGGTTCAAGAAAAAAATAGAGAAAATGCAGAGAGAGATAATGAAAAGAGAGCAAAGACAAACACTTCACCCATTTCTCATCTGGGATCACTCTGACAACTGATCACAGGACAACACTTACACCACAGTGCCACTGAAGCAGCAAACTATTGGGTTGTCGGAAAAGTCATGACACATTTTGGCACCCGATGGTGGTTGGGCGGTTTCGGAAGTACTAGAGGCATGCGCTGCTCTGTTATCGCTATGGCATTCGACAGGTGCTAGTTCTAGCTGCAGTCTAAAAGGAATAGTGAGTGATTTGGTTGATTTGCGGAGATTTGACATCAAGTTGAAGATGAAAGACCAAACTGTGCATTTTCGCCATTTTTTACTGTTTTACTTCCGTAAAGGGAAGAATGCGCGTCAAGCTTGTGAAAAGTTGTGTAAAGTGTATGGTGATAATGCTCTACAAGAACGTCAGTGCCAACGGTGGTTCGCAAAATTCCGGGCTGGAGATTTTGACCTCAACAATGCTCCTCGGTCCGGAAGGCCAACCGAGGTTGATGACGACCAAATCAAGGAATTGATCGAGTCAAACCATGTTACACGACACGGGAGACTGCAGACACATTGCACATCCATCATTCAAGCATTCATGACCACCTGAAGAAGCTGGGATACGTAAGCAAGCTCGATGTGTGGGTTCCTCATGAACTCAAAGAAACTCAATTGACGGTGCATATAAACATCTGCGATATGCTCATTAAATGCGAAGAAAACAATCCTTTTTTCAAGCAACTGATAACTGGTGATGAAAAGTGGATTGTGCATAACAATGTGCTGCACAAACAGTCTTGGTCCCGACGTGCTGCTTTGCCTCAAACGACATCCAAAGCAGACATTCAACAGCGGAAGGTTCTGGTCTCAGTGTGGTGGGATTTTTAAAGGTGTTGTGTTTTTCGAGCTCCTACCACGGAACCAAACAATCAATTTGAATGTGTACTGACGGCAACTGGGCAGTTTGAACGAATCCATCATCCAGAAACGTCCAGAGCTTGTTCATCGTAAAGGTGTTGTGTTCCATCAGGACAATGCGAGACCACACACAAGTTTGATCACCTTCCAAAAATTATTGGAGCTTGGGTGGGATGTGTTGCCACACCCAGCATACTCACCTGACCTTGCGCCATCAGACTTCCACTTGTTTCGCTCTTTTCAACAGTCCTTGCGTGGTATAACGTTCAATTCAGATGAGGCTGTAAATCAGCACCTTGTACAGTTTTTCGCCACGAAAGACAGGTCCTATGAACGAGGTATTATTATTTTTTTTTTGATTGGAGGTTTAACGACCACCATGAGCAACTCAATGGGCTATAAGCAGTCGCCCGTCCCTAATTTAGGATCACTGGTTCCAGGGAAGAGAGACAGCCAGTGCCGTAAGACAAACACAACATCCATGCCTCACCGGGATTCGAACCTGGACCCCTTTCGGACGAATAGTCAGAGGCCATCGCCTTAGACCACTGCGCCACCGGGGCGGCACGAGGCATTCTGCAGCTGACTGAAAGGTGACAAAAGGTTATCGAACAAAACGGGCATTATATCATTGATTGATCTTTGTTTTTTCCATCAATAAATGACCAAATTAAGAAGAAGGTAGTGTAGAAATTAAGAAGAAGGTAGTGTAGAACACGCTAAGTTACGTATAAAAATCGAAAACATGGCTAAAATACGTCATGACTTTTCCGACAATCCAATACATACTTGAGTTATATTTTGAAATATGCTCGTTTTGTAATACTATAATTGGCATATTTTCACTGTATTCCATGTATCCACTTCCTTCAGAAAACTTGAAAATGTTTATTGTCCTGGAGCGGGAATTGAACCTGCACCTCCCGATTTCTGGTCGAGCATGCTGGTCATTACACTACCCAGGACAAGGAAATTCCAAGCAACTGAATGTAGATATCTGAGAACCTTCAGATTTTCGCTAGTCCAAGCTATTCCTGCCCGATCGTAACGTCTCGCGACCTTTTCTCACATCCAGGGTCGGATGTAGGTCACAAATTCGAGTGATGAAAGTATGTCATATACAATTGAGAAACAAACTTGAGACGCTATGATGGGGCAAAAATAGCTTTGACAAGCACAAATCTGAAGGTTTTACGATATCTAAGCTCAGTTGCTTGTGTTGGGTAGTGTAATGACTAGCATGCTTGACCGGAAATCGGGAGGTGGGGTTTCGATTCCTGCTGCAGGATGATGAAAATTTTCAACTTTTCTGAAGGAAGTGGATACATGGAATACAGTGAAAATATACCAATTATAGTATATTACAATGCCTACCATGTATTTATGAGGAATTATTTCTTCATGGAAATTTGTTTCCCAATTATATACAATGCTCGATTTGTTATTGCCGAAGCTCTGTCCTTTGCGAAATTAGTATTGTGAGCAAGAGTTCATAGGCACAGACTGCTGAAGTTAAGTACAAACTTGTATCTGACAGAAAGAAGCAGGCTAATCGAAAAAAAAAAAAATATGAACTTGTGTTATTATTCAGTATTTCTACTATATAAAGTAATTATAAATAATTCACAGTTTTACATATAAAACAATTCATGTTATTACAGCACTAAAATAAAGTTTTTATACAGATGCTCTCCATGAAATCTATGCACAGCTAGTTCCTTAGCCCTGTCATCGTGGGCTGTGTGTAAACATAGCAGAGTGATAGAAACAAACTTGGGAGCTATGTAAATGCAAGCATAATATGAAGTTCATCCCAAGTTTGGTTGTTTTTTTCCAATTTAAGGTTTAATGACTACCATGAGCAACTCAATAAGCTTAAAGTAATCAGTTTCCAAAGCAATTTCCAAAAAAGAAAACTGAAAGAAGGAATAGAGATTGAGAAAAAACAAAATTCCATCATCAATGACTGCAAAGGATTTTCCCTGCCTAACATCTGGCAGGATTTGGTGAAAAATAACCTAAACCGTCAAGGTTAACCGTAACCGTCAAGGTAAACCGTAACCATGATAGTGACAAGCAAAAAGTGACAACAACTAGAGAGCCTGAAGAAGGAGAAGAGTTTTCTCCGAAAATTTGCTATAAATGAAAACATTTCCTAGAAAATTCCCATAAGTTGCTTTAGATTATTAATTCAATTAAACTAGGAAGCCATTTCTCAATATGAGCTTTATTCAAAGCTATAAGTAGTTGCCCATCCCTAATTTAGGGCCACTGGTTCCAGGGAAGGGAGAGAGAGAGTGATGTAAGACAAACATAACACCCATGCCTCACTGGGATACGAACCCTTCACTGATGAATAGTCATAAGCCAGCACTTAGACCACTGCACCACCAGGGTGGCAATATTTATTTACTGAAAAGTACTGTGCCTCTATGAGCATGTAGTAAAAAAAAAAAAAAATATATATCTTTGAGTACATAAAAATTTTGATAGTTTCTAATAATTGAAAATAGGCCTTGATAAAGATCTGAAGGCCAGAAATGCCTCAAAATGCAAAAGAACTCAGAAGATATGAAGAATAATGAAAAGTTTGAGTTAAAATAAAATTTAAAAATTGAATTTCTTTACTCACAAGTGATATAAAATGTTGCCATACATTCCTGGGACACAGCTAGTATACTTTTTTGTGATATAAAAGTTCTTGTAATATTTTGCAATCTCGAAAATATTCTTAGTATTTGCAATGGTTTTACATTTTTCTCTGAATGAAATTCTTAATTTTTATGACTACCAATATTACAGGAATGAAATATTTTCCCCCATATAGTTTCTTGTAACTCAGGTAGAACTTCCTAAACAGTGCACAAATATAAGGAACCAGCTGGTATCTGTAACAGTGACACAGATTCTAGCTGGTTCCTTACCAGAGCTGAGTTTGGGCTCAATATTCGGAGCATGAGCCCAAATTTTATATTGCAAGATAGAGCCCGGGCCCGAAAACTGGCTAACCTGATCAACCATTAGTAAAAAAAACATCTGCTTTTTTGCACTTCCACTCACTCCTCCTCCTCCTGCAATTAACCAATGTATTTCTCAAATGGGAAATGGGGAAGGGACCTCTATCTGTTTTTATTGTGTAACTGTACGATTTTCTTTGACCGTTCGTTTCTACCTGAAGTTCTTCGGTCGGCTGGGGATCCAAAATGATCGAGCGGTTTGTATGTTGCTCAAATAATGCTAATATTATCGCGCCATAATGCGCTCCAATATATCATCATCATCATCATTGTCAACCATTATCAATCCACTGCTGGACGAAGGTCTCCCCAAGTTTCCTCCACAACGGTCTGTCTTGTGCCAGTCTCCTCCATGTCACCCCTGCATACTTTCGAATTTCATCCACCCATCTCCCATGTGGTCTTCTTCTGGGTCTTTTCCTGTCCCTTGGAATCCAATCTAAAATTTCGGCTGTCCATCGATGATCTGTCCTTCTGGCAGTATGTCCAGCCCATTGCCATTTCAGGGATTTAACTCTGATCGTGATGTTTTTTTTTTTTTTTTTTTTTTTTTTGATTGGAGGTTTAACGACCACCGTGAGCAACTCAATGGGCTATAAGCAGTCGCCCGTCCCTAATTTAGGGTCACTGGTTCCAGAGAAGGGAGAGAGCCAGTGCCGTAAGACAAACACAACATCCATGCCTGACCGGGATTCGAACCCGGACCCCTTACGGACGAATGATCAGAGGCCAACGCCTTAGACCACTGCGCCACCGGGGCGGCCTGATCGTGATGTCTTCCACTCTTGTCATTTTTCGGATCCACGAGTTCCTCTTCTTATCTCTTTTGGTTACACCAAGTATGCACCTCTCCATGCTTCTTTGAGTTGTCTGCTGCCTTTGTATGTCTCTTTTAGTTAAGGTCCACGTCTCTGCACCATACGTAAGCACTGGAAGGATGCATTGATCAAACACTTTTCTTTTAAGACATAATGTCATATTGCTCTTGAAAATTATGCTGTTTCTTCCAAAAGCTCTCCAGGCAAGTTTTGTACGCCGATTAATTTCTTCATCAATGTGACCCTCACTTGATATCTGCTGTCCAAGATAAACGTACGTGTCTGTTATCTCCAGCTTTTCTCCATCAATCGATAAATTTTCATTTTTTGTAAAAGAATTGAACGTCACTTTTGTCTTCTGAAAGTTCATTTTTAATCCCACTTCTTTACTCTTGTCAGCAAGTTCCTGGATCATACTCTGCAGCTCTGATGGGGTAGTTGCAAAAATGACTACGTCATCAGCAAAACGAAGGTGGGTTAGATAATCTCCATTAATCTTTATCCCTTTGTTTTCCCAGCTCAGTGACTGAAAAACACCCTCCAATGTGGCATTAAAGAGCTTCGGAGATATGGTGTCACCTTGTCTCACTCCCTTTCCAATTTTTACGTGTGTTGTATTTTCAAACAGCCGAATCTTTGCACTTGCATTTTCATAGATGTTATTAATAATATTAATGTATGCATCTTCAATACCGCAGGTTTTCAGAGCCATTGTAACTGCTGATGGTTTCACCGAATCAAAGGCTTTTTCATAATCGATAAAAAGCCATGCACAATGGAAGTTCATATTCCCTCGCTCTTTCAATTAGTTCTCTCAGTACGTGGATATGATCTATTGTGCTGTAGCCACTCCTGAATCCAGCTTGTTCTCTCGGTTGAGCCATGTCCAGTGTTACCTTCAAGCGGTGTGAAAGAACTTTAGTGAAGATTTTATAAACTACTGATAGGAGGCTGATAGGTCTGTAGTTTCCGAGATCCTCAATGTCACCTTTCTTATGTAGCAGGATCATTGTAGCGGTGTTCCAATCCTCAGGAATCTTTCCTTCATGAAGGCATAGAGTGAAAATTTGGGCGAGTACTGTTTCGACTTCTCCACTTGCTTCTTGTATGATGTCTACAGTAATTCCATCTTCTCCTGGAGCTTTTCCCCGCTTCATGTTCTTGATTGCATGTGCAACTTCTGCTGGAAGGACTGGAGGAACTCTGGTACTGGTATCTTTCATGATGTCTGGAGTGCATGTATCATCCCTTTCAATTTGGAGTAGAAATCTTTCACTCTTGTCAAAATTTCGCCTCTATTTCTTGTTACAGAACCATCTTCTTTTCTCAGTGCCATAATCTGTTTTCTTCCCTTACTGAGATGTCCCTTTGCTATCTTTAGGCTTTGGTTGTTTTTAATTGCTTTCCTCACTAGTTCACAGTTGAATTTTCTTACGTCTTCAGTGATACTTTTTCTTACTGTCTTGCATAGCTCTATATATTCCACTTTGGAAGTCACATCTTCTTTAGTTGTCCTCATCTCTCTTCTTTTTTGCATCAACATTTTGGTTTTTCCTGATAATTTGTTTACATGCAACTTGTTCTTAGACCCAGCTAATTTTGTTGCTGTTTCCATAAGAGCTTTGGTTACTTTTCTGTTAACTTCAGAGATGTCCACTTCTTCCGATGTTAGGCCTTCTAAAGCAGAGAACCTGTTCTTCAGTTCCAACTTGAAGGTATTATGGTGTTTTTTAAGGTTGGTTATGTCAATAGATTTTGTTTGTCTTATGAGCTTGCCACGTTCAAGTTTAGTGTTGAGGTGCATCTTACATCTCACCAATCTATGGTCACTACCTGTGTTGAACTTGTTTAGCACACTGCAGTCTTCTATGACGAATTTTTTGTTACACATAATAAAATCAATTTCACTTGTCGTCCCATTTGGATGTCTCCATGTCCATTTCCTGTGTGGCTTTTTCTTGAAGAAGGAGTTCAAGATGAAAAACCCTTCTGCCTCTGCAAACTCAACGAGAGTATTTCCACGCTGGTTTCTGTTGCCGTGACCGAATTTACCTACTGCAGTTTCATTCTGTTGCCGTTGCCCTATTTTTGCATTGAAATCTCCCATAATTATTTTCAAGTGCTGCTTACCTTTATTATTTAGATGACAAATTTCCTCATAAAATTCTTCAATTTCTTCTTCAGGATGACTTGTGGTGGGTGCATAAGTTTGAATAATCTGAGCCTGGTATCTTTTCGAGAGTTGGATAACAAGTCGTGCAGTTCTGTCAGAGGAACTTTCAACTTCTACAACTTTATCCTTCAGTTTCTTGTTTATTATAAATCCAACACCACTAGTTCTGCCAGTATCTGTCCCACGATAGTAGAAGAGATGTCCACTTTTCAGTTCGATGAGATTTTCTCCTTTTCTCCTTACCTCACTTAGCCCCATGATGTCCCACTTGATCCTTTGTAGTTCCTCTTCCAATTCAAGAAGCCTTGAATCAGAAGATAGGGAGCGTCCATTATACGTAGCCAAGGTCAGCATCAGATGGCAGCCTAGTCCGGTCCTCCGGGGATTCTTAGCACCCTCTGCCTTCATGTCGCACTGGCCGCTGCCTTGGCCAGGTACATTCCAGCTGCCGGAGACTGAGGGCCAAGATTTAAGTTGTGGAATCATTTTGGAGGGGTTTGGCCATAACTCACCACGCTGGCCAAGCGGGTTGGTGAGTGTAGGATAGAATTTCCTCTAATCCCGATGGTATAGTTATACCGCTATTGGCGGTCGTCAGAGCCCCTTTAGTGGGAACAGGATGCACCACGAGAAGGCGGGGTTGACATTTGTCAAGGAGAGGCTGTGATGTTACGCATCACCTGACCTTACATCTCCGCTCCAATATATATACACTGCTAAATAGAACTAGCAGGGAGCTACTGCGTGGAGATAGAGGGTAAATTATTGTCGGCCAGCTATCAACTGTCCAATATCTATAGTTTTCGAAACAGCTTTTTCTTCTCTGCAGAAACACACTAATGCGCAGCCTATGGAATTTTCTACCCAAGCCCGGAATAAGTAGCCATCACGAATGAAGGCTGCCGAACCAGAACTACTTGCCGAAGAATTCCTTTTACCAACTATAGTGTGCCTCATTTGATAAATCATATAAAATCACATTTACATATAAAAAAAATTTCCCTCGCTCCCTATCTCTATCTAAGAGCCCGAGCCTGAACACCAGTAAATATTCTACAGCCCGAGCTCGATTCGGACCCGGGCTCTGCTTTGGCCTTAGCCCGTCTCAGCTCTGTTCCTTACTAGAGATATTGAAATATTTCAAAACTGCAATTAATTCTTTAGAAATGTCACCTGTAGCAAGACAATGTGGTAAATGCATATTTACAAGATCTTCAATGACCTCAAAATTATTTACTCTATGCATGCAAATCAGTTGCTAAACAGAAACTGTGATTTACTCTATCTATGCACATCAATGACTCAATTGAGATTCACTCTAAGCATGCACATAAGTAGCTCAATTTTGTTTCAAGGGGATGCAGCTCTCCTCTAACACAAGAAAATAAAACCAAATTCAACACATTTTTAAAATATGCATATAATATTTTGCTCTATCAAATTGTATGCTCAACTGTCATTGTTAATACTAGTTTTCTCTTGAAAAATATTTCTCCTCGGGGCATATTGTACTTCAGTTACAAATGTAATAAGGTAAAAGGAATGGAACAAAGTTGAACGCCGAGAGAGAATATACTTTGTACTATTTCAAATAATAATTAAATCTTTTAGAGGCGATTTAAATGACGTGGAACTATTGGGAGAAATTACAAGCTTCCCAGTGCCCTTTCTTCAAATGAGGAAATGTTTCACCCTCTTCCACAATTCGCGGACATAGTATATTACATCGGCAACTAAAAACTACAAAACTTTAGAGCTATTACGCTACAATCCTTGATATCACTGCAAAATAAACCTCAAAAATTTTAATAATATTAGGGGAAACCTCAGTAGAAAACGTGTGGAAAAGTATAAACATCAACTATAAACGTATATTTAAATATCACGCACACACAAATCCCCAACAACGCACAATATAAGTTAAAGGTACACAAAAACTCAAAACCTAACCTATATAATATTATTTTTATACTAAAATATACACCTTAGCTTTTGCTCCCAAACAGAATATTTCCATTACCAGCTAAACTTTGGCCCTGAAAATAAGTAAACAACTATTAAAGACCCAGCTATTAAAGCTCTCGTACCGCGGTTGAGGTTTCGGCGAGATGCCCTACCTATCTAGAACTAAGTAAAAAACAGATTTCTTCCTGATTTGCATTTAAGAATGCTCCAGTTTGACATTTTTATTAAGTTTACCGAGAGATACAGATATAAAACATTCACGAGTCTATCTGCTATTACTTATCAGGTTTCCAGCATTTTTGCTTTGGCTTAACCCTGACGCCAAAGACCTTGAAGAAGAATAGACTGGCAAATACTTCCGTCAGTGTTTCAAAACCGGATGTTCCGCCATTAGCGAGGATGGAAAGCTGTTCACAAGAATACGCCGGTTGCGTGCGTGCTGCAAATCGTGCTTTAAATAGTTGTTATAAATAGTAAATATGGTCAGGTACTGTGTTACATCATCATCATCATCATCATTGTCAACCATTATCAATCCACTGCTGGACGAAGGTCTCCCCAAGTTTCCTCCACAACGGTCTGTCTTGTGCCAGTCTCCTCCATGTCACCCCTGCATACTTTCGAATTTCATCCACCCATCTCCCATGTGGTCTTCTTCTGGGTCTTTTCCTGTCCCTTGGAATCCAATCTAAAATTTCGGCTGTCCATCGATGATCTGTCCTTCTGGCAGTATGTCCAGCCCATTGCCATTTCAGGGATTTAACTCTGATCATGATGTCTTCCACTCTTGTCATTTTTCGGATCCACGAGTTCCTCTTCTTATCTCTCCTGGTTACACCAAGTATGCACCTCTCCATGCTGCTTTGAGTTGTCTGCAGCCTTTGTATGTCTCTTTTAGTTAAGGTCCACGTCTCTGCACCATACGTAAGCACTGGAAGGATGCATTGATCAAACACTTTTCTTTTAAGACATAATGGCATATTGCTCTTGAAAATTATGCTGTTTCTTCCAAAAGCTCTCCAGGCAAGTTTTGTACGCCGATTAATTTTTTCACCAATGTGACCCTCACTTGATATCTGCTGTCCAAGATAAACGTACGTATCTGTTATTTCCAGTTTTTCTCCATCAATCGATAAATCTTCATTTCTTGTAAAAGCATTGAACATCACTTTTGTCTTCTGAAAGTTCATTTTTAATCCCACTTCTTTACTCTTGTCAGAAAGTTCCTGGATCATACTCTGCAGCTCTGATGGGCTAGTTGCAAAAATGACTACGTCATCAGCAAAACGAAGGTGGGTTAGATAATCTCCATTAATCTTTATCCCCTTGTTTTCCCAGCTCAGCGACTGAAAAACACCCTCCAATGTAGCATTAAAGAGCTTCGGAGATATGGTGTCACCTTGTCTCACTCCTTTTCCAATTTGTGTTAGATATGGATGCAAGAATACGGCGAATGTGGCCGACATGGAGAACGGATACAATTTAACAAGTAAGTTAATGTTTGCTTATTGTCGGCCGACTTGAAGAACGATATTATTTAAGAAGTAAGTTAAATGTTTTGTTTATTGTTGTTCGTCTTTAGCTGCGATTGCATAGACGATGCTTTTTACCAGTATGAAGGAATATGTGTCTTGAGATATTAGTATTTGGGTGAATATTTTGTGACTAATATCACACTATTATGATTATTCATTAGTGTTGAGCTTTACATGACTTAAAATAATTCTTTTTTATGTGAATTTCTTTATACACACATCACACTGGAAAGTTTTTCATTTGTATACAGTAGGCAAATGTCTTTCAATACTGGAATCTTCTCTGAATCTTTGGGAGCATGTTTCACTCTCCTAGCAATCTCTTACTTGCATTTGGAACAACGTGTGGTGGTAAATCAGCTGCTTTTTTCACTTCTTTAGAATTTTATTCTTCAGAGACTTCCCCTAAAGAATATTTCAGCAAAAATTCCATGTTCTTAAACTTACAATTTTCATTTATTCAGAAGACTTCCACTATAATAATTGATTTCGCTCACTTCCTTTGCATCACTACTGCTAGAAAGGAACATGAAGCTTCTTGGAACATACACACAAAAGATATTTTTAACCCGATCTGCAAGAATTTCTTGAAAAGTTGGTTAATTCACTTCAGAAAGATTTGTATTGCAATAACAATTATCATATTGCTAAATATTAGTTATTCCAAGACTGTTCAGTTTATATTGCAGAAAGCTGCTTTGTTATATTTCATTATATCAGGAAAACTTTATTTATATTTCATTCAAAAAAAAAAACAACAAAAAAAAAACACTGCTTACAGTGACTGTAGTTCAAACAATCTTTATTGGTCTAAAAACAGTACAGATTCATACACGCTGTTAAAACATGAGAAATAACTCGAGAACAAACATGAATAATTACAAATGCCGGAGCAGGACCCCCATCCGGAAATAAACCAGAAAGTTAAAACGGATGAGAATCTATCACAGTGTGTACAATTGTACACATAGAAATCAAAACATTAAGCTAAAGGAATAAGAACACATAGCGTACCTCAAGGAGTAATTTGATAACAATATATGAGAACGACATATGTAGCAGCAGATGCAGTCTGTTTCAAATTACACACCATCCTCTGCTATATGCTTTGGAACTGACTTTGCGAAAATACTACAGTAAGTTTTTAATGAGAGTAAGATATTTTTAACATCCGATCCGGCAGTGTTTATGTGAGCACCAAGACAGTGGAAAAGAATTTCAATAAATAAATACTATAGGCAGTGTACGCCACAAAAGCAGAATGTAAAAACAAAACTCTTTAAAGCAGTACATGAACTTCCACACAAAAACTTGTTTCTAAATTTCAAACAACATTATGATGAGTATTTAAGCTATTATAAAAATTTATTGAAAGTTACAATGCTTAAATATTTTAAAATAAGGGCATTTCACCATTGAAAGAATAAAACAGAAAATATCATAAAAGGGATATCAAGGCAACGTGTTTCTGCATCAGTGAAGCTGTTGTTTATGATAATGGTTATTGCCAATCACGTAGCTGGAAACAATTTTTTTTACCTTATTGTTAAACTACATTTACAAGAAGAAAGAAACTTCCTTTCTACTATGTTGATCCTACTGCACTGCATAGGCGTAACCACTGGGGGTTGGGGGTTGGGGTCAGGACCCTCCCAGATTTTCAGAGTCGGGGTGCCCCAATTAAAGGACCCATCCAAATTTTTCGGAAATATAATGATATAATGCACACTTTTTTATGAAGTTAACCAACTAAATTTAATAATATAAGATTGTAAGTTTTCGTAGAATGCAAACACGTGTATAATGTGTACTTAGTAAAACAGCGACATCGATTCCTAATAATCAAAGTCAGTTCTACAACTTTGTAATTTTCACTTCTGCTTTATCAGTCACAGTTTTACAGCTGTATCATGGCTTTCTGCGATTAATCGCAGAAAGCCATGGTTGTATTGTAGCCTACGTTAATTTTTTAATTTGAGGTTTAACGACCACCGTGAGCAACTCAATGGGTCGCCCGTCCCTAATTTAGGGTCACTGGCTGCAGGAAAGGGAGAGAGTCAGTGCCGCAAGACAAACACAACATCCATGACTCACCGGCATTCGAACCCCGACCTCTTTCGGACGAATGATCAGAGGCCACCGCTTAGATCATTGCGGCCCTACGGGGATTGCGCCACACCACTGGCTATGCCGCCATAGGTCACAGCTAATGTGTGGTGTGTGAGCCGCCCCAGTGGCGAAGTGGTGTAAGGCGCTGGCCTATGATCATTCGTCCGTAAGGGGTCCGGGTTCGAATCCCGTCAGGCGTGGATGTTGTGTTTGTCTTACGGCACTGGCTCTCTCCCTTCCCTGGAACCAGTGACCCCAAATTAGGGACGGGCGACTGCTTATAGCGCATTGAGTTGCTCACGGTGGTCGTTAAACCTCCAATCAAAAAAAATGTGTGGTGTGACGTCACAAGCAGGCAAAAATGAACTAAATTTTACCGTTGATAAAACAGTAGGCTTGTGTATCATTGATAAAGATTATTGAATTACTCATTTTATCTGTTTATACGCTTAGAAGCTTTTTGTTCCATTGGTTTCAAAGCAGCTTCTTTTCTGCGGCTGTGTCATGCCTGCACATGACGTCATCTGCAGCACGGACGGTGACTTATGTCGGCCAATGATGCGTGGATAATAGTGGTGTCTCCAGTAATATAACCTCCTTGGATCACGCTCGTTAAAGAAGCCTGATATTTCGGCCTTCAAAACCAGGAATCATTTACGCGGGAAAGCTCACCAGATGGCGCTTTTATCGAGGATAACAACAACAATGATTTTTTTTATTGGAGGTTTAACGACCACCGTGAGCAACTCAATGGGTTATAAGCAGTCGCCCGTCCCTAATTTAGGGTCACTGGTTCCAGGGAAGGGAGAGAGCCAGTGCCGTAAGACAAACACAACATCCATGCCTGACCGGGCGATTCGAACCCGGACCCCTTACGGACGAATGATCAGAGGCCAACGCCTTAGACCACTGCGCCACCGTGGCGGCACAACAATGATTAGCCACCGCTGGTGGCAGGTCGATGTGCTGTCATACAGAATTAAATCGCATACATTTTCTCCATAATCGTTTTATTTTTTCTTGCGAAAGCGATGAATAATATTATAAGACTAATAAATAACATTGATGCTATAATTTATCAGTCCTCTTCCGTAATCTAGCATTCCGATATGATCAACGAAGTTACACATTTCGGGACACATTAAATACATCGATGACCTGCCATATGGAATTTTAATATATGTATATCTTTTAGCAATTTACTGTTCCCAAATCATTTTGAAAGGTAAGATTACATAACTACCTACTTTCTTCTTTATTTGAACGCTTTCCACACTAAAAGGGTTCGTTATGGTCATGCTTTGCTGTTTGCGCAATTTCTAGCGTGAAAATATTTAATATATGGCTTAATTGTCCAGTTTTTAATTAAATTAAATCAAGGGAATTGTCCACAATTTGGTTAAAAATTTTACATTATAAAATGAGACAGAAAGGTGGTAATTCTTCATATTAGAATGCATGTTGTACAGA
Organism: Macrothele yani; assembly: GCA_039090855.1. NCBI lineage: Eukaryota > Metazoa > Arthropoda > Arachnida > Araneae > Macrothelidae > Macrothele > Macrothele yani. The sequence continues at coordinate 159,499,941 of CM077024.1, read as the reverse complement.
AATGAATATGATAGTATGTGTCAGTCAGTTATACCCAAAGACGTTAGAATGAGATATCTGTAGGTTGCCGCCATGAAACGTTCGTGAAAGCTCAAAACAAATATAACGTTAAAAATAAAAACTTCACTCTTTTATAAAGCATAATTCATTCCAGTTTTATATTAACACGATTACTGCCATCAAAAACCACGCAACTCGAAAATTCACACAGCTGAAACTGCATGAGTATCATGTAAACAAATCAAAATTTTCACAGTTACTTGCTCTAAAACTTGCTTGTAAGAATATTCAAAAGGCCCATAGCAATACCTTATTTCTTTTATGTAAAAATAATTGAAAAAAAAAAGAAGTTTACAGTTTTGTAACCTACGGCAGTATACTAAGAGCACTAACGGTAAGGCAAAGTTGTCCTCGGTAAAAGCGGCCTTTGGTGGCGTTGGTGAGAACCAAAAGTGCTTCCGTTTTTTTCAGGAAATCGGGCCCAAAAGAACAGGCTTCTTTAACGATCCTCATAGGCTACGGTTGTATTCGCTAAGTTCCACAATTCGCCAACAGAGGCGCCTATGTCGTGTCCGTTATATCGTGCCTCAAAAATTGTTTTACTCCTGCGTGTGTGTGTGTGTACGGGAGGGGGTCCCAAATTCTATCTTATACGGTATGTATATAATATTGTATATGTATACATATGATGTGTATATGTGTGATTGTCCCCCTCCCCCTCCCAGATTTTGAAACATGGTTATGCCACTGCTGCACTGAACTCAGTTTGTTGACATTCAGTTCATATTAAAGCTAGCATTTGACTAAATCATAATTGCAGGAAGAAAAACAAAACTTGTTTACCACTATTTCAGTGCATATCCTGTGCTATGTTCTTCTTTTTGATCCTTTTCAAGATAATTTGAAAACAATGTTTATATAGTTATTTTTTCTTAACAAAAAAAAAAAGAAAAAAGTTCACACAGGTCTGTAGTTAAAGAAAAAATTAAGATAAGAAAAGGATTTTTGTATGCATGCAATTGTTCATTTGCTTGAAAGAACATACAGTGTTTACTGAAGCATAGGAGTGCTTGGTTAGAAAATTAAATGAGATGAAGTGCTGTGTTATTCTTTCAAATTATGTGTAGGAGTAGCTTTTAAAATCAGTTTATTGAGTGTGAATGCGGCACTGCAATTAGTAATAGATATAAAAAGCTCCACATGTCTGAGAAAAGGCCATGATAGTTTTGTACACATGATATCTGTAGACCCCCTTCTTTATTTTATGCGATATTCATTTTTCATGAGCTCATGGGGTAAAAATATTTTTCAATAAAACAATTTGAGGAACAAAATCGGGGGATTAAGGTGGACGTCTAGTAACTTTGCATCCTATACTTCCAATGGAAAAACTTTTGTTCACATTTCCTTCACAATTAGTGTGTTCCCAAGGATGAAAATTTGAACATCGAATAAAAATAACTTCATATTATAACTTGGAATACTTAATATTTTCTAAAACATAACCTTAATTATATTAAAAATCAATAACTTTTCCTTTGGTGGTGTTGAAACAAGAAAAAAAGATGGCGCGACCTGTACTTTGATGACGTCAGTAGAAAAACGAATGTTGGATTGCATAATTATGGTTATGTTTTAGAAAATGTTAAGTATTCCAAATTATAAAATGAAGCTATTTCAATTGATGTTCAAATTTTCATCCTTAGGAACGCATTAATTGTGAAAAAAATGTGTACAGAAGTTTTTCCATTGGAAGTATAGGAAGCAAAATTACTTGACGTCCACCTTAAGGGTAACATGAAAGAACAACAAAGCGGTATATTTAAATTCGTATTGCTGCAACTTCACGTATCAAGTGTTCGTTGTATGTAGCGGCGCATTTTCTATTTCACAGCTGATAGCCGCCCGGTGGCGCAGTGGTCTAAGCGATGGCCTCTAATCATTCGTCCGAAAGAGGTCTGGGTTCGAATCCCGTCAGGTATGGATGTTGTGTTTGTCTTACGGCACTGGCTCTCTCCCTTGCCTGGAACCAGTGACCCTAAATTAGGGACGGGCGACTGCTTATAGCCCATTGAGTTGCTCACGGTGGTCGTTAAACCTCCAATCAAAAAAAAAAAATCACAGCTGATTTTCATCGAAATTGAGAACTTGCTAATTAAATTTTGATCTAGAAATTTGTTGGGTCGCATTCGCACCCGAATATTCCTTCTGCGCTATTTATACGATATATTATGCTTAGACCACTGCGCCACCGGGGTGGCGCAGTGGTCTAAGCGATGGCTTCTGATCATTCGTCCGGAAAGGGGTTCGGGTTCGAATCCAGTTGAGGCATGGATGTTGTGTTTGTCTTCAGGCACTGGCTCTGTCCCTTCCCTGGAACCAGTGACCCTAAATTAGTAACGGGCGATTGCTTATAGTCCATTGAGTTGCTCACGGTGGTCGTTAAACCTCCAATAAAAAAAATGCGTTGCATCAAACACTGTATGCACCTTTCCAATAGCTATGTATTTCCCTCCAACTCCTCGCGGTTACAGATAGTGCTGCTATCTCAATTGCTGCTCGTTGCCTCCGAAGAGCTAGCGTTTGCCAGTCTATTATTCTTCAAGATCTTTGCCTGGCGCTGTGATAGAGTGAAGGCAGCAAGGAAAGTAACAGTTTTTTTAAAGAGAGCAATAGATTTAGATATTATTTATGTCTTTAGGCAAGAATCTTAGTTATAAAATGTAAGTATCCTTTTAAAAAATTCTGACTGTGCTAAAAAATAAGATTGAACTTTAAACTGACTGTAGACTGGTCATTTTAGGTAGGCAATTTTGCAGGGAAAATTAAAAATAAGAAAAGGGAAAGGAGAGAATAAAAAAAAAACTTGGCGATAAGGAATTATTTTGTGAACTATTAACAATTAAATTTGCCGCCCCGGTGGCGCAGTGGTCTAAGGCGTTGGCCTCTGATCATTCGTCCGTAAGGGGTCCGGGTTCGAATCCCGGTGAGGCATGGATGTTGTGTTTGTCTTACGGCACTGGCTCTCTCCCTTCCCTGGAAACCAGTGACAGTAAATTAGGGACGGGCGACTGCTTATAGCCCATTGAGTTGCTCACGGTGGTCGTTAAACCTCCAATCAAATAAAAAAAAAAAAAAAACCTCCAATCAAAAAAAAAAAAAATAACAACTAAATTTCTGCTTCTTCCGACCTATTTTTAACATAGAGGTGCAGAAAAGCCATCCAGTTAATAAATTTCTCACGCCGTCCAACACCCAAGGAATTAAAGTACGTGTAGCACCAGGGCTGGATTCCTGAGTAAAATGCAGTGACTGCTCGTCAGGGGATATTTTTTATGCCGCAGCGGTGGCGCAGTGGTCTAAGGCGATGGCCTCTGATCATTCGTCCGTAAGGGGTCCGGGTTCGAATCCCGGTTAGGCATGGATGTTGTGTTTGTCTTACGGCACTGGCTCTCTCCCTTCCCTGGAACCAGTGACCCTAAATTAGGGACGGGCGACTGCTTATAGCCCATTGAGTTGCTCACGGTGGTCGTTAAACCTCCAACCAAAAAAAAAAATATTTTTTATTGGAGGTTTAACAACCACTGTGCGCAACTCAGTGGGCTATAAGCAGTCGCCCGTCCTTAATTTAGGGCCACTGGTTCCAAGGAAGGGAGAGAGCCAGCGCCGTAAGACAAACACAACATCTTAAACATCCTTGTCTCACCGAGATTAAACCCGGACCCACCGGACCCATCTCGGACGAATGATCAGAAGCCATCGCTTAGACCATTACGCCACCAGGGCGGCCCTTGTCGGGTGAAGTGCCACTTCCCTTAAAATTTATGAAAAAAAAATTCTTGCAATGATTCCGCGGATTCTTAAAATTAATAACTTTTTCGTTTACAAGAATGATCTCTGGAAAATGTTTCGGCTTAGAAACGAAAACTTTCCCGTTTTTAAAAGCCAGCGAGAAGTGTGAAAATGTCGTTTCAAATGGCACTACGAAATGATGAACAGACGACCTTTAACGGCGCATGGGCCATGTGAAGAGATGCTAGCCGCAGTTCCAAATTACTGCAGTACCAAGGGCGCCTACGGGAACCTGAAGTTCATTGAATAAGGGTGTTGCTATGGCAACCAGTGACGTCAGTGACCGAGATGAGGTGATAGCCTGCTCCAAAGTTTGTCACTTCACCACGATCAAGTGAAGTGGCAGCCCCAGCAATGCGATTGTGAGTTTGGACGATTCTGTTTTTGTTGGTTGTGTTTATATAGTAATTGCGTGTCTGCACTTCACTTTCCGTGTTTTTTTTATTATTTTCCGTGTGTTCTGGATTCATTCTTTTGTTTCAAAATTTGAGTCCGAAAAATGATACGGATTGCACGTTGATACAGGCATATAATATGCATAAGGATGTATTCCAAGAAGTGTGTACAGGGTGAGTCAATAGTCGGAGGACGCCCTAGTATTTCAAAAACGGGAGGGAAAATGAAATAGCCGCCCCGGTGGCGCAGTGGTCTAAGCGATGGTCTATGATCATTCGTCCGAAAGGGGTCCGGGTTCGAATCCTGGTGAGGCATGGATGTTGTGTTTGTCTTACGGCACTGGCTCTCTCCCTTCCCTGAAACCAGTGACCCTAAATTAGGGACGGGCGACTGCTTATAGCCCATTGAGTTGCTCACGGTGGTCGTTAAACCTCCAATAAAAAAAAAAAAAGAAAAGAAAATGAAATATCTGATCACCCCAGAAAAAGAATCGGTGAGGGGGCCTATAATTTAGGCTGTTTCCGGAATATGGCCGCCATCTTGAAATCCACCATATTGGATCGAGGTCAAATTTTTCAAATGATAAGGGGTCATGTTGCATATCAAACAAAACCAGAATTTTCACAGAAATTGATTGCCGTAATCAGATTTCACATATGTGTTGTGATTCACATGTTATCAACACAGAAAGTTTAAATAACAACCTCTAAATTACTCTGTGATGCGCAGCTATTTGATGTGTTCAATGTGTTGTCCCTGTTGCTGAACACAGAGCTGAAGGCGATTGATCCAGTCGTTATGCACCCGCACGAGAACATCGGGAGAAATGCTGTTACAGTCTTCCAGTGTGCGTTGCTGAAGGTGGTGTTTGTCGCGGATTTTCTCAGCATACACCAGATATTTCAGATGACCCCACAGATAAAGGTCGAGTGGTGTGAGATCGGGGATCTGGATGGCCATTCAACAGAATCACGCCAGCCAATTCAATGATCAGGGAATTGAACATTTAGCCATTGACGAACAGTTGCTCCGTAGTGTGGTGGAGCCCCATCGTGTTGGAAATAAGTGGAAAAACTGCCATCTTCATCCAGAAGGGAAGAGAACACTGTTTCCTGTAGAATTTCCAGGTTTCCTGATAGTGTTGAGCATTTAGGTTGTTGCCGATGAAAATGGGTCAGATTACACGGGTGCCCCTTATTCCACACCACACCATAACCTTTACATTATCAACGACGCTCGAGAGTTCCCTCCAGTGAGGGTTCCTGTCACTCCAGTACCCGTGGTTCTGACGGTTAACCTCACCACTGACATAAAAATTGGCCTCGTCACTGAACAAAATGCCCTGTGCGAAAGAGGGATCTCGTCATAGGCGCCGACTATAAGGGGCAAGGTGAACCTTGCCCCTCCAATAATTTTGCTGGGGGAGGGGACAGTGCCCACCCAATATTTGTCGTCCTGTATAATTAAATAATCGCTTTAGCCTCATAAAGTGGGACAAGCTCCACCTTTTAAGGCCAGAGCGATTTTTTTCCAAAAAATTAATAAATAGCAAAATAAATAAAAAAAAATTTCCATTCTCAGCATTGCTTATTTGATAAGAAACCGCACTGGAAACCCCGTATTAATAGTGTTTGACATGAACTCATGATATGTGGTAAACGCTTAAAGCAATTATCAGAAGTAAAATAAATAAAATATAGAAACGTATAATTTCTGGTGCCTTTATTTATCTATTTATTTTTCGTGCTTCTTGCTTTTCGTTTGAAAAACCCAGCTAATTTTTCATATTTGTTACTAAATTTTGGAAATAAAATCTCTGGATATTTTTACAAAATCACAGACTGAATATTTTTAAAAATATTAATATTCAGCAAAAGAATATTTGTTTCCTTGTTAATTTGCCGATGAACAATTGCAATTGCATTTTAAAATATACGTCGAATCTCGTAGTTTATCTTTTTGCCCCTCCTTTTTTTCCCTCCAGACAATGGAAGAGACATGCCCCTCCCACGTCTGATCTCTTCACGCCCCCCCCCCCCCAATAATTTGGAGGTCTGCGCCCCTGGATCCCGTTGATGTTGGTCTATAGCCCAGGTGCAGAACTCGACACGTCTATGAGGGTCATCCTCTGATAGTTACTGCTGCATCTGGATCTTGAACGGATGCCATTGAGAGGTGTGAAGAATCCGTACAGTGGCTGACTGACTGATACCACATTCTGCTGTGAGACGTTGTAATACGTTGTGGACTGTTTGCAAAGGAAGCCAAGACCATTGTGCCGCCCCGGTGGCGCAGTGGTCTAAGCGATGGCCTCTGATCATTCGCCCGAACGGGGTCCGGGTTCGAATCCCGGTGAGGCATGGATGTTGTGTTTGTCTTACGGCACTGGCTCTCTCCCTTCCCTGGAACCAGTGACCCTAAATTAGGGACGGGCGACTGCTTATAGCCCATTGAGTTGCTCACGGTGGTCGTTAAACCTCCAATAAAAAAAAAAAACAAAAAAAAAACAAGACCATTGTTGAGGTTTCCTCGTCGGTAGCAATTTTTGGCCGACCACTACGTGGCTTGCCGTCCACGGTCCCAGTTTCTAGTAATTTGGATATCAGGCATGTGACAGTGCTTTGCGAAATTGGTGGTCTTTCTGGGTGTCGGTTGTTGAAGTCTGTGGCTACGATACGGCAGCTGCATTTCCCAGACATTAGGATCACCTCAATCCTTCTCTCTTTCGTCAATGCCATCTTCAGCTACTTGCAACAAACAATGGTTATTTCAACTTTCTGTGTTGATAACTTGTGAACCACAACACATGTCAAATCTGATTACGGCGATCAATTTCTGAGAAAATTTTGGTCTTGTTTGGTATACAACATGACGTCCTTACCATTTGAAAAAATTGACCTTGATCCAATATGGCGGATTTCAAGATGGCGACCATGTTCCGGAAATAGCATGAAAGATAGGCCCCCTCACCGATTCTTTGCTGGGATATTCAGATATTTCATTTTCCCTCCCATTTCTGAAATAAAAGGGTGTCCTGCGACTTTTGACTCATCGTGTTGATTGCTTTCTCTAGTTCTTCCTTTATTCTCAACGATTATGCCAGCAGAAAGAAGTTTTTCCTGTTTAAAACGAATAAAAAAACACTTAAAGGAACACTATTTCACAGCAAACTATCATCGTTATATTATAACGAGATACAAAATGAACTTCTCTCGGAACTTGTAGTTAAACAGCCATTTTGTAATGACATCATTGTCATGGTCTTCTTGAAACAGGTACAAGAACTGACCTTCTTTATAAGAAATAGACGCATTTTCCCCATGCTTTCTCATTTTGTAACACTTCACCTGTTTCTATGGTCACAAGCAGCCACTGGTATCATGCAACTCCTGTTATCGTTCTTTATGTTCTCTGGAGTCAACAACATAAAATTAAGGATTGAATTACCAAATTTACCTCGCTGACTCATCTTTCCGTTTTGTTGAGACATTTCTGAAATTCACTTGATTTTTTTTTCAGCCAGTAAATTGTGAAACCATCCACAACATTTGAGTTTTCATAATAAGTCACTCTATTTTCCACTGTTATCACAAGAACACGAGCTTAATTAAGATTCCTAGATTTTGTTTTGGATTTTCTAATGATTTACCATTGTATACAATTCTTAGTGCATCTTTTTTGTTATTCAATGTGAAGCTACAGGGGACTTCGACCATTGACGATTCCAAGTGTAAATTGGGAGGTGTGGGTGGACGGTAGTGAGAAAGCTGACCCTGTCTAGACGACCCCGCTGTACACAGCGATATGAAACCTTTACCCTTGGGGATTCACTGCCTTGAAATCTGTTCATCTTCCAGCCTCTGTTTCTCACCAAGTGGAAATCATACGAGACAATAGTAAAACCATTTGACAAACCTGTCTCTCTCTCTCTCCGCACTTACCTATTATTTGCACAGGCATACTTCCTGGGTCCTTGGTCTTGGTGGGCCCTTATAGTCCCCCTCCCTTAATCCGGCCCTGGGACCACTGATTCCAGCGAACGGTGAGAGCTGATGGCATATGACAAATACATCACCCATGCCTCATCTGCGATTCAAACTAGAACCCAACTCGGACGCCTAGCCGGAAACCTGCGCCTCTGACCACTTATGCATGACGAAAGCGTTCTTTACTTTACTCGTAACACATTGTACTTCTGTTTTTGCGTGGTCTGTGCTGCTTGAGAATAAGTTTTAGGACCCAGAGGTACAGTCTTTGCACAAGACTGGAGCATTCCCTTCATTTTCTCAGTGGATAATACCTCCTTAAAATGAAAGCAGACAGATCTGGCGAGCTGTGATATTAACGATCCATTTCTACCTGTTAAATCTTTGGAAAGTTGTATTACCTGATGTCATACACCGTGGTTCAATGTTTACAACTCCCGGTCTGTTAAATAATTGCCGTCTGTCGTGAAGGTGTGGAGAGCTTGATGAGGGTCCTTCGTTTCGGGCCATGCTCACTCAGGGCCACCGTTAAGGGTGTGCGGTGCGTGTGACTGCACAGGGCCTCGGGCTGGTGGATAAATAAGATAAAAAAACAAAAGAGAAAAAGAAAGAAAAATATAACATGAAGTACATAGACAAAAAAAAGCTTATCATCACCTTATCAGAAAATAAAAATACTCTATTGAGTACGTGCACAAGATACCGTTAGCCAGGTTGATTGAGCAAAAATTATTAGTTAGCAAGAGGTCCTCGCAGGGAGAGTTCGCACAGGGCCTCGCGTAAGTTTGCGGTGGTACTGTGCTCACTTCTTTATGGACGTGATCTCTACTTCGCTACGAACCCACCAAGACAAGGGAGTCAGCGCGGCATGCGCGTTAAGTTTTCAGAATCTTCGTGTTGACCGCTTAAGCCAATCACCGGAGCTTGCAGTTCCAGTGAACTCTTTGTCTGGTTTGAAGTGGTTGCTTCGTTGTTTCTGTGTTTGTTAGTGGCGCTTGTGTATGTCATTTCAATGAACTGCTTCTCACCAAGTGGAAATCATCTCTGAAGAAGAAAATAAATGTTTTCCCATGCTTTTATCAAGAACATTGTGTGCTGTGCATTTTAAAACTATTTATATTTTGATACTTTTGATATGACAATATACTGTATAAATATGATAATGGGGCAGAAATAATACATTCCTCTCATGCCCCATCTCTTTACGTATGCCCCAAGTAATTTGGTGATGGGAACGCCCCTCTTCTGAGATATAGCTTCTTTTATTTTTCGAATCACAAATTCAGCGTACAAATGAATAATGTCATTTTTCATGGTCACCAGATAACCCTGAAAAACAGTTGATTTCTATAGGTGAGTTTTAAGTTCCATGTCGTAGCGTGATACCAAAAACTGTCAAGTTCAATGTGATTTCCCTTATCCAGAGACGTTTTTGCTTCATTGTAGCAGCGGAAATCCAGCTCCTGCGTTCCTATAAAAGCAAGCAACATCAACAAGGCGACTAACGATTATCTGGTTTTTCTTCACAGTTTCGTTGTGTCCGTGAATGTCTGGTCTAAACTGTTGTCTAATGCGAGTCTTAATTCGAGTTCTTTTTTGGTCAGAGGTTTTAACGACAACCGTAACTCGATGGGCATTCGTCCGTCTTTAATTTAGGCTCCAGGGAAGGAGCCTAAACAGCCAGTGTCATAAGACAACATGGATGTTGACTTTCCATGCCTCTCCAATATCCGAACTCGGACCCATTTCGGAAGAATCGTCAGAAGCCAGCGCATAGACCACTGTGCCACTGGAGAGGCCGACATTTTTCAAATTGGGCCAAGTCTTCGGCAGCTGCTATGTGCATGATACTGCTGCCGCCCCCGTGGCGCAGTGGCCTAAGCGATGGCTTCTGACTATTCGTCCGAGAGGGATCCAGGTTCGAATCCCGGTGAGGCATGGATGTTGTGTTTGTCTTACGGCATTGGATCTCTCCCATCTCTGGAGCCAGTGGCCCAAAATTTGGGACGGGCGACAGCATATAGCCCATTGAGTTGCTCACGGTGGTCGTTAAACTTCCATTAAAAAAATAAAAATAAAATGACATTGCTTCAGTGTTGTTTATGAGCTGTTGAATGAATGTTGTTCAAGTCATAAAAAGCCTTCGTCATTACATACAGTTTATTGTTTGCCGAAAAGATGGCATCGCCAGTATAACAATTGGCACCATTTATTGCAACTCCATAACTACAGAAGATAATTCTTTTTATTGGAGGTTTAACGACCACCGTGAGAAACTCAGTGGGCTATAAGCAATCGCCTGTCCCTAATTTATGGTCACTGCTTCCAGCGACGGAAGAGAGCCAGTGCCACAAGACAAACACAACATCGATGCCTCACCGGGATTAAAACCCGGACCTACCTCTGACGAATGATCAGAAGCCAGCGTTTAGACCACTACGCCATCGGCGCGGCCCCCTTTAACCTTCCGAACTCGCGTTCCGAAAATTTGTCGCTATTGCTCCAGATGTCGTTGTTAAATGAACCAGTATTTATCTTTTCCAATTATTAAGTTTTTCCTCTGCCTAAAAAGGTTAAAATTCATTCTTCTTCTTCTTCCATTGCACACACACTTATGAAAATACGCATTAAGCTGAACCATGTACTGTACTCCTAGGGAATTGTTGAATATTTGCGCCGATGAAATCTGTATCATCGTTTTGATAGATGATGGTGAGCACAGAGGTAATTTAGTATTTACTGGCATCGGTGCACCAAAACATGTGCAGAAAAAAACATTCAGGAAATAGTTGAGGCGTGAGGCTGGAACTACTCCAACACCCCTGAACTATTCCCACATGACATTGGAGCTAGTTCTCAACTCCATTATGATCTGTGATCATGATTATTTTTGGAAGCTGTTATCATAATTAGTTTCCGGAGGCTTAAACATAACTGAGGTGCAAGTAACTTCCATAGTGTTCGTGGTTCCCAAACTTCACCATGATCATCATAATCACCACCAAGGGCAAAGAGTCGGATTAGATACTTCTGGATGGGGTCAAGTAGTTCAGGAAGCAGTAGAGGATATGTTAGGTTGTCTGATAAAGAAGCAGGAAGCACTAATGTGTAAATAGGTATTGCTGTTGGTTTCTGTAAATTAAAAATAAGTTTCTTGGTTTAATGACAACCTTAAGCAACTCTACGGGCTTTAAGCAGTCGCCTCGTCCCTTATTTAGAGCCCCAGGTTCCAGAGAGGGGAAAGAACCAGTACGGTAAGACGAACAAACCACCCATGCCTCCTCCGGGATTGGAACCCGGGCCCACTCCGAAGAACGGTCAGAAGCCAGTGCTTAGATCACTGCGCCATACGAACGGCTTCTTTGAAGTAAAGGAATTAAGAGTGTTTCTGAGAGTGGTTCAAGGGACCCTTCGGGTGCAATAAGTTGGCAGCAAGTTTGGTAGTGAAATAAATTGGAACACACGCGCGCGCACACACACACACACACACACACACACACACACACACACACACACACACACACACACACACACACACACACACACACACACGAATGGTCAGACATGTACGGTTAATGTATGCAAGGAGTTGGGAATGCAATTAGAGGGTAAGGCTATGGACGTTTTCCCTCGTATAGAACCCTATGATCGGCTTCTTATAGCTTCCCCTTCTTTTTACGGAGTCTTATGTTACCAAAAGAGTTGTGTGCCGGCCCGATGGCCCAGTGCTCGTTGGCGTAGGTCTCTGATTAGTTGCTGGAACCCTGATGAGGCATCGGCAGTACATTTGTCTTACGGTGCTGCCTCTTTTCCTTCCTGTGACCTATGTCCCCAAATTAGGAACGGAAAACTGCTTAGAGTTACTCATAGTGGTCGTTGTGCTACGAAACAAAGAAAAAAAAATGATCTGTGAGGACTCCTACGTCTTGTGTTACAGGATGTACTAGCACTAGAAAGAGTCTTATGAAACCACCACGACTATGCCTTACTCCAATCATTTCACAAAGCATTTATTATGTTACTAGGCACACAGTGAATCGCCTACTGGGTCCTATGCTGTTATAACGAAGTAAATTTCTCCGTCATTTCTGTCCACGCCAGGATTCGAACCCGGATCCCCTCACTCCGGAATAAGTCACTCTACCAATTGAGCAACGCGGTCGTTCGTTCTGACTGCTATCTGCCTTTATGTCGTGTGCGTCCTGCTGGCAGGTACGTCACAGTGTCTAATGTCTGATGAAACCAACCGGACTATGGCTGATCTCAATCATTTTACACGTTCTTTTATTATTGAACGGACTGCCACGAGGATCACTGTTTGATTGTATCAACGTAAGGCTGAGTTCACAAAGACACAGTAGATCTGTTTCTCCTAGGTCTCATGATGAGTACGCAAGTTGGTGATATATATGTGTTAAGAACCGAACAAAAAAAAAATGAAAATGATTCCAGGACTGGTGTTTTCTTAGACTTTTTATTGTTTATTTACGTTCAAACTCAGAGACGGATTTATAGCTTAGCCGCTTTTAGGCGTAGACAAATTTGCCGCCCCTATTCCCCTTTAAAAAAAAGAATTTGATGGCTACAGTTTCATGGCTACCCCGGTGGCGCAGTGGCCTAAACGTTGGCTTACGATCATTCGTCCGTGATAGGTCCAGGTTCGAATCTCGGTGAGGGGTGGATGTTGTGTTTGTTTTACGGCACTGGCTTTCTATCTTTCCAGGAACTAGTGTCCCTAAATTAGGGACGGGTGACTTCTTATAGCACATCGAGTTGCACACAAGGGCCTGTAATAAAAAAATATTCATGTAACTCATTCATCTGGTTCCGATCTGGAAGTAAAACAAAATGTCAAGGGGAGGTGGGGGAGGAATGCAGCCTATCCAAAGAAAAGTGCAAATAAAAGCAATTTAAATCTTTGTTGTGGTGAAACTATCAACAAGAAAGTTTCTTATGACAATTAACAACAAATTTCGTCTATCGTTGACGAAAATTCCGTACTTTTCACTTTCGCCATGAATTCCTAAATTGATTAAATATTTGTAATTAATCAGTTGCTTTGGTAGAAGTTTCTTACTTCTTTCTTTTCTTCCTTTCCACTTTTTAAAATAATTTTTAATGTTTTGATACATACCAGCGCAAGACAGGATAATAGGACGCATGCTTTCAGGGCCGGCTGGACCATAGGGGTAACCAGGGCGGTCGTCCCGGGCCTCGCGCCTTTAAGGGGCCCCACAGTTTAAGAAAAAAAAATTGTTAGAATTTTTTACAATTATTAGGTTTTTGTGTGTAAGTTTTCGGGTGCGAGGCCCTTAAAAAGATGTTTCTGTTTTTTTAAGTTTTTTTGTTTGTTTGTTTCCAATCCCCCGGTTTTCGAACAGGTTATCGCCCTTTGCCGTACAAATACGGAGATCTGTAGACTTCAAGTGATTATTTTAACGACCTTGATATTTTCCGAATTCACCAAATCACAAATTTAATTTCATCATTTTGTGGCCCTTGCTTTTATATATTTAACAATTTCCGTGCGAACCAGATACTTAAATTTAAATAAAATAAAAAAGAACAATATCAAAGTTGGTTTCGGACTACACATGGAGGTCATTTATTCAGTGACTTTAAAAACATTACCAGAAATTAAAAAAATATCATATATGAGCACGTATAAAAGTTTAAAAAGTTGCTAATTTGGCAGTTACTCCATTTTGCATTAAAAATCAATCACTAAAATATGTATCAGGAGAAAAAAAAAACTATACGAATTTATTATTTCTACACTAAAATATTCGCAATCCAAAAATTTTCGCTACGCACGTAGCTTTTTGTCATTTTGTGAAGCAGTTTTTATACAATAAGTGAAAATACAAATTCAACCCGATCTCTCCTGAAAGAAAATCGTAAATTTTAACAGCTGTTACCCTCTCTCTCTCTGAACTTTCAATGCATATTCTGGACTTTTTCTTGAACTTAAAAAGCAAATGCTTCTTTGAGATAATCATTTTATCTTTACGGTAGTTTTCGTTTTGAAGTACTACAGAGGTGAAACACATGCCAAAAAGGAAAAGTTACAGAGATAAATTCCGTCCGTGTACCTTAATCGGTGAAGCATGCAGCTCCGGAGCGCAGAGGGATGCGAATTCGTCGCCGTCAGAGGAAAATTTGTGGGGTTCACATCCTGTGTATTCTTTACGGATATCTTTCACGTAACGACTTTATTAAAATATGAAATTTATTTCTTAGTGCAAGCAATGAAACTTTGCTCCGGGGCCTTGCAACGAAATTTCGCCCCGGTCCCCGCAAAAGCTCCACCCGGCCTTGCATGCTTCGACATAGTTTTCGTTCGTCAGCTAAGGACACCGGTTGGCTGAAAATTAATTGACGCTTTATCTCTTGAATAATGATTTTGTTTGCAATTTTAATATATACAATTCGTTATGTCCTTTTTGTGTTAATGCAGTGAAGTAATAAATAAATTCTTCCTGCACAAGTGCTACGTTATTTAAAAGTTTAACAGTATTGAAATATTGATAACTGCCAAGTTTTAAGGAAGTTCTGAAAAGCTAAACATATGATTCTCAATGTTTTGTCAATTCGAAGAGGAAAGGGATCACGGGATTTTGGAAAGAAAATCTTGTATACAGCAGTTTTCGGACTAAATGTTAGCTTCCACTTTTATTTTAATTTTGAATTTTTCTTTCAGTATTTTCACGGGTTTTTAACAAATTATTAATTTGCACTACCAATAAAATTTGCCGCTTTAGGCCCGGGCCTAGTCGGCCTATTGGGAAATCCTTCTCTGTTTATCCAGTGATTATCTTGGAATGTGTGAAAAAATGAATTAGTTTTTATTAACAAATACAGAAAAATTGAACGAAGACCTGTAATTTTACAACTTTTGCTAATCCAGTATTGTGCCTGAAAAGTATATTTTGATAGTACCGATATGTTTTCAGTAAAATCTTTATGAACATACTGCAGTAGGGCAGACTACATACTTTAATAATTAATTCCATGTTATTAGGTGACTTGACTATACATACACTTGATAAATATATTTTAGGATCCTCGCATTTCTTAACTGGAGGCCCCAAATCCAGAATTATCTATTGATGAAACTGAACGTCAAATATCGTGTTTTAGAAATCCATTGATCATTCTCTATCAATATCATACTCTCAAAAAATTCATTTAGTCTTTGCATCGGCATCTTATTTTTTGATTTTACAGTATCTATGTTTTATTGGTATCTTATTTTCAAGTCACAATATTGTGACCACCTGCTAATATCCAGAGTAACCGACGTGTGCAGCGCGGACAGCAGCTAGACGGGCTGGGAGTGACTCAATAAGGTGCTGGAAGGTGTTCACAGTTATGTGGAGCCATGCTGACTACAGTGCATCTGACAGCTGCTGGAGGATGCTTGGTGGATGATCCATAGAGTGAACAACACGATCGAAGTGGTCTCACAGATGCTCAATCGGGTTTAAGTCTGGGGAATTAGGGGGCCAAGGAATGTCCAGCTAGAAATGTCCGAGAGTGGCTGGAAGAGCACGGTGAAGTCTTCATCGTGCTCTTCCAGCCACTCTCGGACATTTCTAGCTGTGTGACACGTCGCATTGTCGTTCTGGAAGATACCATCCGCCCCAGGGAAGACAATCAGCATGTGTGAGTGAACGTGGTCTTCAAGGATGAATTCATAACGAATTTGGTCCATAGTGCCTTCCACTGGCATAAGTGGACCCAGAGAAGGTCACGAAAACATTCCCCAGACCATAATGCTTCCCCCACCAGCTTGTGTTCTTCCAGCAACATTCGGCCAGTGAGTTGCTCCACTATAATGTGTCGATCGGCCCTCACGCACCTTCGCAGCCGTCGTTCACCTTTCACATCAAAGGCACGTGGTGCTCCGCAGCTTCCACGGCGCTTATTCGCAATGGTGCCATTTCTCCAATCACGATACCCTTTAACCACAGCAGCACGCGAACAGTTCACAAACTGCGCTATTTCAGAAATACTGCCCCCCCCGGTCCGAAAGTTGATAATCATCTCTTTTTGCAAATCTGATAAATCGCTCCTTTTATCAATGACAGCAACGAGTGATATGTTTTCTTTCTTTCATTGGTTACGCGCTGTTGACGTCAAAAGTAGGAAGTGGTCACAATAATGTAACTCGACTGTGTATAATCAAACAATCTAATAACAATTTTTTCGAAACACTAAACAAAATGCTTTGTATCATCTGTCAGTTATAAACGAATAAACTAATGTTGAAGTATGAAGGCAATTAACATAGAATTCTATAATAATGAACTAATAATTATTAACCGCATATGGCTGTGAATTGCTGAAATTTTTTCAAATCTAATACATGAATAGTAAAACTTTTTAATCACGTGCATTAAAGTATAGAAAGAAATATTTCAACAGAGATCCATTTCTCCAATTTTATGGAAGATGTAGTAAATATATCGATAAATACATTTTGAATCACGATTAAAATACTTAAATACATTAATTTTGATACGCTGCGAATAAAGTGTACTAATGAACCACTAGCTCATAGCCCGTGCCATGCACGGGTGAAAAAGCTGTGACTGAAATCTTTATTAATAACGTTGATTCCTTCTTATGATATTACTATGCAATTTTATTTCTTTTTATGAAATTACTCTGCAATGTGAAGAACATGAAATAAAACATGACATAACACCTACGTAACAGAACAAACATCGCAGACAGTTGTTCGAACACGTGCGTGTTGCCACAGATGAAAAGTCACTTATCTTACTAACTTTGTTTTATTTTCCGGTATTTCTCTTTGATTTCACGTATCGTGCGATAGCAGTGAGGTTAGTTCCTTTTTCGGCCACCGGATAAAAGTAGATGGCGCTGCAAATACTGAATGACGTCAGAGCATTAGGGACAGACGAAGCCTATTATATAGGTTTTATGTAGTTCGTTATTGCGTTTGAAGAAGGGAAGCTAAGGAATATTTAAAGCGAGTTTTTTGCTCCCCGATTTTTTACATTCTTTAGCCGAACCACAGAAATCTTAATATTTAAAGGTATTTACACTTTTCAATTATTATTATTTTTAGCACGTCTTTTGTAAAAAAAAGGTCGTGTTTATGTTATCGCTTTGTCCGTCCGTCCAACTATGGACACCATATCTCTGCAACTGATAGTCTGATTTGAAAAAAATTCTTTTTGCGTTGGAAGCGTGAAATATGCGAATGATGATCCTTCGTTTCGTTTTTTTACGATGTACAATTTCGCCGCTAGAGGGCGTAAATGCAGATGATATCGAATTCAAAATACATTTTATTCAATATATTTGCTTCTAAACATCCGATTGAAAAAATTATTTTACCTTTCGATCCCATTTATGTCGAAGAGTATTTTAGGTATAGTCACTTTTCAAGTTACGAATAGATTTTCCGCTAGGGGTCGTAAGAGTACATTGCGTTTTCTGTGATATCTCAATTTCTAAAACTCCGATTTGAAAAATTCTTTCTGCATCGGATACAGCTCTTAACGGGAAATCTTTTGCATATAATGTCTAATTTTTGGTAAAGAATGGTTTGGCCAACATGGTGTAAGTGTTAATTTCCGCTTCTGACGTATTTCCCATAAAACAGGAGCTCCTAAAATCTCGATTGAACAAATTGGTTCGAGGACCGATGCCACTCCCGTCCATAAACCTTTTCGGAATATTTTCTTCTTAAAATGTTGCATGGTTTCTCCGCCAGGGGGCGTAGATGTATATCTTATTTTTGTCAATATCTCTGCTTCTAATGATCCGATTTGAAAAATTTGTTCTTTATTGGATAGTTTCCAGTGCGACATAGTTTTTGTATAATTTCAAAATTTTCAAGTAATTCATAGACTTTCCGCTAGGGGCGTTAACTTAAATTGCGTTTTCCCTGATATTTCTACTTCTAAAACTCCAAGTTGGAAAATTCTTCCTGTATCGCGTACAGCTCCTCATGGGAAATGTTTTTCATATAATTTCTAGTATTTGGGAAAGAATGGTTTGACCACTTGGGGGGCATAACTTTTAATTTCTGCTTCTGATGTATTTGCAGCAAAATCTGAGCTCCTGAAAACTCGACTGAAAAAATCTTTCCTGGACCGATACCGCTCACATCGAAAAACATTTTGACAATACTTTCTTCTTAAAATAGTGCTTGTTTTTTCCACCAGGGGGCTTAGATGCATATCTTATATTTGTCGAACTTATATATATTTTGCTTCTAAGAGTCCGATTTGAAAAATTATTTCTTTGTTGGAGAGCGTTTCCGATGCGAAATGTTTCTCATATAATTTCAAATTTTTCTTAACGCACAAGTGTGCAACAAGAGGGTGTAAGTTCACGATTCCCTGTACAGCAATATCTACAGGATTGAAAACCCGATTGAAAAACTTCTTTCTTCGGTCAGATACTACTGTTTTCCGTACCGGTTCCATTGACTTTGAATAACTTTGATAAATTTAATTCACGTCAGAACGGATTCAAAAGACGCGCTCATTACACCCGAAAATTTGGTCTCATGTTTCCTGTATTATTTTGCTGATGTTTGGACGGGAAGCCCATCAGTTAGTAACTGTCTCAGTTTAGGAGACAGTTAGTAAGACAGTTAGTAACTGTCTCAGTTTAGGAGAGCATATGTGAAAACTGTGATTTCTCTTTTTTACCAATATGCCCCATTTATATTGAACACAAAAGAACTCTTACATTTTTATGAGCTAATATTGTTAACAAACGTAACGTTAAGTGATCATAAAATGTAGTTCTGGTTGAAAATTTGACAAGGAACCAGATTACTGCACCCAAGGGTAGGGATTTATCCCAGAATTTTTTTTTTTTTTTTTTTTTTTGGAGGTTTAACGACCACCGTGAGCAACTCAATGGGCTATAAGCAGTCGCCCGTCCCTAATTTAGGGTCACTGGTTCCAGGGAAGGGAGAGAGCCAGTGCCGTAAGACAAACACAACATCCATGCCTGACCGGGATTCGAACCCGGACCCCTAACGGACGAATGATCAGAGGCCAGCGCCTTAGACCACTGCGCCACCGGGGCCGGCTTCCCAGAATTTCAAATGAGAGGAGCGCTGAAATTTTTTTAATTTTTTTATTTTTTTTTAAGGAGGAGGGGGTTGGGAAATGGGGGGAAATGAAAGCACAGTTTCTGAAGGCTGAACATTTTTTCATTTTTTTTTTTAGGGAGGAGGAGGTTGGAGAATGGAGAGAAATGAAAGCACAGTTTTTGAAGGCTGAAAAATTTTATACTGAAATATTTAAAATTGAAAATTTCAAAAATGGAGAACTGCTGAACTTTTTATAGGTAAGAATGGTCTAAGCGTTGGTTTCTGACCATTTGTCCCAGATGGATCAGAATTCGAATCTCGGTGAGGCACGGATGATGTATTTGCCTTACGGCACTGGTTCTCTTCCTTCCGTGGAACCAATGACCCCTCTTTCCCGAAAAAAAAATTAAAGCTGGGAATCTGTTTTTCAAAAATGCACGCAGTTATTTTGTTTGTTTTTTTGTTTTTTGTGCTGTTTTTTTTTATCTCTTATGCCTGAAGCTTTCCTAAACAAAGCAAAATCAACTAAGTATTAACATGGGTTGTTGAAACAGTCAAGGGCGCCGGGGGAGGGGGCTCGAGCCCCCCAGCAGTTGGTATAGCTAAATTTTTGATAAATTTAAAACACTAAAATAGACGAAACCTTTTTTTAAAGCATTTTTAAATATGATAAGATATTAATTATTGGTTGTATCAATTATTTTTCTTGTATTTTAGTGTCTTGCACATTTACTAAAGTGTTTGACAACCGTGAAGGAGGTAAACATTTTTCTTAGCCCCTCCCCCTAAAAGCACTCATATGGGTGCCACATATCGATATCTACTGAAAACAGTAGATATTGATATTTTCATAAATCTTGTGTTAGCTGAAATAATTCATAAATAGATATGCAAAACCTGTAACAGAGTAACAAGAGGAGATACACATATACGTGTTGTGGTTGCAATGACTGACTTTAATCAAAAACAACAACAACAAAAAACAAAAAGGAACATTAGACTGCTAAACGCATAGGTATAAAAAAAAAAAGAAAGAAAAAATTCATTAGTAACAGATAGCTCATAATGAAGTTGAAGAACACAAATAAACAAATAAATGCTGTGTTATATGATAATAAAATACTAAAGAATAAGTATATATATATATATATATGTGTGTGTGTGTGTGTGTGTGTTACACACCTTCGAATGGAGAGTTGTCGAGAATTTTTATGTGGGTGTCTTAGGAAATTGGGACGGGGGGGGGGGGATGTTGTGTGTGTGTGTGGTGTATAAATTTCTGACTAAGCCGTCTGTAGCTCGTTATAGTAACACCATGTTGTTTTAACCACAGAAAATTGAGTCGCACTCATCACATATGTATATAGTACTGCCATCTTCTTTAGATATCTTAAATGAATTTAAAGAAAAAACGTTGCATTGAATCGTGCATGTAAAAATATAAATAATATTTTCGCAAATTCTATGGCTAGTCCGTAAAAATGTATAAATATTTTTAGATAAAATATTATTCATCATCATCATCATCATTGTCAACCATTATCAATCCACTGCTGGACGAAGGTCTCCCCAAGTTTCCTCCACAACGGTCTGTCTTGTGCCAGTCTCCTCCATGTCACTCCCGCATATTTACGAATTTCATCCACCCATCTCCCATGTGGTCTTTTTCTGGGTCTTTTCCTGTCCCTTGGAATCCAATCTAAAATTTCGGCTGTCCATCTATGGTCTGTCCTTCTGGCAGTATGTCCAGCCCATTGCCATTTCAGGGATTTAACTCTGATCATGATGTCTTCCACTCTTGTCATTTTTCGGATCCACGAGTTCCTCTTCTTATCTCTCCTGGTTATACCAAGCATGCACCTCTCCATGCTTCTTTGAGTTGTCTGCAGCCTTTGTATGTCTCTTTTAGTTAAGGTCCACGTCTCTGCACCATACGTAAGCACTGGAAGGATGCATTGATCAAACACTTTTCTTTTAAGACATAATGGCATATTGCTCTTGAAAATTATGCTGTTTCTTCCAAAAAGCTCTCCAGGCAAGTTTTGTACGCCGATTAATTTCTTCATCAATGTGACCCTCACTTGATATCTGCTGTCCAAGATAAACATACGTATCTGTTATCTCCAGTTTTTCTCCATCAATCGATAAATCTTCATTTCTTGTAAAAGCATTGAACATCACTTTTGTCTTCTGAAAGTTCATTTTTAATCCCACTTCTTTACTCTTGTCAGCAAGTTCCTGGATCATACTCTGCAGCTCTGATGGGGTAGTTGCAAAAATGACTACGTCATCAGCAAAACGAAGGTGGGTTAGATAATCTCCATTAATCTTTATCCCCTTGTTTTCCCAGCTCAGTGACTGAAAAACACCCTCCAATGTGGCATTAAAGAGCTTCGGAGATATGGTGTCACCTTGTCTCACTCCCTTTCCAATTTTTATGTGTGTTGTATTTTCAAACAGCCGAATCTTTGCACTTGCATTTTCATAGATGTTATTAATAATATTAATGTATGCATCTTCAATACCGCAGGATTTCAGAGCCGTGGTAACTGCTGATGGTTTCACCGAATCAAAGGCTTTTTCATAATCGATAAAAGCCATGCACAATGGAAGTTCATATTCCCTCGCTCTTTCAATTAGTTCTCTCAGTACGTGGATATGATCTATTGTGCTGTAGCCACTCCTGAATCCAGCTTGTTCTCTCGGTTGAGCCATGTCCAGTGTTACCTTCAAGCGGTGTGAAAGAACTTTAGTGAAGATTTTATAAACCACTGATAGGAGGCTGATAGGTCTGTAGTTCCTGAGATCCTCAATGTCACCTTTTTTATGTAGCAGGATCATTGTAGCATTGTTCCAATCCTCAGGAATCTTCCCTTCATTAAGGCATCGAGTGAAAATTTGGGCGAGTACTGTTTCAATTTCTCCACTTGCTTCTTGTATGATGTCTATAGTAATTCCATCTTCTCCTGGAGCTTTCCCCCGCTTCATGTTCTTGATTGCATGTGCAACTTCTGCTGGGAGGACTGGAAGAACTCTGGTACCTTTCATGATGTCTGGAGTACATGTATCATCCCTTTCATATAATTTGGAGTAGAAATCTTTCACTCTTGTCAAAATTTCACCTCTATTTCTTGTTATAGAACCATCTTCTTTTCTCAGAGCCATAATCTGTTTTCTTCCCTTACTGAGATGTCCCTTTGCTATCTTTAGGCTTTGGTTGTTTTCAATTGCTTTCCTCACTAGCTCACAGTTGAATTTCCTTACGTCTTCAGTGATACTTTTTCGTGCTGTCTTGCATAGCTCTATATATTCCACTTTGGAAGTCACATCTTCTTTAGTTGTCCTCATCTCTCTTCTTTTTTGCATCAACATTTTGGTTTTCCTGATAATTTGTTTACATGCAACTTGTTCTTAGACCCAGCTAATTTTGTTGCTGTTTCCATAAGAGCTTTGGTTACTTTTCTGTTAACTTCCGAAATATCCACTTCTTCCGATGTTAGGCCTAAAGCAGAGAATCTGTTCTTCAGTTCCAACTTGAAAGTATTATGGTGTTTTTTAAGGTTGGTTATGTCAATACATTTTGTTTGTCTTATGAGCTTGCCACGTTCCAGTTTAGTGTTGAGGTGCATCTTACATCTCACCAATCTATGGTCACTACCTGTGTTGAACTTGTTTAGCACACTGCAGTCTTCGATGACGAATTTTTTGTTACACATAATAAAATCAATTTCACTTGTCGTCCCAATTGGATGTCTCCATGTCCATTTCCTGTGTGGCTTTTTCTTGAAAAAGGAATTCAAGATGAAAAATCCTTCTGCCTCTGCAAACTCAACGAGAGTATTTCCACGCTGGTTTCTGTTGCCGTGACCGAATTTACCTACTGAAGTTTCATTCTGTTGCCGGTGCCCTATTTTTGCATTGAAATCTCCCATAATTATCTTCAAGTGCTGCTTACCTTTATTATTTAGATGACGAATTTCCTCATAAAATTCTTCAATTTCTTCTTCAGGATGACTTGTGGTGGGGGCATAAGTTTGAATAATCTGAGCCTGGTATCTTCTCGATAGTTGGATAACGAGTCGTGCAGCTCTGTCCGAGGAACTTTCAACTTCTACCACTTTATCCTTCAGTTTCTTGTTTATTATAAATCCAACACCACTAGTTCTGCCAGTATCTGTCCCACGATAATAGAAGAGATGTCCACTTTTCAGTTCAATGAGATCTTCTCCTTTTCTCCTTACCTCACTCAGCCCGACGATGTCCCACTTGATCCTTTGTAGTTCCTCTTCCAATTCAAGAAGCCTTGAATCAGAAGATAGGGAGCGTGCGTTGTAGGTAGCCAAGGTCAGCATCAAATGGCAGCCTAGTCCGGTCCTCCGGGGATTCTTAGCACCCTCTGCCTTCATGTCGCACTGGCCGCTGCCTTGGACCCAGGTACATTCCAGCTGCCGGAGACTGAGGGCCAAGATTTAAGTTGTAGAGTCATTTTGGAGGTGTTTGGCCATAACTCACCACGCTGGCCAAGCGGGTTGGTGAGTGTGGGATAGCATTTCCTCTGATCCCGATGGTATAGTTATACCGCTATTTGCGGTCGTCAGAGCCCCTTTAGTGGGAACAGGATGCACCACGAGAAGGCGGGGTTGACATTTGTCAAGGAGAGGCTGTGATGTTACGCATCACCTGACCTTACATCCCAAAAAAAATATTATTATGGAAATGTATATTTGCCTTTTCAGCAGGGCAGTGATTAAAAATTAAAAGAAAAGGATATACTTTGCATACTAATACAAAAACACAATGATAGACATTTCTTGTATAATTCTGCATACCGGATGTGACGTCACAGTGCTTAAAAATAAATAATAATGCACTTACCAATTACCATGCATAATTTGCAATGTTTCACTGTAGGAAGAGAAAAGTTTTTTTTTTCAGTCACAGATTTATTAGGGGACTGACACTTGTGGATGGAATGTAACACAGAGCCCATTTAAGTCAAAGACCTTGGAGAGAATAGACTGGCAAATACCTAGCTACTTCCGTGAGTTTTTGAAAACCGTATGTTCCGCCATTAGCGAGGAGTGAAAGCTGTTCCTGAGCATATGCTGGTTGCGTGAGTGTTGCAAATCGTGCTTTAAATAGTTCTCATAAAAAATAAATATTGTCAGATTTGCGTCAGGTACTGTTTTAGACATGTACACAACACAACGGCCGACATAAAAAACGAGTATTTTCCCAAGTAAGTTAAATGTTTTGCTCATTGTTGTTCATATGTCTTTGGCTGTAATTGCATGGATGATGCTTTTCCCCAGTGTAAACGAATATATGTTTTAAGTGTGAAGGAATATAAGGATATTACAACATGTTCAAAATTATAATAATTATCTATAGAACAATGGTTTTTGATTTTATATAGGACTGTTAACAATTTTTGAACACCCTCTCTTGTTCATTTCAATTTTTTGTATTCAGTGTTCAAAAATTCAAACCACGAAACACACGCTCGACATCCAAATAGTCACACTTGGGGCCTAAGAATTGTTTGCAATTGAGGTTTCCGAACTTGGGATACTAAAAATTTCAAAAACTGCGTGTTTTGAGACATCAGAATTTCTAAATTGGGCCGGAGAGCACTAAAAATGCAAATACAGTTCCTCAACAATCATTCCTGTAAAAAGCAACTTGCTGTTTCTCCCCTGTGGAAAGAAGAAATATATTTATTGCCTCACATTTTTTTTTATTTGCTGAAAAACACCAGTTGGAAACTATTTCCTCCTATGAATTTAAATTTTTTATCACGTTTTTTGAATAAGATTTCCCAAAACATGGTGAAAAGCTTCCAACGCTCTTTGCGTAAACAGCTATGTATGTGTGTTATGAAGTATTGTGGAAAGATGAAGTATTTGCATTGCCTCACATTTTTTTAATTTGCTTTTTAATAAAATTACTTTTCAATAAAACAATTTGAGGAACAAAATGGGTGATTAAGGGAAATATGAAGGAACAATAATGCGCTGTATTTAAATATGCATTGCTGCAACTTCACTTATCAGGTGTTCGTTGTATGTAGCTGCGTATTTTCTATTTCATAGCTGATTTTCATCGAAATTGAGAACTTGCTAATTAAATTTTGATCTAGGAATTTGTTGGTTCGCATTCGCACCCGAATATTCCTCCTGCGCTGTTTATACGATATATTATGCGTTGAATCAAACACTGCATGTACCTTTCCAATAGCAATGAATTTCTCACCAACTCCTCGCGGTAACAGATGGCGCTGCTGTCTCAATTGCTGTTCGTTGCCTCCGAAACGCAGCATTAGGTTCGCCAGTCTATCTCTCCAAGGTATTTAGGTAGACAAACAAGGGCCCGGGGCTGGACAGAATTTTGGGGCCCCAGCATAGGCGTAGCGTGGGGTTGGGGCACAGGGAAGAACGTGTCCCCCAAACTTAAAAAAATTGAAAACGTAATAACTAGTCGTTCTTTTTTGAAATTTTAAAATGTTTTAAAGTGAGACATATAGCCAAGGGAACAACGCTACGCAATAGCGAGCATTATGACTGCTTTCTAGCAGTCATTCCATGCACAAATACATGCACGGTTTTGATCATGGGCGCCGTTTTCATCATAGTTTTCACGACAGGGGTCACTTGACCTCCCCTACCCCCCTGTAGAATTATTTCCCCCTTTATTTGATTTTTATTACTTTTTTTACATTCATAGAACTGGACCACAAGGAAAGATGGAATTTGGGCGTTTAATTTAATATCCCAATTTTATTGGAAATTTGGAATTGGAAAACGATAACGTGAAAGCGGAAAACCTAGCAAACCGTAAGGTAGTACGCCCAAACAAGTTCCGCTCACGGTGGTGTGTGCTGAACTTAAAAAGCTTAGCGTGGCCCTGCTCGACACTGTTCAGTATCCCAATTTTATTGGGATACTGAATAATTTTATTGGGATACTGAATAACCACGTGACGTAAGCCACCACTTACGTCACGTGGTTGCCGGCTGCCACTAACGGCACACTAGCGGACCACATTAGGCTAGCCATCATTTCTGGCACGTGCTTGCAGGGCCACTGAAGGGCCACTTGTGGCAGCTACTGCCTGTGATGGACCACTGAAGGCCCTGTTGTGGCATATGACAACTGATGGGGTGCCAACTGTTGGCCGCCCGGACATTTTATTGACGGTTCGGCAGCGGCAACATAGTGTTGGGCCATTGCTGGCAGTGCTGGCTGCCAGCAGTGGCCCAGTGCTGGCCCAGCAAAACATGTTTTTGCTGGGTACCAGCTGTGAGAGGCTGTTGGCGCTGATAGCATCCCATACCATGATTCCACGTTACCGGGCTGTGAGACGCTCCACAATGGCGGAGAAATCTGCCCGTTGGCCACGTCGCCTCCAGACACTCACGCGACGATTATCCGTGGTGAGACCGAAGCGCGATTCGTCGTTGAACACCAAACTGTTCTATTCGGCACCGCACGCATCTCTGGAGCGACACCACGCCAAGCGGTGAAGACGATGGCTCGCCTCCAGACACTCACGCGGCGATCATCCGTGGTGAGACCGAACCACGATTCGTCGGTGAATACCACACTGTTCTATGTAGCACTCCACGCATCTCGGGAGCGACACCATGTCAAGCGGGGACGACGATGGCTAGCCTCCAGACACTCACGCGGCGTTCATCCGTGGTGAGACTGAACCGGCCGCCCCGGTGGCGCAGTGGTCTAAGGCGTTGGCCTCTGATCATTCGTCCGTAAGGGGTCCGGGTTCGAATCCCGGTGAGGCATGGATGTTGTGTTTGTCTTACGGCACTGGCTCTCTCCCTTCCCTGGAACCAGTGACCCTAAATTAGGGACGGGCGACTGCTTATAGCCCATTGAGTTGCTCACGGTGGTCGTTAAACCTCCAATCAAAAAAAAAAAAAAAAAAGAGACTGAACCGCGATTCGTCGGTGAACACCACACTGTTCTATGCAGCACTCCACGCATCTCTGGAGCGACACCATGCCAAGCGGTGAAGACGATGGCTAGCCTCCAGACACTCACGCGGCGATCATCCGTGGTGAGACCGAACCGCGATTCGTCAGTGAACACCACACTGTTCTATGCGGCACTCCACGCATCTTAGGAGAGACACCACGCCAAGCGGTGACGACGATGGCTCGCTGTTCGCAACGGACTGCCGGATAGCAAACCAGACGCAGCAAATCGGACGTCCGCGTCGATATCGGAGCGTCCAAGTCTCCCCGTACACTCTGCAAAATGTCGGCCATTGTAACCTGTGGGTCCGCTACGGCATAACGCCCGATGCGAAGATCGGTGCGTTTGGACGTCCGTCTCCGTGCTCCGGCCCCCTTACGACGTTTCACAGACCCTTCTTGGGACCACTGTCTTCAAACGCGACCGACGGTTGTGGCATCACGTTGCGTTTCTTCCGCAATACGACGCGAAGACCATCCGGCGGTACGAAGGGCTTACGATGACACCTCGTGAACTCATCCGTTTGACGAAATCGCGTACGACGGCGTCTTAACGGCACCACTTGTTCGTTCTACAGACATGGTTGCAGCAGAACCACTCACTTCTCGCGGCCGTGACGACGTCTCGACTTATGGCCTCACGGACTGATTGTCCGCCTCTATCCCGCGCGCCGTTCGTGCGATTGGGCTGCAGATGCAAACATTTGCATAACTTGTAGGTGTGCACTCACCCTGCAATTTGCATGGCGCTGCGTTCACGTCTTTGTGGTGTGGAATTTTCTCTGTCAGGCAGTGTACTAATAACGCTAAAAGAAAGTGCAATGAAAACCATTGTTAAGTCGGATTGTGACGTATACACTAATTTCACTTTCCTTTCAGTTACTTCCTCTACGCAAATTTGCGTTTATTCTCCTTAGCGTTTTGCAAAATTAACGTGACATGTTCTCTTTCGAAAGAGTATGGTTGGTAACACCTTATGGTCAGAACGTATGACGTGTGGATGTGTCAGATAAGAACAGAACCGGCCGAATATACGTGTGAGTAGTAGCAAAGGTATGATATAATAATAGTTGGGGAAGTTGAAGTACTTGAAGTTGTGATTTCTTGACGTCTGCGTATTTAATATTTAGAGTTGGCGTTTTTGTTTCTCGTTACACGTTCTCTAACAAGAAATTGGATTTTTGCACTAATGTTGTTGAAGACTGAGTTGTGCTAAAGAAGTTTTTGCTGAATCAAGACAACTAGTAAGTACCCTTTTTTGAAGTTATTTGAGTGACTCCTGATTCGCTTAAAAGTGAAGTTATTAAGAACTGATTTATGTAGAGTTTGTAACGTACCAGGAGATGTGACGTACCTGCCAGAAGGACGCACACGACATAAAGGCAGATAGGAATCAGAATAAAACGTTCGCGTAGCTCAATTGGTAGAGCAACTTATCCCGGAATGAGGGGACCCGGGTTCGAATCCTGGCGCGGATAAAAATGACGGAGAAATTTACTTCGTTATAAGTTCAGTCAGCTATATACTTAAACAAACATTAAAAGGTAAGATGTACTCATTCTTTATATTCATGTAACAAACATACACTATATTAACAAAAGTTACTGGACACCCTTCAAAAGCAAATGAACGGATCCACTGCGTTGTTAAGATGCGCGGTACAGCTGCAAACGGTATAAAAACAAGCCTGAAGCTGACCGCGACCATAAAGCATTGCAAGGTTGAGTGAAAATGTCGCGGCGAGAGAGAACTGACTTTGAGAAAGGAAAGATTGTTGAGTGTTATATTAGTGGGTTGTTCATAAAAGAAACCGAGAGGCGTTTAAACATACCCAAGTCAACCGTTTTGGATGTACTGAATAAGTGGAAGACACATGGCGTGCATGAAGAAGCAAAACGTACCGGCAGACCAAAGAAAATCAGTGATAGAGGACGTCGAAGCCTCAGGAG
This sequence comes from Macrothele yani, assembly GCA_039090855.1. Lineage (NCBI taxonomy): Eukaryota > Metazoa > Arthropoda > Arachnida > Araneae > Macrothelidae > Macrothele > Macrothele yani. The sequence goes on along the minus strand of CM077024.1, from coordinate 159,470,682 downwards.
AGTTGTTACAGCTAATCGACGGAGTACTGCACAAGACCTCAGTGTACAGGTGAATAAAAATGCTGGAACCTCGGTATGCACATGTACCATTCACAGAGAACTTCATTCCATGGGTTACCGTGGTCGCGCGGCTGCTCATAAGCCTTTCATTTCAAAAGAATGCTACGTGTAAAGAACATTTATCGTGGATCGTAGATCAATGGAAACGGGTCCTATGGACTGATGAACCCAGATACACGATCCATCAGTCTGATGGCCGTGTGCGGGTATGGCAGCAGCCGGGGGAACGCTATTTACCATAGTGTACTGTGCCTACGATCAAGTTTGGAGCTAGCAGTGTACTCGTGTGGGGGTGTTTTTTGTGTTATGGTCCCGGCCCATTGGTTATCGTGGACAAAACTGTTAACCAGCACGTCTACCTCGATATTCTGGACAATTATGCCCTACCAACTCTATGCCAATACTATGGTGTCGAGCCTTGTTGGTACCAGCAGGATAATGCACCGAACTATAAAGCAAGGACTGTTATGGCGGGGTTTGAAGATAATTCCGTATCGTGTGTGGACTGGCCAGCACAGAGCCCTAATCTTAATCCCATAGAACACCTATGGGATGAATTAGAGCGCCGCATAAGAAGTTTGGAACCAAGGCCTACTACTAAGCAACAGTTAGCTGTAGCATTATGTATTGAATAGAAGCACATACCTATCGCTGTGTTCGAAAACCTTGTCGAAAGCATGTCTCGAAGGGTCAGTGCATGCATTAAGGCCAAAGGTGGACCGACACCGTTCATTAAGGCCGAAGGTAGACCGACACCGTATGTCCATAAATGCTATGTTGTGTTTCTCTTCTAGGTGTCCAGTGACTTTTGTCAATATAGTATATACATAAACATTTATATCTTGGAAGCATATGCCCTACACAGAAAATTGAAGTTAAGTGTTGCTGGTTATAGGAAACTATGATGCTCTTCAAAAAACAACAAAAACAACAACAACAACAACCTCGCTTTCGGTTTTCGACATAATTTTGCTAAAAATGTAAAAATTAGGTAAATACCAACGTGCCAAATGGCTGCAAATATCGAGTAAAATGTGCAAGTTATGTGAACACCGGCAACATAGACACGCCGCAGAAATGAATAATGAAAAACAAACTATCACAGGTCTAGTGAGTATTGGATGTTGAACGTAAAAATAGGCATATGCTTTCAGGTTAGGCCTTGGAAATATCCCGTTCAAGGTTAAAAACTTAAAGGTGCGTTCTGCGACAGAACACAAATGACTACACTCAGTAGACAAAACATTAGAGATAGGGGTGATGTGCAGTTTACATGGGCACCCACGCGCATAGTGCAACAGACTCAAACTGAACGCAGGCAATACAGTAAATAGGCGGACAGCCGGGTTTCCCAAAAGTGTATAGCAATCGATGAACATGGGTAAACGTGGTGATCTGAGCGACTTTCATTGAGGAAGCATTGTCGGCTCAAAACAGATGGATCATTCCACCGCCCAAATGGTAAGAACTCAAGGGTTCCCGAGGGCAACCGCATCAAGGGTGGACCGCGAGTGCACCATCGAAGGACATTTCAACATCCAGAGAGGATTTGGTGGCCGACCACTGGCCACTGATGATCGAGGTTCGCGTAGACAATCTAGGCTCGTACAGGCCTACCGCTTGGCAACGACGGCGCAAATCACATCCAAGTTAAATGTTGGAGGCCCAAGCAACGTCAGCGAGCGAACGACACTGCGCATGTGCCCACTCTGGAATACGGAAGTCGACGCCTTATTCGTGCGCCACTGTCAACTGCTCACATTACGCCTCGCCTGGTATGGGAATATCAAAACTGGGCCTCTGCAGAATGGTGTCACATCGTGTATTCGGATGAATCCTATTTTCACCTGTACCGAGCTAACGGAAGAGTGTGAGTGGGGCGATGACAGTATGAGGCCATGGCCCCGTCGTGCCAGGCCGGCTCTGTTCAAGGCGGTGGTGGCTCTGTGATGGCTTGGAGAGCCTTCTCATGGGACAGATTAGATATGTCTGGGGAGGACCTTAACCTCTGTGCACTACCAGCATGTGCTGGCTGATCACCTACATGCTTTCATGGCCTTCGCGCATCCTAATGCAGATGGTATACTCCAGCAGGACAATGCGCCTCCCCACTGGACGGCAACCACCCAGGCACGGCTCGAGGAACACTCGTCTGAGTTTGAGACCATCCAGTGGCTCCAAGGTCCCCGGATTTAATCCCGTGGAAGCTCTCTGAGATACCGTGGAACCGATCTCTGAGATACCGTGGCTCCATGGATCCTGGACCGAGTTTTCGGGCGAAGTTGTGGACCATGCTACAACAAGCATGCTGCATTACCTACGGAAGCGTTCCGGAATCTGGTGGAGTCCATGCCTCGGCGTGTATAGGCAGTTATTCGCGCTAGAGGAGGGACAACACGCTATTAGGTAGGTCTCTCCAATGTTTTGTCCATCGAATGTATACAGTACATATGTAATATTATCAATCCACTGCTGGATGAAGGCTCCCCCAAGTCTCTTCGATAACCCTTCGTCGTAAGCCATTAGTCAGTATGACTGTTATCGCCAAACTCTTTGCAGTTCTTCCCAAGAACTGCAATGGCATACTCAGATTTCTGAATGAAAAAAAAAGTTGTCCCTTTTTCTCCGTATAGGCACCTATGAGAAATAGTATCAAGTTCTCGTGTATCTTAGTTATTTACAGAAAGACACATCGACAACGAAGTATGTGATGTGAGAACGAGTCTAGAAAGCCATTTTGGAATCTTAATATTCAGTACTGCTTTTAGTAGATCTATTAGTAAACCAAATGGTCTGAAAATTTAAACCAGACAGCAGCAAAATAACTGAAAGGTTTTTGGCACTCTATCCTGCAGCTCTGAAATTGAAAGAACGGTCTTCCAAGACCCACCATGTGGTGTGGGATAGTCGTGCCTGGTATAACGGAAAGCGGAGGATTCGATTTTCTTTATCCAGAGTAGCTAATATCCAGAATAATCGCCGTGTGCAGCGCGGACAGCAGTTAGACGTGCTCGGAGTGACTCATTAAGGTGCTGGAAGGTGGAACCATGGTGACTGCAGTGCATCTGACAGCTGCTAGAGGGTGCGTGGTGGAGGATACATAGAGCGAACAACACGATTGAGGTGGTCTCACATATGCTCAATTGGGTTCAAGTCTGGGAAATTAGGGGGCCAGGAAAGTACTTTGAAGTCTTCATCGTGCTCTTTCAGACACTCTTGGATATTTCTAGCAGTGTGACACGTCGCATTGTCGTTCTGGAAGATCCATCCGCCCCAGAGAAAACAATCAGCATGTATGGGTGTACCTGGTCTGCAAGGATGGATTCATAACGAATTCGGCCCATAGTGCCTTCCACAGGTATGACTGAACCCAGGAAATGCCACTAAAACATTCCACAGAGCATAACGCTGTCCCCACCATCTTCTGTTCTTCCAGCAATGGTTAAAGAGTGTTTGTCCTCCGATGTTTCTCGCCTTATACGCCAATGTCCATCCGTTCGACGAAGCAGGAAACGTGACTCATCGGAGAAGGCAATCCTTTGCCAAACAGCGGAGGTCCAATTCCGATACTGACGTGCAAATGTAAGCCTTTTCTGCCCATGCACCTTCGTTAGTATAGGTGAAGTGACCATCTGTCTGCATCGGAGTCCCATACGCAGTACGGTTCGCTGAACTGTTGTTTTAGACACACTTCCGGTAGCTCCCGTAGTTCATTCGGCCAGTGAGTTGCTCTACTGTAACGTGTCGATCGGCCCTCACGCACCTTCGCAGCCAACGTTCACCTCTCATATCAATAGCAAGTGGTGCTCCGCAGTTTCCACGTCGCTTATTAGCAATGGTGCCATTTCTCCAATCACGATATATTTTAACCACAGTAGTTCGCAAACATTTCACAAACTGCGCTGTTTCAGAAATCATTTGTCCGGAAGGGGTCCGGGTTCGAACCCCGGTAAGGCATGGATGTTGTGTTTGTCTTACGGCACTGGCTCTCTCCTTTCACTGGAGCCAGTGTCCCTAAACACGGGACGGCCGACTGCATATATAGCCCATTGAATTGCTTACGGTGTTCGTTAAACCTCCATTCAAAAAAAAAAAAAAAAGAGAAAGAAAGAAATACTGTCATCATTGGCCCGAAAGCCGCCGATAATCATCGTTTTTCGCAAATCTGATAAATCACTCCTTTTATCTGTGACAGCAACGAGTGATATGTTTTCAGAACAAACAAAAATCAAGAACCGAAGGTTCAAAAATTGTTGAGGCACACACTTCACACTTTTGAAATAACTCCTTCTGGTTACTGGTTCCCTAACAGGTTTAGTCGCCAATACCCAAGCTCCAAGGAGCCGTCGGACACGGAAAAGACGTGACGCCGTAGGTCCAACCGTCTTTGAATATAGGAATGAACAGTTTTTCAGATAGGATAGATCAGAATGCAAAAGTAACGAAGAAGTTAGAGTTATACAGGATATGTATAAGCTTGAAAATTTGCCGCTGAGATTACTCACCCAAGAATTACTTATTAACAATTTTTTTTGCGTTTGTGACAATTTACGTGAGTCGTATCAAATATATAGGTGATGTGGTACATTATGACTACAGCCGATATTTCGAGTAGCAAAAATGTTTTCTTTTTATATAAAATGGATAAATGAAAAAGTTTTTATTTCCAGGTTTTGTTTGAGAGCAATTTAATGCATTATGATTATATAAAAAATAGGATAATTGTAACTTATCAAGGTTTTAAAAACATGGGCTGTGAATACACCAAAAATATTAACAACACGAGCGTGCAGATTTCCGTTGAATTGGCGAATGAGTACAAATTAAAAAACTAGATTGCTAGCTTTCATCGCCGAAGACGGGCGGCTTCATCAGGCTAATGTTTACAAGGTTGAGTACAGGATCATACGGATGAAATTAAAAAAAACAAAAAAAAAACAGAAAAAAAACACACGTAATAAGTGCGTTATGAGCACGTGATATTAAACAATAGATGACAAGGGAGATGCTCACGTTCGTAGATGTATATACCTAGGAGGGCACGCCAGACAGCTGGTAGATCTGTGGAAAGATCAGAATTGCAAGCGCTTTCGAGTGTTAGTATTTTCACGGATTCCCTGAAGGCGGTGGTTCTTGGGTCTATACATGGGACTAATTTCTTGAGGTTGTCCCATTGAGGAATGGCGCCGTGGTTCGCAACTTCCTTCGCTAGAGCTGTTGTACGCTCTTGGTTCTTAATGTCAGGCTTGTACTCCTTAATTATCAATCTGAAGAATCTTTTTGTCATGCCAATGTAATATTTAATGGAGCGATCTTGATAGAGCAGAGGGATGGAGTAGACCCCTGCGTCTGAGAGTAGCACGGTTGGATCTCTGTTCACTTTTGAACTCATTTTTGCAGGTGGCCTAGTGGTCAGCGTTCGTGACTGCCACGGAGGTAACCTCATTTTCGATCCCGGGCAGGTACGAACGCTCGAACCGTACCGTTAAATATCCGCGGTGCGTCTGATGGGCACGTAAAGCCGTCGGACCCCAGGTAATGGCCCCCGGTAATAAATAAGGGCACCTTCCTACCCTTTTATACCTCTCTTCCATGTGATTTACCTATCGGACACTCTAGCCCAAATATCCTAGGTTTCTAATTATAAGGGTTGTTTAAGACCTGGGGTCAGACACTCTCTTTCTAAAATTCTCTACATATGATCTGATCTGATCTGAAATCACTTTTGCTGTTATCGTTACTTGGGCTGGCGGTTTTTGTCATAATGCAGTATCTGTATCTAATCACCTGTTTTTTTACACGACTCACACTCTGGGTCACGATGGCAGTCGAATATATTACACAAGAATAAATTAATCTTCTTACTGAATGAAAAGCGATTAATTACAATTATTTACAACACGGTCGCTGATTTCTTTCAAAAGTGATTTTTTGTATTATAATGGAAATATAAGGGTTTTTTGCTTCCAAGTTTCCTTGTTGCTATTTTTCTGTGACTAGCGTAATGGTATTGTGATAATGTTTATGATAGTTTTAGTATTCAGAAAATGAATGCGTTTGAGGTACCATAACTGCATACCAATCAGTTTACTTTTTATTGTATTTTAACTTTCTTGCCTGGTGTTGCTTTCAATTCAAAACTTTGGCTTTAATTCTATACTGTTTTACTTATCATTGCTTTTTACTGCTTGCAAATCTTTCAATCCAACTGCTGTAAAATATTCTTCCACAAGGAGTTATTAAGAAATTTCTTATAACAAGACTGTAATTGATAGCAAGAGAATTGTATTGCTTAGGTCACTTACGCTTTAATAGCAGCCTTTCACAATACAATGGAAAGTGCTTCAAGTGGCCGCTTACGCCTGAAGGCTGCAGATACAAGCAGAAAAGAAATTTAGAATTTTAGGAAAGTGTAGAATAGGATAGTAAAAGTGCTGCTTACTTGGTCACTTACGTTTTAAATAGCAGCCCTGCGCAAGTAGCATAGATAAAAAATATATATATTTACGTTATCCAAAGAAGACACATACCTTTTTGCGTAGCTCCAAGGTGGCGCAGGAAAACGAAGGGTGTCAACGACACAGAACACAATTTCAGAGACGTTGCCTTGTTCACCAAGGATGGTGAAGAGAAACCTTCACCAGCAACGAAAAACATTACACGGGGGTAATGTAGTATTATTTGCTGCATGCAAATATTCTACTATTCAGCCGTAAAGGAATCTGGATTTCGCAGCTGAGCCCCCACACCACGGGTCAATGTACCAGAATTCGTGGGTTATGTTTTCAGAGATCAGAGAGATTTCTGAAACATCCGAAGGAAAGGTCAAGGTACCAGAATCATGTGATGGAAAGGTCAAGGAAACATGTGAAGGAAAGGTCAAGGAAACATGTGAAGGAAAGGTCAAGGAAACATGTGAAGGAAAGGTCAAGATACCAGAATTCGTGGGGGATGTTTTCAGAGATCAGAGAGATCTCTGAAACATCCGAAGGAAAGGTCAAGGTACCAGAATCATGTGAAGGAAAGGTCAAGGAAACATGTGAAGGAAAGGTCAAGGAAACACGTGAAGGAAAGGTCAAGGAAACATGTGAAGGAAAGTTCAAGGTACCAGAATTCGTGGGGGATGTTGTCAGAGATAAAAGAGATCCCCACGAATTCTGGTACCTTGACGTGGTGTGGGGGCTCAGCTGCGAAATCCAGATCACTCCTTTACGGGTGAATAGTAGATTATTTGCATGCAGCAAGTAATACTACATTACCCCCGTGTAATGATTTTCGTTGCTGGTGAAGGTTTCTCTTCATCCTTGGTGAACGAGGCAACGTCTCTGAAATTGTGTTCTGTGTCGTTGACACCTTTGGTTAGCGGTTTCCCTCACCATCTTGGAGCTACGCAAAAAGGTGTGTGTCTTCTTTGGATAAGGTAAATATGTTTTTAGTTATTTATGCTACTGCGCAGGGCTGCTTAGATGATATATCGTGATGTTTTATTTCTAAGTTTCAAAAACAATTTTATGCGATTACCACAAAATAGGAAGATTTAATTTTAATTAACTTCCAAAATGATACAACGCAGAATTTACAAATGAAAAAATGGATCTACAACGCGTTTCTAATACTTCTTTCACAGGCAGATAAAAGTACTTTACTTGTTGTTACGACATTCTGAACACAGTGTCTTCCCTGACCGCTTTCTTCAAGGGAAGAATGAAATATTGAAGGATTTTTGTGACTCTACCATATCACATCACATGCTATTCACTGGTTTCAAAAGCTGTTCGGATTATTCACTGGTCTCAAAAGCTGTTCTCCCTCTCGTGTGTGTGTGTGTGTGTGTGTAAGGAAACGGGATGAAACTCTCTGAACAAGAAGCTCACTATTCAGTTTTTGACTTTGAAAAATGTCTTGATCTGTAGAAAAAAAAATGTTGTTTGCCTCTGAAACCACAGATCGATCTCCATGTTACTGTGGGTTCTTCATCATAAATCTATATTCTGTGGAAAAATAAAGTTTGAAAATAACTCTAAATACTTGGCAGACGAATAAAACGTTGAAAATAAATTCGATTAAAAAGAAAGGTATTTTATTCTTCCTGTAATAATGTGAAGGAAAAGTTTAGTGAATGTGTTAAAGTAAGGTAAGGAGTAAATATAGTGGAACCTCGGTTATACGTTTTTCTAGGGGATGACCTTAACTAACGTATAAACGAATAAAATAAATTCAGAAATGTTTCATACTATTGTAAAATTTACACTTTGAAGGGGTACAAGATATTGTTTAACAATGATTTTTTAAAGTCGAAATGGCAGCGAAGGAAAAAAAGGCGTGACAAATTAAAATATATTTTATCGTATTGAAAAATTCATACAGTTTATGAAAACCAAACTTCTGTTATGACAGTTCTAGCTGTCTATAAAAATTCTGATTTAAGATTAAGTGAAATCCTCACAACTAAAAATCTGAGATCAATGCTTCAATACGCAATATAACACAATCTGATGACAATTATCCTGTTATGGCTTTACAGGGATTAATTTAACTCACTAAATCAGTGAAAAGGATATTTCAAAAGCAACCCCCCTCCCCCCACGAGAAGAACACCCGCCTCGAACAAACGCGAATTATACCTACACTACACCCCAATTTAGAAGTCCTGACTGGGAAATCATTTCCTAATGCGACACATTGGGTGCATCGGACCTTTATTCTAACAAAGAAACAAAGTTTAATTACAAATTAAACAATTAACCACTTAATACACTAATTGTCTTGTTGGAAAACACATTATAAACAATTTTCAAACACTAACATCACAACACCAAATAACACAGTATAGCACAACACCCAAGGAACTCCAATACATCAAACACCCAAGGTACACCAGTACATCATAACACCCAAAGAACTCCAGTGTATCACAACATCCAAAAACAAGATTATTGAAGAACTTCTAATATATTGATATGAAACTAAGATATAATTAACGGTAGCTGTATAATTTGGACTGTAAACAAACAAAACGAAACTGAAAAATAATCAACAATAGCTGTCTGATTATTTAGACAGGAAACAAACAAAAACAAAAATCTCATTTTATCGTTCTCATGATAAAATATCAGACGAAATCTACAATGACTGAAAAACCATTATTCGATTTGGAAATTTCATGTTCAAATAAACAATTCAAGATGGATAAAAATTACAAATACATTATTTCCAGCTATTTAACATATTAACAAAATTATCTAAATTATTATTAATTAACACACGAGCAAGGCCTGATTATTAAACAATACAAGATTATTCCAACGACATTTCTGTCGTCTGTGGATGAAGGACAAACTTCCCGGTGCTAAACCAACTTCAATCCTCAGAACTGGTACTGTCATCGAAGATATCACTCGGAAGGGTATCAATTACTTCCTGTTCACTTTGACAAATACGAGGGTTGTACCGAAAGTAATGCAAAACCGGGAATATTTTCTTTATTAACTGAGAGAGACCGTTCAAACTGCATATGTTGGTAGAGTAACTCTTCCTCTATAGTAACCCTTCTTCTTCATTGCAGGTAAATAATGGATTCCAAGCAGAAGCAACGTGCCGTCATTGAGTTCTTGACGAAGGAAGGCTGCAGGCTGTCTGATATCCACAGAATGTTTACGGAGATGACACCGTTCACAAGAGCAATGTGCACAGATGGATAAAGTTTAAAGAAAGGGAAACTAGCATTGTGAAAACAAATCGCGCAATAGGAGACCATCATCTGCGACCACTGACACGAATCGTCAGCGAGTGGATGAATTGATTCGCGCGGTGAGACGAGTCACAATTCCTGAACTTGTTGCACAACTGGAGTGTGGTCACAATGCCATACAGAAGATGGTGGAAGACTTAGGGTATCGGAAAGCGTGTACAAAGTGGGTACTTCGGCAGTTGACACTCGATTTGAAGGAGAGAAGGATGGAAGTATGCTCTGCTCTGCTGTTTTCGATCTGGTGACAGGGGATGAAACGTGGGCGTATCTTTACAATCATGAAACGAAGAATCCATCCATGGAATCGATTTCAAATGGATGTACCCAGGATCCACAAAAAAAAGCTGTTAATTCTTATGCTGTTGCATATCAAATACACGAGGGTTGTACCGAAAGTAATGCAAAAGTGGGCATAACTTTTTTATTAACTAACAGTGGTCGTTCATATTGCACATGTTGGTAGAGTAACTTTTCCTCTATACAATGGTGTAATTCAATGTACTCTCCATCACAAGTGATGCATTTGCGGCATCGTTGAACCCAACTCTCGAATCCTGTTTGAAAATTTCAGGTGTGGACTATTGTACTCACTTCTTCACAGCCACTTTCACCTCGTCTGTGTCATCAAATATTTCTCCACGGAGACTGTCCTTCGTTGGAATGAACAGGTGGAAGTGGACGGGTGCGAGATCTGGGTTGTACGGTTGATTGGGGACCACTGACCAGCCTAATTTGTTGATCGCCTGATTTGTTGGCAAAGATGTATGTGGTCTCGCCTTGTCATAGTGAATGTGAATCCTTTTTAGATTCTTCTTCGGTCTCTGCCTCCTTATGGCTTCTCTAAGCTTCTTGAGTATCTCGATGTACCGCTCGCTGGTCACGGTATGGCCACGTTCCAGAAAACCAAGGAGAATAACACCCCTTTCATCCTAAAAAACAGTCACCATGACTTCCTGTGCTGATCACTGGCTGTTTAACTTCTTAGGCCTTGATGAAGAGGTGTGACGCCATCAATGATGAATATTGAGGATATACACTATATTGACAAAAGTCACTGGACACCCCTTCAAAAGTAAATGAACGGATCCGCTGCGTTGTTAAGATGCGCGGTACAGTTGCAAACGGTAAAAAAACAAGCCTGCAGCTGACCGCGATCATATCGCACTGTGAGGTTGAGTGAAAATGCCGCGGCGGAAGAGAACTGACTTTGAGAAATGAAAGACTGTTGGGTGTTATATTAGTGGGTTGTCCATAAAAGAAACCGAGAGGCGTTTAAACATACCCAAGTCAACTGTTATGGATTCACTGAATAAGTGGAAGACACATGGCGTGCCTGAAGTAGCAAAACGTACCGGCAGACCAAAGAAAATCAGTGATAGAGGACGTCGAAGGCTCAGAAGAGTCGTTACAGCTAGTCGACAGATTATTGCACAAGACCTCAGTGTACAAGTGAGTAAAAATGCTGGAACCTCGGTATGTACACGTACCATTCGCAAAGAACTTCATTCCATGGGTTACAGTGGTCGTGCGGCTGCTCATAAGCCTTTCATCTCCACTCGGAATGCTACTGGTCGTTTAGCATGGTGTAAAGAGCATTTATCGTGGACCGTAGATCGATGGAAACTGGTCCTAGGGACTGATGAATCCAGATACACGATCCATCAGCGTGATGGCCGTGTGTGGGTATGGCGGCAACCGGGGAAACGCTATTTACCACAGTGTACTGTTCCTACGCTCGAGTTTGGAGCTGGCAGTGTACTCGTGTGGGGGTGTTTCTTGTGGTGTGGTCCCGGCCCATTGGTTATCGTAGACAAACCTGTTAACCAGCACGACTACCTCGATATTCTGCACTATTATGCCCTACCAACTGTGTAGCAATATTATGGAACCGAGCCTTGTTGGTACCAGCAGGATAATGCACCGAGCTATAAAGCAAGGACTGTTACGGCGTGCTTTGACAATAATTTCGTATCGTGTGTGGACTGGCCAGCACAGAGCCCTGATCTTAATCCCATAGAGCACCTATGGGACGAATTAGAGCGCCGCATAAGAAGTTTAGAGCCAAGGCCTACTACTAAGCAACAGTTAGCGACCGCATTATGTACTGAATGGAAGCGCACACCTATCGCTGTGTTCGAAAACCTTGTCGAAAACATGTCTGGGTCAGTGCATGCATTAAGGCCACAGGTGGACCGACACCGTACTAATGTATGTCAATAAATGCCATGTTGTGTTTCTCTTCTAGGTGTCTGGTGACTTTTGTCAATATAGTGCATAACCGAATTGAAGACGAACAATAAAATACTACAGTATAATATACTAACGCAGAATTCTGTATAAAAGTTTTTGTTTCGTTCCATAGGCGCTTGGAAGTTAAAATTACTTTCACTTTTCTTCTTAAGAGGCATTGTCTTTATTTCTCACTTCCGATTAAACATTTAACCCTCTGCCTTTAACAGATATGCTTTCTCTCCCTTTCGGGCTTAGAGACTATTCGATTAGTCCAGATGCTTCCTTTTAATTCGTGTCGGTCCACTCTACTTATTCGTATACCTTATGCCTCACTTAGTCACTGCAAGTAAGCATTACTGGCAAATGCTAACTTTTGCCTGTTTACACACTCTTCGAATATTTGTTTTACTGGAAGTATTTAGAGGAAACTTGCTCGGTCATTAATTTGATTGATAGTATGTTTGCACCTCAGAGTTCAGTAAATATTTAATCAAAGGATGCATTTGGAAAAGCTGTTACAGAAATTTCTTCCCTCTAGGTAACTCTAAAATAAAATAAAGAAAGGAGGTTTATCTTGGAAAATACGTAATTCTTGAAAAAGTATATCACAATGAGGTCAGGGTTATCGCAGAATAGCCTGGGTTTTCCCCATTCCAAAAAAAGTAATTTTCTTTTATAAATTTTAGTGAACAGACAAATTTTAGAAGCCAAATTGTGGTCAATTTTGAAAGGAACAGGTTTGTGATTTTATTTTGAATTGCGCAGGTTCTGAGCAGAATTCAAGTTACGAGGGTCGATCAGAAAAAAAGGTTACACGTTCGAGTAAGAGAAAGGAACACTCACCTACCGAGAAGTGTTTATGCGATGTGACAAAATATATGAAGCACTATTTCTCGACGAAATCACCGTGACGATTAAGACGTTTGTCGGATCGTATGAAAAGCTTGTCCATCCGGGACCGAAAAAAATCATCTCTTTGCTGATGTGTTTATCTCTTTGCTGATGTATTCATCTGTTTGCCGATGTATTAATCTCTTTGCCGATGTATTAATCTCTTTGCCGATGTATTAATCTCTTTGCTGATGCATTCATCTCTTTGCTGATGTGTTCATATCTTTGCCGATGTATTCATCTCTTTGCTGATGTGTTCATATCTTTGCCGATGTATTCCTCTCTTTGCTGATGTGTTCATCTCTTTGCCGATGTATTCATCTCTTTACTGATGTGCTCATCTCTTTGCTGATTTATCTCTTTGCTGATGTAGCCAGTTTGTTGCATCTGTTTTCATGTCAGCGTCACATGTTAAGCGAGTGCCAGACAGGTGCTGTTTCAGGACAGGAAAAAGGTGAAAGTCACTAGGAGCCAAGTCCAGACTGTAGGCCGAGTGCTTCCACACCTCCTACCGGAATTTGTGGAGCAAGTGATGTGTGATGTTGGCCGAGTGCGGCCTCGCGTTATCGTGAAGGAGAAAGATATCATCGCTTAGCAGACCTGGTCGTCTTCGTCGGATGCTCTCGTGCAATGTTTTCAGCGTGGCACCATACCGATCAGCGTTGATGGTGCGTCCATGCTCTAAGAAGCCCAACGAAAGCACACCCAAGGAATCCCCCCAAAAAATGTCATGACTTTTCCAGCAGACGTTGTGGCTTTTAAACTTCCTCCTCAGCAGTAAACACCATTGCATGGAAGCTCTTTTGCTGGTGAGAGCGAAGTGCCGGAGCCACATTTCATCCGCAGTCACAATACAGTCAAGAAAGCTCTGTCGTCTTCAGCGTAACGCTTCAGGAACGTCAAACATGTCATCATTCGTGCTGCTTTGTGATCGGATAATGAACGTGGCACAAATCTGGCACAAGCCTTGGAGTAGTGCAAAACACCACCGCAAGATGTTGAACAACGCCATAGCTCAATCCCAGCTCGGACGCAATATGGCGCAAAGTTACCTTTCGGTCGTCTTGAATCATTTCGTGCATATGTGTAGTGTTGATCTCTGTCGTCGATGAACTTGGATGTCCACTGTTCGTACGATGTTGGTTCCCCACAGTATCCCTGCCGGATTGAAAGCAACGGCACCATTTCGCCACGTGTTGTCGAGTCATCACGTTGTCACCACATACTTCGACATGTTGCCGACGAATTTCGGTTGTGGACACGTTCTTGGCTCATAGAAACCTTATCACTGTTCTCACTTCGACCTTAGACCACGTTTCCAACCGTGTTGCGATTTCGAAATATCACTGCGCTTCATACGCTGGGCACAGGATTTTACAGAGGTGCCTCGAACATTTGCGCCATCTCTCGAACGTACGTGTCATCTGTATGACTCGTACGACATCCTGCATTTACTGTATAACACGTGTAAGCTTTATTATTTTTCTGATCGATCTACGTAATTTTATCGCAGATATCTCTGCTTCTAAAACTCCGATTTGAAGAAATTCTACCTGAATTGGAAACAGCTTCACATGGGAAATGTTTTGATTATAATTTCTAATTTTTGATAAGGAATGGTTTGGCCACCAGAGGGCGTAAGTGTCTATTTCTGCTTCTGATGCATTTGCAGCAAAACCTAAGCTTCCGAAAATTCGATTGAAAAAATCTTTCGGGGACTCCATACAGCTCACGTCGAAAAAAAACTTTTTGAGACTACCTCCTGCTGAAAATTGCGTATAGTTTTCCTGCCAGGGGGAGTAAAAGCATATCATATTTTTATCGATATCTCGGCTTCTACGAGTACGATTTGAAAAAATCTTTCTTTGTTGGAGAGCGTTTCTTGTGCTCATGTTTCTCATATATATTGAATATAGTTTCACATTTCTCAGCTAATGCACAGATTTTCCGTTAGAGGGCAAAAATGCAAATTGCGTTTTCCCCAATATCTCTCCTTCTGAAACGTCGATTTAAAAAAATTCTTTCTGCTTCGGAAACAATTCCTTATGGGAAATGCTTTGTTTATATTTCTAATACTTGATAAAGAATGGTTTGGCCACCAGGGACGTAGGTGTCTATTTCGGCTTCTGATGTATTTGAAGCAAAATCTAAGCTTCCGAGAATTTGATTGAAAAATTTTTTCGTGGTCTGATACATTTCACCTCGGAAAACCTTTCGTGAATTCTCCTGCTTAAAAGAGCGTACAGTTTTCTCGCCGGGGTCGTAGATGTACATCTTATTTTTGTCGATATCTCTGCTTGTAACAGTCCGTTTCGAAAAATTCTTTCTTTGTTGGAGAGTGTTTCCGCTGCGAAATGTTCCTCATACAATCTCAAATTTTGCTTAACGTACAAGCTTGCTATTAGAGGGCGTAAGTTAATGACTCCGTTTACAGAAATATCTGGGGGACTGAAACCCGATATAAAAGTTTCTTCTTGTCAGATACTACTAACTATGAAAACACTTTGTGTGTATTTTCTTCGCAAAATAATGCACAATTTTGCCGCTAGGGGGCGACAATATTCAATCTGTTTTTTCTTAATATCTCTACTTCTAAGTGAGCGATTTAAAAAATTCTTTCAACACCGGATGCCATTACCCTTGTGGAACATTTTAAGTTAGTAATTTAGGAGTTTTATAATTCACAGTTCAGTCGCTAGGTGGTATTTGTGTACTTCTGTTTGCAGCTGTATCACCGTTTCTGAAAACCTTATCGAGAAATTTCTTATTTTTACTGTATGTCATTCGCTACAATAGAGATGTGGAGCATTATCCTCTTTAAATAATGCACAGATTTCCCGCTAGGGGAGTAACGCTCAAAATCTTTTTCTCGCTATCTCTGCTCCCGGGAGATATATTTCAAAAGTTCTTTTTTCTTAGCATAGCTTTTTCCATGAAGAATATTTTTCGCCTATTTTCAACTTTCCCATCATGCAAAATTCTTCCGCTAGAAGGCGTAGAGTTATATCATGTTTCCCTCTACATTTTATCTTCTAACTGTTCGATTTGAAAATCTGTTTGTCGGTGATACCTTCCTTGTGCTTTGCAAAACTTTTTGTGCGCCGCTTGTTAATTTTCGTAACATACTTTTTAGCCACCGGTGGAAGTAATTAGGTGTTTCCATTTCCGGATGTTTTATCGATTGTAGATATTCGGTTGATTTTTTTCTAACCGGTAGCATTGCTTTTGGATAACTTTGATAAATTTAATTCTCGCCAGAAAGGATTCAAAAGACATGCTCATTACAATTGAAAATTCAGTGTCATCTTGGTTACTTCCTCATGTCGGATTTGGAAAATACACTATATTGGCAAAAAATACCGGACATCTAGTAGTTAACAACAACATAGCATTTGTTTACATACATTAGTACGGTGTCGATCCACCTTTGTCCTTAATGTATGCGCTGACCCTTCGAGACATGCTTTCGACAAGGTTTTGGAACACAGCGATAGGTTTGCCTTCCATTCAGTACATAATGCTGCCGCTAACTGCTGCTTAGTAGTAGGCCTTGGTTCCAAACTTCTTATGCAGCGCCCTAATTCATCCCACAGGTGCTCTATGGGATTAAGATCAGAGCTGTGTGCTACGATCACTTTTTTACGATCCTCATGATCCTTTTATTTTAATTGGAAGTTTAACGACCACCGTGAGAAACTGAATGGGCTATAAGCAGCCGCCGTCCCTAATTTAGGGTAACTGGTTCCAGGGAAGGAAGAAAGCCAGTGCCGTAAGACAAGCACAACATCCATGTCTGACCTGGATTCCAACTCTGACAACTGTCGGACGAATGATCAGAGGCCATCACTCAGAGCACTGCGCCACCAGGGCGGCATAATGTTTTTTTTTTTTTTGAGAAGCAGATGTGTTGAGATTAATGGTGGAAATTAATGCTCATTGTGGATACGATTTTGTTCAATTGCCGTTTGAGTTATTTGAAGGCTGCGTGTTCTACTTTAACGTCAGTGTTGCGTTTCTTAGTCAAGTGTTATTGTTGATATTAACTCACGTTCGCCACCTGGTTGAGGTGTTAAAGGATATTTAGCTGAATAAAGACTAACCGTAAGTAACGTTTTCTGGTTATTCGAGTGACTCCTTATTCGCTGAAAAGTGAAGTTATCAAGAACTGATATGTGTAGTGTTTAAACAGCGCTATATTCCACGAAGATTACAAGTTGCGCATGGTGGTCGTTAAACCCACACACACACACAAAATGTTCAAGTTTTTGTGTTCAATACATATTCAATACATAAATATTGATTCAGCTCCCTCGCATTAGATAGATACTGACTGGAAAAATTATTATAGACTGGTGGCGAGCATTTCAGATGATTTGGGATGGAGATTTGAAATTTCAAAGATGATCTTTAGGGGACAGCAAGTGACTTTAACCAGCAGACATCACGTTAACACTTTTTTATTCGTCTGCCAGTTTGAGCGTAAGTCTTCCTGCTTTTGATAAATATCTCAGCTGTCGTAAACTGATTGAGATCGATTTGAAATTTCCTGGACGATTTTATGAGCCAAACTTAACTATCGCACCATTTTGGTTTTCTGTCCGTTCGCTGGTACCTCCGTTTGTCCTGTGTTTCCGATGAATATTTCGGGAGCACTTTGAGATGAAGATTTGAAAATTTCTGGATAGCCTTTAGGGATCAAATGTAACTCTCACTCCCATGCAAATACTTGGCCCATTTGACCGTAAGTCTCTATTTTTAAGCAATATCCGTGCCCTTTGGTTAATATCTGGGGAGCTGTTTTAGGTGGAGATTGAAATGTTCAAAAAGAAATTTAATCAAATGAGCTTGAGCTTTTCTTAAAACACAAAATTGAGTCTCTTTCGCCTTTTTCTCATTATGCCCAGCACTTTGTGACGTACTACAGAGGTGAGAGTATGTGTCAAGATGGCAAATCTGCAGCGAGACATTCTGTCCGCGTAGCTCAGTTGGGAGAGCGACTTTCTCGGGAGTGAGGGGACATGAGTTCGATGCCCGTAGCGGAAAAATTTGTGTTTTCATAACTTCATAACAAACAACTTTGATATTATTGTCATTCTGTTTTTTTTTTATTTGAGTGGGGGTTCCGGACCAGTTAGACCACCACCCCATGTAGGTGCACCACTGGTGGATATAATGAAGAACACTCAGGATAAGAATGACGGTCAATCAAGCGATGAAGAGGAAATCACTATAGAAATGAAGAAAAAATATCAAACAGACTTGCTATTGAAAGTTCAAATAGCAAGTCATATAATCTCAGTGTTTATTTTGTATCTGGAAACATCCCAAAACTGCTTTAGAGAAAGCCGAAAAAGTAATTGAACAGCTAGTATTATCATAACAAGCAGAAAATAAGTAAGCAAAAAATGACTCATACAGTCATTTGCAAAAGTTGAAGACCACTTGTCAATTTATTGAAAATTAACATTTTCAAAGAAACAGCTAATTACTAGTCACAGATATTTGAAAAAATGACACCACAGAAGAATACTTACATTCTTTAGAACAGAAAAAGACCAAAATCAGTACTTTGTGTGGCCACATTTGTTTTTTATAACGGATAGAATACGATGTGGCATACTCTCAATGGGGGATTTGCAGTAGTTACTTGAAATGCCTTTGCACCTCACGCACGTTATCAAAGCTTGGCAGTTTGATAGCTGTTTATCTGCTACCTTTTATTTTAAAATGGCCCACAAATTTTTGATGGGGTTGAGGTCTAAACTACTACCGGGCCAGTCAAGCACAGTTATGTTTTCCCTCTGCAGGTAGTCTGTTACTCTCTTTAATCTGTGGCATGCAGCACCATCATGCACAAAGACCGTGCATCTGTACACTTGCATTTGAGTTAACAGCTTCTCACGCAACATTTCCACATAAAAGGACCAGTCATGGTAATGCCTGTCGGCAAAAAGGATAATGAAGTAGTACCAGATGCTGACATAGCACCCCATATCATCTGACTAGGCAGATGTCTCTGGGGGCTAATGGCATATTTTTCATCAAACCATTTGCCCGTTGGTCGTCGAACATGTGCTTCACGCGATGACGCACAGTTGATTCATCGGAAAAAAAGAACTTGGCTTCAATTTTTAGCAGTCTACCATTGATGACGCTTAGCAAACTGGAGTCTCTTCTTTTTAATAACAGAGGCTAGACTAGGTTTATGTGCAGGTTTAGCACGAAATGTTTGCTAAGACATCGGGAAACAGTGCTGATACTAATACCAGACCCTTTTGAATGTAGAAAGGCCTTTCTTTTCTTGCAAGAACTCCTCGGAGAACGCATAACTGTTCGCTTTATGGTATTGCCATCACGTGGGGTTGTTTTCCTTGGACGTCCACTTCTCTTTCGGTCGCTAAATTCACCTGTATCTCGATATTTCATGATCGTATTATGAATAGCAGTCTTCCTCACATTCACCTTTCTGCTTGTGTCACATTCGGAGTATCCTTCATGATATAAATTCACTATTTGGGCCCTCTGAGTAACACTTAATGACGCTTTTTTGCCCATTTTTGGCTATATAGAAAATACGTGCTAAACCTCTCAGCTTGAAAACCAGAAGCAAACTGACGCTCGCACGCTTCCCCAACTCTATCAAGAGCTGCCACTGTACGATGGTGCAACACTGACAATAAGTTGAGTAATACAGACAGTAGCTGACGCAATCTGCAGAAATCTCCTAATACCAACAGGTGGTCTTAAACTTTTGCAAATGACTGTATTTCCGACGTAACGTGTAAACAGCGGAACAAATGTAACAAGTGAAATTTCGAATTTTTGCAGTTTTTTTAATATCTACTTTCATTCTTTAAATACACTGCTGGCCACCCAAAATGCAACACCAAGAAGGACACGAGATAGCAAAGCCAGATTTACTGGACACATAACAACAGATACAAAGATGAAACGATTGAGCTTACAGGACCGTGCGACTTGTGGAACACGCAGACATCAATGGTTCGTGTGGCCCCCATGGCTGGCAATAACGGCCGCGGCATCGAACGAAAGAGGCTTTGGATGTTGGCTTGGGGTATGCTGGTCCAGGCAGCTTCCGCACGTTGCCACAGTTCATCAGGCGTAGCCGCGGGTGATGCTTGCCGGGCCATTCGGTTGCCGATCAGCGACCAGACGTGTTCGATGGGCGACATATCGGGAGAACAGGCTGGTCACGGCAGCAGTGACACCTGGTGGGCCGCGAAGAATTGTTGAACGATGCGTGCCACGTGCAGGCGCGCATTGTTCTGTTGAAACGTAGCCGCTGGCAGGTCGTGCAGGTAAGGAGGACTACAGGCTCCAAAACGTCGGAGATATAGCGGTGACTGTTGAATGTACCAGCGATGCGTACCAGAGGGGTGCGGGTGTCATATCCAATTGCGCTCCAAGCCATAACGCCAGGCGACGGACCGGTATGGCGATGCATAATGCAGGCGTCATACAGTCTCTCGCCGCGGTGCCTCCACACGCGGATTCGACCATCGTGGTGTTGCAAGCAGAAGTGGGATTCGTCGGAGAAGACAATGTCGTGCCATTCCCTAATTACCAGGTGCGGCGTTCAACTGTCCACTGCCGCCGCACTCGCCGGTGGTGTAACGTCAATGGTAATCGGAGAAATAGGCGCTGTGCGACAAGTCCCCGCTCCTGCAGACGACGTCGAACGGTACGTGCTGACACAGGTTGTTGCGCAACACACCCTAATTCCTGCGCTAACGTTCGTGATGTGGCGGTGCGAGCCGCCAATGCCCGCCGCACAACATGCCGGTCCTCTCGTTCGGTGGTGTGCCACGGCTGTGGCAATCGCTCACGTCGGTCCGTCCGCCCCTCCTGCACCCACCGAATCCATACTCGCCTCACTCTGGCTGGATGTCGTCCCACACGGGAGCCGATGTCTCGGTACGATTAACCGCTGTCGCGATAAGCCACTATTCGTCCTCTGTCGAACTCCGAAACATGCTGGAATGACTGCCGTATTCTGCGATGAGGCATCAGGAAGCTTTCCATGCACAGGACCGGCAGCACAACACACTTCGACTACTTACACACCGCCTTCTGTGCACCCTTCTTATAGTGCTTCTCGGTGGCGTGCCGGGCGCACATGATTTGTATATGCCCTGCAATGCTAATCGTTTGCATGTTCTCTCGCGGGAGACGCATGCTGCGAATTTCAGGCCAATCGGATGCTCCCTTCTTGGTGTTGCATTTTGGGTGGCCAGCAGTGTAAATTACACGCTTTGCTTATTGCAGATCTCATTCATATCTTTATTGCTTGCTATAGTTTTTAATTTACAAATATTATTTACCTTCGATGAATTGATAAACAGTTTATGATTCACTAGCTTTAACCTGACATAATGTAAAATGCCCAAAGCAGCCCTTTCCCGATCTGTTGGTTTATAATTCGCATGTATCGAATGTTTTAAACTCTCCCTTCAATTTCATTACATATGGGTCTCTGCATATTCTTACGCAATAGTTTCTCTTTCTACATCCAATTTTTTAGAAAGAGTGTCCATTTGCTGATAAACATGACTATATCTGATGTTCAGAAAATGCAAAAATGACAGGTTGAATATTTCCTAGTTCCAATGAGTGTCTTGTCAATTCGTCTTCTACGGCAATTCGTCGCGTTCCTAAATTTTTGTTACCTACAAATGGCACGCAGGAATGCATACGAATTGGGTGGCCATTCCTTCTGTCTCTCCCGCCTGCAAGAATGGCAGTTAAGCCTCGAAATCCTGATCTGCTGATTTTTAATTTTTCATGGCGGGAAACTACTTTGTAAGATTTCAGCCATCTCGTCGTCCGTTCTTTCTTTCGACAGTTTCTCTGTTTTTCCGTCCGCAGAAATTACATTTCTGCTTCTAACGGGCAGTGAAGAAATTCATTCTGTTACTGATAGATACAGGCATGCGTATAAAATTACCTGTGTCTATCCGCAGAAACCATATCTTCACCTTCTTATGATCACATTGAAGAAACCTTATGTTCATGTTTTCTCCTTTGGCGCAGAGAAGGCATTTTTAAATCAGCATTTCGAAGCGGAAGCATCGTTTCTGCAGACGGACGGGCAGGAGGATGAGCAGAAGAATAGAAATCGATAATCTCACCTGTCTCTACCAATTAATCACAGAAAGAATGTCTCCTATCTGATCATAAGAAGGAGGAATATGGTTTCTGTGGACGGATGGACGTAAGGATAGGCACCGATAATCTTTTACGCTTGCCTGTATCTCTCAGTGATAAAAGGAATTTCTTCACTGGCCGTTAGAAGCAGAAATATAATTTCCGAGGACGGACAAACAGAGAAACAGACAAGAGAAAGGATGGAAGGAGTGATGTCTGAAACCTTATACAGTAAACCTTACAACAGCTGACATCTAGGAATCTCAACATTTGTCTGCTATTCAGAGGTGTTCGCTATTGGGGAATTGACTTAGCCCACCTACGTTGGCAGTATAAAAAACCACACACTAAACACTTTCGTACAATACGATACGTTCGATTGTATGTCTCATTCTTCATCGATGTCTCATTCTTTGCTATTGTTTAGCATTGAGAAAGAATACAGTACGTGCACATAAATACAGAAACTGTACAGTATTGTTAATTTAAAATACAGATCATACAACGCACATATTTCCATACATGCTGAAAAATATGTAGATATCAATTCGCTATTTCACATGTTGACTTTAATTCCTTCTCTTGTATCAGAGGGCCGCTACTATACTAAATTAAACCACATGATCACAATTGCACCGCTCTGTCTTTTGAACTCTAATATTAGCATACCAGGGCGCTATCTAAGAGATGCGGGTTTGATTTCAGCTACAGGACGACGAAATTTTCAAGTTTTCGGATATTACCTGACTTACCAGCAAAATAATGATTGCCATTTTCAAAGTTTGTATTATATGGTGTAATCCCGTATTTCATTCATGATTTTTCTGCTCCTCCGGGGAATCACGGGATTGGATTCTTAACCTCCAGATTCGCTAAACATGAATGCCGGTTGCTTTGACTAGCGAATCCTGTGATGGTTATATTCAAATTAATCGGAAACTTGAGACTTGGTCGTTCCGAGTGGTGTAGTGGTTAGCATACCCGGGAGCTATCTGGGAGACGCGGATTCGATTTCCCGCTCCAGAACAACGAAATTTTCGGATATTATCTGACTTACCATACTTGTCATATTTACACCGAAAAAACCGACTGTCGTCTTCAAAATTTGTGTTATATGATGTAATCCCGTATTTCATTCGTGATTTAATATTCTTGCCGTTGGTGTTGATGACCCAGTCTGCTGATTTCCTCCTTCTTTCTCAAAAGTTCAATTATTTAAGTTTGGGTAACTTTGAAGAGTTCGGGAAGAATCCGCAAACTTAAATTTTCTTTTTCCGCTGCATTTACATTTTCGATTTTTGTTTCAACGTTAATCGTTTTCTCTTTGTCACGAATTTCAAAAGTTACCCAAATAAAACTTTTTCGTGCATTCGCTACAAGCTAATCAAGCACAAAATCACAGTGCAACTGAAACATTAGGGACAGTTGACAATCACCTCTTTCTGAAAGTGAACTAATTCACTTTCAGAAAGAGGTGGTCGGCTACATTTATAATCCTTCATGTTCAATGTCTTTGCATTTTTTAAAGGTCTTATGCTTGTTCTACAAAGAGGGATTTTTAGCCGAAAATGAAATGTGGATCTTACTGGAGTTGAAGAAGGACTGAGTTTGGGGCAGTGGATTTAATCTTCATTGAAAAACAACGAAGGAGGTTCAGCTTCTTCGTAGGCGTTCAGGTCAATGTGGGAATCAAAAGGAGCTGTTTCACCCAATTCTAAGAAAAGGTGGGTCCTATAAAATGGCAGAGAAATAAATTTGTAACAGGGATTTTGAGGACAAAATGTCGCCCTGATTTCGTCCAAAGAAATTAAAGAAATATTTGCTGCAAAAATTTGCATATTTCATATAGTTTGGGACTGGGGATCACAAAATTGTCCGCTAAATGGAAATACCCACTATTCGGAAGTGTGCGTTAGGGAGATTTTACTGTACAATTATTATTCAGAATTATTATTACAATTATTATATTATTTTCGTCCACGGAAAAGAGATCAACATTTAGAAGCTCAAGTACAGTTCTTCAAGGGAGGGGGGGGAGGAAAGACAACCCCCAAATTATATGATTTCTTGTAAGCGATTTGTACGTAACTGAAATTTGGGAAATGCGACGAACTGACGTAGGATTGTACAAATCGTACGCAGGAAATCATATAATTTGGGGGTTGTCTTTCCTACCCTATCGCTCTCTCTCTCTCTCTCTCTCTCTCTCTCTCTCTCCCCTTCAAGAACGGTATTTGAGCTTCGAAATGTTGATCTGCTGGGTTTTTTCCCCCATGGACGAAAATAATTGCACTGTAAAATCTCCCTAACGGGCACTCCCGAATCGTCGCTTGCGTCAATTCGTCGAATCACGGTAAAATCCCCCACAGGTAAATTCCCCTACTGGAATATTCCCCCAAATTCGGTGAATTCCTTCACATTGGAATACTCCCCCATAGGAAAATTCCCCCACGGAAATATCTCCCACCTTTTTCAGTCAGAGACCATAAACAAATTGAATTTTACACAAAATATCGAATGTGGAGAAGATTTCCGGGGCCACCATTTCCATTTTCAAGCAGTTTAAAACAAACCGCGTACCCGCTATTCAGCCTTAGAAATAGCACACATATTTGTGGGAAATTACCGGGTTTGGCATTTCCATTTTCAGGGCAATTTACAGATGTTTTGTAAGTACCAGTAAAATGTTGGCGAAATTTCTAGTGTTGGCATTTCCATTTTTACGACATTTTACCGATGTGTTAAAAATAGAAGTAAAGTATGGACGAAATTTCCGGGGTCGGCATTTCGATTTTTACCGCAATTTACGGATGTTCTACAAGTACCAATAAAATGAGGGGGAAATTTCCGTGCCCGGCATTTCGAATTTTACCGCAGTTTATAGTAACCGGTAATCTTAGAAGTAGCAGGCTAGCAGGGGGAGGGAAATTTCCGTGGTCCGCATTTCGATTTTTATCGCAATTTACAGATGTTCCACAAGTACCAATAAAATGTGGGGAAAATTTCCGGGATCTGCATTTCGACTTTCATCTCAGTTTATAGTAACAGATGGCCTTAGAAGTAAGAGGCTGACAGAGAAGGGGAAATTTCCGGGCTCGGCATTTCGACTTTTACCGCAATTTATAGTAACAGGTGGTCTTATGCCAACAAGGAAATTTCCCTCACCCTGCCAGCCTGCAACTTTTAAGACGCTAGTTACTATAAACTGCGGCGAAAGTCGAAATGCCGAGCCCGGAATTACCCCCACCCTGCCAGCTTGTTACTTCTAAGGCCGTCTGTTACTAAAAACTGAGGTGAAAGTCGAAATGCAGACCCCGGAGATTTCCTACACATTTTACTTGTACTTTTGTAGAACATCTGTAAATTGCGGTGAAAATCGAAATGCTGACCCCGGAAATTTCACCTATATTTTACTTGTACTTATAACACATCTGTAAATTGCCGTAAAAATGGAAATACCAACCCCGGTAATTTCCCCATCTATTTGTGCTACTTGTAAGGCTGCAGTTTGTTTCAAACTGCTTGAAAATGGAAATGGTGATACCGGAAATTTCCTTCACATTCGATATTTTGTGCGAAATTTAATTTGTGCACGGTACCTTACTGAAATAGGTGGAGGAGATTTGCGTGGGGAATTTTCCTGTGGGGGAGTTTTCCCATTTGGTGGAATTTACCGTATGTGTGGGAATTTTTCTGTGGGGAAATTTACCTGTGGGGGATTTTACCGTTTACCCAATTCGTCACCTATGACGAATTGTCGTAATTGACATAGGCGACGAATTGTCTTTGGCTAGGAGTTGACGCATAACTGTAAATGACGTAAAATTGACGTTCGCGACGAACTGTCGTAGGCAAGAAGTTGACGCATACCAGTTCCACTGGATCATCGTACACGGAGAAGAGAGTTATTAATTTGCCGCCTTCCCCTTTCACTTGTGTATTTTGAAACGTTCGTGATAGTACAGTGTGTGGAAAGATAAAAAAAGTTCGTAAATAATTTTCGTGTTTTTCTTAAACCGAGAGACATTATCCGTTGGGTTTATCACTTGTCGACTCTCAATGAAACAGCTGCATCCAAGAACAAACCAAAGCCAGAGGAATTTTATTTCGAGTTGACTGCTGAGAAAATTCTCTTAGACGCAGGAGAAAGCATAAGAGTTAGGGAGAATGCACAAGAATGCATAAGACTGCATAACAGTTAGGGAGAATGCATAAGAATGCATAAGAATGCATAAGAGTTAGGGAGTGCTCTGCTAAAAGATGATTTCCTTTTCAAACATTTTATAGCAACCTTTCACAAATGACCGCAGTGATACGTGGTAGGAATGAAAATTTAGATTATTCTGATTTCGATGAGAGGCTTTACATCGAATGGAATATATTAAACGATTTCAGGTTCATAAGGCTCACACACATACACAGCACTTATTACCGTGAATGAAAAGTGAAAAGATTTATTTAAATGAGGGGACGCAAAATAAAACAAAAGGGGTGTCATCGAATATTCAGATGCAATGAGAGTGACTTTTTTCATGCATGCAAACCTTCACGCTGGTTCCGCATTTTCCCACAATCACGAGAATTCTCGTTCAATGTTAGAGGTAACGGAGATATCCCGCCCAAAGGCGAACATAATTAAGTTTTTGTTTTTCTTAACTGACCTGAAAGGATACTGCTACTTAAAGAATTCAAAAAGTGTACCAAATTGATTTTCGTTAGCCATTTGCAAATTCTGTTCTCATTAACGATGTATAACGATCAAGTTTTAGTTAGACTAAATTATAAGTGTGAATAAGTAGTTGGAGTGATACATGAAATGAAAATCCTAAAAGCAGTCATTTTGTGGTAACTTGGTCGGAGCCCATTTAAGAGAGGGGCTAGGGGGCTGCAGCCCAGGGCACAGCATTTCAAGGGGTGCCAGAATTATGCAAGATGCTTGAAGAATTAACAGAGTTCTATAGTTTTTTTTTTTTTTGCAGATGGTACAGCAAAAACTATAGTAAACTGCCATATGAGAAATTTTCCTATTTCTTTCTACTTTTCTAGAAGGCGCCTGTCCATAGTAGTTGCCCCAGTCATCCTCAATTTCGAAAGCATTGCAAACTTTTTTGTACACATCTGCAATTGGGAGAAATTTTCATACATTAAGAATTCCTTTGAATCATAATATTTGGATCATATTATTTTGTCCACACTACTTCGATATAATTTCTACAAGCTGAACCGGGGTGTGTGTGTGTGTGTGTGTGTGTGTGTGTGTGTGTGTGTTAAAGCAGAACTGAATTGGGGCCCATTTTTCAACCAAGCATTTTTACATTTTCTTGCTAACACTGATTCGTCCATGAATCATGATACACACTTCAATATGGCGGGGATTTTTTTATGGCTCCCTCATCACATTTTGGGAATGCTTTCGCCTGAGTATTTTTATTCGGCCACGTATAGTGAAATCCTAGATGTACCACTGACACTGGGGCCCCAAAATACTGCCCAGCCCCCGGGACCCCTGTCTCCCGGGCTCTGAACTAGGTTGATGATTATGACTTACTTAGAAGAAGCATGATGGGGATGATTTCCTTATTATGTTGCGTAGCACGCGTTGCTGCTATCGTTTATTTGCATTTGTGACGTCATAAAAGGCAGATATTGTATTCAGTAGGATATCATCAATCATGTGTTTCCCTTACCACGATTTGATGACGTTACAGTTAGAAATGGGATGGATGGTCTTTGTCACCTGAAGAAGCGGGCAGCTGCGCCGTGAAGTCTGTGTTGTTCGACAAGAGGTGCCTCACAGTGTCAGCTAGTTACTGATACAGATCTTGATACGGAAGATGAATCACAGCAAACCGTAATTATGGTCTGCTTGTGCTGTGATAAAATGTTTAGGCGAGGAGAAAGACGCTGCGTTGCCAAGAGCATCAGCAACCTTAACCAGGGCAGTTGGATCCAATGGAACAAACAAAAAGAAAAAAAGATGATACCGAATAAGCAGGTGTGATAAGCACGACTTTTAGCAAACGTTTAAAGATTTTTATGTTAAATTCATTTCAAGATTTTTAAATTCCGTACTGTGCAATTAGCATTATCTTAACAAGAGAAATTTGGCAATTCATTGAAGAAAATAGCAAACAAGAAAGATGACACCGAATTTTCAGTTGTAATGAGCTCGTCTTTTGAATCCATTCTGACTTGAATTAAATTTATCAAAGCTATTCAAGTCAATGCAACGCCGCCCCGGTGGCGCAGTGGTCTAAGCGATGGCCTCTGATCATTCGTCCGTAAGGGGACCGGGTTCGTATCCCGGTGAGGCATGGATGTTGTGTTTGTCTTACGGCACTGGTTCTCTCCCTTCCCTGGAACCAGTGACCCTAAATTAGGGACGGGCGACTGCTTATAGCCCATTGAGTTGCTCACGGTGGTCGTTAAACCTCCTGTTTAAAAAAAAAAAGTCAATGCAACTGGTTAGGAAAACAATCAACCGGTTTCTATAATCGATTAAACATCCAGAAGTAAGAACAGCTACTTAGTTCCACCAGCAGCTAAAAAGCATGTTACGAAAGTGAACAAATGGCGCACAAAAAGTTTCGTGTAGAACAAGGG
This sequence comes from Macrothele yani, assembly GCA_039090855.1. Taxonomy (NCBI): domain Eukaryota; kingdom Metazoa; phylum Arthropoda; class Arachnida; order Araneae; family Macrothelidae; genus Macrothele; species Macrothele yani. Next base: position 159,441,980 of record CM077024.1, on the reverse strand, counting down.
AGATGTCAGAGACAAAGATATTTTCAAATGGGACAGTTAAACGAAGAAATATAAAAGGAAACATGATGTAAGTCTACGCCTGCTAGTGGAAGGATTTTACATAACGGAAAAGTTGCAAAAAAGGTGAAAAACATTCTTCATGGAAAAAGCTATGATAAGAAAAACAACTTTTCAAACACGTCACCCAGAAGCAGAGATAGAGAGAAAAAGAAAATGTTTCCACCTTTACTCTCCTAGTGGGAAATCTTTGCATTATTTGAAGAGGATAATGCTCCACAACTCTATTGTAGCGAATGGCATACAGTCAAAATGAAATTTCTCCATAAGGTTTTTAGAAGCAGAGATACAACTGCAAACTGAAGTACACAAACACTACCTACCGGCAGAACTGTGAACTGCAAAATTACTCAAATACTAGCCTAAAATGTTCCACAAGTTAATGGCATCCGATGTTGAAAGAATTTTTTAAATCGCACACTTAGGAGCAGAGATATTAAGAAAACCAGATTAAACATTGACCCCCCCCTAAAGGCAACATTGTGGATTATTTTGGGAAGAAAATATGCTCAAAGGGTTTTCATCGCTAGTGGTATCTAACCGAAATCGATTTTTTTATATCGGGGTTTTAGTTCTGCAGTTATTGCAGTAAACGGAAATGTGAACTTACGTCCTCTGGTGGTAGATTTGTGCGTAAGAAAAATTCGAAATTATATGAGAAACATTTCGCAGAGGAAACGCTCTCTAACAAAGAAAGAATTTCCCAAATCGGACTCTTTGGAACCAAGACAATATATGATATATTTAGGAAAAACTGTGCATTATTTTACGTAGAATGTATTCTCAAAATGTTCTCTGATCTGAGCGGTATCGGCCAACGAAATAATTTTTTCACTTGTGCTTTCAGGAGCTCAGATTTTTCTGCAAAATAAATCAGAAGCAGAAATGAATACTTTCGTCCCCTGGTGGCCAAACCATTCTTTACAAAATATTAGAAATTATATGCAAAACATTTCCCATCAGGAGCTGTACGCGATATTGGAGGAATTTTTCAAATCGGAGTTTTAGAAGCAGAGATATCGGGGAAAAAGCAGTTTATTTTTAAGCCACCCCCTAGCGGGAAATCTGTACGTAACCTGAAAAAATGACTGCACGTAATATAGTCTTCGACACAAATGGAATCGAAAGGTAAAATAATTTTTTAATCGGATATTTAGAAGCAAATATATGGAATGAAATGATTTTGAATTCGATATCATCTGCATTTACGCCCTGTAGCGGTGAAATCGTGCATCATAAAAAAAACAACAACAGCCAAAAAACGAAATAAAGGATCATCATTCTCACATTTCAAGCTTCCCAATGCAAAAAATATTTTTCAAATCGGATTATCAGTTGCAGAGATATGGTGTCCACAGGCGAACGGACGGACAAACCGATAACAAAAGCACGATCCTTTTTAAATAGACATGCTAAAAAAGGATTTATTCGCTTGGTAATTTAAAAATAGAGATATGGTTGTCAGTAGTAAAGAAACTGTTACTTGGTCTTTTAGGAGCAGAGATAAGATATCAAATAATAAGAATCCACTCACTTAGTATCAGAAACAGAGAACGTTTTTTTGCTTTGAAATCAGCAAAAAAAGAATTTCTTCACTTGGCCTTTTAGAAGAAGAAACATGGTAGCAAAATAATGAAGAAAGATTATATATACTAACCAGAGTTGAAAACGGGTCAAAAATTTCGGGCCCGGACGTCCCATAACTGGACCCGACCCGACCCGACCAGACCCGATCCTATCCAGACCCGTAACTGACCCAGACAAATCTGCTTTGAACTATAAATTCGAAACTCAATTTATGTATATATATATACATCCCAATAACTGCTTGACATTTAATAAGTGAAATCCTTTTTTAATAATAAAATTCGGTTACTTGCTAAATTTGAGTGCCATTTTTAGTGCCATTTTTGGTGCCACTATTTTCGTAAACCAGAAGTAATGGCTGACTATGACCGTGACCATGGAGTATATTACATATGGGAATCATTATTACGATTACGCAAATGTATTTTTTTAATGTATTTAGATTGTTCAAAGAACGCAAAGGAAGCATCTTTTTACGATATGGTGTCGGTTGTCTGACGTCGGTCGGTGGAAATCTTCTTTGCTTTAAGAAAGAGACGACAATATTTTTGCATGGCAAATTATTATTCATTCCCTGGGCACCAGTATCGACTACAGAATTCCACAACGCGCATTTTTCTTTGGAATATATTTTTCTCTTTTCAAAAATAAAACGGGAATAAAACCGGGTCAAAATCGGGCCAGGAACACATTGACACGACCAGTTGGACCCGCAAGAAATTCTCGACCCGTTGACCCGTGACCCGTTTCCTTCTCTGCCATTATCCGAGTTAGCTTTGCATTAAGAATACCCCCCGCTTCACCTGTTCAGAGTGATAACGAAGTACCACCTGACATCAACTTCACGTGATGCCACATGTCAGAAAACGCCAAAAACATACGTGAGAAATATTGGATATTTTTACCTTGCGATATATTTCGCCTTTTTCGTATTTTTACCTATTTAACCTTCTGTTTTGGTCACTTTTTCTTATGTAAATTTTGGTTCCGTCTTGCTATGTGTTCTGCTCTGTACGTCACGTCGCAATTCTTTTTTGGGGTGAGTGGGGGCAGCGATTAAAGACCACCGTGAGCAACTCAATGGGCTGATGGCAAACAAAACATACATACCTCACCGGTCACCGGAATTCGAACCCGGTGAGGTATGTACAAAACATACATACCTCACCGGTCACCGGAATTCGATCCAGCTCTCAGATCAATGTGCCACGGTGGCGACCATATTGGAATTTCCAAGAGTTTAATTTTTAGGTCACACTGGTAGGCAGTGAAATCACGCGGACTTGAATGAAACAAGACCGTCCAACTGAATGGGAGTGTTAGATGTGAGGGTTATCAGTGAGATCAGAACAATCAGAGAGATAGGCTAATGTTGTTACTATGCTTACGTTATTACGTTGTTCCTATGCATGTGTTAAAAGCTGTTAAATAGTCGAATAACCGCCCCGGTGGCAGGTTTTCATTCGAGATGGGCATGGGCTCAACTTTAGGACGAGGCAGGGTTGGTGCTTGTGTCCGATGGCGCTGGTGGTGTCACTTACCTGGAACCAGTGACCCTACATTAGGGACAGACAACAGTTTACAGCCCCCACACTTGCTTAAGGTTGCTGTGAGTCAACTCCCCAATAAATAGTTGAGTTTAAAGTTAACTACGTGTTAGATGAATCTTTACTACTTGCGATTAATCTATTACTAAGAACATAAATTGCCCGCATCGCCAACCATCTTGAAGGAATAAAAAAAAAAAAGCTGGTTGGTTGGCTGGTTGGTTATTCTTTAGTGGTGCTAGGGCCTCGAAGAGACAAAGAGCGCCAAGTCTAAAGCTTTAAAATCGACAAAAAAGATGAAAAGATAACAAGAAACAGAACAAGCAGTGTAAAACTATATAAAATCAACACCGCTACACGGAACCCTATGATTCAACATAATAACAATAAAAATGTATTTTTTTATAGGAGGTTTATCGACCACCGTGAGCAACTCAATGGGCTATAAGCAATCACCTGTCCCTAATTTCGGGCCACTGGTTCCGGGGAAGGGAGAGAGCCAGTGCCGTAAGACAAGCACAACATTCACGTCTTACCAGGTTTCGAACCCGGACCCCTTCTAGACGAATGGTCATGAGCCATCGTTTAGGCCACTGCGCCACCGGGGCGGCCAATAAAAATATAAAAGTAACAAAAGATGATAAAAGCACAATAATAAATGGTGTAACTGATGCGATAAAAAATAGCGATATAAAAGTTGTAAAATGACGACGGAACAGATAACTACACAAAACGCAAAACACCTGTAGAAAAAAAAAATGACAATGCAGAATACACATCACATATAAAAAAGCCTCGTTTGTAAGTAAACTGTCTTTGACGTCAATTTATTAAGTGTGAATCTTTAAAGAATACAACCTTTATATATAGTTCATGACTACTAAACTTGTGGTGTTAATCTCTATATGTATAAAAGTGAAAGTTTGTATGTTTGTTCCGCATACGTTCCTAAACGGTTTGATGGATTTGCACTAAAATTGGCATACATACTCTTTATCACCCAGATTAAAATATAGGCGGGACGATTTTTAGAAATTCCATCCATAAGGGGGTTAAATGTGTTTTTACGGGGCCCTCTATAGACTGGGTGCAAGTCGGCTGCTGCGGTATTACTCCGCGTGTCAGAGCAACGGTCGTAAGGTGACGCCTCACTCCTCGCAAGCTGAAAACACAACGCACCGGCGGAATATATTGTCATAAGTATTTTTTTGTTTATGTTACCATGGCATTTTCTTTGTGAGGATTAGGTTTCATTAGACTCCCAACAATTGGCGCAGGAGTCTCAAATATGGGTGGAGCTACAGATTCCCACCAATAGGCCTTGCTCTCCCAAATAGCATCAAGGTTAAGTTGAAGTTAAAACAGACGGTCTTCGTCATACATAAAATTTAAATACAAGATAAGTATTGGTATGAGTATAGATAAAAAAAAATAGCCTATGTCCACCGGAAAGAAGTAAGCTTCCCAACGGTGAAGGAATTATCCGAATGGGTTTAGTTTCCGAGATTAGTAAAAAAATTCCGTATATTATCGTGAACTACTTTTTTTCACGTTGGGTGTGATCAGGTTGTATGTAAACAAAGCAGAACGATACATGAGAAATTGGAAACTACTTAAAAGCGATGATATTCGGTAGTACAGCCAAAAATAATAAAAAATAATAAAAAAATAATAAAAAATAATAAATAAATGAAATAGCCTATGTCCTCCGGAAAGCTTCCCAACGGTGAAAGCATTATCCTAATTGGTTTAGTTTTCGAGATTAGTAAAAAAAATTCCGCATATTATCGTGAACTACTTTCTTTCACGTTGGGTGTGATCAGGTTGTATATCTACACTCTAGAAAGCTGAATGCGGAGTGCAGGAACTGCATTATTGTGCGTGTTTGCTATTTCGAGTTTTTAGGGCTCAGAACGGCCATTATAAATTGTGATTTATATAATAATAAAATATTCATCAAATAACAAAATATTCATCAAGTGTGATGAAATGTCTCCAAAAAAAATAAACGCAAACCCATCACACAAGTTCAGCCGGAAGCAAAGAAAAGTAACATTACTTCGAGAGAGTGAGACAACCGAACAACGTGATCGAAGACTTATGGATCAACGGGAAAGAGCCAGTGTATCTAGGGCGGCAGAGACCTTGGAACAGCGTGACGCCCGAATTGAGCGTTGTTAATCATGGTAGGATCTTTTTTATATAGTGCGATTTACATTGTTACTTGAAAACAAACTTCATGTCTATCCCGGGCAACGCCGGGTATCTCCGCTAGTATAGAATAAAAATAGTGACGTTTCTCACAATAAAATGTTTATTATACATCCACTACGTGTAGTTTCGCAGAGGGTTTGGCTCGGCATCGTCAGGACGAATGGAGCGCAAACATTTAAATCATTGTGACATCATCAGAGTTCTGACGGTCACGGATTTTGGTGAGCTGTTTCCACGCGCTTGAAAGAGATGGAGTCGACGTCATGTCTTTGAGAAGCCGTGAAGAGTTTGTGAAAAGCTTCTAATACATTAAGCTTGATAGTCGAATCAGGTTTATCAATAAGCGTGGCGGTTCCAAACAAAAATTTATGGTTATTCGTGATAACGTTGGGCCGTAGACGACTTCTTCAGTTCATAGTTCTGTACGGAGGTCTTGTGTTCCTTCACACAGAAATTTAAGGCCCTGAGGGTCTGTCCTATATATTTAAGTCCACATTCACAAGGTATATGATAAACTACAAATATTACAGAATAAATACATAAGGTTATTACACTTAAAAACCAATTCTGCTTCTCATACCAACTTCCCACTTTTCACTTGTCACCTTATTCATGTCAACAACAACAATTGTGGAATTTTATCTGTTAAACAATTATTTGACTTCAAAATCGGTAAACTAATGTTCCAAAGAATAAAACAAAATTTATACACAGATATCATTGAATTGAATTTTCATACATATAACTATGAAACGAGACATAGATCATTATTAAGACCCATATATCCAAAAACTCTCACGATGAAACGGAGTTTAAATTATAGTGGTCCTGAATTTTGGAATGCTCTGCCTGTCGAGTTGATTACAATAAATAACATAAACCTATTCAAAAATAAATTAAAAAAATACTTGTTAAGTTAAATTTAAAAAATAATAATAAAAAACAAATTATTCATAATATAACTAACACTTAACATTACTGCTGTGTTTGATGAATCTGTGCTTGCCTGTCTATATATTTGGGAAATCAGGGCTTTTGTCAGAACTCTCTGAGGCTTTTCCTTGATTCTCCCTTGCTGTTCCCTATAATACAAAATATTGATTTATATTCATAAATCCTAAATTTAGCAGCAAGAATAAAATTTATTATTATTATTATTATTAAATTCTCCAGGAATTTATTTTGAAACTATAGTCGATGTATTATACTATAGTCAATGAAACTATAGTCGACATTTTACTATTGTCTATGAAACTATAGTCAGCGACTGCTTATAGCCCATTGAGTTGCTCACGGTGGTCGTTAAACCTCCAATCCAAACTATAGTCAATGAAACCATAGTCGACATTTTATTGTGAGAAACGTTGCTATTTTTATTCTATAATAGAACCTTTCTTTGAGTCGAAGATAGTATTGTGCTGATGCATAAGTTCATGCCGGTTTATTTCGCGAGTGTTTCCCAGGTCAGTAGTGACGGTGCAGATGGTCAGTATTGACGGTGCAGATGGCCAGTAGTGACGGTGCAGATGGCCAGTAGTGACAGTGCAGATGGCCAGTAGTGACGGTGCAGATGGCCAGTAGTGACAGTACAGATGGCCAGTAGTGACGGTGCAGATGGCCAGTAGTGACGGTGCAGATAGCCAGTAGTGACGATGAAGATGGCCAGTAGTGACGGTGCAGATGGCCAGTAGTGACGGTGTAGATGGCCAGTAGTGAAGGTGCAGATGGCCAGTAGGGACAGTGCAGATGGCCAGTAGTGACGGTGCAGATGGCCAGTAGTGACGGTGCAGATGGCCAGTAGTGACGGTGCAGATGGCCAGTAGTGACGGTGCAGATAGCCAGTAGTATGTCAAAACGTAGCGAGTAATATTTTGTGTCTAAATCATATTGAGTTGTGTGATTGTGGCTAATGTTTTTTTTTGTTTTCAGGTCTGGAAGTATGGAGTGTCAAGTAGAGAGGAATGAACATTTCCGACATCTGATCCTCTACGAGTTTAACAAGCAATCCTCAGCCGCCGAGGCTACTCGACAAATTTGTGCTGTGTATGGGGAGGATGCTATTGCTCTGAGGACAGCCCGCAAATGGTTTGAGCTGTCCCGAAGTGGCAATTTTGACCTCAATGATTCTCCACGCTCAGGTCGTCCATCTCACTTTGATGAGGTTCGTTTGAACCATCTCATCCACTTGGATCTGAGTCAAACCACCCGTGAATTGGCCACTCAGATGGACTGTGATCAGGCTACAGTGGTGCGACACCTGCAACGTATGAAAAAGGTCCAGAAATTGGGGTCTTGGGTGCCTCACACTCTCACCGAGGACAACAAGAATCAGCGTGCTACCATATGTGGTTCCTTTCTCTCCCGTTATCGCAAATATTCTCAGCAACACGAATTTCTGTCCAGTATTGATACTGGAGATGAAAAGTGGTGCCTGTACGTGAATTTCAGGCATCGGGAAGAATGGTTAAGCCTAAACAAGACGCCCACACCACGTCCAAATCATGACCTTCATCCTGCGAAGATCATGTTGTGCCTGGTGGGACATGGAAGGCATCATCCACTGGGAAATGCTGCCGAGGAATCAGACCATCAACGCTGCACTCTGTTGTGAGTAACTCCGCCATGTGGAGGCAGCAACGCAGCAGAAACGGCCACATCGGCGCCATGGTGTCCTTCTTCAACATGATAACGCACGCTCTCACAGCGCAAACATGACCAAAATAGTCATTCAGGGCATGAAATGGGAGATCCTTCCACATCCGGCCTATTCCACAGATGTAGCTCCCTTCAGACTATCATCTGTTCCGATCTCTGTCGAATGCACTCCGTGACAGAACGTTCAACAACGATGTTGATCTCCAGAATTTTCTTGATGATTTCTTCGCAGCAAAAACTCCACGTTTTTTTTAGAATGGCATTGCAGACCTATCCAGACGTTGAGATACCATCATAAACAAGGGGGGGGGGGTACAGAGTTGATTGATTCCGTTTTCCATTCTGATGTAATACAGTCCTGCATTGCAGTGAAAAAAAACAGCATGAACTTATGCATCAATCCTATAATAATTCTTTTTCCTGGCACACTGTAATGTTTCCTTGCTTGATTGAATCCAATGTGAGACGAATGTTTCTTAGTATATAAGTTCTGAATTCTGTGTCCAGCGATAAACTGACGAGAGAAATGATTACATAAACGATGTGTTTTAAGACGCATTTCAAGATACGAGATAAGAGTATGAAGAATGCACAGATGGATGTTATCGATTGTTTTCCTCGCTATTGAAAAGACACGCGTCTATGCCCCAAGGAACTGCTTCATAATCTACTACACGTTTAGAATTTTAGGACCGGAAACCTTCAGGGCATCGTTACAAACACTTAAACATTTATTTTAAGCGCTGGTTTAAAAGCTTCTTGACCGGGTGGTTTGGTGTGTCGGAATCTGTAAACTCTACGGGAGGGCAGATAGCAATTATCTGCGCGTAATTCAATAAAACATAGCTTTAGTGGAAATACTACGCCTGCTTTGCGAAGTCCAACCATTTTATGTGAGGTTTTACGGTTGAAGATGAAATTTGATGCACTAATTTAACGTACTAAGAGGATCTCGTATATTTCGGTTAATCCCTGATACCGAAGGATGAACTGTTTCAGGAAAGTAAGGCATGAAACAAAACTGGGACTGCTTGAGGCTTCAGAAGCGAGCTCCTTTTTTTTCTGTCTGAAACTAACAAAAATTCATTGATGTTTCACTTGCTTTGCTGTTCAGGATGAACACAAACTTACTTCCTATTCGGCCTGAAGGAACGATACGCGATATCTTTACAGGATAGAGATAATGGGTTATTTTTAGAACGCCTTTGACATACATAACAAAATACGCGCTGCAGTCATCGTTTAGCAAAGTTCTGGAATACTGTTGAATATTTTATATCCTTCGTTTTGTTATGGGAAGGCGTCGAAAGGACTGCTTGTAAGGCTCGAGACTTGCTGTTTATGGAAATACCTCCTGTGAGAAAAACTAATAAACTTTTAAGTCATATTTTCTTTGTTTCTCAGTAAAATGAGTACAACATCAAACAGAAGTCATCGCTCTTTCCACATTTATAAGTTGTAACGTACCAGGAGATGTGACGTACCTGCCAGAAGGACGCACACGACATAAAGGCAGATAGCAAGTAGAATCAATGTCCGCGTAGCTTAATTGGTAGAGCAACTTATTCCGGAATGAGTGGACCCGGGTTCGAACCCCGGCGCAGATAACAATGACGGAGAAATTCACTTCGTTATAATGGCGCCCGAACTATCCGGATGACCCGACCGTTCAAAATCTCGCATTGGTGTGATGTTATTTCCACACCGCGAGATAGGAAAAATATGAGCAGCACTTCGAAAGAAAAAAAGAAAAATAAGGGGGAGATGATGTAACGTACCAGGAGATGTGACGTACCTGCCAGAAGGACGCACACGACATAAAGGCAGATAGGAATCAGAATAAAATGTCCGCGTAGCTTAATTGGTAGAGCAACTTATTCCGGAATGAGTGGACCCGGGTTCGAACCCCGGCGCGGATAAAAATGACGGAGAAATTCACTTCGTTATAAAGTGAGTCACGGAAAAATTCTCACTTATAAACGTGGAAAGAGCGGTGACTTCTGTTTGATGTTCCTATCCACGTCAAATGTCTGTATTAATTATTATTCATTCGCCTTCTAATTATTTGTTCAGTTGCTGCTTACCATCTTTAGTGAATCCCCCGCATTGTGCGGGGCTCCTAGAAGCAATCTGCCAATTGGCTTGGCAGTTAGTGTATGTGAGTCTGGAGGAATTCGAGGCCGTTGTGGTGCAGTGGAAGCATATCCGGCGCGTAACTGAAAGACCTGGGTTCGATTCCCGGGGGCGGCCAATGAGAATTTTTTCGTGACTCACTTATAAACGTGGAAAGAGCGATGACTTCTGTTTCATAAAACGAAGAAAAACAAAGTGCGACTGTTGACTATTGAAGTAAAAACTATTGTGAAAAAATATTAATACACTGCTCGAATTGGAAATTGCCCCACCCAGAAGGAGGTGTGCAACACACATACAAATAACAGAGCAGGTGTACCCACACGATTTAATGTAATGGATGTAAAACCGGAGCCGATTACATCACACGTTCGTGAGAAACGTGTGACGTATCAGCTTTGTTGTTTGTTTTGGGAAATTGTTCAGCGAAGGGTACACGCCGTGGGTAGGGTTATCACCATTTTTTTATTGGAGGTTCAACGACCACCGTGAGCAACTCAATGGGCTATAAGCAGTCGCCCGTCCCTAATTTAGGGTCACTGGTTCCAGGGAAGGGAGAGAGCCAGTGCCGTAAGACAAACACAGCTTCAATGCCTCACCGGGATTCGAACCCGGACTCCTTTTGGGCGAATGATCAGAAGCCATCGCTTAGACCACTGCGCCACCGGGGCGGCTTATCACCATTTGGATGCATATGCATTTCAGAGAGGAAGAATTGTAGCCCTTGTGAAGTGGGCTAGTCTATACGTCGTATTCCTGCGCATGTGCAACGGAATGAACGAACTGTTGGATGCTGTTGGCACCAGTGGCTACAGGAATGTTCGTACGTGCGTCGGAGCGGCAATGGTGCACTCCGACTGACGTCAGCACACCTGGATTGGCGGATTGTTCGATACGCTTGTTCGTCAAACAGAAAGCACTGCAGCAGATATTCTACGTCCTGTGTCATCGGACACGGACGTCGCCATTACGACCCTAATTGTAAACCGAAGGTTACGTGTGGCAAACCTGCCCAGTAGGCAATCGTTACGTCGACTGCCATTGATGGCCAGCTATCGCAGCGCTTGTCTGCCTTGGGGCAGAAGTCATGCGAACTGGGGTCACGAATGGACCACTGTGGTCTTCAGCGATGAAACCCCTTTCTGTCTGGGTGTTGATGATCGACGGATCCATGTCTGGCGACATCCTCGTGAACGGACGGATCCCGGTTTCATTCGCGATCGCCAAACTGCCCGTCACGCGGGTATCATGGTATGGGGTGCTATTGCACATGATAGGAGGTGCACCTCGTGTCCGCCTCACGGGCACACTGACAGCTGCACGATACGTGAGCGAGGTTCTGTAGCCCATTTTGATACCATTCCTGAATGGCCTACATCATCCTATTTCCAGCAAGATAACGCCCGTGTACACACCCCTCGGGTCTTCAGAGAATGTTTGCATGTTTATGTACTTTCATGTCCAAAAAGATCGCCCGATTTATCCCCAGTCGAAAACCTGTGGGACCACAATGGACTCGTCTGCAATCGAATCGGTCTGCTCATGATCTCGATGAATTATGGGAGCAAGTCAACCGTGCTTGTTGTTCCATTCCTCAGGACGATATCCGTCGACTATATGACTCATTGCTGCGCCGCATTGCTGCCTGTATTGCCGTTCGCGGAGGTACAGCCATTTACTGAGGCGTACAAATTGTGCTGCATTATCTCATCTGATAAAGATTGTACATTTCTGAAAATAACATAAACTTAAACTCTTATTTTGTATGCTCAATTTCACTCATCTATCCTCACTCCTTTTAGGTGGGGCAATTTCTATGTCGAGCAGTGTATTAGCATTTGGAATCTAAAGTTTCGTATTGCCAAGTTTCATTTTTTTAATTACTCACAAGCAGTCGCATTGAATTTGGTCTAAGCTAATAAATTCAAAATGTGACGTATTTGCACGATCTATACACAAGATGACGACATTAAATGATCTTAGATGAGATGTTTATTTCGCAAAAATGATAGGTTAAAAACATATTTAAAATTAAAACCATGAGATCTTTCAACCTTACGTTAAGGTCATCTTCAGATGGAGGCACCATTAAAAGATATTTACAAGGAACTTCGTTATAAATACTATCAAGATAAGAGTTTAAGTGACGTAAATACAAGTGTGAGGCGTAGATAGTTCAGCGCAGAACACATGTGCGTGAGTAAAACCAGGAATATCTTACCATCCACCCTTCCCCCAAGAAACTCCCTACAAAATAAAGTCCCAAACAGTAAAAACAAACCAGGTATTATATCCCCCCCCCTTCCCACACCTCTCACCCCTCCCTTAAAATACCATAAGACAGCAAAAACATCATAGAATTACAACATTAAACAGTTAATATGGAAGTAACAACTGAGTGAGATATAAGAGCATTACTATTATCATAAAATAATAAAATTTGTACTTGAAAGTGCATATTCACAGAATATGTTGCCATGGCAGCGGGATTTGACAAGGGGTGTCATCGTTGTAAGCTTTGTCCTTGAAGGTGTGAATGTAAAGGCTTTCAGCAAAAAGCGTCTGGAACTTATTATACGGTGTGGTTAAAAGTTTAGACTCATTCCATTCTGGATAATGAGTGCCCTTAGACACCCTCAGACAAAATCAAACATCATATACTGTCTATAGAAAACCAACTTATTTTACATCTGCTATCCCAATGAATTCCTCTCACCCACTGAATGATAAATTATCGGCATTTCACTTTTTATTTCGACGTGTCTTCACACAATCGTCCACTTCGTCTGCACGCAAGTTGGAAATCTCTGGGATTTTTGACTTAGCGTCACAAAACGGATATCCTAATTGTATTATTTCAAGAATAGTTAAGCCGCCCCGGTGGCGCAGTGGTCTAAGCGATGGCCTCTGATCATTCGTCTGAACGGGGTCCGGGTTCGAATCCCGGTGAGGCATGGATGTTGTGTTTGTCTTACGGCACTGGCTCTCTCCCTTCCCTGGAACCAGTGACCCTAAATTAGGGACGGGCGACTGCTTATAGCCCATTGAGTTGCTCACGGTGGTCGTTAAACCTCCAATTAAAAAAAAAAAAAAAAAAGAATAGTTAATAAAATTAGGAGGCAACTCTGCACTACCTTACAACTTGAAAATATAAGTAAACGTTATGTAGGATCAACTACATTTATTCCAGAAATCGTCAATATTCTAAAGAACAGCTGTCAAAAGGAACACCTTGATTTCGGTGTACGCACTACTAATATTCTATCCAGAGTTAAGAATGATAGGGATCGAATCAAGAAAGCAGACGGTAATGGATTATATCTCATTCCACTAAAACCGATAACCCCCACTGCAATAGAAAAAGTGTATGTCGGATCTACTATGAGGACCCTTAGGACTAGATTCACAGAACATCGATATAACCTTAAGACTGGTTCCCAGACGACCGCATTATCTCAACTATCTAGTAATGGCACTCACTATCCAGACTGGAATGACTCTAAAATTTAAACTACACCGTATAATAAGTTCCAGATGCTTTTTGCTGAGAACCTTTACATTCACACTTTCAAGGACAAAGCTTGCAACGATGACACCCCTTGTCAAATCCCACTGCCATGGCAACATATTCTGTGAATATGTACTTTCAAGTACAAATTTTATTATTTTATGATAATAGTAATGCTCTTATATCTCACTCAGATGTTACTTCCATATTAACTGTTTAATGTTGTAATTCTATGATGTTTTTGCTCTGTCTTATGGTATTTTAAGGGAGGGGTTTTGTTGGAGGGGTGAGGGGTGTGGGGAGAGGGGGGATATAGTACTTGGTTTGTTTTTACTGTTTGGGACTTTATTTTGTAGGGAGTTTCTTGAGGGGAGGGGGATGATAAGATATTCCTAGTTTTACTCACGCACATGTGTTCTGCGCAGAACTATCTACGCCTCACACTTGTATTTACGTCCCTTAAACTCTTATCTTGACAGTATTTATAACGAAGTTCCTTGTAAATATCTTTTAATGGTGCCTCCATCTGAAGATGACTTTAACGTAAGGTTGAAAGATCTCATGGTTTTAATTGTAAATATGTTTTTAACCTATCATTTTTACGAAAAAAACATCTCATCTAAAATCATTTAGTGTCGTCATCTTGTGTATAGATCGTGCAAATACGGCAGATTTCGAATTTATTAGTTACTATCAGCACGAAAATCAAACTCATGTTTGGTCTAAGCGATGAATTCTGATCATTCGTCAGACGGGTCCGGGTTCGAATCCCGGTAAGGCATGGATGTTGTGTTTGTCTTACGGCACTAGTTTTCTCCCTTCCCTGGAACCAGTGACCCTGAATTAGGGACGGTCGATTGCTTATAGTCCATTGAGTTGCTCACGGTGATCGTTTGACCTCCAACCAAAGAAAAAAATAAATGCTAATATACGCTTTCCAACCGTAGGTTGAAGAAGCGTATACGCTCCAACTTTGTCCGTCTGTCCGCACGATAACTCGCATACAAATAGTTTGATTTCGATGAAATTTTAGTATTTTGGTAGGGGACCACTAGGAACGAACCCTTTTGAAAATAGGGGAAATGAGGTCAAAGTTCACGACATAGGAGCGGGATCCATCCCACCACTCTTATGCGTCATAACGTGCGTAAAATGGTTCGAGTTCGATGAAATTTTCGTATGTGGTTAAGGGACCAACTGGGGACGAACCCTATTGAAAATGGGTGAAATGGAGTCAAAGTTCAGGACATAGGAGCAGGATCCATTCCATTGCCCCTATGCATCATAACTTGTGTAAAAATGATTCGATTTCGATAAAACTTTATCATGTTGTTCCGGAAGTATACTTTATTGGTTCTGTTGAATATCATCAAGATTGGGTCAAAGGTCAGGTCATAGGAGCGGGATTTGTTTTACAGCCATTATCATCATAACTTGAATAATAACTTGAGTAACGCTTTCTGGTATGTTGGAAAGCGTATCATAATCAATGCAGTGCATCATTTTACTAACTTGTTTTCGTATTCTGGTTCATTGGTGAACAATATTTGGAACTTTTGTTTGGTTCACAGTGTTCTTGTCCTCTGTCACAATGTTTAGCTATCTCTACTCGAGAGAACTTTAAGTGCACATCCTACCTTCTACAGTTTTCCACCGCCATATACAAACACAGCCTCAAAACCCATTTCATGTCCAGCTGAGAAAGCATCACATACAGACCGGCCACTGAATTAGAAACCTTTATGCAGATGTATGTAAATGTCACTTTCCCAATGGGAGCCACGTGAACGAACGGACCCCAGCTTGCTTTGTAAACCGACTCAAACGTTCTGGAGGTGGTGTCATGGTGTGGGGCACGTTCTGTTAGTACGACTGTTGTCAGAATATCTGGTGTCCTCCAAGGATTATCCGATCATTGTTGTCGATCAAGTCCATCCTGGAATGTTGACTTTTATCCAGCACGATTGTTTCATGAACGACAATGCTGCTGTCTATCGAGCAAGACGTGTTCAGCAATGGTTCAGCGAGCATAACCTCGACTTTCACGGTCTTCCCTGGCCACCAGAAATCCCGGATCTGAACCCCATTGAGAATGTATAGGACATGCTGGAAAAAAACACAAACACGAGAGCAAAGTAATCCTCTTCCAGGTATATAGTGTGAGAGAAATATTCTTCTCATAAGACGTGGAAAATACGTCATGATAATTAACACAGCAATCAGACATCTCTGAATTGACTGAATTTTTACTGTTCTCAAGTAATATCAATCACTCAGAAAACATGAAAATTTAATCGCTGTAAGCGGGAATCGAATCTGCATCTCTCGATTATCGTTCGAGCAGGCTAACCTTTACACCACCGAGAACGACGAAGTCCCAAGTGTCTGAGTATTAAGAGCATCGGGATATTTTCCGACAGCATTCTTAATCCAAGCAAACTGTGCTGCCATCTGCTGTTAAGCATATCACCAGTTGTCGAAGTATATAGTGTGGAAGAAATATTCTTCTCATAATACGAGGAAAATACGTCATGATAATCAACACAGCAATCAGACATCTCTCAATTGACTGTATTTTAACTGTTCTTACGTAAAATCACGTAATATCTGAGTGATCAATCAGAAAACTTAAAAATTTCATCGCCCTGGAGCGGGTTCGAGCAGGATCGTACGGTAATCGTGAGATGCGGATTCGATTTCCGCTCCAGAGCGATGAAATTTTCAAGTTTTTCTAAGTGATTGGTATTACGTGAGAACAGCAGTAAAAATACAATCAATTCAGAGATGTCTGATTGCTGTGTTAATTATCATAATCCTCTTCCGTCAAACATGAGCCAATTAAAGGACTGTCTGGTAAAGACCTGGCATGCGGTAGACGTAGATGCACTCCAACATCTTATGAAACTTATGCCAAACCCCATACGTACTGTAATTCCGGCTAAAGGTGGTTCAACCCAGTACTGAATAAAATTTTCTAATTCAGCGGCCGGTATGTGTAGCTTTACTGACTCATTTCGTCTTCCAACATTAAGCAACATTTTGCTTTTATTGGTTGAGATGCAATGAAACCGGTTAATACAATGATGGCAATTGAATACAATGATGACAGTTGAATGCAATGATGACAATGACAATTGATGCAGTGAGACCAATTGTTCTTGGAGAACGGTGCTTTCGAAACCACTGGACATAGATTTTGAGGTGTACATGAAAAACGTAACGTTGCTCTTAAATCTGCTAACCTGTCTGATGGATGTACATATTACTATTTGTTGCAGCAGTCTATTCGATATACACTATCTACCAACAAGTAATTAGACACCCATGAAATCGACGATATCTGCGGTCCTGATACACGTCACGGCCGCCGCCGTTAAATATCGTGTGGGAAACAACAACGCAACCAGTCGCATGCAAGATGCTACGCAGTTCGGAACTCTCTGATTTCGAGAAAGGTGTAATCGTCGGGTGTCACAGAAATGGCCGATCCATACGTGACATATGCAGTGAGTTGAAGTACCCAAAATCGACAGTGGCCTACGTGATTGGCAAGTGGAAGATGAGAGGTAACTGTCGGATTGTGCCCCGACCCGGCAGACTCACAAAACTGAGAGTTAGAGACCGACAGGTGCTGCCCAGAGAAATTCGGAAAAACCGCACCAAATCGATGGGCCACATCCGCGAGGAGTTTCAACAGGCATCCGGGAGTGTTTTTTCGATGAATACCATCCGTAATGAAGCCCATCTGCTTGGTTATCATGGACGTGCTGCCGCCCACAAGCCTTTGATCACCAAGTCCAATAGCGCTGGTTGGCTAACGTGGTGCAAAGAACGTCGACAGTGGACCGTTGAACAGTGGAAACAGGTTCTCTGTCTCTGGAGCGACGAATCATGGTTCACCCTCTTCCGTTCGGATGGCAGGGTCTGGGTTTGGCGTCTTTCTGGAGTACGCCTCCTGCCGGAATTTATTGTGCCAACTGTAAAGTTCGGCGGCGGTGGAATTATGCTATGGGGGGTTTCTCCTGGTATGGCACGTGACCCGTGGTCGCAATTCCTGGTAGACTCAACGCCGAGACTTACTGCAGCATTTTGGATGACCATGCGCTTCCTACGTTGTGGCAGTTTTACGGGGTGGAACCATGTTACTTTCAGGATGACAATGCCACCTGTCATGTTGCTAGGTCCATTGTGGCTTGGCATGGTGACAATGGGGTAATGAACTGGCCTGTGCAGAGCCCGGACCTTAACCCCATCGAGCACCTCTGGGACGAGTTGGAGCGTCGACTTAAGGGGTGCCCCCACCGTCCACAATCGGTGAAGGAACTGAGGTGTCTTCTCCAAGCCGAGTGGAAGAAAATACCGCTAGCCGTCGTACAACGCCTGGTTGAGAGTATGCCCCGGAGGGTCGCAGCTGTAATCGCTGCTCGTGGAGGCTCCACCAACTATTGAAGGTGAATAAACTTCGTTTTCCTTTGCTATCACAGGTGTCCAATTACTTGTCGGTAGATGGTGTAGCAGTCAGTGGCTGCACTTAGCAGGTAGGTGATCTTTCACAATCGACCCACGTTTTTTGAGAAATTTCTGGCACACATTTTCACTATCGTTATTCCAAAAATGTTTACTACTTTCATGAGTCAGGTCGACCCTCTTCTAGACGTCGAATAAGCAATTATCTTGATCTTTACCTCATATGTTGCATCTGCGGTAGTGCTCTTTATCTGCAGTGATACCAGGTCAGTAATCATCCCCCACAGATTCATGACCGTCAAGAAGTTTGACACTCTAATCCATGCTTCTGTGCCACCAGAACGACATTCAGGATGTTCAAAATGTGTTAGTATCATCATGACTTTTACTTTCATACGCAATATATTTCCAAGGAGGTTAGAATGAGATATCTGGAGATGCCCTTGTTAATGGAGCAGAACCACTTTGCGTGAAGCCTATAACCGCAAGCGACGGCTTTGGGAAAGCTCATGGTTTTCAAGGCTTTTGCAATTGATTTTGTGTTGGCCGAATCGCCTTCTTTCGTCGCAAATGTTTCCAATTTCGCACCGTAACTTGCTGCCAATGTGTGAGAAAATGATGAAGCTATAAAATCCTAAATTATTTTGAAGCTCTCTCTTCTTTTTTTAAATTGAAATAAACGAACGTTAGTGCGAATTCTAAACAAAATATAACGTTAAATTTGAAAACTTCACTCGTGTAAGAAGTACTATTAATTCCAGTTTGATATTACCTCGGTTCCTGCAACGAGAAACCACCCAATTACAAAATACACACAGCTAAAATAACATAGGTATCAGGCAAACAACGTCAAATTCCCACACCTTGCGGCTTCACGGTTAAGAGACTCAGTATATCTCCAGAAGTGTTATTCTAACCTCCTTGTATAGTTCTTTTTTTTTTTTTTTGATTGGAGGTTTAACGACCACCGTGAGCAACTCAAAAGGCTATAAGCAGTCGCCCGTCCCTAATTTAGGATCACTGGTTCCAGGAAAGGGAGAGAGCCAGTGCCGTAAGACAAACACAACATCCATGCCTGACCGGGATTCGAACCTGGACCCCTTACGGACGAATGATCAGAGGCCAGCGCCTTAGACCACTGCGCCACCGGGGCGGCTTTGTATAGTTCATACAAAATGTAGTGCTGTTTGCCTAGATCTTCATATGCAATATAGAAGTGATTGTGACCTGTTTAGTAATCGTCCTCAGTCGATTGAAGTAATGGTTGAAAAACTTTACTCACCAGTTTAAGCTATTGTTATACCTGAACTGAGCTCGCTGTATAAATGTTTTGTTACATTGGAGCGCCAGAATGGCGTTGCAAAACGGTGTTCTTTCTTCTGTGGAAAAAAGAAAAAGTGACTTCCCAGTTTTATGCACTTGCACTTTTTAATTTGTTCAGATCAGTCCAGCACCATATTAGAATTTTGAAATTTAGCGGTTTTAAAGAGAACACACACAGAGAGAGACAGAGAGAGAGAGAGAGAGAGAGAGAGAGAGAGAGAGAGAGAGAGAGAGAGAGAGAGAGAGAGAGAGAGAGAGAGCCGTGACAGGATAGTTAGATTTTAATTGGAGACTGGCAGTTGGCACTATGGGTGAGAAACTCCCATGCCCGTCAAACATGGAGTTTAACAACAGGCTTTCAGTTAAAATTTGACAACCCTATTACGAGTCTAATTAAGTACGTGAACTATATGTCAGTTTCTCTCCCTCAGTTAGAAATTTCCTATCTTTCCACAAGTTGAGACACTTTTAAAACTGCTTTTTCACAATATCCCAAAGCAATACTACGAGACCCTTTTCGGCAAATTCGGGGACAAATATGTAGGCGTGCAAACGTATGTATGCTCTGTTTCGTTTATTTTTGTATCTTCATCTACAAGTTTCGCTGGAATCAGAATTCTAAGCGTTCATTTATGTTCATTTACACGCGTAAGAACGCAGAAATAGTGGCAACTTAGCATTAAATAGTTATTTTATCTGTATGCTCATTAACACGTATGGACAATTTGTCAATATATTTAGAAGTTTCACTCCAGTTTTTGGAATCAGAAAATTTTGCTGTTGATTATAGATCCCAATAAAGGTTTTGATTTATTGAAGTGATCACACGGATCAGTATGAAAATAACTGATCTTTATGTTTCACGTTTTAGATCTCTCTGATTCCAGAATAGTTGTTCCTATTTCTGACAGCTGAAGTAACAACTTTTGATTGAAAAAGCGTAGCTAAAATGATAATTAAACAAGAAAGATGATACCGAATTTTCGGTTGTAATGAACACGTCTTTTGAATCCTTTCTAACGCGAATTAAATTTATGAAAGTTATTCAAAGTCAATGCAACCGGTCAGAAAAAAAAATCAACCGGATTTCTACAATCGGTAAAACATACTGAAGTAGAAACGTCTCTTAGTTCCACCAGTTGCTAAAAAGCGTGTTACGAAAATTAACAAATGGAGCATAAAAAGTTTCTCATAGCAGAAGGCAGAACGAAGGTAACAACAACAAAGAGATTTTCAAATCGAACAGTTAAAAGAAGAAATATAGAAGTAAACATGATATAACTCCGCATTTTGCATAATGCGGAAAGTTGAAAATAGGCGAAAAATATTTTTCATGGAAAAAGCTATGCTAAAGAAAAATAACTTTTCAAATACGTCTTGCGGAAGCAGAGATAGCGAAAAATATTATATCGAAATTTACGCCCCTAGCTGAAAATCTGTACATTATTTAATGAGGATAATGCTCCACATCTCTATTGTAGCGAATGACATACAGTAAAAAGGAAATTTCTCCATAGGGTTTTTAGAAGCGGAGATATATTTGCAAACACCACCTAGCGACAGAACTGTGAACTATAAAACTCCTCAAATACTAACCTAAAGTGTTCCACAAGTTACTGACATCAGGTGTTGAAATAATTTTTTAAATCGCTCATTTAGAAGCAGATATATTAAGAAAACCAGATTAAACATCGAAACCTCCTAGTGGTAACACTGTGCATTAGTAACAATCCTCTATAGGAAGCCATCACCTGCTTCAAAGCGCCGAAAATGTTTTTGACAGTCATCAACACGTCGTTGTTTCAATTGTGGAGTCAATTGGCGTGGCACCCACCTTGCAGACACTTTGTTGAACTGGAGCACATCATGGATTATGTGGTGCGTTGAACCACGACTGATGTTCAAAAGTGTGGCTATTTCATCCAGCGTCACTCAGCGACTTTCCATCACAATGTCTTCAACTGCTGTAATGAACTCTAATGTCACTACTCTGCTACTCTGTGTGCTTGACCCGGTCGAGGAGAATCTGTCACAAAACTCGCGCCGTTTCGTAATTTTCTAGTCCATTCGTAACTTGCTTGAAGGGGGTTGGCCACTACGAATGGGAACGTGGCATGAGTGGTACAGAAATCCAGAAGCGGCTCGTTGAGGCTTATGATCCGGACGTGATATTGGAGCAAATGGTGCGGCGATTATATCAGCAGTTTCGTGACTGATGTGAAAGTGTGTCAGACCAGCAACGACCTGGAAGGCGCTAGGTCGTTGCTGGTTCAACAACGATCTTCCAGATTCGCGCTCGGCGACCTTCCAGACGTGTGGATTCCACGATTCGCACCGACCGACGGATCATTGTGAATACGCTTGCCTCAGCGTTGCAGATAGGACATGCCCGAGCACACCACATAATCCGCAACATACTAGACTACCGCAAATTAGCAAGGTGAGTGCCTCAACAGCTAACTTCCAATCACTAGTCCCACAGAATGGCTTCAGTCTGCAATATCTCCTACGTTACGATCAGGAAAGTAATCGTTTATTGTTCCGCATCGTAACGGAGGACGAAAGCTGGGCGAACCATTACACCCCGGAGTCAAAGTTAGACTCCATGGAGTAGAACTACCCCAGTTCCAGGGCTTAACAACAAGGGCTGGCTCATCGCTTTGTGTTTCTGGTCGTTGAAGTGGTCCTTGCCTGCGCCGCTCAGTGACGTCACGAGGATGCATGTCCCTTCACAATGCGCGATGTAAAGAGCTCAGTGGATGCTGTTAACTCATGTTCATTGCATTTGCATTAGTTATCTGCTGTTTGTTTGGTTGTATTTTTGCCATCGAATTTTTTTACTTAATTTCTCCGGTACATCGTTTTTGTACAATGGCTTCCTGCGCTGTAACTAGGTGCCAAAATAAGAGCAGGATTACGAAAGGGCGAAACATAATTTTCCACTGCTTCTCTCGGAACCACCCAGTAGTTTCAAAAGACTGGCTTAACAGGTGTTGCAGAGCGGATTCTTTTATTGAGAAAAATGCCAGGATTTGCAGTGAGAACTTTTTAAATAGTGAGTACGAAGATGGTATGATGAATCGCCTGCTTGTTTTACTAATGAAAAAGATAATTAAATCGTCGGCTATACCAACAGCCAATTTACCGAGATCAAACGTTGAAAATGTCACTGCAAGAGGTGAAAGACAAAGAAAGAGAAAAGTACTGAATGATGATTTAATGGACTTAAAAATCTTAGTCCCCAGAAAAGTCATTTTCAAGAAAATGTGGATGCTATTCAACCAACATCAGATGAAGAGACAGTTTTCTGCTTGAAATGTGTGCTTTGTTCCAAAACGAAGTAAATTGTTTTAATGGCAAATTGTCAATAATGGAAAAACAACTTTTGAAGATGAAAATCCGTTTTTTGGTGTAAATATGACAAAGATGGTAAGTCAGATGATATCCGAAAACTTGAAAATTTCGTCGTTTTGGAGAAGGAACCGAATACGCGTCTCCCAGATAGCGCCTGGGTATGCTAATCACTACACCACGCAGAACGACCAAGTCTCAAGTTTCCGATTAATTTGAATATAACCATCCCATGATTCGCTAGTCGAAGCAACCGGAATTCATGTTTAGCGAATCTGGAGCTTCAGAAGTCTCGTGATTGTCCGGAGGAGCAGATAAATGGCATACCCGGGTGCTATCTGGGAGACCTGAGCCGCGGGTGGCTGAGTGGGCAACGTTCGTGACTGCCACGGGAAGGGCCTCAGGTCCGATCCCAGGCAGGTACGAACGCTCGATCCACTAAATACCCGCCGTGCGTCGGATGGGCACGTTAAGCCGTCGGACCCCGGGTACTGGCCCCCCCGGTAATAAATAAGGGCGTCTTCCTCCCCCTTTCTACTTCACTTCCGTGTCACTTTCCTATGGGGCGCTGTAGCCCAAATCTCCTAGTTTCCTATTTCTAAGGGTTGTTTAAGACCTGGGGTCAGACACTCCCTTCCTAAAATCCTCTACATATGATCACGATCATATCTGGGAGACGCGGATTCAATTTCCGCTCCAGGACGACGAAATTTTCAAGTTTTTGGATATTATCTGGCTTACCGTCTTTGCCATATTTACACCAAAAAACGGATTGTCATTTTAAAAATTTTTATTGTAGGGTGTAATCCCGTATTCCATTCATGAATGGAAAGACAGTTTATCGTTCCGAAAACTGAAAAAAAAGGATATTTTAAAGAGCTTTTCTCGCAAAGCCAGAAAATGGAATCGTTCGCGCCTGCTTTTATTGAAACAAATCAGATAACTGAAAATTAAGATAAAAAAACAAAATAAGAAAAATCAAAAATTGAAAAAAAAAAACGCAAATGCTTTTGAAACATACAAAAACACAGGTAAACTCTTTTGTAGAGGGTAAAATGTGTATTAAATGGACACCTGAATATCCGAAACGTTTCACAAAAATTACAGTCGCAGAAGTTTTGTTGTTAGCAAACACGCATTATTGATTCACTCCTTTTGTTTCTTTAATTCATTTCATTTTGTTTCAAATTCGGCAGCTCAGTAGCTATATTTATCATCAGAGTTCCCCACACAGAGTAGAGCAAATGTGATTCCTAACCCTCAGCGATGCATCCCACCTACGTCACCAGTTGCAACTTCCGGGGACAACTAAAATCTGCCGTATGATCCAATTCTTGTATCTAGAGCATTGCCCCAGTTCCTCGTTTTAAAAGTAGTTCAAGGTTACTGCATCTGCCCCCAACATCCTGATGACTGTGTTTTGGGACGCCAAAGGAGTTCTGTTGCTGGACTTCCTTCATGACGTAACTGTGAATGCCGCCAAACACTGACACGGTCGAGAGCCGCCATTCGACGAAGGAGGCCAGGCCTTCTCACTTCTGATGTCCTGCTTCTGGATGATAACGCGAGACTTCCCGCGGCAGCGACAACAGCAGCTCTACTGGCGAGGTTCGGTTGACAACGCATGGGGCACTCCGAGCTCAATGATTGAAAGACATTTTGCAATGTGGCATTAAATACCGTAGTTTGGGAGTATGATATCAAGCAAGGGTCACATTGATGAGGAAATTATTCGGCGTATAAAACTTGGTTGGAGAGCTTTTGGAAGAAACAACACAATTTTCAAGAACAATATGCCATTATGTCTTAAAAGAAAAGTGTTTAATCAGTGCATCCTTCCAGTGCTCACAGATAGAGAGGAGACATGGACCTTAACTAAAAAAGACATACAAAGACTGTAGACAACTGAAAGAATCATGGAGAGATGCATGCTTGGTGTAATCAGGAGAGATAAGAATTGGAACTCGTGGATAAGGAAAATGAGAAAAGTGGAAAACGTCGCGAACAGAATAAAATCCCTGAAATGGCAATGGGCTGGACATGTTGCCAGAAGGACGGACCATCGACAGACAACCCAAATTTTAGACTGGATTCCAAGGGACAGGAAAAGACCCAGAAGAAGATCACATTGGAGATGGGTGGATGTAATTCGAAAGCATGCCGGAGTAACATGAAGGAGACAGGCTCAAGACAGACAAATGTGGAAAAAACTAGGGGTGACCTTCACCCAACAGTGGATTAATAATGGTTTACAGTGATGATGATAATGATATATATACATGGTCGAGTCATATTATTGTGACCACCTGAGTAACCGCCATGTGCAGAGTAACCGCATGTGCAGCGCGGACAGCAGCTAGACGGGCTGGGAGTGACTCAATAAGGTGCTTTTTTTTTCATATATAGAGGATTTTAGGAAGGGAGTGTCTGATCTCAGATGTTAAACAACCCTTAGAAATAGGAAACTAGGAGATTTGGGCTAGAGTGCCCGATAGGAAAGTGACACGGAAGCGAAGTAGAAAGGGGAGGAAGACGCCCTTATTTATTACTGCGGGGCCAGTACCCGGGGTCTGACGGCTTAACGTGCCTATCCGACGCACGGCGGATATTTAGTGGATCGAGTGTTTCTACCTGCCTGGGATTGAACTTGAGGCCCTTTCCGTGGCAGTCACGAACGTTGCCCCCTAGGCCACCCGCGGCGCCTCAATAAGGTGTTGGAAGGTGTTCACAGGTATATGGTGCCATGCTGACTGCAGCACATATGACAGCTGCTGGAGGGTGCGTGATGGAGAATCCATAGAGCGAACAACACGATCGAGGTGATCCCACAGATGCTCAATTGGGTTTAAGTCTGGGAAATTAAGGGGCCAGGGAAGTACTTTGAAGTCATCGTGCCCTTATAACCACTCTCGGACATTTTTAGCGGTCTGACACGTCGCATTGTCGTGCTGGAATACTCCATCCTCCCCAGGGAAGGCAATCAGCATGTATTGGTGTACGTGGTCTACAAGGATGGATTCACAACGAATTCGGTCCATAGTGTCTTGCACAGGAATGAGTGGACCCAGGGAATGCCACTAAAATATTCCACAGATCATAACACTGCCCCCACCAGGTGTTCTTTCAGCAGTGGTTGTACTCCAATGTTTCTCATTTTATACGCCAACGTCCATCCGTTCGATGAAGTAGAAAACGTGACTCATCGGAGAAGGCAATCCTTTGCCAATCAACTGAGTTCCAATTCCGACACTGCCGTGCAAATGTAAACCTTTTTCTGCCGATGCACCTTCGTTAGCATAGGTGCAATGATCATCCGTCTGCATCGGAGCCCCATACACAGCAGGGTTCGCTGATCTCTCATTTTAGACACACTTCCGTTAGCCCTTTGGTTCAATCGGCCAGTGAGATGATCCACAGTAGCGTGTCGATCGGCCCTCACGCATCCTCGCAGCCGACGTCCACCTCTCACATTAATGGCATGTGGTTCTCCGCAGTTTGCACATCGCTTATCGCAATGGTTTCATTTCTCCAATCACGGTACACTTTAACCACAGCAGCACGCGAACAGTTCACAAACTGCGCTGTTTCAGAAATACTGCCACCCTTGGCCCGAAAGCCGATAATCATCCCTTTTTGCACATCTGATAAATCGTTTCTTTTATCCATGACAGCAACGAGCGATATGTTTTGCCTGCAGCACACCTTATATACCCTCCAAGCCAGCTCACGCCACGTGCCTTCTTTCATTGGCTAGACGCTGGTTGACGTCATAAGTAGGAGGCGGTCACAAGAATGTGACTCGACTGTGTGTATATAAAATGGGAACTAGACGGGAAAAGATTTTCCACATTTTTTACATCTTCGTTTGATGAAAAAGACAGTTTTATTGCTCATTTGTACTTATTGGTCTCTACTTCTTTTTCTTTTAACTGTTTGGAAAAATTCTTCAATTCTATAGTGGTAAATACTATGATCAAAATTTTCCATCCGCTTTCTACATTTCTTTGTAAGGTATTGTAAATGCACACATCCAGTTTAACGGTATTTTAAGATTCATTTTATTATATCAAGCTCGTGGGCCTCTTCCCTTTTCTAGACACACGACTTTTAGACTAGTGAGAACATATGTGTTTGTTTTGTATTTGTTATGAATCTTAGTTTCAAAAATGGTGGCCAAAAAAATTCTCAAAGCAACCGTATTTTAATTTGCCTTCAAAATGAAAAATCGAAAGAAAAAAAAAAAAGGTAGGAGATACCAACGAATTTTTCGGTGTGATCGATACTTTTAATTTTTTTTTGACTCAAGAGAAAGTATAAGGCAAAACGTAGTAACATTCATCAAACATTCACTACGGCGTATGAAATCTTAAAACCAAGGACTTGCGCTAGTTAAGAAAATGTTCGTCATGGACTCATAGATGATGGGATCGTACGAAAACAAAATTTTTCAGAGAAAAGATGCACATTACACGAAGAGAAAAATGTACCAAAATTTTCGTCTGGAAAAAAGATATTCGAGCCAAAAGTGTCCCTAAGATTTGGCTCTGCTTCTCACCTAGAACCAGTGGACCAAAATTATGAGCGAGCGACGTGTTATACATGTTAGCTTTAGGTCCTTACTGGGTTGTTAGATACTGAAATACACAATTGGAAGGGCGTCCTTCAAAACTGCTTGTGCTCGAAAATTTCTCCTTTGTAAGAAGTAACAATCATTATGCGAGTTTTCAACTTTCTACTTCATTTGAAAGTTAGAAACAATCGTTATAATGAGGGCATATGATGAAAATCCAGCGAATTCCTCAAACTTTTGTTGTTGAGTTGAGCTCATTGTAAACAATTATATTCGTGGACAGAGCTTGCGTCGGTCACAGGTATGCTCGCTCAATTAATTTTCTGAAACTAAAGCGCGAGACAGAATTATGAAAGATGCGGTATTTAGCAAACGATGCAGCGTCGTAAAAACAGGGCTTCATATGGCGAAGGATCGTAAACCGAGACATGCATTACATTACACTCTGCCGGTAGGAAGATATTCCATGAACACTTAATTCCCTTTCGGCAGATGATTTAGCTCAGAGCCCAGACAGGTTACTTCATTACGCATAAATGCACTCCTTTGCGCATGCTCCGTTCCGCAGATCGAAAGCTTTCTAAGGATTTTCATTAAGACCATTAGCTCAAGCAGGTGTTCCCGCACGCATTGTTATCTAAGGGACACAATTTAAAACCATTTCCAAGATTCGAAATGAATAGTTTTGTTAAATGATGCCATGCTTATCTCTGTACATGTTTTAACAACTCCGAAGGTCCTTTCGCAGACAGTCAAAGGCATCAGCATCTACACTTTTCGATTTGAGTTTTGTGCACAAGATATGGAAGCATCAGGTCGTTGTTGAATAGGCGTGCAGTTATTGATAAGAGAAGGCAAGACCCCGTCGCATTCACTTACTACCAGCGAATGAGACAATTATCCAGCTGTGACGTAAAGCCAGGGCTTAAATGCTCTTATCCCAGATGCGTCAAAGCAGCCGGGTAGCGTTTTTGATCGATACTCAACGAAGTTACTTTTCTGCTCTTTCCTCATCGAAGTTCTCAGAATACCGATATCTGGGATTTTTGTGCCGTGCTCCGATTGGCTGAGAAATAGCGAAGGAAAAATAAGTTTATTGAAGACATACAGTCAGATGAATATTTTAGTTTCGGAAATGGAGAGCAAACATATTAAAATATGTATTTCTAATCTAACGAAGGGTGCATATGCGAATCGTTGCAATAATTATTTGTAATGTTAAAATAAACATTTTTTCAGACAGAATCTTGTGACGTACTACAGAGGTGAAACACGTGTCAAGACGACAAATCGGCAGCGAGACATTCTGTTCATGTACCTTAGTCAGTATATTCACTCCGGAGCGAGGGGACGCTATTTGGATTCCCATCACCGACAAATTCTTGTTTTACAATCTTTGTGAGATGCACACGGAAGGGCAAGGAATTGTCAGATCGCATCATTTCTCTTATAATAATGGTGTTATTTCTGTGAAGGATGAGTTTCGTTAGATATTCCCTTTGAAATGAAATAATAAATATGTATTTAGCGTTGAAGGCCCGAGACCTGTGAGATATGAATATCGAGCTTGGTTTCCCCCGACATTCCTGGTATCTGTACTCGCAGATTAAGGAAGTGCGACTACTTCTTCTGTACTAATATAAATGTATTTAACCAGAATATATATAAACAAGAAACGATGCATTTAACTTTATCGTCCTAGAGGGAAACAACTCTGAGGAGGAGGTAATTTCTGTTAAGAAAAAGCTTCACCAGAAAGAGAGAAGTAAAAAACGTGAACCCGCCCGGAACATGGAAAATGCTGCCTAAATTAGGACACCCAAGATCTTGCCCGGTTCTGATTTTTTTGCAAATTTAAACCTTGATCCAAGCTGGGGCATTGAAGTCCCGGCCCTAATCACACTTCCTGCAAATTTAAAGATCGGCCCAAGCTGGAGAATTGAAGGCCCGACCTGCTTCAGACTTGTAAATTTAAATGTCGGCCCAACCTGAAACATTGAAATCTCAGAACGTTTCACACTTTTTGTAAATTTAAAGCTCGGCCTAAGCTGGAGAATAGAAAGCCTGATACGTTTCAGTCATTTTGCAAATTTAAAATTCTATCCAAGCTAGAGCATTGAAGGCCCGGCCCGCTTCAGATATTTTCCGAATTTGAAGCTCGGCCTAAGATGTACAATAGAAGACTCGGCTTGTTTTAGGCTTGCAAATTTAAAGCTCGGCCCAAGCTGAAACATTGAGGGCCCGACCCATTACACGCTTCTTGAAAATATAAAGCTGGGCCTAAGCTGGAGAATTGAAGATTCAGCCCGATTGGAATTTCTAGCAAATTCAAAGACCTGACCGAGCTGGAGCATTGAAGGCCCGACCCGACTGAGACTTCTTGAAAATTTAAAGCTCGGTCCAAGTTCGAAAATTGAAGACTCGGGTCGTTTCAGACTTTTTGCAAATTTTAAGCACTGCCCAAGCTGGAGAATTGAAAGCCTGACACGTTTCAGACTTTTTGCAAATTTAAAATTCTAACCAAGCTAGAGCGTTGAAAACCCGGCCCGTTTCAGATATTTTCCGAATTGAAAGCTCGGCCTGTTTTAGACTTGTTGCAAATTTAAAGCGCAGCCCAAGCTGAAGCATTGAAGGCCTAAACCTTTTCACATTTCTTGAAAATTTAAAGCTGGGACTAAGCTGAAGAATTGAAGATTCGGCCCGATTGAGATTTTCAGATTTCTTGCATTGAAGACCCGGCCCGTTTCAGATATTTTTCGAATTTAGAGCTCGGTCTGTTTTAGACTTCTTGAAAATTTAAAGCTCGGCCCAAGCTGAAGCATTGAAAGCCTGGCCCGTTTCACACTTCCTCAAAATTTAAAGCTGGGCCTAAGCTGGAGAATTGAAGACTCGGCCCGATGTGATTTTCAGATTTCTTGCAAATAGACAAAGTCATCGCTCTTTCCACGTTTTTCTTTAATGAACACACAACAATCGAAACATTGTACTTCGACACCTCTGGGATCGAATCCCAGATCTCTCGATAACTAACCGAGTGCGTTCGCCTTACGCAACGGTGGTCAACAATTCACGGCGCTATGTGTGCTTATCTGTCAGCATCTGACTTCACAAATTCGTAGAGATAGGGTCAGCTAGCTACTTATCGAGATATCTGGGGTTCGGTCCCAGCGGTGTCGAAGTACAATTTTTCGGTTGCTGTGTGTTAATTAAAGAAAAACGTGGAAAGAGCGATGACTTTGTCTATTTACATTGTCTCCACGTATTTGGAAGATTTTCACCAGATTTCTTTCATTGAAGACCCGGCCCGTTTCAGATATTTTCCGAATTTAAAGCTCGACCCTAGCTGAAGCATTGAAAGCCTGACCCGTTTCACATTTCTTGAAAGTTTAAAGCTGGGCATAAGCTGGAGAATTGAAGATCCGGGCGATTGGGATTTTAAGATTACTTGCATTGAACACTCTGCTCGTTTCAAATATTTTCCGAATTTAAAGCTCGGCCTGTTTTAGACTTCTTGAAAATTTAAAGCACGGCCCAAGCTGAAGCATTGAAGGCCCGGCCAGTTTCACACCTTGAAAATTTAAAGCTGGGCTTTAGCTGGAGAACTGAAGACCCGGCCCGGTTGGAACTTCTAGAAAATTTAAAGCTGTGGCCAAGCTGGAGCATTGAAGGCCCGACCCGATTGAGACCTTGAAAATTTAAAGCTTGGTCCAAGTTGGACAATCGAAGACACTTGAAGTTTCAGACTTTTTGCAAATATGGAGCTCTGCCCAAGTTGGAGTATTGAAGGCTGGCCTGTTTCAGATTTCTTGCAAATTCAAAGATCCTCCCAAGCAGGAGAATCAAAGGCCCAGCGTGTACATTTATACTATAATTAAGTATCACGCTCGACGCAGTCGTGATGCACTTCCAAGTCTTTTGTTTTACCCTGTAATCTTCGTCACTCCTATTCCTTCTGTAGGGCAACTATAGCAATAAGGAAAGGAAAACACCAAGTAAAAACATAATTTCATTTCAAGCTTTTAGACCAGTGTCTTAAATTGGAAGAGTGGTGTGGGTGCGAATGATGAAGGTGTGTGGGGGAAGGATTTTGACGTATCTGTTAAAATTTCTAAGTAATATTAACAAAATTAAAATTTGGAGGGAATTACCATTTCGAGTGCAAATTAAATTAAATAGTTTTTTTCTTTGTATTAATTCAGATCAGTAGTACGAGGAGGAAGTACAAGAAACAACTGCGCAATGTCTCTTTGTTTGAGAGCTGAGATCGTTTTCGTTCATTCATTTATAAAACCTCCAATATTTCGTAACTCACACCTATAATGTATTGCAAACGCAGCGAATTCCTTAAAAATGATCGTACAGCACAGTACCTGTTTTCAGTATAATACTGTAAAGTTATTCAGCTACACTGTACAGTTTTTCATTTTCAAAGGAAGAAAGTAACTAGATGAATATTTCTGCATCCTACTCTGGGGAAAACAACAACCGCCATCACTTGTACAGAAGCTTTAATTTATTGAAAAATAATTGAATTTTTTCAATTATTTTTTCAATATCTTCTGTAATTAACGCGTTTGTAACTTTTATTAGAATCATTTAGCCTCCCACTCTCCACTTTTTAAAAATATTTTCTTCGATCCAGCGTGTCAGAATAGAATTTCCGGATATTGGTTCAATTTTCCTGTGCAACTTTACATGCGGTTTCAGTAGCTTTACATTAATTTAATTTTCCTCTACTCCTTTTCTCTGAAGGATCTTACAGTTGACTCTCCTTATTTATAAAGAAATATAATTCTTGCTACTGTTGGCCCGGAATTCTTTATCGCAATGTACACTGTTATACACGTTCCATAATTATTTTTGTGTTGGTTTTTCTTAAGAATGTACGCGTTTTTCTTATTCTAATGTTGACATTAGTTTGCGGTTGTATTACATTTTGTGACGAAGTGGAAATCATTGCGTCTAAAGGTTATCCTAACCTGGTATGTATATTTGTCCCCACTCCACTTTTCACAAAACCTAAGCAATTTTCAAGAGTTTCTAAATATGTATTGCTCCTTGAATTTATCTAGGTTGAAAAAAATATATTACTTGTTTGATTTATTTAATTTGATAAAAAATATATTATATATAAGTACTTGAGTAAATTAACATACTAACTATATTCCTCGCGAAATATGGAAACAAACAGAAGCTTGTATTTTTTGCGAAATGTTATTACACCACGGAAGTTGAACAGCAGTATAATATTGGGTTGGAACGAAAGCAATGTCCGATGAAGAGATACCCGAAGTCGAAACCTCGGCCACGGCGCACGTTACCCACTGAAATTGTGCAGCACACAGGCGTGACATCAGCAGGTAGATGGCTTAAGTCAGTGGCAGGGGCGGCCGGTCAGAGGAGGCAAGGGAGGCCAGGCCTCCCCCAATGATCCTCTCAGCAAAGTATTTGTATAAAGGCGAAGAATAAATGACATTTAAGCAGAAAAACAAAAATGCAATGCTGTGAAATACATCATTATTCAGTTAATACAGCGCCAGTTTACACAAGCACTTTATTGGACTTTCATAGCTAACTACACGCGATAAAGCTTTAGAGAGAGAGAGGCCCGTTTCTCCAGGGCCCCCGGCGTTACAATGGTCACAGTGCGAAAGCCAATCAGTGCACTGCATTCAACGGAAGCTCGGAAGCTTGCCGCTTCTATTAACAGATCATAGGAGGCACGTCGCAAGCGAGCCTCAGTCCTAAAGCAGTGTCATAAACGTTTTCCTAGAGTACGCTGCACCACACGGCGTGAGTGATTACTTTTACTCTTACAACAATAAATTTTGCGTGTAAACTTTTGGATTTAGCTGTACAAAATCAATATAATGGACGCGGAAAGTAGTATTTGCAGTGCATCAACGTGTAATAATGACATTATTACTTCTTTGTTAGAAGTTTCTTTCTCAAGAAGAAATGACATTGAAAGACTTGCGATTATAAAACAAAGAAAACCTCTTCCCAAGTTTTCCTTATGCAAAAAGACAAAGGCAAAAGCAGAACATTCCAATCTTCATGGTACCATCAACATAAATACTTATGTGGTAGCATAGCATAATGCAGGCGAAGTTATTCTGCTCTGCTCCTTTGCTATTAAGCTCGAATAAAAATGTGTGGCCTTCTGAAGGATACGACGACTTAAAAAAACTATCTAGAGCAGTGGTTAGACACGCGTCTAGTAAAGATAATTTTAATCTTTATGTGCCATTTTTTGTGACTACCGACAAATTAATTATCGTTCTGGCCTGCCCAGGGTTTGAACCCACCGTTCGCCACTGGTGACTGGCAGTTAGCCTTCAGAAGGTGAAGAGTGTATGTATGCGCTAGCCAAAATGGAAGTGGACAAGGCGCACATTCTCCATAACATGTTGGTTGAGTTTGATCGCGGCAGCACCCCTGCAAGTGCTTTGAAGAACACTACCAGTGTGTGGCTGTGCACCCCAATGCCATATCACATCGTCAGAGCTAACATTGGTTTGAACGATTTCGAAAGGAAGATTTTGACCAGTCAGGCTGTTCCAAAGCAGGGAAGCCCGCAACAGTAGCTATGGACATGCTGAATACCTTAGTGGAGAACAACCCGTGTGTGACCAAGCGCGAGTTAGCCGAACAGCTGGGGACTACCTATACGAGCACCTGCATCAACTTGGAAAAGTGCACAAGCGGAGAGTTTGGGCACCCCATTAACTCATAGTTGAGCAGAAAGCAAATGGCAAAAGTGCATGCGTTTCCCTGCTTGCACGTTACTAAGTTGAACCGTTCATGAACCGCATTGTGACAGGTGGAGAAAAATGAATCCTGTATGACAATGTCGCTGCCGGAAACAGTGGTTGGACCCAAAACATAAGCCCATGACGACACCCTAAGCCGGCTTACTCCCACGTAAGGTCCTGCTGTCTGTTTGGTGGGATATGCGGAGTGTCGTGTTTTTCTGAGCTGTTGCCGCACAACACCACTATCACTGCCGATGTGTACCGCCGTCAGCTCGACGATCTGAACGCATCATCGCTCACGTCGAAATGTACAGTGCAGAACCTCTAGGGCATCCTCCTACAGCAGGATTGAGCGAGACCTAACAGAGAAACGCATGACTTGTCACTAGATCAGGGACCTGGGCTAGTAGCTGCTACCGTACCCAGCCAATTTCCCAGACATTACCCAAGCCACTACCACCGTTTCCTATAGTTGTAGCATTTCCTGGACGGACAGAGGTTCACCAACCGGGACGATGCCGAGCGCGCACTTACTCACTTCCTTGTGTCCAAGCCGACACAATTCTATAGGGATGGTATCCAAAAGCTGCCCAGACGATGAGAGCAGTCGTGGCAAACGATTGCGATTATATTTTGGACTGATTTGTACTTATACATACGGTAATTAGCACTTTTCTGTTTCCTTGCATTTGCATACGTTAATTTCTTTCCAACCTAACACCTCGTTGCGAAAACACAATGTTCAATCAATAATTTTAACTTACGGCTGTGCTCTACGCTCTTGTGCCATAAAATTTGCTGTATTAACTGAACATTAAATTTGAACCTGAAATCCATTGACGTATTTAAAAATAAAATAAATTGGAACTTTGTTACGCATATCTATCTAACTTAAACATAGATTCTGTTTTTAACTTTAATTGACGCATTTCTCCCCGTATAATCCTCTGGACGTGAAATTTAGGAAAAAAAATCGACATATGATCCGTGTCCGCGATGTTGACTCCGAATCATAATTTCGCACAGAAAAGGCGCGATTCACGGAATGACCCAGCAGTCCAAAGAAATAGGGTACAAAAACCAGATCCTCTCATTAAAACAATAGGTGCCATTTTAAAACATTTTCTGTTACTTTCAAGTTAATAAAGAGCAAAAATTATGAGTTTTCCAGTATAACCGCAGTACCGTAGTTAGACCTGACAATTTCATAGTTATATTCCGTAGTTAGATCTGTCAGTTCCGTAGTTAGATATAAATATGGAAGCTCTATAGTTAAATTCCATAGTATGCCGTTCCATAGTCAGATTCAGTTGTTAGACCTGACAGTTCCATAGTTAGATTCCGTAGTATGTCGTTTCGTAGTTAGACCTGCCCTTTCCATAGTTAGATTCTGTAGTATACCATTCCGTAGTTAGAGCTTCCAGCTTCGTAGTTAGATTGTGTAGTTAGACCTGTCAGTTCCACAGTTAGATTCCGATTCCGTAGTATGCCGTTCCGTAGTTATACCAGCCAGTTCCACAGTCAGATTCCGTCAGATTAGTACGCCGCTCCGTAGTTAGACCTGACAGTTTCATAGCTAGATTCCGTAGTATGCCGTTCTATAGTTAGACCTTACAGTTCCATAGTTAGATTCCGTAGTATGCCGTTTCGTAGTTAGACTAGCCAGTTCCATAGTCAGATTCCGTCAGATTAGTACACCGCTTCGTAGTTAGACCTGACAGTTTCATAGTTAGATTCCATAGTATGCCGTTCCATAGTTAGATTCCTTAGTTAGACTTGACAGTTCCATTGCTAGATTCCGTAGTTAGACCTACCAGTTCTATAGTTAGATTCCGTAGTATGCTATATTGTTGTTACACCTGCCAGTTCCATAGTTAGATTCCGTAGTATGCTGTTCCGTAGTTAGACCTGACAGTTCCATAGTTAGATTGCTTGGTATGCCGCTCCGTAGTTAGACATTACAGTCCCTTAATTAAATTCCGTAGTATGCAGTTCTATAATTAGACCTGCGGCAAACACGAACGTGCGTGACGCTGAACATCCTACAGCATGGGATCTTCAGCGAGTGCAAAAAACCTTCTTTGCAACTGTTTGTAGACGCTCCGTATTGCGTTACGTTTTCCAGTTATTAACGCATTTCTGGTAACTTTTCAAATATATGAACTCTCCTGACGATTACGACGCGGATTTTTTATAATCGAAATGCAGAAAAAAATATTTTTTTTAAAGCGGCTTAAATCCGCATCGGTGTGTAATCCACACAATCTGAATTCATAACTTTTTTGAACAGAAAATCATCGGATTGCATGAAGAAAAATATGGCAATTATTTGCAATGAGTTCAACCCCATGATATTGTAGGTTTTGTAATTTCGGCTAATAGAATTGCATTAATTTTTTTTATTAATTGAACACTGTATACTTAAATTTGAATACTTTAATAGTACGTAAAGAATTTTCATTTTAATAAATTTGTTTGATGAGAATTTCAATTCAATTTCATTCTTTCATTATGATATTATAAGTTGCAAAACCGCCCCGGTGGCCCCAATGGTCTATGCGCTGGCTTTTGACATTTCGTCCGAGATAGGTCCGGGATCAAACCCAGTGAAACATGGGTGTTTTCTTTGCCTTATGGCACCGGCTCTCTCCCTTTCCTGGAACAATCAGCGACGGGCGACTGCTTATAGTCCGTTGAGTTGCCATTGTGGTCGCTAAAACTTCAAGAAAACAAAATTAAATACTAAATTTTTTTAATCCCATTTAGACTTTTTATACATTATTTCAATTTCTACATAATATTAGAATATTTTATATGACATTTCATATTAATTCTATCTCTTTTATGTAATATTTTTCAGTTTTCTTCTTCCTTAGTCACATTGCGATTATTTATATTACAATTAGAATTTCACTGATTTGAATTAGGGGTCTTTCACCCGTCTCTAAAGTTCATCATTTAATCTTCTTTTGTCCTTATTTTCTAGTGCTTTTCTTCTCGTTTGAAGTTTGCATATTGCGTTCCATAACTCGATGCCAGCATCTCGGTGCGCCCTATTCTCCGAGCCTAGAGGATGTTATATGTTGAAAACACAAAATCACAAAATTGGTATATTTCCATCGACTAAAAATTAATAACATTTGAATAAAAATCGAAAAAGTACCCTGATACTCTTTGTAGATAATTTACGTTATGTATGTTTCGCATGCCAAGATTTTTGTGGTTATGAAATATAAAACGAGTGATTCGAGAATATACAAAGGCCGTTCCATAAAAACTGAGAGTAATTTTTTTTGAGTTGGCAACAGTGCAAAGAAGAAAAACAACCACGCAGACGACTAACCGGATTAAGGAAGTATCTATGGCAACACTTATTAGCCGTGGCAGACGATTCTGGTTTTGTTATTGCGCAGTTTTTTAAGGTACGTCTGCATCTCGCCATACAGCTGTGAAGGTGAGTGATTCAGAGTTAAGAAGTGAAATACGTTGAGAAATAGTTGATTTAATGAAAAAATCTTACAAAGATAAATGTTTGGGTGAGTCAACGATTTTTAGATGGCACCATGATTTCAAAAAAGACCGTTGGTCGGCAGATCTCGCTTCTAAGCCTGGTCGACCTGAAAGTGTAGTTACGCATCGTATTGTTAACACGTTTTGGGCAATCCTGGAAGAAATCGACGACTGACGTGCGAAGACATAGGGGCGTCAACTAATATTTCAAAAACGTCGATATTCCCCGATCTACGCGACAAATTACTGCTGCATCATGTGTGTTCCAGATGCGTACTCCATCACGAGGGAACAATTGTTTGCCAGAGTTCTGGTGTGTCATGAGTAGAAGCAAATCATTGCAAAGGATCCAAACTTTCTAAAAACCGTGACAACTACCGATGAAACATGGGTCCACTATTTCGACCCCCTCACGAAGCGCGCAACGAGTGTCTGGAAACACACAGGCTCTCCTCCTCCGAAAACAGACCGCCAAACCAAATCAGCTGAGAACGTGATGATGATCATTTTCTTTTATCATAAAGGTGTAGTTTACCGGCATGCTGTTCCTCCACAAATCACGGTCACTGCTAAGTATTACATTTCAGCCTTGAAGCGTCTGCGACGACAGATATCGATTAAGCGATCTGAACTGGTGGGCAAGTGGACCCTACACCATGATAACGGCGTACAACATGTGGCTGCTTGTGTTCAACTGTTTCTTACGAAATGCAATATTGAAATGATGTCACACTGTCACAGCCTGCCTACAGTCCTGACCTCGCCCCGTGCGATTTCTGGTTGTTTCCAACAATGAAGGAGAAGTTCCGTGGTGCAACATTCAACACAGATGCTGACGTTGTTCAAGCTGTACAGGGGTCGCTAAAGCAGCTTCCACAAAATGCCTTCGCCACATGATTTGAAAAGTGGACTGGACGATGAAACCGTTGCATATCATCCGAGGGAAGATATATTGAGAAAGAATAACATATATTTTTCTGTACCTATATTTTTTCATTTTGTGTGAATTTACTCTCAGTTCTTATGGAACAGTCGTTGTACATTTACGCACAACACAATACATTTATTCGCGTCACTCACGACCGCACTGAGCCACACTTCGGGACATACTACATAAGTGGAATTAAATCACAACAACAAACAATAAGGTTTACTAATTTCTGACATTGAGCGGTACTTAGATAGGTAGATTAATGAATGTTATTGTAAAAGCAATGAAAGAAGATAAGTGAGTCATAGAAGTTAATTTATTATTACGAAATTATGGCTGCGGCAGTAATAAGTATTTCGACTGTTTTTTAAAATCAATATTTGTTTTTATTTTTATTATCATATATTATTCAACTGTTCACGAATGTAAGAAACGACCCTTACACCGATTAAATGTGCTGTAGCTTTAAAAGTCCATCGACGCATGCGCAAGCTAAAATCTGACCTCAAGATAGAAAGAAA
Source organism: Macrothele yani (assembly GCA_039090855.1). Classification (NCBI taxonomy): domain Eukaryota; kingdom Metazoa; phylum Arthropoda; class Arachnida; order Araneae; family Macrothelidae; genus Macrothele; species Macrothele yani. The sequence goes on along the minus strand of CM077024.1, from coordinate 159,402,851 downwards.
AGCTGAATCGCAAATGAGTTACAGAGGGGAATTCGTATCTTCTGCTCTAGGACAATTACAGGCACACCCATCGTGTTATACATTAAAGCTCTCGTCAATAGCATGTAATCTCCTCTGGGAATAGGGGTCGACAGGAACCAAATTTTGATACGCATACTTTATTACTGTTAGGAAGCATCAAAATGCATTTTTGTAATGGCTTTTATCACATTTAGCATTAGGTTCTCGTAATTTACGCAACTTGCTATGAGATATTGTTACGTTTGTGCAAAATGCCACGAAATGATGTTCGGTGATAGTTTAGTAAAATACAGGGTTACAAGGAAAGTCCTTGATCAGGACTTTCCTTGAATATCTCACGAACTATGGAAGTTAGCGATTTACTTCTTGTGCAGTTGTATATGAGACCACCTATGGCGCACACAATAACACTGCAAGGGATCCCCTCGACCCTCTTTTCGGGGAGGGGGGGCTCTCGTGCCTCCCTTTGCAGATAAGCCAAAAAAGTCAATTACTAACTTGTTCAGCGAGTCAAAAATAATACAAAAATGTTTTTGTTCCACAACAAAAGACGGGACCGGGAATGTGGCCCCGAGAGAATCACAACATCCTGAAGCAACAGCCGAGTATTTAGAAAAAGCTGCAAGATGCGAATGCATAATACTGTAGAGAAGTTATTACTTTAGGTAATACAATTTACATGTTTGCATCGGACTGGTTCACTTCGTCGACAGGTACATTTCGTCGACACTCACTTCGTCGACACTATACAGTGTATATGCTTTTGTAAAATCTACAGTTTGCAATTTAGAACCACCAAATTTGGTATACTATCACATTGTACTCTTACACCAACTTAGACCACAGACGGAAGAGGTCTGGGCCCGGGGTCAAGGGGGCCCGGCCCCATACAACATTTTCGTAAAATCTACAGTTTTCATTTTTTTCTTTGATTGGAGGTTTAACGACCACCGTGAGCAACTCAATGGGCTATAAGCAGTCGCCCGTCCCTAATTTAGGGTCACTGGTTCCAGGGAAGGGAGAGAACCAGTGCCGTAAGACAAACACAACATTCATGCCTCACCGGGTTTCGAACCCGGACCCCGTTCGGACGAATGATCAGAGGCCATCGCTTAGACCACTGCGCCACCAGGGCGGCATTTTCAGTTTAGAACCACCAAATTTCGTATACTATCTCGTTGTGCTCTTACACCAACTTAGATCACAGACGGAAAAGGTCGGGGCCCGAGGTCAAAGGGGCCCGGCCCCATACAACATTTTCGTAAAATCTACAGTTTTCAATTTAGAACCACCAAATTTGGTATACTATCTCATTGTACTTTTGCACCAACTTAGACCACAGACGGAAGAGGTCGGGGCCCGGGGTCAAGGGGGCCCGGCCCCATACAACATTTTCGTAAAATCTACAGTTTTCAATTTAGAACCACCAAATTTGGTATACTATCTCATTGTACTTTTGCACCAACTTAGACCACAGACGGAAGAGGTCGGGGCCCGGGGTCAAGGGGGCCCGGCCCCATACAACATTTTCGTAAAATCTACAGTTTTCAATTTAGAACCACCAAATTTGGTATACTATCTCATTGTACTCTTACACCAACTTAGACCACAGACGGAAGAGGTCGGGGCCCAATACAACATTTTTGTAAAATCTACAGTTTTCAATTTAGAACCACCAAATTTGGTATTCCATCTCATTGTACTCTTACACCAACTTAGACCACAGACGGAAGAGGTCCCGGCCCGGGTCAAGTGGGCCCGGCCCCACACAACAATTTCGTAAAATCTACAGTTTTCAATTTAGAACCACCAAATTTGGTATACTATCTCATTGTACTCTTACACCAACTTAGACCACAAACGGAAGCGGTCGGCGCCCGGGCTGAAGGGGGCCTCATAAAACAATTTTGTAAAATCTACAGTTTTCAATTTAGAACCACTAAATTTAGTATACTAACTCAGTGTGCTCTTACACCAACTTAGTCCATAGACGAAAGAGGTCGGGCCCCGGGGTCAAGGGGGCCCCATACAACAGTTTCGTAAAATCTATAGTTTTCAATTTAGAACCACTAAATTTGCTATACTATCTCATTGTACTTAGACCGTACACGGTTTTTAGAAGGGGTCGGGGCCCGGGGTAAAGGGAGCCTCATACAAAATTTTCTCAAAAATTTCCACTTTTTACTTAAGAACTGCAACACAATTCTGCACTCCAATACCCTATCTGCGAGCTAAGTTAGAGTACCATGAGATAGTATACCAAATTTGGTGGTTCTAAATTGAAAACTGTAGATTTTACGAAAATGTTGTATGGGGCCCCTTGACCCCGGGCCCCGACCTCTTTCGTCTGTGGTCTAAGTTGGTGTATGAGTACAATGAGATAGTATACCAAATTTGGTGGTTCTAAATTGAAAACTGTAGATTTTACGAAAATGTTGTATGGGGCCTGGCCCCCTTGACCCCAGGCCCCGACCTCTTCCGTCTGTGGTCTAAGTTGGTGCAAGAGTACAATGAGATAGTATACCAAATTTGGTGGTTCTAAATTGAAAACTGTAGATTTCACGAAAATGTTGTATGGGACCGGGCTCATTTGACGAAGTGGCGTCGACGGAATGAGTTGTCGACGAAGTGAACCACTCCCGTTTGCATACTCAAAATGTTGTCCTTCAGCAACGATACACGCCTACAAGCGTTCTACCAGCTGACCGTGCATGCGTTGCAGCATATCCCCATCAACAGAGGCACAGACGGATATTATACGCTGTTGCAGATCCGCTACATTTAGTAGTGGTGTTGCATACACCTGTGATTTAAGATAACCCATGAGGAAAAAGTGCAGAGGGTCTTGTGAGTGTGGAAGCCATGATACGGACCTCCTGGTCCTATCCATCTCAAACACATCGTTTAGCCATCTTGATACGTGTGCACTCCTATGTGGTGGTGCCCTGTCGTGCTGGTATCACATGCTCAATAAAGGTTGCAATGGTACGTTGTCAAAGAAATCCGTTACATCCGCTTGAAGGAGATGTAAATATCGTTCACCATTCAGAGTTACGTCAAGCTGGTTCCCCCCAAATGCCACACCAAACGTTGGTGAACCAGCTCACTTGATGGTGTACGTCTCTCGCTCAATAGGGATTTTCCTGTGCCCGGTAGTGTACATTATGCGTACCCACAAGGCCATCTCGTGTAAAGCGTGACTCATCTGTACATAAAATGTTTGACAGAAACTCTGGGTCCTCCTCTAAAGCATTCAACATGACATTACAAAAATCAGTGTTTTCTCCGCATCTCCAGGTCACAGTTCCTGCTGCAAACGAAGCTAATATGGATGCATATGGTTCCTGTGCAAAATTTGTAGTACACGCTGTTGGTTTAATCCACTTTCCTGTGCAACTTCATTTGTGTTGCCGTGGGGATGTGCAAATACGTATGCCAGAATATCCGTATCGTCCCGCTTTGGCCTGTCTGTACGTGAGCGGTGGCTGACACTACCCCGACACAGCGACTCAGATAGCTTTCCGCTTTTTTCGCATTTGGAGAGTCCCCTTCCATCTCTGGTTATGGGACAAAAGCATTTCTGTACTATTTTTGCCTCACTGAACAAGTTTGTAATTGAATGTTTTGCCCTATTTACGAAGGGGGGCGCGATAGCCCCCTCAGACTCCCCCAAAGAGGTCGAGGGGATCCCTCGTGGTGTTATTGTGTGCGCCATTGGGGGTTTCCTATATAATTGCACAAGAAGTAAATCGCTAACTGCCATAGTACGTGAGATATTGGTCTAATCACGGAATTTCTTGTAATCCTGTATATTGTTGATTAACTGTTCTTGCAACTACTTTACGGGACAGCATGCGTCAAGATCTGTTTGTTTTTTCTATTTGGGATTTAATCACCACAGTGAGCAACTCCATGGGTTATAAGCTTGCAATGAGTCGCCCGTTCCTAATTTAGGGTCACTGGTTTCAGGGAATGGAGATGGCCAGTGCCGTGGAACTAATACAACATTCATGCCTCACCGGGATTCGAAACCGGACCCCTAGCGGACAAATGACGATCAGATTAAAACAATAATTTAGACAATGACGGACCGTTACTCATTTTCGTTACATCGAAATTTTTTACTTGAGATTTAGTTTACTACTGTCGGGGATAGATGCATAGCAACAAACAATAGCAACTTGTTTTTTATGTGAAATGCTATTACACCACTGCAGCTCAACAGCAGTGTTATAACTCGTTGCGCAAAGACGATGTTCAACCAATAACTTCGACTTTCGGTCTTGTTCTGCGCCCTTGCACCAGTAAATCTGCTACACTGAAATCTCGTTCTCTGCTATATTGCACATTAACTTTGTCTGCCGATGACAAGGCAGACGTGAGGTCTAATAATAGATCCGTTTCTCTTTTTACCATTGGCTGGATATTGTCACAGCATTTATCTTCTCAGTCACCAAAACCATTCATTTTCATTTACACCCTTTGAAACACATTGTCATGAGACAACGCCAACACAGAAAATGAACTGAATTTGGCATCAGCTACAGAAAGGGTTTTCAGTTCAGTTTTTAAAACCTGTGATTTTCCTGTACCTATTAGCATTCTTAATTGACGAAAATATGTCCACAAAAATGCGGCAGCTTTTAAAATTTATGATTTTCCTGCACCTGTTAGCATTCCTAATTGGTGAAAAGAGGGCCACAAAAATGTTGCAATTTTATGCTCCATTTTAATCGAAGATTTATTTATAATAAATTTGTTGCTTTTCTCAGTAAGATCTTTTGTAAAATGAAGAATCGCAATCTAGATTTACCACGTGCTTGATAGTTTTTGCAACGTAATAAAACAAATGGTAATACCATACCTTTTGCGTGTTCTAAAGCTGCTGCCTCATCCTGAAAAGGTTGCAGAAAATCAATAACGAACTTTCAAATCACAAAGTCGATGCTCTTAATTTTTTTCTGGCGAAATTAAAAAAATCCATCATGCTGGCTGTGGATTGATACGAACCTTCTAAAATCAGGGCTTTATCAAGTTTCCACATCATGATGGAATCTTCATTAAATGATTTACCAGTACATTTTGCTTTACATACGTGTAGACTGACTTTGAATCATTCAGAGTTTCAAACGCTATCTCATTTGAATTTTCTGAATGCTTCATCCTGAAAACAATTTATAAAATAATTGTTATCTCTGTGTCGTCAAAATGTTCTTAAGGCTGTAGAGCATTTGCTATGTTCGCTCCTTCTCGATTTTGTTTGTTTGTTTGGAGCTTTAATGACTGCCATGCCGCAGCGGTGGCGCAGTAGTCTAAGCGATGGCCTATGATCATTCGTCCGAACGGGGTCCGGGTTCGAATCCCGGTGAGGCATGGATGTTGTGTTTGTCTTACGGCACTGGCTCCTCCCTTCCCTGAAACCAGTGACCCTAAATTAGGGACGGGCGACTGCTTATAGCCCATTGAGTTGCTCACGGTGGTCGTTAAAAATCCAATCTAAAAAAAAAAAAAAAAAAAAAAAAATGACAGCCATCTGTTAGCAACTCAGTGGAAGCCTCCCGGTGGCACAGTGGTCTAAGCAATGGCTTACCATTCGTTCGAGATGGGTTCGGGTTCGAATCTCGTTGAGGCATGGATTTTGTGCTTGCCTTACGTCACCGGCTCTCTCCCTTCCCTTGAATCAGTGACCCTGAATTAGAGACAGGAGACTGCTTATAGCCCATTGAGTTGCTCATGGTGGTCGTTAAACCCCCAATAAATAAAAACAAACTCAGTGGGATGTAAGCAGTCGCCCATCCCTAATTTGGGGACACAGGCTCCATGCGTGAGAGAGATCGGTGCGAACCCTGGCCAACCTCAGACGAGCGGTTAAAAGCTAGTGCTTAGACCATTTTGACACCAAGTTGACCTAAATGGATTTGTAAGAAATATATTCATGTTTCTTTTCTGGTATTTTCCGCTGATCAGAAGACAGCCTGCTGTGAAAATTCCATTCTTCATCAGAAATAATGAACTGTAACTGCGGAATCAGAAATCTTACATTCGGCCCAGGTATCTGTTGTTGTTTCATAGAGTTCTTTTTGTAACTGCTTTGATATCAGGCATAACTACATTTCGAAGCTCATTTGTCTAGATACGATAGTTACGTGAGACATCACTTTCTCAGCTGTAAGACTGTCTTGCGTGGAACCAATTTTTACAAGAGACTAATAAAGGAATTCTTCCTCCACATCAAATATTAACATGCCTTAAGTCCTTACTGCACATACTCACATAAGCATTGAGGATTTTATGCTTTTCTGTTTTGAGCAATGGATGACGAATCACATTCAAGATATGATCTCAAAGCTTTGGAAATGTTACACAGGTCTGCAAAAAAACAACAACAACAAAAAAAACTCCGTTTTCGGACTCCCGCTTGGATTCCTTTCCTGAGAACCTGGGCGTCAAGAAATATGTCCCACAAAAAATAATAGGGTTTTTTATGCTGAATTTCGAATATGACTTTCTTTTTTCTGTCACGCAAGGTATGTTGTGGCATGCAGTTTAAGTTTGAATAAATCGTATATTTGCATACACCTATAAACTATTAATAAATCATCTAAAACGAAACAACTTATCAATTTCTGGTGTATGTTGCTTGCGGAACATCTTTCGTGAGTGTACAGCAGTAGTCCGCCAGCATACTGGGACTCCACTTGCTCTGGCACCGCTTCTACGTGCTCGAAAGTCGCTCGCCATGTTCGTTGCTGAGAGCGCCTAGGTTCTCAGGAAAGAAATTCAAGCAGGAGTCCTGGAAACGGATTTTCAGGAACATATTACATTTTACCAATACTGTTTTGTGTCTTGGTAATATGCGTGCGTGTAGATTGTTCTAGGCTGATGACACAGTCCTGTTGGCAGAGAGCAAAAGTGAGTTGCAGAGAACGTTGACCCGGATGTACGAAGTTTGTATGAAATTCAAATTCACTATAAATAAGGGAAAAAACAAATTTATGGTTTAAAGCAAGGAACTGTCCGCACTGAATGCAAGGTAGCTTGGCACAGAGATTGGTCAGGTGCATGAGTTTGTTTGTTTAGGAAGTATGTTTGACAGAGAGAATAAATTAGATGGCAAAATTAGACGGCAAGTGAATTCTTCTTTAAAAGTCACAGCTGCTTAGGAGAATTTCACAGGAATAATGGGTTCTCAACGAAGTCCCGAATGGCTGTGTATGAAAGTGTAATTGCTTCTATTCTGATGTACGGCAGTGAAACCTGTGTACTGCATAAAAGACATAGGAGTCGTTTGTGTGCTAGGGAGATGCTTTACTTACGGGGGATTTGTGGTAAGACACACTCTGATTATGTGAGGGATGATGTGTTGCAAATGTGTGTAATGTGAGGCAAAATGTTGTTAGTAAGGTGGAGACTAATATTATTAGGTGGTTTGGCCATGTTGAAAGAATGAGTGATGAGGTGCTGATTAAGAGAATTTTTGCAGCCCAAGTGGTAGGAAAGAAAGGTAGAGGAAAGCCAAGGAAATCATGGGAAGACCAGATTCAGGAATGTCTGCTTGAGAAAAAAAAAATAAGAGTATGAAGTACAAAAGGTCTTGTGTGCGGCGGGTGATGAATGTTTATATAGCTCGAGCTCTGTGCCGAGATCGTTGTAAATGGAGACATTTGATCCACTAACAGCAAGTAAATTCTAGTTCTCTCAGTTAAATGTATACTTGGCACACGGTGTTTCTTTGAGGAGGTAACCTCTGAATCTTAGAGAACAGCTTAATGATATACACTATATTGACAAAAGTCATCGGACGCCTGCATTTATTGGCGTACGCTAGTACGGTGTCGGTCCACCTTTGGCCTACACGTGTCTTCGCGAGCTCCGTGTTTGATGGCTTCCTGTCCGTATTTTGTGTGTCCCATATTTTTTCTTCTGTGTGTATGCCGAAGATAAAGGTCTGTGCCTTCGTTTGGGATCCCTCCCGAGTTGGCGAGTGCTCATTTTGTTTCATTATCAGTGTTTTGATTTCCACACCGGGCTGGTCGTTTTCTTCGTTAACCCTTGCCATTGATTATGGCATTTGCCGATGAAGGCGTTGTTCCCGCCTGCATCGCTGCAGCTCCTCGCGTCGTCTCTTCAACGACAGACGCAGCCGATCAATCATCTTCGCTTCCTAGAGGAGAGCCTCTTAATTTTCCTCCTGTCATTTGCACGTCTTCTCCTGCTCAGGTCTCCGACTCTGCCATTGAAAACGTGGATGTGACGTCCCTGGCCTCTTCTGACGATGATGAATTCATGGACGTCTCTGATGGCGTTGTTAATCTGCCCTCTACGGTTTCTACTGCCTCTACGCCCAGTACATTGTCTCATGCTGCGTCAATGCCTTCTAGAGGAGGCGCTTCTACACGCACGTATTTTTCGGCTGCCTATGGTATTCCACCGGCTTTCTCTTCGTCTCGTCTGCCCCCTATGGATTCTTACGTTACTCTCAACGGTGACACCATCTTATTAGACATTCCCGAGAACTCTCCTGCTGGTCAACGTCTTCATTCGACTTTCGAGTTGGGGGTTTGTTTTGATGCCCTGCCCAACACTCCTTTGAAGCAGTACAGCTACGCTCTCAAGAAGATGCTTCCTTCTGGGGCCATCACACACCTCACCCGAAAGCCACGAACTGTGATTGTTTATTTTTCGAAGAAAGAATATGCCGAGCTTGTCTTGTCTCGGGGCATATCAATTGGCGATCGTCACCTCTTAGCCGAATCCATCACCCAGCGTCCTGTTCTGGTCTCTCTACTTTCAGTACCCCCGGAGATCTCTGATGATATGCTGTGTGCTGCACTGAGTCGATGCGGCAGAGTAGTCGGCCCAGTGAAGACTCCCTCCTCTTCGCCCTTTGACACCGATGATAAACATATCTGTGGCTTCCGTAGAACGTCTCGCATCATCTTCCCGTCGGAAGCGCATCTCATAAAGTTTCCACGGTTCCTCGATGTTCGTTGGGGTAACGAGCGCCGCCGGATTGAGCTCCTCACCTCTGCTCATTGCTCACGCTGCAAGGCTTACGGCCATCAGCAGGCTCATCGCTGCCATGCATAGCCACTGACTCCTGCAGCTCCAAGGCAGCATTCTACCTCTTCCTCCGTTTCTGCTGCTATGCCTCCTCCTGCGTCTGCACCTCCTGGACCCAGTTCTGCCAAAAATCTGAATTAAGTCTTCGATCAACACGCGTCTTCCGATGTTGCTTCCTCCACTCTGTCGGATTTTCTTCCGCTTGACTCCTCCTTGCCTTCCCGTGTTTTCTCTCCATCAGAGGACATCACGGTTAATCTTCAAGCTTCATTCACCGTCGGCACTTTTGCTTCCGGCGATGAGGTGGACCTTTCCTCTGATTCCACATCTCGTGTGTCATCGATTTACGGCAAACGTCGCTCTACTACCAGTACCGAGGCCCGGAGGAAAAAGAAGGTCACCTTCTCTGACTGGCAGTCCGCATCGTTCTACTCGTCTAGCAGGCTCCAAGTCTATCCTGTCACGTTCTCGCTCTTCCTCTTCAAAGTCCAAGGGTCCTCTGCCGACGTTTGAAGATTTCTCGACTTGCTTACCAATGCCTCTCTTCCTTCAGAACCTGTCTCTTTTGAAGATCTTTACGAGTTTCTCACTCATAAAACAAATCGGGAGGCTGTTTTGATGACCGTTTTGTTAACCAACTTTTCACAGAACATGGTCGTTGTCCAACTTACTTTAATAAGTTTAACCTTAGTAATTCCATCTGCAAATAAGGTGACGTATTGGCAACAATCAGTCACATTTTGTTTGAATGTCCTAATTCACTCTATTTTAGAAGATTATTTTTGGGAGACATAGATTGTCCACAAATCGGCACAATGTTATCTACTGCAACTGCTAAATTCTCTCTGTCTTCTTTCGTGCGATACTTTTCATCATATGAGGAAGATTTCATGACTTTTACACCTACTGATGACACAGACTCAGATTTATCGAGTTCGGAGTGGGATTGACAGTTTAAGTTCGCTACTTTGTTTGTTTAGTTCAGTGATAATCATAGTATCTCTCGTTGATTACTCTTTCATTATTTTTGTTTAATGTCGCTACTTTGTTTGTCTAGTTCAGAGAGAATCATAGTATCTTTCTTTGATTACACTGTCCTTATTTTGGTGGCTTAGACAAAACGTTTGTAAATATACTAATCCGTATTTTAATGTTACAGTGCGTGTATTAAGATCGTTAACTTCATTAGAGTTTTCCGTTGGTCCATTATCCCCATGTTGAGAATTTTTTATTTTCTTTGTAAACTTGGGAAGCTAATGTTATTTGCACATAGGGATTATGCATTTCCTTGCTTTCGTCAAATGAATTGTTTAAAATCAGATTTTGTTTTCCTGTGAAATAATACATACTGTATGATATTGTTATTTGAGAATTTGTGATTTTTTAATATTGGTTTTGTAATATTTTTATGAATGTTTATTTTGTTAATACAAACTGTATGAATGAATTTATTACTATGTGTTTATTTCGTCTTGTAAGTTCGCTGTTGATGTTCTTTGTAAATTACTGAAATTTTAAATTCATTCATTGTGAGATAGATATATTTTTTTGTTTGTAAAACATTTGCATTGCAACTTAATATTACTTTAGAATTTCTATGGCAATTGATCATAGTACCGTCAAATTGTACATTAATTTTGATTTTGTAATAAAGGATCAAGTTGATCATATGTTGGCGAGCGGATCTCCCAGTTGGTTGGGTCTTGAGGTTTTTTGGAGTGCCTCTCCGGACGAGGAGGTTCCTCTGTCTGGTGGTGGTTGCTGCCGCAACATTCTTTTTAATAACCTGAGTGAGTTTGATTAATCCCTGTGGAGTTCTAGGGCGTTAGAGGAGATAGTCGTCAGGAGCTTGCATCCTAATTCTTAAGTCCTACTTTAGTATGTGTGTGTGAGAGAGAGGGGGGGGGCTGGCGACACATTTTGGAGTTGACCAGTGGAGGATTTACGACACTTTTTTTTTTTTTTTTTGATTGGAGGTTTAACGACCACCGTGAGCAACTCAATGGGCTATAAGCAGTCGCCCGTCCCTAATTTAGGGTCACTGGTTCCAGGGAAGGGAGAGAGCCAGTGCCGTAAGACAAACACAACATCCATGCCCGACCGGGATTCGAACCCGGACCCCTTACGGACGAGTGATCAGAGGCCAACGCCTTAGACCACTGCGCCACCGGGGCGGCACACTTTTTTCCAATGGAGTTAATGACTCATGCTTCAGTTAGCACTGCCTCGTATAATGACTTCTTCTAACTCTCCTATCCTACCCACTCACACAAGAAACCTCAAAATTTTGTGTTTCCCAGCTGCAATCCAAACAAAAGAGCAATGACTTTCAAATCACCACCGATGCTCTGAGCATATTTTGCATAATGAATCCTTTCTAAAAGTATTTTCTTATTTTCATATGACTCTTTTATGTCAGTAGGGTGGGATAATGGCACCTGCGAAAATACTGTTTTTTTAAACAACACGTGCTTTTTCATAACGGAAATTTATTTCCGTTGTGAAGAAGCATAGCTTTCAAGCTAACTTCAGAGGAGTCAATGAACAGGTGCCACTCTGTTATATCAGTTTCATGACTCAGCGCTTCCATTACAGAACAAACATCATTACGAAATATGATTTTTTTTCTTGTGAAAAGAAATCTCTAAATTCAAACTGACAGTTGCAACGCTCCCCCCCCCCTTTGATATCTCGGTGGAGAAGATTCTATCCTTTTAACCTGGATCCTAAAAGTAAAAGCCGTATTGGTGCACGAATCTTCCCTGACTGTGGCTAAACACATACACTAATGTCTTTATAATGATGGATTGTTTTTTTCCCCACACTACATTTGAAATAAAATACAAAGAGCTATAATTCAAAAACACGTTTTATGTACCTTATTTCTGTTGACGTTATGCATAACATTCAATGACGAATACTGAAAAAACAAACAAAAAAACGTTGTCACATAAAAACTGTGATTGACAGAAAAATTCGGATTGGGGTTCCCAGTGTTATCTTTAGGTGAAAGAGAAATACTTATGCCTCTTAAGACGCCATGCTCCAGATTTAGTTGTATCATCACTCAAAAATCTTTTCCAGTAACCACACTGCACAATATTGGGTATCGTTCACTTGATCGAAAGATCACTTGACCGAAAATCACTTCGCCGAAAATCACTTGATCGAAAGGTACATTTCACCGAAGGGTCACTTGACCGAAAAGTTCATTTCACCGAAAGGTCACTTCACCTAAAAGTTCATTTCATCGAAAAGTTCATTTCACAGAAGGATTATTTTACCCAAAAGTTCATTATATCGAAAGATCATTTAACCTAATGGTCAGTTTATCGATAACTTAGAATTTTGTTGTTGGAGATCTGTTGGAGTGTGGTGCGGGTTTTTGAAAAACTGGCCACCTAAACATTATGGGATGTATAAAAATTGCACTTTTAATTTTTATGAAACACCTTTCCATGAGAAGGTTTAAGGCCAATTTTGAGGCCTATGGCCCTAAAATTGATTCTTTTTGCCTGAAAAAATGTGCAACATTATTGACTTGACTTTTTATGTAAACCTTATGGACTTGAGCATGCACGATAAAAAATTTCTAAAAGGCCTAAGCCGAGGCCTAGGGCCTAAAGCTGATTCTTTTTGCCTGAATAAATGTGCAGCATTACTAACTTAAGTTTGTATGTAAACCTTATGAACATGTGCACGCGTGATTAAAATTTGCTAAAAGGCCTAAGCGAGGTATAGGGACTTAAAATTAATTATTTTTGTCTTAAAACTAAATCTTTGCGTTCTTTGTGACGCGGAGAAATTAAAAGTGTAATATGAGTATAATCCCCTAACATTTCGGTGTGGCCCTGTTTTCGAAATGGGCACCATGCTTCAACAGATCCTGTAATGAAATACAAAGATTTCGATAAACTGACCCCTCGGTGAAATGACCTTTCGATGAAATGAACTTTTAGGTAAAGAGACCTTTCGGTGAAATGAACTTTCCGATCAAGTGACCCTTCGGTGAAATGTACCTTTCGATCAAGTGACCCTTCATTGAAATGAACGTTTCGATCAAATGATCTTTCGGTGAACCAATCATTTTGGTGAAGTGATTTTCAGTCAAGTGACCCTTCGGTGAAGTAAACGTCGGGCAAATGAACCAGACCCTATAATATTTTAAGACTAAATGATTTGTTTATTTATTTATTAATTTTTATTTCAGCTGTTTTAATACAAATACATGTAAAATAATTGACATTATTATGTTTATTAATACAAAATATGTAGAAAGAGAGGGGGAAAGCCATCTCTGTGTAGATGTTTTGGGAAACTGGGGCTGTGTCAGACCAAACAAAGACCTGACATGGCCCCAGTTTCCCTACGTACACATATCCAGTCAAACACCAGAGAGACAGCAATCCGAATTATTAGCGTAAGTTATTAAATATGTTAATTTATTCAAAAGGAAAGAAAGAAGATAATAGTTAAGGAAAAAAAGAAAAAAATAATTTAAAAAATAATTTAAAAAAGAAAAGAAAAAAGAAAGAAAAGGAAAGAAAAGATGTAAATGCAAAGATCTTTCTGCCCTAACCACCAATTGTGTTTACTTTATCACTCACATTTTCCCTACCTTCTCATATAAATCCCCCCCCTCACTTGTTTTCATTTCTGATTTTTATGTAACAGATGAAGTTTTAATTTCTTCTTAAAAATATTAAAATTATTCAAAGAAGTAATCTCATGTGGTAGTGAGTTCCAATATTGTGGTCCCATGTAATTTATACTTTGCATTATATACTGGTTTCAGGAAATCTTGATTCCTGGTATTGTAGCTGTGAACAGATTTAGAAATTAGTATAAATTCATTATTAATATTATTTTAATCCTTTCATGCATTACCTTACCTAAAGTAAGGTTATAAAACTGGCTAATAGTTATAAAACCACATTTCCTAGGATGTACTCTGGCAAAATGTCGAAAACTAAATTGTGCTTCATTTATAATGTAGGTGTAAAATTATTTTTGAATTCCAATAATCTGACAAATTTATTCTGTAATATCTGGAGTCTGGAAATATTCATTAATGTAGTCTGCCCCCATGCCAGAATGCAATAGTCAAGGTGAGACTGTAGTAATGAGTAATATAATAACTTTAGAACCCTAATTAACAGAAGTGAGACTATCGAACCAATTATACCCAAATTTCTCGAAAGTTTAACAACAAGATGGTCAATATGTAGGTTCCATTTCAAATTGTCTTGACGTATAATTCCAAGATACTTAAGGTCAGGTGATGCGTAACATCACAGTATCGACTTGACAAATGTCAACCCCGCCTTCTCGTGGTGCATCCTGTTCCCACTAAAGGGGCTCTGACGACCGCCCATAGCGGTATAACTATACCATCGGAATCAGAGGAAATTCTATCCCACACTCACCAACCCGCTTGGCCAGCGTGGTGAGTTATGGCCAAACCCCTCCAAAATGATTATACAACTTAAATCTTGGCCCTCAGTCTCCGGCAGCTGGAATGTACCTGGCCAAGGCAGCGGCCAGTGCGACATGAAGGCAGAGGGTGCTAAGAATCCCCGGAGGACCGGACTAGGCTGCCATCTGATGCTGACCTTGGCTACTTACAATGGACGCTCCCTATCTTCTGATTCAAGGCTTCTTGAATTGGAAGAGGAACTACAAAGGATCAAGTGGGACATCGTGGGGCTAAGTGAGGTAAGGAGAAAAGGAGAAGATCTCATCGAACTGAAAAGTGGACATCTCTTCTACTATCGTGGGACAGATACTGGCAGAACTAGTGGTGTTGGATTTATAATAAACAAGAAACTGAAGGATAAAGTTGTAGAAGTTGAAAGTTCCTCTGACAGAGCTGCACGACTTGTTATCCAACTCTCGAAAAGATACCAGGCTCAGATTATTCAAACTTATGCACCCACCACAAGTCATCCTGAAGAAGAAATTGAAGAATTTTATGAGGAAATTTGTCATCTAAATAATAAAGGTAAGCAGCACTTGAAAATAATTATGGGAGATTTCAATGCAAAAATAGGGCAGCGGCAACAGAATGAAACTTCAGTAGGTAAATTCGGTCATGGCAACAGAAACCAGCGTGGAAATACTCTCGTTGAGTTTGCAGAGGCAGAAGGGTTTTTCATCTTGAACTCCTTCTTCAAGAAAAAGCCACACAGGAAATGGACATGGAGACATCCAAATGGGACGACAAGTGAAATTGATTTTATTATGTGTAACAAAAAATTCGTCATAGAAGACTGCAGTGTGCTAAACAAGTTCAACACAGGTAGTGACCATAGATTGGTGAGATGTAAGATGCACCTCAACACTAAACTTGAACGTGGCAAGCTCATAAGACAAACAAAATCTATTGACATAACCAACCTTAAAAACACCATAATACCTTCAAGTTAGAACTGAAGAACAGGTTCTCTGCTTTAGAAGGCCTAACATCGGAAGAAGTGGACATCTCTGAAGTTAACAGAAAAGTAACCAAAGCTCTTATGGAAACAGCAACAAAATTAGCTGGGTCTAAGAACAAGTTGCATGTGAACAAATTATCAGGAAAAACCAAAATGTTGATGCAAAAAAGAAGAGAGATGAGGACAACTAAAGAAGATGTGACTTCCAAAGTGGAATATATAGAGCTATGCAAGACAGTAAGAAAAAGTATCACTGAAGACGTAAGGAAATTCAACTGTGAACTAGTGAGGAAAGCAATTGAAAACAACCAAAGCCTAAAGATAGCAAAGGGACATCTCAGTAAGGGAAGAAAACAGATTATGGCACTGAGAAAAGAAGATGGTTCTGTAACAAGAAATAGAGGCGAAATTTTGACAAGAGTGAAAGATTTCTACTCCAAATTATATGAAAGGGATGATATATGCACTCCAGACATCATGAAAGATACCAGTACCAGAGTTCCTCTAGTCCTTCCAGCAGAAGTTGCACATGCAATCAAGAACATGAAGCGAGGAAAAGCTCCAGGAGAAGATGGAATTACTGTAGACATCATACAAGAAGCAAGTGGAGAAATCGAAACAGTACTCGCCCAAATTTTCACTCGATGCCTTAATGAAGGAAAGATTCCTGAGGATTGGAACACCGCTACAATGATCATGCTACATAAGAAAGGTGACATTGAGGATCTCGGAAACTACAGACCTATCAGCCTCCTATCAGTAGTTTATAAAATCTTCACTAAAGTTCTTTCACACCGCTTGAAGGTAGCACTAGACATGGCTCAACCGAGAGAACAAGCTGGATTCAGGAGTGGCTACAGCACAATAGATCATATCCACGTGCTGAGAGAACTAATTGAAAGAGCGAGGGAATATGAGCTTCCATTGTGCATGGCTTTTATCGATTATGAAAAAGCCTTTGATTCGGTGAAACCATCAGCAGTTACAATGGCTCTGAAAACCTGCGGTATTGAAGATGCATACATTAATATTATTAATAACATCTATGAAAATGCAAGTGCAAAGATTAGGCTGTTTGAAAATACAACACACGTAAAAATTGGAAAGGGAGTGAGACAAGGTGACACCATATCTCCGAAGCTCTTTAATGCCACATTGGAGGGTGTTTTTCAGTCGCTGAGCTGGGAAAACAAGGGGATAAAGATTAATGGAGATTATCTAACCCACCTTCGTTTTGCTGATGACGTAGTCATTTTTGCAACTACCCCATCAGAGCTGCAGAGTATGATCCAGGAACTTGCTGACAAGAGTAAAGAAGTGGGATTAAAAATGAACTTTCAGAAGACAAAAGTGATGTTCAATGCTTTTACAAGAAATGAAGATTTATCGATTGATGGAGAAAAGCTGGATATAACAGACACGTACGTTTATTTTGGACAGCAGATATCAAGTGAGGGTCACATTGATGAAGAAATTAATCGGCGTACAAAACTTGCCTGGAGAGCTTTTGGAAGAAACAGCATAATTTTCAAGAGCAATATGCCATTATGTCTTAAAAGAAAAGTGTTTGATCAATGCATCCTTCCAGTGCTTACGTATGGTGCAGAGACGTGGACCTTAACTAAAAGAGACATACAAAGGCTGCAGACAACTCAAAGCAGCATGGAGAGGTGCATGCTTGGTGTAACCAGGAGAGATAAGAAGAGGAACTCGTGGATCCGAAAAATGACAAGAGTGGAAGACATCATGATCAAAGTTAAATCCCTGAAATGGCAATGGGCTGGACATACTGCCAGAAGGACAGATCATCGATGGACAGCCGAAATTTTAGATTGGATTCCAAGGGACAGGAAAAGACCCAGAAGAAGACCACATAGGAGATGGGTGGATGAAATTCGAAAGTATGCAGGGGTGACATGGAGGAGACTGGCACAAGACAGACCGTTGTGGAGGAAACTTGGGGAGACCTTCGTCCAGCAGTGGATTGATAATGGTTGACAATGATGATGATGACATATTCAATTATTCTATTGACACTTTTTATTTGTAATGCACGCGATATTTCAATGGTCTGTGTAGAGAATATCAATGCCTTTGATTTATTAGTATTAATTACTAGATCATTTATTGAAAGTCAATTTGAATAGATGTGCAGTTGTTCAGTACAATGTGCTACAATTTCATGTATATCATAACCAGAAAATAGTAAAGTAGTATCATCTGCATATAATGTTATAGTTGTAATAAATAAGATATCAAAACATCATTTACCAGTACACTTTGCTTCAGATACGGCAATTCAAAAATGCTTACAAAATCAGTTTCTACTCTAACATTTTACGCAAGACATATTCTTCTGCGGTGTTTTTTTACGCGCTGATTTTTGGTTTACATTCGCATGCTAAACTGTAGGTAATTTTCAATTATAATAGCCAAAGGATCAGCAGGGTATGAAGACTAGTGCTCGTCTTCTGTCGAGGGCTCAGTAAATTAGAGGCAGGAGGCTAATTGTAATCCTTTGAGTTCCTCAGGGTTACCATTAAACATCGAAACGGAGAAACAAAAAAGAAAAAAAAAGAGGAAGACTCTGTGACATAGTCGAAGGAGGGGTATAGCAAGACCCGGGTCAAAGGTTATCTGCTTTCCTAGTAATCAGGAAGAAAAGTCTGAAGGCGTAGATTTAGATAAGAATAAGGTAAAACCCTTACGCCGTAAATCAAATATCTTAATACTCAGACAAAAAATGCATTAGAGCATCAAAAGTCGTATACAATTTACTCCAAACATTATTCACTGAGACCTGAAACTTTTCAACACCTAATTTCAATCATTATTTGCCCCATCAATCGCTAAATCTTCAGTTATTGAAAGCATTGTACGTCAAATTTGCTTTCTGTAAAGAAGTGGTCTTAGAAATTAACTTACAGAAAATAAAGTTGATGTACAACGCTTTTGCAAGAACTGAAGATTTAGCGGTTGATGGGGAAAATCTAATAGTAACCAATGCCTTGTAGTAGAAGTGACCCATGCCTTCATTTACCTTGGACAACAGATATCAAGCCATGGCTACAAGAGAAGGCTAAACAAGTCACGGGTCAGTGGGTCAACAATTTCTTGCGAGTCAAACGGGTCGTGTCAAGATGTTCCTCACCCGATTTATACCTGGTTCTATTTCCGTTTTATTTTTGAAAAGTAAAGAAATATTTCAAAGAAAAGTACATATCGTGGAATTTTGTGCTGGATACTGGTGCCAGCGGAGTGAAAAATTATTTGTCATACAAAAATATTGCCGTCTGCTTTCCTTTAAAGCAACGAAGACTTCCACCAACCGACGATACGGCTTAGACACTAGAGTCACCGATACCGTATCGTAAAACGATACTTCCTTTGCTTTTGTTTTTGTGCGATTATCCGGAACAAGATACAGGCCGTCTGCTTCTCTGGCGATTCATTCTCTCAGACCCCGCGTGTAACATGGTAAGACTGGGAGTTACTTTTCACATCGCATCTTTTGCACTGAGCATTCAAAGGTTTTCGTTTGACGTGATAACGTCCCGTTCCATTGCATGTCGTGTCGGAATTAGTGCCTTATTTGTTAATATAAGCGAACTGACTATTAAGGAGATTGAAAAAGGCGTTGAGGCCAACGAATACATGCTCGTTGAAAACAGCAAGGGGAACAGTGAATGCTGGAAGTTGTTTCGTCTCATTAAGAAACCAAAATACACTATATGGGCAAAAGTCACCGGACACACCTTCAACAGCAAATGAACGGATCCGCTGCGTCGTTAAGATGCGCGGTACCACTGCAAACGGTATAAAAACAAGCTTGCAGCTGACCGCGATCATATCGCACTGTGAGGTTGAGTGAAAATGTCGCGGCGGGAGAGAACTGACTTTGAGGAAGGAAAGATTGTTGAGTGTTATATTAGTGGGTTGTCCATAAGAGAAACCAAAAGGAGTACCCAAGTCAATTGTTTTGGATGTAATGAATAAGTGGAAGACACATGGCGTGCCTGAAGCAGCAAAACGTACCGGCAGACCAAAGAAAATCAGCGGTAGAGAACGTCGAAGCCTCAGGAGAATCGTTACAGCTAATCGACGGAGTACTGCACAAGACCTCATTTTACAGGTGAGTAAACATATTAGAACCTTGGTAAGTACACGTACCATTCGCAGAGAACTTCATTTCATGGGTTACCGTGGTCATGCAGCTGCTCGTAAGCCTTTCATCTCCACTCGGGATGCTACTTGCCGTTTAGCATGGTGTAACGAACATTTATCAAGGACCGTAGATCAATGGAAACGGGTCCTATGGACTAATGAATCCAGATACACGATCCATCAGTCTGATGGCCGTGTGTGGGCATGGCGGCAGCCAGGGAAACGATATTTACCACATTTACCACAGTGTACTGCTCCTACGGTCAAGTTTGTAGCTTGCAGTGAACTCGTGTGGGGGTGTTTTTCGTAGTATGGTCCCGGACCATTGGTTATCGTGGACAAACCTGTTAATCAGCACGTCTACCTCGATATTCTGGACAATTATGCCCTACTAACTCTGTGGCATTACTATGGAACAGAGCCTTGTTGGTACCAGCAGGATAATGCACCGAGCCATGAAGCAAGGACTGTTACGGCGTGGTTTGACGATAATTCTCTATCGTGTGTGGACTGGCTGGCCAGAACAGAGCCGTTATCTTAATCCCATAGAGAACCTATGGGATGAATTAAAGCGACGCATAAGAAGTTCGGAACCAAGGCCTACTACTAAGCAACAGTTAGCTGCAGCATTATGTACTGAATGAAAGCGCATACCTATCGCTGTGCTCTAAAACCTTGTCAAAAGCATGTCTTGAAAGGTCAGTGCAAAAAGGTCTTGCATATGAAGTACAAAACCTGTTGTGTGAGGCGGGTGATGGATATCAGCGAAGCTCGAGCTGTGTATCGAGATCGCTGTATTTGGAGACGCCTGATACAGCAACAGTGAGTTCTTTCTGTGATTAGATAACCTCTGAATGTCAGAGGACAGCTTGGTGATATGTATGTAAGAAAACTTCGAGATCTTATACTTTTCGGCAATCAGTAAAAAATAATTGTGTTGTTAATCTTTCATTAATGAATGGCAGTCAGTTGAAAATTTGAGCCAAACAAATAACACCGCCATTGAAACATTGATAAAAGAAAGAATGATTTTTGTTTGTTTGCGGGTTTAACGACCACCGTAAGCAACTCATGATTTATAAGCAGTCGCCTGTCACTAATTTAGAGACATTGGTTCCAGGGAAAGCAGAGTGATAGTGCCGTAAGACAACCACAACATCCATGACACACCGGGATTCGAAGCCGGACCCATTTCTAACGAATGGTCAGAAGCCAGCGCTTAGA
Organism: Macrothele yani; assembly: GCA_039090855.1. Taxonomy (NCBI): domain Eukaryota; kingdom Metazoa; phylum Arthropoda; class Arachnida; order Araneae; family Macrothelidae; genus Macrothele; species Macrothele yani. The sequence continues at coordinate 159,381,945 of CM077024.1, read as the reverse complement.
CCACTGCGCAAAAAAACCCAACAAAAAACAAACAAACAAACAAACAAACAAAAAACCACGATTAGCGACATGAAATAATTTAAAGAGGCGTCGAAAAAGACAGTTGGTTTTACTTTCTTCCTGAAATAAAGTTTTTCAGGGTTTTGTGCGTGTGTGGGAAAGAAAATTGACCACCGTGAGCAATTCGATGTGCTATAAGCAGTCGCCTCTCCCTAATTTAGAGCCACTAGTTCCAGGGAAGGAAGGGATCTAGAGACAGAAGAAGAACACAGCATCCATCCCTCACCGTGATTCGAACCAGGACCCACCTCGGACGAATGATCAGAAGCTAGCGCTTAGACTACTGCGCCACTGGGGCGGCTTTGGTGACGGTGAACTAGTTCCAATCATGTTTAACGAATTCAAGGAATAACATTCCAGGTGAAGATGGAAGTTAATTTGATTGGCCACTTCATTATGAAGACGGGACAAATTTTTCATTGGCCATATAATTACAAATGAAAAATTGTCCGGTTTTCATTTTTCATGTTTTTCATTGGTACACCGCCGTAGCGATTACATTCCGCGCACAACATGTCATGCTATCCACGTACATTCTGAACACGTTGGAATTGCATTTGGTTCCATTCGTCCATCTAAAAGGCTCTCAGTTCACACTGTGAAGCGGACAAAGTTGAATAGGTTTCAATAACAAGTTTCATGCTGTCGCAAAAGTTTCACATTGGCTTGAGATCAGGTAACGGAGTAGGCCAGTGCGGAAAGTCTGCTTCCTATGCACCGAAACAGCCAGATGGGATATGAGAATAAACCATTCGTCGGAATTAAAAATTCATTTCACGCCATCATGAATAATAACATGCGACTACATCTGTCTTCTTCGCATATGAAGTTATCAGTTCAATTTCCACTCTGAATATCTTGACAGAATCTAAAGTTACGAATGGCGAACGTAAATTAACGTTTTATCGCATAGGTGAAACCGGCATTGGCGTCGGGCTTCGGGTCTTGGGGAACGTCCTTGGAACACAGTATTTTTTCATTAGCTCGCCCAAGATAACTCTGTTGCGCCATATTTCACAAGCCAACTCACAGAGATCGTGTTTTCCACTTCACCTTTAATATTTGCCGAATCATGGAAGCAGTCAGCTGCGGGTGAGTGGGCGATTCATGTCGACTGCTAAAAATTTGCATTGGCCACTTTCTTCACTTTGTTTTCCCAGAGAGTACTCTTGCGTTAACCAACTCCGTGCTGGAAATTGTCCAAAGACATTCGGTGCAATAAATCTAGACATGGGGATGAGACGGGACCTCACATCCTATCTCAAAGAGTCAAAGCAAACGGGGAAAGGGTTGTAAAAGGTGTTCGGAGTGGCACTTCCCTGCTGAATAGCATTACATCGCTACCATGTATGTGCAGTGCCCTTTTCTTTAGAAAGCCGAAACTTTATATTTACGACTAGTATATATTTTCTGCTCCCATTCAATGATTCCAGAAGGCGAGAAGTTCACGTTTGTACAGAATTGGGTACAGAGGAAAGGCGGAGAAACAATCTCGATGCTGCGTCTCATCTCAATTTTAGGGAGGGTTAGGTAGAGGGTAACGATGAAGGTTCAAATGTGTTCTACTTAAAGGGACGTCGTTGCTCAAAGCACGAATCGATTCAATGTCGACAGACATACAAAATGCAGAATCTATAAATACTAAGTAATCGATGAATAAAAGTAATTGATATTGTCGTTGACCAATGCCTCCTAAATCAAATGCCGTTTGTTTGCTTCTGTTATCTACAGTTTTCTTTTGCCGAGCGTATTTTTCGCTGAATCAGAAGAAGGGTAAAAATATTTTGGTCGTACAAATAACGGATTAGAAATGTTACAAGTGTGCACTGTTAGTACATATTTCATTTATATTTCTGGCTTTATCGTTTTGTTGTCTTTTTTGTGGGCAAAGAAACTAACGATTTAGTATTAAGGTTTCTTCTTTCAAAGACTATTTTCCAAAAAAGGAAATCCGTAAAATAAAATAAAAAAACCCGGGTTAATCCAACATTGAATATGTTTTTTTTTGTTCTAGGAAATATTTTATTTAAAAAAAAAATCAAATTTTCAGAGAAAACTTCCCCTTCTTCAGGCAGTTTTTTGTTGTCACTCTTTCTCCGTCCCTATCGCGGTTCCGGTCAACCCTGACGGTTACGGTTATTTTTCACCATATCTTGCCAGATGTTAGGCAGGAACAAACATCTGCAGTCATGGATGACGGAATACCGATTTTTCTCAATTTCTAATCCTTCTTTTAATTTTCTTTTTTGAAAGTTGCTTTGGAAACTGATGACGTTAATTCCAGTCCATATTGTGACCAGTTTTTCTAACATGCCTATCTAATCCTGCCTTGTTAGAGCAATTTTTTATATCTGCTTCATGTTCTGCTATTCGAGTTCTGGTCTGTCCTTTGCAGGATATTCCACAATTACATTTTACCTCATAGACCACTCCTTGCATTCTTAAAAATATCTTTTTCTCTTTGAACTGTTATGAAATATTTTCTGACTTTGTTCTCTAAACTTGGAGCTAGTCTTATATCATACTTCTTTCTAATTCTCTTTAAAGATTCAAATAAACCTTTGTGACAAGTAATTTTTCTAGTGAATTTTATTTGTTGTTGTTGTGTGTTCTTTTTAGCGGAAAAATTTAGAAGTTTTTCAATTTCATTTTTAGGATAGTTATTTTCTGTAAGGATGACTTTAAGTTCTTTGCATGCTTTTTTCATCTCTGCTGTAGATTATACTTTTTTTACTTTTTCCGAAAACCGACTAGCCACATTTTTCTTAATAGAATATAGATGATAGGAATTGAAATTCAATAATTATAATTTATTCATATTCAATGGGTTTTTCATACAATTTTGTTAGGAATTTCCCGACTTAATAATAGATTGTAATGTCTAAGAAGTTAATTTTACTTTCGTTTTGAAGTTCCAATGTGAACTTAAAGGAATAATTTAATTCATTGAATGAGTCTAGAATTTTTTCTGGAAAATCTTTTTCTGCGCTATCTACAACGGCCGTTCCAAAAAAACTGAGAGTGAAATCGCACAAGACGAAGAAATATAGGTACCGCAAAATATATGTTATTCTTTCGCAAAGTATCTTCCCTCGGATGATATGTAACGGCCCCATCGTTCAGTCCACTTTTCAAATCATGTGGCGAAGGCATTTTGTGGAAGCTATTTTAACGACCCCTATGCAGCTTGAATAACGTCAGCATCTGTGCTGAATGTTGCGCCACGGAACTTCTCCTTCAGTGTTGGAAGCAACCAGAAATCGCACGGGGCGAGGTCAGGACTGTAGGAAAGCTGTGGCATGATTTCAATACTGCATTTCGTAAGAAACTGTTGAACACAAGCAGATATGTGTGAAGATGCGTTATCATGGTGTAGAGTCCACTTGCCCACCAGTTCCGGTCCCTTGATCGATATGTGTCATCGCAGACGCTTTACGACTGAAATGCAATACTCAGCATTGACAGTAATTTGTGGAGGAACGGCATGCTGGTAGACTAAATCTTTCTGATCAAAGAAAATGATCATCATCACCTGCCCAGCTGATTTGGTTTGGCAGACGTCTTTTGGAGGAGGTGAGCCTGTGTGTTTCCATACAATCGTTGGGCGCTTCCTGAGGGGTCGAAAGACTGGACCCATGTTTCATCGGTAGTTATTACTGTGTTTAGAAAGCATGGATCCTTTGCAATAATTTGTTTCCACTCATGATACACCTGAACTCTGGCTAACAGTTGTTCTCTCGTGATGAAGTACTCATCTGGAACACACACGATGCAGCAGTAATTTGTCGCGTAGAATGAGGAATTTCGACGTTTTTGAAATATTTTTTGATGCCGCTATGTCTTCACACGTCATTCGTCGATCTTCTTACAGGATTGCCCAAACAGTGTTAACAATAGGCTCCGTAACAACACTTTCAGGTCGACCAGACCTAGGAGCCAGTTCTGGCAAAGAACGCCCTTTTGTGATATCATGGTGTCATCTAAAAATCGTTGACTGACCCAAACATTTATCTTTTTGTTACTTTTTTCATTAAATCAACTGTTTCTTTTCGATAGCAACATTTTATCGCACACCACATTCACTTCTTAACTCCGAATCACTCACCTCCATAACTGTATGGCAAATTGCATGCGAACTTTAAACAACTGCGCAATAACAAAACCAGAATCGTCTGCCATGGTTAATAACTGTGGCCATAGATACTTCCTTAATTCAGTTAGTTGTCTGCTTGGTTATTTCCCCCTTCACACTGTTGTCAACTCAAAAAAAATACTCTCAGTTTTTATGGAAGGACCGTCGAATTACAAATAAAATGTCATCCATGTACCTACTATATAGGCAAAAAATATGAGGGATGTATTTGGACCTTTTCTTCACGTTTTCCTACATAATAATTAGCTAAGAGTGGCGAGGGTGGTGAGCCCGAAGCAAGTCGATATTTTTGAAAAAAAGCTTTTTCTCAAATTGAAAGTAGTTGTTCTGCAAAGAGAAGATAAGCATTTCAAAAATTCCAACTAATGTGTTTCTATCTTTGTTATGAAAAACTATTGTTTTAGGTCTGCCAGGTCATCTGCTATAAACTTTATAAGTTGATTTATACTGAGAGAAATGTGAGTACACATAGAAACTATGTATGAACTACCCATGATAGGAGATTTTAATGAAGTTCTAATTTTTCCTTTAGTTACATTGAATTTTTAAATCAACGATGGTGGCTCTTGTAACAGTTTTTAAAGGTGTGACTTTAGAAAGTAGTTTAGATTTGAAAAAATTTAGCTTTTTGAGTCAATTATTGGTCTAATTGGTTGGTGTTACTTATGCTATTTTACTATTCCATAGATTTGAGGCAATCTAAACTCTAATTTTTAGAACTACTTATAATTTTCTGGAAGCTGTTTTGTTTTCTTTTGAACTGAAATAAATTTTGAGACTTTTTTAATCAAAGCTGGTCGCGAAACAATTTTGCGCAACCGCCTATATCGTACAGAATTCAGCGTCGTCGTCGGATTCTTTGTCAACCAATTATCGATGTGTCCTACTTATCCACGAGAAGGATAAACTTTGGTTTAGACTGCTTCGGAGTTAACGTACGCACTGGATTCGAGAGAAGCTGGTTCTGCTGAATTACGATGATGGAAAGTCCTGGAAACTTCTAGCAACGGAAGCGTCTAGCAGTTGAAAGGTCCATTAGGTTTTCGAGGTACGTTGTGGTTCGTTAGATGGCAGCATCTAACGAACCACAACGTACCTCGAAAACCTAATGGACCTTTGTTGTGGCTGGTTTGCGTATCTACGTTTGTGCGTTGTAATTAGATGGCAACATAAAAAAGAAAGGTTGCCTATCTCGTTTCGGAAGGCGCCACAGGCACGAACATGAAATCTAATTCCCGTATCTACATATAATGCATATTTCTTCCCTTTATTCAGCTCTTTATTTTTTTCACTTCCATTTTTTTCATAATTTTCTATTTTCAAATAATTACAAAAGTTTCACTCTAAAAACACCCCTAAATTTCGGATTGCGACCTACAGTTCGGCAAACGTCGTGTTATTGCGAATTTTTCAAGTTTTTTGATATTATCTAACTTACCATCCTTGTCACAATTACACCAAAAAACGGATTGTCATCTTCAAAATTTGTATTATATGGTGTAATCCCGTATTTCATTCATGATTTAAATTTTAATTGTCTCTTATATATATATATATCATCATCATCATCATTGTCAACCATTATCAATCCACTGCTGGACGAAGGTCTCCCCAAGTTTCCTCCACAACGGTCTGTCTTGTGCCAGTCTCCTCCATGTCACCCCTGCATACTTTCGAATTTCATCCACCCATCTCCCATGTGGTCTTCTTCTGGGTCTTTTCCTGTCCCTTGGAATCCAATCTAAAATTTCGGCTGTCCATCGATGATCTGTCCTTCTGGCAGTATGTCCAGCCCATTGCCATTTCAGGGATTTAACTCTGATCATGATGTCTTCCACTCTAGTCATTTTTCGGATCCACGAGTTCCTCTTCTTATCTCTCCTGGTTACACCAAGCATGCACCTCTCCATGCTTCTTTGAGTTGTCTGCAGCCTTTGTATGTCTCTTTTAGTTAAGGTCCACGTCTCTGCACCATACGTAAGCACTGGAAGGATGCATTGATCAAACACTTTTCTTTTAAGACATAATGGCATATTGCTCTTGAAAATTATGCTGTTTCTTCCAAAAGCTCTCCAGGCAAGTTTTGTACGCCGATTAATTTCTTCATCAATGTGACCCTCACTTGATATCTGCTGTCCAAGATAAACGTACGTGTCTGTTATCTCCAGCTTTTCTCCATCAATCGATAAATCTTCATTTCTTGTAAAAGCATTGAACATCACTTTTGTCTTCTGAAAGTTCATTTTTAATCCCACTTCTTTACTCTTGTCAGCAAGTTCCTGGATCATACTCTGCAGCTCTGATGGGGTAGTTGCAAAAATGACTACGTCATCAGCAAAACAAAGGTGGGTTAGATAATCTCCATTAATCTTTATCCCCTTGTTTTCCCAGCTCAGCGACTGAAAAACACCCTCCAATGTGGCATTAAAGAGCTTCGGAGATATGGTGTCACCTTGTCTCACTCCCTTTCCAATTTTTACGTGTGTTGTATTTTCAAACAGCCTAATCTTTGCACTTGCATTTTCATAGATGTTATTAATAATATTAATGTATGCATCTTCAATACCGCAGGTTTTCAGAGCCATTGTAACTGCTGATGGTTTCACCGAATCAAAGGCTTTTTCATAATCGATAAAAGCCATGCACAATGGAAGTTCATATTCCCTCGCTCTTTCAATTAGTTCTCTCAGCACGTGGATATGATCTATTGTGCTGTAGCCACTCCTGAATCCAGCTTGTTCTCTCGGTTGAGCCATGTCCAGTGTTACCTTCAAGCGGTGTGAAAGAACTTTAGTGAAGATTTTATAAACTACTGATAGGAGGCTGATAGGTCTGTAGTTTCCGAGATCCTCAATGTCACCTTTCTTATGTAGCAGGATCATTGTAGCGGTGTTCCAATCCTCAGGAATCTTTCCTTCATTAAGGCATCGAGTGAAAATTTGGGCGAGATATATATATATATATATATAACAGACTGTGTGTGTCTGTCGGTCGGATTTCACATAGAATTAGGCAACCTAGAGCGACGAAATTTGTTATGAAGGTACCTGTAGACATCTTCTGGTGCACCTCGAAGCGATATTTTTAAAATTTGAACTTGATTTTTAGTTATTTAATGTTACGCGTTTCTACCCGATCTGAGTGTGTCTTTCCGCTTGGTTGACATCAACCTGATCACACCGAACGTTAAGGCGTGCAGAAAAGTAGTTCACCATAAATTTTAGGCGTTTCTTTTTTAGAATTCCGTTACGACTATTTTCATTGGTAAATACATTTATTACGCCCTTTTATGTAAGCGTTGTTTGGCGATTGTATTATGACGTTGAGGGCGGAGAAGGGAAAAAAAAGAAAATAGAACGTAGTTTTTCAATCTGCGTTATTAATTCAAAGGTGTCATATATCAGAAGGTCATCATACTGTGACGACGTTGTGAGCTAGAAAACAGAACATTGTTTTAACGTAATTCTAAAAAAGAAATGGCTCAAATTTGTCGTGAACTACTTATCTTCGCGCCTTTGCGTTGGGTGTGATCAGGTTGCATGAAAAGAAAGCGGTAAATATACAGAATACAGACGATGCAGTCAACTACCCAACTGAGTTTCTTAACTCTTTGGAGTCACCTGGAGTATCTTCACATATTTCAGAGTTGAAGATTGGTGCACCTATTATGCTTCTGAGAAATTTGGATCCGCCTTCACTTTGCAACGGCACGAGATTATACGTCAAGAAACTAATGAAGAATGTTATTAAAGCTACTATAGTGACTGGACATGCAGCAGGCAAAAACGTTTTTATTCCAAGGATCCTGATCATCCCATCTGATGTCTGGTTTCAATTTAAACGTCTTCAATTCCCGATTCGTTTGAGTTTCGCCATGAGCATCAATAAAGCACAAGGGCAGTCTCTAAAAGTTGTTGGACTGGATCAACAAAGTCCATGTTTTTCCCATGGTCAGCTGTACGTTGGTTGTTCCAGAGTCGGAAATGGGGAAAATCTTTACATCTTTGCTCCGAATGGAAGGACTTTTAATATTGTTTATCCCGAGGTTCTACAAGAATAAGGTACTTTTCATCTCAATCAATTTCATTGCCTAAGCCTTCTGCTTTCAAACTTTTCGAATTATTTACATTGGACGTGACAACTACTAAATAATTCAAATACATTTTTTATCATAATATTTTATTCCGGGAAGTTGTACTACAAATTTGCATAAACCTTGATTTACCAGTCTTAATTTAATTGCCGATATAGCTTTTACTTTATACTATCACTAGCCCGTCAACGACGGATATAACAGTCTAGTTAAGTAATAGAAGTAACTTATTTTAGGTACATGCTATCGCTAACATGATACCAAATAATTATGAAGATTAGGATTTGAATACCTTATTTGCACATGAACTCCATTCTTCTTTCCTTTTGTGTGAACTTGAGTGTTACGTTTTCCTAAAATGTTTCTTCCGCGTAGTTTTCCATACTTAAAAAGAATGTTTTTCTCTATTGACAAATCAGCTAAGTTGCTCGAATGTACATGTTCTTGTGTGGCTCTAAGATATATCTTGATTCTTTTTAATGCAGAAAAACTTCTTTTGGCAGCTACAGTTGCTGATGGAAACTTTAATATTAGGTCTGCTAATTTGTACACTTCACTAAACACTATGTCCAATTTATTGAACTTTATGTAACAAGTAATGTCTCTTACTGATTTATTTTTGTATTCATCAATGGAATAATTTCATTTTTAGTCGAGCTTTATCAAAATTTAAAGCATAGAGTTCTTGAAGTTTTGACAGTAGATGTTCAGGGAAGCTTTCACAAATTTATCAAAACAGTTCGAATCCAGCAAAGCCACGAATTTAGGATATAATAACATCACGGATTTTAATTCATTGACACTTCGCACAAACTGAAACAACTCTCGCGAGACACGTGTTATTACAGGCAGAAGCATGCGAGTGATTGAGGAAGTCGAAATCTTCTCTTTTCTGAGTGAACCGTTGCGCAAAGCAATAGTCCATTTCCCTCCATACGCTCATTCATGTTGTCTTGGAAACGCTAGCAGGCGATCGTATCGAAATTCTTCGAATCTTCGAATCAGAACAGCGAAGACTCTGGAAGGGCTGCTTGCGCTATGCCGTTGGTCTTCGCTCGCCAGACTGATGTGAGTCAAAGAAGCAAATCCGCACGTGTTTTTTTTTCGCAGCGAAAGCACGGACATATCTTAATACCGCTGATAATTGACCATTATTTGTGTATATTTAATTGACTTTTATGTGTGCATTCTCTGGGCTTCGCAGCTAGCCTAGCAAGCCTCGAATATATGCCACTGATACGAAACCTTGTAGTTAATACCAAAATGGAAATGAAACTCTTTAGGATGAAATATATTTAAATGTGGGTTCAAAGGTCATCAGAAAGAGCCCTTTCCTGAATGAAGATGAAGACCGGAAAGAAGAAATCCCTTCGAACACAATTTAGGCTCTCTTGCTTTGTCTTTACGTGAATCAAGATGTGTTTAGATAGAAATAAACCTTTGCAAAATTAAGGCTCCGCTGGTTGCTTTGTAGCGTCGTTACCCAAATAAGGATGGTGATGCTTAAAAACGATACTCTTTACGTGAAAACAAAAGTTTGTGGGCCATTTAGAAAAACAGAAAGAAATCCACTTAATGAACTTACAAGGTTGTGAGTTTCTTGTAATTTCGTTGCCTCAATGAAGACGGAAATCCGGAAAAGAAATGCTCTTAGATAAGCAGAACTTTTCGAGGATCTTTTTGGAAGGTCCTTAATCTCATGAAGTAAAGCCCTTTAGAAAAAGAAATGAACATCAAGGCCACGTTGTAGAGTAGCAACTGCATAAAAGTGCGCATTAACGCACTTATATGAATATATGGCTTCGTGGATCATTTTAGAGAGTTGCTACCTGAATGAAAAGGAAGCTCATTGGGAAGAAACGTGCTCCTATACAAATGGTTGTTTTTGAAGCGTTGATGTCTCTGAAGTTATGCTGAAAAATGAATAGTAACATGCATTTCGGGTAGTATTATTATTTGAGGAGAAATGAAGAAAATTAGGCCTGTGGCAAATAAAGGTATGTTTATAATTTCATTACAGTTTACAGTTGGGCTGGTGAAATAAAGGTATATCATCATCATCATCATCATTGTCAACCATTATCAATCCACTGCTGGACGAAGGTCTCCCCAAGTTTCCTCCACAACGGTCTGTCTTGTGCCAGTCTCCTCCATGTCACCCCTGCATACTTTCGAATTTCATCCACCCATCTCCCATGTGGTCTTCTTCTGGGTCTTTTCCTGTCCCTTGGAATCCAATCTAAAATTTCGGCTGTCCATCGATGATCTGTCCTTCTGGCAGTATGTCCAGCCCATTGCCATTTCAGGGATTTAACTCTGATCATGATGTCTTCCACTCTTGTCATTTTTCGGATCCACGAGTTCCTCTTCTTATCTCTCCTGGTTACACCAAGCATGCACCTCTCCATGCTGCTTTGAGTTGTCTGCAGCCTTTGTATGTCTCTTTTAGTTAAGGTCCACGTCTCCGCACCATACGTAAGCACTGGAAGGATGCATTGATCAAACACTTTTCTTTTAAGACATAATGGCATATTGCTCTTGAAAATTATGCTGTTTCTTCCAAAAACTCTCCAGGCAAGTTTTGTACGCCGATTAATTTCTTCATCAATGTGACCCTCACTTGATATCTGCTGTCCAAGATAAACGTACGTGTCTGTTATCTCCAGCTTTTCTCCATCAATCGATAAATCTTCATTTCTTGTAAAAGCATTGAACATCACTTTTGTCTTCTGAAAGTTCATTTTTAATCCCACTTCTTTACTCTTGTCAGCAAGTTCCTGGATCATACTCTGCAACTCTGATGGGGTAGTTGCAAAAGTGACTACGTCATCAGCAAAACGAAGGTGGGTTAGATAATCTCCATTAATCTTTATCCCCTTGTTTTCCCAGTTCAGTGATTGAAAGACATTTTCCAATGTCGCATTAAAGAGCTTCGGAGATATGGTGTCACCTTGTCTCACTCCTTTTCCAATTTTTATGTGTGTTGTATTTTCAAACAGCCGAATCTTTGCACTTGCATTTTCATAGATGTTATTAATAATATTAATGTATGCATCTTCAATACCGCAGGTTTTCAGAGCCATTGTAACTGCTGATGGTTTCATATATACTATACTATCAAAGGTATTCGAACGCCACAAGGTTTTGAGACAAATTGATTTATTATCGCAATTAGTAGTTAGTCGGCCCACCTTTTGCTTGTATGACAGGTGCAACAATTCGAGGCGTACTATCAACCATTTTCCCGTAGGTCTCGACAGGAATGGCTCGCCACGGGTCTTTCAAAGCTGCTGCCAGAGTGGAGAGCAAGAGTGTCGTTGTGGTCGATTTCGAATCCGGCGCTCCAGTTCATCCCAGAGGTGTTCTGTGGGATTAAGATCAGGACTCTGAGCAGGCCAGTCTAACAATTCCACTTTATTTTGAAGAAACCAGTCCTGCACACGCTGCCCAATATGGAAGGGAGCTCGATCGTGTTGGAAGAGAGAACGGTCATTTTCATAATACTGCCACATTATGGATCCATTATTGTTCAAAGATACAATGTCATCGCTCTGTCCCCGTTATTTTATAAACAACGAATAGCAACTGAAAAATTGCTCATCCGACACCGCTGTGATCGAACCCCCAGATCCCTCGATAACTAGCCGAGTGCGTTCGTTTAACGCTACGGTGCCAACAATTCACAGCGCTATTCGTGGTTTATCAGCATCTGACTACACAAATCCATATTGATGCACAACTGATGTGTCGCCATCTAGTGGCATTCAACATCAGCTGCTGAGCTCATCAATATGGATTTGTGTAGTCAGATGCTGACTGAGAAACCACGAATAGCGCTGTGAATTGTTGGCACCGTAGCGTAGAGCGAGCGCACTCGGTTAGTTATCGAGAGATCTGGGGTTCGATCCCAGCGGTGTCGATGAACAATTTTTCAGTTGCTATTCGTTGTTTATAAAATAACGTGGACAGAGCGATGACATCGTACATTTACATTATCTCCACGTATTTAAAATATATTCACCATTTTCTATCGCCCTTTGGATTTATCAACTGTAATTAAACAGCTTGATTTGTTGAATGCCACTAGATGGCGGCACATCAGTTGCTGGGCCCATCAATATGGATTTGTGTAGTCAGATGCTGACTGATAAACCACGAATAGCGCTGTGAATTGTTGGCACCGTAGCTTAAAGCGAACGCACTCGGCTAGTTATCAAGAGATCTGGGGTTCGATCACAGCGGTGTCGATGAACAATTTTTCAGTTGCTATTCGTTGTTTATAAAATAACGTGGACAGAGCGATGACATTGTGTATTTGCATTATCTCCACGTATTTGAAATATATTCACCATCGTTGTTCATTTTTACATGAATGAAATTTTGTTTTGTCCGTGTCTGTTCTGTTCCAATATGTTTTGCTGACGACACTAGAGTCTTTGTTTTGTCATAACGATTTAGATTCATTGACTGGTAGAGTTAATGAAGAGATCCAGAAATATGTAGATTTTTTTATTATAATTTCTTAACTTTAAATTCTAAAACCAAATGTTTGCTTTTCAGTAAAGACAGGAGGTTAAGACTGGATCGATGTATAATTTTGTACGGGGTGTTGTTGTTCCACTGTCTCGAGAACCTACTTTCTTAGGTGTAGTGTTTCAGTCGAACTTTAAATTGGACTCACAGATTAACGTTTTATGTAGTACTATTGATAGAAATATTGGTGTCATTCGGAGGGCTTCTTTTAATTTGCCAAAGGGCACTCTTTTTATGTTATACTATTCATTTTTTTTCTTACGTTTGTTATTGCTTTTTATTTTGGGGTTCCACATCACAATCAAATATTAGTCGAATTTAGAGGTTACAAAATAGATATCTTCGTCTTCTTAGGGGTATTATTAAAGCTCTTTTATATGCAGTATATTGTATTTATTAGAAATACAATATACTGCATATAAAAGAGCTTTATGAATTCAAATTAATAATATTTATGTTTAAAAGAATAAAAAGGAAAGTTTGCAGGGATTTATTGACATTGCAGTTGCCATTGCATGATTATAACACAAGCTTTGCAAATTATTATCGACCAAATTTTGCTAGAACTAATCTAGCAAATGGCAATGTGGGCTCTGGCGGTCCAAGAATGTGGAACAGTCTACCTGAAGAAATGAAATAAATTAATTAATTTTCATTATTAAAAAAAAACCCAGTTACTGGAGCATTTACTTCACACTTGGTTACGAAGTGTTTAATGTGGTTTTGACTCGATGTGGTTCATTTGTAATTCAGTTTATTCTGTATATACACTGAGTGGCCACTTTATTATGACCCCTGACAGTTTTAAGCAAATGAGCTATGGCTGCACGCTGTTGCCGCCAGAGGGCAGTATAAAAAGGGAAAGCTTAGTGCTTGCGACAGTAGTAGAAGGGATTTTTGGGTGACGAGATGGGTAAAAAATGCTATTTCACGGACTTTTAACGTGGAATGATTGTAGGGGCTTGGAGCCATAGAGCGAATATCACCGAAACCGCCGCATTCGTGAAATGTTCCAGAGCAGCTGTTGTTAAAGTGTTTAAAGACTGGACTATCCGCCAAAAAACTGGGTCTCTACGTGCAACGTGTGGTCGTCATTGACTAGTGACTGCTCGTGCGGAACGGAGAGTGTCCAGACTAGTAACAGACAACAGAAGGGCAACAGTGCAGCAAATTACAGACCATCTTAATCAAGGATCTCCTCAAATGATCTCTGCACGCACTGTTCGCCGTACACTGCATCAGATGGGATATGGCAGCCGAAGGCCTGTTCGAACACCTTTGCTATCTGCAGTTAACAAGAGAAAACGTCTCCAGTTCGCACAGGAGCACAAGGATTGGACAGTCGACAATTGGAAACAAATTATGTGGTCCGATGAATCACGTTTTCAGTTGCACCATGCCGATGGCCGAGTGAGAATTCAGCGGAAATAGCACGAAAGCATGGACCCCAAATGCATTGCTACAACCCTTCAAGCTGGTGGAGACAAAGTTTTGGTTTGGGGAATGTTTTCCTGGCATGCTTTGGCCCTTTAATTCGTGTTGATCAACGTCTGACTGCCACATTATATCTAAACATCGTTGCGGACCAAGTGCATTCTGTCATGTGGATGGTTTATCCCAATGGCGATGGCTACTTTCAACAAGATAATGCGTCCTGCCATAGTGCTCGTATCGTACAGGATTGGTTTCAAGAACGTGCCGGTGAGCTTACTTTGCTTAGGTGGCCCCACAATCTCCAGATTTCAACCCCATTGAGAATTTGTGGGAAGAAATTGAACGAGCCATCAGACAGCTGGATCCACAACCCTGAAATCTCACACTCCTGGAAAGTGCTATTCATCAAGCATGGTCTCAGATTCCACAAACCACCTATCAACTTCTCGTGGAGTCCATGCCACGAAGAATTGACGCAGTATTAAAGGCAAAAGGTGGCCCAAGGAAGTACTAAGGGGTTGGTCATAATAAAGTGGCCACTCAGTGTATATGTAAATATAATTATGTATTTCGTTTTTTCCTCTCCTTTTCCATGCGGCGTGAGCTTTATCAGGCCCCTTAGGGTCTTTTCCAATAGCTGCCTAGATGAATGCTTGTATAGTGATGTATAATTGTAAATTTTGTTTTTGGTTCACCCGAATAAAATTGTATTGTATTTTGCATTGTTGGCAGGGCAGAATTATCCAGAACGTCAACGTACACTTCAGAGTCCATGATTTAATTGGTCTGAACTCAAATCATGAAATTGTTTAAAAGTCGAAGAGACTTTCTTTTTAGAGGCTTGCCTCTAAGAGAGGATTAATTCAACATCCAGGTCACAATCTTTTTCTTGGATAAAGGCTGTAGGAAAAAATTAGGCTGTTATCCCTGCGGTAGCTTGATTTATCCTAATTTGGGCTGAGAATAAAATAAAGAAAAATAATTTGTTTGTGGCCACCCCAGCACAACTATAAGTAAAGCTCGACAGGGTATTGTCTTCCCCTATAAAATGAGAGTCTTTTTACTCTCAAGAAAGTTTAAAGAAGATTTTTAAATAGAGGTGTTAACATGTTAGTTAGGCCGTTCATTCTAGCCCCTAATTAAAAGGCGAATGATTATGTTACCTTAGCAAGGGGAACCGCGGCTATTTAAAATTCATTGAGCAGGCCTTACTAATAATGATTTCAATTAGAGATGTTTTTGGTAAACAGTCAGTTAATTCTTTAGTTCATGAAAAAATAGTAAAGAGAAAAAGGTCGGTGCGTGTTAATTAACTCTAAGGGTTGAAGCTTTACTTGTTTATTCATTATAATTATTATTAAATAGGGGGACATAAAATATTAAGGAGAGGAGAAAAATAAGGTTTAAAAACTCAAGGGACACTGTTAATCCTAAGAAGCAGAATAATGCTGAAGAGGTTAAAAAAATTGAAGCTTGTTCCTTAATTTATTGAAGTAATTTTACTTTCTGTCTCTACCAGATAGCAGGGGGCGTTCGAAACATGTCACAACTACTTGAAACTTTCGTAGGGTTATGAAATACTCTAAAAAAAGTTATGTAGCTCGTACCCCCTCGGGAGGATCTAAAAAAAGATTTTATTTGAATAACCCTGATACTAAAGGTACAATCTACTTCTCTAAAAAAGATGGTGTCTCCTTTTCAGTTAAAAAATAATTGCAGAAAAGATAGAAAAAAGAAAACTATCTTTAAGACTTGACACTTGAGAGGTCTCATATCCATCTTTTCAGTGTAAATAAACTGCTATAAAACTGTTTTTGACTCTTGGGCCACCGTTACGACTTACCTCATCTTTGGGGGAGGGTGACGGGCGATATGCGCACCCTTTTTTCTGTTTCATGGTACTGTTTTAAAATAACATTACTATCAAATCCTGTTTCCTGTGGGCTTTAGCCCTTGATTCATTTTTTGAAAAAATGAGTAACTCATTTATTTCTTTTTTGTTCGCTCCACCTTGACCTGACTTAAAAACTTTAGTTAGACAGAAAAAAATCATACTATTATCTTTAGACGGCGGTATAAAAATAAAAAAAGTGAAAATTAACGCGGGTTATCGATCAAAAAGTAAGTTCCTCTGCGAAGGAGAAGGGCCGCTAAAGGACAAAGTTCTTTCTCAGAGATACTACCTTATGGAGTTTAGAATAATTGGGTGTCTAATCCTAGTTTTTTTGTCTAAATCATAGTTTATTATAATAAGATTTATCATAAGAATAATGATTTCACTACTTTATCCTTAAAGGAAAAGAAAGTTTTAAATATACTATGAGAATTAAAATGTCTTCTTGTATAACCGCAGATGCTGGCACAAGATTAACTAGACTTAAGGGTAACTTGATTTTAGGGAAGACGGCAAATTTTACAAAGTCCTAACTAAAAAGGATCATCGATCCCTGTTTAAATTTAATTTTGGGCTGTCCTAAACACATAGAGGACGTGATTTAACCTATCAAATTAACCCTTTCCTCAGGTTTTTCTTTTTTTTTTCTGGCCATAGATAGGCGGATTCCCGCCATCTCAAGATCCAAGATCTTGCGTGACTCACTTTATCGAATGGGAAATTACTGCTTGTTTTTGCGGTTTTTTTTCTCTCGAAATGCCACTTTTTTTTTAAGTTTTGAGGGAGAGGAGTTACACAGGGGATAAGGAGGTAAGGAAGTATTTAAAACAGCTTGCCGAGCATCGGAGTCTATTTTCATTAATATCACTCTTACCGATTGTTCCCCCTTCCCCGCCAGGCGGGGAAGGGGGGTGTCAATCGGTGGTAAGAGTGATATTCTTAGCAAGATGAAGTGTTTGAGGTGAGTGACAGCAATTCGATTAGAATGCCATAGCTCAATATAGGGGGAATTGCTAATAATAAATTTATCATGTAGGTAAGCTAACATGAAGCTGGTGGGTTCATACCTCATAAATGAATAATTATGGCCCCTTCCCTACTCTTATTTTTATTAGTTTACAGCTTGAGTTATGTAATAGTATTCAGATTTAGAGACTGTTTTTTGATTTGGTTGGGAATAGAAATTAATATACTAAGATTTTTGAGATTAGGGTTTCATCGGGATAACTCGTGTGAAGCGGAAAGATTATTTAAATATTTTTTTATTCAAAGGGTGGCATCAGGATTATTTTTGGGAATGTTGTATACTGGGGGGAATGTAATAGCGGCATTGGCGTTGAAGGTTGGGGGTGGTCCTTTTTATTTTTGGTTTCCAGGGGTTATGAGGGGTTTGATATGAGGGGCGTGCTTTTTGTTAATGACTTTTCAGAGGTTGGTGCCTTTGATATTGATTGTGACAGTGTGGGGTGCAGTAGGATGGGGTATTGGAATAATTAGTTTAGGAATTGGTGTTATAGGGGTTTTTGGTCAAAAAGACTTGTGAAGTCTTGTAGCATATTCATCTGTTCAGCATACAGGGTGAATAATGTTGAGACAGGGGTCAGGTGGGAGTGTATAAATCACATATTTTTTTCTTTATGTAATGGTGCGGGGTGCGATAGTAATTATGTTTGAAATATGAGGAATTAGACTGGTGGGTGATTTAATGAATGATTATAGAAAGGTTGTCGTTATTGGAATGTTATCGATGGGAGGGATGTCCCTGCTTTTAGGGTTTGTAATGAAGTGGGTAGTTTTAAAAAGAACAGTAGTGAGAGATGTTGTTTCTAGCAGGGACATGATCCTAAGTTCTTTAGTCATGTTTTATGTGTACCTACGCGCAGTTTATTCTAGAATTTTGAGGGGAAATAGAGATATTTCGGGAGGAGGGAAAGAAATCGATGGTGGAAATTTTTATCATCCCTGTGTTTTTAGGAAGATTTGTTTTGCCCCTGGTTTTCTTAGTAGTGGGTTAAAGAGAAGGATAAGGTAAATGAATCTGTAAGCTTTCAAGGTTTATAATGTGACTTAAGAAGATTTACAGTCTTCCATCTATTTAGATTTCCTTGATTATTAAGGAACTTGCAATTCGATGTTTTTATTAAACTAATTTCTGCGATGGGTTTATTCTACTAATCATAGGGATATTGGAAGTTTATATCTAATTTTTGGGGTGTGATCAGCAATAGTGGGGACAACAATAAATGTGATTATCCGGGTGAAGCTAGGTCAGGTTGGAAGATTATTAGGCGATGATCATCTTTATAATGTTATTGTGACTGCGCAGGCTCTGGTTATGATTTTTTTTAGGGTGATGCCAATTTCGATTGGAGGGTTTGGAAATTGGTTAGTTCCTTTAATACTAGGGGCGCCGGATATAGCATTTCCTCGTATAAATAATTTGAGATTTTGGTTGTTGCCTCCTTCATTGTTTTTGCTTGTTTTATCTTCTATAACTGAGAGAGGTGTGGGAGTTGGATGAACAATTTATCCTCCTCTTTTTCAGGGTTGGGGAATAGAGGAAGGGGGGGGGGGGTATAGATTTTGCTATTTTTTCTTTGCATTTAGCGGGCTCCTCCTCTATTATGGGAGCTGTGAATTTTATTTCTACGATTATAAATATACGAGGGGGAGGGGGATGGTTACAGAACGAGTCCCTTTATTTGTGTGATCGGTGTTGATTACAGCTATTTTATCATTATTGTCTTTGCCAGTGTTGGCTGGTGCGATTACGATGCTTTTAACGGATCGTAATTTTAATACATCTTTTTGATCCAGCCGGTGGAGGAGATCCTATTCTTTTTCAACATTTGTTTTGATTATTTTGGACACCCAGAGGTTTATATGTTGATTTTGCCTGGATTTGGAATAATTTCTCACATTATTAGCTCGTCGGTTGGGAGGCGGGAACCGTTTGGGACTAATTTATGCAATAGCTGGAATTGGAGGAATGGGGTTTGTTGTGTGAGCACACCATATATTTCCTGTAGGAATAGATGTGGATACCTGGGCTTATTTTACTGCAGTGACGATAGTAATCCCTGTTCTTACAAGGATTAAAATTTTTAGCTGAAGGGCGACATTGTACGATTCTTATTTTAAGTTGGATGCTTCTTTGATGTGGTGTATGGGGTTTGTTTTTTTATTTACTTTAGGGGGTTTAACGGGTGTAATGTTAGCTAATTCTTCTTTAGACATTATTCTTCATGATA
This sequence comes from Macrothele yani, assembly GCA_039090855.1. Lineage (NCBI taxonomy): Eukaryota > Metazoa > Arthropoda > Arachnida > Araneae > Macrothelidae > Macrothele > Macrothele yani. The sequence goes on along the minus strand of CM077024.1, from coordinate 159,362,527 downwards.
CATATTATGTCGTGGCTCATTTTCATTATGTTCTTAGAATGGGGGATGTGTTTGCTATTTTAGCTGGTTTGACTTATTGATTTCCTTTGCTTTTTGGAACAATAATGAACCCTAAGCAAATTAAACTTCAGATTTTTGTTATGTTCATAGGGTTAAATTTAACCTTTTTCCCGCAGCATTTTATTAGGATTGAATGGAATACCACGGCGGTATTCTGATTACCTTGACAGATTTTTAGCCTGAAATGTGGTGTCATTTTTAGGGTCTATTATATCGTTGTTAGCTGTGTTGTTTATGGTTTTGTTGGTTTGAGAATCTTTAGTGGTAAAATGAGGTGTGAGAGGGTTATTTCATATTTCTGGCTCAATAGAATAAGATCATGATATTCCTCCTCTGGATCATACTTTTATTCAGTTGGTGGGTGTGAGCCGGTAGTTGCCAATTTGAAGTTCTTTGTATTTTCAGAATGCCGCTTCTGTGATGGAGCAGCTAATTTTTGTCCATGATTGATTTAGTTTTAATTACTATTTTGGTGGGGTATGTTTTGATAAGCTCTTTAATATTTTAAATTTTCATCGTAGAGTGATAGAGGGGCAAGAGTTGGAAAGTGTGTGGACAGTACTGCCGACTGTATTTTTGTTGGTGATTGCTTTGCCGTTTTTAAAATTATTGTATGTATTTAATAGAAGAGCTGGATGACCCGGATTTGACTGTGAGGGCACCTGGACGGCAGTGATATTGGGTGTATGAGTATGCGGATTTAGGTGGGAGAGTTTATGAATCCTATATAATCCCTAGCGGGGAGGAGGAGTCTCACTAGAACTATTCCCGTGTTGGGCGTTAGGGCAGATGGTATTCCCGGACGATAAAATCAATTAGTTTTTATAGTAAATCGCCGAGGAATATATGTAGAGCAGTGTTCGTAAATTTGTGGATCTAATCATAGATTTATACCTATTGTAATAAGAACTATTAGAAAAAGTGATTTTTTGAAACAGTGAGGATAGAAAAGTGGCCGAGATGAGGTGTTAGTCTCTTAAATTAATTACGGCAAATAAAGTTATTAAATATCAGTTTGTCAGGCTGGAGAAGAAAATATTCCTCAAATGAGCCCTTTGTATTGAGTGGTTTTCCCGGTGGTAATAATATTTTTAGTAACGATTGCTTGTGTTATAATAGAAAGAGAGAACAAGGTAGGGGTTAGTTATGTGAGTAGAGAAAAAAGTTCGCAGAAAGTAACGAAACGATGATAATAAAAATGTTTTCTGTGTTTGATCCTGTGTCAGCTTTAGGTTTATCATTAAGTTGAGTAGCACTTGTATTGGCCGCCCCGGTGGCGCAGTGGTCTAAGTGATGGCCTCTGATCATTCGTCCGAACGGGGTCCGGGTTCGAATCCCGGTGAGGCATGGATGTTGTGTTTGTCTTACGGCACTGGCTCTCTCCTTTCCCTGGAACCAGTGACCCTAAATTAGGGACGGGCGACTGCTTATAGCCCATTGAGTTGCTCACGGTGGTCGTTTAACCTCCAATCAAAAAAAAAAAAGCACTTGTATTGTTTTTGGTGGTTGTCCCTTCAGGATATTTTATCGTTTGAGGCCGGGGTGGCAGGGTGTATGAAAGTATAAAAAATAAAATCTCAAGCATATTTAAGGAGATTTCTTCCCCTCATTTTTTGGGGTTGGTTTATTTCAGAACTGCATTGCTTGTTTTACTCAGAGTAAATAACATAATAGGGTTGTTTTCTTTTGTTTTTACTGGGATTAGTCATTTAATGGTGTCTTTGAGCGTCCGTGGGGTGATATGTATAATGGGTTTGATTGTAGGATGGAGGACTAAATTTAAGGAGAGAAATGCTCATTAGGTTCCAGAGGAAGCCCCTTTAGGGTTGGCCCCTTTTATAGTGTTAATTGAAAGAGTAAGACTCTTAATTCGGCCTGTTACACTTTCAGTTTGACTTGCTGCTAATATAATAGCTGGGCACTTGATTATTAGGGTGATTTCTGGAATTAGCTTGATTTCTGGGGGGGGGGAGGGGTATAGTTTCTGTACTAATGCAGAGATTTATATTAATTTTGGAGTGTGCAGTAGCTTTTATTCAGGCGTTTGTCTTTAGAGTTCTTGTTATATTATATTCATTAGAAACTAACAACGGGACGAGTCCCATCAACGAGAAACAACTCCAACTATGATGGAGCTTCCGCCAGTGCGGCGAAATTCATTCGCCGGACTGTCGACAAATTCAAACACGCCATTCAGATTGAAAGATCCAAAACCGTGACTCGTCACTCCAAAGAACAGCTTTCCGGTGGCCTACAGTTCAGGAACGACGGGAGACACACCACACCAAAGCAGTGCATCACATTCACGATAGTGATGTGTGGTTTATGTGTCACTGCTCTACCATAATAACCCACGCTGTGCAACTCTCTGTGCGTAGTTATTGTACTAACCGAGCCATTACACACAATTCCTATTTCAGTTGCGAAGGAAATGTCAGAGAAAGAACGGATTTCATAACATTTTTTTACTTTGGCTCTTTTGTCACGTTCCGTCAGCTTGTGCGGGCTTCTTGAACGCTTTGTTTTGCTGTAGTTGCACCGTCCAGCTTCCATCTCTTAACGACATCACTTACAGTAGATTTTGGTATGTTTAGTTTAGTTGCAATTCTCCGTATGGAAACGTTACTAAAATGACATCCTATGACCAGCCCTCGCTAGAACTCGGAAAGTTCACGTCCACGTGGTATTTCCGCTTCAAATTTGCTATTAACACAACAAAACATCTCAGCTTTATATACGCACCTCCCTACTCACAGGCCACCTTCTTGCGTAACCGTTCTTTGCACTTATGCAAATGTTTGGTAGTGTCCGAATACTTTTATTAATATACACTGAAGAGCAGTTGAATTAGAGATATCTGTCTAGTAACGTGTAGCACCACCTTTCGCCCCTGATCACGCCGACGATTCGTCTCGGCATGGACTCGACAAGACACCGGAAGCGTTGAGAAGCCATACGGATCCACGACCCCTGAACATGCTTCCACAGTTCACGAAGATTTGATGGAGGGAGGTCAGAGCCTCGAACATCTCTCTCGATGGCATCCCATATGTGTTCGATGGGATTGAGGTCAGGTAACCTAGCTGGCCAAGGAAGCAAGGTCACGTCGGTAGAGTGTTCATCCAACCATTCGGATACAATTCGGGAGCGATGGCACGGTCTTGTTGCAGGATGAGGTCCCCAGTGGGATGTTAAAGACGCACAAACGGGATCAAATGGTCGTCCAGGATATCCCGGTAACGTTGACCTGTGAAGGACGATATCACATGTACCAGGGCTCCCATTTCAACCCACGTAAACAGTCCCCAGACGAGAATGCCACCCCAACAAGTTTGAAGAGTACCCTGCTGGCAAGAAGGATCCATCGCTTCATGTGGTTTACACCCTACTCGTATCCTGCCATCCGCATGTACCAACGTGAATCTCGACTCATCAGTCCAGGCAACATTTTCCCACATGTCTAGGGTCCAGTGGCGATGTTCCCGCGCCCATGCTAATCTTTGCACCCTGTGATATGCGGTCAGCAGCGGTACCCTCGTGGGACGATGACTTCTGTACCCCATAGCGAGGAGATGGTTCGGGATGGTGTGGCTGCTTACACGTTTTTGTGCACCAGCGTTAAATTGCCGAGTGATTTCTTGCACTGTGGCCCGTCTATCCGCTGTTACAATGCGAGCTAGCCGACGATGACCCCGCTCATCCACACGCTGTTGTCCACGGCAGTTGGCCCTTGCAGGGATGGTTTTACTGGATTCGATGCACTCACGATGCACCCGTGACACAGTGGTTCGTGAAAATCCCAATGCCTGCACGACTTCCGAGATAGAGGTATCCATTTGGCGGGCCTCGACAATTTGCCCACGTTCAAATGGGCTGAGGTCCTTTGTCTTAGCCATAGTGTGTCCGACTCTTACTGATTCCTGTCGCATCACTCCTTATATTGTCGGATCGCTGCATACGTCATGGCGTTTCATTTTACAGGGACGCCTACAGCGCTACAATTGCATAACGCCAGCTGTATCTAATCGAATTGCTCTGCAGTGTAGTGTAGAGTGAAAAAAGATGCATTTGTACATAACTGGAACTCATGACAACTTCTGAGGAAATGGAATTTAGGCATCCAATTTCAAGTTAGTTCTGGGCAATGTTCAGAGTACTTATGTCTGAAGATACATCTTGAGGCATTCACTGCCTTTTCAACGTTAGTATCAATGTCAATCACAATAAATCGAATTGTAAAAGCGAACGGTTATTAAAACCTGAGCATCTTTAGCGTGTTCGTGAAAAAAAGTTTTAAGTATAATGACATCACTCCAGACTTTGTCAGTTGCTTTGGAGATTACAAGCTGTGAAGCCAAACATTTCTCTCCAGTTTATTTCACTGAAACAAAAACTGATTATATAAGCGAATGAATAGCGTTTACATGCGCACGGTAAAAACGTTAATATGCATCGCCGTTGAATATCGAGTGTAGAGTTCGATTGAATAATATACAGTAATATGCAAGGCGTCCAAGTTAACAAAGAAAGCCGGAAGGCTTTCACAACGCTGAGTAAGCCGCAATTCGAAAGTCATGTTTCCTTCTTTATTCTGTCCTCTGGTGTAAGACTTGTGCAAATACAACGAGTGATCACTGAATTATGACCACCCCTATAAAAAGCGGATTTTGCGCGTTAAAACGTGATTTCCGAGACGGTGCGATTAGTCGTCCAATGTAGCATATACAAGGTGTGAGTGGAGCAGTAGGTAGTAAAATTCGGAGCGTGACGGGTAAGCGGAAGGATTTGTCGGAATTTGAGAAAGGACAGATTGTGAGAGCTCTGAGAACGGGTGCCTCGGTTTCCGAAACGGCTGAATTTAGGGATTGCTCGCAAGGCACCGTAGTTAAAGTGTATCCCGACTCGGGTGGAAATGGTCAAACAATGTCCTGGAGGCAAAACTTTACAGGGAGTGAAAGGTTGATGTGAGAGGTAAGCACTGCATCAGATAACTTGTACAGGCCAATAGTTGACTACCCAATACAACAGAAGTCAACCCCGAACAGTATCTGTCATTACCATACGTCGCACGCTCGCACGTATGTGCTACAACTGCATACGACCCCGACGACATCCTCTCCTAACCGCGGTTCACTGGCTCGCTTGGTTCAAAGGTCATGAAAGTTCGATGTCAGATGACTCGAAAAAAAAGTGTTGTGGCCGACGAGTCTCGTTTCCCACTCCACAATGTGGATGGTTGTGTACGCATTTGGCGCAAACGACATGAGGCACTCAATCCAACCTGCTTGGTCTCCACAGTGAAAGCCTGTGAAGTCGGTTGTATGGTGTCGAGCATGATTACCTGACAGGAACTTGGACCCCTTGTGCATGTGGTACAACGCATGACTGGTGCACGCTATTCTGAATTGCTTGCTGACTCTGTACACCCAGAAATGTCGCACGTTTTCCCGAATGGCGACGATGTCTCTCAAGATGGCAATGCGCAGAGCCAAAGGTCCAATGTTGTGCAGGAATGGTTTGACGAACACAGTTCAGACTTCTAGCATATCAACTGACCTCCGAACTCGCCCGATGTCAATCCCATAGAGCACTTGTGAGATTCTATGGAATGGCATATCAGGCTTCTGGATGCACCAATCACCTCCATACCTGCATTGAAGGCCGCGTTATAAACATCTTGGTTTGGCCATATCTTCCAACTGCTTCCGGAATATTATTGAATCGATGCCACGTCGGATATCTGCTGTATTGCGAGCGAAAGGAGCACGTGCGAAATCTTACGTTGGTAATAATTCAGTGATTTCTCAGCGCATAGTCTCCAGTTCACATTGCTGTAAATTAGATGACGCATTTTGCTGAAATTGTCGTTTAATCTAATAATAATAGAGACGGCCCCTGCTGATGTTGTTCACAGTAAGATCCGCCTTGTATCGTTCTTGAAACTGTAGGATGATTGATTTGTCCTATGCTTTCTGAAAATTGCAATAGCTCTTGCTTGTCTGCATAAATGAAGTTTCGATACAGACGTGTATGGCTGCACCAGCTAAATGACTATAGTTACTACACTGTTAAAAATGTTGTGGTAGGTTGCACCAAAAAGTGGCACTAAACCAGCTGCACCACTTTCTTAGAAAAGATATACCATTCTGTGGCGCAAAATAAACCCAGCGACATTGCGCAACCTTGTACCATAACATGGCGAAAAGTTGAACCACGTTGTCGGGTTTGTTTTGCACCACAGAATGGTGTATCTTTTCTAAGAAAGTGGTGCAGCTGGTGTAGCACCTGTTTTGGTGCAACGTACCACAAAAAGTTTAACAGTGTACATTTTTTGGATGTTTCGGCCATGTACTGTTCTCGCAAAACACGTACAAGAGCCGTATATGTATGCAGCACCCAAATCAGTTATAGAGACGCCAATCCCAAATCAGCTGAAATACGAGCACCAACTTACTCCCTGCGTTTAATCTCCCTATTCTCTGTTCACCATTTCGTTAGTGGTATAAAATCGACATAACCAGCAATTTGTTAGCAATCACAAACTTGTTAATGGAATTATAGCATCTTTACTTTTAAATCGCACAACCGAGCATTCATATTTGCGAAGACGACGTAATGCTTTAAGCAGTCTTTTCCCCGAGAAAGCTTTCTGAGTTTGGGATATTTCCTCTGGAATTAATATCGAGCTCTCGCAGGTAAAGGAAATATTTAATGAAACATCTCTTAGAATATGACCAGTTTATAGATAATTCGATCTACTTAAACCTTCGGACAGGACCATTGTAAAATAGAGAAGTCTCAGTAGCCAATAAACGATGTGACAATGCTAACCAAAATGATGGACACATACATACATCGTACATACATTAATGTACTAATATTCGTCCAAAGTATCATGGAAGTCTCTGAGAGATTACTGCAGTCCTAAGAGTAAGCAATCACAATCTGATTTATAACAACCACAAATTTTTACTCTCGGTACTCCAAAGAATCATTACCAGGATCTCACGGCACTTTGGAAAGCTTCATGCGCTATTGACGGTACTTTGTGATACTTTGAATACTTTGGATAAATGCAACAAATTTGGGTTCCAACTACAATACGCCGACGGGAGGGTGCACGTGTAGCGCAAACCACATGAGGCTGTGCAACCGAACTGTCAAATCAGGTATTAGTGGCAGGTAGAGGTGGTGTGATTTTTTTTCTTGGGTCTCCTTGGGGCCACTTGTGTCTCAGAATCCTTTGAGCCATTGTATCTGGGCCTCCTAGGGGGCCACTTGTGTCTCAGCCTCCTTTAGGCCATTGTATCTGGGCCTCCTAGGGGCCCACTTGAAACCACCATAATCACCCAACAGGGCGATATTGACGAACTAGCACACTACCAACAGCCATACATGGCTAGCCATTTCCCGCAGGAGGATGGATTATTTAAACAAGGTAACGCCACTTAATGTCAATCCCGTTTGGCAGAGGACTAGTTGGAGGTGCATTGTAGTGAATAGGCAACTGTCGACTGACTTTCTCACTTTCCGGATCCGAATCTTATTAAGCATCTCCGGGACAAAATGGAGCGATGACTTCGAGCCGGAGACCCACCGTGGGCAACTCTCGACGTCTTTCCAATTTGAATATGAGAGATCTTCCAAAATTACAGAACCAAAAATGAGCTGACCGATTTTGCGATATTATCAAATCTAAAATGTGAGGACAAATTCTGAAGGATCTTGCAAAATTATTGAATCAAAATGGCCAGACCGATTTTGAGAAAGGTCTTGCAAAATCATCAATTAAAAAATCGGCTGACATATTTTGGCGGATCTTGCAAAATTATCGCATTAAAATAGGTGCACAGATTTTGTGGGATCCTACAAAATTATTCAAACAAAAATAAGCTGACGCGGTTTGAGAGATTTTGTAAAATTATCAAACTAACAAGTTAGTAAAATCATGCAATGTATATATTATGATACGCTTTCCAACATACCGGAAATCATTACTCAAGTTATTACTCAAATTATGAGGATAATGGCTGTGGAATAAATCTCGCTCCCCTGCCCTGACATTTGACCCCATTTTGATGATATTAAACATAATTGGTTCAGTATACCACCGGGAACAACGTGATAAAGTTTTGTCGCAATCGAAGCATTTTTACGTAAGTTATGACGTATAAGGGCGATGGAATGGATCCCGCTCCTATGTCCTGACCTTTGACCCCATTTAACCATTTTCAATAGATTTCGTCCCCAGGTTGGCCCCTACCACATACTAAAATTTCATCGAAATCGAACATTTTTACGCGAGTCATCGTGCGGACAGACTGACAGACGGACAGACAAAGCTGGAGAATATACGCTTCTTCAACCTACGGTTGGAAAGCGTAAAAAATGAGCGAAATAATACCAACGACACCGGATCATCTTTGGAACTAGAAAAGTTCCAATGCATTCCTTTGAATTTTCTTTTTACAAAAAATGAAAGATGTATATGTGCGACAGAGACACCGGAGCCATTTTATTTCAACTTTAACTGAATCTATTCTTTTTTACTACATTCAGTACCGGAAAATAAAAAAATCTCGTATTCAATCAGAATATGGTTACTGATATATAATATAAATACGGAATATGACGGATGAATAAAGGGTTAAATCCTTAAACCAGCAGACCTGAAATGTTTTCCAACAAAGTAATCATGGACGCTGATTTTCCACGGAAATTTTCCTGCCTTGAAGGATAAACATTGTATTAAAACGCAGCATTCTTCAAACACCATTGCGTGAAATTTGTCAGGCAGACGCCATGGTAACAACGCAACTTATGCAGCGCATCGTTAGTTGGACAGCAATTTGTATCGCCTATCTGGAAATGAGATTTTGTGCATGATTTATTTCGGTTTCTGTTTAGGAAGGTTTTTATCTTTCCAGTTGTTTCTACGTCTTGCGTATAGCAAGCAATAACCGGAGGAAAACGTCTCATCAACGTCTGTGCTTAATTCGCCGTGATCGATAGCAGTCGAATGAGAACATGAGGGCACACGAATACGGATGCACACACACACATACATGCATTCAGAGCATAGGAAAGACATCGTTCAGCGCAAACCACCTGAGAGATTCCGATTCATGAGGGTAATTTCTCAGGCCAGGTATTCGTGTTCCACGCATCACGCTTCGTGATCCTGCATCGTGCAGCATTGGACCAAGCTGTCCTCGTAATCGATATCATTCCTCCTTCATTTTTTGGCCGCTCGTAATATGCAAGACGCGAGCACTCCATTTCTTCAGAGAAATAGGGAGACGATTGCGTAAAAAGTTTCCTGGAGGAGAGCATCTTTCGATCTTTTTTTTGCGTGTAGCGAACTGCTTATCGATTTCAAAAGATGATATCTCGTTATAGGTTGCCATCTTGAAGGATTAAAAAGGGATTATTATGAGTGGATTTCTTAATAAATTAGTTTAAATCTAGAAACAGCGTTTTACGTCAAAATCCTTTTACCATAAAATACACATTGGAGCTAACGTTAAGAACGTTACGTAAAAAAAATGTTTCTTATAGTAATAAATAATTCCATCGCTCTTTCCACGTTAAGCATGCAACGCACAGCAACCGAAAAATTGTTAGTCGGCCGCCGCCAGGGCCGACTAACAATTTTTCGGTTGCTGTGCGTTGCTTAACGTGGAAAGAGCGATGCATTTATTTATTCAACTGACGCCACGTATTTAGAAGATTTTCACTTTCTTATAGTATATGACGCGCATGTATGACATTTAATACAGGATGAATATGGAATATGATAAAATGGAACGGAACACAAATGGGTTGAAATGTGTTTTTTATTGGAGGTTTAACGACCACCGTGAGCAACTCATTAGACTACAAGCAGTCGCCCGTCCCTAATTTAGGGCCACTGATTCCAGAGAAGGGAGACAGCCAGTGTCGTAAGACAAACACAAAATCGATGCCACACCGCGATTCGAACCCGGAACTTTCACAGACGAATGGTCATAAGCCAGCGCTTAGACCACTGCGCTGACATAGTAAAAGAAGTTGCTATACCATGTAAGCTTTTGCGGTGGTGGATTCCGAATACACATCACCCTGCTCCAGAGCGGCAGTTCTCCCGATCGAATTAACTATGCCAGCGGGCTTTTCGCTGCTACATTGTCGATTTGATTCATGCCATGCATGTCTCAGTAGGACGCTACATCATCCTCACTCATAAAGAAATATATTACCAATACCTACACCTGTACTCAAATTGGCTTAATACTAATGAACTGATAATTAAGACTTCTAGAAATAAGGCTATGCTCTTCTCCAGACAGAGATTTGAATGGGGCCATACCATAAATATACTATTAGAAAATAAAATAATTGATATAGTACCACATTTTAATTATTTGGGAGTGAATTTTACCGCTGACGTACGATAGACTAAACATATAGAAATAATTTCGAATAAATTATCAAGAAATATTGGCCTTATTAGGAAAATATTAACAACTCTCTCAGTTAAAACACCAATTCTCCTGTATTACACATTAATTCAGACTCACATCAACTACTGCTTTTCATTTTGGGATCAAACAACTAAAACAAATTTAAATAAACTACAGGTATTACAAAACAAATACATGAGATTAATAGACCTACTTTCAAAACGAAGTATTACTATGACAACGCACATGCATCCACATCTACACCCTTCAGTTCATCCTAATTATTTCCGAATACTAACAATACATCAACTTTTCTGTTACAACCTAGGAAAAAATCATGTTTCAGACACTCAAGAATAAATTGCATGTAGACTTAATTCAAATTAATTGCAATAGACACACCTACCAAACAAGAAATCGATTATCGCTACTCCCAACACAGCCTAAAACCCAGCTATTACAACAAAACCTGAATTATGCTGGCCCAGATTATAGGAATTCATTACACCTAGATTAAAAAAATATCAATGACCAAAATCTCCAAAAAAAAAAAAAAAAAAAAAAACCCACGCCGCCCAGGTGGCGCAGTGGTCTAAGCGATGGCTTATGACCATTCGTCGGGAGGGTTCCAGGTCCGAATCCCGGTGAGGCATGGATTTTGTGTTTGTCTTACGGCGCTGGCTCTCTTCCTTTCCTGGAACCAGTGGCCCTAAATTAGGGACGGGCGACTGCTTATAGCCCATTGAGTTGCTCACGGTAATCGTTAAACCTTCAATCAAAAACCAAAACAAAAAAACACTTTAAAACATTTACTGAGTTAAAAAATAAACGATACTTTCTTTAATTAAATCCAAATACTAATACTAATTATTTACAAAAAACATAAACTTATCCCTAAATTTATTATTAAGTATTAAATTCATTTACTAAGGCCAGACTCACTTGTCTTAGAATCTTGAGGGAAATAAGGGCTACATCAGGACTCCTAAGAAGCCTTTTCCCAAAGTTCCCTTTGCTGTTCAATTAATAGCTTTTGTATGCATAATTTATTGTAATGTAACATTGTTATGTAACCATAAATAAATAAATAAAATAAAATGAAATTGCTTGGTTTTAACGTACATACGAACGATTTGCTTGCAAATTTTGCATTTGAATTTTCAACATAAGCAATATAAATTATTTTTTGCAAACATAGTGCTGTTACCAATTCTTACTGTAAATCGATTGAATGACTGACTGAAAGAGGAAATGAATAAATATAATTTAATAAAATTACAACTAAAAGATCTTTTTTTTTCTCGATTTCATTGGGGCAAAATCTTCTACTAAATCATCAAATATCAACGTTTCTACAATATTCAAATTAAGTGACAAAGTGCAAATGAACTCGTTCTTTCCTGAGAACTATAGATATCCTAAAATAATTATGAATGGCCTTGAAGAGAGAAAAATTTCTTTCTCCAGAGGCGTTACGTATGGGTGTGCGTAGATAAATCTTTAGGGTAATATCAATGTTCGGGAAAGTTGAATCAATTATTTTTTTCACTAATGACATTGCAACATATTTGAAACAGAAACTCTAGAATCTGTCATTGGCCTGTATAAATTAAGCTACAATTTCTGAGAACCCAGGCATTCTTGTTGGAATTCCGAAAAATAGTCCAACAAGAACTGCACACTTAGCTTAAGAATTTATTGTGTAGCCAATCGTTCTCCTCACCTGACACCCACACTACCCTGGAAGCCTTGATCTTGTAGAAATCTGCTTCGTGGAGTAAACCATTCCGATTCAAGGCTTCCCACTGTCACCCTCATGTTGGTTCAAATGCCTTGAAAAAACTATTATTTCCAGCCTCCAAGCCACCCTCTTTTACGCTTCCCCGGCCGTTAGCGAGCTCAGTTAAAGAGGAATTCTTCGCCTTCTCCTTCTTTTTCTTTTAACTTTGACCTTCCCAGGAAGCAGTAACTTCGTCGGCTTACTGAACTTACCTTGAAAATCTTCCAAATACGTGGAGACAATGTAAATAGACAAAGTAAACGCTCTTTCCACATTTTTTTAAATTAACACACAGCAATCGAAAAACTGTGTTTCGACACCGCTGGGATCGAACCCCAGATATCTCTATAACTAGCCGAGTGCGTTCGCTTTTCGCTACGGTGCCAACAATCCACAGCGCTATCTGTGGTTTATCTGTCAGCATCTGATTCACAAATCTGTAGGAATGGGCTCAGCAACTGAGACGTCTCCATCTGGTGGTGATTAACAGCACAAGATATTTAATTATAGCTAATAAATCAGTGGAAAGAGCGTTGTCTATGAACTTACCTTATCCGTAGATTCTTGTCGCCCTGTAGACAGTTCTTGTTTCAAAATGAACTGACTGATATTTATAGTAATTAAATGAACTGAAAGCGTGCTAATGCAATTATAATACGTACTAACTATTAGCTTTATTATACACTCAATGGACGAAACATTAAAGATACCTAACTAATAGCGTGTTGGTCTTCTTCTAGCACGAATAACAGCCTGCACCGGCTGAGGAATCGACTCCACTAGATGCCGGACGATTTCCGGAGGTACATAGGAGAGAGTGAGTCGAAAGTTTTGTAATATTTGGATTCCTTCATGTCTTCATACGTACCTTTACGACGAAAGCTAACTAGCATTCAAAGTATAAGCCATCGTGTTGCATCGTCTTTAGCCATCTGTCTGCCAGTTCTTCTATTCCGCAGCGGTACCAGTTCTTGTCCTGCGAGGCGAAGAGCTCCTTCACCTGAGCTGCTACCTCTTCCCGGTTGTTGAAGTGCCGCCAGCGAAGGAAGTGGTAAGTGGTCCATGGACCAAAACAAGTAATAATTCGACGGGGTAAGATCCAGGCTATATGCTGGATGTGGCATCAGTTCGATGTCCTCAAGTTCCTGGAGTTTTGGTCGGGTCGTTCGTGCGGTATGAAGCCGAGCGTTGTTCTGCTGTAGAAGATCGCGCTTTCTGTTCACCAGTGTCAGGTATTTTCCCTCCAGCTGTTCGTAGTAGAGGTTGGCGTTGATGGTCCAACTGTCTCGAACAAATTTGTAATGGATTATCCCATCGAAATTCCACCAGACGCAGAGCATCCCCTTGTGCTCGAAGCGCCCACGTTTGGCAACAGGTCCAGGAAGCTGGCCCGGGCTCAACCACTGCCACTTTGTGTTAGGATTAGGGAAACAGACCCACTTTTCATCGCACGTAACAATTCTGTTGACGAAACGTACATCACGTGGGTTTTCTAGGAGTTTCGTACACACTCCCACTTGGCGGTTTGCTTCAGCTGGCTTCAGTTCGTGAGGGACAATGCGGCAGCTCCTGTAGACCTTGCCGAGGTCCTGAAGGTGACGAACCACGGTGATCCGTGATATGCACATCTCGCCTGATAATCTCCGAGTGCTGATTATCGGATTTACCTCTACGGCCTGGCCCAAGGCCTCCGAATCCACGGTCCGCAGCCTACGTGATCTTGGCTGATTGTCGAGGTTTCTATTACCTGAGCAAAATTTCTTGAACTTTCCGGTTGCGGTGCTGGGGTCCCTGGAACCTCCCACTTTCTCATGACAAATGTTTCGTGTTGTTTGAGCAGCGTTATGGCCAAGTTCAAAGCCAAATTCAAACTCGTAAAGCAAAAGTTCTCTAGTTAGCCGGCTGTGGCTGTTCATCTTTTAGGCGTCCCAACCACAGACAGAACGACGACAATGTAATGCTGTTCACAGCAACGACTACCACTTTATATCCCTTTCGACTGACTGCAGTGAGCTCCTTGGACTAGTTTAAACACGTGACATACCCGCCACAGCAGACGCGTTTATACAAATATTGCAAAACCTTCGACTCACCCTCTGTAATTGGCCAGTCGTGCATGTTGCAGCATTTTCCACAACTCCACCCAAGACGACGTCGGTCAAGAATCCATGGATATCTGCGTCACACCAAAGCGCCTCAACAGAGTTTAAATCCGGAGACCTGGGGGGGCACTGGATGGTCCCAAACTCAGATCAGTAATCCTCGAGCCATGTCTGTGTGGTTTTGGTCCAGTGCGGCGGCCCATTGTTCTGCTAAAAAAGATCATCGGCCGCAGGATGTGCGAATACCATGAAAGCGTGTTGTTGATCACCCAGCACATGCTGGTAGCGCGCAGCAATTAAGGATCTTTGTAGATACACTAAGGGACCTAATGTGTCTCATGAGGAGGCTCCCCGAACCATCACAGACCACCACTGCATTGAACAGAGTCGACGTGGCACGACGGGGCCATAGCCTCATACCGTCAACGCCACATCCGCACCCTCCCGTCTTGTCGGTACAGCTGAAAACGTGATTCATCTGAGCACAAGACACTGTGTCACTCTACAGAGGTCCAGTTTTGATGTTCCCGGCACAGGCAAGGGGTAATGTCCGATGACGAGTAGTCAACAGTGACATACGAGTAGGGGGTCGGCTACCGTAGCGCATAGTATGCCGAGTGCGCTGTACCATTTGCTCGCTGACGCTCCGACATTTAACGCGAATTTGATTAACGCCGCTGTTGTCAAGCAGTCGGTCTGAACGATCCTGGATAGTCTACGTCGACCTCGGTCATCGGTGTCACGTGGTCGCCCACCACCTGGTCTCTGGGCTTTGGTACGTCCATCGATGGTATACTCGTCGTAAACCCTTGAAACAATGAGGGTTCTTACCACTTGGGCGGTAGAATGACCCATGTGTCTTACGCCCACAATGCGTCCACGAACGAAGTCGCTCAGATCACCGCGTTTACCCATGTTCGTCCATCGCAATAAGCTGTTGAGAAGCCCTGCTTTCCCCCTATTTATCACATGCGTTCTGTCTGGGTCTGTTCAACTCTGCGTGTGGGATGTCCATGCCAAATTCCCACCACTCCTATCTCTAGTGTTTTGTCTACTACTGTAGAAATGCAAAATGCCGTGTCATTGCTAATTTTTACTTGTATCCGAAATAAGTTGAAACGGCTTCTGTCGCATGTATTCTCAAAACTTTGGTGCCCCTCAATATGCAGCGTCCTGCATTTTACCATTAGTTCTGGTTGGCCCAATGATAAACCACCTTCTGCTGGCAGAAATACAACTTTACTTAAATACAGTCGTGAAAACAATACGTGTTTATAAGTATGATTCTGGCAAGGCTTGATTTAGTAAATGCGAAGCCCAGGAGACACACAGTTTTGGAGGCTCACCCGTAAATCACAAAACTGTTTTAAACACATGTTGAAGTTGAAGATAATAGATGTTTGTACTTGATTAGTTCTCAATAAGCATTGATTGAAAAAGATTGATTGTACGCACTTGTACTAGTTCTCAAGATTACATTACAACTAAAAGGGACCATACTTATTAAAAAAATAGCACTTTGTCTATGGAGTTCAGGGACGGTCAATAATGCATTCCTATATATTTATCTTAGCTTTATGATAGATGCTAAATTCCTGTGCAAAGAACTGGTCATATCTTGTTTAAGTTTTTTCGGTTGTTGTTAAATAGAAACAGAAATGTCTAGTTTGAAATGCTTTAGGTCAGAAATAAATTTTAATTTTTGACCAAAATGGTTGCCTTTCTGCAGGTAGCTTTTAATAGAACAAATGACTTCGTTTCAATATACTAGATAGTATAAAGACACCCAATGACACATTCTAATAAATTTGTAAATGCAGAATATTTTGTTATTGTTATAACAATTCTGAGATCGTTTCACATTTCATTTGCAGTTAGTTTTAACTTTTGAGAGAAATACAATTTTGACAGAAATTACACCATTTCCCTGAATATTATTAGATCAGTAGCAGTATTGAGATGTTTCAGATTTTTTTACGAGACAGAAAAAGAATATTAAACTTATCACATACTGTGACCGGAGCTGCTGTTTGAAACATCTGACGGTGCTAATGAGTTTTTGTTAAAACACTTCTGGTCATGAAGTTCGGTGCTTAATTGAAGTTCTTTTACTAGAAGTATATTTGCCGTGGTTTGCTACCGTTTTGTTGAGTTTTTGACCTGAATTATGGTTTTAAAGATCAAAGTAAAGTAACTACGGGACTAAATAAAAAATAAAATAAAAAGGAATACATGCTGGAAAATAATTGACTTCAATATTTATATTGATATGTTGATAAAATGCTGTTTTGGTACTCCCAGACTTTGGTGGCCCAAAGTGTCCGCTCTTAAAATTGGTCTAGGATTCTTTATATTACTATCATCATGGGCATTTCAGTAAGGCTTTGTTGTATGCCACATAACTGAATAGATGATAACGGAAATTCGAAGGGGGATTATTATTGGGAACGGGAGGATTGACGACCAACATGAGCAACTAGTAGGCCTGTAAGTAGTCTCGAGGGTTTATCATCTTCTATATATTTAAAACACAAGGCCATTTCTTTCTACAATTCACCAGCGCCCCACACTGGAGCGATTTTCATGATTGTTTTTAATGAAAGCTACTGAAACACACATTTGTCATTGCTAATTTTTATTGCCATAAGTAATTTTTTTTATGTTAGCGCGACATTTTCTTTGTACACTTCGCCGTTCGTTATTCTGGCGTTTGTTCTCGCTTCAGTACTTGCAGCGTCATCTGCCTTTCCTCGGTAGTCGGACTTGGAACTAAGCCGTCTGCTATTAACTACGTAGTTGCAATCGAAGTTCAAAGCTAAACGAAACAGCGGCGCCTTGGACTTTGCTTTTTATGTGAATGTGTTTGAGCTTACTCTTAGTCAAGAGGTGTTTTAGCGATGTCCCGAGTGCGATCGGTAGACGATTTGAAAGTTCAAATAGTGCCAAAAAGTCACAGGACTATGAATGTAGTATTTAAGGAGGTGCTTTGACATGTGAGTATACTTTCGAGATATTGAAGTAGGAGTCATCTTTTGACATGTTTACCCTTTATATTAGTAGTATATAATGACACACACACACACACACACACACACACACACACACACACAAAGAATTGTTAAAACCAAACTGGCAAAATATAACACATTTTTAATCCCATTACGTATTTGCACGATATAATTTCGGGTCACTGAAAGAACACCTCAATACTCCAATGTAATCCCGTTAACGACTGGTAAGCGCATGTTTATACAATAATGAGGAACGTCATCGTTAAATTCCTATAGGAGTAGTTGGAAAAATAAAAAAAATAATGGGAATATTAGGAAAATTTTGTTGTTGGTGACCCATTTTATACATTGCCCATTAATTATTCAACCGTTTATTATTGCCATGCATTTTATAACGAAGTAAATTTTTCCGTCATTTTTGTCCACCCCGGGCATCGAATTCGGGTCCCCTCACTCCGGAGTAAGTTGCTCTCCCAACTGAGCTACGTGGACGTATGTTCTCGCTGCTATCTGCCTTTATCTCATGTGCGTGCTGCGGTGAAGGCATCGTCACAATTTTACTACTACGTTCAAAAAGTTCCGGAACTTTTTGAACGTAGTAATATTACGATTCGTGTTATATGACAAGAAAAAATTCAGCCATAGCTTTTTCAGCCGTGCATGGACCGCGTTACGGACTATTTGTTATTATTTCATTTCAAGGTTTAACGTCTACCGTAGGCCACCCCGGTGGCGCAGTAGTCTAAATGCTTGCTTATAACCATTCGTCCGAGAAGTGACCGGGTTCGAATCACGGTGAGGCACGGATGTTGTGTTTTTCTTACGGAACAGGCTCTCTCCCTTCCCTGGAATTAGTGACCCTAGATCAGGGATAGGCGACTGCTTATAGCCCTTCGAGTTGCTTACGGTGGCAGTCAAGCCTTCAATCAAAAAAAAAAAAAAAAAAGGAGATTCCTGTAGTTTGTGATTTAGAGCTACGTGTCCCAGGAAAGGGATAGTGTGCCGTAGGGCAAACACAACACCTACACCTCATCAAGGATTCGAAACCAAGCGCAGCTCACCCGTTAGCCAGAAGTCCGTGCGTCTGATTGCTCAGCTACCGTGTCTACTACTCAACGGCAAATTAGTGAATTTCGAAAATCACATGGTGCTTCACTATACACTCGGTCACTAATCTAATCAGACAGTAAAAAAATTCCGCAGATATTTACTCATTTTGACTAACCATTCAACTGTAACTTGATCGGTAATCTATTCGCACTGTCACTTAGGTATCAAGTCGCCAACTGCTGAAATAGTCATTTAGCTGCCCAGTCAATCGCTAATCTGTGCATACTAATACTAACGTGTTATACCAACAGTCAGTTAATCGCCAGCCTATTCTGAAAATCACTTAATTATTCAATCAATAATGTATTCAGGCCATTGATGCACTTATTGAAATAATTTTACTCAATTTTTTTCCTTTTTGAGAAATTTAGCTGCACTAAAGCCGTTTGCTCATTTCCCAAAATGAAGTAGAGAGGGCCGCCCCGGTGGCGCAGTGGTCTAAGCGATGGCCTCTGATCATTCGTCCGAACGGGGTCCGGGTTCGAATCCCGGTGAGGCATGGATGTTGTGTTTGTCTTACGGCACTGGTTCTCTCCCTTCCCTGGAACCAGTGACCCTAAATTAGGGACGGGCGACTGCTTATAGCCCATTGAGTTGTTCACGGTGGTCGTTAAACCTCCAATAAAAAAAAAAAAAAAAAAAAAAAGAAGTAGAGAGGATGTTACCACATCTTTAGAACGATTTAACACCAATATAATTATGTTTGGGTCACTGGTTCAAGGGAAAGGAGAGAGCCAGTGCCGTAAGACAAACAGAACATCCATGCTTAACCGGGGTTTGAACCCGGACCCCTTTCGGACGAGTGATCAGAGGCCATCGCTTAGACCACTCCACTTTCTTCGCCTACTTCCTTCGCGGGTGGCACTTCAACAACCATAAGGAGGTGGCAGCTGGGGTGAAGGACTTCTTCGCCTCGAAGGAAAAGAACTGCTGCTGCTGTGGAATCGAAGAACTGGCAGGCAGATGGCTAAAGACGGTGGAACACGATAGCCTATACACTATATTGACAAAAGTCACCGGACACCTAGAAACACAACATAGCATTTATTGACATACATTAGTACGGTGACGGTCCACTTTTGGCCTTAATTCATGCACGGACCCTTTCAGACATGCTTTCGACAAGGTTTTGGAACACAGCGATAGGTATGCGCTTCCATTCAGTACATAATGCTACCGCTAACTGTTGCTTTGAAGTAGGCCTTGGTTCCAAACCTCTTATGCGGCACTCTGATTCATCCCATAGGTGCTCTATGGGATTAAGATCAGGGCCCGTCAAACTACGCCGTAACAGTCCTTGCTTTATGTCTCGGTGCATTATTCTGCTGGTACCAACAAGGCTCGGTTCCATAGTATTGCCACAGATTTGGTTGGGCATAATTGTCCAGAATATCGAGGCAGACGTGCTGGTTAACAGGTTTGTCCACGATAACCAATGGTCCGGTACCATACCACGAAAAACACTCTCACTCGAGTACACTGCCAGCTTCAAACTTGACCGAAGGAACGGTACACTGTGGTAAATAGCGTTCCCCGGCTGCCACCATACCACACGACCATCAGACTGATGGATCGTGTATCTGGATTCATCAGTCCATAGGACCCGTTTCCATTGATGTACGGTCCACGATAAATGTTCTTTACAGCAAGCTAAACGACGAGTAGCATTCCGAGTGGAGGTGAACGGTTTATGAGCAGCTGCATGACCACGGTAACCCATGGAATGAAGTTCCCTGTGAATGGTACGAGTACATACTGAGGTTCCAGCATTTTTGCTCAGCTGCACACTGAGGTCTTGTACAGTACTCTGTCGATTAGCTGTAAGGACTCTCCTGAAGCTTCGACGTCCCCTATCACTGATTTTCTTTGGTCTGCTGGTACGTTTTTCTTCTTCAGGCACGCCATGTGTCTTTCACTTATTCAGTACATCCAAAACAGTTGACTTGGGTACGTATAAACCCCTCTCGGTTTCTCTTATGGACAACCCACTGATATAACACCCAACAATCTTTCCTTTCTTAAAGTCAGTTCTCTCCCGCCTCGACATTTTCACTCAACCTCACAGTGCGGTATGATGGCGGTCAGCTGCAGTCTTGTTTTTATACCGTTTGCAGCTGCACCGCGCATCTTAACAACGCAGCATATCCGTTCATTTGCTTTTGCATGGTTTTGTCAATATAGTGTACTTTGAATGCTGGTCAGCTTTTGTCGTAAATTTACGTATGAAGTCATAAAGTGATCCAAATATTGCAAAACTGTTGACTCGCCCTCTGTATTGTGTTCTGTTTTGATTTGTGTTACATATTACTCATGATTTTCATTCAGTATTCAACTTAACACATTCATTCTAAATCCGTCTTATTTCAACACTAAATCGAGATGCAATTTTAATTCGAATATAGTCTTAAAAATAACTTTTATTACTTTGAAAATAAACGTACCCATGGTGCACATGTGTACCTAAGATGTTGTGTTGGCGTGTGTTGGTACATCTGAAGATGAGGTGAACGTCATCTCGAAAGTGCTAATGTGTGTGTGTTTTTAACCTGTACATAATTTTCATCTTTTAATAAATCGTGCTAAGACGTTATTGCTAGTATCCAGTTTTCTTCCGTTATGTTTGCTCTCTAGGCATCTATGGTTCCCGGTTTCTTTTGGTAAACTCTCACTTTTAGATACCTCCGTAAAAAGTAATCAGGAGGCGTCAGATCGGGCGAGCGCGGTGGCCACATACCCTTCGAAACGACGCAGTAACCGAAAAATGACTGAATTTCGGCCATACTGGTGTGTGATGTGTGTCATGTCGATCTCTCCTGGAATTGCTGTTGACAAGACTTTATCGATTCTGTTTCCCAATAAGTGCGAACAATAAACACTCGCTCCTACAGAGTATACCGATACATTTTCACACGTACGCAAACAGCCGCGAGCACGAGCACTCACTATCAACAACCGCATTGCGTTGACACGCTCAGCAAAGTGGCATAGCAAAGCTGCAGAGAGGCGCGTCCGGCTGTCTGGTGGACTGCTCCTTAGTGGCGCCACACTTAGGAATGTGTCTGCCACTAAGGCGCACTCCGGCTTGCTGGCGGACAGCGCCGGGTTCAATGCTGTCTGTACGCAAATTGTGGCCACTTCCAGCACATGTTGTGATGTAATCACATTTCGCCCGAAATGTGGTAAGTCCACCTCAAATTTTGTTGCAGTATCTTCATTGGTATTAATATTATTAAAGAAATGCCGGGTTCGGTAGCGAGTGGGACACCCTGTATTTGAATCCATGTTAATCCAGCACAAAACGAAGATAAGTTTCTCATCTGAATGTATTCATCGAAGAATTATCGCATTGTTTGCTTTAGCTCCATCGTATGTATACCACTACGTTCATTATCAAAGGTAACGCAAAGGCTACATGCCTCCCCGGTGGCGCAGTGGTCTAAGCGATGGCTTCTGATCATTCGTCTAAGATGGGTCCAGGTTCGAATACCGGTGAAGCATGGGTGTTGTGTTTGTCTTACGGCCTTGACTCTTTCCCTTCCCTGGAACCAGTGGCCCTAAATTAGGGACGGGCGAATTCTTATAGCTCACTGAGTTGCTCACGGTAGTCGTTAAACCTCCAATTGAAAAGCAAAAGGCCGCATAAACGTAATTAATATTTTATAAAATCAATGTTTGGGGGAAATATTTACCATGAAATTATACAAAATACTTTTAAACGTCCTTTATGGAAAGGATGACGTACTGTTTGGATTTCTTTCAAACCACTGATGTTGGAACTATGTCATTCTTGAACTTAGAATAACTTAGAAAAGTTCTTTAGCATATAATTGTACAGAACGAACAAAACCAACACCGAAAAGATTCAGTGGCAAAATATTGATTACGCGGGTCTATTAGTTTAATCACGTGAACTCAATCTCTTGAAAGGAATTTTTTTTATTTATTTAAAGCAAAAAGGAAGTCATGATCTCAATAGGTTCATTTAAGTAGAATAGGACCCCCCCCCCCCCGATGATCTGCGCAAATTAACTTGATTACGTGAGATCTTATTTACCCGGGAAAAAATTGTTTTATCGCTAATTCTTTTGAAAACGAGACACAAAATAACAAAACAATTATGGAAAGAGTTTAATGTTACATCCCGGTACAATAATTATGTAAATACTTTAATATGGGAACATCACAGCACTGCAATTACGCGAGCAGTTTAAACAGCCAGTTGTTTTAAAAGATTAGCTTGATTATGTTAGAACTGTTTGTCCGGAGAATAAAACATCTCATCTCTGCAATTCAGAAAGTTAACAAGAAGTGATACAATTTTCACCAGGATAGGTCAGATAGCTTCAAAAAGCATTTCTTATTTCAGAAGTTTAGCTCATACATTTGAGTTCATTTTTTGAGTAAAAAGTTATTTTTATCTTCAAAACAAAGAAAAACAATGCTCAGCTATTGCATGAACCTCTACTTTAAATCGAAAACACTATCTCGAGAAATTTATAGCGGATGTTCACACATTTTCAGAACGTTTTTAATATTAAATTACGGAAAATAAAAGAAGTTCAAAGAATTGAAACTGGCTAGAGCGTGTTACATGAACACGGAAGAAACATTTGCTGCAGTAAAACGTCGTCTGCTAAGAAAATGGCGTACGTAAACAAGCTGTGGATAGAAGGTTATATTTTTGATCTTTACGAAGACAAATAATCATATTCTGTATTCAGAAAACGCTGTGCACATCATGGAATTGGCATTTCTAAATGTAAAATAAGCAATATTATTAACAGTAGAGGGGAAAATGGTAAAGCATTGCTTTTAGCAGGAAGAAGAAGTTCAAAGAACTGAAACTGGCTAAAGCGAATATCAAAAGAATTCAAAAGTAAGGTCTGTGGTCTTAAAAGAAAATCCACCGACACAAATAACAATCTCTAAGTCCTTACAAATCTCTGCATCAACTGTAAACAAAGTAATAAACATTTTTTTGAATCTGAAAAAAAAATGAAAAGCATAATATTTACCGTCTCTTGCCTAGGCACGTAGCTGAATGCAGAACACGGTGTAGACTTCTTTACGAAAATCTTTTAGCCGGAGACAGATGGAAATTTATTGTGACTATTGATGAAATACGATTCTACCTAAACGACTTTAACAAAAAACGTCGATTTACTATCGCAAAAGAGCAGAAAGAGACTTACAAACTTGTTTCCAAGAATCCAAATAAAGTTTCAGTAAAGGATTCGTGATTATTGCTGCTTTCTCGCGCAATGGGAAATTTAAGATAAGAAAAGTTGAAAAGAATATTAAAATCAATTCTACATACACGGCCGTATCAGCGTAACATGACCAACCCGGGACTCACAGTGTACCCGCCCAGGCGCGTCACAGAGTGCACGTGACAAGGTCGACCACACGGAGATATAAGCAGCAGGCCAGGACAGATGAGTCATAGTGCGTAACGTAAGCACAATTGCCAGAGGTAGTGATTTGAAGGACGATCAAAAAGTAATGATCATTGGCTACGGCGCCAAGGGTTGAAGCATCTCAAAAACAGCAGACGTCGCGGGCTGTTCGCGAGGTGCTGTAGTAAGGGTTTACCAAGAATGGACCGCTGGTACACCGAGTACCTCCTGACGTCATAACTGTGTAGCCTTAAAGGCCATCGACCCCGAAGAAGACCGTCGCCTCCGTCGACTGGTAAAGGTCAATCGAAGAGCACCAGTGCAGCATTTGACTGCGCAAATGAAAACTTGGGCTCCCAGGTACGTGTCCCGGATAACAGTACAGCAAACCCCGCGGCACATGGATCTCAGGAGTCAACGCTGCGTCAAGGCATCCATGTTAACCTAGGCCCATCGGTAATGACGCATGCAGTTTGAATGGGTCTACCGTCATTCAACAGTGGAAGAAAGAGGAAAGGTTGCCTTATCCGACGAATCGAAGTTTCTACTGCACAGAAGTGACTGACGGTGGCTGATATGTCGTCAGACACACGACAACGAGCATACGGACATACTTGTCGGTCAAGTACAGGCCAGCGGTGGCAGTATGCATGCCTAGTTTGACCTAAGACCGCTGCTACCACTGGATGGGCCTTTGAAATTCTAATAGATACCAGATGCATCCCATCAGGTTGGACGTTTACCCTGGTGGTGATGGTGTCTACCAACAGGACAATGCGCCGTGCCATGTCGCCAAGGGAGTGCGTGACTGCTTCCAGGAACACGACAGCGATGTCTCCGTTTTCCCTTGGCCAGCGAAATCGCCCGATCTTAATCCCATAGAGTCCTTGTGGGACTGTTTGGATCAACAGGTTCGACGTGCCGACCCACAACCACGTCATCTCTGGGATATCCGTGCTCAACCTTCCACAGCACGGAGATCAACCTTAGCAGAGCACGGAGATGAACCTTCCAGGGCCTTATTGCGTTCATGCCACGCCGTCTCACCGCTGTCATCGGGGCCAAGGGTGGTTATTGTCATTATTAGGTAGGTGGTCATATTATTCTGATACGACTATGTATAACCGAAATAATGTTTTAATTCCTATATTTATAGAGGAAATATCATTCCTTTATCCACAGAGCCTTCAAGGAGTAGAGCACCATCAGGATAAGGCTACCAGTAATACATCCAAATCCACCACTATGTTTCTTAAAAAGATGAAAAAAGAGTCGCATATCAAGTTTAAACATCGTGCTTTCTTCGAAGTCCCCCTAATGTGTTACCAGTGGACTATTTTGTCTTTGGACTGCTAAAAAGAGCGCTTTCTGAACGCAGACCTAAACCAATGATTGGAATATGGAAAGCAATGAGGGAGGAGTTGGAATAAAATACCAATTTTAAGAAATTATCTTGGAAATCTAGATGTAAGTTCATAGTACGTCATCTCTGGGTGAGGCATGCATGTTGTGTTTGTCTTATGGTACTGGCTCTCTCCCTTCCCTGGAACCAGTGACCCTAAATTAGGGACGGGCGACTGCCTATAGCCCATTGAGTTACTCACGGTGGTCGTTAAACCTCCAATAAAAAAAAAGCAATTATTCGAAGCGGCAAGTCCGGACTACACTGAGGAGCAATTGAACTGGAGACAGCTGGCGTTATGCAAATGTGGCGCTGTGGGCAGCTGTGTAAACGCAAACGACACGACGTATGCAGCGATCCGATAATATAAGGAGTGATGCGACTAGAATCAGTAAGAGTCGGACGCAGTATGTGTAAGACAAAGGATGTAAGCGCATTTGATCGTGGGCAAATTGTTGGGGCCCAACGAATGGGTCACTCCATCTCGGAAGTCGTGCAGGCACTGGGATTTTCACGAGCCACTGTGTCATGGGTACATCGTGAGTACATCGAATCAGGTAAAACCATCCCTGCAAGGGCCAACTGCCGTGGACAACAGCGTGTGGATGAGCGGGGTCATCGTCGGCTAGCTCGCATTGTAACAGCGGATTAACGGGTCACAGTGCAAGAAATCACTCGGAAATTTAACGCTGGTGCACAAAAACGTGTAAGCAGCCACACCATCCAGAACCATCTCCTCGATATGGGGTACAGAAGCCATCGTTCCACGAGGGTACCGCTGCTGACCGCACATTACAGGGTGCAAAGATTAGCATGGGCGCGAGAACAGCGCCACTGGACCCTAGACATGTGGAAAACTGTTGCCTGGCCTGATGAGTCGAGATTCACGCTGGTACATGCGGATGGCAGGATACGAGTACGGCGCAAACCACATGAAGCGATGGATTCTTCTTGCCAGCAGCGTACTCTTCAAGCTGGTGGGGGTGGCATTCTCGTCTGGGGACTGTTTACGTGGACTGAAATAGGACTCCTGGTACGTGTGACATCGTCCCCCACAGGTTAACGTTACCGGGATATCCTGGACGGCCATTTGCTCCCATTTGTACGTCTTCAACATCCCACTGGGGACCTCATCCCGCAACAAGACAATGCACCGTGCCATCGCTCCCGAATTGTATCCGAAATGGTTGGATGAACACTCCACCGTCGTGACCTCGCTTCCTTGGCCAGATAGGTCACCTGACCTCAATCCTATCGAGCACATCTGGGAAACATCAAATCTTCGTGAACTGTGGGAGCTTGTTCAGGGGTCGTGGATCCGTATGGCCTTCCCATCGCTTCCGGTGTCTTGTCGAGTCCATGCCGAGACGAATCGCCGCCGTCATCAGGTCGAAAGGTGGTGCTACACGTTACTAGACAGGTGTCTCTAATTCAATTGCTCTTCAGTGTATGTGCTGGGAGAGGCATCAGTCCGATGCCCTCAAGTTCCTGGAGTTTTGCCAGGCTCGTTTGCGCGGTATGAGACCGACTTTTGTCCTTCTGTAGGAAAGCGCGCTTTCTGTTCACCAGTGCCGGCTACTTCTCCAAAACGGCATACACCACAGCTCTAGCTGTTCAGAGTAGAGGTTGGCGCTGATGGTCCCTCCGTCTGGAATAAATTCATAATGGATTATTCCCTTGAAATTCCACCAGACGCAGAGCATCGGCTTGTGCTCGAAACGGCTGCGTTTGGCAGCAGGCTCAAGAAACTGGCCAGGGCTCAACCACTGCTGTGTGTTAGGATTACGGAAATGGACCCACTTTTCATCGCACGTAACAATTCTCTTGATGAAACGTACACCGCATGGGTTTTCTAGGAGTTTCGTACACACTTTCACTCGGCGGTTTGCTTCAGCTGGCGTCAGTTCGTGAAGGACAATGTGTCAGCTACGGTTGACCTTGCTGAGGACCTGAAGGAGACGAACCACGGTGATCTGTGATATGTCCACCTCGCCTGATAATCTCCGAGTGCTGGTTGTTAGATTTGCCTCTACGGACTGGCGCACGGCCTCCGAATCCACGGTTCGCGGCCTACCTGACCTTGGCTGATCGTCGAGGTTTCTATCACCTGAGCGAAATGTCTTGAACCATCTGGTTGCTGTGGTCCACGGAATCTTTCCCTTTCTCATGGCAAATGTTTCGTGTTGCTTGAGCAGCGTTATGGCCAAGTTCAAACTCGTAAAGCAAAAGTTCCCTAATTAGCCGGTTGTGGCTGTTCATCTTTTAGGAGTACCAACCACAGACAGAACGACGACACGCAATGCTGTTCACAACAACGACTACCACTTTATATGCCTTTCGACTGACTGCAGTGCGAGACTTGAACTAGTTTAAACACGTGACACACCCGCCGTAGCACATGCGTTTATGCAAATATTGCAAAACTTTCGACCACTCTCTGTATTAGCGAAGGAATCATATACTCATCTGCCCGCTAGCGTCACTTTTCCATCAGCACTACGTGAACAAACTACAGGGTGAAGTTCTCAGTAGGGAATATGTCCAGATAGTCCACTTCACATGTAATATGTAATGCATGTCTGAATAAGACTGGTTTCAAATGAATATGTTAATAAGATAATTTGATATCCTTTATCTCGAAATAAGAGAAAGAAGACTATTTTCGAATGAATGCATTCATATGAAAATTCGGTAGTGATGAAAGTTGAGTCCTGATTACCACATTCCGATAAAAAATGATTTTCGGTCGATGTCAATATTAGATGTGTTTCCCCATGAACACATTCTGCTGAATATACACCGCCGGCCACCCAAAACGCAAGACCAAGAAGGACATGAGATAGCAAAGCCAGATTTACTGGACACATAACAACAGATACAGAGATGAAACGGTTGAGCTTTAAGGACCGTGCGACGTGCGGTACACGCAGACATCAATAGTCCGTGTGGCCCGCATGGCTGGCAATAACGACCGCTACACACCGCGGCATCGAACGAAAGAGGCTTTGGATGTGGGCTTGGGATATGTCGGTCCAGGCTGCTTCCACACGTTGCCACAGTTCATCAGGCCTAGCCGCGGGTGGTGCTTGCCGGGCCATTCGGTTGCCGATCAGCGACCAGACGTGTTCGATGGGCGACATATCGGGAGAATAGGCGGGCCACGGCAGCAGTGACACCTGGTAGGCAGTGAAGAACTGTTGCACGATGCGTGCCACGTGCGGGCACGCATTGTCCTTTTGAAACGTGGCGGCTGGAACGTCCTGCAGGTAAGGGAGGACTACAAGCTCCAAAACGTCGGAGATGTAGTAGTGGCTGTTGAGTGTACCGGCGATGCGTACCAGAGGGGTGCGGGTGTCATTATCCAATTGAGCCCCAAACCATAACGCCAGGCGACGGACCGGTATAGTGATGCATAATGCATACGTCATAAAGTCTCTTGCCGCGGTGCCGCTACACGCTGATCCGACCATCGTGGTGTCACAGGCAGAAGCGGGATTCGTCGGAGAAAACAATGTCGTGCCATTCCGTATTCCAGGCGTGGCGTTCAACGGTCCACTGCCGCCGCACTCGCCGGTGGTGTAACGTCAATGGTAATCGGAGCAATGGGTGCCATGCGACATGTCCCCGCTCCTGCAGACGACGTCGAACGGTACGTGCTGACGCAGGTTGTTGCGCAACACACCCTTAATTCCTGCGCTAACGTTCGTGATGTGGCGGTGCGAGCCGTCAATGCCCGCCGCACAACATGCCGGTCCTGTCGTTTGGTGGTGTGCCGCAGCTGCGGCAATCGCTCACGTCGGTTTGTCCGTCCCTCCTGCACCTACCGAATCCATACTCGTCTCACTGTGTCTGGATGTCGTCATACACGGGCGCCGATGTCTCGGTACGATAAACCGCTGTCGTGATAAACCGCTGTCGTGATAAACCACTATTCTTCTTCTGTCGAACTCCGAAACGTGCTGGAATGACTGCCGTATTCTGCGACGAGGCATCAGGAAGCTTCCCACGCACAGGTCCAGCAGCACAACCCACTTCCACTACTTACACCCCGCCTTCTGTGCACCCTTCTTATAGTGCTTCTCGGTGGCGTGCCGGGCGCACATTATTTGCATATGCCCTGCAAGGCTAATCGTTTGCATGTCCTCTCGCGGGCGACGCATGCTGCGAATTTCAGGCCAATCGGATGCTTCCTTCTTGGTGTTGCATTTTGGGTGGCCAGCAGTGTATTTCCATTGCAGTTGGCTGTCGCAATGAAATAGTTTTCCGTTTAATTTACTTGTGTGAGAGGGTATGTATTTTGCATTGTCAGAAGAGATGTATTGTTACTGAAAGACGATACTCTGCGACAGAATCGGATTGATGGAAGATATATATCACTTATGTATCCTGAACACGAGAAGATAATGTTACGTAGTTCATCTGACGTGTCATGGGCGTAAGAAACCTATAAACCGATCATATGTTTTCCGTACGGCACTTCTAACAGCTATTTGGAATTTGGGTAATAGAAGATAAATAAACGCAAAGAATATTAGAACAAGAAAGTTTTCGTGAAAGTAACAATGCATTGGCCGGTTCGAAGAGTATATGGTTTATTGAAAGCTAACTCACGGATGAAAATTAAAAGCTTCTGTATTTTACGGCTTCTATTGAAACACTCGGTACTATGTAGCTCTTTCAACTTCTAAATTGACTATTATACTGTTTGGAGCGAAAGAGGTTAAACAGTTACTTAGAAATCTCCCAACTAATAAGTAGCGAGATCATTATAAAACTAACGAAGTGGCATTACACAAATGCTATTTAGTTTCTGATGCACAAGCGATTTAATAATTGTCTAAATTCAAAGATTAAAATTGCATTTAATTGGAGCTTCGTCTCGATCCTCTTACAATATTATGAGAGAAATACCAATTATTCTCCGAAGGCAATGGCATTTGAAATTTTAATGAGCTTCTAAATTCAATCGCATGTAATAATTTTAGACCCTTTCCATTCTCACTTGAGACAATATGAGCACACAGGAAAGTAATTCTGAAAATATTTGTGGTTTCACCTGCAGGAAGGGAAAAACAACTTTTGAAATTAAAATAGCGTTTTTTAAATAAAGCAAATAAACGTTTTGGAAAATTAAAAAAATATAAAAGGTATGCACTACAGAGTAAGCTAATTTCTCAAAATACGTGGATAATACCCAAATATAACACATTAGCAAATTTGCGGGATAATAACTGGATAGAGGTTCACATGTACAGAGGTGCTCAAATTTTAAGCAACCATCACAAGAGCCAAATTAAAGGACAATAAGTGACAAAAGAATGAACTTAAGGAAAGGGACTTTATGTATGTCATGCGGTAGAGTATTTCGCACTTGTGAATACAAAGGAATTAAAATGTATTCAAATACGTCCAAGCCTATGAGCCTGCGCGAAAAAAACAACAGTGAAATAAGGCATGAAACGATATCACATAAATCAGCAAAAAGAAAGCACTACATTCTTCAATACAAAATGTGATCATCACGGACAGCAATGTAAGTTTCACAGCGCCGAAATATGATTTGAATGAGGATACCCGCAAGAAACTGTGGGACGAATTTTCATTCTTCGAGAAAAACACACTTGCAGAGATGTTAGAGGAAGGGAGTAAGTAGAAGTTTGTCAATATAAAATGTCCAAAACATGTTCTATAGGATTAAGATCTGGTGGCCATATAGGCGGCCAATCTATACATAGTGTAATATCTTCGCTTTCAATATATTTATTGATCAGCAAAACCCTTTGAGGTCGAGCGTTGTCTGTTAACAGGAAATGTGTACCCATTGCATCACTAAAAATAAAAACATGATAACCCGGTATCTCGTCGCGATATTAAGAAGCTGTTAGATCACGAAGGTTTTTCTTATTTAGCGGAAAGCCGAAGGACCGTTGATACAAATTCCGAATCAAACAATTACTCCACTATCTCTGAAATGGTCCCGTTTCCTAACGTTCATTGGCTGGCATCGCGACCCACGTTCTTGCCTTAGGATTTTTCTCTAATAATAATCTAGTTGCAAACAGAGTCTGTTCTCATTGGTGAAGATCACGTGTACCCATTTTTGATCAGCCCATATGCACATTTTCACCACACCATTTGAAGCGAACTATTTTCTGCGATACTCTCAAGAGAACACACACACAACAACCAATCGTGTACACAGACCACTGTTATGCAATCTTTGATATACGGTATGTCGGATACAATACTCCCAGTTGACAAAGTGGGAGTCTGGGGCGATTAACGTGACGAGAGAGCGAGAGAGAGAGTACAGGCAGACAAAGACGAATTGATGTCATTTGTCCCGAAATAAGGATGACTTCGATTCAATGTATTCAACTCAAGATACTAAGGAGATATTAAATTAAGGAGAGGCAATTAGAGTGTGAAACAGAGAGGCAGAAAGAAGCAGTCAGGCAGATGAAGGGTAGCCACGAAGAAAAACTAGCGGACAAGGAGATGTAGAATGAACCAGTCCGAGACAAAAACAAATAAAGAGATACAGTGGACGACGAAATCAGAAAAAAAGGCAGATCGACAGAGAGGGATGATTGGATAATAAGGTAGAGACAAATGAAGAAACAGAAAGAAACTGACAAACAGAGGACGAGCAGCGAGAGAGAGAGAGAGAGAGAGCAAGGCAGAAGGAAACACGCAGGGAGACTTAGGGAGGAACAAGGAGAAAATAATAGACAGAATAAAACGGCAGAGGGGCAGATAGAAGTACAAAAGGAAAGAGTGGCATGCAAACGACAAGCCGAGAAATATATACACTATAATGACAAAAGTCACCGGACACCCTTGCGGAAGCAAATGAACGGATTCGTTGCGTTGTTAAGATGCGCGGTATAGCTGCAAATGGTGTAAAAACAAGCCTGCAATTGACCGCGATCATATCGCACTGTGAGGTTGAGTGAAAATGCCGCGGCGGGAGAGAACTGACTTTGAAAAAAGGAAAGATTGTTGGGTGTTATATTAGTGGGTTGTACATAAGAGAAACCGCGAGGCGTTTAAACATACCCAAGTCAACTGTTTCGGATGTACTGAATAAGTGGAAGAAACATGGCGTGCCTGAAGCAGCAAAACGTACCGGCTGGCCAAAGAAAAAAATCAGTGATAGAGGACGTCGAAGCCCCAAGAAAGTCGTTACTGCTAATCGACGGAGTACTGCACAAGACCTCAGTGTACAGAAGAGTAAAAATACTGGAACCTCGGTATGTACACGTATCATTCGCAGAGAACTTCATTCCATGGGTTACCGTTGTCATGCGGCTGCTCATAAGGCTTTCATCTCCACTCGGAATACTACTTGTCGTTTAGCATGGTATAAAGAACGTTTATCGTGGACCGTAGATCAATGGAAACGGGTCCTATGGACTGATGAATTCAGATACGCGATCCATCAGTCTAATGGCCGTGTGTGGGTATGGCGGCAGCCGGGGGAACGTTATATACCAAAGTGGTACTAATGTATGTCAATAAATGCCGTTCCTACGGTCAAGTTTGGAGCTGGCAGTTTATTCGTATGGGAGTGTTTTTCGTGGTATGGTTCCGGCCCATTGGTTATCCGGAATAAACCTGTTAACCATCACATCTACCTCGATATTCTGGACAATTATGCCCTACCAACTCTGTGGAAATACTGTGAAACCAAGCCTTGTTGGTACCAGCAGAATACTGCACCGAGGCATAAAGCAAGGACTGTTACGGCGTGGTTTGACTATAATTCTGTATCGCGTGTGGACTGTCCAGCACACAGCCCTGATCTTAATCCCATAGAGCACCTATGGGATGAATTAGATCGCCGCATAAGAAGTTTGGAACCAAGGCCTATTACTAAGCAGCAGTTAGGGGCAGTGTTATGTACTGAATGGAAACGCATACCTATCGCTGTGTTCCAAAACTTTGTCGAAAGCATTTCTCGAAGGGTCAGTGCATGGTATTAAGGCTAAATGTGGACGGACACCGTACTAATGTATGTCAATAATTGCTATGTTGTGTTTCTCTTTTATGTGTCGAGTGATATTTGTCAATATAGTGTACATATATATATATATATATATAGAGAGAGAGAGAGAGAGGGATGTAAGGTCAGGTGATGCGTAACATCACAGCCTCTCCTTGACAAATGTCAACCCCGCCTTCTCGTGGTGCATCCTGTTCCCACTAAGGGGGCTCTGACGACCGCCCATAGCGGTATAACTATACCATCGGGATCAGAGGAAATGCTATCCCACACTCACCAACCCGCTTGGCCAGCGTGGTGAGTTATGGCCAAACCCTCCAAAATGATTCCACAACTTAAATCTTGGCCCTCAGTCTCCGGCAGCTGGAATGTATCTGGCCAAGGCAGCGGCCAGTGCGACATGAAGGCAGAGGGTGCTAAGAATCCCGGAGGACCGGACTAGGCTGCCATCTGATGCTGACCTTGGCTACTTACAATGGACGCTCCCTATCTTCTGATTCAAGGCTTCTTGAATTGGAAGAGGAACTACAAAGGATCAAGTGGGACATCGTGGGGCTAAGTGAGGTAAGGAGGAAAGGAGAAGATCTCATCGAACTGAAAAGTGGACATCTCTTCTACTATCGTGGGACAGATACTGGCAGAACTAGTGGTGTTGGATTTATCATAAACAAGAAACTGAAGGACAAAGTTGTAGAAGTTGAAAGTTCCTCTGACAGAGCTGCACGACTTGTTATCCAACTCTCGAAAAGATACCAGGCTCAGATTATTCAAACTTATGCACCCACCACAAGTCATCCTGAAGAAGAAATTGAAGAATTTTATGAGGAAATTTGTCATCTAAATAATAAAGGTAAGCAGCATTTGAAGATAATTATGGGAGATTTCAATGCAAAAATAGGGCAACGGCAACAGAATGAAACTTCAGTAGGTAAATTCGGTAACAAAAAATTCGTCATAGAAGACTGCAGTGTGCTAAACAAGTTCAACACAGGTAGTGACCATAGATTGGTGAGATGTAGGATGCACCTCAACACTAAACTTGAACGTGGCAAGCTCATAGGACAAACAAAATCTATTGACATAACCAACCTTAAAAAACACCATAATACCTTCAAGTTAGAACTGAAGAACAGGTTCTTTGCTTTAGAAGGCCTAACATCGGAAGAAGTGGACATCTCTGAAGTTAACAGAAAAGTAACCAAAGCTCTTATGGAAACAGCAACAAAATTAGCTGGGTCTAAGAACAAGTTGCATGTGAACAAATTATCAGGAAAAACCAAAATGTTGATGCAAAAAAGAAGAGAGATGAGGACAACTAAAGAAGATGTGACTTCCAAAGTGGAATATATAGAGCTATGCAAGACAGTAAGAAAAAGTATCACTGAAGACGTAAGGAAATTCAACTGTGAACTAGTGAGGAAAGCAATTGAAAACAACCAAAGCCTAAAGATAGCAAAGGGACATATCAGTAAGGGAAGAAAACAGATTATGGCACTGAGAAAAAGAAGATGGTTCTGTAACAAGAAATAGAGGCGAAATTTTGACAAGAGTGAAAGATTTCTACTCCAAATTATATGAAAGGGATGATATATGCACTCCAGACATCATGAAAGATACCAGTACCAGAGTTCCTCCAGTCCTTCCAGCAGAAGTTGCACATGCAATCAAGAACATGAAGCGAGGAAAAGCTCCAGGAGAAGATGGAATTACTGTAGACATCATACAAGAAGCAAGTGGAGAAATCGAAACAGTACTCGCCCAAATTTTCACTCGATGCCTTAATGAAGGAAAGATTCCTGAGGGATTGGAACACCGCTACAATGATCCTGCTACATAAGAAAGGGGACATTGAGGATCTCGGAAACTACAGACCTATCAGCCTCCTATCAGTAGTTTATAAAATCTTCACTAAAGTTCTTTCACACCGCTTGAAGGTAACACTGGACATGGCTCAACCGAGAGAACAAGCTGGATTCAGGAGTGGCTACAGCACAATAGATCATATCCACGTGCTGAGAGAACTAATTGAAAGAGCGAGGAATATGAACTTCCATTGTGCATGGCTTTTATCGATTATGAAAAAGCCTTTGATTCGGTGAAACCATCAGCAGTTACAATGGCTCTGAAAACCTGCGGTATTGAAGATGCATACATTAATATTATTAATAACATCTATGAAAATGCAAGTGCAAAGATTAGGCTGTTTGAAAATACAACACACGTAAAAATTGGGAAGGGAGTGAGACAAGGTGACACCATATCTCCGAAGCTCTTTAATGCCACATTGGAGGGTGTTTTTCAGTCACTGAGCTGGGAAAACAAGGGGATAAAGATTAATGGAGATTATCTAACCCACCTTCGTTTTGCTGATGACGTAGTCATTTTTGCAACTACCCCATCAGAGCTGCAGAGTATGATCCAGGAACTTGCTGACAAGAGTAAAGAAGTGGGATTAAAAATGAACTTTCAGAAGACAAAAGTGATGTTCAATGCTTTTACAAGAAATGAAGATTTATCGATTGATGGAGAAAAGCTGGAGATAACAGACACGTACGTTTATCTTGGACAGCAGATATCAAGTGAGGGTCACATTGATGAAGAAATTAATCGGCGTACAAAACTTGCCTGGAGAGCTTTGGAAGAAACAGCATAATTTTCAAGAGCAATATGCCATTATGTCTTAAAAGAAAAGTGTTTGATCAATGCATCCTTCCAGTGCTTACGTATGGTGCGGAGGCGTGGACCTTAACTAAAGAGACATACAAAGGCTGCAGACAACTCAAAGAGGCATGGAGAGGTGCATGCTTGGTGTAACCAGGAGAGATAAGAAGAGGAACTCGTGGATCCGAAAAATGACAAGAGTGGAAGACATCATGATCAGAGTTAAATCCCTGAAATGGCAATGGGCTGGACATACTGCCAGAAGGACAGATCATCGATGGACAGCCGAAATTTTAGATTGGATTCCAAGGGACAGGAAAAGACCCAGAAGAAGACCACATGGGAGATGGGTGGATGAAATTCGAAAGTATGCAGGGGGTGACATGGAGGAGACTGGCACAAGACAGACCGTTGTGGAGGAAACTTGGGGAGACCTTCGTCCAGCAGTGGATTGATAATGGTTGACAATGATGATGATGATGATAGAGAGAGAGAGAGAGAGACCTTCAAGTTGGAACTGAAGAACAGATTCTCTGCTTTAGAAGGCCTAACATCGGAAGAAGTGGATATTTCTGAAGTTAACAGAAAAGTAACCAAAGCTCTTATGGAAACAGCAACAAAATTAGCTGGGTCTAAGAACAAGTTGCATGTGAACAAATTATCAGGAAAAACCAAAATGTTGATGCAAAAACGAAGAGGGATGAGGACAACTAAAGAAGATGTGACTTCCAAAGTGGAATATATAGAGCTGTGCAAGACAGTACAAAAAAGTATCACTGAAGACGTAAGGAAATTCAACTGTGAACTAGTGAGGAAAGCAATTGAAAACAACCAAAGCCTAAAGATAGCAAAGGGACATCTCAGTAAGGGAAGAAAACAGATTATGGCACTGAGAAAAGAAGATGGTTCTGTAACAAGAAATAGAGGCGAAATTTTGACAAGAGTGAAAGATTTCTACTCCAAATTATATGAAAGGCATGATACATGTACTCCTGACATCATGAAAGGTACCAGTACCAGAGTTCTTCCAGTCCTCCCAGCAGAAGTTGCACATGCAATCAAGAACACAAAACGGGAAAAAGCTTCAGGAGAAGATGGAATTACTGTAGACATCATACAAGAAGCAAGTGGAGAAATCGAAACAGTACTCTCCCAAATTTTCACTCGATGCCTTAATGAAGGGAAGATTCCTGAGGATTGGAACAACGCTACAATGATCCTGCTACATAAAAAAGGTGACATTGAGGATCTCAGGAACTACAGACCTATCAGCCTCCTATCAGTGGTTTATAAAATCTTCACTAATGTTCTTTCACACCGCTTGAAAGTAACACTGGACATGGCTCAACCGAGAGAACAAGCTGGATTCAGGAGTGGCTACAGCACAATAGATCATATCCACGTACTGAGAGAACTAATTGAAAGAGCGAGGGAATATGAACTTCCATTGTGCTTGGCTTTTATCGTTTATGAAAAAGGCTTTGATTCGGTGAAATCATCAGCAGTTACAATGGCTCTGAAATCCTGCGGTATTGAAAATGCCTACATTAATATTATTAATAACATCTATGAAAATGCAAGTGCAAAGATTCGGCTGTTTGAAAATACAACACACATAAAAATAGGAAAGGGAGTGAGACAAGGTGACAGCATATCTCCGAAGCTCTGTAATGCCACATTGGAAAATGTCTTTCAATCACTGGACTGGGAAAACAAAGGGATAAAAATTAATGGAGATTATCTAACCCACCTTCGTTTTGCTGATGACGTGGGTCATTTTTGCAACTACCCCATCAGAGCTGCAGAGTATGATCCAGGAACTTGCTGACAAGAGTAAAGAAGTGGGATTAAAAATGAACTTTCAGAAGACGAAAGTGATGTTCAATGCTTTTACAAGAAATTAAGATTTATCGATTGATGGAGAAAAGCTGGAGATAACAGACACGTACGTTTATCTTGGACAGCAGATAGCAAGTGAGGGTCACATTGATGAAGAAATTAATTGGCGTACAAAACTTGCCTGGAGAGCTTTTGGAAGAAACAGCATAATTTTCAAGAGCAATATGCCATTATGTCTTTAAAGAAAAGTGTTTGATCAATGCATCCTTCCAGCGCTTACGCATGGTGCAGAGACGTGGACCTTAACTAAAGGAGACATACAAAGGCTGCAGACAACTCAAAGTAGCATGGAGAGGTGCATGCTTGGTGTAACCAGGAGAGATAAGAAGAGGAACTCGTGGATCCGAAAAATGACGAGAGTGGAAGACATAATGGTCAGAGTTAAATCCCTGAAATGACAATGTGCCGGACATACTGCCAGAAGGACAGACCATCGATGGACAGCCGAAATTTTAGATTGGATTCCAAGGGACAGGAAAAGACCCAGAAGAAGACCACATGGGAGATGGGTGGATGAAATTCGAAAGTATGCGGGAGTGACATGGAGGAGACTGGCACAAGACAGACCGTTGTGGAGGAAACTTGCGGAGTCCTTCGTCCAGCAGTGGATCGATAATGGTTGACAATGATGATGATGATGATGATAGAGAGAGAGAGAGACAGAAAGAGAGACAGAGAGACGGGGGAGAGAGAAAGAGAGAAAGACGAACATAGGGCGACCAAAGCATATAGAAAGAAGTGTGAATGAGATTCCAAAATTAATGAATCTTTTATCACCACCGAAAGACATTCCGTAGCATTCTACAAAAAGAAAAAAAAATCACATATTTAGCTCTTTCAAGCTCAAGTTGATTGGAATCGCGTTTCCACTCGCATTAGAGCATTAGAAATGATTTCACTGATATTCGTCCTTAAAACATTTAAACCGCATTGAGGCTAAAGCAAGTGAATGAACTGCTTGCTAATATGCACCCGATGGTCAAGCGATATAAGGCGTGGACATCTGATCATTTGAGATGCTAGATTTGAGTTCGAATCCCGGGTAACACTCAGATGACCTGCGTTTTAATTACCTTCCTTTCAGCACAGGTTCCAACCAGGAACCTGTGCCGCTCAGCTGGGGCTGCTGTGGGAACAAAATGCTCTGTTCATCTATTGCATCTGAAATAAAGACAAGTTAGTAAAATCATGCAATGCATTGATTATAATACGCTTTCCAACATACCAGAAATCATTACTCAAGTTATTACTCAAGTTATGAGGATAATGGCTGTGGAATAAATCTCGCTCTTGTGGCCTGACCTTT
The DNA here is from genome assembly GCA_039090855.1 of Macrothele yani. Lineage (NCBI taxonomy): Eukaryota > Metazoa > Arthropoda > Arachnida > Araneae > Macrothelidae > Macrothele > Macrothele yani. The sequence continues at coordinate 159,323,353 of CM077024.1, read as the reverse complement.
GATCCCATTTCGATGATATTCTACAGAACCAGTTCAGTATACCTCCGAAATAACATGATAAAATTTTGTCGCAATCGACAAAATTTTATCATGTTATTTCATGATAAAATTTTGTCGCAGTCCTGATGCATAAGGGCTATGGAATAGATCCCGCTCCTGTGTCCTAACCTTTGACCCCATTTAGCCCATTTTCAAAAGGATTTGTTCCCAGGCAGGCCCCTACAACATACAACTATTTCATCCAAATCGAAACCTTTTTACGTAAGTTATGACGCATAATGGCGATGGAAGTGATTCCGTTCCTATGTCCTGACCTTTGACCCCACTTCAATCATTTTCAATAGGGTTCGTCCCCAGGCGATCCCCTACCACATACTGAAATTTCATCGAAATCGAACCATATGTACCCAAGTTATGAGGCATAAGGGCAATGAAATGGATCCCGCTCCTATGTCGTGACCTTTAACCCCATTTGTCCCATTTTCAATAGGGTTCGTCCCCAGGTGGTCCCCTATCACATAAAAAATCGAACTATTTTTACGTGAGTTATCGTGCCGACAGACAGACGGACGGACGGACAGACGGACGGACGGAAAAAGCTGGAGCATATACGCTTCTTCAACCTACGGTTGGGAAGCGTAAAAAGAAACAAGTTAGTAAAATCATGCAATGCATTGATTATGATACGCTTTCCAACATAATAGAAATCATTGCTCAAGTTATCACTCAAGTTATGAGGGTAATGGCTGCGGAATAAATCTCGGTCTTGTGCCCTGAACTTTGATTCCATTTCGATGATATTCTACAGAACCGGTTCAGTATACCTCCGAAATAACATGATAAAGTTTTGTCGGAATGGAAGCATTTTTACGTAAGTTATGATGCATAAGGTCTATGGAATAGATTCCGCTCCTGTGTCCTAACCATTTGACCCCATTTCGCCCATTTTCAATATGATTCGTTGACCCCATTTCGCTCATTTAATAGGCAGGCCCCTACAGCATACTATTATTTCATCCAGATCGAATAATTTTTACGTAAGTTATGACGCATGACGGCGATGGAAGTGATTCCGCTCCTATGTCCTGACCTTAGACCCCATTTCGCCCATTTTCAATAGGGTTTGTCCCTAGGTGGTCCCCTACCATATATTAAAATTTAATCGAAATCGAACCTTATTTACGTTAGTTATGACGCATAAGAGCAGTGGAGTGGATCCCGCTCCTATGTGCTAACCTTTGACCCCATTTCGTTCACGTTCAATAGGGTTCCTTTCCAGGTGATCCCCTTCCACATACTAAAAGTTCATCGAAATCGAACGATTTTTACTCGAGTTATCGCGCAGACGAACATACGCACACAAAGCGTGACGTAATGAGGCAGATGGGAATCGCGACCATCTACTCGCAAGCGTGTGACGTCATAAAACTTTAATGGGATCCACACACAACACGTGACGCAATGAGACAGATGGCGTGACCGCGCGCCAACATATCAAGCGCGAGAGTGTGACGTCATAAGATCGTCCCCAAGTGGTCCCCTAACACATAATAAAATTTAATCGAAATCGAACCATTTTTACGCACGCTATGACGCATAAAGGCAATGGAATGCATCCCGCTCCTATGGCCTGACCTTTGACCCTACGTCACTCATTTTCAATAGGTTTCATTCCCAGGTGGTCCCCTACAATACACTAAAATGTCATCGACATCGAACCATATTTACGCAAGTTATGACGCATAAGGGCAATGGAATGAATCCCGCTCCTATGCCGTGACTTTTGATCCCATTTCGTCCACTTTCAATAGGGTTAGTCCCTAGGTGGTCCCCTACCACATACTAAAATTTTATCGAAATCGAACCATTTTTACGTGAGTTATCGTGCCGACAGACAGACAGACGGACAGACGGACGGACAAAGCTGGAGCATATACGCTTCTTCAACCTACGGTTGGAAAGCGTAAAACACGAAGTCTGCTGCCAAGGAATTATACCCATGTGCTCGGATAATTTGTCATTGTTACGTAGCAAAGAGATCCAGAACTTTTTCAGATATAATTAATGTTAGAGGGACCTGCATCTATACGACATCTAGGTCTTTTCTCGTCATAACAACTTGGTGTGATGTTTCTTCCTGTTAGTGACGTCAGCGATTACGAGGGTTCTTTCGTCTGTCAGTTTTACTTTCGAGATGAGCTCTCAGGTAATTAATTTTCTCAGTAGCTACGATTTTCTGACCTTCATTTCCAATTTTATTTCTAAGTAACAGATAGGATAAGACGCGCAGAGTTTTATGTTCAGAGGACAAAGCTGCTCGGCTTGTAGTCTCAGCACACACTTCCATGTAACATGTATGAAATAATGCTACGCCCTTCCCTTCCACGTATTACATACACATAAAGAAAAATGTGGCAGATGTAGAAAGTTATGCACAAAAGTTTTAAGAAAATAAATTCTAACCAATATAATAATGAATAGGAACACGTCTATATAAGATATTACAACTATACTAGTTATCCGAATTTATTGGCGTGTATAAAATCAAGGTTTCCAAGTTTTCTCACATCAACCAGATGGCTTTCTCAAGGATGGTAGACAGCAAACTGCAAACTGGATAATAGAACTGGATAATACTGTAGAACAGTTTGCAGTTTGCTGTCTACCATCCTTGAGAAAGCCATCTGGTTGATGTGAGAAAGCTTGGAACCTTGATTTTATACACGCCAATAAATTCGGATAACTAGTATAGTTGTACTATCTTATATATAGTTGGTGTACAGTTCCTTGTGTTATTATTTAGGAACACGTCTATTGAGGATTTATACGTTGAGTGCAGAGTTATATGTTTGAAACCAATGTAGAAGAAAGGTCTCTTCAAATAATATCAGGAGAGGTTTATGTTTCAAACAATAGAAGTTGAGGAATTCTGTTCTGATGCGTTTTAAGGGGACTACGCAGGTTTGACATTTAAAAAAATGGCTTGCGTTTAATTGTTTATAACACGATCTCAAATAAATATCAAACGTTTTGTCTGTATAGGGGTATTCAGTATAGAATGATAAAATAAGAAAGTGTCGCGATATTTATTCCCAGGCGAATAATATTGGCTCTCCAACGTAATGAGGCAAACCATGTAAAATTCGATTTTACCACGATTACAGTCGAATGGACGAAGATTTCAGGAAACCCCAGGGACACTTCCTCTTCTTAGGCTTCTCTCTATTGATTATACCTGAAAAATTGAAAATAAAATGCAAAAAATGGCGTCCAAATAACGAAAAATGTGGAAACATGCGAGTTCTTCGTTATTATAAAATGGTGAAATTTTTTTATTCAATCAGATGTCAGGTATAATTAAGGCGTCATCATGTTTAACAACTCCGGTATAAATTTCAAGTTGATATCTTCAGCAGTTTTCGAGATATCACGGCAAAATTACCAAAACATGCAGTTTGGAGAAAATCGTGTTCAAATATTCGGTACAATATTTATGTTAGAACAGTGGTACTTCCGCATTAAAAATTTCCTGCACTATAAACTTCCTGCACTTTTTTTGAAAGCCTGCAGCATCGTTCTGTTCTACCCGGTTAAGGGAGGTAGCACTGGCTGCGCGCCACATTACGTTTTATGATCCCCTGACCACAATTTTGTGATTTTTTCAAAAATTCGAACGGGAAGATATTCTCAAAGGATTGCACTATCTAAATATGCAAAAACCCCAAAAACGATTTTTTTCGATATTTCAAACCTCCCTAGTCTCCTTAAACGAAGAGAATCCATAACAATATGGATAAACAGACTTTGCAGTGTTGTTCATTAATGAATATTCGTATCCTTTCTTTTATTTTTACTTAAATAATTTACACACATTAGTTGATCATTTAAAAGCTTAATTTCGTAATAACAAAAGCACTTGAAAATAAAATAATTTCAAACACTGAAATGGAGTATGGCAAGGTTTTTGGTAAGCAGTAGTCATTTTAAATACCACTTATTACAATCGGAAGCAAATGTTGCCAGACTGAGAAAAACATTACTCCTCTTACCAGGTAAGACAGCATTTAGAAGCAAGAAGTAGCTCTTTTTGCCTGTTCTTGGTTCAGCTGTTTCTTTTTTCCATTAAAAACATTTCCATTCCTCTTCCCAATGAACAAATATTCATCTTTTGATATAGAACAGTGTGTCCAATCTGTTTTCCACGGAGTAATCCCTAAAATCATTCTCGATATTTCACGGAACTCGTACCTACCGACACGTTTACAGGCCAGAAAAAGTTGAGAGCGGCGAGAGCAATTCAAGCACTTCTAAATTACTGTCAAGAAAGCTATTTGCAAAGGGATGACACACACACACACGCACACACACACTACATTGTAAGGAAAAGCAATGTCGCATTTTTCCTGCCTTGTTTTTATTGTCAATTTGTTTTTCAGAAATTAAAGTATTAAATCAAACTAAAATTTACTAAATGAATCAGTAAAAATAAATTCCACATCCGAAGTCAATATAAATTTTAATTTCAGTGTGGCACTTGGCATTTCACGCTCATGGAAAACTTCAGGGAAACTTAAATGACACTGCGCTAACGCATTTTCAGAAGTCGTCTCATTCGCACATTCGCTTAACATTCACATTATTTCAAGTAAGAGAAACTTAATAAAGTAATTGGGAAAACGAACTTATTTGTAAGAGAATCCCAATATTTCCATGCAAAGTGAACGTCACACAGAAATTAAAAACCTGTTGCATGGAAATATTGGGATTCTCTTACAAATAAGTTCGTTTTCCCAATTACTTTATTAAGTTTCTCTTACTTGAAATTTTAGTAAAACAAACTGATGTTGAATCGTTTCATCTACCTCCCCCCCCAAAACATCTCTAAACTTTGACTGCTGCCATTACTGGACACCCCTTTTTAAACTATCATGCACTTCGAGATGGGGTTTTGGTATGTTTTTCAAATTTCAAAAAATAAAAAATGTATACATATATATATAAAGAAGAATTAGTATTTGGTTCTTAAATATTTAAGCCTCCATAATATTTGTTTCTTAATATTTAAGACTCCAAAATGTATTTTTACGAAAGCGTCTTTTTAAGGAGTAGAATTAGTGTGGAAATAGTTTTAGAAATATCAGTTTTAAATTGGAAAGAAGGAATGTTGCCGCTCTGGAGTAACGGTGTAGGTGCTATTCCGACCCATTTACTTGAAACCTTTAGAGCTGCAAAAACCCCTATAAACAGCCTATTAGCGACAATGTACGGATCAAATTAACTTGCTTCGATGTCCGGCTAATTCTGATTTTTTGTTTTTTTCCAGCTTCGAAGAACTGAATGCATCAGTCGAGATTTTGTGTTCTCTCTTCCTGGTGCTTCGTCACAGCGTCTACTAAGTGTTTGTCATGTAACTGCTTATGATTTGTATTGTAGGGGTTTTCTGCAATTTTTGTGTAATTCGTGTGCATGTACCGTGTTGTATTTGTTTCTTCGTTGCACCTGTCCTTAATACTTATTCTTCACTCATGTGTCTGCTTTTGCTGCCTGTACCTTCATTGAGTTGCGCACCGTGTATTTGTTCTCTAGGAGCAATACGAGAGGTATTGCCCTGCGATACTTTGTTCTTTCTGTTTTTTCTTGCTGCATTGTGTTGTATCTTTTAATTTATACCTTATTTCTGTCTTGCATTTTCACATTCTTTGACGTCATGTATTTTTTGCTCGTCCCATGTCGTTGTTTTTTGGACCGATGCAATACTGCACGGCTTGCTGTTTGTATTTTGTGTATATTTGTGTTTCACTTGGGGAGTTTGCCCAAGTTTCCACTATGTTCTGTAATACTTATCATGTTTTTGTCACATATCGTGTGGTTTCCTGGATTGTGGGAACTTCTGTACCTTTATCGTAGTATATGCTTTTGTTGTGTTTTACATGTTCCCTTCTTTTTGTGCACTGCGTTGTACAGCCATGTTCTTGTAAATATATGTACCTGTTGTTTTGTGCTCTGCTTTCACTCTGCACATCATCACATGCTTTATTAATTAATCATTACTTTTGCTTGTGCATCATCTTCCTCAAGCATATATTGTTCCTTCTTAACGATTTTAACATTTTGTCATCCTTAGTTGACTGCCGTATCACATTCACCAGTAATATTTCATCAGTATCGCTCATTGTTTTGTTGTTTATTTTGCCATATGTGGTACGCCTGTATTCCCTATGTTTTTGCCAATAAAGTATATTTTGAACTAATAGGTCACTGTTAGATATCTCGGTCACATGTGAATGACAGGATGATAGGTCACTGTTGGATATGTCGGTCACATCTGGATGACTGGATGACAAGTCACTGTTGGCTATGTAATATCTGGATGACAGGTCACTTATGGACACCTCACATCTGGATGATAGGTCTCTATTGGATATGTCGGTCACATCTGGATGATAGGTCTCTATTGGATATGTCGGTCACATCTGGATGATAGGTCTCTATTGGATATGTCGGTCACATCTGGATGACTGGATGATATATCCCTGTTAGATATATCGGTCACATCTGGATGACTGGATGATGTGTCACTGTTGGATATATCTGTCACATCTGGATGACTGGATGCTAGGTCACTGTTGGATATATCGGTCAGTTCTGGATGATTGCATGATTGGTCCCTTTTGGATATGTTGGTCACATCTGAATGACTGGATGATGTGCTACTTTTGGATATATTGGTCACATCTGGATGACTGGATGATAGGTCACTGTTAAATATGTCATATTTGAATGTTAGGTCACATTTGGACATCTGACATATGGATGATAGGTCACTATTGCATATGTCGGCCAAATCTGGTTGACTGGATGATAGGTCACTGTTGGATATATCAGTCATATCTGAATGACTAGATAATTGGTCATTATGGGATACGTCGGTCGCATCCGGATGACTGGATGATAAGTCACTGTTGAAAATGTCATATTTTGGATGATAGGTCACTGTTGAAAATGTCATATTTTGGATGATAGGTCACTGTTGAATATGTCATATTTTGGATGATAGGTCACATTTGGACATCTCACATGTGGATGACAGTCACTATTATATATGTCGATCACATCTGGCTGTCTGGATGATATGTCACTGCTGAATATATCTGTCACATCTGGATGCAACAGTGACAGACTGGTCGCTATTGCATCCCAGGCGTAGGGGCGAATGTGGAAAGCAAAATCGTCGCTGTACTGTTCCTTAGGAAGGAAGTGCTTCAACGACGTACAGCTATGAAGTGAATATGTTATTGTACTTACTGCTTACGTCTATATTTCCCATGCGTAATTATCACCAAACATGCGGCATATCACCTTCTCAGAGTTCATCTTGTGCAACGTCTCTATGCGCAATGTTGGTGAGGTACGTACAAGGGGCTATGAACTAAATTCTCTGTATGAAACTAGGAAAGTTGTTGCATTTCTACGTACCTGAGATACCTGTTGGAAAGAAACACGGGGATAGAACGGCCGGTATTCTCTCCAACACTCGAGGCATGGCATCTCGAGTAATGTAGCACTGACCGTGGAAAAATGTAATTTATATAAGCTATAGTTGGGAGTCGAACCCAGAGGCTCCAGATAGGCCCTCCGAGTAACAGTATTTAAAAATATTACACAGTCGAGTCACATTATTGTGACCACTTCCTACTTTTGACGTCAACAGCGCGTAGCTGATGAAAGAAGGCGCATGTCGTGAGCTGGGTTAAAGGGTATGTAAGGCGTGCTATAGACATTCTGAAAACATATCACATTTGCAAAAAGCAGTATTTTTGAAACAGCGCAGTTTGTGAACTATTCGCGTGCTACTGTGGTTAAAGTGTATCGTGATTGGAGAAACGGGACCATCGCTAATAAGCGACGTGAAAACTGCGAAGCACCACGTGCCATTAATGTGAGAGGTGAACGTCGGCTTCAAATGTGCGTAAGGGCCGATCGTTACGCTACAGTGGAGCAACTCCCTGGCCGAATGAACGAGAGGGCTACTGGAAGTGTGTCAAAAACGACAGTTTAGCGAACTCTGCTGCGTATGGGGCTCCGATGCAGACGGATGGTCACTGCACTAATTACGGTGCATCGGCATAAAAGACTTACATTTGCACGGCAGTATCGGAATTGGACCTTCGCTGATTGGCAAAGCATTGCCTTCTCCGATGAGTCACGTTTTCTGCTTCATTGAATGGATGGACGTTGGCGTATAAAACGAGAAACATCGGAGGACAAACACTCTTCAACCATTGCTGGAAGAACACAAGCTGGTGGGGGCAGCGTTATGGTCTGTGGAATGTTTTCGTGGCATTCTCTGGGTCCACTTATACCTGTGGAAGGCACTATGGACCGAATTCGTTATGAATCCATCCTTACAGACCACGTACATTCATACATGTTAATTGTCTTCCCTGGGGCAAATGGGATCTTCCAGCACGATAATGTGACATGTCACACAGCTAGGAATATCTGAGAGTGGTTGGAAGAGCACGATGAAGACTTCAAAGTACTTGCCTAATCCCCTAATTCCTCAGACTTAAACCCGATTGGGCACCTATGGAACCATCTCGATCGTGTTGTTCGCTCTATGGATCCTCCGCTACACAAACTTTAGCAGCTGTCAGATGCACTGCAGTCCGCATGGCTTCACATACCTGTGAATACCTTCCAGCACCTTAGTGAGTCACTCCCAGCCCGTCTAGCTGCTGTCCGCGCTGCACACGGCGGTTACTCTGGATATTAGCTGATGGTCATAATAATGTGACTAGACCGTGTGTAAGCTACAGTATATTTGGGAGTCGAACCCAGAGGCCCAAGACAGGCCCTCCGAGTAACAGTATTTTAAAATATTATTAGAACTGTACATCCATGATTGAGATGCTTTGGACTAAATATATAATTCAAGAAACGACCTAAGAGTAAGGATTTTTTTTACCATTAGATTAATGTGAGTACCGCAGATGGGCTACATCTGGTTTTTGTTTGCAATTCCAAAACAAAAAACTGGTTCTCTTAAGTTAGGTATTCATTTCTCAAAATTATGGTTAAATTATTCAATCTGCTTAAAGAGGAAAGCTCGCCTTGAAATAAAACTTTTTATTTTTCTTCGCAGCGCAGAGGGTTGTATTCCATTAGGGTCAGATCCTCCGTTCTTCCTCAGAGACCATAAATACGAGAGCTCATGTCGCAATAAAACGAAGTAAATAGAATTGAAAATTAAATAACAGGGAAAAAGAAAGGCCATTTTTCTGCTCATTTCGGATCCGAAGTAAGAGTATTATTAAACTTTAGATCTCGGCGTAATAGTTATCTCCTTAAAAATACATGTAAGCAAAGTGGTAGTTGGAAAAAACATTTGCGTGGAGAAGATACTCGGAGAAAGTAGGAGCCATTGTGGTAAATAACACAAATGAAGCTTGTGTTATGCTGATGGAAATGATTGAACAGCAGTAGATGACTTTGAAATGTTCTTGGTCAAAATACTTCGCAGAAATTTGAAACATAATTGTGTATTTCATGTCATCGAATCGTGTAGAAATTCTATGTGCAATATTAAATAGAATCATTATTTAATTGTTTTTCGATATGAAAATTATCTGCTTTTAAAACATCTTTTTTACGCTTTCCAACCGTAGGTTGGAGAAGCGTATATGTTCCCTCTTTGTCCGTCTGTCTATCTGTCAGCACGATAACTCGCGTAAAAATGGTTCAATTTCGATGAAATTTTAATATGTGGCAGGGGACAACCTGGGACGAAACCTATTGAAAATGGACAAAATGGGGTCAAAGGTCAAAGCATAGGAGCGGGATCCATTTCATCGCCTTTATGTGTCATAACTTACGTAAAATGCTTCGATCGTCACAAAACTTTATCATGTTGTTTCGGAGGTATACTGAACCGGTTCTGTTGAATATAATTGAAATGGGGGCAAAGATCAGGGCAAAGGAGCAAGATTTATTCCACAGCCATTATCCTCATTACTTGACTAAAAATGCTTCTATTGAGACAAAACTTTAGTATGTTGTTCCGGAGGTATGCTGAACCAATTCTGTTTAATATCTTTGAAATGGGGGTCAAAGGTCAGGGCACAGGAGCGAGATTTATTCTACAGCCATTATCCTCATAACTTGACTAAGAATGCGTCTATTGCGACAAAACTTTAGTATGATGTTCCGGAGGTTTACTGAACAAATTCTGTTAAATATAATAGAAATGGGATTAAAGGTCAGGGTACAGAAGAGAGTTTTATTCCACATACGTTATCCTCATAACTTGAGTGATGATTTCTGGTATGTTGGAAAGCGTATCATAATCATTGCATTGCATGATTTTACTAACTTGTTTTAAAAGGTAGAGGCTGATTTGTTTTGTTGGAGGACCTACTTTTACAACAAACGTTCTAATGAAACAAGTAATGCTTCCTTCATGCTACGAGGGAGTCAGAAAGTAGTTTTTCCTATTGAAAAACTTTAAAAGTACTGCATGATTGGAAATGTTTTTGCTGACGTATATCTTGACATGTTCTGTCTTAGGTGGCTGCAGTTCGAAGCTCCAGAGACATTAGTTTCCTGAACTACATACATTGAAAATAGCTACTGCACTGGTTGAATGGACAAAGGAAGAAGTCCGAAGATCATTCGCTTCTTGTTGGCAAAAGGGAGGCCACCTATTGAAATTCACCGTGAATCTCAAGCTGTGTACGGCCCTAACGTGATGATAGTGCAGCAGGTGCTAACGTGGTGTAGTGATTTCTGTTGTGGTAGAGTTAGTGTCCATGATGAACCAAGGACCGGAAGTCCTTCCACATCAGCAGATCATGTCGATGCAATTGAGGAGTACTCACGCGAAGATCGTCGCGTGACACTGCATCACCTTGAAGAAAAATTTCACTTTTCGCATGGCTCAGTATGGGACATTATTCATGACTGTTTGGGCTACCGAAAACTGTGCAGTAACTGGGTTCCCAGACAACTGGCAGAGGAACACAAGAATAACCGCATGGGTGCTTCTCTTGTCCGTCTGCTTCGCTTCAATAAACATGGTGACGATTTCTTACGACACATCATCACCGGAGGTGAAACATGGATATTCCGCTATACTCCTGATTCAAAGGTCCGGTCTATGGTGTGGAAGCATCCATGGTCCCCCCGTTGCCAAAATACTCAAGACATCCACCAGCAGTGGGAAGATCATGGCAACTATATTCTAGGACATGCATGGTGTGCTTCTTGTGGATTTCACTGCTTCCACGACACGAATCAATTCTACTGCATATCAAGCTACCTTGAAGAGACTGAAGAGAACTGTTCGACGAGAAAGACCGGAAATGTCATCGCCATGCGAGCTTGTGTTGCAATGCACCGCTTACCCGCACACGTCTCATTACACAGTGAATCAGTTGGAAAGTTGGGAATGGAAAATTCTATAACATCCGGCTTACAGCCCTGATCTGACTCCGTCAGATTTTCACCACTTTCCACGGTTGAAGTATCATCTTCGTGGTAAACGATTCCCGTCGGATGACGCTGCGAATCGTGCAGTAAAACAATGGCTGTATGGGTAACCGCGAAACATTTATAGACAAGGTTTCTACGCATGGATCTCCCGGCTTAACAAGTGCCTCAACAAACAAGGTGACAACGTTGAGAAGTAGTGTACGGATGGCCATATCTCAAAGATGTACATACTTTCTTTTCATACTAATAAAAACAAAATATATGATGTTGGGAAAGTTACTTTCTGCCTTCCCTTTTGTAAGAAGGAAAATAATAAATAGTTTGGTTATCGCTCACTATGATTTATTCAAGTTGTTACGCAAGAGAAGTACAAAACATTTTATTACGTTCTAATGAATCTCATTCATGAAGTGCAAAACAAAATTTACTGTTCCTTTAGGACCTCAGAAAAAAAGCAAACATCTTATTTAGAAGTTCAGTTTTGACGATTGTAGCAAAAACTCCTGGGTTATGAGGTTTTATTTTTATACTTCATACGATGAACATCTTGCCCTGGTTTTGTGTGCGCGTGTTGTTTTGTTTCCTTTTTACGAGACGCCTAGTTAAAAAAAATGGCGCTTCTTGGACCCTCGGAGAGAGCCGAACCTATAGGATCTATCAGCCGGCACTTCATGACAAACGTTCGCTGCTCCTTCTACTGTCTACGCGATTAATGAATTGCTATAGGTAAAGGATTCTCTTGGTCCCTTCCCTGTGATCTTTGGAGAAACACTTTTTATGTTTCCGTGTGGCGCTTTGTTGAAATATGTCAGCAAAGCGGCAGCAAACCTAATGAGTGTTGTGTTATTCTCGTAAAGCCGATCCATTTGTTTGTTGAATTGTTTTTGTTTTTCTCAGGAACGTTTTGTTTATAGTTTTATTTTTAATTCACATATTCGGAATTGATCAAATTAAAATCAGAAAGAACCTTTTAAATTGTCGACACCATAATATTTCTGATGACTGTAATTTGTGTTCTGTCACATTTGTGAGGACAGAAGTGTCCGATAAGAACCTGTTCGCACACACTTACATGGTGCAAGCAAGCTCCGGTACTTCTTAATGATTTTTCGTTCAGTAGACAGGCATTTCAACACACAATGGATACAGCCAATGTGAAAGTTAAGTAACAGATGCAGAATGATGAGAACTCGTTCCAGAACAGAATTTCTCTAAGGGCAATGCTCATTGGACTGCTAATTGTCTACTATTCATCACAATGTGTAGCATGGTAGCAATTGTTTCACCTATATTGTTATAGTCATCCCGTTTGGACAGTGATTATATTAATAATTTCACAACCTCTGAGAAATATCACATTCCAAGTTGATCCTAAACAGCATTAGATATGTCTTTCCTAATTACAGGTCTGAAAATATGTGATGGTGTACATATTTCACTCCACTGAGAATTAAATAGGTGCATGAGAGATCTGGTGGGAATTAAAGCCTCGGTAATAAACGCTCACGCTTCTGTTTTTCGACCGACACTCTTATCTCAGTAATACTTCGTTCTTCTGTCGATTCTTCTCTGTACAGCCGTTTCCGCGTAAACGGATTCCGTCATCGTTCTAGTGATTGACTATCAAGGAGACCTCTCCATTTTTCTTTTGCGAGCAAGTCAGGCTTTTATTTAATTTCACATGGCCCCAGACACCCAACAGAAAGACGATAGTGACCCGTCTGGAAATGCATTCTACCAGTTTTGGTGGTGTGGTAACTCAGAAATTGCATCACTACTCCAATGTCTCGTTATCGTCAAAACAGGAGAACAATAGTTTTGTTATAAGAAGTTCTGGTTCAGAATAGGGCTCATCTAAATATCTCGGAATTGTATAGGATGTTAAAGTGAGATCTGAGCGTGAAATTTATGCACAACAGAACTAAAAATCCCACTCTATATGCATATAATATTTAAGTAATACATTGAGTTCATTCCTCAGAGAAATTGAAATAGTAGCATCAAACACTTACAAGTTTTCTAGTCCAAATTTTCTACTTGCTGCCTTGTTGAGTAGACTTGTACACCAAGATTGCAAACACAATAACAAGGACTTGAAACTTAGATCTGTCCTAACACAGAAGTCGCACACACAGGTTATTAAACTTTCAACCATGTATTAACTTGAAGTAACCGCTATGAGCAACAACGTGAGTAAACATAACTTTGTTTAGATAGCAAGCTCTTGACTAACTTCCTCGAAAAAATCCCTAAACACCTGACTTAGAAGTAATTTAATACCTCCTACATTTCGTAGCTCGTTTTATTTTAGTTGCTTGACATGGCTGACATACAGTGCTGTCACATAAAGAGAAACTCTTGGGAGTTTGCATATGAATTCAAGATTGGAAAGCTCAACGAAAGATAACCGAAAACAAACGCAGTCGGACCTCCATATATCGAAGTCGATGGTTCCGTAAATAAAATTCGATATATAGAAATGATCTTCTCTTTTGTACACATGTATTATGTAGTGTAATGCATTTAGAAACACATTTTCCAATCAATGCACTCTTTCTTATAACTAACGTCAGTGAATGAGAGTCACGTTACGTAAAAGTTATATTCATGTAGATAATTGAAAATAAGAATTAACAAGAAAACATGTGTTGAACATATGTTAAAAAACATCACATGTATTTACGTAGTGTTCACATGCATTTACATTTGTGTAAAAAGCTTTCTAATGTCTTACTGCACAAAAAATTTCGATGATGATTCATCATGAAAGAGTTTACACTTACTAAGTTCGTGAAATACATCGTACGGAACATTTTCGGCGAATTGAAGACCACGACGTATTGTAACAAACGCGGCCAACATTTGTGTTTTAGAAGGCTTATGGGGTTCTTTTGTGTCATTCTCTTCAACCTCGTCGATATCAGTCTGTTCTGTCTGAAGTGAGCTTACTATATCGTCTTTCGTCGGTATTCTGAAACAATTACGTCGTCGTTGATATCAAGGAACTTCTCAAGGGAAATTCCTTTCCTGATAAGATCTTTGGTCTACAAGTCCTTCCAACATTTCTCGATTTATGGCAATACATTTTCTTCTTCGATTTGAAGTGATTCCAAGAAGCCAGCTTTTGAAAAACAATTCCTTTACTGTCGATTCTAAATCATTGTTTTGCCACACCTTAGCTAGTTCAGCTATACAAATCCTCAGATCAATCACCTTATCTATAGATTGCTTATTTTCTAAGGCATGGATAAGTCTTCTGAGAATGCGTTTCCGATAATGAATTTTCAGATTTTCACAACTTCCTGGTTCATTGGCTGCAATTTTGAAGCCAATGAACCAGGAATTCACATTTGATAGTTTTGATGATACATTAGGATGGCCGGGCAATTACCAACAAAGAGAACGTTTTTTTTTCTGCCTAATAATTTTTATGGAAATTTAATGTCCACACCTCAAAAGTATGACTTGTCATCCATGCCTTTCTATTATAAAGGTAGTTATCTCCTGAAGAAGCATCTACGTTGTTTACTTTTTTCTATTACTATTAATCACAGTTTTTCTTTGCTCTTCAAGTCAGCGCCCACCAAAACTGTTATCCCATCTTTGCTGTTTTTATCTCCATGACAATCTGGTTTTTAAGTCTTGTTTGGCAAACATTTGAAGAAAAGTCCCGTTTCGTCGACATTAAAAATGTTATCAGAAGTGTACTTTTCTTAAAACTTCTTCAAAACTGTGGTTTCCATTGGTTGCAGACGGCGTTCCACACGCTTACACTTTCCCCCAGAAACAATCTTTTCTTTTATGCCACGTCGCTTCTTAAATTTATCCAACCAACCGGAACTAGCTTGGAAATCCACTTGTCCCAAACGATTGGTAAACTATAATGCCTTTTCTTTTATTAGGTGTACAAATAAGTTTTAAAGCATTTTTTGAGTGACGTATACCGCTAATTTATATATCCGACATTCCTCCGCGTTGTTCTTATGTGATCGTAACTGGTCCAGAGTATAAAACGTGACACAGAAGTTTGCCCAACAGTCAAACGCACTTACATATCAGTAGGTGAAAGATGGCAAGCGATACTGCATTTATTCGACACTGAATTGGTTACGAATTTCATCAAGAAAAAAATTCTGTAAAACCATGTGCATCGATCGATCTGTTCTGTTCTGGGGGAGATATTGCATCGAAAAGCACGTGTGAATTTTGGTTTAGACGGTTTAAAGTAGGTGATTGTGATGTTAGCGATCGAGAACGTAGCGGCGCCCCGCAGAAGGTTGCACATGAGGAACTGCAAGAATTGCTGGATGACGATTTGTCTCAAACGCTAAAAAACTAGTTGAACAAGTGGGGGTAACTCAACAAACCATTTCCAAGCGTTTATGCGCAATGGGAAAGTTTCAGAAGGAAGGAAAACGGGGGCCACATGATCTAAGCTAGGGGAACAGGGATGCGCGTGTCATGAAGTGTTTGAATCTGTTGAATAAACAACACAGAAAGTCTTTCCTGTAAAAAATCGTTACGGGTGATGAAAAGTGGATATGGTACGACAAAAACACTGGGTGAGCAACGACATCGACACCGAAACGCAGTATTCACTCCAAGAAAGTTCTGCTGTGCATCTGGTGGGATATGAAAGGTGTGCTCTATTATGAACTATTGGAACAGGGTTAAACTGTTACTGCCGATCGCTACAAGCAACAATTGCTGCGATTGAACAGGAAAATCTGTCGGAAATTTTCAATTCACATTCAAAGGATTGCGTCCCGTGAAATTACTGCAGGATAATGCTAGGCCACATATCGCCAAATCGGTCAAGGAAACGTTATTGACGCTTGGCTGGGAAGTTTTGGAGCACCCTGCGTATAGTCCCGACACAGCCCCTTCGGACTCTCATTTGTTCCGATCAATGCAAAATGGTTTGTCTGCTTTACGGTTTCCGGTCATGTGACGAAGTGCAAAAATGGGTAGAGGACTTCATCGCGTCACACGACGAAGTATTCTTCATGGCTGGAGTCCGTCATCTGCCCGACTGATGGCGGAAGGTGATAGGTAATGGCGGTGCATATTTTGATTCGTAAAGATATTGTTGTGTTCTCAGAAATTACATGTTGCGTTGTATCAAAACGCTTTAAAACGTATTTGTACACCTAATATAAGAGGACCTGAGAACACCTAATATAAGAGGACTTGAGAACAATTTTAATCCACTTTAAAATAGTGTTGTCTACCTTTCCAAAATGACGCCATTTAGAACGTTTCCTGTCAGGTCCGACATCTTTAAAGGTTTTCATGAAAAACTCTCGGATTTTCATAATTGTCCACACTGTCCTTGGGGAACACAAAATTTAACCGCAATATCTTTTTTCCGCATTTCATTGTCCACGTTCTTCAAAAACTCCACCTTTTCCACAACACTGAGATAATTTCTTTTTTACATAGCTAACACACACCGTCGTTTAGAGAGACTGAAATAAACTGAACCTGTTTTACAGAGGCGGAAGGTTACTTGACGAGAGGGGTGAGTGGAGACAAAAATCCGCCCTCCCGCTGGACGACCCGTTGGAGTCGCCATGACCTAGACTAGTTCCTTTTTTTCTCCCTTGGTTTTCTCATAACATCGTACCTACTGGGTAGGGCGTGGATGGGGGGGGGATCACTATTTGTCTTGCAAAAAATTCGATATATATAATTTTGTTTCGATATAACGAAAGTTTTTCTATGTAATGAACACGGGAATTCACAAAACCTTGATATATAGAGAATGTCGATATACGGAAGTTCGATATATGGAGGTCCGACTGTATTTACATAAAAATAGTGAACAAAAACATAAAGTTAAATAGCAATGTGCACTGCTAGACACTGAAAATGCCACACCATGAAGGGTTGCACAAAACAAGACGAAACGTAAAACACGTGTTGAGAATTTGTCGGAAAGAAGTGATTTAATTCCTAAGGAATTACATGGAGGCGATGGTCGAAAACGCAGTATGATTTGACCTGAGACAGTAGGTCATATTGCAGCCATGTTGGGTTATACACAGTGCGACAAAGAATTTTTAAGACTGGGTCTGTAAAATGAAATAGAAACAAGAAATTATAATTTGTTTTGGTTTGTTATTCAAAATAAGTCCCTCCGGCTTCAATACACTTGTTACAGTGATTTAGTAATGATTCGAATGCCTGTTCCAGTTCACTTTGCGGAATTGCCTCCAAAGCATGCGTCGAAGCTGTTTGTATGGTCGAAATATCATCAAAATAACACCCTTTTAATGTCATTTTAAGTTTTGGGAACAAAGAAAAGTCGCAGGGTGCTAAATCAGGCGAATACGGTGGAGGATTCAACACACAGACGTTATTTTTCGCCAAAAATCTACGAACAAGAAGTGAGGTGTGACTGGGTGCATTATCGTGCAACAAACACTAACTGTTTTCATCTCGATATTCTGGACGAATGCAACGAATTCTGCCCATGAAACGCCTCAAAACATTTAAGTAAAACTCACCAGTAATTGTTTGTCCACTTGGAACAAATTCTTTGTGGATAATACCCTTACTATCGAAGAATGTAATGAGCATTATTTTGATTTTCGATGGAACTTTTCTTGTTTTTTTTGGCTTGTGGCGAGTTTTTTGATTTCCATTCCGCACTTTGTCGCTTTGTTTTAGGATCATATTGAAAACACCATGTTTCATCACCAGTAACAATCGATTTCAAGAAGTTTGGATGATTTTTAGCTGCTGAAATGATGTCTCTGCAATGTGCACTTCTCCTTGAATTTTGTTCATTGGTTAACGTGTGTGGAACAAATTTAGCACAGGCTTTTGTTTTGCCCAAATCTTCATGCAGAATGGTTCGAATCGTTTCTTTGTTGATGTTTAAAGACTCTTCCATCATTCTTAGTGACGCACATCGATTGTTTTCCACGAAATCACGCACGTTTTCAATAATCTCAGGTGTCCTAGATGAACTTGGTCTTCCGGTATGCTTATCATATTCTAGCGTCTCTCTTCCGTCCAAAAAACGTTTGTGCCACAGGAATACATTTTATCTACTTAAAAAAAAACTCACCGTAAACTTGTTTCATCATTTGGTACGTTTCCGAGGAACTTTTACCAAGTTTTGCGTTAAATTTAATAACAGCCCTTTGTTCCATCTTAATAATTCAACATGAACAAAATTTTACTTCTCTAATGAACGCCCGTTTCGTTTGAGTTACTTTAACAACTGCGCAGTACTTTTGGCAGAAAGCAAGCAGATGGTCACGGTTTATAATGCATGCGCGATTACACTGGTGGCGCCACCGTAGGCTGAAATCTAGCGCCAGTCTTAAAAATTCTTTGACGCACTGTGTACATTCGGCAAAACGGCATGGCTTCCAGCGAAAAATCCCCCGGATGGTATCCTGCGGTATCTGATCATGAGCCGTTGACGTCCGTCTACAATTCATCGACACTTTGAGGAAGTCGTGAACAAACTCTATTCCGTTTTCTAATGACGTGCCACATGTTCGCTATTGGGGAAAATAGTGGAGATCTCTCAGGACAGGGCAGCACCAGGGCACCTTTAAAGAGGTTTCTGTTAAAGTTGGCAGTGTGAGGGCGCGCGTTATCTTGTTACAACTGGGCATCAGGGATACCACAGAGAAGCAGCAACAAACGGTCTGCAGCACCTTATCGCCGTATCGTTGTGCTGATGTTGAACTGACTAGGCGTATGAGCACTAAACGGCTGTTGAGGATGATAGCGCTTCAGACAGTCAAACCAAACAGAGGAGCCGTATGACTCCCTTGGGGGATAGCGAAGTCCATTCTGTCACCAAGTAGTCTCCAGATTTTAATCAGCAATCGTCAGAAGCGAGTGTTGTCGCGAAGTACGACACGGTTCAATTTGTCCCGCCATGCGACACTGGTAGTACATCAGCGCTCAACGTTGCGCGACGATATGCTACGGGGAGGAGAAGTCGCTGCAATGGTTGCCGAGAGCGCAAACCTACCACAGCTTAATCTGAAGATATTAGGACGTGTCGTTACGGGGATATGCATAAGTGCCTGTGTACCTCGTTGAATGTCGTTCTTTGTGGACTATGGAGATGTTACGGCTTGCCATCGAATGTGGCAGTCGAGTTGTTTTGACGTCCGCCTACCGTAAACAGTCCCATCATAACGATGCACGTCACCTTCCTCCAACCAGTGTCGTCACATCCGGCATGCAGTTGTTGCTTCCCGATGGCTTCCGCAGCGCAGTCCAATGCGGCAGTAGAGTTGTTTTGACGTCTGCATACGGTTAACAGTCCCACCATGGCGACGCACGTCACTTCCTTCCAATCAGTGTCGTCACATCCGACATTCAGTTGTTGCATTCCGAAGCGCTTCCGATGCAAAACGGCGCAAGGAAGATGGCGCTCTTAAAAATTCTTCCTGCTGTGACATTTTCTTTGTCGAGCATGTGCGTCCCAAGTGTAAAACACGGCAGCCCTATACGAAGACTCTGCGTCTCCACTGGGGCCATTTCATTTCAACATGTACCATACTCTGGACGTACTTTATCTCATAAATGTTAAATCGATATGAACAATAAATAATTATCGTGGTAAGTACACTTTTAAGGCCTTCTTCATTTGCTCGGAACGCACAGACTGCTTTTATAGGACTGTGGGAGGTGTACTGTGTTCATTAAAATGACTACAGTTTCTTGCGCATTTGCATTCAGTTCTTTATACCTAAAGCATCGTAAACTGTATGATTGCTTTTTTATCTTATATTGAGTTATACGAGTATATCTTCCTGTAGTATCTTATAAAACGAGAAAATCTGCATACGTACGAGAAACATCAGTAGTGAGCAAAGATCTCAACAAGGGGGAACGTTTAATACATCGGTTAAATTAAAATTCGGCAAACTGCCCTTTTTCGAGGAGATAGCTTCTCAAATTCAGTCAATAGCTTAGTGATATGCTCATGTATACTTTAAGTAATTCCTGGTCATTTGCGCAAAAGTGTGTTCGCAGACTTACACCATGAATTAACGAAATACCGACGATTTCAGATGCGTTTGACTTGCAATTATCTAATAATATTTTCTGGTCTAATTTAAATGTACCTTTATTTCATTTTCATCGGAAAAGTAACTCATGTTGTATAGACCGTTACCTTCGTCTTCTTTACACAAGATATCTTCGGTTCATACAATATTCAGTGAGCCCCGAGACATGCTGAAGGTGTTTCAGTTAGATATACGACAGAGAAACTCTTCCTCTCGCTGTTGTTTGCAAACTTCTCTAGCAGACAAAATGAATTCCGCACATATCAAGAGGAACAACATTTTCGTTTTGTATTAGTTGCTGTGGCAACAGAGCTCCCTCTCTCTTCGTCTCCCGACGACGGCTTGCCACAACTGCGCCTTTTCTCGTTGCGAAATGAATTTAAGGAATTGAAGTTGCATATCTTCTCACATGACGAAGTATACCAACGTTGTTTGCTGTGCGGCATGCATGATTATATGATGGCTTTCAAGCTTGGGAATTTGTCAAGTTGCGGGTTGTAAGGGTAACACTGTCGTTTGAGGCAAAATGAGGGGTAATGAGTGGATGATTGGAATCTGTGGTCAGGGAATTGTTGGTTGATTAGTTCGTTGGATCTTTCATCAAACATCAAGCTCTTAAAGCGAAAGCCAGACATCCAAGCGGATCATGGAAGGGAGGCGGATTACACATGGCTGTTAACTTTAATAGCATCATTGGTCATGTTGTTTTAAGTCATTCAAGGAAACCTGTTCTGAAAACGTAGCTGTGTTTCGCAAATGCGTGCTACACAGTACTGCACTCTACTCAATTTTACAGTCAAATAAGCACCGAACGGACAATTTCTAATACACTCTTCGATAAAGGTATGCAGAGCTGTGGCGTCCACTCATGTAGGGCGCTAAAACATGCAATGTCTATAAATAGGACAGATCTTTACCTATGTATGTATGCATTGCAAACCAGCCACTGAAGAGTAGTCATAGGTAAAGGCAGTAATGCAATGACAGTTACAGATAGTAGTTACTTATGCAAATAAGGCCGGTTGTCCAATAACCGCCGCATCGGCTGAGTCGTTGAGATTTCCACGTCAAACCGTCGTACGTTTATACCAAAACTAGCAGTCACGCCCATTCTCCGAACGGTGAATCTATAAAATCGTTTTCTGAACATAAAATTAAATTAATTTTATGTTAAAAAATAAACTAATTTAAGATCAGTACTTGTTTTACGCTTTAGAATAGGGTTGTGACGTCAATGCACACGGTCAGACGTAAAACTGAGCAGGCTTTGGCGCTCCTTAATTTTAAATAAAATTTTCACGGAATTTCCAGATCATTTCAGCGTTTCTGGCATAATTATCTTTAAGCCTATCAGCATTTTGAACAATAACGCTAAGCCACCCTTTCGAGGTTTTTGCCTTTTTGAGGTTTTCTAAGTGTAGAAGTGGTACAAAAATAAAAGCACACAATATTCCAAAGCCGCTATTTTGATTTTTGGATTTTCGGACTGTTCTTTGTATCTGGACCTTGTGACCTATCAGCATGTCAAATTTTCAGATCTTTAGGTCATTTAGAAGTGCTCGAACAATTCTCGAAGAATTTAAGCAGGAAATGTTCCAATGCCGCCATTTTAATTTTTCTTTTGTTTTGGGGTATTTACAGGTATAAGGACCTTAAGGCCTATCAGCATGCCGATTTTAAGATCTCTAGGTCATTTAAAAGTGGTCAAACAATTCGCAGACGGAAGCACTCGCATTTTCCTTTTTTTTTGATTGGAGGTTTAACGAACACCGTGAGCAATTCAATGGGCTATAAGCAGTCGCCCGTCCCTAATTTAGGGCCACTGGTTCCAGGGAAGGGAGAGAGCCAGTGCCGAAAGACAAACACAACATCCATGCCTCACCGGGATTCGAACCCGGACCCCTTTGGGACGAATGATCAGAAGCCATCGCTTAGACCACTGCGCCACCGGGGCGGCTTCCTATTTTCCCACTTCGCTTTAAAAGCACTGAAGTGTCAAAAGTCATGGGATACGTACCTGGTATGGTGTAGGACCTCCTCCTGCCCTGGGAAGTGCAGCAATTCGACGTGGCATTGATTCCACAAGAGGCCGGAAGACTTCTGGAGAGATGTTGAGCCATGCCCTCTGAACAGCCGCCCACAACTCCCTGGTATTTGTAGGTGCAGAATCTTGAGTGCTAATGGACCACGTCCCATAAGTGCTCTATTGGGTTTATGTCGGGGGAACGTGGTGGCCACACCATCCGTCGGAACTGTCCAGAATGCTCCTCGAACCAATTTTGGACAACTTGGGCCCGATGATATGGTGCATTGTCCGCCTGGAAAATCCCATCGTTGTTGGGGTAGTACATAAAGTTCACGAAGAGCTGCAAATGATCACCCAGTAGAGTTCTAAGCACCCCCCCCATGTATGGAATCACCACCAGCTTGCATAGTGCCTTGTTTACAGCTTGGATGCGTGGCCTCATGGGGTCTTGTATACACCCGAACCATACTATCAGCTCATAAAAACTGGTAGCAACGACTCATAGGACCACGACACTTATTGCCAGTCTTCCAGAGTCCAATGGCCGTGTTCACGAACCCAGGTGAGGCCCTGTGTCCGATGTCGTGGTGTTAACAAAGGCACTCTGGAGGGTCTTCTGTTCCCATACCCCATTGAGCTAAATTATGTTACACTGACCTGATGGATATGTTTTTGGTACCTCCTGCATTGAATGTGGATGTTATTTGAGCCAGTGTCGCTTGCCTGTTATCAGGGACAATATTGGTCACACCCCGCTGGTCACGGCATTGGGCACCAGTGGTTGGCCACTGCGCTGTCCACGGTGGGTGGTAATGTCTTCCATGAGGAGGTATTCTCGGTACACACGTTACACTGTGGATCGAGGAATGTTCAATGTTCTCCCGACTTTGGAAATGGAACGTCCCATCCGTCTGGCACCCACTGCCATGCCTCGTTTGAACCGCAATAATTCACGTCGGCTTGCCATAATCCTACTGGCGGTTGTTCAACCTGACTCACGAGATAACATCTCGCAAATGATAAAAATCGTGTCGTGCGTCGAAGCCGGCAGCGCCAGTTCAAAATTTGTATGCTGCTATCCCATGACTTTTGGTACTTCATATGAACTACGTAAATAACGTCCAAGAAACAGACGCTAAACGAACGCTTTGTTTTTTAGAATGAATGAAATTCTAAATGAATTCTAAACTACTCTTCGTTTTTTTTATACTCAACGAACATAAAAGAGAACTTTTTTTAGACTCAACGAACATAAAAGAGAACTTTTTTAGACTCAACGAACATAAAAGAGAACTTTTTTTAGACTCAACGAACATAAAAGAGAACTTTTTTTAGACTTAAAGAAATTCTACACGAATGCTTCGTTATTTTAGACTCAACGAGCAGAAGAGACACAAGGGATGAAAAAGTAACGACTGCCCTATCCAGAGAAATCAAGTTCAAGTCCTCTGATCAAATGTGCGATTATATAAAGAAATAAGCTTTTCACTCCATGTCTAAATCTACTGTAATTCGCGAACCCTTAGAGATCATTACCAACAGTGAGGCTTGCAATAATGGTATCATAACGCAAGCCGGGAATCGGAAAAATGGTATCATAATGCCAATAGCCCTAAATATAGGCGAAAACTTAGCAACACATAGTAGAACGTTGGCGTAGACGGAAAACCCACTGTCCAATTTGAACAATCACTTAGAGTTCTTTATAGACTTGAAAAGCACAAACGTGATGCGGGGTCCAATCAGCCTTAACACTTTAAACGGGCGATGTACCTGAACAAAATGGCACTCAAATTTTTCTGCGCGCCCCTAATAAATATGCTCACATAGCGTGGGGGTTTCCCGAAAGCTATGCCAAACATTTTCTTTCCCTCTCTCATCTCAGCACTACCGACCAAAAACCTTGTCACAAGTGATAAGAGCTTTCTTCTCGCCCTCTGCTCTTTGCTCCACGACACAAGGCATGATTCGGAAGCTAATCTCCTTAACTGAACACAAATAAGTGACTCAAACATCTTCTCTCTTCCTAGATTCGTTAGCATTTTAACAGCACATTTAGCAGGTAACCATTTAGAGAGGTTAGTGTGAATCATCCCTCTAAATGAACACTTCGAATACAAAACAAAGGGAAGAGCAATGCTTTCTGATGTGCAAGTTCGGTCGTTCCAGCCG
The DNA here is from genome assembly GCA_039090855.1 of Macrothele yani. NCBI lineage: Eukaryota > Metazoa > Arthropoda > Arachnida > Araneae > Macrothelidae > Macrothele > Macrothele yani. The sequence continues at coordinate 159,298,618 of CM077024.1, read as the reverse complement.
CGTTCGGCCCACTTCTTAGGCAGAGAACAGATTCGTTCGAGATTTCTGCTAAATTTGCTAACTTAGAGTTAGTTCGTGATCTTTTTCTGATGGCAAAATGGGCAGTAAATTTTTGCCCATTTTGCTAACCCGGAGTTAATTATTTAAAGAGTTAAACAAGCTGTTCGATCCACATATCTATTTTAGTCATCTGGATTTGTCTGACTGCCTATCACAACAAAGGGAAGTACAGTCGTGGCCAAAGGTCCTGCACCAGTAAACTGAAAGTCAATTTTGATGTTTGAAGTCAACTTATACACTGAGTGGCCACTATATTATGACCACCCTCTAAGTACTTCGCTGGGCCACCTTTTGCCTTTAATACTGCGTCGATACTTCGTGGTATGGACTCCACGAGATGTTGATAGGTGGTTTGTGGAATCTGAGACCATGCTTGATGAATAGCACTTTCCAGGAGTGTGAGATTGCAGGGTTCTGGATCCAGCTGTTTGATGGATCGTTCAACTTCATCCCACAAATTGTGAATGGGGTTGAGATCTGAAGATTATGGGGGCCGTCTAAGCCAAGTGAACTCACCGGCATGTTCCTGAAACCAATCCTGTAGAATACGACCACTATGTCAGGATGCATTATCTTGTTGAAAGTAGCCATCGCCATTGGGATCCACATGACAGGATGCACTTGGTCCGCAACGATATTTAGATATGATGTGAAAGTCAGACGTTGATCAACACGAATTAAAGAGCCCAAAGCATGCCAGGAAAATATTCCCCAAACCATAACGTTGCCTCCACCAGCTTAAAGGGTTGTAGCAATGCATTTAGGGTCCATGCTTTCGTGCTGTTTCCACTAAATTCTCACTCCGCCATCGGCATGGTGCAACTGAAAACGTGATTCATCAGACCACATAATTTGTTTCCAATTATCGACTGTCCAATCTTCCTGCTCCTGTACGAACTGGAGACGTTTTCTCTAGTTAACTGCAGACAGCAAAGGTGTTCGAACAGGCCTTCGGCTGCCATATCCCATCTGATGCAGTGTACGGCGAACAGTGCGTGCAGAGATCATTTGAGGAGATCCTTGATTAAGATGGTCTGTAATTTGCTGCACTGTTGCCCTTCTGTTGTCTGTTACTAGTCTGGACACTCTCCTTTCCTCACGAGCAGTCACTAGTCAATGACGACCACACGTTGCACGTAAAGACCCAGGTTTTTGGCGGATAGTCCAGCCTTTAAACACTTTAACAACAGCTGCTCTGGAACATTTCCCGAATGCGGTGGTTTTGGTGATACTCGCTCCATGGCTCCGAGCCCCTACAATCACCCCACGTTGAAAGTCCGTCAAATCGCATTTTTTACCCATCTTGTCACCCAAAAATCACTTCTACTGCTGTCGCAAGTACTAAGCTTTCCCTTTTTATACTAGCCTCGCCATCTGGCGGCAACAGCGTGCAGCCATAGATCATTTGCTTAAAACTGTCAGGTGGTCATAATAAAGTGGCCACTCAGTGTATAGCGTAATGTTAAAGTCAGGAATACATATTATACATCATTTTAAAGGAAATTGTATGCTGAATTCAAATATTGTTACAGAATGTTATTACCAGTAATAGACGTGAAGTTACAAGCAAAAGTACAGCGTCTAGTCATAAAAAGCCAGAAATAATGGAATTTGTAAAATTAGTGTACAATCCATTTACCGTAAAATTACTGTACAGTACATTATTGAAACTTACAGGACGGACATTTGAAATAACTTACCAACAAGCAAAATACGCTTTAACATTTAATTAGATAACCACGGTTTCTTAGTAACAAAGTGCACCTTCTTGGCATGGAAATAATGAGCTTCTCTAGTTTTCCATTGGTGATAACACGATGGCGTACGGCCCTTACAGACTCAATTAATGCTGTTTTAAATGTGGGACCTTGTTGACGTCTAACCGCATTCCTCATTCATTATCAACCGACTTCTACCTCAAACCCCTTACTGTCAAACACGTATCCACGTAAATAAAACCTGCGGTTGTGTCCCGGACACAACCTACCCCCATTTTTGTCATGCCTTTGTCGTAGTAGCATGGTTGTAGAAGCTTTACGATGACTGTAACAACGTGCAAAGCCACTTACAGACTCGAACTCTTGTAATATCAAGAAAACATGGCATTCTATTCGATGCGGTAAATCATCTTACTTTCGCACCACCACACAGATCCCATTGGGCATGGCTCCTTATTTATATCTAACTCACTATCAGCCTTTAGCAAAAAGTGTAAATAATTCGAAGGATTTGATATTCTCTTCACGAAGAAACCTAACAAGTACAGAGGATGCACACACATTTTTAGAATGATTTCCCAGCAATATAATTAATGCTTTGGATCAAATTATTTGTTTCTTAAATGTTCTATCTGATAGACCTTTCTCTGGACTACGAACCTACATCTAGATTTCCAAGAAAACAGGACATTTCTTAAAAATTGGTATTTGATTCCACTCCTCTTCCACTGCTTTCCATAGTCCAATCATTGTTTTAGGTCTGCGGGTAGAAAGCACTGGTTTTAGCAGTCCTTAAAGTCCCTTTATGTGTTCCCCATTGGTGAACACATCTGGGGACTTTAAAGGAATATGAGCAAAAAATATACCAGTCTCTTTCTTTCATTTTTTTCCAGAAATAGATTGGTAGATTTGGATGTATGACAGGTAGCCTTATGCTAAAGGAGTTCTACTCTTTGGAGGCTCTGTGAATAAAGAAATGGCGTTTCCTCTTAAAGGCTGTCTTTGAATGAGTGTTAGGGTTCATCTTCTGCAATAGATGGCACAAAATATCACTCCATGGGCGTGACTTTTACTTCATGAGGGACTGTCCCAGTAGTTGGCGTCAGCAAATCACTGCAGACTTCGCCATATTCAGAATGGAAGCTGTCTCTCATTGGCTCCACAATGAGAAGACAAAATACGCACTCTTACGTTTTAACCAATGACGTTGTTTGGGGGTGGAGCTTAGTAGGTAGGCTGATGGCGTAGCTCAAATTCAAGGGGTGCATTTTCCATCTGAAACGGTTGCAGTCGCTGTAACGATCAATTCGAGTCAAGGATGTGCCATTACAGCATTTAGTGGAACGAGAAACCTTAAGAAAAAGAAGGAGTGTGATATGAGACACACATAAGTTGCTGGAATTCACCACAACGAACGGACGTTTCTGGCAGTGTCATTGTAATCAAGTGTCAGAGTCTGAATCAAAATGCTTAAATAACAGCAATGCCTTGTTGGAAGCTGAATTTTGTGTTTATGAAACATTCGAGCACACAGTAAACCTAAAATTAGCTATGACACAGAAATCACGATTAAGTATCACCACAGAGTACAGATTAGAAACGGGGATTACATAAGTTAATAAATGCTTGAGAAAAAGAGAAGACGTGCTTTCTAACACGAAGATGGGGTGTATTTTTTCTTTGTGCGGGTGTTGAAACACCCTGAAACGTTACAGGCTTGCTAGTTATGAAACAAAATAATTTATTTACATCAATCTCGTACAAATACTACTAACTGTAACTATTACATTATACTTCATTGTACAATCTTAGAATACTTTAACTTGGCCAGCTTCTTCACGTCTCTCCCTTCCAAAATCTCACACCCAACTGACCCACGAACTCTGCAGCGCACGTCGGACATCACACTCAACGATTCAATAGTCAATGGTCAATATGCCAATCGGCTCTCTCGTGCATGGAAATTCAAGTCTCGAGTCAACAGTTCTCTGTATCAGTCCGCATTCTGCCTATATTGGTTCAGGATGTTACAACCCCACTAACACTCTATAAGGACTGGAAAAGCGGCAGGAGCTCTGAAAGACTTACGTAGGCTGAGGGTACTACAATTAAAACTCGGGGAATGTTCAGACACCATCGGGGTTCAGAATATTGCTGTAAAAGTATTGCAAACAAGAAAGATGAGACCAAAATTTCGGGTGTAATAAGCACGTCTTTTGAATCCGTTCTGACGCAAATTAAATTTATCGAAGCTATTCAAAGTCAATGGAGCCGGTATGGAAGACAATAGTATCTGACGTAAGAAAGAAGTTTTTCAATCGGTTTTGACTCCCTCAGATATTGCTGTAAACGGAATCGCGACCTTACGCCTTCTGGTTGCAAACTTGTGCGTTAAGAAAAACATGAATTTATATGAGAAACATTTCGCACCGGAAACGCTCTCCAACACCGAAATAAGTTTTCAAATCGGACTCTTAGAATCAGAGATATCGACAAAAATGAGATGTAACTTTACGTCCCCTGGTAGGAAAACCATGCATTATTTTAGGAAGAAAGTATTCTAAAAAGTGTTTTCCATATGAGCGGTATCGGTCCAAGAAAAAAATTAATCGAGTTTTCAGGAGCCCAAATTTCGCTACAAATACATCAGAAGCAGAAATTAACACTTATGCTCCCTGGTGGCCAAACCAATCTTTACCAAACATTAGAAATTATGTGAAAAATATTTTCCATCCGGTTTTGTGTGTGATACAGCAAGAATTTTTCAAATCGGAGTTTTAGAAGCAGAAATATCACAGAAAACGCAATTTACCTTTGTGCCCCCTAGCAAAAAGATTATGATTTACTTTAAAATTTTGAATTTTTAAGAAAAACATTTCGCATCGGAAACACTATCCAACAAAGAAGGAATTTTTCAAATGATACTCCTAGAAGTAGAGATATTGACAAATATAAGACATACATCTACGCCCCCTGGCGTAAAATCCATGCATTATTTCAAGAAGAAAATGTCCCTAAAAGGTCTGTCGACATGAGTAGTATCGGGCAACAAATGATTTTTTTGCAATCGAGATTTTAGAAGCTCATATTTTGCTGCAAATATATCAGAAGCGGAAATTAAGACCTACGCCACCTGGTGGCCAAACCATTTTTTACAAAACATTAGAAATTAGGTGCAAATGATTTCCCACCAGGAGCTGTATCCGGTGCAGAAAGAATTTTTCAAATCATAGATTTAGAAGCAAGGATATAGAGGGAAAAGCACTTTACCTTTACGCCCCCAAAGCGGAAAGCCTATGAATTACTTGAACATTTTGAAATTATATGAAAAACATGTCACACTGGAAACACTATCCAACAAAGAAGGAATTTTTCAAATCGGACTCCTAGAAGTAGAGATATTGACAAAAATAAGATATACATCTACGCCCCCTGGTGGAGAAGCTATTGAATATTTTAAGAAGAAAATATTCCGAAAAGTTTTATGGATCTGAGTGGCATCAGTGCACGAAGTAATTTTTTCAATCGATGTTTTAGAAGATCAGATTTTATGGCAAATGCATCAGAAGCAAAAAGTAACACTTATGCGCCCTGGTGGCCAAAGTATTCTTTACCAAAAATTTTAAATTATATGCAAAAGATTTTCCATCAGGAGGTGTATCCGCTGAAGAATAAGATGTGACTTTGCTGAGCTACCCCAAACGTGAGAGTCATACAGCAGGCAAAACTGAGAGATCATGCAATTGTTATGATGTCAAAGTATCAGATTTGATTTAACTGTACAATCTCAAACGTGAGAACAATATTGCAAGATTTACCGAATTTGCTCTGTGTAGGTCACTAGTGTAGCGTCAAAATTTTCTCAAAGGAAAATCCCGTTTTTTTTGTCGAGATATAATCATCAATGGGGAAAATGTGGCTATGCCAAGACAGTTTGGAAGAAATTTTGAAGACAAAGGTCCTGTTCGATTAATATGTGTTTCAAATCAGTTATATGGCAAATTTGCGAATACACTGGTCCCAAAAAGTTAGGGATATTGCATAAAATGAAGGATGTATGTACTTCATTCAAGTTACACGTTGAAATAACATCAGTGAGGCAACGTTAACACATACGATAAAGAATGCGTTTACAAAAACAATTTATTGTGCAATTTCTGCACACAACAAAGTGACACTGCAATATTGACAAAATGGTAAACTCGGAGAATGTCCAAACCTCTTGATTTAAATTATCGATAGCACCCCTTCTGTGTCGAAGATAATCTTAACACCTACAAGGTATACTGGAAGTTTCACTATTGATGACTGTCTAAGGCAGCTCGTCCCATATTACAGGCAACAGGTTACGGAGGTCTGCCATTATACTGGGATATGGATCGTAGTTATCCAAACGTTACTGTACAGAGTCTAAAATGTTCCCAATAGGATTACGGTTAGGAGACCTTGGAGGCATCTGTAACGATTCAATCCAGTTCTTGAAGCCCGGTGTCTGGTTATATTGTCGTCGTGAAAACGGAATGCATATCCAATATCAGCGTGTTCATTCCGAAACGGGATCATTGTGTCACAATGGGCACAATGATTCCGTTTCGGTACAACAAGGCATTCATGTTGTCTTAACAAACATACAAGGAAATAAGGCAATTAAAACCCACCCCTGCCCAAACCAGAACTGACTGTCACTGGTAAGGGCGGACGGGCTGCACACAGTGAGGTTGAATTAGTATGCCGGATCTCCTCCACACGTGTCATCGTCGAGTATCAAGATAAATAGTAAAACGGGATTCGTCTGTGAAAAGTACATCGGTGTCACTCTGTATTCCATGACATGTACTGTCGAACCCAGGTACATCTTTGACAGGTCTCTGAAATGATGCTGTACATCTCAGCAACCTTCTTGATCTGAGTCCGTAGCCATGAAGACGGTTTCGTACCCTTTGGGTACATACTGTGACAACAGAAGCAGCTCGAAGTGATTCTCGGAGTTGGCTACTGGTGAAACTAGGTCTTCTTCGAGCACTTACTTTCACGTAGCGATCTTTTTCCTACTGATTATCCTCGGGCGACTATTCTTGGGTCGATCTGTAACTTTTCCATGCCGTAGAAATCTTGTACGTAGCTAATTTCCTACACTTTGCTCCTAAAGCAGCAGCCACGTCGATACACCTGCCTGTAACATGTCAATAAAGGAATGACTGGGGATGCAGTTTTATACACTGAAGAGCAATTGAATTAGATATACCTGTCTAGTAACGTGTAGCACCACCTTTCGCCCTGATGACGGAGGCGATTCGTCTCGGCATGGACTCGAGAAGACACCGGAAGCGTTGGGAAGCCATACGGATCCACGACCCCTGAACAAGCTCCCACAGTTCACGAAGATTTCATGGAGAGGGGTCAGAGCCTCGAACATCTCTCTCGATGGCATCCGAGATGTGCTCGATGGGATTGAGGTCAGGTGACCTAGCTGGCCAAGGAAGTGAGGTCACGTCGGTGGAGTGTTCATCCAACCATTCGGATACAATTCGGGAGCGATGGCACTGTGCATTGTCTTGTTGCAGGATGAGGTCCCCAGTGGAATGTTGAAGGCGCACAAACGGGAGCAAATAGTCGTCCAGGATATCTCGGTAACGTTGACCTGTGAGGGACGATGTCACACGTACCAGGAGTCCCATTTCAGTGCACGTAAACAGTCCCCAGACGAAAATGCCACCCCCACAAGCTTGAAGAGCACCCTGCTGGCAAGAAGGATCCATCGCTTCATGTGGTTTGCGCCGTACTCATATGCTGCCATCCGCATGTACCAAAGTGAATCTCGACTCATCAGTCCAGGCAACATTTTCCCACATGTCTAGGGTCCAGTGGCGATGTTCCCGCGCCCATGCTAATCTTTGCACCCTGTGATGTGCGGTCAGCAGCGCTACCCTCGTGGGACGATGGCTAATGTACCCCATAGCAAGGAGATGGTTCTGGATGGTGTGGCGGCTTACACGTTTTTGTGCACCAGCGTTAAATTGCCAAGTGATTTCTTGCACTGTGGCCCGTCTATCCGCTGTTACAATGCGAGCTAGCCGACGATGATCCCGCTGATCCACACGCTGTTGTCCACGGCAGTTGGCCCTTGCAGGGATGGTTTTACCGGATTCGATGTACTCACAGTGCACCCGTGACACAGTGGCTCTTGAAAATCCCAGTGCTTGCACGACTTCCGAGATGTAGTGACCCATTCGTCGGGCCCGACAATTTTCCCACGATCAAATGCGCTTAGATCGTTCATCTTACCCATACTGCGTCCGAATCTTACTGATTCCCGTCGCATCACTCCTTTTATTGTCGGATCGCTGCATACGTCATGTCGTTTCCTTTTACAGGGCCGCCCACAGCGCCACATTTGCATAACGCCAGCTATCTCTAATTCAACCGCTCTTTAGTGTAGTTAAGGGCTACAGAAAAGTGAAACTGTGTCAATTAAGCACGCATGCTGAAACAATATTTCAGAAGACCGGTAGTATAAAAAGAAAGGATCACCATGTCACACAAACTGGTTAAACGGAAACCGAATGCTTTTTTTTGTTCTAAAGCTTAATCTTACACAGAAGAACGGAATCGTTATGACCACCGGCCTAATATGATATTAGTCCTCCAAACTCCAAAACAGCTCTTACCCAGCAAATCATGGACGCCAAAAGTTTTCTGAACGTGCCTTGTGGCATTTAGTACCAACACATTACCTACAGATCCGTTAATTATTGTAAGCTACGGGGTTGATTTGCTGTTATAACACAAACCCCACATGCTAGATTAGATTGATGATTAGGGAATTTGAAGGTCATGGAAATACCTAGAAGCCTTACTTATGTTCCGCTAACCATTCTCGAAAAAATCAGGGATGCGTGGCGCGACGCATTATCCCAGTGAACGAAGGTACTACTAGAAGGGTATACCATGAAATGATGTACCTGGTCTTCAATGATTTTTAGGTAAGTAGAATTTTCTACACACTAATGACTGTACCCAGAATTTCACAGCAGAACACTGCGAAAGCATTACACTTCGTCAATCGGCTGGTTTTTGTCCCACGGGGTATCCTGTTGACGACATTCCCATAGGTGAACGAAGCAGATGTACCTGGAAGCTCTCGTAGTGCAATAGGAAACAACATTTCTCGGAACAGACGACATTCCTTCAATCAGTCGTCCAGATCTGATGCCAGCGTGCGCATTGTATGCGTTCCGATGGTGAACTGAGGTTAGCATGGGCGCTCGGAGCGACCTGCTGCTACGCAAACCCATTTTTAGCAAAGTTTGATATATTGTGTGTCGTGACACATTACTCCCGTCACCAGCATTCAAATTAGCGTCATAATATCCCTTGTATTGGCTTGTGACAAGAGACGGTTGTTACAGCACGTTGTGGGCCGACCACGGCCCACAACGCGCCGAAGGTTTCCTTTTTTTCTCTTCTACGGTCACTTTTTGAAGGTACTAATCATGGCTCGCTGTGAGCACCACATAAGCCCTCACGTTTCTGAAATGCTCTGATCCAGTCGTCTGGCCAATACAGTTTGGTCTTAGTCAAACTCCCTTAATTCCGCCGCGTTTCTCCTCTAATAAGGTACTAACTATATATGGCTCGCTGTGAGCACCACGTAAGTCTTGACGTCTCTGAAATGCTCTGATACGGTCGTCTGGCCATTACAGTTTGGCTTTAGTAGAACTCCCTTAATTCCGCCGCGTTTCCCCTCTAAGAAAGTACTAACCATGGCTCAGAGTGAGCACCACATAAGCCTTGACGTCTCTGAAAAGCTCTGATCCAGTCGTCTGGCCAATACAACTTGGTCTTTGTCAAACTCCCTTAATTCCGCCGTGTTTTCCCTCAAAGAGCAAGAATAACACTGATTATCAGAGCGCACTATCAGGTGTTATTTATACTGTTTTTATGACCTTCATACGCGCCGTCGTTTACCTGCAGTTGCTTCGATCTGCATAAAGACGTGCTGGTAATAATGTTTTAGCTCTTCGGTGTACTTGGCTCTTCGTTTTTTTAAAAGGTGAATCACTGATATTTGTGCTCGTGCCATACTAAGCAGATGCGGCATAAAAATGGCGATTCGTAAGACTGTGTTTTTATTTTGGAAATCAGAATGTCAATATTTTATAAAATACCGAACTGATTCAAAATAATTTCGTGTTGTTTCATTTCTTACGAAGAAATTCAACAGTTCTGAGCGCTTATGAGATTTCGAACAACTCATAACTAGGTTTTCGTATTTTCGTGCCGTTTTTCAAATGCTTTTCTTCTGAAATTTTCATAACTTGCAGCCGTCAAGTATTGGAGATACAGAGCAAACACAAGCGAGTGGAGCGTAAGAATCCTTAACATAAGAAGAAACAAAATCGTCTCTGCTAACAATTCTTTTTGTTGAAGTGCAAATACTTACCTTCAGTGTTATGGAAGAACAAAGCTTTCTAAAGCAAAGTAAAATAATCATCACGATGATTTTGACGATAACATCTGATTCTTTTTGCAGTGCAGTCTATGAAGATCCTAAAAAAACTGGAAAAATAGCTGCAGAACCTGGCCGAAATACCTTAAGCAACGGAATATCCGGGAAAAGAGAGACAGTACCAAAGTTTTATTTGAAATGAGCGCATCTTTTGATGGAGGAAGATTAATGTTTACAATGTGCGATATAATCCACAATCATACGAAAAATTAAAACAAGAAAATCAAAAGAGATGTGCACACCTACGGGCAATAATACTCCATGCTTTTTTTACGGTTATAATATACGTTACTTCTACCAATAAAGGAGAGAGATATGACGCTGAAATAATTTGAAAATTTTTATGAAACTTCCGTCATTCATTTCAGAAACAATATGCCACCGTTTGGAAACAACAATTCGTTATTAAGAAACAGTTTTCTGTCATCAGACACAATCCATCCTTCAGAAACAGAAACTCGTTATTCAGAAAGCTGAGTCTGCGATTTTGAGATTGAAAACCGTGATTTAGACACAACAATCTATCATTCAGTTTGTCATTCATACAACAATTTGTTATTTTGCGGCAACAGTGGGCCATTCGGAGACAGTCCCTTCAAGGACATCAATCCTTCATTCACAAACAGCTATTCGCCATTTAAGGACTTTGGATTTCGGCAGATGAGAACAATTGTTTTCCGTCTTTAAATAACAGATGAAGATCTCTGAATGATGATTGAAACAACAATCCATCATTCAGAGAGCTCCATCTGTTATTTATAGACGAAAAACCGTCATTTAGAGACAGCAATCTATCATTCAGTTTGCCATGCACACAATATTTTGTCATTTAGCGCATCAGTGAGACATTCGGAGAAACAGTCTATCATTTTGGCAGCAGTCCGCCATTTCGAAACAGCAATTCGTCAGTAGGGGCAGCTGACCATTCAGGAGCCTCAATGCTTTATCCCAGTCCGGAAAAACAATTCGTTATTCAAAGATAAAAATCTGTGATTTGTAGACTGTAGCCTCTCATGCGAAGACAGAAATTCACCTTTCAGCCTGACACCCATACAGAAATTTGTCATTCATAGAGATCAGTCTGCCATTCAGAGAAGCAATATACCATTTAGAATCGCCATTTCGAAGCACCAATCCGCCATTGATAGACACCGGCCCTCCATTCAGACACAGAAATTGGTCATTTTGAGACAGAAATCCACCATTCAAGGGCAGCATTCCTTCATTCACAAACAGCAATTCGTCATTCAAGGACTTGATCCTTTATTTAGAGAAAACAATCCGTCATTCACTAACTTCATTCAGGGACATCAATCCTTTATACACAGACAGCAGTATCGTTGCATATGCAAACATGCACTTATGCTGCATAGAAGAATAAGAAAATTCACTAAGAAATACTAAAAAATCAGGAAAAATGTATGAAATATCTCCAGTGCACTTATCTTTATCCAGCAGAGATAAGTGAAGAATTTGCATATGTATTACACTTAACGGAAAATATGCTCCCGAGAAAGCTAAAAGCATCAAATGATATAAAATATTTTGGTTGCTTTGTATAAATTTCATATGGGAATTATTTTGTATTATCCCTCCCCCTTAAATGAAAATTTTCATTGTGTGTAAGTTACCTTAAAGCTGTATTTTTGATTTTGTTTCTCATCCTGACATTGGATTTTTTTCAGATTTGAACTTCCCTCATTGTTCTGAAGTTCTTTACACTAGTGCTCCAGAAGGCAGTACAGATGCAGCTATTCTAATTAGCCACATGACTTTGATGTCAAATATCACAGAAAACGGTGCTATTTTGATTTTATCAACTTAAAGTGTTAAACTGATTTTAATATATTCCCGCCTAAAACTCTCTCAAGGTATGCGTTATGCAGTGCGACTTCGGAAAAAGCTTAATATATGGGTCAAAACAGCGCAGAACAGCTTGTGATAGGCATCCGTGACAAAGCGTTTATATCATTAGTGCTGATGATATTTTCCCAAGTTCCTTTAATGGGAAAACATGCGTTCTTGGTATTTGACGGATTTTCCATATTCAATAATTACGTTTATTTCAGAAAAGTAAGTTTCGGGTTTTTCTATGTTGTTCAGAAATTTCGCAAAAATATGGATCCTGACTTTTACATCCCTTGGAGTATATGAATCATTTGCTTTACCCCTGAGTGGTGTCGAACTTGGTTCGTCTTCAACGGGAGCCAAAAAGTCACTTAATCCCTAACGACGTATAAGGTACAAATAAAAAAGGGCTCGAATTGCGGGATGATGAAATGTGTTTCGCTATTAATACGGATTAATTAGTCAATTCATTTTCTGTAAGAGCTTATCATTTTTCTGAATAGGTTTAGAATAATTTCATTTTTTTCTACCGGAAGACTTATCACAAATTACATTTCTTTTCATCGTAATTTTTTGAAAGTGCACAATGTTTTGGAACTCGAGGTCTTTTTAAACTTACCATGACTTTTAGTTATGTTTAAGAAATGGTGAAATGTACTGCTTCATAGTATTATTTCAAAAAAACCCTAAATATACAATTCAATCTTATTAGCTATAATGGCTTTTTTTTATGTTTTAAGAAGTTCACAGACTGATACGCAGACATCATGCAATCAGCCGTACAATAATTTAAGTACCCAATTTCTTACGTAAACACAATATACAATATATTGTACATTAGCTGGTGCATCAAATGGGGGCAGAGGGGAAGGAATATCCATTGCAACAACAACCTGAACATCATGCGATGTTCCATTTTTCTTCAATATCCAATATTGCGACCTCGGTACAGAGCTTCAAAATCAGGTCCTTTGGTAGACAATTAAAATTTAATAGTTAGTCTAAACTAAAATATCCCCGAGAATCACTTCTATTACCATAAAACGTACGTCATATGGGCACGAAAAAAGTGAGAACAGAATTTTGCCGTTAATATTCGAAAGGAATTGCGGAACAGTTTCTGAAAATTCAGAATTTTTCTGGCTTACGAAAAATCCGTGAAATTCATGGTTTTGCTGTCATTTCACGGAAGAGATCGAATCAAGAATACGCTTCGTTAATTCACGAAAAGAATCAAGGAAAATGGCCCGTGAAGTTTCTTTTATTTTGATTGGAGGTTTAACGACCACCTTGAGCAACTCTATGGGCTATAAGCAGTCTTCCGTCTCTAATTTAGAGCCACTGGTTCAGGGAATGGAAAGAGCCAGCGCCGTAAGACAAACACAACATCTATGCCTCACCGGGATTCGAACCCGGACCCATCTCGGATTAGTGATAAGAAGCCATCGCTTAGACCATTACGCCAACGGGGTGCACCAAAATGAAAGTACGATACCAAGGAAAGTGAGACACTCAAATGATGACCGATTACTGTTGGAGTATTAAAAAGGACTGCCAGAGTACGGAGCACTCAAGAAAATATTCTGAGCGAAAATTTCTTCCATGGAAATGAGGGTAATTTACTCATTGAAGGTTAAGCTACTATATTTGTCTGCTAGCCAATAATTTAGTCATTAAAGGTTATGCTACTATATTTGTATGGTAGCCAATAATATTTTAAAACATATTATAATACTATTGTTAATCAATACATTTCTTTACCTCATAAACCATCATTTTTGAAAAGAGCTCTTTGAATGTCCAAAAGTTGGCAACATTTCTTTTTGCCAATTTTTGGGCATTCAAAGTTTTTAGAGCAAAAACTTGACGTGATAGGAAAAACCAATATGATGTTTGGTTTCAGCATATAAAAATACGTTAAAACCAAGTCTCAGATGCAAGTCTGCAAAAATGGTGTTGTGTTGTGTAATCAGTGTATGAACAAACTGACAATCAGTGAATGATATAAAAATTTCCCTGGAAAGTTTTTCTTATAACAGATATCTTTTTATGTAGACTTTATGTGTAATATGGAAATGTGCATCGTAAGCGCCGGTCTTTGCAATAGTGTTTCCGCAATGCGGCTAATTAGAACGCAATGGTAATTGTGAAAATCACAGGCACTGTCAGTTATAGAAGAGATCTCTCTTGCTACTAATGACACTACCGCTGGAGGCCAGGAGACTGCTTCGATCGATTATAAGAAACAGAGAGAAATAAGCTGTTTCCTGAGAAATGTAATTTTGTTTCAGGAGGATCCTCAGGAGGAAACGTGTTCCACATCATTAAAATGCTGATTAAAAAAGAGAGGAATATCTCATTGAAAAAGATGTTTTCACCAGTAATTTATTCGCAAGATATTATGAAGTCATGAAAAAAAAGCATTAAAAATAATTGGAAGTTAGAATTCCAAAACTCATTGAACTGTGGAAAGGAAGAATCTAGTATTAATATTATACGAATGTGCATTCTTTTTTTCTTTTGCGCAGAAGGAGTCAGAAACGGAAAAAATCCAAGAAACTTCTGAAATGCATCAATTCGCGCTTAGTTAATCTCATTAAGAAGTGTATAGAGCCTCCATTGCCGAAATATCAGTTTAAATCTTTAATATAGAAGCTCGTTGTGTTTTTATCAAAAATCTGTAAACGAAATTATTTAGATTAATATTTCTAGTATTATTTTTAATGAAATTAATGAGATTTCCACTCCAGAAAATCATATATTTTCATTTTTTCGGAATAAAAAAAGAAGAAGGTGCATTTTGTGAATATTAAGTGTAAATTCATGATCCTTTAAACTGCATTCCTGAAAATGTTTTCGTCGAAATAACCTAGGACACCTAATTTTTTCAACAACTACTTGGTCCGCCCTGCTGAAAGCTATTTCCTATAAAATAGAAGTTTGCGAAAGATATGGAGTAGCAAAGAGCATTCTATCCTTCGAAACGGAAATAAAATGTTTTGAATGAAAATAACATTAAAATTTATCAGACAACATCTCAATCAGATAACAGAATAGGAGCGAAGCGAGTTATTCAGTGTTACCACTGGAAACACTTTTAAAGAAATGTTTTTTATTTTTATTTTAGCTGCTGGCTTAACGACCACCGTGAGCTACTCAGTAGGCTATAAACAGTCGCCCATCCCTAATTTAGGGCCACTGATTCTAAGGAAGAGAAAGACCCAGCGCCGTAAGACAAACACAACATCAATGCCTCACCGGGATTCAAACCCTGACCCTTCACGGACGAATGATCATAAGCCAGCGCTTAGACCACTGTGCCACCGGGGCGGCTCCAGCAACTTTAGACGACATCACAAACATATCACGGCGAGGTACACACACAACTTCACATACGTTAATTAGCTGTCGTACAATCAAACTCAGTAATGATCTAACATCTCCACACTCTAAACAGATCAGATCAGTTCATACACTGACGGAAAAAAAAAATCCCAACACCACGAGAAAATAGTTGTAGAGGGATGAAATGGCGGCAATACATTTGTATAGGTAACATATTTAATCGATTAAGGTTTCAAGATCACAGCTTATTGTAAGCGCGAGAAGAGCCATTTTAAATGTTAAATGCTGGTACATTAATAACCGGTGTAACCGCCAGAATGTTGAATGCAAGCACGCAAACGTTCATGCATTGTGTCGTACAGGTGCTGGATGTCAGTTTGTGGGATGGAGTTCCATGCCTGTTGCACTGGGTCGGTCAATACAGGGACGGTTAATGCTGGTTGGGGGTGACGCTGGACTTGTCGTCCAATGATTTCCCATATGTGCTCGATTGGTGAAAGATCTGGCGATCTAGCAGGCCACGGCAACATGTCGACACTCTGTAGAGCATGTTGGGTTACAACAGCGGTATGCGAGAGAGCGTTATCCTGTTGGAAAACAACCCCTGGAATGCTGTTCATGAATGGCAGCACAACAGGTTGAATCACCAGACTGACGTACAACTGTGCCGTCAGGGTGCGTGGGATAACCACGAGAGTGCTCCTGCTGTCATAGGAAATTGCTCCCCAGACCATAACTCCAGGTGTAGGTCCAGTGTGTCTCGGCCGCAGACAGGTTGGTTGCAGGCGCTCACCTGGCCTCCTTCTAACCAACACACGGTCATCACTGGCACTCAGGCAGAACCGGCTTTCATCAGAAAATACAACAGATCTCCACTCCGTCCTCTAATGAGCTCTAGCTTGACACCACTGACGTCGCAAACGGCAGTGGTTTGGAGTAAGTGGAATGCACGCTACAGGGCGTCTGGCTCGGAGCTGTCCTTCAAGTAACCGATTTGTAACAGTTTGTTGTGTCACTGTGGTGGCAACTGCTGCTCGAATTGCTGCCGCAGACGCGGTACGATGCGCCACGGCCGTACGCCGTACATGGCGGTCTTCCCTCTTAGTAGTGCCACGTGGCCAGCCGGAACCCGGTCTTCTTGAGGCAGTACCTTCCCTTGACCACCGCTGCCAACAATCATGCACAGTGGCTACATTCCTGCCAAGTCGTTCTGCAATATTGCGGAAAGAAAATCCTCCTTGTCGTAGCCCTATTACACGACCTCGTTCAAACTCCGTGAGCTGTTGATAATGGCTTCTTCGTCTTCTTAAAGGCATTCTTGACTAACATCAACACACTACGTCGAATCTCAACGATAACTAACGCTCACGAACGTTACAGCGCTTATTTACAGCAAGCCTGCTTTGCATGTTCCGAGGGGCGCTACTAACGCCACACGTATGCGCCGAGCGCGAAATTTGCATAGACGTCATCTTACAGATGTACTCTCACCGCTTACCAACTGTCGTTTATCTAACACAACCCCTTCTTGGTGTTGGGATTTTTTTTTCCGTCAGTGTATGTAGAGGATTTTAGGAAGGGAGTGTCTGACCCCAGGTTTTAAACAAGCCTTAGAAATAGGAAGCTAGGAGATTTGGGCTAGAGTGCCTGATAGGAAAGTGACACGGAAGCGATGTAGAAAGGGGGAGGAAGACGCCCTTATTTATTACCGGGGGCCAGTACCTGGGGTCCGACGGCTTAACGTGCCCAACCGACGCACGGCGGGTATTTAGTGGTTCGAACGTTTGTACCTGCCCATAATCGAACCTGAGGTTATCTCCACGGCAGTCACGAACGCTGACCACTAGGCCACCAGCGGCCCACACTCAAAACAACTTCGTTGTAAAAAATATATACCTTCTCGTTCTTATCACCATGCATACGTAACTTACGCACTGACCTCAAGGGTGTTGCCAAACCTCATTCATGTGAGAGAGAAGATATCACGTTAAGTTTAGAAAGCGCAAAAGAGAACAAACTCAAATTTACATAGAAAAAGGAACTAAAATTGAAGTTAAAACAGAAGATACGTCACAAGATTTTCATGAAACTTTGCAAGTTCATAATGACAGGAGAGTTGATGTTGCATATTTTTAGTTTTAAACATTTGATAAGTGCTATAACTTTAACAATTAGCTGCTTATAAATAAGTTTTAGAAATTTATAATAGATTTACATAATTAATTAACAGCGGCTTGAAATTACATCAAAGAGCCAAAACATTATGACCAGCGCGTCTTAATGCAAATCGAAGCAACTGCACGTAAACGAGGGCGCGTGTAAAGGTCATGAAACAGTATAAATACGGAGCTCTGTTAATCAGTGTTATTCTTGTTCTTCAAATAGGAAAGACACGTACTTAAGCTATTTTGGCAAAGTCCAAATTGTAATGGACATGCGACTGGTTCAGGTCATTTCCCAGATAGCAAGGTTTGTGGGATGCTCCAGGTCAGCCGCGGTTGGTACCTTCAAAAAGTGGACCGAAGAAGAAAAACCACAAACCGCCGGCAAAGTGTGTGCCGACCACGACTGATCGACGCAAGAGAGATACTGTGGCGCATCTCACGGTAACTTGAACGCTGGTGACGAGAGTAATGTATCACAATGCACATAAATCGAACTCTGCTGAAAAAAAGGGAATGCTAGGCGCAGGCCGCTTCAATTGTGCATGCAAACCGATAACATAAGCATGATCTTTTTTTACAAAAGACGTGCTAAAAATGGCTATCGATATGTTTGGACGTCAGCCTACATTTACTAGTTCTTTTACTGCCACGCACGTAACCCTTCTCCCACCACTGACGCCACATTCGGCTGACAGTTGTTCCATCCCGACGCGTTTCAGTAGCGATGCGATGCAGGGACCATCTAGTAGCACATAGTCCTATGAGAAAACCTCTGGTAAAGTCGTCAATGTGATGACAGTATTTCCGGTGACTTTTCTCAGGCATTCTTACTCATTACACGTACTTTCTCTTCCGAGATCACTCCAATGGATTGTCAACACGCCTAGAGAAGGACAACCAAACTTAGCTACATCCGGGTGTATTTTGACTTTTTATTTCCCCTCTTATCAGTACGCAACTGCAATAATGTACCTAACCCAATGGACGACACATTCCCAGCAATTTGTATGGCCCTGCGAGAGATACTTCTTGGTGGGGCATTTTCTATACCGAGCAATGTAACATTCTTTGCAAAGGAGTTCTGATGACCTTCGTTCAAAACGGTATCGAAGGGGAAAAATAATTTTTTCCGTCTGATATTTAGAAGAAATGATCTGGACTAAAATAGGCTTTGAATTAGATGGCATCTCCACTTACGCTCTCTAGCGCATAGTTATGAGTCGGGAAAAAAACAAAAACAAGAAAGATGACACCGAATTTTCGGGTGTAACAAGCACGTCTTTTGAATCCGTTCTGACGCAAATTAAATTTATCAAAGCTATTCAAAGGCAATGGAACCGGTATGGAAAACAATAGTATCTGACGGAAGAAAGAAGTTTTTCAATCGGGTCTTTAATCCCTCAGATATTGCTGTAAACGGAATCTTGAGCTCACGAACTCTTATCGGTCCAAGAAAAATAATTTAGTCGAGTTTTCAGGAGCCCAGATTTTGCTACAAATACATCAGAAGCAGAAATTAACACTTATGACCCCTGGTAGCCAAACCATTCTTTACAAAACATTAGAAATTATGTGAAAAATATTTTCCATCAAGTCTTGTATGCAAAACAGGAAGAATTTTTCAAATGGGAGTTTTAGGAGCAGAAAACGCAATTTACCTTTATGCGTCCTAGCGGAAAGTCTTAAATGATTTACGTGAAAATTTTGAATTTATAGGAAAAACATTTCGCATCGGAAACACTATCCAACAACGAAGGAATATTTCAAATTGGACATTTAGAATTAGAGATATTGACAAAAATAAGATATACATCTACGCCCCCTGGCGTAGAAACCATGCATTATTACAAGTAGAAAGTGTTCCTAAAAGGTTTGTCGACATAAGTAGCATCGGTCAACAAAAGAGTTTTTTCAATCGAGATTTTAGAAGCTCATATTTTGCTGCAAATACATCAGAAGCGGAAATTAAGACTTGCGCCACCTGGTGGCCATACCATTTTTTTTACAAAAATTAGAAATTATGTGCAAACGATTTCCCATCAGGACCTGTATCCGGTGCAGAAAGATTTTTTCAAATATGAGATTTATAAGCAGAGATATAGGGCGAAACGCAATTTACCTTTACGTCCCCAAAGCGGAAAGTCTATGAACTACTTGAACATTTTAAAATTATATGAAAAACATGTCAAACGGAAAACACTATCCAACAAAGAAGGAATTTTTCAAATCGGACTCC
Source organism: Macrothele yani (assembly GCA_039090855.1). Taxonomy (NCBI): domain Eukaryota; kingdom Metazoa; phylum Arthropoda; class Arachnida; order Araneae; family Macrothelidae; genus Macrothele; species Macrothele yani. The sequence continues at coordinate 159,278,737 of CM077024.1, read as the reverse complement.
TAGAAGTAGAGATATTAACAAAAATAAGATATACATCTACGCTCCCTGGCGGAGAAACTGTGGGATATTTTAGGAAGAAAATATTCCGAAAAGGTTTATCGACGTGAGTGGCATCAATTCACGAAATAATTTTTTCAATCGATATTTTAGAAGCGCAGATTTTATGGCAAATGCATCAGAAGCAAAAATTAACACTTACGCCCCCTGGTGGCCAAAGTATTCTTTACCAAAAATTAGAAATTATATGCAAAATATTTTCCGTTAGGAGATGTATCCGCTGAAAAAAGATTTTTCAAATCGGAGTTTTAGGCGAAGAGTTATAGGAAAAAAAGTAATTTACTTTTACGCCCCGTACTGGAAAATCTATGCGTAATTTGAAAAAGTAACTATATCTAAAATACTCTTCGACATAAATGGAATCGAAAGATAAAATAATTTTTTCAATCGGATGTTTAGAAGCAAATATGTGGAATAAAACGTATTTTTGAATTCGACATCATCTGCATTTATATCCCCTAGCGGCGAAATTGTACATCGTAAAAAAAAAAAAAGAAATGAAGGATCATCATTCGCATATTTCAAGCTTCCGAAAGCAAAAAGAATTTTTCAAATCGGATTAATAGTTGCAGAGATACCGTGGGTACAGACGGACGGACGGACGGACAAACCGATAACAGAAGCACGATCTTTTTTTACAGAAGACGTGCTAAAAATGGAAAGCAAAGATCATCGTTCTCACATTTCCGGCTTTCAAATGCAAAAACAATTTCCGAAAACATACTAATATGTAGTTGCAAAGATATAGTGTCAACAAACGGACGAACAAAATGTTACTATGAGCACGTACTTTTTTAGCACGTCTTGTGTAAAAAAAATCTTGCTTATGTTATCGGTTTGTCCTTCCGTCTGTCCGTCGATCAGTCTGTGGGCACCATATCTCTGCAACTATTAATCCGATTTCAAAAATTCTTTTTGCATTAAAAAGCTTGAAATATCCGAATGATGGTCCTTTATTGTTGTTTTTTGCACGATGTACAGTTGAGCCGCCAGAGGGCGTAAATGTAGATGATATCGAATTCAAAATACATTTTATTCCGACTATTTGCTCCTAAACATCCGATTGAAAAAATTCTTTTACCTTTCGAATTTTATTTATGATGAAGAATATTTTAGGTATAGTCACTTTTTCAGTTGTACATATATTTTCCGCTAGAGGGCATAAAAGGAAATTAAATTGCGCTTCCCCCGATATTTCTACTTCTAAAACACCGATTTGAATTTTTTTCCTTTAGCGGATACAGCTCCTGATGAGAAATCTTTTGCATATAATTTCTAATTTCTGGTAAAGAACGGTTTGGCCACCAGGGGGCGTACGTGTTAATTTATACTTCTGATGTATTTGCCACAAAATCTGAGCTTCTAAAACCTTGATCGAAAAATTCGTTTGCAGACAGATGCCACTCACGTCAATGAACCTTTTCGGAAAAATTTCTTCTTAAAATATTGCAGAGTTTCTCTGCCAGGGGCGTCGATGTATGTGCTATTTTTGTCAATATCTCTGCCTCTAATTGCCCGATTTGAAAAATTTCTTCCTTATTTGATAGAGTTTGCGGTACGACACCTTTTTAATATAATTTCAAAATTTTCAAGTAATTCATAGACTTTCCACTGGGGGGCGTAAAGGCAAATTGTACTTCCTCCGATATCTCTGCTTCTAAAACTCTGATTTGAAAAAATCTTTCTGCACTGGATACAGCTCCTGATAGGAAATCTTTTGCATATAATTTCTAATTCCTGGGAAAAATGGATTGGCTAGCAGGGGGCGTAAGTATCTACTTCCGCTTCTGATGTGTTTGCAACAAAATATGAGGTTCTAAAATCTCGATTAGAAAAATTCATTTGTGGACCTATATTACACACGTCGAGAAAGCTTTTCGGAATATTTTCTTCTTAAAATAATGCATGGTTTCTCTATCAGGGGCGTAGACATAATCTTATTTTTGTCAATATCTCTACTTCTAAGAGTCCGATTTGAAAAATTCATTCTTTGTTGGATAGCGTTTCCGGTGCGAAATGTTTTTCATATAAATTTCAAAAATTTTCAGGTAAATCATAGACTTTCCGCTAAGGGCCGTTAAGGTGAATTGCGTTTTCCCCGATATTTCGGCTTCTAAAAAAATCTTCCTGTATCGCATACAGCTCCTGATGGGGAATGTTTTCTGTATAATTTCTAATATTTGGTAAAAAATGGTTTTGCCACCAGGGGGCATAAGTGATAATTTCTGCGTCTGATGCATTTAAAAAAATTTCTGAGCTCCTGAAAACTCGAATGAAAAAATAACTTCCTGGACTCATGCCGCTCACATTGAAAAACCTTTTAAGAATACTTTCTTCTTAAAATAATGCATGTTTTCCCCGTCAGAGGGCATAGATGCATATCTAATATTTGTCGATATCTCTGCTCCTAAGATTCCGATTTGAAAAATTCTTTCTTTGTTGGAGAACGTCTCCAATGCGCAATGTTTTTCATATAATTAAAAAATTTTCTTAACGCAAAACGCTGCAACCAGAGGGCGTAAGTTCATGATTCCGTTTACAGCAATATCTGCGGGATTAAAAACACAATTATATAACTTCTTTCATCGGTCAGATACTACTATGGGTCGCGGATGGCCCAGTGGTGAACGTTTGTGACTGCCACGGAGGAACCTCAGATTCGATCGCGGGCAGGTAAGAACGCTCGAACCACTAAATATCCGCCGTGCTTTGGATGGACACGTTAAGCCGTCGGACCTCGGGTACTGGCCAGCGGTAATAAATAAGGGCGTCTTTCTCCCCATTTCTAACTCGCTTCCGTGTCACTTTCCTATCGGACACTCTAGCCTAAATCTCCTAGCTTCCTATTTTCTAAGGGATGTTTAAGACCTGGGGTCAGACACTCCCTTCCTAAAATCCTCTACATATGATCTGATCTGATCAGATACTATTGATTTCCATACCGGTTCCATTGACTTTGAATAGCTTTGATACATTTAATTTACGTCAGAACGGATTCAAAAAACGTGCTCATTACACCCGGAAATTCGGTGTCATCTTTCTTGTTTTCTTATCAAAAGACGTGCTAAAGCACTTTGCGTACACCATTAGGTTCTTTAAAATGGCCAGCAAAAAGAGCTCATGTTTTAATTAGGATTTTATGATTATGTAACGATGGTTTTAAAATAATTTCTTTAATTTCCTGAAACAGACTTCCAATGAAATTCAATTAAAACATTTTTTTTCTGTCTGGATGGTAAAATATGTACACTATTGAAAGTTTATTATAGACATTTTTTGCCTAGTGTCATGCCCTCTAGACTTCTGGTTTTGGATATCCCACAGGGCCTTTATTAAAATTATGCGTCTAATGAGAATTTACGTTTTTAAGGAATCCTACCTAGGAGGCTCTGAAGCTGCTGTAAGAATCTACATATTATTAGATGGAATTTCATTTCGCTTGCACTGATAGATAAATAAAGATAAGAGACTGCTCTCCTTTTGTGTTCGAACTGCCCACTTCTTCAAAGTCCACACCTTGTTCTTTTATAATCTAAAGATTAAACTCATTATTGTTTACAAGCTTTATTGTTTAACGTTTGATGTCACATTAAATGTGATTTTCGTAAAACACACGTCTTTAAATAATTAGCAAACCGGTGTTCAGTATGTTTTATTTTTTACCTTAGCGGTCTATAGTTAGATCTGCTTTCCCTTTTGTGTTTGGTGTTTGTATTCTGTTTAGGGACAAAAAGAAATTTTTTTTCCGATATTGGATAGGCGACGAGCCAGTTTAATCTATTTACCTGTCGTAAGTAATACCATTTTACGTTTCCTTCTCTGTGTCTTTTATCCTTTTAGTTTGATTGGTTACATCGACCTATCTAACAAAGGAACCGAAATGTTATTTATTTTCCAGGGACAAAACGCGGTGAAAAGTATTCTATAGAATTTCCTTACGCGTCGTTTTGTATTCTTTCTCAAGGATCCCAGTTTTTAAAACAGGTTTTTCTGACACGACGTCTACATGTTTTGATTCAAGAATAGATTTTCCTCTTTTTTCTTTAGCTTTGTTACTTTTGCTCTCCCTTTGCAAGAAAATAAAAGTTGTTCTAACATGGCTACTACCTAAAGGTTATTTATCTGAGCTGCTGAAATATTTCCTTTTTAAACGGAATGTTTCTTTTTCTTCAACCCCATGAATCAAAAATATTTACCCGCACGTTGAATATTTTGCACAGCTGAAAGAAGTGTTTACAGTTTCCATAGTAACAGGGTAGTGCGGTTAATTAGGATAATGCTAATTAGCCTTCACAGTGCATTTGCGATATTCTTTTTTTCAGCGATGCGTTTGATAGAAGGTTTGCTAAAATAAGACCTGTTTTTTAATTTTATGCTACATATATACCGCATGGCCATTTTATCACTTACATTCTCACCCAGTGACAGAGAAAATGAACTTGCGTAGAATGGGTAGTTACCAAACCAGAGGTATGAGAAAAAGCAGTGGTTAAATAATGTTAAACTTTACACAGGTTTACGTAAAATATTTTTAAGAATTTTATGAATGCAAGAAGAATGATATTTTTTTCTTTTTTTACAAGACTCAAAGCGAAAATGTAACATGAAATGTTTAAGGCCCTGTTTGCATTCTTGGGCAGAAGATATCTATACGCACAGCAGAGAAGGTCAGCAAAGCCTTGCTAGGTAAGATGTTTTCGCCTGAGGGAACGCGAAACATCGGACCGGAAATGAAGGTGGAAGGAAGTTGCTTTCAGGAAGGCCGGTGTGGAAAAACGAGATGTGAATCACGTAGCAGCATGACATATTTTAAGCTGCTGGGAGTAGGTATACCGTGCCACAGAAGTTGGCGTTACGAAATTAAGTATTCCCAAAATTCGAAAATGTGTAATGAAGATTTAGTCTTATTCGCCACACCGCGATTTCGCGATTCCTTGGCACCGGGAATTTGAAAGTTAGGGAGAGCTGGAGGGTAAAACCTACAGAGGACCTGAGTAACAGGTTCACTATAGCACTAAAAATATAAAATTAATTAGATTCATGGTATTTTTATGTTTCCATGTTTATGACCCTCGTGCTATTGGGAGTAGTCCGTCGCAAATCAGGAGGAACTGTTTCCCGGGAAGAGACCCAACCAGAGCCGTAGAACAAGCGCGCAAATGGAACGTCATCCAGCTCGAGCCCAACTTGGGCGTTTAGCCTAAGGACGGCGCCTCTGGACACTCGGAGACCGGTGCAGAATCGCGTTTTAAGAAATTGGAAATTGAAGTATGTTAAAATATACTGGTGTCCAGAATTAGCTACACAAGTACATATTTGAGAATATAGTCAAACTGAGGCGGCGAATTGTAAAGATTTTCAGGGATATGTGCAACGCTAAGTCGACGCACCCAAACAACATTGTGCTAGCTACTGTGAAAATATGCAAGTGACGACCGTACGTCATCGAGCTCGCAGGCGCGCGACATTTTTAGGCCATCTTTTGTAAAAAAAGATCGTGGTTTTGTTACCGGTTTGTCCGTCCGTCCGTCCGTCTGTACCCACGATATCTCTGCAACTATTGGTCCGATTTGAAAAATTCTTTTTGCATTGAGAAGCTTGAAATATGCAATAGATGATACTTTATTTCGTTTTTTTTACGATGTACAATTTCGCCGCCAGGGGACATAAATGCAGATGATGTCGAATTCAAAAATACGTTTTATTAAACATATATTTGCTTCTAAACATGCGATTGAAAAAACTATTTTATCTTTCGATTCCATTTATATCGAAGAGTATTATAAAAAAGAAAATTACATTTTCCCCAATAACTCTTCTTCTAAAACTCCGATTTGAAAAATTTTTTTTCAGCGGATACACCTCCTAATGGAAAACCTTTTGCATATAATTTAACATTTTTGGTAAAGAATACTTTCGCCACCAGGGGGCGTAAGTGTTAATTTTTGTTTCTGATGTATTTGCCATGAAATCTGAGCTTCTAAAATATCCATTGAAAAAATTCTTTCATGGACTAATGCCATTCACATCGATAAACATTTTCGGAATATTTTCTTCTTAAAATATTTTACAGTTTTTCCGCCAGGGGGCGTACACGAATATCTTATTTTTGCCAATATCTGAACTTCTAGGAGTCCGATTTGAAAAATTCCTTCTTTGTTGGATAATGTTTCCCGTGTGACATGTTTTCAATATAATTTCAAAATTTTCAAGTAATTCATAGACTTTCCGTTAGGGGGCGTAGAGATAAATTGCGTTTCCCCCTATATCTCTGCTTCTAAATCTCCGATTTGAAAAACTATTTCTGCGCCGAATACAGCTCCTGATGGGAAATCGTTTGCACATAATTTCTAATTTTTGTAAAAAAAAAAAATGGTTTGGCCACCAGGGGGCGTAAATCTTAATTTCTGCTTCTGATGTATTTGCGTCGATAGGCAACGCAAACTACAGCAACGCTAGCTACCATCCATCCAGTTGTAATTTCTGCTCATTGTCACCTCATCTCATGTCGAAAGACTAGACGTAAACGCGAGGAAAGAGAGGCTCCGTGCATATGGGCCATTGCGTAGATTGCCACTGACCCGTGCCTATCATCAGGAGCATTTGCAATGGAGCCGTGCATGGGCCACCTGGGGTGCGATATGGCATGAAGTAGTCTTCAACGATGAGACCCGCTTCTGCTTAGAGCAAGATGATACGCGCTATAGACACTTGTGACGAGGACGTGGTGATCTCAATGAAGATAGAGCGATTGTGGAATGTGAAATTGAACTGTCTATTAGTTAATTAATACAGGCGTTTGACGTGGACCAGAAACATGAACCAGAGGTCATCGCTCTTTCCACGTTTATAAGTAAGTCACGAAATAATTCTCATTGGCCGCCACCGGGAATCGAACCCAGGGTCTTCCAGTTACGTGCCGGATATGCTTCCACTGCACCACAGCCGCCTCGAATTCCTTCAGTAAACGTGGAAAGAGCGATGGCCTCTGTTTGATGTTCCTGGTCCACGTCAAATGTCTGTATTAATTATTCACTCGCCTTCTAATTATTTGTTCAGTTGCTGCTTACCATCTTTGGTGAATCCCCAGCATTGTGCGGGGCTCCAAGAAGCAACCTGCCAAATTGGCTTGGTAATCAGTGTGAGTGAGTCTGGAGGAATTCGAGGCCGCTGTGGTGCAGTGGAAGCATATCCGGCGCGTAACTGGTAGACCATGGATTCAATTCCCGGTGGCGGCCAATAAGAATTTTTACCGTGACTCACTTATAAATGTGTAAGAGCGATGACCTCTATCTATTGCTGTTATGATATGCGGAGTGATCAGTTACAATCGTGGTTCATCGTTGGTGTCCGCCAATGGCAATCTAACACTTTGTCGGGATTTTGGAACCAGTCAGTCTCTCTTCGCTTTCTTACTGGGGTACCTGACACCATTTTCAGTATGGCAATGCCCACTAACATGTCGCCCTACCATGGCCAGCCTTGTCCTCAGACTGCACCCCAATCGAGAACGTGTGGGCCATGACTGGGCGTCATGTACAGACTCATCCACAGCCACCACGGACTGCGGCTGTTCTTTGAGACCAGATGCAAGAGATTTGGTAACTTTATTCGGCAGCTGTATGACTCCATGCCAGTACACTGATCTCAATGTATCTGCATTAGAGGTGATTTTCACCACAGGCAAAAAGGATTTGCGCTATATGTAAGTTGTAAGAGAAACTCTGATACGTTTCGCTCTTCGAAGTAGCAACTGATAAAAACTCCGTTTAGTCACAGTGGTTGATACACAAATATTCAAACTGTTCTTCCACCTACCTTTCCTTCTGAATTATAATTAAATTGCTTTTAACAAAATGTTATAGATGATTAGCAAGCTAGTCACTCGAAAGTGATTTGAGGAATAAAAGAAATTTATTTTCAGGTTATTGCTTAGAAAATAACTCTTTTTCACATTCTTTGAAAAATTCAGGATACCGTTCTGCATGAATAATCTTCTCTTCATGGATTTTTGTTACGTTTGAAAAGCAAGTTATGTCTAAGGTAAATTCAACCTTCCTTCGTCATCATGAGAAAATCCAGGAAATTATTTTCTTTTTGAAATTGAAAACAACCCATTCCCACTTAGTTTCCTATTTTCCAAAAGATAAACTCAAATTTATGCCTATATTATTTGGAATCAGTCAAGCAAGGGAACTAACCCTTCTCTCCCAATTCATGAACTAACAATGACTTCTCGCTAAATACAAAACTCTGTTCATTTAAATCTTTAAAACTCGTGTACACTGTTCGACAGAAAATTCCTCACGAGGAAGTATTTGTCAGAGCGCCATGCAAATTTGTAGCTTTGTACTAACAGCTGTGTTTAATCGCAGCTGCGATTATTTACATAATAGGATATCATCACGTGATGGGTGAGAGAGGAAAAAGAGCACCACGGCTTGGCATTGTTAAGTTTGGCAGTACTCACTTGGGCGTATGGAGCACTGTATCGAAGTGATCACGGCCGCTAAAGCTCGTGTAAGGAGCGAGATTTCCTGGACGACGTTTCACGGAATCTTACTGTCACATGAGCATCTTTATCAGAGGTTTAATCCTTGGGTTACGCATGGCTGGTTAGTCTTTATGTCGCATCGCTGCAGAAATGAATCAAAATGCACCCACTGTCGGCCGAATATGAATGCAGTATTTGGAGGAAGGTGAAGTGTCGTAGAGAGACTGGTGCACGTGAGTGGACACCCGAACGGTTCAATCGCCGTATTCGACGGCAAGCGGTAGAAGCCCCACAGTTAGAGCTGACCATATTCGACGAGGTGTATAGGCAGCTATGGACATTCCCTTATGGACACAGATTGTGAATCGGAAACAAGACGAGACAGGTTTGCCTTCTTGCCAGCCATTGCTAAAGACTTCCTTTCATAGCACGCATCGTCGCACAAGGTTGCAGTGGTGCCTCCCCAGACAGGCATGGAGGGACGAATAGAATCATGTCAGCGACGAGTCTCGCGTCTGTCCCTGAGCCAAAGATCTCCGAGTGGTAGTCTGGAGATGAAATGGCCAACGAGACGATTTCGATGTTATCCGTGAGCGTCATATTACTAATTAGTCTGGTGTCTGTGTTTGGGAGCTAACAAGTTTCAACAGCCATCGACCACTCGTATGCATAGTGGGTGTAATGCACACCAGTACGATAACAGCACGATGACATTCGATGAAGTGCTTCAGCCCGTTTTGTAACCGTATATCCGTGGCATTGCTGATAGCGAGTTCCAACAAGATAATGATCGCCCGCACAATGCCAACATCAGCAGAGCGTGCCGATAAGGTGACCAAGTGCTGCTCTGTGTAGACGTCTTTCCATTAAAGAACGTGTCTGACGTCATAGGCAGAAGACCTATTGTATTTGCACAACTCTCTTGCAGTGTCGATTAACCAAAGTTAATAGAGAGTAAGGTTTGCTCATCCCGCCTTCCTCGCACACGAATAACCGTGACGTCATTGAGTGACTTCACCGTCCTAACATGTGAATTGTCGATTCGAGCTGTAACTATAGAGGAAGATGTCTTGTCAACAATTTCTATAACTCAAACACAGAACAAAAGCTTATACAAAAGCACATCTACATTAAATACAGAAGAAATTCACAGTCATATAAATCTTTTAATACGCACATGTTTGTAACGTAAAGGGCGGGAAAACGATTATATTTTTAAACGTTAGTTTAGTTACAAGAGAAAGTTTTGCTGTTTTTATACAAATTTAAAAGGGAAAAAGCACAGCAGGGCATATTATTGTCATTTAATAAAGAATTTCTTTATGAGGAATAGGAAAAGCATCTCGGCAACATTCCCCAAATTTTTTAAATTAAAAATTGAGAGCATTATGTTTTAAAAAATCTGCTACAATTTATGAAGATTGTTCCAACTGGTTTACGAATAATAATTACGACACGCAGCTATGGCGCAGATACAAAGAAACGTGGGGATTAGGTAGTCTTACGATGGCGATTGGGACAGTGACGTCCCAAAGCAATCACCGGAAGTGCAGGATGAGCATAACCTTGTCATCACTAACCTTGTCGATGAACTGTGAACACAGCTTAACGACGCATCGTCAACGAAACCTTAAGACACCATCTGGGATTTTTTCTTTCGATGCTTACGCAAATTTGCCAAATGGAGGTCACATGGATCTACTGGCTCGAGTCATATTTTACCGTATTTTTTGCCCATCTCATTCATATTATCATCATCATCATTGTCAACCATTATCAATCCACTGCTAGACGAAGGTCTCCCCAGGTTTCCTCCACAACGGTCTGTCTTGTGCCAGTCTCCTCCATGTCACTCCTGCATACTTTTGAATTTCATCCACCCATCTCCCATGAGGTCTTCTTCTGGGTCTTTTCCTTTCCCTTGGAATCCAATCTAAAATTTCGGCTGTCCATCGATGATCTGTCCTTCTGGCAGTATGTCCAGCCCATTGCCATTTCAGGGATTTAACTCTGATCATGATGTCTTCCACTCTTGTCATTTTTCGGATCCATGAGTTCCTCTTCTTATCTCTCCTGGTTATACCAAGCATGCACCTCTCCATACTGCTTTGAGTTGTCTGCAGCCTTTGTATGTCTCTTTTAGTTAAGGTCCACGGCTCGGCACCGTACGTAAGCACTGGAAGGATGCATTGATCAAACACTTTTCTTTTAAGACATAATGGCATATTGCTCTTGAAAATTATGCTGTTTCTTCCAAATGCCATCCAGGCAAGTTTTATACGCCGATTAATTTTTTCATCAATGTGACCCTCACTTGATATCTGCTGTCCAAGATAAACGTACGTGCCTGTTATCTCCAGCTTTTCTCCATCAATCGATAAATCTTCATTTCTTGTAAAAGCATTGAACATCACTTTTGTTTTCTGAAAGATCATTTTTAATCTCACTTCTTTACTCTTGTCAGCAAGTTCCTGGATCATACTCTGCAGCTCTGATGGGGTAGTTGCAAAAATGACTACGTCATCAGCAAAACGAAGGTGGGTTAGATAATCTCCATTAATCTTTATCCCCTTGTTTTCCCAGCTCAGCGACTGAAAGACACCCTCCAATGTGGCATTAAAGAGCTTTGGAGATATGGTGTCACCTTGTCTCACTCCCTTTCCAATTTTTATGTGTGTTGTATTTTCAAACCGCCGAATCTTTGCACTTGCATTTTCATAGATGTTATTAATAATATTAATGTATGCATCTTCAATACCGCAGGATTTCAGAGCCATTGCAACTGCTGATGGTTTCACCGAATCAAAGGCTTTTTCATAATCGATAAAAGCCATGCACAATGGAAGTTCGTATTCCCTCGCTCTTTCAATTAGTTCTCTCAGTACGTGGATATGATATATTGTGCTGTAGCCACTCCTGAATCCAGCTTGTTCTCTCGGTTGAGCGATGTGCAGTGTCACCTTCAAGCGGTGTGAAAGAACTTTAGTGAAGATTTTATAAACTACTGATAGGAGGCTGATAGGTCTGTAGTTTCCGAGATCCTCAATGTCACCTTTCTTATGTAGCAGGATCATTGTAGCGGTGTTCCAATCCTCAGGAATCTTTCCTTCATTAAGGCATCGAGTGAAAATTTGGGCGAGTACTGTTTCGATTTCTCCACTTGCTTCTTGTATGATGTCTACAGTAATTCCATCTTCTCCTGGAGCTTTTTCCCGCTTCATGTTCTTGATTGCATGTGCAACTTCTGCTGGGAGGACTGGAAGAACTCTGGTACTGGTACCTTTCATGATGTCTGGAGTACATGTATCATCCCTTTCATATAATTTCGAGTAGAAATCTTTCACTCTTGTCAAAATTTCGCCTCTATTTCTTGTTACAGAACCATCTTCTTTTCTCAGTGCCATAATCTGTTTTCTTCCCTTACTGAGATGTCCTTTTGCTATCTTTAGGCTTTGGTTGTTTTCAATTGCTTTCCTCACTAGTTCACAGTTGAATTTTCTTACGTCTTCAGTGATACTTTTTCTTATTGTCTTGCATAGCTTTATATATTCTACTTTGGAAGTCACATCTTCTTTAGTTGTCCTCAACTATCTCCTTTTTTGCATCAACATTTTGGTTTTTCCTGATAATTTGTTCACATGCAACACTTGTTCTTAGACCCAGCTAATTTTGTTGCTGTTTCCATAAGAGCTTTGGTTACTTTTCTGTTAACTTCAGAAATGTCCACTTCTTCCGATGTTAGGCCTTCTAAAGCAGAGAATCTGTACTTCAGTTCCAACTTGAAGGTATTATGGTGTTTTTTAAGGTTGGTTATGTCAATAGATTTTGTTTGTCTTATGAGCTTGCCACGTTCAAGTTTAGTGTTGAGGTGCATCTTACATCTCACCAATCTATGGTCACTACCTGTGTTGAACTTGTTTAGCACACTGCAGTCTTCAATGACGAATTTTTTGCTACACATAATAAAATCAATTTCACTTGTCGTCCCATTTGGATGTTTCCATGTCCATTTCCTGTGTGGCTTTTTCTTAAAAAAGGAGTTCAAGATGAAAAACCCTTCTGCCTCTACAAACTCAACGAGAGTATTTCCACGCTGGTTTCTGTTCTCGAGATCGAATTTACCTACTGAAGTTTCATTCTGTTGCCGTTGCCCTATTTTTTGCATTGAAATCTCCCATAATTATCTTTAAGTGCTGCTTACCTTTATTATTTAGATAACTAATTTCCTCATAAAATTCTTCAATTTCTTCTTCAGGATGACTTGTGGTGGGTGCATAAGTTTGAATAATCTGAGTCTGGTATCTTCTCGAGAGTTGGATAACGAGTCGTGCAGCTCTGTCAGAGGAACTTTCAACTTCTACCACTTTATCCTTCAGTTTCTTGTTTATTATAAATCCAACACCACTAGTTCTGCCAGTATCTGTCCCACGATAGTAGAAGAGATGTTCACTTTTCAGTTCAATGAGATCTTCTCATTTTCTCCTTACCTCACTTAGCCCGACGATGTCCCACTTGATCCTTTGTAGTTCCTCTTCTAATTCAAGAAGCCTTGAATCAGAAGATAGGGAGTGTTCATTATACGTAGCCAAGGTCAGTATCAGATGGCAGCCTAGTCCGGTCCTCCGGGGATTCTTATCACCCTCTGCCTTCATGTCGCACTGGCTTCTGCCTTGGCCAGGTACATTCCAGCTGCCGGAGACTGTGGGCCAAGATTTAAGTTGTGGAATCATTTTGGAGGGGTTTGGCCATAACTCACCACGCTGGCCAAGCGGGTTGGTGAGTGTGGGATAGCATTTCCTCTAATCCCGATGGTATAGCTATACCGCTATTGGCCGTCGTCAGAGCCCGTTTAGTGGGAACAGGCTGCACCACGACAAGGCGGGGTTGACATTTGTCAAGGAGAGGCTGTGATGTTACGCATCACCTGACCTTACATCTGATTCATATAATCCCTCGTATATTAAAATACTGCTTTTCCTCCTTCAACATGTATGGTAAGTTTCGTCTGAATTCGTTTACTTTTCATGGTATGGCGTTTTCTCTTTAGTTTAGTGCCTATGTGCAACTAATTCAGAAAAACAACAACAAAAAACAGAAAAACAACAACAGATATTTACTAAACGGCAAAATTAATTATGAGTCTTACGATGGATTTCTCTCAGAGCACACTGAAATAAAGATATATATCAGATTTTTTTGAAGCTCCGAGAGCAACTCATAAATAAGAAGCAAAGTGAATTTATTACAAGGTTACGTACCCTTTCCCCCACGATAGTTCCTTATATATATAATAAAAAATTTTATTAGTTTCGCAACCAGCTTTAACCACTGCAATCGTAATCAGCCACATAAAGTTACGTCGTCAGCTGTAAGCGTTGTAATCAGTTATACACAATCGAGTCACATTATTGTGACCACCTCCTACACTGGCGTGCAAAAATTAAGGACGAGACGATTTTTCGAATGCAACGTCGTACAGAAGGGCTCCACATCGATTCAAATCATGCCATAAGATCACCAAGATGTAAGAATATGGGACAAGTAAGCAAAACCGTCCAAACAAGGAATCCAAAGGATACAAAGGCACTTTATTATTGAAAAGGTAGCTTCGAGCACAACTGGACAGCAGACAGAAACGTCCATGTGACAGGCTGCTGCTAAGAAAAATCCAGTCTTTAGTAGGGGATATGATCACCTGACTGCGTTGCAGGATTTATAACGTCTGTCCATGCTGAAGACGAGGTTGTCAAGGAGCTGTTGAGGCATCGCGGCCCATTCCTCTTGTAGCGCCAATCGCAGCTGCGGAATCGTTGCTGGTGGCTGGTGACGTGCTGCCAAGTGTCTTCCGAGAAGGTCCCACACGTGTTCGATTGGATTTAGGTCCGGGGACCTTGCTGGCTAATCCATGCGTTGAATATCTTCACTCTCCAACAGCTCTGCGACAGACACTGTACGATGAGGTGTAGCGTTGTCGTCCATGAAGAGGAACTCAGGACCCACAACACCTCTACACGGACGCATGTGAGGCAGGAGAACCTCGGTACAATAGCGGACACCAGTGACTGAACCTCCTTGGAAGATGTGGAGATCAGTACGGCTACCAAGCATGATACGGCCCCAAACGAGAACTCCGCCTTCTCCAAACCGGTCCCTTTCGATGAAGTTGGAGGCGTGATTGGGTGTTCCCTGCTCTCACCAGATGTGTATACGTCCACAATTGCTCGTCAGACTACATCGGCTCTCATCCGTAAAGAGAACTCGACCCCATTGCTGATGTGTTCAGTTCTTGTGTTCCTGGCACCACAGTAACCACCGTCTCCGATGAGCAGCCGTTAATGACACACACCGCACTAGTCGTCGTGCAAATAGACCGCCTTTGTGTAGCCTCCTGGCCACGGTAAAACGCGATAGCGGACTTCCAGTTGTCTGTTGCATGTACCTTGCGATTTCTCCCACTGTCTGCCGTCTGTCTCTTCTCGCCTGTACGAAAATATACCGGTCGTCGGCCGCCGTGGTTGGTCGTGGACGACCACTGCTAAACTCTCGGACAGCTGTTCCTGTCGTTTGAAATGCTCTCCAAGCTCGTGAAACGATGCTGTGAGCGATCCCGAACTCCTCGGCCACACTAGTCACACTTCGAACCTCTTCCAACTTCCCAATGGCGCGACCTCGGATAAAGTCATCCAGATGCCGTCTACTAGATTGCCTGTTGGCCATATCACACGGTGGCAGCAACTCGACGTAGGTCAAACCGATGTACACCGTGCAACAACTTTCACCGAATTGCTGAGCGTACACCGCCCGTGTGCTTTATACCCTTCCGACCCCCTACGTCATGCTGCATATATGCGCATGCCCTACCGTACCGGACCCTAGTCTATCTCCTGAATGGTCTTTCGCTCCGTTCTGTCTGTTCGTTCCGCTGTTATGCCAATTTCTCCTCTTCGTCCTTAATTTTTTCACACCAGTGTACTTTTTACGACAACAGCGCGTAGCCAATGAAAGAATGCACGTGTGGTGAGCTGACTTGGAGGGTATATAAGGTGTGCTGTAGGCATTCTGAAAACATATCCGTCCTTGCTGTCATGAATAATAGAAGCGATTTATCAGATTTAAAAAAAGGGATGATTATCGGCCTTCGGGCTAAGGGTGGCAGTATTTTCAGCGCAGTTTGTGAACTGTTTGCGTGCTTCCGTGGCTAAACTGTATCGTGAATAAAGAAATGGCACCATTGCGAATAAACGAAGTGGAAACTGCGGAGCACCACATGCCATTATTGATGTGAGAGGTGAACGTCTGCTTCGAAGATGCGTGAGAGCCAATCGACACGCTTCAGTGGAGCAACTCACTGGACGAAATGTACCAGGGAGCTACCGCAGGTGTGTCTAAAACAACAATTCAGTGAATCCTGCTGCGTATGGGGCTCCGAGGCAGACGGGTGGTCACTGCACTTATGCTAAAGAAGGTGCTTCAGATGAAAAGGCTTACATTTTTCAGTATCGGAATTGGACCTCCGCTGATGGGCAAAGGATTGCCTTTTCCGATGAGTAACGTTTTTTGCTTCATCGAACACATGGATGTTGGTGCATAAAGCAAGAAACATCGGAGAACAAACACTCTTCAACCATTGCTGGCAGAACACAAGGTGGTAGAGGTAGCGTTATGGTCTGGGAGATTTTTCATGGCCTTCTCAGGGTCCACTCTTGCCTGTGGAAGGCACTATGGACCGAATTCGTAATGAATTCATCCTTGCTGACCACCTACACCGAAACATGCCGATTGTCTTTCCTGGGGCAGATGGGATATTCCATCACGACAATGCGACGTGTCACACAGCTAAAAATGTCCGGGAGTGGTTCGAAGAGCACGATGGAGATTTCAAAGTACTTACCTGGCCCCCTAATTTCCCAGACGTAAACCCAATTGAGCATCTGTGGGACCACCTCGATCGTGTTGTTCGCTCTATGGATCCTCCACCACGCACCCTCCAGCAGCTGTCAGATGCCCTGCAGTCAGCATGGCTCCACGTACCCGTGAACACCTTCCAACACCTTAATGAGTCACTCCCATCCCGTCTAGCTGCTGTCCACGTAGCACATGGCGGTTACTCTGGATATTAGCTGGTAGTCACAATAATGTGACTCGACCGTGTGTATGATAAAAATTTAATTAGTTTTGCAGCCTGTAATCAACCACATACTGTAAGCATTGTAATCAGTTATATAAGATAACGCCTTCAGTTGTTAATCATTCAGTTTGCAAACACGGTTTTATCACACTACCCGATATAGAAAATGCTACAACATCAAGGTATGATCGAAATGAGTAGAAACTTACCGCACAAGTAGAAAGTAAGTAGGAAAGAAATGATTTAATTTCTTACGTATAAATGGGATCCGCGAGGATACAGTATAATGTCGCCTGTGTCAGTAGTGTTAGTTGAAACTGGTCATCAATGATACCACGGAGTAATGGCAACGAAATGGTCTGTAGCATCTCAAAAATTATCGCCTGAGTCAGTAGTGCTTGTTGAAACTGGACATCAGGGATACCACGGAGATATGGCAACAAAAGAAGCGGCAGGACTTCATGGGCTTGTCGCCTGAGTCAGTAGGGCTTGTTGAACCTAGGCATGAGGGATACCATGGAGGTTTAACAACAAAACAAGCTGCAGCACCTAACGTATCATCGTCGTGCTGTCATTGTACTGATAGCGCCTCAAACGAAGACCCTAGGATGAGGAGCAGTATGAGGCTCACGTATGGCAGCACTATCAGCCCAGTGACCACGTCGTCTTCCAAAATCTCAATCGTCGATCGTCGGAGCAGTGACAGAAGTGAGACTCGTTGGTGAATACGACATGGTTTCATTCGTCTCACCACGCACGAATGAAACCATGACATGCTTTGACATGGTTTCATTCGTCTCACCTTGCGTAACGACGTGCTGTGGTGAGTGGCAGCAATCTCAATAGCTGGCGAAAGCGTAAACCTGGCTCACATAATCAGCTATTCACAGACCGTGTCAATACGGGGATGTCCATAGCTATCAGTGTACCTCCTCGAATGTCGTGAACAACTAATTGTGGAAATTCTACTTCTTGCCATCGAATGCAGTAATTGAGACATTCGGGCGTCAGCCTACCTGCACCATTTCCACCATGGCAATGACGTTACCTTTCTCCAACCATTGTCGCTACATACGACTAACAGTTGTTGCATCCGGATTTCCTTCCGTCGCAATGCGACGTATGGACCAACCAACCATACGTATCTCTATGTTGAAGCCTCTAGTAAAGGTGTCCGTGTGATAGAATGATTCTCGACGACGTACCCGAGTCATTCTCAGTCCTTACACAGGACGATAAAATTTACCTACGCCGAATCGTTTTGCTCTGTTATCTCTCTTACTTATTACATGATTGATTCTCAACTTCAGTAAGGCACATAACCCTACTGTCAACACATAACCATCTATTTAAAAGGTACACCGACAAATACTTCCTGGTGTGGATTTTATATGTCGAACAGTGTTGTTCAAACTGACGAAATTTTCATGGTCTCTCATGAAAATTTCGTCCACTCGAATAAAAGGATCTAAAGTATCCCACGAAAGCATGGTCCAATAAAACCATGGAAAATAAAATATCTCGTAAAAAGATGTGATCCACTCAAACTAAGGACCTGAAGTCTACCAAAGTCTAACAAACGTCGTTGAAAACATGGTTCATACCATTACACGGCCTTCGTCAGCCTGTAATAGATCGATTCGAAAGAAAGGACCTAAAGTCTGCCATAAAAACATTGTCTGCACCATTACACTGCACCAGCCAGCTTGGTGCAGTGTGGTGCAGTGTAATTTGGAAGCTCATCCCTACAGACGAAAAATCTAGTTACAGGAACTGCTGTAGTGATATATACAGTGGTATTTACACTGCTGGCCACCTAAAATGCAACACCAAGAAGGACACGAGATAGCAAAGCCAGATTTACTGGACACATAACAACAGATACAAAGATGAAACGATTAAGCTTAGAGGCGCGTGAGACTTTGCGAAACACGCAGACATCAATAGTTCGTGTGGAATCCATGGTTAGCAATAACGGCCGCTACACGCCGCGGCATCGAACGAAAGAGGCTTTGGATGTGGGCTTGGGGTATGTCGGCCCAGGCTGCTTCCACACGTTGCCACAGTTCATCAGGCGTAGCCGCGGGTGGTGCTTGCCGGGCCACTTGGTTGCCGATCAGCGACCAGACGTGTTCGACGGGCGACATATTGGGAGAATAGGCGGGCCACGGCAGCAGTGACACCTGGTGGGCCGTGAAGAATTGTTACACGCTGCGTGCCACGTTCGGGCGCGCATTGTCCTGTTGAAACGTAGCCGCTGTCAGGTCCTGCAAGTAAGGGATGACTACAGGCTCCAAAAACGTCGGAGATGTAGCTGGTGGCTGTTGAGTGTACCGGCGATGCGTACCAGAGGGGTGCGGGTGTCATATCCAATTGCGCTCCAAACCATAACGCCAGGCGACGGACCGGTATGGCGATGCATAATGTAGGCGTCATACAGTCTTTCGACGGTGGTGCCGCCAGAATCGGATCCGACCATCGTGGTGTTGCAGGCTGAAGCGGGATTGTCGGAGAAGACAATGTCGTACCATTCCGTAGTACAGGTGCGGTGTTCAACGACCCACTACCCCCGCACTCGCCGGTGGTGTAATGTCAATGGTAATCTGAGCAATGGACGCCGTGCGACAAGTCCCCGCTCCTGCAGAAGACGTCGAACGGTACGTGCTGACACAGGTTGTTTCGCAACACACCATAATTCCTGCGCTAACGTTCGTGATGTGGCGGTGCGAGCGGTCAATGCCCGCCGCACAACATGTCGGTCTTCTCGTTCGGTGGCGAGCCGCGGCTGCGGCAAGCACTCACGTCGGTCCGTCCGTCCCTCCTGCACCCACCGAAACCATACTCGCCTCACTGTGGCTGGATGTCGTCCCACACGGGCGCCGATGTCTTGGTACAATAAACCTCTGTCGCGATAAGCCACTATTCGTCCTCTGTCGAACTCCGAAACGTGCTGGAATGACTGCCGTATTCTACGACGAGGCATCAGGAAGTTTCCCACGCACAGGTCCGGCAGCACAACACACTTCCACTACTTACACCCTGCGTTCTCTAAACCCTTCTTATAGTGCTTCTCGGTGGCGTGCCGGGCTCACATGATTTGCATATGCCCTTTAATTCTAATCGTTTGCATGTCCTCTCGCTAGTGACGCATGCTGCGAATTTCAGGCCAATCGGATGCTTCCTTCTTGGTGTTGCATTTTGGGTGGCCAGCAGTGTACATTGCCAAGTGATATTTACAGTCTTGCAAAACATGCTTGACAAAAGAAATAATGAACATTAAAAATATCCGGACATTCTTCAAGTGAGTTGTGAGGTCTATACTTTTTGTATAATGGAGAACTTTGTCCAGCGTCAGTCCTGCAGAATGGCACTGCAAATTGTTCACATTTGTCCTTAGTAAGCGTTGCACATAGAAACTTAATAGGTTTACAATTTGAGTATCATCTATTTCTCCAATAATGATACCGTACTGGAGCTTGAGTTTGAGAGCCTTCCTTCTCGATTGTAGAGAGGTCATCTTGAAGAATGACAGAAGGTCAGCCGACCGGATATCCGCAGTATACACACCACTCGATTTGTAAAAACGTTGTCGAAGAAATCGTTTTTGGAGTTTCTGGATTTCATTTACTAGAGGTACAAGAATCGCCGCATGCTCCAGTGAGGACTTGATCGTAGTCTCAAAAATGCATATATCTGTCTGAGGATTCAAAAAATACTTGGAATGCAGCATGGTGAATCCAAGATTTCTATACGCAGTACGTACAATTCTTTTGATATGACTTTTAAAGTCCTAGTTCGAATTAAATGTTACTCCCAAGTCCTGGAACTAGGGACGACCATAAAGGAACAATGCCTGCAACACAGGATGCAGGTGGTCCCCAAGAATGTATTCGTACGTTGCAGTTGTGACACGACCATGCAGAATAAACAATGTCCGTAAGGAATGTCATGGTATGGCAGCACACAGCATCAAAGATCCACTTCCATACTTCACAGTCGGAATTAAACAGTTCGGGTGGTATGCTTCTGCAGGTTTTCGCCAGACGTATACTCTACCAGCGGTGGGAAAGCACGATTCATCAGATCAGATGACATGCCGCCAATCATAAGCGTCGCAGGTTTTATGTAATTTGCACCACCTTTCATTTTTTGTTGCATTGATATTGGCAATTAGAAGATTGTGGATTGCAGCATGGCCATAAATACTGTCACGATGGAATTTCCGACGAACTCTTATGTATTCAACTCTTCTGCTATTTGCGGAGCCGTGGTCTTTTGCTTCCGTTGTGTGACGTACTACAGAGGTGAATTACGTGTCAAGACGACAAATATGCAGCTGTACATTCCATCCGTGTAGCTTTGTTGGGAGAGCAACTTATTATTAGGGAGTGAGGGGGCGCGATTTCGTCACGGACAGATTTGCGTTTTCACAGTTGTACAATCCGTGCTAACGTTTGCCTGTCCCTATTTGACATTTTCCGGTTGCGTCCACAATTTGCATGCTCGTAGGTAACACCATGCTCTTTTTGATAGGTAGTCATAATGTTTGATAGAGTTCCTCGTGTTACGCCTACTATTTCCATCGTTCTACACTGAAATGCCATAAGTCATGGGATACGTACCTAGCATCGTGTAGGACCTCCTCTAGCCAGGCGAAGTGCAGCAACTAGACGCTGCTTCGATTCCACAAGGGGCTGGAAAACTTCTAGAGAGATGTTGAGCCATGTTATCTGAACAGCCGCCCAAAGTTCTCTGGTATTTGTAGGTGTAGGATCTTGGGTGGGAATAGACCTTTCCACCACGCCCCATAAGTGCTCTATTGGCTTAATGTCGGGCGAACGTGGTGGGCACACCCCCCGTCGGAACTGTCCAGAATGCTCATCGAACCAATTTTGGACAACTTGGGCCCGACAGCATGGTTTATTGTCCGCCTGGAAAATCCCATCATTGTTGAAGTACATGACGTCCACGAAGAGCTGCAGATTGTCACCCAGCAGAGCAATAAAGCGATTACAGGGGTTAATGACGTATTTACGAGGACCAAAGGACCCAAACCGTGCCACGTAAAGACACCCTACACATGTATGGAACCACAACCAACTGGGACAGTGCCTTGTTGACAGCTTGGGTCCATGGCCTCATGGGGTCTGTGCCACACCCGAACCCTACCATCAGCTCGTAACAAATGGAAGCGTGACTCATCGGACCACGCCACATGCTGTCAGTCTTTCAGTGTCCAATTACCGTGTTCATACAATGCCTTGTTAACAGCTTGGGTCCATGGACTCATGGGGTCTGCGCCACACCCGAACCCTACCATCAGCTCGTAACAACTGGAAGCGTGACTCATCGGACCACGCCACATGTTGCCAGTTTTCTGGGGTCCAATTACCGTGTTCCCGAGCCCAAGTGGGGCGCTGTGTCGGATGTCGTGGTGTTAACAAAAGCACTCTGGTGGGTCTTCTGCTCCCATACCCATACCATTTGGACGCTAAATTATGCTGCACTGACCTGATGGATATGTCTCTGGTACCTCCTGCATTCAATATAGATGTTATTTGAGCCAGTGTCGCTTTTCTGTTAGCATGGAGAGTCCTGATCAGACGCAGACACCGCTGGTCACGGTCATTCAGCATCCGTTGTCAGCCACTGCGCTGTCCAGAGTAGGTGGTAATGCCTTCCATGAGATATACTCGATACACACGTGACACAGTGGATCGAAGAATGTTGAATGTTCACACAACTTCGGAAATTGAATGTCCCATCCGTCTCTCTCCCACTACCATGCTTCGTTTAAACTTCGACTATTTACGTTAGGTTGTCATAATCCTACTGACAGTTGTTCAACCAGACTCACCAGATTACACCTCACAACTGATACAAATCGTGGCGTGCGTCGAAGCCTTTATACGACGGCAGCGCCAGTAAAAAATTTGCAAACTGCTATCCCATGACTTTTGGTACTTCAGTGCAGTTACTGAAGCTGCTGCATGACTCGCGCCAATTTTCATGCCTATTTTGAGGTCACTGAGATCTAACATTCTTGACACCTGCCCCACAACAGCTGTTTCACTTGCGACTGTGGCACTGTTATGTGATAGCCGACTTCGTGCTGCAGCCCCTTTATATACCTCACATCGCGGATGACGTCTTCCCTGGGATTTGGATACAGCTCATTGCGGGTGCTAAAAAAAGGAAACACCTACTCTAGTGCCAGCCGGCGTTTTTGATAAAATCTTGTAAACGGCAACTTCTCACTTTCATTAAAATATTGACGACTTACAATCTATAAGAATGTCTCTTACATTTGTATTTAAAATTACAACGAAATGTAATTTATGTACCGGATGAGCCATTACATTATATCCACCTACTTAATAAGCTGTAGGACCCCATTAGCCCGCAAAACATCGGCCACTCGGCGATGCATCGATTCGATGAGGTGGAGATTGGTATCCTGGGGTATTTGGTACCATAATATCAACAGCAGGTCCTCCTACTCTTGTACATTACGGGGTGGTGGTGATTTAGCGCGAAACCGCTTTTTCAAGTCGAACCACAAATGTTCCATTGGGTTCATGTCAGGTGAATCTGGAGTTCAGAGCATTAAGAGAAAGTCACCAGCATGTTCGTCGAACCACGACGATTCTGGCAGTGTGGCATGGCGCATTATCCTGTTGGTAATGGCCATCACCAGAAGGGAACACAGTTGCCATGAATGAGTGAACTTGGCCCACAACGATGTTCAGATATCTGACAGCTGTCAGGGATTGTGTTATTGGGATAATGGGGACTAAAGTGTCCCAAGAAAGCATCGCCCACAGCATAATAGCTCCGCCGCCCTGTTTCCGCCCAACAGTGCATCCAGGTGACATAGCTTCCGATGATAATAATCGACGTATCCGCGCTCGGCCGTCAACGTGATGTACCAGTAATTTTGATTCGTCAGACCAGGAAACTTTCTTCCAAACATCCACGGTCCAATCTCGATGATCTTAGGCCCATTTCATGCGTTGTTGGCGATGACGTGCAGTGAGCATGGGGGACCCGGCTGGGTCTTCGGCTGCGCAGGCCCATGCGCAGAAGGCTGCGATAAACTGTGTGCTGTGACACATTGCCCTGATCATCACTGTTGTAGCTGCGGGTGATTTGTAGCACTGTGGTTCTGCGGTCGTTGGGAACAATGCGCGACAGTCTCCGCTCCCCTCTGGCATCAATGATCTGCGGACGATACACGGCTGTACTACTGTTCGTCCTTTGACCATCTGTGTACCACTTTTGATACGTACTCACTAGAGTGACACGTGAACAGCCCACAAGCCGCGCCGTTTCCGGTATCGTAGTCCCGAGGCGCCGCGCCATCACAATTTCTCCTTTTTATCAAACTCCGATAAATCGGCAGCTTTTCCCATTCTGACTCCAAACACTCTATACTAACCGAAAGCCGGTGCTCGGTTTGTATGTATACTGCTCTGTGAACTTCATGTGTGCCACTGTTCGGTCTCCAGTCGCGCTCATTTCTCTAGACTGAGGGGTGGTCGTAATGCAATGGCTTATCGGCGTAAATGCTATTGCTTATTACTTTATGGCGGATGAGGAAGGTAAAATTTTATGCGCACCATGAAATGTGTGCGCGTGCTGTGCTTGTTTGTGTTGGTGTCATCTGTGAAAATTTCAGTCTCTTTTTTAATAATTACGTGTTTTCATTTTCCAACACGAATACCGGAAGAAATATTTTCGCTTTCTCATTTCTTTTATTTTTGTGCTACCAAGGAAAGACAATGAAGCAATTAATGCGCAAGTACGAAATGTAAAAAAAAAATAAAAAAATTCACCATCCTTTGTGGCAATGTTACAATTCTTCCGGAGTTTCCTTCCATTTTTTCTTGTTTTCATAGCATCTCGGAAAATGTAATCAATATGTAGATTCTCGTAATTCTGGTTTCTTCTTTCGCGAGATTTCGAGTATGAGAATGATTTCATTAGTATGAGCCTCCTGGAGTTTTCCATTCCAGATGAGGCATTTGTTTTTCATGTTATTGATACTGTTGTCTTTTTACATCCACTATCTGAGCACATGATATCCGATCTTCAAGTTCTAATAAGGCACAAAGTTTTGCATTACTTTTTTTAAAAGAAATTGCGCTGAGAAATATTTTTATGAACGCTTACTAATTATTAATTTCTTTATTTTATACGAACTTTCCGGATCCATTCTTCTGTAGATACGCTGAGCTTTGAAATGCTGATAATGACGACATATCAATAATGACATGTGCTGAGCTTTGAATGCTGATAATGACGATATAGCCAATTTCGTTCTTATATTTTTCGGGGTTTAATGATCACCATGAGCCACTCGTTGTGCTACATGCTGTCACTCGTCCCTAACTTAGGGCAACTGGTTTCAGGAACTGGAGAGAGCCAGCGCCCTAGTACAAACACACCACCCATGCCTCTTTCGGGACTCGAATAACTCGACCACTAAGGCGGCTGTTTTGACGTAGGACTACGTCTAACTCCACGGATAGTATGGGGCGACTTACGGTCGACCACCTGTGACAAAAATAGGTCTCAATTGAAATCATTATATCGTTAAAAATACGCACACTAATCGTGTTAGCATATTCGTAAACATCATGGATTTCAACTCGCGTACTGCGCAGCACATGGTGCGCGGGATGCTCCCCTGGCTCCCTGTGCGCAGGGGAGATGATGCAATATTTCCGGGGGTGCCGCCGCGTTTGATTCAGTCTATCTCGGCAACCGTGAGCGCAACACGACTGGTCGTAGTACCGTTTTAAAGCTCTCGACGAGATCTATTCAAATATAGGAAGAACATTTCGCAGTGGTTTGAACTGAACATTTAAAAAATTATTTTTTTTGTGAACTGGTGAACACGTTTGACAATATCGCTGTTTATCTGTTCAACCATGAGCGTAACACAACTGCGCGTCATATCGTTTTAAAGCTCTCGACGAGATCTATTCAAATGTATAAAGAATATACCGCAGTGGTCTAAACTAAAATTTTTAATAATTGTTTTCGTGTGAACGGGTTAACGTTTTCTACAAAGCCGCAGAATTCTCAGAATGAACCCAAGCAAAAGTGGAGAAAATCCAAACCAGAGGCAAGAGCAAGTGATGAGGAATGTAAGAAGCCCAAGAAGACAGAGCACCACGTTGAGGAATTCGTGTATCGATCTGCTTTGTGCTCGTAATGTATCCAGCATTATTTGTATAAATTATGTAAGCTACTTTTCATATCATTTATTTAATTTGTTGTTGGCTATAACAAATTAAATAAACGCTTTAAAACCCTACTCGACTAGTTCATTTGAACTCTCCGACCTGCAAGTCGTAGTCCTACAATTCAAACTAACGGCTCAATCAGAACTGAGACTACCTGTAGTTTTGCCCCCTTGTTTCGGGATTTAAGTGTTTTTAGTACGGCGGAGACAAATATTTTTAGGTACTTAGGTCAAGTTGATGGAATGAATGGTGAGATGTTTACTAAGAAAATTTATTCAGCCCAAGTGGCAGAAAATAAAGGCAGAGGAAGGCCAAGAAAATCATTGGAGGATCACATTCAGGAATGTCTGCATGAAAAAAGATCATGAGTATTAAGTACAAAAAATCTTGTGTGTGACATGTGTTAGATATCAGTGAAGCTCGCGTAGTGTGCCAATATCGCTGTAAATGAAGACATACGATATTTCAGCGCTAAGTAAAACCCAGCACCAGGAGTTTTAAACTTTAATCTGGCCGTGAGGTTTCTTTGAGGAATTAAACCTAATTCATAGTAACTGGTGAGACTTTATATTCCCAGTAAGTAAAAGAAAAATAGAAGGGAGTTAAAGAATTAGTTAAAATACGGAATCCGAAATTCTGATAGCGAATCCTGGAAAAATCTATCATAAGGAAAAGAAAGATAGGCTGACTAAAGATGAGATGGTGAGATATAATGATAAAGAATAAACAAAAATGCACACCATAAAAGAAATCGAAGATTGATTGGAAAAGGAGTTCATGAAGAGGCCTTCAATAAATAGTATATCCAATAAATAAATAATAATAATACTAGAAGTTTTAATAATAATAATAATAATGACCCAGTGTTTCATTTTAAACATTCGGCTTTTTAAATCGCACGAAATCATAGAAACATACACTCATGAAAGTTGCCCAAAATGGTTAAGAAAAACGTGGGACTTTAAAATCCACCCAGAGAGATACACAGAACACAGTGCACCTGGGATTTCCTTAGAAGAAAGAAAAAAAAAGTAAGGCCCTTTAAGCGGCCGATGAATCTGAAGTAAATGTTGCCCAAAATTCTCCGCGTTTTCCAAACAGAAATGTTCACATAGCGTTCGGGTTTTATGAAAGCTGCCGCGCAACAAATTCTCCCTCCCCTTCAAGTTATAAGTGCTGACCATGAACTTGCCACCGTTGATAGGAATCCCACTAATATCTGGTGATAGTCCTTGATGATTAGTATCCTAGTAGTCCCTGCATGGTGATAGGCATTTTATGTTCTTTATTCCCAAGAAATGATGGGGACATAGCACCATTGGGTAGTAACAAGCGACTCATACATCTTCTCTTTTCTTTCTTAGGTTCTTCGCCATTGTTACAGCTCTTTTAAAGGACAATCAGTCAGAAAGTATTAGTGTCAATCACCTCCCTAAATGACCACCTTGAATGACATAGCTAAAGGGGAAATCTTATAATGGTAGCCCTAGCCCTTGCGGGGCCCTCCGCAATCGCAATAACCCCTTATGTACTGTATATATCATCATCATCATCATTGTCAACCATTATCAATCCACTGCTGGACGAAGGTCTCCCCAAGTTTCCTCCACAACGGTCTGTCTTGTGCCAGTCTCCTCCATGTCACCCCTGCATACTTTCGAATTTCATCCACCCATCTCCCATGTGGTCTTCTTCTGGGTCTTTTCTTGTCCCTTGGAATCCAATCTAAAATTTCGGCTGTCCATCGATGATCTGTCCTTCTGGCAGTATGTCCAGCCCATTGCCATTTCAGGGATTTAACTCTGATCATGATGTCTTCCACTCTTGTCATTTTTCGGATCCACGAGTTCCTCTTCTTATCTCTCCTGGTTACCCCAAGCATGCACCTCTCCATGCTTCTTTGAGTTGTCTGGAGCCTTTGTATGTCTCTTTTAGTTAAGGTCCACGTCTCTGCACCATACGTAAGCACTGGAAGGATGCATTGATCAAACACTTTTCTTTTAAGACATAATGGCATATTGCTCTTGAAAATTATGCTGTTTCTTCCAAAAGCTCTCCAGGCAAGTTTTGTACGCCGATTAATTTCTTCATCAATGTGACCCTCACTTGATATCTGCTGTCCAAGATAAACGAACGTGTCTGTTATCTCCAGCTTTTTTCCATCAATCGATAAATCTTCATTTCTTGTAAAAGCATTGAACATCACTTTTGTCTTCTGAAAGTTCATTTTTAATCCCACTTCTTTACTCTTGTCCGCAAGTTCCTGGATCATACTCTGCAGCTCTGATGGGGTAGTTGCAAAAATGACTACGTCATCAGCAAAACGAAGGTGGGTTAGATAATCTCCATTAATCTTTATCCCCTTGTTTTCCCAGCTCAGCGACTGAAAAACACCCTCCAATGTGGCATTGAAGAGCTTCGGAGATATGGTGTCACCTTGTCTCACTCCCTTTCCAATTTTTACGTGTGTTGTATTTTCAAACAGCCTAATCTTTGCACTTGCATTTTCATAGATGTTATTAATAATATTAATGTATGCATCTTCAATA
Source organism: Macrothele yani (assembly GCA_039090855.1). Classification (NCBI taxonomy): domain Eukaryota; kingdom Metazoa; phylum Arthropoda; class Arachnida; order Araneae; family Macrothelidae; genus Macrothele; species Macrothele yani. The sequence continues at coordinate 159,250,258 of CM077024.1, read as the reverse complement.
CCGCAGGTTTTCAGAGCCATTGTAACTGCTGATGGTTTCACCGAATCAAAGGCTTTTTCATAATCGATAAAAGCCATGCACAATGGAAGTTCATATTCCCTCGCTCTTTCAATTAGTTCTCTCAGCACGTGGATATGATCTATTGTGCTGTAGCCACTCCTGAATCCAGCTTGTTCTCTCGGTTGAGCCATGTCCAGTGTTACCTTCAAGCGGTGTGAAAGAACTTTAGTGAAGATTTTATAAACTACTGATAGGAGGCTGATAGGTCTGTAGTTTCCGAGATCCTCAATGTCACCTTTCTTATGTAGCAGGATCATTGTAGTGGTGTTCCAATCCTCAGGAATCTTTCCTTCATTAAGGCATCGAGTGAAAATTTGGGCGAGTACTGTTTCGATTTCTCCACTTGCTTCTTGTATGATGTCTACAGTAATTCCATCTTCTCCTGGAGCTTTTCCTCTCTTCATGTTCTTGATTGCATGTGCAACTTCTGCTGGAAGGACTGGAGGAACTCTGGTACTGGCATCTTTCATGATGTCTGGAGTGCATATATCATCCCTTTCATATAATTTGGAGTAGAAATCTTTCACTCTTGTCAAAATTTCTCTTCTATTTCTTGTTACAGAACCATCTTCTTTTCTCAGTGCCATAATCTGTTTTCTTCCCTTACTGAGATGTCCCTTTGCTATCTTTAGGCTTTGGTTGTTTTCAATTGCTTTCCTCACTAGTTCACAGTTGAATTTCCTTACGTCTTCAGTGATACTTTTTCTTACTGTCTTGCATAGCTCTATATATTCCACTTTGGAAGTCACATCTTTAGTTGTCCTCATCTCTCTTCTTTTTTGCATCAACATTTTGGTTTTTCCTGATAATTTGTTCACATGCAACTTGTTCTTAGACCCAGCTAATTTTGTTGCTGTTTCCATAAGAGCTTTGGTTACTTTTCTGTTAACTTCAGAGATGTCCACTTCTTCCGATGTTAGGCCTTCTAAAGCAGAGAACCTGTTCTTCAGTTCTAACTTGAAGGTATTATGGTGTTTTTTAAGGTTGGTTATGTCAATAGATTTTGTTTGTCTTATGAGCTTGCCACGTTCAAGTTTAGTGTTGAGGTGCATCTTACATCTCACCAATCTATGGTCACTACCTGTGTTGAACTTGTTTAGCACACTGCAGTCTTCTGTGACGAATTTTTTGTTACACATAATAAAATCAATTTCACTTGTCGTCCCATTTGGATGTCTCCATGTCCATTTCCTGTGTGGCTTTTTCTTGAAGAAGGAGTTCAAGATGAAAAACCCTTCTGCCTCTGCAAACTCAACGAGAGTATTTCCACGCTGGTTTCTGTTGCCATGACCGAATTTACCTACTGAAGTTTCATTCTGTTGCTGTTGCCCTATTTTTGCATTGAAATCTCCCATAATTATTTTCAAGTGCTGCTTACCTTTATTATTTAGATGACAAATTTCCTCATAAAATTCTTCAATTTCTTCTTCAGGATGACTTGTGGTGGGTGCATAAGTTTGAATAATCTGAGCCTGGTATCTTTTCGAGAGTTGGATAACAAGTCGTGCAGCTCTGTCAGAGGAACTTTCAACTTCTACAACTTTATCCTTCAGTTTCTTGTTTATTATAAATCCAACACCACTAGTTCTGCCAGTATCTGTCCCACGATAGTAGAAGAGATGTCCACTTTTCAGTTCGATGAGATCTTCTCCTTTTCTCCTTACCTCACTTAGCCCCACGATGTCCCACTTGATCCTTTGTAGTTCCTCTTCCAATTCAAGAAGCCTTGAATCAGAAGATAGGGAGCGTCCATTGTAAGTAGCCAAGGTCAGCATCAGATGGCAGCCTAGTCCGGTTCTCCGGGGATTCTTAGCACCCTCTGCCTTCATGTCGCACTGGCCGCTGCCATGGCCAGGTACATTCCAGCTGCCGGAGACTGAGGGCCAAGATTTAAGTTGTGGAATCATTTTGGAGGGGTTTGGCCATAACTCACCACGCTGGCCAAGCGGGTTGGTGAGTGTGGGATAGAATTTCCTCTAATCCCGATGGTATAGTTATACCGCTATGGGCGGTCGTCAGAGCCCCTTTAGTGGGAACAGGATGCACCACGAGAAGGCGGGGTTGACATTTGTCAAGGAGAGGCTATGATGTTACGCATCACCTGACCTTACATCCCACTGTATATATATATATATTAATATATATATACGTAAAAAAATTACATGTCTGACAGTAAACCAGTCTTTTGCTTTTTTAGCACGTCTTTTGTAAAAAAAGATCGTGCTTATGTTATTGGTTTGTCCGTCCGTCTGTACCCACGGTATCTATGCAACTATTAGTCCGATTTGAAAAATTCCTTTTTCATTCGGAAGCTTGAAATATGAGAATGATGATCCTTTATTTAGTTTTTTTTTACGATGTACAATTTTGCCGGTAGAGGGCGTAAATGCAGATGATGTCGAATTGAAAATTACGTTTTATTCCACATATTTGCTTTTAAACATCCGATTGAAAAACTATTTTATCTTTCGATCCCATTTATGTCGAAGAGTATTTTAGATATAGTTTCTTTCTCAAATTACGCATAAATTTTCCGCTAGGGGGCGTAAAAGTAAATTACATTTTTCGCGGTAACTTTTCTTCTAAAACTCCGATTTGAAATTTTTTTTTTCAGCGATACATCTCCTGATGGAAAATCTTTTGCATATAATTTCGAATTTTTGGTAAACAATACTTTGGCCACCAGCGGGCGTAAGCGTTAATTTTTGCTTCTGATGTATTTTGCCATAAAATCTGAGCTTCTAAAATATCGATTAAAAAAATTCTTTCGTGGACTAATGCCACTCACAACGATAAACCTTTTTGGAATATTTTCTTCCAAAATATTCCACAGTTTCTCCGCCAGGGGGCGTAGATGTATATCTTATTTTTGTCAATATCTCTGCTTCTAGGAGTCCGATTTGAAAAATTCCTTCTTTGTTGGATAGTGTTTTCCATGTGACATATTTTTCATATAATTTCAAAATTTTCAAGTATTTCATAGACTTTCCGCCAGGGGGTGTAAAGGTAAATTTTTTTTTTTTTTTTTTTTTTTTTTGATTGGAGGTTTAACGACCACCGTGAGCAACTCAATGGGCTATAAGCAGTCGCCCGTCCCTAATTTAGGGTCACTGGTTCCAGGGAAGGGAGAGAGCCAGCGCCGTAAGACAAACACAACATCCATGCCTGACCGGGATTCGAACCCGGACCCCTTACGGACGAATGATCAGAGGCCAACGCCTTAGACCACTGCGCCACCGGGGCGGCAAAGGTAAATTGCGTTTATCCCTATATCTCTGCTTGTAAATCTCTGATTTGAAAAATTCTTTCTGTACCAAATACAGCTCCTGATGGCAAATCGTTTGCACATAATTTCTAATTTTTGTACAAAAATGGTTTTGCCACCAGGTAGCGTAAGTCTTAATTTCTGCTTCTGATGTATTTGCAGCAAAAAATGAGCTTTTAAAATCTCGATTGAAAAAAAAGTCGTTTGTTGACAGATACTACTCATGTCGACAAACCTTTTAGGAATATTTTCTTCTTGAAATAAGGCATGGTTTCTACGCCAGGGGGCGTAGATGCATATCTTATTTTTGTCAATATCTCTACTTCTAAAAGTCCGATTTGAAAAATTCCTTCTTTGTTGGATAGTGTTTCCGATGTGAAATGGTTTTCCTATAAATTCAAAATTTTCAAGTAAATCATAGACTTTCCGCTAGGGCACACAAAGGTAAATTGCGTTTTCTGCTGCTAAAACTCCGATTTGAAAAATTCTTTCTGTATCGCATACAAGACCTGATGGAAATAATTTCTCACATATTTTCTAATGTTTGGTAAAGAATGGTTTGGCCACCATTGGTCATACGTGTTAATATCTGCTTCTGATATATTTGTAGCAAAATTTGGGCTCCTGAAAACTCGACTAAACTTTTTTTTTCTTGGACCGATACCGCTCATATGGATAAACCTTTTGAGAATACTTTCTTACTAAAATAATGCATGGTTTTCCCACCAGGGGACGTAAAGGCACATCTTATTTTTGTCGATAACTCTGTTTCTAAGAGTTCGTAAGCTCGCGATTCCGTTTACAGCAATATCTGAGGGATTAAAGACCCGACTGAAAAACTTCTTTCTTCCGTCAGATACTATTGTTTTCCATACCGGTTCCATTGACTTTAAATAGCTTTGATAAATTTAATTTGCGTCAGAACGGATTTAAAAGACATGCTTATTACACCCGAAAATTCGGTGTCATCTTTCTTGTTTACTTTTTCTCACAAAAACCCTCACTTGGGGTGAATTATGATCCCAAAGCAATTGTTTTTTTTATCGGGAATGGATTTATATAAAATAAACACGATGTGATACAATTCATTGTTTATTAATATAATTAAGAATACAAAATATTACCGGGCGCCCCGGTGGCGCAGTGGTCTAAACGATCGTCCGAAAAGAGGTCCGGGTTCGAATCCCGTGGGACATGGATGTTGTGTTTGTCTTTCGGCACTGGCTCTCTCCCTTTCCTAGAGTTAGTGCCCCTAAATTAGGGACGGGCGACTGCTTATAGCCCATTGAGTTGCTCATGGTGGCCGTTAAACCCCCAATCAAATAAAAAAAAAGAAATTACCTGTTCCAAAATGACCTTTTACTAAACAAACATGGATAGCTGCATAATTATAAGTCTATTATTTAAAGAAAAACCTGTGCCTTTTCTTGCGGCTGAAGTCTTGAAACAAATCGCTCAAGGTCAGAGTGAATGCTACGTCGTTTTCTATGGACAGAAGATCGAGTATATTGCAACTCACTACTTGTACCCGAAATTGCGGCAAAACTATAATGAAAAATACCATGAAAAAAAAAATTAAATTTAGACATATCTCCACAATTTTTCCGCTGAAAAAATGTCTCTGACCAAAAAATAAAATTTTTTCTAACAGAGTATCTTTTTGATGTCACTAATTAAAAGCAGTAAACAAATATTAAAATTGGTCGTTTATTTGCATATGATCGTGAACCACAACTACAATATTTGAGGTGACGCTAGGCAAAAACTACTAATTACTTGGCGGCGGTGCGGAGCCTCTTTGGCTGCGGGGCCCTGGGTGGTTGCCCGGTGTGCCCGTACCTGGAGCCGCCACTGCGTTCTCATGCTCAAGTCGACTCGTTCCAACCGCTCTCAGTCCGCTTCTTAGACACTGAATATATCCGTACGAGCTGATTTCAGCCCATTGTCCAAACCCAGAGTTAATTCGTTCCAGCCGGTTAAAGGGTTAAAAACGTAAAAATTCCTGGAAATAGAAGAGAAAGAAGGTGAAAAGATCACAAAATGCCGAGATCTAGGAATGGAAAAGCAATGTCTCTGAAACAAGACAGCCATATCAAAAGAAATCGAACTGCATTGTGACAGGTGACGAGAAATGAGTCCTGCATGACAATGTCAGCGCCCGCAAACAGTGATTGTACTCAAACAGAAGCCCATGACGGCTCTCCAAAGCTAGCTTACACCCACCTAAAGTTATACTGTCTGTTTGATGGGATATGCGTGGTGTCCTGTTTTTTGAGATGCTGCCAGAAAACGCTACTATCAGCGCCGATATGTACTTCCGTCAGCTCCACCATGTGTACGCATCGGCACTGCTAAACCGCAAGGGCGTCCTCCTGCAGCAGGATGGAGCGACACCTCACACAGCACGGGGGACCTGTCACATGGACCTGGCCCGGGAGCTGTTGCTTCACCCAGCCTATTCACCGGGCATTGCCCCCAAGCGACAAAGAGCTTTTTCCGGTCGTTGCAGCATTTGCTCGACGGACAGCGGTTTACCAACCGAGACGATGTTGAACACGACTTACTCACTTCTTTGCGTCTAAGCCTCCTTAGGGACGGTATGACCCAGACGATGAGAACAGGTCGTGGTAAACGATGGCGACTACATTTTGGACTGATTTGTACTTGTACAACGGTCGTTCGATAAAAACTGATAGTAAAATCACGCAAAAGGAAGAAATATAGGTAGAGCAAAATATATGTTATTCTTTCTTAAAGTGTCTTCCTTTGGATGATATGCAACGGTCCCATCGTTCAGTCCACTTTTCAAAGCATGTGGCGAAGGCATTTTGTGGAAGCTGCTTTAGCGATCCCTGTACAGCTTGAATAACGTCAGCATCCGTGTTGAATGTTGCGCCACGGAACTTCTCCTTCATTGTTGGAAACAAACAGAAATTGCACGGGGCGAGGTGAGGAGTGTTGGCGGGCTGTCGCATGATTTCAATACTGCATTTCATAAGAAGCTGTTGAACACATGCAGCCACATGTGGGCGGGCGTTATCATAGTGTAGGGTCCACTTGCCCACCAGTTTCGGGCGCTTAATCGATATGTATCTTCGCAGACGCTTCAAAACTGAAATGTAATACTCACCATTGACAGTAATTTGTGGGGGAACGGCATACTGGAAGACTACACGTCTATGATCAAAGAAAATTCTCATCATTACCTTCCCAGCTGGTTTGGTTTGGCGGACTTTTTCGGACGAGGCGAGCCTCTGTGCTTTCAGACACTCGTTGCGTGCTTCGTGACGGGGTCGAACTAGTGGACCCATGTTTCACCTGCAGTTATTACTGTGTTTAGAAAGTTTGGATCCTTTGTAATAATTTGTTTCCACCTACGGCACACCGGAACTCTGGCTAACAATTGTTCTCTCGTCAGGTGATGAGTTACCCATCTGGAAAACACACGATGCAGCAGTAATTTGTCGAGTAGAATGCAGAATGCCGACATTTTTGAAATATTAGTTGACGCCTCTATGTCTTCACATGTCATTCGTCGATCGTCTTGCAGGACTGCTCAAATAGTGTTAACAGTACTATGTAACAACACGTTCAGGTCGACCAGACCTAGGAGCGAGATCTGCAGACAAAGGCCCTTTTTTGAAATCATGGTGCCATCTAAACACCGTTGACTAACCAAACATTTACCTTTCTAAGCTTGTTTGATTAAATCAACTGTTTCTGAAGCCGTTTTACCCAAACGATAGCAAAATTTATCGCACAACGCATTTCACTTCTTAACTCAGAATCACTCACCTCCATAGCTGTATGGCGAATTGCAGACGTACCTTAAACAACTGCGCAATTACAAAACCAGAATCGTCTGCCACGGCTAATAACTGTTGCCATAGATACTTCCTTAATCCAGTTAGTCGTCTGCGTGGTTATTTTTCCACTTCGCACTGTTGCCAACTCAAAACAAAATTAATCTCAGTTTTTATGGAATGGCCTTTGTACATATAGTAATTGACACTTTCTGTTACTTTGCATTTGCAGACACAACTTTCTTTCCAAACGAATATTTCTATCCGACGCGAAGTTTTCTTCATTTACTCTGGCCAAACTTCCTGCGTTGGCGTTCTTTGGTTTGACAGCGTGTAAATGAGATCAAATGAGCCTAATTGACAACTCGCCAGAAAATGAGAAAGAGGGTAGGAGGGGGTAAGGAATTGCGCATATTTTTTTCGTGCAGTGGGAAAACACTTGAGCAAATGCCTTGTGAAACTCTCTCGAAGTCGACATCTTAATGCGAAGTCGACATCTTAAAGCCTGTGGCTTGAGGCGCAGTGGTCTAAAAGCTGGTTTCTGACCATTCGTCCGGGTTCGAATACTGGTGAGGCATGTATGTTGTGTTTGTCTTACAACACTGGCTGTTTTCCTTCCTTGGAATCAGGGTTACTAAAATAGTGACAGCCGACTACTTATAGTCCACTGAGTTGCTCACCGTGGTCGTTAAACCTCCAACAAAAAAAAATAATAAAAATAAAAAAATAAAATGCTTAGTCCTGGTGTAAATTATCTCTTTTTGCATACATACTTTTTTTTTATAAAACACATTTCACTTCAACGCTCAATAGGTTTTTGGCAGGGAGGAAGGGAGGGGGATAGAGGGAGGGGGCATGGGCGCCTGCAGGAAAATTTTGAAGAGGGTCAAGTGTAATTAATTAAGGTTCGGCTAGTATGTAGAAAAGAGTAATTCGTGAAAATGAAATTTTAATACTATTACTATTACTACTACTTACTTACTACATTAGAACACTACTACTACTACTACTACTACTACAATTATTATTATTATTATTAATTGATGCTGCTCTTGAAGAAAGTGTATGTTAGTAATAGTCATGCATTAAAATTTACATTGGTAACTGTTTACAAAATAATGAACAGTGTCGAGCAGAGCCATGTCAAGCCTTTTAAGTTCAGCTCACACAAACCTTGAGCGGAACTTGTTTGGGCGTACTACCTTACGGTTTGCTAGGTTTTACGCTTTCATGTTATCGTTTTCCAATTCCAGATTTTCAATAAAATTGGGATATTAAATTAAATGCCCCAAACTCCATCTTTCCTTGTGGCCCAGTTCTGTGAGTGTAAAAAAAGTAATAAAAAAAATAAAATAAAATAAAAAAAAGGGAAAAATAATTCTACAGAGGGGTCAAGCGCCCCCTGTGGGCGCCCATGGGAGGGGATAACGACCACCGTGAACAACTCTTAAAGCTGTAAGCAGTCGCCTGTACGATATTTCGGGCCACAGTTTCCAGGGAAGGGAGAGAACCAGTATCGAAAGTCAAATACAACGTCCATGCCTCACCGAGATTCGAACCTGGACCTATCCGGGACGAATGGTTAGACGCCAACGCTTATATCACAGCTGCACCAAAGCGGCCTCAACAGTTTGTCTAGAATACAGTGCTTGTCTAGTTTGTCTAGAATATCGTGCTTGTCTAGTTTGTCTAGAATATCGTGCTTAGTGAATTTTTAACTTTGCCTCACAGTATGACACACTCAGTAATAGCAGTACGACATACGATCGACACCTAGAGATATTTTATAATTTCTATTATTCATTCCTCTGATTATCATTTCCTCTACAGAAACGCCGCCTAGATGGCTGAGTGGTCACAAGTGCTGGTTTCTAGCCAGACATCATCCGACCTGGGTCCGGCTTGAGCCACAAACGACGCATGCCTGTTGCATTTGTCCTATGGCGCTTGCTGTCTATCTCCCTGAAACTAGGTGCCCTGAGTTAGGGATGGGAAACAGTTTGTAGCCATAAGAGTTGCTCGTGGTGGTCGTTAAACTCCTAAAAGTGATAATAACAACAATAATAAAAAACCAGAACTACAGGAAATACATGATGAAGGTTGCAGTTGATGACACACGTAGAATGAGTGGAAAAGCCAATAGAACCATAGAAACATTTTAGCCGGCTGGTCTCCTTTCATCAAATCAATACCTTAACAGACACCACAAGGTAGCTAAGATCTTACATCAAGAGACTGGCGTGAAAAAAGGCATATTCCAAGACTACACACACCTTATTGTAAGTACCAACCAGAATTTATTCTTGAAAATCAAAAGAACGTCATGTACTGGGACAAATCTAACATTGCACACAAGACCATTAATCACAATCGACCTGATAGTGCATTTCTTCAGTTTTTTTTAACTACAGACAAAAACTGAAGAAAGCACAATTAATAAATGCACTAAGAGAAAATATCCAAAGAACAATATCTGAGAAATGTTCGAAACATGAGAACCTAGGAATGGAAATATAAAGGATCTGGAAACAAAGCATAACTCAGATCGTACCAGTTGTCATTTCGGCAACAACAGCGGTACCAAATAATTTTCGAAAATATCTTGAGGAGTTGGGATAACCACAAAGACTGCTTCACCCAATCCAAAAGGCAGTGATTCTACAACCCTGCCATAATACTAGAAAAGTCCTGGATTTCTAGGCCTAAGATGAATATGTCCGCCTTTTGCTCACCGGCCCTCTTCAAGAAGGTCGATGATAATAAATATCACCAGCCAGCGTTGATTATACACAGCGACATAGTAACTTTGCTAAGATACATCAACAACTGGTTGGGGCCAGAGTTGGAAACGGACAAAAAGTTTGGACCTGGACTTCGCATAATTGGACCAGACCGGGAAATTCGAAACTCAATTTATAATGACACACACACACACACACACACACACACACAGAGGGCCTTTAGAAAGTCTCTCCGCAGTGGGTATCGTAGGTTATATAGAAATCGTACAAATGTATTACGGCAAAAATATAATTTACTCACTTTCGGAAAGTGTTGAAACTGTCCGCCTTTACATAATCTAACTGTTTCACACATATTTTCAAAGACATGTACAAGAGTCAAAAAGTCCATCTACAGTAATGTTAAGGCTGTTCCACTTAATGTTGAAGGTGCTACAGTCAAACATTTTTGAATTAAGTAACTTGCATGTTTAATTTCAATTTCTGATGTTTTCTTGATAACGTATCAAGCTTCAGAATATGTTTCACAGCAACACCAACTTTCACGGGCTTCTGAAAAATTGAAAGTTTTCAAAATGTAGATGTTGATTTCAACATTGCATCTCAGAAGGAAGGAACACTCACAAGATCAACATTCACATTTTGGAAACTTTCAAGTCATCGCAAGCTTGTGAAAATTGGTGCTGCTTTGAAACATAGTATGGTCTCTTAATAAGACGAAAGAAGTTCTAGCATTCACTCTTCCCCTTTTTGTTTCCAACAAAAACGTATTAGTTGGCCTCGACGCCTTTTTCAATATCCTTAATATTAAATTCATCCATATTAACAAATAAGGTATTAATTACGTCACGACATGCAATGGAACGGAATGATAGCACGTCAAACGAAACCTCTGAATGCTTAATGCAAAAACATACGATGTGAAATGTAAATCACAGTCTTACAATGTGACACGTGTGGTGTGAGAGAGGGAATCTGCAGAGAAGCAGGCGAGAGACGTTTGCCTGTACCTTGCTCCGGACAACACTGAAAACAAACGGAAAGGAAGTATCGTTTTACGATATGGCATCGATGAGTCTAGTGTCTGCGCCGTATCATCGGTCGGTAGAAATCATTGTTACTTTAACCTTTTAAGCGGCCGATGTACCAAAACGAAATGGTGCCCAAAATGTTCTGCCCTTCTCAAACAGAAATGATTACATATAGCTGCCTGGTTTTACAAAAGCTGGCTGTTTTTACGGGAAAACAATTCCTCTCCTTTCACCCTTTAACGACCAAATACCTATCGCTGGTGGAAGAGCCCTGTTCTAGTCCTTCTTTCTCTGCTCCGTGACCCAACACATGACAGGGAATCTATTACCCAAAACATTGTCTCCATGACCCAAGAAACGATGTTAGTCCACCAGATACGAACATCGTGCCACTGGGTAGAAAGAGTTTACTCAAACATGTTCTGTCTCTCTCTTTTGTCAAGTTTGTCGCCATTGTTTTAACTCTTTTAGCAGATGAACAGTCAGAAAGAATTAGTGTTACCAGTTTAAATAACAAAGCTAAAGGGAAAGCAACGATTTTTAGTGCTCAGGTTTACATTCCAACCGCGTTCAGCCCGCATTTAAAAAGGGAACACATTCATTCAAGCTTATTTCAGCCCATTTTGTTAACCCTGAGTTAATTAGTCCCAGCCGGTTAAAGGGTTGAGAAAGAGACGGCAGTATTTTTGAATGAAAAATCATATTTCACTCTGCGGGCACCAGTATCGAGCACAAAATTTCACAGAACGCATTTTTCTTTGAAATGTTTTTTGCTTTTAAAAAATAAAACGGAAATAAAACCGGCGTTAGGAACACCTTGACGCAACCCGTTGACCCGCTGACCCGCTGACCCGTTTCCATCTCTAGTTCGAGATACAGGACGATGGGTGTCAAAGGTACCATAGTGTAATTATTAACCCGTTGAGGTTCTTGATAGCACACAATGCAAATTTTATTGGGGCCATGAGATCAAAACATATAGCCAATCTTCCAGACATAGTACTATTCGGTAAAAGGCAGAAGAAAGCAGTCATTTTTGACATACCGGCACCGTTAGACAATAATATTCAGACTCAATATGTGACAAAAACGAACGAGTATGTATATTAGATGGGCTTAGACCAAAAATCCAGGGAGCAGTAATTATTGATACCTGCCACATCGTACGGCGATTATTAAACCATAATATGTCAGTACTGACAAGTAGACCATGCATGCTGTAGATACCATGGCTATAGATGATAACAACGAAAATAATAATGCACTGCCGGAAAGTGAAAAAAGAATACCATTGAAAATTACAGCTGCATCTATGAGATTTATGTCGTAGCAACAACTTGTTAAGAAAGGAAGGTGAAGTGATTCAATCTTTATTTTACCTTTTAATGCGTATTACAATGTCGTAGCAACAACTTGTTAAAAAAGGAAGGTGAAGTGATTCAATCTTTATTTTACCTTTTAATGCGTATTACAGTGTACAGACGGCACATGCTAGGAAGGTGTTGCATCTCGTCCAGCAGCAATACAAACTTCCAATCTGGCATGCAATCGGTTGTACAAATGCTGGATATCACGCTGGGAAAGAAGTTCCCAATATGTGCGTTGCGACTACAAGGAAAACTAACACTTATGATTTATAGTGAAACGCAACATGCAAATTTTCAATGCGTGTACATATTATAAAGAATGAATAATAAGAAAGATTTTTTTTTAATGAAATGTAAGAAGCAATTTTTTCCGGAATTCTGCCACAGTTTTGGAACAGTGTGGCAAAGGGGTACCCAGAATTCAGTAAGAAAGTCGAGAGAGTAATTCTCCCTTTATTCTCCCTTTTGCCACATCCTACCTTTGCGAGGCAGGATTTTCAGCTCTGGCGGCAATAAAATCCAGATATAGAAGCAAAATTAACGTTGAGAAGGCTATCCGCGTAGATGTGTCGAACATTGTCCCCAGATTCGATGTTGTAAATGACCATTTTCTTTTTAAAAAATACCACAAACTGGAATTTGGGCAATTTTTTTAATTTTGAGTACAGTGGCCTCGCACGAAAAATGTGACATGTGAAGGGCGGCGCGGTCTCAAAAACATTTGGGAACCCTTGCGCTGGGGGATAGCATTCCATGCGCTTTCACCTTGAACGCGTAATTCAGCAATAGTCGCTGCCTGACATGGTCCGCGGAAGAGTCTTTGTCCGATCCAGCTCCAGACAGGCTCGATTGGTGACAAGTCCGGAGAGCCTGTTGGACAAGGGAGTTGATGCACAGCTTGAAGAGCATGAGTTACCCTGGCGCAGTGTGGGCGGGCGTTATCCTGCAGGAATATCTCACCGGGGATTGCACTCAAAAATGGCAAGGCAGCCGGCTGCACGATGTTGCTGATGTACGTACTGCTATTCGGTGCACCCGGTACAAATACTAGACCCGTACGAGAGTGATAGCTAGTCGCTCCCTACACCATGATGCCCGGCGAGAGGCCTGTGTTTCGTTGGTGGATGCACGATGGCAGCAGCTGCTCACCGTATCGCCTTCGGACGCGTACTCGAACGTCACACGCTCCCTTGCAGAATCGGCTTTCGTCACTGAATACCCCTGACTGCTATTGTTCCCTCCAATGAACTCGTTCTTGATACCACCCCAAACGTTCTCGACGGTGACCAGGGGTCAGTGGTAACCATGCCAACAGCAAGCTTGCCCGTAGTCCTGCTTCCAACAAACGATTCGGTATAGTTCTGGTAGACACCCTTGGTATGACAGAGGATCGAATTTGTGACGCCGTATCCTTCCGCTCTACCAACGCCGCAATCCTGTTTCGCCGATTCTCTCGTGCGGCTGTAACTGTGTGTTGCCCGGAATCACGTCTGTGAGTGCGCGAATGCTCCCCTGACCACCGAGGCCACCATCTTACCATGGCCGATAATTATCGTCCTACTCGGTTCGCAATTTGACGGAAGGACCAACCTCCTTCCCGCAGACTCATATAAAGCGTCTCTCGATCTCCGATAACTGAACAAATGTTGCGCGACTGCGTCGTCCAGGCATGGTAGCTTCTTCAACGAGCACTGAACAACACGACACAAGACGAATGACTTCATTCTGCATGCCCTAATCTTTAAATACGCGCTGCGCACATTTGCATGTTGTCGTCCTCAGTGACGTCCTTATTTCATCCAATGACATTCCAACTTGGATCACAGTTTTTACTGCACTTAAAGTGGTTCCACCTAAAATCTCTGCCTTATGTTTGCAATGGTAAAACTTCTTTACATATTTTTATCGCAATTAATGTATTCCCAAAGGATGAAAATTTGGACATCGATAACACTAACTTTAAGTTATAGCATGGTATACTTAATACTTCCTAAAACATAACCATAATTACATAAAAAATCAATCATTTTTCTTTGAGTAATGCTCAGATCCGCTCATAGATGGCGCGATATGCACATTGATGACGTCAGCAGACAAACAAATGTTGGATTGCTTAATTATGGTTATGTTTTAGCAAGTATTAAGTATCCCATGCTATAACTTAAAGTTAGTTTCATCGATGTGCAAATTTTCATCCTTGGGAGTACATTAATTACGAAGAAAATATGTTAAGAAGTTTTAACCATTGGAAACATAAGGCAGCGATTTTAGGTGAAACCACCTTAACAATTAACATATTAAAGTATGACGTTCCTACCGGCATTTCTTCTGGGTGTTCTTTTTCACGCTTTCCAACCATAGGTTGAAGAAGCGTATTTCCAAACATAGGTTGAAGAAGCGTATTTCCAAACATAGGTTGAAGAAGCGTATTTCCAAACATAGGTTGAAGAAGCGTATAACCGATATAGTCCCGTTCGTTTCGAGCTCTGTGTTTGTGCCCAGTTTTGGAAATGTATAGTGAGTGTTTGTTCCTATTTTTGTGTTCCCCTTCAAGAAGAAGATCTGTACTTTCTTTTAGCTCAGCTCTCAAGTCGGTGAGTTGCATATTTTGTTGGCATTCAGCGTTTTATTATTTTCGATCAAGCTGATCGATCCTTAAGTTAGTCCTCGCCATTTACAATGGCGGGCACTGAGAAGGGCGAAGTCCACGCCCACATCAGTGATGGTCACTCAACTTCCTCCTCCTCCTCACTCTCAGGAGACAAATCAGCATTTATGCACGTCAAAGACGTCATACGCATACAAGATGTACCGCGCGCTTCTTCTGCAAAGGCTCAAGTTGGTATCCCTGCCCAGAAGAGTGACGTCAACTTGACGCACGTCCCTGGTTCATTTGCCGAAGCTATGGATGTGACCGATTGCAAGGTTGCGTTGCCTTCCACTGGCTCAACTCAGTTTACCAAGCCGCTACCAGCAATCAGCACTGTGTCGCTCCCATCCCCTGCCAACTCTACTACTCTCACGTACTCCAAAGTGACCTCCGGAGCGAGAGTTCCTTCCAAGTTTATTGCTCCAGTTTTTCCTGACTCTTACGTCAGTGTTGAGGGTAGTTCTGCCACCATCGATATTCCAGAGGATTCCCCAGCCGGGAAAAAGTTTTCTCCACCATGGATTTTCGGTGTCTGTTTTGATGCATTACCAGACACGAAACTCAATTAATATAGTATTGCCCTAAAGAAGATGCTTCCTACAGGAGCTTATATCACTCATATGGCTCGAAAGCCACGGGCCGTATTAGTTTATTTTGCCCGTAAAGAACATTCAGACCTTGTGATGACTGATGGCTTATCCATCAAAGATGTGCATCTTTTGGCTAAACCTGTGGCGCAGCGACCTGTTCAGGTCGCTTTTCACCAGTCCCGCCTGAAGTCTCAGATGTCTCTCTATGCACTTTACTCAGCAAATTTGGCCGAGTGGTTGGACCAATAACGACTCTTTCAGCGGCGCCCAGAGATCCCGATGACAAATCCATTGCAGGGTTTCGTCGAAGTTCCCGTGTCATATTTCCGTCGGACGATCATCTGCTTGCGTGCCCGAAGATCCTAACCGTACGATGTGGCCATCAACGTCGTAGAATCGACGTCATTACCTCCTTGCACTGCAGCTTTGCCATGGCGAAAACCATCTACGCGTGCACTGCCCACATCAAGTTCCACCGACTCCGACTGGCGCTCCTACAGGTACTGTTTCTACCTCGAAGCGTACCACACCATCTACTTCAGCACAGCAGGCGTCGAAGCCAAGATATGATGGGAAAAGTTCGCTTATAGACGTTGGTCGACGCAACGCTCCCACATCCGCTTCCTCCTTTTCACTAGAGGACTTTCCTACAATTGCCTCCTCACTCCCGCAAAGTAGTCGCTCCACCAGTGAGTCCTTTTCAGAGGGTCCACAACCAGCTATTACTACTGGAACCTCAGAAACAACTGATGTGGAGCACGTTGGTCCAGAGACGCAGTGTGAGGATGAGACGACCGAGCCTCCACTGAAGCGCCGTGGATCTGGCCGCAGCAGGCGAGTAGCGAAGAGGCGAAGCTCCACTTCACCTCGTTCAACCTCCCTCTCCAGCAGTTCTCCTCGACACACCTCGCCAGCCGAAGTCTCCTTTCCCACGGTCGAAGAGTTCGCTGCATTTCTACAGACAGCCAATATACCTCCCGTACCACTCTCATACATTGATCTCCATACATACTTAACGAATCCGACCAACTACGCAATAGCACGTGCCTTAGCAGCCAAGAATCCATCGTTTCGCCAACTTGTGCCGGAGCAGATCTTCAATGTGTCGCATTTCTGCAGTCAGAATGTTCCCACCCATCCGTGGGCCCAAATCTTCTATAATCGTCTCAAGTCTTTTCCTCCAGCTCTGAAAGATCTTCAGCTAGAGGCAAGGAACCCCACAATTCAAGATCGTGTCACTTAATTGCAGGGGATTCGCTTTCCCCTCAGCAACTCTCTGGCATATGAAGACCTCAACCCGTTGGGGGCTGATATTCTCCTCCTTCAAGAGACAAATTGCAAACCAACTACCGTCTATTCTCGATGGCGCCAGTGGAACTTTGTGTTTCATCACGCCTATGGAATAACATCTAATAGCCGTCTTGCCATCGGCATTAGTCATACTCTCAACTCTATTATCACATCCCTCTCTGTGCGAAATATTTGCCGAGATCTCTTACAGAATGCATCCTTTACCATCGCGTCTTCCAGATACCATTTATTCAATATCTATATTCCAAGCACTACAACTCATTTATCGATTCTCTTCACATGTCTTCGCAGAGCCCTGGACCGTATCCCACCGTCAGACCATGTTCTTGTTGGTGGGGATTTTAACTGTATCCTGGATCCTCTTCTGGATAGGTCTTCTACCAATAGAGAGCGCCGCCATGCCCTGGCGAACCTGCTCCAGACAGTTGTCACCAACAACGCTCTTCATGATGTACATCGACATATTCATCCATGGTCGACTAATTACACTTGGCGCTCCTCTCATGCGCAAAATCCTTTCTTAGCCCGCCTTGACAGGTTTTATGTCTCCAGTACTCTACTTCCTGCCGTGACAGAATCGAGTGTGCATCCCACGGCCTCATCTGACCACTGCGCCATTGCCATCATAGTCCATACTGCACCATTCAAACCCAGGATAATACGCCCGTGGACATTTGATGACGCACTTCTCTTCGACCCGGCATTCTGCTCTTCGGTCCGGTCATTCCTGACTGACAGACGACCGCAGCTTCAATCTGCACTCTGCGGATTAAATTCTTGGTTGGAGATCAAGCAACAGCTCGTTCTGCATGTCCGCAACTACACTTTCCAATTAAATACACTCCAGAATATGCGTCTAGACTATGTTCGTTCAATGTTATCCATGCTCAGTCTCAGTGATCCTCTCTTCTCCTCCTTTCAAGAAGAGCTTCGATCTCTTCTCACTCCTCTGGCGCAACAAGCTCTCCGCCGACTTCGTTTGCAACATCTGACGCCGGATGCTCACAACTATGAGTTCCTGACGTCGGTGGAAAACACCCGACGAGCTTCGACCACACTTCATCATCTACGCCTTTCTTCTGGAGAGGTATCAGATGAGCCGATTGCGCTTTGTTCCCATGTCCGTCAGTACTTTTCCATGAAGTTCAGTGAACTTCCTCAACCATCCTCTGCAGCAATGGATTCTCTCCTTTCTAATCTACCTCAGACTCCCCCCCCATCTTGCTTCTTCTCTTCTCCTTTCCCCCACGCCCTCTGAACTAAACACTACATTCTTTTTTCTGAATTCTAGTGCCGCTCCGGGTCCGGACGGCCTAACCTTTAGCTTTTATGGAACTTTTGTGCCTCTTCTTCTTATTCCGTTTCTCCTATCCGCTTTCTCTGCTGCCTTTACTTACTCTCCTCTCCCGAGGGGATTCACAACTGCATACGTTGTCCTCTTCCCCAAGAAAGGTGATCTCCTTGACTTGGTGAACAGGCGCCCAATTTTCCTACTGAATCTCGACTACAAACTTTATACCAAGCTTCTTTCACAGCGACTAAATCCCATCCTCACTCACATCCTCTCCCCTAACCAGAATTACACAGTTCCCGGCCGTTCCCTATCTCACAACATCTATCTCCTGACTGATCTAATTCACCTTGCGCGCTCCCGCTCTGAACCCCTCGCCCTCCTCTCTTTAGACCAACAGTTCGCCTTTGATAATATCTCCCACACTTATCTCTCCGCCACACTTATACGATGTGGATTTCCACCTCCGTTTATTTATCTCCTCACCTCCGTCTACCAGGACGCCAGTTTCCAGGTCAAGTTGCCCACCTTTCTTACAGCACCAATCCTCTTCCGCCGTGGAGTGAGGCAAGGCTGCCCACTCTCCGGTCAACTTTTCGCCATAGCCTTAGAACCTTTCCTCCGCTGCGTTCAACGCTCCTTTCAAGCCACCCTGCCGCCACTCATCGCCCGCACAAGACACCATGTCACCACTTCCGTGGCGTATGCAGACGAAGTTACCTTCTGTATACGCCTGGATTCACAGTTCTCTTTGCTCCAAAGTCTTTTCGCCGATTACGCCTCCTGCTCCGGAGCTGCGATTAATACAACTAAAAGCACAGGCCTATGGTGCGGCTCATGGGTTAACCGCTTGGATTCCCCATGGGGAACGCACTGGTCTTCAGCCTCTCAACGTTTCCTTGGCGTACATCTTGGCGTCCCAGGTGAAGCCTCCAGCACAACGTGGAATACCATCCAGCCACGTCTTCATCGGTCAACTGCGTTTTGGTGAAAAGCGCAGTTCTGCACCTCATATTTTCAACGTGCACGTTTTGCGCGAACCTATCTTCTCTCCATGTGCACACATTCCTGGTTTGCTACTAAATCCCCACTTCTTCGTCTCAATGATATCTCTCGCTGCTTCACCTCAGTTATCTGGACCGGATACCACTGGCTCAGTGCCCCCAAGCTCAGCCTTCCTCATGACTAAGGTGGCATTGGCCTAATTTATATACGACTGTACTATCAAACTCACCGGATTATTTCGTTCCTCCGTCTTCATACCTCACCTGTTCCCGACGCCGTTACCGCAAGGAATGTCATCACCTCTTCGAGCAACACTAATTTCACTTTCACTTCTTTCATTCTAATGGATCTCCGAACTACCACTCACTCTCGCCTTCCTCCTGCCTTACGGGAGACTCTTACCTTTCTCCGCTCTCTCCCGCTCACTCGATCTCCACCCGATTCCACCACTGAACTCCTTGCCGAACGCCTGTTCTTCTCCTCTCTTCTTCACCCCCTCATCTTTCATGCTTCGCCTATCCTTCTTGGCTCCGAATCTGAGTTGTAACCGTCAAAGACCTTTTAACGCTCTGTCAATGACTTCCTTCTCTCTACCATCATTGCTAAGTTCCCTCATCTCGCAACCACCACCGGCCTAACATTTGTTCCTTCCGCCTACCTCCCCCTTCTTTTCTTTCTTTCAGTCGGCAGATCTACACTTCCACTCTCCTCTCTTTCAACCTCAGTTTTCTATCGGTTATTTTTAAAATCCCACTCTCCTTCTCCTCTTCACATCACTGATGTCTCCTAATACTCTCTCACCGCTGTCTGGTCTGCCACCCTTTCTCCTCTTTCAGCTCCTCTTGAAATAAACACTCACTGGCTTTTTCTCCACCGCCGTCTTCCCGTTCCATCCATCCTCCACCGCATGACCATTCTTGACTCACCTCTTTGCCCCTTCTGTGCTCAAAAAGCTGATGTCTCTCACGTTTATCTACATTGTGTCATCCTCCTTCCACTACTCCATCTTGCATTTTCCATTGCTCAACGTTCAGCCACAACTGATCTTCCTTTCGATGCCTATAAGACACTTCTCCTGCAAGTCTCTCCGCCAGTCAAGCTTCCACCCATCTGCTCATATATTTTCATCCTGGGGAAACACGTCATCTACGTATTTCATCAGCGCTGCCGAGATATCTCATCTCCTTATACCATCCACCAAGCTTCTGTGGAACTACTGTGCCACTTTCGGGAGCGTCTCCTCTCAAGACTTCGTCTAGAGAACCTTGTGGCCGTTTCCCAACAGAGAGAACAACATTTCCGGTCCACCTGGTCTCCGGCCGCTTCCTGGTTCGCCGGCATGCCAGCGACGTTGCAACTGACTGTCGGTAGATTATAACCTCTTTGCTCCTAGCTCTGTTGAACTTCAGTTCAACGTCCATGCTCACCATTGGTTTTCGGAATCAAACTTCAACATAAAGCTTATATCTTCAAACAAATGTGAATTTAATATGTACCATACTGTACAAATGTATATAGTCTTACTTGTTTTCTCTTTGATTATCATTTTTTCTACCAGTACTAAGACATCGTAATTCCGTTTGCCTTAGGTTTCACATTGTCTACTTTGTCATCTACAGTTCTTCTTTTGTACAGTGCTTCATTATAATATTCTCGTTCTGTTATTTGTCAGCACTATAATATACTTATGCTTCGAGACGAAATGTTTCGACAATCTCTCTTATTGTTCTTGTGCAAAATGCCTGCACCTCTTACCACGAGGCTCCTTTGTGAATCAATACATCGTGCTGTATATAATGTACATAGAATTTTAGAGTTTGTATATTTTACCGTACAATATATGTACTAGGGGTGTTCAAATGAAAAGGTACGAAACGACACTGTGGGTATAAATGAAGACTTTATTCAAAGTATACACCATAGGCCGTAGCACAACGATCCCATTAATTAACGACCCGAAGGATTCCTTGTTCCCAGAATTCCTGTGGCCGTGACGAGACCCAGTCCTGCACAGCGTCCTTGAGTTCGTCGTCCGAGTGGAAGCGCTTCCCTTTCAGATGTTTTTTCAGGGGACCAAACACATGGAAATCGCAGGGCGACATGTCCGGGTTGTAGAGCGGATGGTCAAGCTGCTCCCACTGGAACTTGGCCAGTTCCGCGTGTGTGACCCTGGAGACGTGTGGACGCGCGTTAACATGGAGCAGAACCACACCCTCCGTGAGCAGCCCCGGTCTTTTGTTCTTGATGGACCTGCGTAGGCTTCGTAGTGTCTCACAGTACACATCGGAGTTAATGGTTCGTCTGTACTGGAGGAATTCAACAAGTAGTCAATTGGACGGCGCTCTTTATAAGAGCCTCTGCTCTCTCCTGCGCATGCGGGCGCCCGCGCATGCTCCGATCCACGCCGGCGACTCCAATCGCATCCCTAGATGTGTCTCTACGTTCTCCCATAGCGGCATAGGCAAATATGTTAACGGTTACGTTCTTATGACGTTTCGTACCTTTTCATTTGAACACCCCTAGTATCAGGACGCCCATGTTCGCCTCCTGAACCCAACCTTGTTAATAAAATTGTGTTGAACTGAAGAAGCGTATATGCTCCAGCTTTGTCCGTCCGTCCGTCCGCACGATAACTCACGTGAAAATGGTTCGATTTCGACGAAATTTTAGTACGTGGTAGGGGACCACTGGGGACGAACCCTATTGAAAATGGGCGAAGCAGGGTCAAAGGTCAGGACATAGGAGCAGGATCCATTCCATTGCTCTTATGCGTCATAACTTGCGTAAAAATTGTTCGATTTCGATGAAATTTTAGTATGCGGCAGGGAACCACCTGGGGACGATCCCTATTAAAAATGGGTGAAATTGGGTTAAAAAGTCAGGACATAGGAGCTGGATCCGTTCCACTGCTTTATGCGTCATAACGTGCGTAAAAAACGGCTCGATTTCGATAAAATTCCAGTATGTAATAGAGAACCATCTGGGTACAAACCCTATTGAAAATGGGTGAAATAGGGTCAAAGATCAGGACATAGGAGCTGGATCCATTCCATTGCCTTTATGCGTTATAACTTGCGTAAAAATGGTTCGATTTCGATGAAATTTTAGTATGTGGTTGGGAACCGCCTGGGCACAAGCTCTATTGAAAATGGGCAGAATGGGATAAAAGGTCAGGACATAAAGGCGGGTTCCATGCAATTTCCTTTATGCGTCATAACATGCGTAAATATGGTTCGATTTCGATGAAATTTTAGTATGTGGTAGGGAACCACTGGGTACGAACCCTATTGAAAATATGCGAAATTGGGTCAAAGGTCAGGCAGGGCATACGAGTGGGATATATTCCATTGCCCTTATGCGTATATTCCATTGCCCTTATGCGTCATAACTTGCGTAAAAATGGTTCGATTTCGATGAAATTTTAGTATGTAGTAAGGAAGCACTCCACCTGGGGACGAACCCTATTGAAAATGGGCGGAATGGGGTCAAAGGTCAAGACATAAAACCGGGATCCATTCCATTGTCTTTATGCTTCATAACATGCGTAAATATGGTTCGATTTCAATGAAATTTTAGTATGCGGTAGGGACCCACCTGGGGACGATCTCTATTGAGAATATGTGAAATAGGGTCAAAGGTCAGGACATAGGAGCTGGATCCATTCCATTGCCTTTATGCATCATAACTTGCGTACAAATGGTTCGATTTCGATGAAATTTTAGTATGTGGTAGGGAGCCACCTGGGCACGAACCCTATTGAAAATGGGCGAAATGGGGTCAAAGGTCAGGCAGGGCATAAGAGCGGGATTTATTCCATTGCCCTTATGCGTCATAACTTGCGTAAAAATAGTTCGATTTCCATGACATTTTAGTATGTGGTAAGGAACCACATGGGAACGAATCCTATTGAAAATGGGCGAAATAGGGTTAAAGGTCAGGTCACTGGAGTGGGATCCATTCCATTGCTCTTGTGCATCATAACTTACCTAAAATGCTTGGATTGCGACAAAACTGTATAATGTTGTTCCGCTGGTATAGTGAACAGGTTCTGTTGAATATCAACGAAATGGGGTCAAAGGTCATTGCACAAAAGCCAGATTTATTCCACAGCCATTATTCTCATACCTTGCGTAAGACTTCTTATATTGCTACAAAACTTTATCAAGCTGTTCCGGAGTTATAGTTAACCGGTTCAATTGAATATCATCGAAATGGGGTCAAAGGTCAGGACACAGGAGCGAGATTTATTCCACAGCCATTATCAACATAACTTGAGTAATAATTTCTGGTATGGGAAAGCGTATCATAATCAATGAGTTGCATGATTTTACTAACTTGTTTCACTATCCGGCTGTGTAATAAAAAGAAATAGAAATATATAAATCATATGCATGAATATATCGAGGGTTTATGAATTAGTGCGTTACTGTTTCTCCATTTCTTCCAAGAATACATTCAGGTGTCTATCATTAACAATTTTTCAACTATTTCTACGCGAAGTTGACAGAATTCGTTTTCAATCTTTGCGTACGGGAATTTTCATATGTCGTGTTTCTCCTTGGAGAGTGCTAACCTGAAGATTTCACTTTTCACAACTATCAATTAATATACATCACACAGCCTTACCTTTCATTTTAACTTTTTAATTTATTTCACGGGTGTCTAAGTAAGAACACTGCAAGAAAATGCATAAATATAAGCATATGTCTCCATATTTCTTTTTGTTGGAGGCTAGATCTTACACTTACGTATTTGTTTTTATTTCCTTCATATGAAAACGAAGAGAAAGGAGGAAATTTTACGTCCGAGCTAAAAGACAGTGAGTACATTTTAAGAGCAAGCTTTTCAAAATTTGATGTCTTCTAGGGAACATCAAGGCCACTGTAATACACGTTTTAATCTCATAGAATTTCTTCAACTCGGATAAAACCCAGGAAGGTTTCTAAGAAAAGCGGGACACATGGAAACTATGTTTGCGTAAGACAAAGTTTAGTTCTTCCGTTTTTGCTCCGAGAATGCTGAGAATCCTTTCAAGTCTGTTTAGAGCAAATAAATAACATTGCGATATAACTCTTAAAGGGAAATACCTTTTGAAAAATATGACGCGAACGATATTTCTATAAGGTAATAAGAAAAAAATGACAAATAATGAAACAACATAGACGAAATTTTTATGAACGCATGTGTTTTTTCTGTATAGAGACGCTAAAGCTTGATGAAATCTTTGAAATTTTTAGTTGGACTAATGAATACTTTTCATAAAACTCATCAGGAGAAAAACCCGGCTACCTTAAGCAAATTTTGGATGATTTCTTACTTATTTGAAATACTTAATGGAATTATATGACAGAATTAATTGAAAGACGTGCGAACGTTAATGGAAAGTTATGGATGAGTTAATGAGGTTTTCTGATCTTCACGTTAAAAAAAGTAGCTCTGATATCTTGGAGTTGAAACTGTCAGGAAAGATTCATTTTCCTTAGTAACTCTTCGTGGAACATGTTTAAATATTTATGTACCTACAAAGTGCAATAATAAAAGTACAGAAGAAGTTCAGATCTCAAAACAAAGCATAACTAGAAAACAAAATAAACGAGAAAATGTGCAGTAAAATTATTTGCAGAAATAAAAAACATTCCAAGCACCGAGATATTTCCTTTTCTAGAATTTATTTGTTACAGCACGTATCTGCATGTAATCCGTAATAAGACCTGGAGCAATCAGCACAGTAGGAAATATACAGTTAAACAAGATCATGATCATTAAACATATTGTACTAAAGTTTCATTATTAAAGTAGCATATGGTGATAAAATGCCAATGGAGTTTGTGTCGTATACTCTAAACTAACTTTCATTTTTAGTTGCTTTCTGTATTTGAATTTGAGTTCATTCACTTTTAGCGCTTTCAACCTTAACGTTATATCTTCTCTCTCACGGAATGGGGTTGACAACACTTCTGAGGTTAGAGCACTTGACGAATGCATGTGACAAATAAGAACTAGAAGATATATAATGTTGAAGCAGCAGCCAAAAAGTGTGGCATGGTGGTATAATCGTGGAAACGGCGTTGTTTATACTTGGTGTTGTGTCTATTTGAAGGCTGTGTGTTGAGTTGTGTTATGTATTTAGCGTTTGGAGTTGGTGTCCTGCTTAATAACGTTTGTTAATTAGTTTTGAAGATTACTGCCATTGTAGTGAGTTCAAGTGTTGGGATATTAACGTTCTGCACGAACGGTATTTATGAGGTGTTGACAGAATAAAGGAAACGAACTGTAAGCAACTATTTCTTTGGACTGTATGTGCGTGACTCCTATTGCACTTTAAGTAAAGTACTTAAGAAGAATTGGTTGTACGTAGTGTTCATACAGGTTTACAAGGAAAGTCTTTGATCAGGCCAATATCTCACGAACTATGGCAGTAAGCGATTTACTTCTTGTGCAGTTGTATAGGAAATCCCCTATGGCGCACACGATAACCTCATGAGATCGTCCCCATTTAGGGGTACGGGGGCTGTCGCGCTCCTTTTTGCAGATACGGCAAAAAGTAAACTAAAAACTTGTTCAGCGGGGCAAAAATAGTACAAAAATGTGTTTGCCCCATAACAAAAGATTAAAGGGGACTCTCCAAATGCAAAAAAAGCGGAAAGCTATCTGAGTCGCTGTGTCCGAAGCATTTGCATAGATTTCAAATGTCGTGCTTTCTGCTCCGTCGTCAGAATACTAAGAAGTTAGTAAAATCATGCAATGCATTGATTATGATACGCTTTCCAACATACCAGAAATTATTACTCAAGTTATGTGGATAATGGCTGTGGAATAAATCTCGCTCTTGTGTCCTGACTTTTGACCCCATTTCGATGATATTCAACAGAACCGGTTTAGTATACCTCAGGAATAACATACTAAAGTTTTGTCGCAACAGAAGCAGTTTTACGCAAGTTATGAGAATAATGGCTGTGGAATAAATCTCGCTTTTGTGCAATGACCTTTGATCCCATTTCGTTGATATTCAACAGAACTGGTTCACTATACCTCCGGAAAAACATGATAAAGTTTTGTCGCAATCCAAGCATTTTAGGTCAGTTATGATGCACAAGGGCAATGGAATGGATCCCACTCCAGTGTCCTGACCTTTGACCCCATTTCGCCCATTTTCAATAGGGTTCGTCCCCAGTGGCTCCTTACCACATACTAAAATTTCATCGAAATCGAACCATTTTTACGCACGTTATGACGCATAAAGGCAATGGAGTATATTCCGCTCTTATGCCCTGCCTGACTTTTGACCCCATTTCGCCCATTTTCAACAGGGTTCGTGCCCACGTGGTTCCCTACCACACACTAAAATTTCATCGAAATCGATCCATATTTACGCATGTTATGACGCATAAAGGCAATGGCATGGATCCCGCTTTTATGTCCTGAACTTTGACCGCATTCCGCCCATTTTCAATGTGGTTTGTCCCCAGGTGGTTCCCTACCACATACTAGAATTTCATTGCAATCGAACCATTGTTACGCAAGTTATGACGCATAAGAGCATGGAATGGATCCCGCTTCTATGTCCTGACCTTTGACTCTGTTTCGTCCATTTTCAATCAGGTTCGTGCCTAGGTGGTCCCCTACCACATACAAAAATTTCGTCGAAATTGAACCATTTTCACGTGAGTTATCGTGCGGAAGGACGAACAGACGGACGGACAAAGCTGGAACATATGCGCTTCTTCAACCTACGGTTAGAAAGCGTAAAAAAGACATGCGTGGCCGGTATACCAACACTTCGTGAACTAGTGACGGGAAGTTGAACGCTGTTCCACGTATGCAAGCCAATTAGATGTGCATACAGTTTTCCTATTAGATGAGTGTTTCGCCACTTTATGCTATTTCTCCTTTGCTTCAGTGCATGTTTTACTGTATTGGACATCAAAGTCTGATATTGAATGTGTCAAGTGATATTGAATAATTTGAAATGTGTGAATGTGATATTGAATGCGTTTTATTTCAGAACAAGAACTGTTGCTAAGGTTTGCAGGAAAAGTTTTCCTTTTTGCTTTCCTTTACTTAGAAGTTACCAGTTTAGAAGGTTAGCAAGAAGCTACCGTCAATTTGTAAACTTTATAAGTAAAATACAAACACTAATGTCTCCGTTTACGAACGATGAATTGTGCGAAATGGTCCTGATTTATGGCGAGTGCAACCGGATTGCTCTTGCAGCGGCACGTCTGTATGCACAACGGTTTCCCAATGCCAGACATCCGCATTATAGGACCATCAGACATGTAGTCCAACGCCTGCGTGATACGGGTAGTGTCAGCCATCACTCACGTACAGGCAGCCCAAAGAGGATTTGCTGCAAAGCATGCACGGTCAGCTCGTATAACGCTTGCAGGCGTGTATCGTTTCTAAAGGGCAACATTTTGAGTATGCGAACATGCAAATTGTACTTTCTAAACTAATAAAATCTCTACAGTGTTATGCATTCACATCCTGTAGCTTTGTCTAAACACCCGGTTGTTGCTTCCGGATGTTGTGATTTTATTGGGGCCACATTCTCGGCCCCCTTTCATCTTTTGTTATGGGACAAAAGCATTTATGTACTATTTTTGCCTCGCTGAACAAGTTTGTATTTGACATTTTTGCTCTATCTGCAAAAATTGCGCCCTCACTCGCCCCAAAAAAGGGGGTGAAGGGATTCTTCGCGGAATTATTGTGTGCGCTATAGGGGCTTTCCTATACAACTGCACAAGAAGTAAATCGCTAACTGCCATAGCTCGTGAGATATTGGCCTGATCACGGACTTTCCTTGTAACCCTGTATATATATATACAGTATATATATATATAGTATATACAGAAATGAGTGCACTGCACTTTCTTGCTTTGATGTGTTCGGACGGTTTTCGTTCTACGCATTGGTTCAGTGGCCTCGGGAATGCTGCAGCGGGGTTTTGGATTTTTGCCAGCCCTTTCGCTGTATAAGAAAAGCCACTTAACCCAACCTGATGAATAGGGTTGGGTATTTCTTATGTTCGTTAGGTTTTGTGCCGTGTTTTTGGGTTTCGCATTGTTCGACTTCGTAAAGTTTGGTGTGTTACACAACTTTGCTACTTCATTGAGAGTTTGGATTTTATGTTACTGAACCTTGGTATGTTAATTTGTCGCATCTAGTATCTTGCCATTCAGTAAATCGTTAGGGTTTAAAGTGATATGTATATACACTGCTGGCCACCCAAAATGCAACACCAAGAAGGAAGTATCCGATTGGCCTGAAATTCGCAGCATGCGCCACCCGCGAGGGGACATGCAAACGATTAGCACTGTAGGGCATATACAAATCATGTGCGCCAGGTACGCCACCGAGAAGCACTATAAGAAGGGTACACAGAAGGCGGGTGTAAGTAGTGCAAGTGTGTCGTGCTGCCGGACCTGTACGTGGGAAGCTTCCTAATGCCTCGTCGCAGAATACGGCAGTCATTCCAGCACGTTTCGGAGTTCGACAGAGGACGAATAGTGGCTTATCGCGATAGTGGTGAGGCGAGTATGGATTCGAAGGGTGCAGCAGGGACGGACGGACCGACGTGAGTGATTGCCGCGGCCGTGGCACACCACCGAATGAGAGGGCCGGCATATTGTGTGGCGGGCATTGACGGCTCACACGGCCACATCACGAACGTTAGCGCAGGAATTAGGGTGTGCTGCGCAACAAAATGTGTCAGCACGTACCGTTCGACGTCGTCCGCAGAAGCGGGATTTTGTCGCACGGCGCCAATTGCTCAGATTACCATTGACGTTACACCACCGGCGAGTACGGCGGCAGTGGGCCGTTAAACGCCGCACCTGGACTACGGAATGGCACGACATTGTCTTCTCCGCCGAATCCCGCTTCTGCCAGCAACACCACGATAGTCGGATCCGCGTGTGGCGGCGCAGCGGTGAGAGACTGTATGACGTCTGCATTATGCATCGCCATACCGGTCCGTGGCCTGGCGTTATGGTTTGGGGCGCAATTGGATATGACACCAGCACCCCTCTGGTACGCATCGGCGGTACACTCAACAGCCACCGCTACATCTCCGATGTTTTGGAGCCTGTAGTCCTCCCTTACCTGCAGGACCTGCCAGCGGCCACGTTTCAACAGGACAATGTGCGCCCGCACGTGGCGCGCATCGTGCAACAGTTCTTCACGGCTCACCAGGTGTCACTGTTGCCGTGGCTCGCCTGTTCTCCCGATATGTCGCCCATCGAACACGTCTGGTCGCTGATCGGCAACCGAGTTGTCCGGCAAACACCACCCACGGCTACGCCTGATGAACTGTGGCAACGTGTGGAAGCAGCCTGGATCGACATACCCCAAGCCCACATCCAAAGCCTCTTTCGTTCGATGCCGCGGCGTGTAGCGGCCGTTATTGCCAGCCATGGGGGCCACACGAACTATTGATGTCTGGGTGTTCCGCAAGTCTCACGGGCCTGTAAGCTCAATCGTTTCATCTTTGTATCTGTTGTTATGTGTCCAGTAAATCTGGCTTTGCTATCTCGTGTTTTTCTTGGTGTTGCATTTTGGGTGGCCAGCAGTGTATATTCGGACGAAAGTTGTGGTTGAAAGAAAGGGACCAATCAATTCTCGCACTGTCAAAAGAAATCAGTCATTCTGATTTCCTTTTGGCGTAGAAGATTAAATGTTACAAATGCATAAATGCTATAAATGCGAACATTGAGACGATAACAAATGGCAGTAAACGTAGTCTGTGCAAAGAAAATGACGAAAATGAAATTGAAATCACGTGTTCAGCTCAGACAGCAAGACAGCTCAAACAAAATGAGGAGGAAGAGGAACGAAACATTCGCTGCAATGCTACAATGGGACATATGCATAAAATATAACTTTCCGTCAGAAAGAAATTGGTGTTTGCATGAGCCTGAAAAAATTGTGAAAAATTCTCAAGGAAATCTTGGATTTTCAAAGAATAAATGACCACTCATTCTTACACATTGTATCAAAAAGGAACGGGCTACCGAACAAACTCTAGCTATTTATATTTTTAAGAAGACTGGAGATTTGAACTGCAAAAGAATAAACTCTTTTCAATACGACCCCAGTAAATGGTAAGAAGTCCCATTTCTTTGTATTTTGCTCATCATCCATAATTTCTAGGTGTAAACACCTCCAATTAATTGGAAGTCAGGAACAACTTTTATATCCTATTTATTGGGGGCAGCCCTGGTGATATAGTGGCACGTAGAACTGGCATTTAACCCTATAAGCGGCCGATGCACCGGAACCAAGTGGTGCCAAAAAATTACTCAGCTGCTCAAACAGCAATTTTCGCATAGCGGTCGGATTTGACGAAAGCTACGGCGTATTATTGCAGTAATATCGACCATTAATTTATCAGAGGTGATAAGCGCTCTTTTCTTGTCTGCTCAATGACATAAGGAATGAAAGAAAAGGGTTGTTGCTCCCAGTGTCATGATGACAGTGTCTAGTCTCTCTGATACGGGCATCATGGCACTAGGCATAGAAGGATGATTCAAACATTGTCTCTCTTTCCATTCTTTTGTTCATCATCATTGTTATATCCCTTTCAGCAGGTAATCAGATTGAAAAGATTGATCGCAATTATTCCCCTAAATTTAGATCACTCTAAATAACAGCTAAGGGGGAGGTAAACGCATTCTGATGCACAGATTCACTCCTCCCAGCCGCGTTTGGCCCACTTCTTAGACAGCTAATATATTCGTTCAAGCTGATATCGGTCCATTGTGCTAACCCCGAGATAATTCGTTCCAGCCTCTTAAAGGGTTAATCATTCGTCAGATATGGGTCCGAGTTCAAATCCCTGGACCCATATCAGAGAATGATTAAAGTCCAGCGTAAAAGTCGTACGATAAACACATCAGGCATGGACAGTGTGTATGTCTTACGGCACTGATTTTCCCCCTTTCCTGGTACCAGTGATCCTAAATTCGGGACGGACGACTAGTTACTGCCAATTGAGTTGCTCACGGTTGTCGTTAAATACCCAAACGAAAAAAAAATAGCATCTGTTACAATGCTTTCTATAGTTGTGCGTAGACGACTGTGATCAAAAATTGAACTCCACGCTCATGTATTTTTCTTCAGACTTTATTTTGGCAAAAATTCAATGAGGCACTGTTGTGAAAAAAAAAAAAATTGGAAGCACCAACTGAAAAACTGCTGTATTTAATTTTTTCCCGCTTGCCTTAAAATTATAATTCCGAGAAACAGATCATGCACTGAGGAACATTTCAAAATTCGATCTAACAAACGCAGGTCTTACTCGGAGCTGCTACTCGTATGTGCATCGTTGATGAGGATGATTTGCATAATAGAACATTCCATAAGCTTTGATCTCCATAAATAAATGATTTACATTGCAGAGCACTGCGCTCTCGCTGTTGAAAACAGGGATAATTCTTCCTTAAAATGAAAATGCAGCTTAAATAAAGAAACTTAAAAAAAGTTGCAGGCATCCGCAATGCGAAAAGAATTCCGATAATCCGAGAGGAAAACGGAGATCAAAGGTTGAATTAAGGAATGTGAAGATTCGAAGTCATAGAAAATATGTGCGTATCAAAGACAAGGAAATCTTATTGTATTACTATAAACAGTACTTGAAGTTATGTTTCTAGAGGAAGAAAATTCTTCAGAAGGGCACGGCTTCGATATAACACAGCAAAATCGAAGCAACTTGCTATGTATTGTTTGTTGACTCTGTAAAACAGACACATCCAAGATCAATGTAACAACACACCATGTTTTTTTCTCGATAGGCAAACATATAACTCAAAATGTTTTTCAAATTTATTAGGAAATGTATTTTTCGTGCCAAAATAAATATCACGTTTCACGAATTATTTCTCAAAGCACTAAACATTACATTCAAAATTATTCTGTAAGGAAACTTTTTTTTTGATTGGAGGTTTAACGACCACCGTGAGCAACTCAATGGGCTATAAGCAGTCTCCCGTCCCTAATTTAGGGTCACAGGTTCCAGGGAAAGGGAAAGTGCCGTAAGATAAACACAACATTCATGTCTCACCGGGATTCGAACCCGGACCCCTTTCGGACGAATGATCAGAGGCCATCGCTTAGTTTCAATATTCGCTTTTATTCACTTAAAAGAATTACAACAGAACATCCCCAACCTCACACGCAGTGTGAGAGAAGGGGAGAAATAAAACAAAATGTAGATATTTACAATGAAATGATAATTGTACAGATGAGCAATGACAGGCATTGCATTATTTGCTGTAAACAGCAGTAGCTCTGGGATAAATGTTCATCGAAGTCTTGGAACATCACTGGAGCGAAAAACTTTACAGAAAAAAACTGTGCAGTTCTAGTGACATGGGAATCACTGGTGGCAGAGAGTCACTGTGCGGATGAAGAGAACTGTGTACAAAAGGTGACATCAGCAGGAAGCAAACACAATCCAGTTCCAGGAGAAAACATGGTGAGGGAACAGTAAAAATTGAAAGTATAACGAAGTGAATTTCTCCGTCATTTTTATCCGCGCCGGGGTTCGAACCCGGGTCCACTCATTCCGGAATAAGTTGCTCTACCAATTAAGCTACGCGGACATTTTATTCGGATTCCTATCTGCCTTTATGTCGTGTGCGTCCTTCTGGCAGGTACGTCACATCTCCTGGTACGTTACACCATCTCCCTCGTGTGCGTCCTTCTGGCAGGTACGTCACATCTCCTGGTACGTTACATCATCTCCCCCTTATTTTTTTTTTTTTTCGAAGTGCTGGAGAAGGGATTCTCTTATTTTTCCTATCTCGCGGTGTGGAAAGAGCATCACACCATTGCGAGATTTTGAACGGTCGGGTCATCCAAATAGTTCGGGCGCCATTATAACGAAGTGAATTTCTCCGTCATTTTTATCGGCGCCAGGATTCGAACCCGGGTCCACTCATTCCGGAATAAGTTGCTCTACCAATTGAGCTACGCGGACATGTATTCTGATTCCTATCTGCCTTTATGTCGTGTGCGTCCTTCTGGCAGGTACGTCACATCTCCTGGTACGTTACATCATCTCCCCCTTATTTTTCTTTTTCTTTCGAAGTGCTGCTCATATTTTTCCTATCTCGCGGTGTGGAAATAACATCACACCAATGCGAGATTTTGAACGGTCGGGTCATCCGGATAGTTCGGGCGCCATTATAACGAAGTGAATTTCTCCGTCATTTTTATCCGCGCCGGGGTTCGAACCCGGGTCCACTCATTCCGGAATAAGTTGCTCTACCAATTAAGCTACGCGGACATTTTATTCTGATTCCTATCTGCCTTTATGTCGTGTGCGTCCTTCTGGCAGGTACGTCACATCTCCTGGTACGTTACACCATCTCCCTCGTGTGCGTCCTTCTGGCAGGTACGTCACATCTCCTGGTACGTTACAAAAGTTCCGACGTAGGTTTATTAAAACAGCAGATGAACAGTCTGGGCACTAGAAAACTGAAACCAGGGACGACACGGCGACCATGTTGTGAAGAAGGCAGGTAACTGTGCCGTATCTTTCGCCAAGGAATATTCTAGGGTGAGTCTGGCTTTAACCCTGTTGCGGTAGTGTGCAACCAAGGAGGTAGAGAATGTAATAGGATCTAGATCTTGTAACTGTAGCAGGTGAGAGAAAATAATATATTTAGCTAGAATAAATAAATACGAACAAACTGGTAAAATAGAGCAGAAACTTGTAGAACTGTATCCGAGGAAACGATAATCTTCTAGGGTGAGATCACTGGTACAAGAAGGATGTGCAAGTTGGAACATACTGTGAAATAGTGGGAGCAGCGTCGGACAGTAAACAAACATGTGTAAGACGTCTCCAACGACGTTACAAAAAGGACAGAGATCTGATGATACTATATTTCTCCGGAACAAAGTCGAAGGGACAGGCAGTCGATTGTGCAAAAACCTATAATGCACATTAAGTTCTGAGGAGAGGGCCGGTGAATGTTGGGCATTAGACCAGACTGAGGTTAGTGCAAAAGAAGGAACAGAGGGAATAGGGCAAGGTACCGCAGAAGAAGAACGGAGAAAACGGTACAGGGTGCGGGTGGAAAGACTGTGGAGAGGAAGGAGATCACCGGAAAAGGGAAGGAAGAACGGAAAAGGGAGAGAGGCAGAGGAAACGGAAAGGAGGCCAGAGGAATCGACTAGTGAAGGAAAAAGTGATTGAAGAGCATGTTTAAGTTGGAGGAAGTTATCAGAGAGTTCGGGCGAGGGTGGTAGGGTGGGAAAAAGTTCGGAAACGGGTTTCCATGAAAAATCGGGGAGGACCAGTTGGGAAACGGAGACTACACCAGCGTGGTGTAGCCAAGCGGGAAAAAAGAAAAAGTTGGCAGTAGGGGGTGGAGGACGGAGGAGAAAAAAGAGGCTCGGAAAGAAGATCAAGAGTGGAAGAGGGGGTTGACGAATGAGCGGTAAAGAACGAAGGAACTGAGCAGCTTCATGGTAGACTAGAGGAAAACGGGGGGATGACAGTGTGAATATCCATCTTGAGAAGAAGATGGACGGTGAGGCAGGGATTAAGGGGGAAGTCAGAACATTAAGCAGAAGAATGGAAGCGGAAGAGTCTGGTTGAACTGTCAAACGGAGGAAATTGAAAATTCTTACAGCTTTATAACGTACGGTAATCTTTGGCATATTGAGGCCACCACAAGTCGAAGGTAGAAACAATACTGAGGAAGATAACCAATGAGTAGATGACCAAACAATGCTGAGCATTGCTGATGTTGTTGCAGTTTGAACGTAGGCTGGTGGCGGTTGTGCAATCCAGGAATGATAAACTAACGAGAGGATGTGGGTGCCAGAAAGCCGTGCACGACTGTGGTAGGTCAAACAGCACTTGAGCTTGGACCAGTAAGCAGCGGTGTGACGTAGTTTCCTGACGAGGGGTCTCCAGGTGGCAACCGCTGCTGAGACCCGGCTGCCAATGTGCACCCCAAGTATCTTTTGACTGGTGGAAGTCCAATGAGCGCACCACGGCGTATCGGGGCGATGTCTCCAGGAGCCACACCACAAGCCTGTACACTTTGAAAGGTTTAACGAAGCGCCGGAAGCCGCAGCATACACTTGATACCATGCAAGAACAATTGTGAATTGCCATTCTTCTCGGATGAGAACTGTGATATCATCGGCATAGGCAGTAAGAACGATAGAATGGTGCCTGGTGCTATGCCGAATGGTGGAGGGGGAGGTTGTAGAAGAGAACGGATAGAGCAAAGAAAAGGCTCAAAGACTAGAGAGAAAAGTTGTCCGGAAAGAGGACATCCTTGACGGATGCCCTTACGAAACGGAATGGGGGCTGTAAGGAAGGAGGCCGTCCGGATATGGACAACTGAGTCCTGGTACAGGGCAAGGAGGGCTGTGATGAAGACAGATGGGAAACCGAAGGCAGAGAGCACAGAGGCAAGCCACTGATGACTCACGTTATCAAAGGCCTGCCTCTGATCAAGATTGAGGAAGGCTAAAGGTTCGGAGGAAAGGTGGGCAAGGCAATATGAGTCACGGAGGAGATTAATATTAGTATGAATGCTTCGGCCAGGGATGGTGTACGTTTGGTCGGGATGTATGACGGTGGGAAGGACAGGGTTCAATCGAAGAGAGAGTATTTTAGTATAAATCTTGTAGTCAACATTAAGGATGGATATAGGACGCCAGTTATCTAACTCCAGCAGACACCCCTTCTTTGGAAGAAGAATGATGTGAGCTAGAGTAAAAGCGGGGGGAAGAACAGATAAGGAAAAAGCAGCTGTAAAGCAAGGCAATAGGAGAGGGTGTAAGAAAGAGGAAAACGTACGAAAGAAATTAACTGTCAACCCGTCAGGACCAGGTGACGAGTGACAGTTAAGTAAGGCAAGTGACTGTACTACTTCTGCTGGGGTGATAGGCATAGAAAGAGATGTAACAAGATGCGATGGAATATGTGGTAAGGCACGAAGAATCGAATCAGCATGCGGAGAACTGGACTGGAACTGAGCAAAATGTGACTGGAAATATGTTCTAACACCGGAGCAAATGAGAGTGGGGTCATTAGTAACAGTTCCATCGGGTAACTTCAGATTACGGAGGTGATTAGCAGAACGTTTGTGGAATTCCAGTTGTTGAACCTGTTCACATAGATAGTCATTTGGCTGGAGATAAAGGAGCTTGAGGCGGTGAAGATCTTGTTGGGAGACAGGAAGTAGCAAGGCACGAAGTTCAGCTTGGTAATGAGAAAACAGCGGAGAATCAAGATCTAGGGTGGAAAAAATCGAGCGTGCAGCATCAATCTTCATAGAGGCGGTGGTACGTTTTTTGTGGGAATATTGCTTGGTATAAAGAAGAATTTGGGATTTGACATTTAACCAGTGTTGTAAGGGACAAGAAGCAAAAGGATGCGTATATAAGGCTTGTTGGAGCTGCGATTGGATGGAATTTACGTAAGTTGAATCAAGTAAAAGATCATCATCAAGGGTCCAAGTACGGTAGTATTGCCGAGGAGATGGACCGGTGTGAAGACACATTACGACACAGCTGTGGTCGGAAGAAACTGTCGGTGTGTGAGAAAGGGAGATAACGGAAGGAAGAAGAATTGAAGTAATATAAAACCGGTCAAGTCGGGCAGTTGTAGGGGAGGAAGTGGAGCAGGATCGCCAGGTGTACGAACGAAGAAATGGGTGCAGGTGTCGGAAAGCATCTTGGAGTTGTAGCTGGTTGATGGCTGTAGAAAGTGCTCTGGTCAGAAAATACCTGGTATTCGTGGAACCGTCCGATCTGTCGAGGGATGGGCCAAGGGTGCAGTTAAAATCACCACCTAAGATGACAATATCAGTGGCCGGAAGACCTTGAACACAGGAAACAAAATCCTCAAAAAGACAGTCTGCATACTGTTGATTGCCGGAAACATAGATGTTGAAGATATGGTATCGGAAGTTGTGAAGTCGGAAAGACAGAAGCTGCAGGAGGTCACGATAAATCGGTTTGACCGTGATATCAGTAATGAAGCATCGAAGACGAAAATTGATGGCCACCGCAAGTCCTGCGTGAAGACTAAGTCGATGGGCATGGTAGAATTGAAATGGCCAGGTTCGCCACCGGTGGTATGGGGTGTTGGAATGGCAGTTAGTCTCCTGTAGCAATAATATATCCGCATCATGCGGTGTAATGTCTTCAAACACTAACGCATTGGTAGGAGGGACGGAGCATCCCTTACAGTTGAAAGAAAGTAATTTTAACTTGAAAGAGGTTGTAGTGGTTGAATATTAGTATCAGCACTTTTGTGAAGACTGGTTACACGTTTCTTTAAGTTAGATGTCTGCGCATTAGTGACTGTGTTAATTTTTGGCAAAAGAGCAAGTAGATTCTGAAGTTGGGTGATAATAGTGGGAAGCTGAGCATTACGTGATTGAACGCAGTCTAGCTGCTTGAGAGGACGTGACGGTTGATTGAGTATAATGATAGCAAGATCAGAGGGCGCCAGCGGCCCGTCTAATACAGGGAAAGTTTCCAGATATTCAGCGAAAGCTTTTTGATCCAACAATTTTGGAACAGCTGGGGACTTAAGAGATGTAGGAACTGCTGTTGGAGAGAAAGACTGTCGAATTGGCGAACGGGAACGAGAGCAGCGTGGAGAAGACGTCACTGGCGAGATGGAACTCTGTCTGGTACGTTTCAACGTGGGAACGCCGGGAGAAGCTGGTGGGTGTAGGACAGTTAGATCTGACTCCACATTAGGGGATCCAAGGGAAGAAGATGAAGCAACACGACAGAGGGGTTGCAATTCCTTTTCTGAGATAATACCCTCCGAAGAACGTAGAGGTACTACAGCAGCAAGTGGGTCCAACGATGGAGAGGTGGCCAAAGTACCTGTAGTAGATATCGAAGACTTGGAGACTGATGACGAATCATCACTTGCTGGGGGAGAATCATCTGGAACAACAGTAGAAGGGATCAAGGACGTCTGTGGAGCCGAACTTGGTGTGGCCAGAGAAACTGGTGTTGGAGCCAAACTTGGTGTGGCCAGAGAAACTGGTGTTGAGGCTGGCATGTTGACTTTGGGTGGTATGGAAATAGGGGCTTGACAGATACATGAGGACAACGTGATTGGATGTGGCCATATGCCTTGCATTTAAAACAATGCAAGGCAGTAACGATATCGATCCGGAAAATCTGCTTCACTACAACCACAGTGAGGTCAGTAAGGCAATCAGCAATGACATCTTCAGTAGGAAACAGGACCCTTGCTTGGCGACGCAGACCTAAGATGTTCCTGTCATCTGGGTCTGTTGGTGCGGAAGACAGAGTGGAAATGGAACCAACTACTTTTCCACAACGGGAAAGGGCCGTCATTAAGTAATGGTCCTTGATTTCTGGTGGTACGGGGTAGCACGTAACAAGTACGGGGCGCCGCGTGAGCGGGACTCCCAGTAAGGTATGATCCCCAACATGCAGTCCGTCAGATAAGACGCGCTCCACAAACTCTGGCTTCGCAAAATAGATGAGAACAGTCCTAGGCTTCCTCGCCATATGGGTGATCGCTCCCTTAGGGAGGATTTGGCGGACGGCTAAGGAGTATTTCTTAAGGCTGGTGTCCGGGAGGGCATCAAAACATATGCCAAGTTTCTGTGTGCGTAAAACCTCCTGCCCAGCAGCTGAAGTTTCCGGAATTTCGATGCGTAATTTCTTGTTGTCTCTAGTGACAATCATATCAAGAGGCGTTGTACATGGATTCTTCGTTGTAGAGGAAGATGAACTGGTACCCTTCACAACGGAAGCATAAGGTAGAGTTGCCGTAGGAATAGGCGGAGATGGGGAAGGTCGAGACGCTGTGCTCGCAGGAGCAAATGAAGTACCAGAGGCAACGGATACTGAAGAAGTTAATGACGTCACGGTGGTGGAAAATGTCGGGAAATCAACATCCATAAAGTTGGAAGAAGAAGTGGTAACATCAGATAACGCGGCTTGGAAACCAGCTGCGTGTGGTAGTGACGATGACCGAACGTGGCCAGGTGGGGCGGAGCTTTGCTATCAAGCTTCAGACCTGGCCTATCAGATGCGGTCGCCGCCATTTGCAATGGCTGGCTTGCTAAACCCGACCCTGGGCAAAGCCAGGATGGAAAAAGAGTTAGTACAAGTAAAGTTTTACTTACAAGACGTCAAAGTCGGACTCAATCGACACAGGAGACGTTCACAACACAGGAGATACACAAAATGACGGCGCACACACTAAAGAACACCAATAAACGCAGGTCAAACACGGAGCACAGGTCAACACAGCCTTTACAAAGCCATCGCTTAGACCACTGCGCCACCGGGGCGGCGTAAGAAAACAAGTTTTCTAAGTTACATGTTACTGTATGTATAGACGGACGTATCAGGATAGTATGACCACCGCCAGAATCACAGTGTACCCGCCCAGATGAGTCAGAGAGTGCACGTGACAAGATCGACCGCACGGAGATATTAGCGGCCGGCCAGGACAGATGAGCCATAGTGCGTTAGATAAGCACAATGGGCAGAGGTAGTGATTTGACGAACGTTAAAAAAGGAATGATCATCGGCTACCGCGCCAAGGGTGGAGGCATCTCAGAAACAGAAGACTTTGTGGACTGTTCGCAAGGTGCTGTAATAAGGGTGCACCAAGAATGGACCGCTGGCACACTGATTACCTTCCGACGTCATAACTCTGCAGCCGCAAAGACCATCGATCCTAGAGGAGAATGTCGCCTCTGTCGACTGGTAAAGGGCAATCGACGCGCAACAGTGCAACATTTGACCACGCAAATGAACGCTGGGGCACGCAGGTACGTGTCCCCGATAACAGTAGAGCGAACCCTGTTACGCATGGGTCTTCGGAGTTGACGCTGCGTCAAGGCGCCCATGTTAACCCAGGTCCATCGGTAACGACGCTTGCAATTCGCAAGGGGCTAAAGTCATTGGACAGTGGAAGAGTGGGAAAAGGTTGCCAACTCAGAAGAATCGAGGTTGTCTACTCCACAGAAGTGACGGACGGTGGCGGATACGGCGTCAGACACACGACAACGAACATACGGACACGCTTGTCGGTCAATTACAGGCCGACGGTGGCAATGTGCATGTCTGGGAGATGCTTTCCTGGTATGACATGGGACCGCTGGTACAACTGGATAGGTTCCTGAACGCCAGTGGCTACCTGTCCACCCTCGCTGACCACATGCATCCCTTCATGTTGGACGTGTACCCTGGTGGTGATGGTGTCTACCAACAGGACAATGTCCCTGCCATGCCGCCTAGGGAATGAGTGAATGTTTCCAATAACACGACGGCGATGTCTCCGTTCTCCCTTGTCCAGCGAAATCATTGGACCGCAATCCCATACAACACTTGTGGGATTATTGGGATCGACAGGCTCGAGGTGCATACCCACAACCATGTCATCTCGGGGACTTCCGTGCTCCGCTGCAGTCCGAATGGACACGTATTCCTTGGGAAACCTTCCAGGGACTCATTGCATCAATGCCATGTCGTTTTGCCGCTGTCATCCGAGCCAAGGGTGGTCATTCCCATTATCAGGTAGGTGGTCATATTATTCTGATACGACTGTGTATGTTATTACTTGAAGTACAAACAAAAATACTTTTAAATTTTTCATAGGAAAAAGAGTCTGTCCAAAATTAATTCCACATTCATTGCATCAGCGAAGATTTTGAAGCATTTCTTACACAATAACACACCACTCATATGAGTCTAAAATCGAAATGCAAGCACCCGATATTTACCGAGCTTTCGCCCTCCAGTGGGAGGCTTCGTTTGAGCTTCTTAATTCTCAGAGCTCAGAAAGATCACAAATAGTTGCATCAATTCAAAACTTATTTGATACTTTGGAAAAATCAGTTGTTCCATTCAGTGAAAGTCTGCGGTTGAGATATAATTTTCACATACTTAGTAAAGGAGGGAGGGGCACTATTGGTTGTTCTTGCGGTATTTGTTCAGTTTTCTCCAGATGTCTTACAGCTACAAGGACAAGTATCTGTTGTACGAGTGAGGAATGTTTATGATTTCAAGACTTTCCCACATAGCTATCTATGCTAATGTAGTTTGTGTAAGGTGCTTGTCTTTTCATCCTGCTCCACCTTACCAAAAGGGATATTTTTTTGTTTGTCAACCCTACGTACGATTTCGTGCTGGCATCTATATAATTAGGCGTACGTCGTAAATTCCTGCTATGCTTTCTTTGCTTACCTGAGGCCCGCTTGTTGACAGATTACCGTATATAGGTGAAGGAGATTTAATGGCCACATTTATGACATACCTTTGATGAGATTTTTGAACCTGAAAGATAATTTAGGGAAATATATCATGCACCCACAATATTGTAAAACGCTGTGATTTGAGATGGTGGCGCAGTGGTCTAAGCGATGGCTTCTGATCATTCGTCTGAGATGGGTCCGGGTTGGAATCCCGGTGAGGCATGGATGTTGTGTTTGTCTTACGGTGCTGGCTCTCTCCCTTCCCTGGAGCCAGAGACCCTAAATTAGGGACGGGCGACGGCTTATAGCCCATTGAGTTGCTCACGGTGGTCGTTAAACCTCCAATAAAAAAATGAGATATTAGGAGCCCTACATTTAGGTACTTCAACCCTTCGTAAAATGGATCCTATGTTTGATTAGTGAACCCAGTTGAAAGTCCCTTGTCGATGATATTTGCTATTTCTTTACCTCCAGCTTCTACGGTGGAAGATTTAACAAACGCTCTTTTGAACCATGCTCTGGAGATGGCTGTTTTGTACGACTTTAGGGAGAAGCAGCTGGGACGGATTACATTGGGTACAACTGAAGGTTTGTAGGACACTTCTATGTGAAGTCGGCTATCTTCTTCCCTGATTAGAAGGACTTCCAAGAAATGTAAGGTTCTGTTGTTCTGTTTGTACGTAAAATTGTTTGTCTGGTGAAAGGAGTGTACTTTCTGGTGGAAAGTCTTTACTCTTTAGTCTCCGTATTGCCACGCGGAAAGCAAAGCTTGATGACTTT
This sequence comes from Macrothele yani, assembly GCA_039090855.1. Lineage (NCBI taxonomy): Eukaryota > Metazoa > Arthropoda > Arachnida > Araneae > Macrothelidae > Macrothele > Macrothele yani. The sequence goes on along the minus strand of CM077024.1, from coordinate 159,208,129 downwards.
CCACCTTCTGCCCAAAGTCGTACAAAACACATGTTTTCAGAGCGTGGGTTAGAAGAACGTTTGGGAAAGTGCCTAATAATTTCGTTTTCCAGTTTCTGAAAAATACATTTATGCCATCAAACCAACGTCTTGGATGGCAAGAATATGTTTTACTAAAAATAATATTTCTGTTTTCGAGTTCAGCTGGACATAAAGCTTGAGCGCATCTAAAAGGATATTTCGAGCTCTGATTTGCATTGTATATCACGTCAGACTTATATAAAGTTAATTTTTTACCCGAACCACAGTTCGGAATTTGGGCTTTGTGTTGGAATTTAGGAACTACCACGAGCAACTCTAAGGGACATAAGCACTCGCCGGTCCCTGAATTGGGGACTCTGACTTAGACTTGCCTCATTGGGAGCGACGAGACAAGGCCCATTTAAGAATAATGGTTATACCAGAGTGAGTCAAAAGTTCGGTCGGTTTGCAGTTAAGAAGTTTAATCATTCAGGAAAGCCATACACGCCCACCTCATTCTGCGAAGTACAGGCAGTTTTTTCTGCAGTCCTCTGCCAAAGTTCCGCCACAGCAACGTTCTCAAGGTGGGACCACTTGACAGGTTTCGAGGACAGAAACAGAAACTCTCGGATGCCAGGTTCCACATCCACCACTGAAACAAAGTGCTGTGCCAGTAGGTAATGAACCATGGAGCAAAACAATTGTTACTCGGATGGAGCAAGTTCTGGACGATATGGAGGATGGTGTAGAAATTGTTGAAGTTTTCGGCGGGCCACTCTGGAGATGTGCCTTGGGGCAGTATCCACTTGCAGCAACGCCCATCTATTGATGAACGATGGTTAGTACTGATGCAGAGTATCATGGACTTTCTGCGGTTCAGCATAGAGATATCCGTGAGCATCCTGACCATCTCCAGGGCAAGAGGCTTTACAGTTCCACCAAATGCACAGAATGACCTATCTCTCGGATTGCCTTCTTCGCATCACTGGCTGAGCTTCCTGGCATGGCTTCAATCACTGGTACCCAGTGGATGGATAACGTGGGGATATCAAATTTTCATCACGCGTTACCGCACGAAACAAAAACCTATCGTTCTGTGGATTTGGAAGCAATCTGCAACAGTGAGTTCAACCCGTTTTTCCAATAACAGCGTAGAAGAAACCTAATATAACTTTTATCGACCTCCATTATCTCCTCACCTGAAAACGCAATGAAGCGTAGCGCCGAATGCACGTCATCAGCTTTGGGTGTTCCACGTCATCGTGGAACCCAGTCGACGCCGGCGCGCGTTTCGCAAGGAAAGAGTACCCAATAATATGTGTAGCTCAAAACGGAACGAACTTTTGTTCCACCTTGGAGACCCAATATTATGTGTAGCTCAAAACTGAACGAAAGTTTGACTCACCCTTATCGTTCAGCGCCTCAGATCGCTCGGGCATCGGAGTGACTATTCGAGTAAGCCTGGAATACTGTCTTAAACTTAGGTTAGTCTTAAATGATCCTTTTTTGGCTTTGTGAAAAGAAAAACTACTTTCCACAATTATGTTTTCCAAAACACTGTTTTCAGTAGAGAATGTCCTAAATTAAAATACGAATAAGTCTTATCTGCGGTTAAATAAAAAGTCTTCTCACGTTTGTAAATAAATGGCAAAATATTTACATACCTTTGCCATTTTATTCAGCAATGTAGTCACTATTATTAGCCACCATTATTTCTTGAAGATAAGGTTTGGGGCAAAATGGTGAAGATGATTTTTGGTAGGCCTCCAAGGAAGCGATGAGGATGGAAATATAAATTGAAATCTGAAGGCGCACAATCAGGGAAATAGGGCGCGTGAGGCAGGAAATCCCAACCAAGCTCCAAGAAATTTTTCCTGGGGACCAAAGAAGCACGAAGACTGCCATTGTCCTGGTGGAACACAACGGCCTTCCTTTTGACCATTACTGGACGTTTGTCAAATAGGGCGGCCTTCAGCTGTTCCCGTTAGGAATGGTACCTGTCAGAATTGATAGTTTGGCTTCTCGGTAGCAGTTTAAAATATACAAGAGACTCTTTCTGTCTTACTAAAGACCGAACATTATCTTACAGCAAAACAGACTGGGACGTCCCGGTGGCGCAGTGGTCTCAGAGATAGTTTCTGACCATTCGTCCGAGATGGGTCCGTGTTGGAACCCCGGTGAAGCATGGATGTTGTGTTTTGTCTTACGGCACTGGCAGGATCACTGGCTTCCCTTCCCTGAAACCAGTGATCCTGAATTAGGGACGGCAGATATAAATGGGTCATTTTTGCTCCGTTGGAGCAGTGCATCGTAAATATTTATGCAGTAGAGAACATTTTCCCCCTCTAAACCGTGCGGTATTCAAACATCATTTGATTCCCATATTCAAGCTTTGACAAATGCAAGACCACGGTGCGGTTGGATATCTATTGCGTCTGTGCAGTTTCTAGAGTTGTATTGAGTGGGTTGCGCGCGCGCGCGTGTGTGTGTGTAATACTTTCGATCAATATCTTCATTTGGTAGTCTTCAACTTCAACGGGTATTCCAGAGCCTGGTACATTGTCTAGTGAATAATTTCTGCGGAGTACACACGAATACGGACGAAGTAGAATGTGCAAAGTATTCTCATTATATACAGCTCATGTATATATTTTCGTTTGCGTCACGTTTTTACACTTGCGATAGAAAAACAGAATTAAGTGACGAAAATGAACATTATTATTTCCCGTTTTTAAACCTACGCGAAAGGAATACATCTCAACATATCACGCGAGTCTTCTTTTATATAAACATGTTGAAACATCACCTTTCCGAATATGTAAATGTCATATGTCTGCAATGAAAATTAACTTTCAAATTTAGCACTAAAAACATGCTTATGGCTTTGTTCGCGTTCGATAAAAGAACAATTTCTCGACATCATATTTTTGGTGCAGTATTTTCATTCTCCCAAGAGCTAAATCAATACATCTTATTTTTACTTTTATACCCCATCAGCGAATTTATGTCTTAAATATTATATGCCAAAAAATTAGTTTCTCCAACTTCTTTTACATCTTTAATCTGACATAAAATGGAGGATTTAAGCAGAAAGTCTTAACAAGAAAGATGACACCAAATTTTCGGGTGTAATAAGCACCTCTCTTGAATCTGTTCTGAAGCAAATTAAATTTATCAAAGCTATTCAAAGTCAATGGAACCGGTACGGAAAAACAATAGTGTTTGACGGAAGAAAGAAGTTTTTCAATCGGGTTTTTAATCCCTCAGATGTTGTTGTAAACGGAATCGCGAGTTTACGCCCTCTGGTTGCAGACATGTGCGTTAAGAAAAACATGAATTTATATGAGAAACATTTCGCACCGGAAACACTCTCTAACATCGAAAGAATTTTTCAAATCGGACTCTTAGAAACAGAGATATCGACAAAAATAAGATGTGACTTTACGTCCCCTGGTGGGAAAGCTATGCATTATTTAAGGAAAAAAGTATTCTCAAAAGGTTTTTCCATATGAGCGGTATTGGTCCAAGAAAAAAAATTTAGTCGAGTTTTCAGGATCCCAGATTTTACTACAAATGCATCACAAGCAGAAATTAACACCTATGCCCCTTGGTGGCCAAACCATTCTTTATAAAATATTAGAAATTATGTGAAAAATATTTTCCATCAGGTCTTGTATGCGATACAGGAAGAATTTTTCAAATCGGAGTTTTAGAAGCAGAAATAACGCAGAAAACGCAATTTACCTTTGTGCCCTCTAGCGAAAAGTCTATGATTTAGTTGAAAATTTTGAATTTATAGGAAAAACATTTCGCATCGGAAACACTATCCAACAAAGGAGGAATTTTTCAAATCGGACTCCTAGAAGTAGGGATATTGACAAAAATAAGATATACATCTACGCCCCGTGGCGTAGGAACCATGCATTATTTTAAGAAGAAAATATTTCTAAAAGGTTTGTCGACATGAGTAGTATCGGTCAACAAACGATATTTTTTGCAATCGAGATTTTAGAAGCTCATATTTTGCTGCAAATACATCAGAAGCGGAAATTAAGACTTACACCACCTGTTGGCCAAACCATTTTTTACAAAAATCAGAAATTATGTGCAAACGATTTCTCATCAGGAGCTGTATCTGGTGCAGAAGGAATTTTTTAAATCGGAGATTTAGAAGCAGAGATATAGGGGAAAACCAATTTACCTTTACGCCCCCTAGCGGAAAATCTACGAATTACTTGAAAATATGGAAATTGTATGAAAAACATGTCACACTTAAAACACTATCCAACAAAGAAGGAATTTTTCAAATCGGACTCCTAGAAGTAGAGATATTGACAAAAATGAGATATACATCTACGCCCCGTGGCGTAGGAACCATGCATTATTTTAAGAAGAAAATATTTCTAAAAGGTTTATCGACATGAGTAGTATCGGTCAACAAACGATATTTTTTGCAATCGAGATTTTAGAAGCTCATATTTTGCTGCAAATACATGAGAAGCGGAAATTAAGACTTACACCACCTGTTGGCCAAACCATTTTTTACAAAAATTAGAAATTATGTGCAAACGATTTCCCATCAGGAGCTGTATCCGGTGCAGAAAGAATTTTTCAAACCGGAGATTTAGAAACAGAGATATAGGGGGAAACACAATTTACCTCTACTTCCCCCAGCGGAAAGTCTATGAATTACTTGAAAATTTTGAAATTATATGAAAAGCATGCACACTTAAAACACTATCCAACAAAGAAGGAATTTTTCAAATCGGACTCCTAGAAGTACAGATATTGATAAAAATAGGATTTACATCTACGCTCCCTGGCGGAGAAACTGTGGAAATATTTTAAGAAGAAAATATTCCGAAAAGGTTTATCGATGTGAATGGCATCAGTCCACGAAATAATTTTTTCATTCGGTATTTTAGAAGCTCAGATTTTTTGGCAAATACACAGAAGCAAAAATTAACACTTACGCCCGTGATGACCAAATTATCCTTTACCAACAATTTGAAATTATATGCAATAGATTTTTCATTAGGATGTGTACCCGCTGAAGAAAACATTTTCAAATCCGAGGTGTAGAAGAAGAGTTATCGGGAAAAATGTAATTTATTTTGCGCCCTCTAGCGGAAAATCTATGCGTAATTTGAAAAAGTAACTATATCTAAAATACTCTTGGACATAAATGGAATCGAAAGACAAAATAATTTTTTGAATCGGATGCTTAGAAGCAAATATGTGGAATAAAACGTATTTTTGAATTCGACATCATCTGCATTTTCGTCCTCTAGCGGCAAAATTGTACATCGTAAAAAAACGAAATGAAGGATCATCATTCGCATATTTCAAGCTTCCCAACGAAAAAAGAATTTTTTTAAATCTGACTAATAGTTGCAGAGATATCGTGGGTACAGACGGACGGACGGACAAACCGGTAACATAAGCACGATCTTTTTTTTTTACAAAAGACGTGCTAAAAAATAGAAAAGCAATTGTCTTGCTTCCAGCAAGCGACTCATCACGAAAAATACAAAATACAAAAAGTTAATGATTTGAAATCACCCCTAAAGACGATAGCATGCTCTTACGAAGGAGACAAGAAGGCCATTTAATCCCTGAGAGTAGTGTATATCAAAATATTTAATTGTGCCAAGCTTTCGCCATCCATTGGGAGTCTTTATCAAGGCAAACTTCTACTAAAACAAATATTTTGATATACACCACTCTCCCGGATTATATGACCTTGTGTCTCTTTAGTTACTAGTTGTGTACTTATTATTTTTTGAAAGTTTCCTAAATATATCTTTTGATAGCATGTTCTGATTACCAGTTCCCTTTTGGAGATATCACGTTTTGCATCTTTCCGAAGTTAAAGAAGACTGCCCCAGTGGAGCAGTTGTCTAAGCTATGGCTTCTAATCATTAATCGGAGATTGAATCAAGGGTGAGGAATGAATGGTGTGTTTGTACAAGTATTCTAGAACATCGTTTATTAGCTAGTTAAATTACCAGTTTGTTAGCATAACAGATAATGGTGTATCTTATTCAAACATGTCTGGATGAACAGGGAGGATACTTCCAACATCTCTTATGATATAGTTCTGTTTGCCATGGGTGAAGGTATGTTCTTAACAAATATCATTCAAATACCATAATTATTCACGATGATTAATAAAAACTTCGGTAAAATAGCGAGTAGGACATCCTGCATAAATGAAAATTTGAAATGCTAATAAGCTAATGATTTGGCATATTAACAAAATACATGGTCCAGTCACATTTTTGTGACCACCAGCTAATATTCAGAATAACCATCATGTGCAGCGCGGACAGCAGCTGGAAGGGCTGGGAGTGACTCAGTAAAGTGCTGGAAGGTGTTCGCAGGTATGTGGAGCCATGCTGACTGCAGTGCATCTGACAGCTGTTGGAGGATGCATGGTGGAGGATCCATAGAGCGAACAACACGATCGAGGTGGTCCCACAGCTGCTCAATTGGGTTTAAGTCTGGGGAATTATTAGAGGGCCAAGGAAGTACTTTGAAGTCTTCATCGTGCTCATACAACCACTCTCGGAGATTTCTAGCTGTGTGACACGTGGCATTGTCGTGCTGGAAGATCCCATCCGCCCCATGGAAGGCAATCAGCATGTATGGGTGTACGTGGTCTGCAAAGATGGATTCATAACGAATTTCGTACATAGTGCCTTCCACAGGTATGAGTGGACTCAGGGAAACATTCCCTAGGGCATCATGCTGCCCCCAACAGCTTGTGTTCTTCCAGGAATGGTTGAAGATTGTTTGTTCTCTGATGTTTCTCGCCTTATACCCCAATGTCCATTCGTTCAATGAAGAAGAAAACGTGACTCATTGGAGGAGGCAATCCTTGCCAATCAGCGGAGGTTCAATTTCGATACTGCAGTGCAAATGTAGCCCTTTTCTGCCGATGCACCTTCGTTAGCATAGGTACAGTGACCATCCGTCTGCATCGGAGCCCCATACGCAGCTGAGTTCGCTGAACGGCCGTTTTAGACACACTTCCGACAGCTCCCTGGTTCATTCGCCAGTGAGTTGCTCCACTGTAGCGTATCGATCGGCTCTCAAGCACCTTCGAAGCCGACGTTCACCTCTCACATCAGGGGCGCGTGGTACTCCGCCGCAGTTTCCACGTAGCTTATTCGCAATGGTGCCATTTCTCCAATCACGATACAGTTTAAATACAGCAGCACGCGAAAAGTTCAAAAACTGCGCTGTTTCAGAAATACTGCTATTGTTGGCTCGAAAGCCGACAATCATTCCTTTTTGCAAATCTGATAAATCGCTCTTTTTATCCATGACCGCAAGGAGTGATATGTTTTCAGATTGCCTACAGCACATCTTATATACCCTCTCAGCCAGCTCACGACACGTCCCTTCTTTCATTGGCTACGCGCTATTGACGTCAAAAGTAGGAGGTGGTCACAATTATGTGACCCGACTGTGTATGCCCACGTATAAATTGTTAAATCAACCACTTACAATTTAAATACAATAGTGATCAAGCATTGCTTTCGTGTTAAGCCTCTGATGTTTTTTGTATTCACAGAAAAGTTACTTTTAATCTCCTTCTTTGTGTAAGATTTTGCATTTTTTGTTTTCCTTTGGAGGAGGGGATTACAACTACCATGAGTACCAATTTGCGCAATAAAGCAGTCGCCCTGGTCCCTAATTTGGGGCCAATGATTCCAGTGAGAGAGCCAGAGATTAAGACAAGAAAACCGTCCATGACTCATTCGGGGCCTCCAGCACGGACCCAGATCCTGCGACTTGTCGAAAACCTACACCTCTGACCACTCACCCATCCACTCAGCTAAGACCGTGCATCATGCGGTCGACTGCTGGTCAATCACAACGTCAGTCGCAGCCATTTGGTTTCCTCGTGATCTTCCAGACCATCTTTCGTCCACCATTTTCTTTTTGTATTCAACCATAACATTTGTGTGCCACGTGGTCCTTCCGAACCTGTTTTGTTCGCCATTTTCTTTTACCTCCCCACAGGGTCTCCCCGATATCTTTTGTACGCCATTTTCTTTTGCCCCATCAGGAAATTTTATGGTGCGAAGTCACGACGCTAGGGAAATTTTCTTTCCAAGGAAATAGTGTTCTGAATAGTGATCAGCAAAAAAAAAAAAAAAAAAAAAAAAAAAAGAAATGGAAAGGAAAAAAAAAAAAACAAGAAGTAAAATGCAATCTTTTGAAAAAGGTGGACAAAAAACACCCGTTTTAATCTTCATATTCCAGCCATATTGGGTATTAACTGAAAATGTTTTATAGAGTGGAATGAAAAGCATGGATTGTATTTTGTGCATCCCCCTCTTTTCAGTGGCGTGCTCAAGGGACAAGTGTTAAAGCCCCCGCCGAAAAGAATATTGGAACCTTCCAATATTTCAAAAACGCAATTTTGAAAGGCAAAGTTTTGTAGTATTTGAAATTGATTTTATGTCTCATGGCAAAAATTGAACGTATTTTCTCCACGAAGACGAGGAGGCAAGAAGGAGGCAAAGACCAGGATGTCTCATTGCAATGAAAAGCCATTAAATGGGAATACTGAAGTTTTCTGTGGTGACGAGGCAATGCCAAAGTTGAGTTCCATGACTTATTACTCTAAAGCACGCTGAAAAGCAAGGAGAGCAAGGAGTTTTGATTAAAATACCAAGAATCACATCAAAACAAAACAAACGCTGTAACATAACCCCAGAAAACGTAGAAACAGGATTTCAATTTGTGTACCATTTTTAGACATGTTTATTAGTGCTTTAGAAAATAGCTTTCTCGCACACAAATCGGTTGTATCAGAATTCCAGTCACATTTTCCAACAAATTCCAATGTGCCACCATCTCCTCAAGATATTGATAGTTTTAAAAATTTAACTGAATTTTATGCAGGTGACTTGAATGCTGGCAAAAAGAACTAATCGCAGAACTGAAACTGTGGTACCATCGGATCGCTCGCAAAGAAAAGGAGCTCTGGCCAAAAGATCCATTAAGTGCTTTAAAACTGTGCTACAGTGAGGTGTTACCCAATATAAAAACATTGTTTCACATATTAGGTACTCTAGCAGTGACAACTTCAGAAAATGAGCTTTCGGTTTCAAAACTGTGTCTCTTAAAACCATATCTACGTAATATCATATCAGAACTAGGACTCAGTGGGTTAGTAACACTTAACATTCATCGAGAATACACACCGAAAGCTGAAGAAATTTATAAACTAGCAAAAAGCCTAGAAGGCTGGAAATACGACTCATGTAAAAGTAAGTAAAAGTAACATAAGGGGTGAATTAAGTAAAAACATATTTGTCGAAATGAGCTTCGTCAGCGTCAGGGAATGTTAGTCTTACTGAACAATGAAAAAAAAGCTACATTATACGGATGAAGAATGTTTCACTAGAAGGTAAACTTTTATTTCGTTCTAGAATTACTTGTATCTCTTAAACATTTAACAGTAAGTAATACAGCATTCTTGTTTTCTGCACAGATAAATAGCAAAACACTGTATACGTGATCAATCATTATGTGGTGATGAGAATATTAATACAAATTTCCAGCAATATTTATTTGAATATTTTTGCGCGGATGTTGCACACATTTTGAAACTGCACCATAACGCATCCAGTTGTATTAGATGTGCAACTTACTTCTCGGCCCCTAACCGCAAGCAATCATGAAACGTCGGTAAATGTAAATAGCTGTGTGCGATAATGGCTTATTGCAGCGCTATCCAGCCGCTTTACAGGCAACCGTAACCGCTCACAGCTGTAGTGACAGAAGGGACGAAAGTTGACGGTGAAAGCAATGTCGTTCGAGAAGCAACATTTGAGGCACTGCCTCCTGTTCGCGTTTCAGCCGAAAAAAAGTGCCGCGGAATCCCAGCAACTGATCTGTGCTGCTTTGGGTGAAGGTGCAGTGTCCTACAGTACGTGTGAAAAGTGGTTCCAGCGGTTTTAGCAGGGAAATTTCGATCTCCGTGATGCAGAACGTCCGACACAGCCACAGAAAGTTGACGATGAGGAACTGGAACAACTGTTGGACGCGGATCCCTGTCGCACACAGTCAGAGCTCTCCCAGGAACACGAAGTAACACGACAAGCCATTGTAAAGCGCCTACACAAGCTTGGACGGATTTACAAGGAGGGCCGTTGGGTGCCCCACCAACTCACAGCTGCAAACAAGTCTAGGCGCTATGATGTTGCTGTGTCCTTGCTCTCCAGATTCAAGAAGAAGGATTTCCCCCACAATATTTTGACCTGTGATGAGAAGTGGATCCTCTACGATAATCCTAAGCTGCTCAAATCGTGGGTTTATTTAGCTCAGCCTACCATCAGTACCGCCAAACCGAATATCCATGCCAGGAAGTTGTTGCTTTGCATATGGTGGGATCAGCGCGATGTCGTACACTATGAGATGCTCAAACCTGGTGAAACGGTCAATGCTGAGCGTTATTGTCAGCAACTCATTCGTATGAGTGACGCAATGGAGGCGAAAAGGCCATAACCCGGCAAGGGCAGAAGGTCGGTCCTGTTGCTTCAGGATAACGCGCGTCCACACACCGCGAAAACGACTTTAAACACGATCATCGACCTAGGATGGGAGGTTTTGTCCCACCCGGCGTATTTACCAGGCTTCGCCCCATCGGTTTATCACCTCTTCCGCTCCCTGCAACATCACCTGAGTGATAAGCACTTCACTTCTGTCGAGGAGGTCCACACAAGTATTGATGACTTTATCAACTCGAAACATCCCTCTTTTTTCCGCAGTGGCATTCGGCAGCTCCCTGACCGATGGCTGAAATGTATGGAACACGACGGTATTCGATTTGCTATAATAATTTGCTGTCAACGTGTCGTGCTTATAGCCGAGAATTAAGTTGCACACCTAATATAAAAAAATACATTTCATATCATCCCCCCCCGTGAAAAATGTTTTGGCCGTTTTTTCCAATTTGTATATTTTTCAGTGTTCTCAAAAATTTGAATTTAGTTAATGTATGTAAGCTACATGCACAAGGAGAGGTCAACCAGCATTTTTGTGCCATTTTGCTCCATTGTGCACAGTTTGTAATACGAATATGAGCATGTTCCTTTACTCTGCTTCCATAGCGTTTCTGGAGATTTACTTGCTGTAACGGCTTTGCAAATAAGGCGGTTCCCCTGTCGCGCTCACTCTACATAAAAAAAAAAAAAACTCGGCGTCTCCTTATCCTTAAATAAATGAAAGATGTCTGCGCCTTTCACCTGTTTGCGTTAATGAACACTAGTGAGGTGGTATCTCCAAGAAATTATCGCAAAGCTTCTTTGTTCTTCTGGCTCGGACAGAAGAGATATCACAGATCACATTTCACAGTTGCTTTACTTCTTTATGTTTGGTAATTTGCAGAACGCAACGATAAAAACCACAAAAAATGCGTAAAACTTCGTTGGTACCTTAGTACAGGTAGGAGGGACGTTATACAGTATTTGAAACGCTGAAAGACACTTAAAGGAGAAATTATTGTATTGTGGCAGCATCGCGCCGGGCAAGGTTAAAAATTCTACTGCTTGACACCAGTGTTGCAGCGTGCCGAGCAGTTAGTTTCAATACATAGGGTGTGGGCCGCCCCGGTGGCGCAGTGGTCTAAGCGATGGCCTCTGATCATTCGTCCGAACGGGGTCCGGGTTCGAATCCCGGTGAGGCATGGATGTTGTGTTTGTCTTACGGCACTGGCTCTCTCCCTTCCCTGGAACCAGTGACCCTAAATTAGGGACGGGCGACTGCTTATAGCCCATTGAGTTGCTCACGGTGGTCGTTAAACCTCCAATAAAAAAAAAACAAAAAAAAAAAAAAAAAAAAAAAACAAAAAAAAAACATAGGGTGTGGCGTTCTTTGAATTCGGGAGCTGGCATAGGTGTGGCCTAAACGAATACTAAGAAGCTGGAATGCAGGAATTCAGTACCAGGGCTAAAGAACAGGGAGAAAAAATTATACACACAAATACTTTTAAATCTATACGACACCCTGCCTTCCCGAAGGCGAATTTGTACACTCCGTAGGCGAAAGGGGTGGGGGACATCCACTCTTATTAGGTCTTTATACTTCCCTTCAATTTAGAGAGCAAATTCTCCACTGTTTACCACACCTGGAACTATTAAAGTTCCGAGTTGCCAGGTACACTTCAGATAAACCAAAGTTCTTTCTCTTTATCGCTTGAGTACGGGCTAGAAGTCCCTTTCAAAAATTACTCAGAGCGGTGATAGAAAAAGTACTTGCCGCCCCGGTGGCGCAGTGGTCTAAGGCGCTGGCCTCTTCTCATTCGTCCGTAAGGGGTCCGGGTTCGAATCCCGGTCAGGCATGGATGTTGTGTTTGTCTTACGGCACTGGCTCTCTCCCTTCCCTGGAACCAGTGGCCCTAAATTAGGGACGGGCGACTGCTTATAGCCCATTGAGTTGCTCACGGTGGTCGTTAAACCTCCAATCAAAAAAAAAAAAAAAGAAAAGTACTTACATATGGATTGCTGATGCAGCGTAATTCAGTACAAGAATAGTAGAATCCCTTCAGCCGCCCCGGTGGCGCAGTGGTCTAAGGCGCTGGCCTCTGATCATTCGTCCGTCTGGGGTCCGGGTTCGAATCCCGGTCAGGCATGGATGTTGTGTTTGTCTTACGGCACTGGCTCTCTCCCTTCCCTGGAACCAGTGACCCTAAATTAGGGACGGGCGACTGCTTATAGCCCATTGAGTTGCTCACGGTGGTCGTTAAACCTCCAATAAAAAAAAAAAAAAGAAAAGAATCCCTTCACTCAATGGGACGGCACGCGGTCGGCCCCAATTGCTTTAGGCGAGCAGGTGAATGGGATGCTCGTGATTGCGCGCGCGCGCGCGCTCACACACAAAACAAGGGAGTTAGATTGATCCTGAGTGGCGTAGGGTGGGGTCTCCCCTCTCTCTTTCTCCTCTCTTTCTTTGCTGTCATGCTGCTTGGAAAGAGATATCTGGTGTCCGTGCGGTCAATGACCGTGAGACGTTAGTAGCCTCGAATTCGGTTTCGTTCGGTTCGTTCTCCTCTGAACTTAGTAACTGCATCATACGTTGCTATGTGAGCATCCACAGTTAAGCTGCTCTCCGCCTTTTTGTTACGACGTTGAGGCGTTGGAAGTAGCACTGCAGAAAACGGTTCTTATTACCTGGTTCGAAATGCTCCTGCAGTAACATTCAACTTGGGTGGATTTTTATCCGTCCGAGGAAAATTCGTTCCACCCTGGCCTGACATCCGCATTGTGAGACCTTCTTAACTTCTCGCTTCGAGGATTGGAATTAGACTGCTTTATTTCTGCACTATACTACTTCTGCGCGTCCCGCTATGCACTTTTGGTAGGCCTTCTGGCTTCCATCAGTTCTCCCCGGTAGTACAGGGTACTTTTCCCTGGTATGCGACGGTGGTTGCCGCTTGGCCTCCGTCCCCGAATAACCATAATTTAGACATCGCTTAATGGTTTCCTGCTATTAATGCCCATGAAGCTATAATGAATAAACTCTTTCTACCAGCTAAGCTAATTATAATGCTTCTGCTACTGAATTATATGCTTGTACTAAGTTTCAAATAGTGAATTCAAATGGTTGTTGTTACTAGTTAATTAAGATCATGAATAAAGTCTCCTGCTAGTATGTGTAGTAATAGTATTGAACAAACTTATAACTGGTAGTAATGTTGTAGCAGTAATTAGGATGAATAAAGTCTTAACGCTGGTTGTTAATAGTAATAAACTAATGACATAAACCTAACAGCCAGACAGAGGTCTGACAGTACTATGAACTGAGAAAGACGTACTTACATAAAACCTTTTATTATGAACTTCTACTTGTATCATCACACACAGCTACTCAAATAACACGTAGCTCCTTGCACATGAACGGAGCTCTTATACTCATAAACAAACGCTCTCTTTCACATAAACCAACACTCTCCGTACAACAACAAACGCTCTCTTTCACATAAACCAACACTCTCCGTACAACAACAAACGCTCTCCTTGGGTATCGTTGAACGCGCCTATTTATACTGGCTACCACCACGTCATGACTTACACTCATTGCCAGATCTTATTCAGCGGGTGAAATAATATCTCGTTCAGTTAGAAGATAATTTACATAGTAAAATAAAATAACCAGAGATAGTAAAATCAAAAGGAAAGTGAATATAGAGTATACGTTACAAAGCCTTATTTGTTAGGAACCCGGTCCTCTCTCTAGCGAATCGTTTGGTGGTCTTTTTCTCTTCTGGGGGGCCTCTTCTCATGGCCTTTATCATGCCTTTGTTTTCAATCTGCTAAAGCGCATTAACTGACCTTGCCAATTAAGTGTTTTAATTTTCCAATTAATTTTTTAATTGGCCAAATATTTAATTAAATCATTAAAATTATTTAGTCGCACCATTCGAGCCCATTCTCACTAATGATTAATTATTCTAGACCCCCAATTTCGCATCAATATACCACCTGATAAAAACCCATGCAAAGCAGAAGTATAGCGTCCAGCCATGTGGGATTCTAAAACTGGTAATGCCTATAAATAGAGTAGTTTTGGAAATCAGTCTACGCATTGGAAACCACTCATGGAAAATAAATCATGCGAAAAGGTAGCGACGTAAGCAGATTTTGCCGCGGGCCAGATAGCAGCTACGAGGAATCTGCAGTGTTGCATTGTTGGGATTTTCACGTCAGGCAGTCGCAAGGGTTATGACGTACTACACAGCTAAGACACATGTCAAGACGGCAAATAACAGTAATAAGCCCTTGTCAGCGTAGCTTAATTGGGAAAACATTCACATCCGGAGCAGAAAGATGTGGGGTTCGAGGTCACCACCGTCAAATTTGGGTATAACAGTACATCAGGACTACGCGAAATGCGGCCAAACTTCCAACCAACGGGAAAAATGTGACCGTAAACGTGACTGTCCCTCATCATTACAAGGAATCACACGATAATCGCGAATCATATAACGTCGAAATTTCATGAAGGCGCGTCCACACGCTTACGCACGAAGACTATACGTCGTACTATAGCAAAAATCGACTATAGCCCTCGACGTTCAAATCATGTCCCTTTCTTGACTGCAAGACACCGAAAGATATAGCAATTGGAGTGCGGATGACTGCAGTTTACATAGGCCTATCGCAATTGGAGTGCGGATGACTGCAGTTTACAAAGGCCTATCGCAACTGGAGTGCGGATGACTGGAACATGTCCTGTAATTTGACGAACAACGGTTTGAACTCTATCAGGCCGATAGGAGGATGCGTGTGTGGCGTAAACTACACGAAGTGATACACTTAACTTGCCAAGTTGGATTCATACATGCAGGTGGAGGTGGTGTAACAGCTTGTGGTGGGTATACATGACCTTCCGTGGGGACCCCGGTACCTGTCTGGACCTCCGTCACCTCCACCACAAGGTATGTGAACACCTTCGCAGACAATCTACACTCGTTCGCAACTATTGTATTTCCACACCATAACCTCATCTTTCAACAGGACAATGGCACACCACATTTTCCCCGAGTGTCGACTATTGGCTCCAGGAGCTTTCAAGTGAGTTTACCGCACTCGAATGACCCTAGATCTTTGGATCTCAACCTCACTGAGAATTTATGGGACGAACTGGAAAGTTATGTTCGAGCCCGCCAACCTTCGCCGCCAACAAGGATGATCAAGCTATTCTCAATTTCTGGGCGGCAATATTATCTCCATGTTTTCAACACCTCAATGAGTCCTCACCAAGACGTCTGGCTGCTGCTGTGAGGGCAAAAGATGGAATAATACTTTATTAGGTAGGTGTTTACAATACCAACTTCATCTTTTTAACACCTCTTTGAACCATTACCAAGACGTCTGGCTGCTGTCGTGAGGTCAAAAGATGGAGCAACAAGTTTTTTGGCAGGTGTATGCAATAGCCATTCAGTTTAGGTGCTGCGATATACGAACAAATATTAGAACGCCACTTGTAAGTTATAAAAAGTTTACTACTATGGGTATGTCACATTAAAAATGCTGCTAAATAGTGATTTGCCGTCGTAAAACAAAGGTGATAAAATGAGAACCAATCCAGTTCTTAGATGAAAGTAAGTATATTTCAAAGCATTTGTTTCCAGTCCTGAAGACGCATTTTAAGAATTGGGGATGAATTTAGCGTTTCAGAAAGAATCATTCCCACATTTCTGCTTCGCTGACTTTGGCATATTGTAAATATTTGTTTCTCTCGTTTCTTAAATTCACCAGTTTGCCTTTCGGTAAATTTCCTTTGAGTGATCATTTTTGTCACAAATATAATGATCGCTATGTACAAAGCAGAGCCTTTCCGTGAAGAACAATAAGAATTTATGCGTCATTTCTCAGGTTTCATTTTCTTTCATTGAAATTCTGATTGTAAGTCCAACACAATTTCGAATTACCAGTCGTTACGAGAAAAAGAATGACGCGCAAGTTTTCTATTAACGCATATATAAATAAATTATACTTATTCACTTCCAATTTCTTATTTGCTAGATTCATCTGCTCTCCCACTCTTGTTTATGAAGGATCTTTCTTTTATTTTGTAATATAAATGCATTGGATCCTTCCCTATTTTTGAAATATTTCAGACATTTCAACAATATTGGCTTCAAATGACCTCATGCTTCCATGACGCATCTTTCCTATGCAATGGAAGTGGGAAGTATTGCTGTTGAATTCATGAGCCCATAAACAAAGAAGAACTGACAATGAATTCATGTGCATTACAGAAGAAGAGAAAAGAAGCCTTAGTACTGAGAATGAATACGTATGTTTGCCAAAAAGAATGGCAGCGAACCTGTATTTGCGCTTCCAAAAAGAAACCTTTCGAAATGAAATTTATATAACCAATAAATACAAAAGAAGCATATCAGTTAATGGTGTCCTATGAAGTCCTCAAGAAACAAGAGCTAATAAATCCACATGTCTGAGAATCAAAGAAGAACAGAAACTGAATTGGTATGTCTAATAAACAGAAGACTGTTCATTGTAAGACCTAAAATGCACAATTAATGAGACCGAATTAACATGACTGATAAACTGAAGAATTAGGAGACTTACAGTCAGTCGCAAAAGTCTACATACACCCTCCAAAACAGCATTATCGGTATTAGACAAACGGTAAGAATTTGAGAAATGATACATTTGTTACAGTAAAAGATTAAGTATATACAGATGTGTTTAAGAAAAGGAGAAAATAGCAGGCTAATATACATATAACACATTAGCAAATTTGCGGGATTATAACTGGATGGAAGTTCACATGTACAGAGGTGCTCAATTTAAGCAACAACCACAAGAACCAAATTAAAAGACAATAAGTGACAAAAGAATGAACTTAAGGAAAGGGACTTTATGTATGTCATGCGGTACAGTGTTTCGCACTTGTGAACACAAAGGAACCAAGATGTGTTTAAATATGTCCAAGCCTATGAGCCTGCGCGCAAAAACCCCAGCGAAATAAGGCATGAAACGATATCACATAAATCAGCAAAAAGAAAGCACTACATTCTTCAATACAAAATGTGATCATCACGGACAGCAATGTAAGTTTCACAGCGCCGAAATATAATTTGAATGAGGATTCCCACAAGAAACTGTGAGACTAATTTTCATTCTTCCAGATAAACACACTTGCAGAGATGTTAGAGGGAAGGGAGTAAGTAGAAGTTTGTTAATATAAAATGTCCCAAACATGTTCAATAGGATTAAGATCTGGTGGCTATATCGGCCAATCTATCATCATCAGCATCATCATCATTGTCAACCATTATCAATCCACTGCTGGACGAAGGTCTCCCCAAGTTTCCTCCACAACGGTCTGTCTTGTGCCAGTCTCCTCCATGTCACCCCTGCATACTTTCGAATTTCATCCACCCATCTCCCATGTGGTCTTCTTCTGGGTCTTTTCCTGTCCCTTGGAATCCAATCTAAAATTTCGGCTGTCCATCGATGATCTGTCCTTCTGGCAGTATGTCCAGCCCATTGCCATTTCAGGGATTTAACTCTGATCATGATGTCTTCCACTCTTGTCATTTTTCGGATCCACGAGTTCCTCTTCTTATCTCTCCTGGTTACACCAAGCATGCACCTCTCCATGCTTTTTTGAGTTGTCTGCAGCCTTTGTATGTCTCTTTTATTTAAGGTCCACGTCTCTGCACCATACGTAAGCACTGGAAGGATGCATTGATCAAACACTTTTCTTTTAAGACATAATGGCATATTGCTCTTGAAAATTATGCTGTTTCTTCCAAAAGCTCTCCAGGCAAGTTTTGTACGCCGATTAATTTCTTCATCAATGTGACCCTCACTTGATATCTGCTGTCCAAGATAAACGTATGTGTCTGTTATCACAAGCTTTTCTCCATCAATCGATAAATCTTCATTTCTTGTAAAAGCATTGAACATCACTTTTGTCTTCTGAAAGTTCATTTTTAATCCCACTTCTTTACTCTTGTCAGCAAGTTCCTGGATCATACTCTGCAGCTCTGATGGGCTAGTTGCAAAAATGACTACGTCATCAGCAAAACGAAGGTGGGTTAGATAATCTCCATTAATCTTTATCCCCTTGTTTTCCCAGCTCAGCGACTGAAAAACACCCTCCAATGTGGCATTAAAGAGCTTCGGAGATATGGTGTCACCTTGTCTCACTCCTTTCCAATTTTTACGTGTGTTGTATTTTCAAACAGCCTAATCTTTGCACTTGCATTTTCATAGATGTTATTAATAATATTAATGTATGCATCTTCAATACCGCAGGTTTTCAGAGCCATTGTAACTGCTGATGGTTTCACCGAATCAAAGGCTTTTTCATAATCGATAAAAGCCATGCACAATGGAAGTTCATATTCCCTCGCTCTTTCAATTAGTTCTCTCAGCACGTGGATATGATCTATTGTGCTGTAGCCACTCCTGAATCCAGCTTGTTCTCTCGGTTGAGCCATGTCCAGTGTTACCTTCAAGCGGTGTGAAAGAACTTTTGTGAAGATTTTATAAACTACTGATAGGAGGCTGATAGGTCTGTAGTTTCCGAGATCCTCAATGTCACCTTTCTTATGTAGCAGGATCATTGTAGCGGTGTTCCAATCCTCAGGAATCTTTCCTTCATTAAGGCATCGAGTGAAAATTTGGGCGAGTACTGTTTCGATTTCTCCACTTGCTTCTTGTACGATGTCTACAGTAATTCCATCTTCTCCTGGAGCTTTTCCTCGCTTCATGTTCTTGATTGCATGTGCAACTTCTGCTGGAAGGACTGGAGGAACTCTGGTACTGGTATCTTTCATGATGTCTGGAGTGCATATATCATCCCTTTCATATAATTTGGAGTAGAAATCTTTCACTCTTGTCAAAATTTCGCCTCTATTTCTTGTTACAGAACCATCTTCTTTTCTCAGTGCCATAATCTGTTTTCTTCCCTTACTGAGATGTCCCTTTGCTATCTTTAGGCTTTGGTTGTTTTCAATTGCTTTCCTCACTAGTTCACAGTTGAATTTCCTTACGTCTTCAGTGATACTTTTTCTTACTGTCTTGCATAGCTTTATATATTCCACTTTGGAAGTCACATCTTCTTTAGTTGTCCTCATCTCTCTTCTTTTTTTGCATCAACAGTTTGGTTTTTCCTGATAATTTGTTCACATGCAACTTGTTCTTAGACCCAGCTAATTTTGTTGCTGTTTCCATAAGAGCTTTGGTTACTTTTCTGTTAACTTCAGAGATGTCCACTTCTTCCGATGTTAGGCCTTCTAAAGCAGAGAACCTGTTCTTCAGTTCCAACTTGAAGGTATTATGGTGTTTTTTTAAGGTTGGTTATGTCAATAGATTTTGTTTGTCTTATGAGCTTGCCACGTTCAAGTTTAGTGTTGAGGTGCATCTTACATCTCACCAATCTATGGTCACTACCTGTGTTGAACTTGTTTAGCACACTGCAGTCTTCTATGACGAATTTTTTGTTACACATAATAAAATCAATTTCACTTGTCGTCCCATTTGGATGTCTCCATGTCCATTTCCTGTGTGGCTTTTTCTTGAAGAAGGAGTTCAAGATGAAAAACCCTTCTGCCTCTGCAAACTCAACGAGAGTATTTCCACGCTGGTTTCTGTTGCCGTGACCGAATTTACCTACTGAAGTTTCATTTTGTTGCCGTTGCCCTATTTTTGCATTGAAATCTCCCATAATTATATTCAAGTGCTGCTTACCTTTATTATTTAGATGACAAATTTCCTCATAAAATTCTTCAATTTCTTCTTCAGGATGACTTGTGGTGGGTGCATAAGTTTGAATAATCTGAGCCTGGTATCTTTTCGAGAGTTGGATAACAAGTCGTGCAGCTCTGTCAGAGGAACTTTCAACTTCTACCACTTTATCCTTCAGTTTCTTGTTTATTATAAATCCAACACCACTAGTTCTGCCAGTATCTGTCCCACGATAGTAGAAGAGATGTCCACTTTTCAGTTCGATGAGATCTTCTCCTTTTCTCCTTACCTCACTTAGCCCCACGATGTCCCATTTGATCCTTTGTAGTTCCTCTTCCAATTCAAGAAGCCTTGAATCAGAAGATAGGGAGCGTCCATTGTAAGTAGCCAAGGTCAGCATCAGATGGCAACCTAGTCCGGTCCTCCGGGGATTCTTAGCACCCTCTGCCTTCATGTCGCACTGGCCGCTGCCTTGGCCAGGTACATTCCAGCTGCCGGAGACTGAGGGCCAAGATTTAAGTTGTGGAATCATTTTGGAGGGGTTTGGCCATAACTCACCACGCTGGCCAAGCGGGTTGGTGAGTGTGGGATAGAATTTCCTCTAATCCCGATGGTATAGTTATACAACCAAAATGCAGCATCAAGAAGGACACGAGATAGCAAAGCCAGATTTACTGGACACATAACAACAGATACAAAGAAGAAACGATTGAGCTTACAGGCCCGTGCGACCTGCGGAACACGCAGCCATTAATAGTTCGTGTGGCCCCCATGGCTGTCAATAACAGCCGCTACACGCCGCGGCATCGAACGAAAGAGGCTTTGGATGTGGGCTTGGGGTATGTCGGTCCAGGCTGCTTCCACACGTTGCCACAATTCATCAGGCGTAGCCGCGGGTGGTGCTTGCCGGGTCACTCGGTACCCGATCAGCGACCAGACGTGTTCGATGGGCGACATATCGGGAGAACAGGCGGACCACGGCAGCAGTGACACCTTGTGGGCCGTGATGAATTGTTGCACGATGCGCGCCACGTGCGGGCGCGTATTGTCCTGTTGAAACGTGGCCGCTGGAAGGTCCTGCAGGTAAGGGAGGACTACAGGCTCCAAAACGTCGGAGATGTAGCGGTGGCTGTCGCGTGTACCGGCGATGCGTACCAGAGGGGTGCGGGTGTCATATCCAATTGCGCCCCAAACCATAACGCCAGGCAACGGACCGGTATGGCGATGCATAATGTAGGCGTCATACAGTCTCTCGCCGCGGTGCTGCAACACGCGGATCCGACCATCATAGTGTTGCAGGCAGAAGCGGGATTCGTCGGAGAAGACAGTTTCATGCCATTCCGTTGTCCAGCTGCGGCGTTCAACGGCCCACTGCCGCCGCACTTGCCGGTGGTGTAACGTCAATGGTAATCGGAGCAATGGGTGCCGTGCGACAAGTCGCCGTTCCTGCAGACGACGTTGAACGGTAGTGCTTACACATGTTGCTGCGCAACTTACCCTAAATCCGGCGCTCAGGTGACAGAAACCTCGACGATCAGACAAGGTCAGGTAGGTCGTCTGGTGGAAGTTCGAGGGGATAATCCATTACGAATTTGTTCCAGACGGTCGGACCATCAACGCCAACCTCTACACTGAACAGCTGGGGGGAATGTATGCCGTTTTGGAGGAGAAGTACACGGCACTGGTGAACAGAAAGCGCGCTCTCCTTCAGTAGGACAACGCTCGACCTCATACAGCGGGAGCGACCCTGGAAAAACTCCAGGAACTTGAGGCCATCAAACTCATTCCACACCCAGAATATAATCCGGACTTGCCCCGTCGGATTACTACTTGTTTGGGGTCATGGCTCACGTGCTCCGCGGGCGGCACTTCAACAACCAGGAGGAGGTGGTAGCTAGGGTGAAAAAGTTCTTCGGCTCGAAGGACAAGAACTGGTACCGCCGCAGAATCGAAGAACTGGCAGACAGATGGATAAATGATGTTGGTCTGTACTTTGAATGCTAGTCAACGTTCGTCGTAAAGGTACGCATGAAGACATAAAGTGATCCAAATATTGCAAAACTTTAAACTCAACCTTATATGTCACAAAATTCTGCATACAAAGAAAAGAAGATTAGAAATGCCCATGATTCAGACCTCTGGAAAATAAAATAATATCATGTACGCCCTCCTTTTGAATCAATGACTGCTTGTAATTCTCTGTGGCACTGACAGCACAAGAGATTTTATTATGGTATCTGTTGTAATTTCAGACCATGTCAGCATTAATGCTTTTTTCAAGGATTCTCGGTGAAAGAGACAGTGTGTTTTCTAACTTTTCTCTTGAGTTCATCCCATAGGTGTTCAATTGGATTTAAGTCCGCTGACTGAGGAAGTAAATCAAGCTGTTTAGGTACCTTATAAAGCAGACACTCCTTGACCATCCTGGCTGTATGCTTAGGATCATTACACTGCTAAAAGACTCATTAGCTTCCAAGTTCTAAGTTGTTGACAGATGTCTGTAAATTGGACTGCAATATCTTCAAGTATTGTAGGCGGTCCACTGTACCTTCGATGAAAACCAATTTCCCAACACCAGCCGCCGCCATAGATCTTCAAACCATTTCATTGCCTGAACCATGCTTGACTATGGAAACCGTAGTTTCAGGTTTCGTTTCTTCATTTCGTCGTCGCCAAATCTTTCCACGATCGTCAGATACAAAAATATTATACAGGGTAATTCAAAATGATTGCCCCGTTTACAAAGTACAGCACCTGGTTTATGAACATAGGTACAGAGACCACATTGTTACACAATAAAGAAGGAAGTTTACAATTTTGTTTCCATACCTTAAAAATGTTCTATGTGACTCCCTCGCGTCACGTGGACAACATCTAAACGGTAATCGATTTCACGCCATACATTATGAAGCATGTCCGTAATTACTGATGCCACTGCAAGCTGAATGCGCATCTTTATTTCTTGCAGTGTTCTCGGCAAAGGTGGCACATACACATTGCCTTTGACATACTAACACAAAAAGAAGTCGCAAGGAGTAAGGTTCAGAGACTTGGGGGAAGGGGCACTTGCAGAAGCCCCTGTCGTCCTGTCCACAACGAGCAATCCAACGGTTCGGAAGAATTTCGTTCAAAAATTAGCGAACGTGCATATTCCAATGTAGGGGTACTTTATCTTACTGAAAAATGTAGTTTCAGAAATCGTCATCCAGTTGTGGAAGTAGCCATTGCTGAATCATATCCAGATAAACGTTACCTGTTACTGTGTAAAAAAGGTCCATAGACCTTCACACTGGAAATTGTGCAGAACACACTGAGTTTTGGTGAGTCACGCTCATGTTCAATCACATCAACAGGTTCTTCCGATGCCCCATATGCGAGTGCACGTTGCCACTGATATGAAAGGTAGCTTCATCACTGAAAATTAGGCGTGAAGCAAATGTGTAATTCTCAATGGCTTCCTGCATGGTTTCAGCGAAGGTAGTACGCTGCACTTTGTCGTAACCGTAGCAACACAGCAGTAGGTTCCGATAAAATTCTAAATTTCTTTCTTTCTTATGTAGGGATATCAGCTATCTATTTATCTTTATAAACATGCTATTGTCATTTGTAATCTGGGCAATCATTTTGAATTACTCTGCATTTGCATCCGTCGGTAAATAAGTCTGTTTTCCACAAATCAGAGTCTTTGTTGTTATACTTTGTGGCGAAGTTAAGCCTTTTTGTCTGATTTTTTGAGATTATTAGAGGCTTTCTTCTGAGAATTATACCAGTAAATACTTTAAACCGAAGAATGTTTTGTACAGTCTTGGCATGCACTGTCTTACCAGTCATTGTTGCAATACTTTCCATTAATTTTGCCACAAATAGTTTCGGATTTGACTTAACTCTTTTTTGATCAACACGAGCACCTCGATCACTTAATACACTGGGGTGACCACTTTGAGCTTTGTTGAATACATTGCCGGCTGACTGGTAATTCGTAATAACAATTTGGACACTTGAACTGCTTTTTCCAACAACTTTTGAAATCTCACCGTAAGATTTGTTTTTCCTTACGAACTATATTATCACTTTTCTCATGTGCAGAGAAGTTTCTTTTCGAGGAGCCATTTTAACTGGAACGCTAAAAAGAACTTGACTAACACTCACAAGATAAAGTTTTCAGCAGTGCGATGCACTTCCGGTTCCTTATTGCTGAAACAAGAACGAGTTTGTATGACGAAACATAAATACTCGTGCTGTATGCAGACTTTTGTGACGTGATTTTCAAAGTAATTTGCGTATTCGTGTTAATTTATTTTGTTTCAATCATTCATTATTTCACAATATTGTAGTATTTGTAAAATATAAGGTTACTATACATGTGAGGTTTCCCAAAGGGTCATCATTTGTTAAATTGTTACATTTCGAAGGGTGTATGTTGACTTGTGTGACTGACTGTGTTTCATACCTCTGGAAGGGTAATGAAACTGCATTCCTTTTCAGAACACATCGACCACTTTGGTCGATTTCCTTTATGGAGGAGCGATGATAGGAGGCCCCATGTTGTCTCCAGATGAAGACTCATCGAGAATCACTTTGTCTACTGAATTTCGAATCATCACAAAAAAGTACACGGCCCCAATCTTGCTGTGTCGAAGAAACCAATTTTCTCTCATCGGCAAAGAGTACAAGTTCCCATTCTTTGTGGGTCCAATGAACATGTGTATGAGACTCTTCGAAGCGAGCTCTACTCCGTGATTCGCTCGAGAGAATACACACAACAGGTCGTCTCGTATAAATATAACTGTTCTGTAATCTTACGAACGAACCCCGTAGATTCTTGGATTGCACAGGCACAAAGAGCTGCAAGACTAATCGCTATTCCGGACGATCTCAAGAAAACCGTGAAATTACAGACTGGCCCTGAAATTCCAAAACTCTTCGGAAGTGTGTCCATTTTTACCAGTTTGTAAATAAATATAAAATATCGTTCGAACTCTCTTCCATTTAATCGTAGCCAGCCAGCATTGCATTTTGCACATTTGATGGAATTAGGTGCACTGTTTGCTATCCTGCTGACACCCGACCCATGGATGTATTTATTATTTATTATTATATACCGACCACGGGTGCTGAATGACCCTGACCAGCGGCGACTGACAAGGATTGTCAATGCTAACACACAAGCGACACTGGATCAAATAACATCCACATTCAATGCAGGAGCTACCAGTACCAGATACCCCAGGGATACCTATCACCACTTCATCGAATCGATGCCTCGCCGAGTGACCGCTGTTTTGCGATCTAAAGGAGTTCGTACAGCTTATTAGATAAGTGGTCATAATGTAATGGATCATCGGGGTATAAGACGTGTAATGGGGTGGATTAAATGTTAATAATCTGTGTCAGCAAAAAAGGTGTATTTAAAGAAAACCGTTAAACACATTTAGTAGAACCCAATAATTGCAACAATAATTTTTTTAAGAAATTGTACCGGAAAGTTATTTGAGTGACGGCGTGCATCTTTTACGGCAGTGGCACTCTCCCTTCCCTGGAGCCAGTGGCCTCAAATCAGGGACGGATGGCTGCTTATAACTCATTGAAATCCTCCCGGACGTCATTAACACTCCTCTCTCCCAAAGGACACAGTAAACCGTTGGGATTGTTTTCATAAGCCCAATGAAAACCAGAAATACTATTTTCAGTTCGTGAGCTCGGCTAAGCGGAAAAGAATGGACTGAAGTCATACGTTTGATTAACAGAAGAGTATCGATATACATGCTCTGTAATCAAAGAAGAACAAAAGGTGATTTTACTTGCCTGTGGTCACTGATGATTCGTCCAATGACAATTAGTCCCATGCGGATTCATTTAACTGTACTACGGCCCAATGTCAACATCCGACCAATCGACATTTTTTATATTTTTAAGAAATGAATAATTGGTTAAGTAACTCTTCTTTATAGTGTTTCCAGAAATGATTTCTTTTGTTTCATTAGAGGTCACGGTAACACACAGAGATAAAACCGTCCCTAAGCTACCACAAAGTCCAATGTTTTACTCACAAAATTTATATGGTGCACAGAACTAATATTGTTTACCAAAATTCTCCGCAGACACACAAAATGGACAATATTTATTACAGTGAAATCTACGAAAATTCGTGGGATCGAAAAAGTTTTGCACTCGGTCATGCTTCCGTTTCATGTAAGGTAGTGATGTGAAGTAGGTAGTGAATAAGCTTATTATTTCAGTCAAGTGCAGTAACAAGAAATAGGCACAGAAAAGACTTATTATTTCCGTCAAATACAGCAATAGGAAGTGTTTTTTGGTGCAAACACATTCTGGCTAATACCGTTCTTCTGGACTCCAGACCAGTGAAAATGAGTGTTATAGAGTGACGGATCAAGCTACACCGTTTCTAAATCCGTTTGTCGTTTCTGAGTGTGACTTATGCTAGGTGAATGGCATCAGACAGAAAGTGTCATCCCAATTGGTAAATTTGGTCGAGGCAATGTCATGGTCTGGAGGTGTTTCTCGTGGTATGGATTCAAACAGTTGTAGGTTGTGGATGGAAACAACGCCGTACCCACACTGCACCAGTTTTACAAAGACTGGGCATTCTTGTTTCAGAAAGACAACGCCCAGTGCCACAAAGCAAGCTCCATTTCGACATGGTTTGAGGATATGGGTCTACATAATTTGGAGAGGCCAATCAAAGCCTCGACCCCAACCTATAGAGGCCCTTTACGACGAACTTGAACGTCGTATTCGGGCTCGAATAACATGTCCAACTTCTGTGTCTGAAATGACCACTGCTGTGCGGGAGGAATGGAACAATATACCTGCGATTACCAGAATCTCATTGAAAGTGTGGCACGAAGTGTGTAGAACATAACTGTGGCCAAAAATGGTCCAGCTCCTTATTGATTTTGCCATAAATGCAGTATTGTACAAAAGTACTGGTGTCCGGAGATTTTTTTCCACATAGCATATGCTGTGTGTGTGTGAGCTCACTTGTTTTACTTCTTCGAGCCACCTGTTTCACGAATGGTGCTCTTCAGCACTTGGAGAGACCAATAGACAGAATCAACCACCCAGCCCTCACTTTTCAAAGGTTTACTGCTCCTTCCGCTGTTTACGTGACTGATGAGCTACTTGTGGACAAAAGTTTCATGGGTTTCGGTGGTGCTTGCAAAATCGCTTGTTGAGTTACAGTGGGCATAAGATTTCTCAAGAAGCAACAGTCTCAGATGGAGTGTCGTGTCATATCTGCAAAGAGGCTTCAATTTTTAATATTTACTCTGATTGTGACTTCACAAAGCCGCAGGAATCGTTACGAGCTATTGGACGTAAAGTGTACATTTAAGACAGTGTTCAAAGACAATGTTTTAGTGTCTGTGAGTTGTGATTTATTATACAAGTTAAACATACCATTGGATTATTATTATTTCTCATATACGTCAGTTTTTATCAAATTCATATATTTTAAATACATCTAAATAAAAAAGAAACTTTTAAGGTGGCGACTAAATAAATATTACCTGATGCCTATGTTTTGTGTTTCATCAATTAATGGTACTTCACCCTTCATAACACATAAACTTGATGCATGATTGTAACAACACATAAATGCTCTTGCTAGGACCAGTTGATCTATATCTTTAACTAGACGATAATTTAACATCTACAGTTTGCATTAGGAAACTTCCTTTAGCATTGCTGAACTCTAACTAACAAGCATATTATTCAGATCAGATCATATGTAGAGAATTCTAGGAAGAAAGTGTCTGACGCCAGGTCTTAAACAACCCTTAGAAATAGGAAGCTAGGAGACTTCGGCTGTAGTGCCTGATAGGAAAGTGACACGGAAGCGAGGTAGAAAGGGGCAGGAAGACGCACTTATTTATAACCGGGGGGCCAGTACCCGTGGTCCGACGGCTTAACGTGCCCATCCGACGCGCGGTGGATATTTAGTGGCGCGAGCGTTCGTACCTGCCCGGGATCAAACCTGAGGTTCCTCCCTAGCAGTTACGAAGGTTGACCACCAAACCCTCCTCGGCCCAAGCATATTATTCAGATCAGATCATATATAGAGGACTTTAGGAAGGGAGTGTTTGACCCCAGGTCTTAAACAACCCTTAGAAATAGGAAGCTAGGAGATTTGGGCTAGATGCCCGATAGGAAAGTGACACGGAAGCGAAGTAGAAAGGGGAAGAAAGACGCTCTTATTTAATACCGGGGGTCAGTACCCGTGGTCCGACGGCTTAACGTGCCCATCCGACGCACGGCGGATATTTAGCGGATCGAGCGTTCGTACCTGCCTGGGATCGAACCTGAGGTCCTTTCTGTGGCAGTCACGAACGTTGCCCACTAGGCCACCCGCGGCCCAAGCATATTATTCATGCGCCGTTTCATCTTAAAAATGCTCTTTTTCCCACAATATAGTGGGTGCTAGTATATTTGTTTACATTTGTAATCACAACTGCTCTTAAATGTTTTTAAAATATTTTTTTCGCATGTTATTGCTATATTTACAACCATAATTTTTCATGCATTTCCTAGCTTTTATGACTCAAAAATTTCTCTTCGGGGATATAAAAAGTCTGTTCTTTTTTAAACCATAAAAGACGTGCTTGTCCTAAGAATTCTTGTTTAAGTTCTAAAGCAAAGTTTCAAATCAAGAGGACCCTTAGCAGTGAGAAACGGTACTGTAGCAGATACAGTATAATACATTCTTAGGGAATCACCATAAAGTGAAATTCCTCTGACTTGTGAAACGGTGCCAATTCTATTCTAAAAACTTCCGGCAGAAACCTTATTGCTGCCTTTTCACCAGGAAAAACATGCGGTATTTGAATAGTGTACATATTTTCCCTAATAAGCACAATAAATTCTGTTGTGCTGATCTCTCTGTGGATGGCACAGCTTTCATGGACTTAGCTGGAGTTACTTATTGACATCTTTGAACGTTTTCGTTCGCCCTTAGCAACAGGTGTCGGTGTTATTCCAAGCACGTACTCATGTAGCGAGCGCTCTCTTATCGTGGAGGCAAAATCTAGGTGTGGCCAAAAGAAAAAGAAGGCTTTTTGTCGGAAGAAATCATTGACTTTATTTGGAGTAGATTTTAAAAAGCTTTATGGGAGGTCATTTTTTGTGTCCGTAATTTTATTCTTCATATCTTTTATTTTCTATGTCTGATTTGATTTGGCTCCGATTAAGTTCGCATTAAAAAAACTGACGAACTTTTTGTCCATATTTGGATGAGACCGTAATTTTCTGGATAAGTGCTTTACATCAAACATAACCATTAGAATTGCCGCTAAAATTAAAACTCGGTTTTTTCACAGAAACGCGAATATTACCTGGAAGATACCATTAAAAGACGAGAAAACTCTAGTCAGAAAATTCTTGGGAGCAAATCAAACAGCACAAAGCCATTTGGGTATGCATCCTAAATTGTTTTGTGTAGTTGATTATGATAAATATATCATGGAAAGATATCTCTGCCAATATATTATGCTCGAAGGACACTTAAAATTTAAATAATTTGTTTCACGAAAACTTAAACAGCTTAGTAGTTGAACACAAGAGCGTATCTGAAGCTTACCTTGGAAGGGGAGGGGGAGGTCTGGTTTAAATAAATGGATAGACTTTGTAGAAGTGTCACACACACACACACACACACACACACACACACACACACAAAATAGTAGAGTTTTCCCTTCTTGGCTTTCTACGAATATTTCCATCAAAAAATTCTGCAAAATGTTTACATCACAAATTAGGAAAAACAACCGAAAAATCACCAATATTTACCTGGTGCTCGGTTGCCTGCTTTGAGAGAAAACGAGTTCCGTATTTTTTAAATATCAAGTCTGGGTAGAATCTTGTGACGTACTACAGAGGTAAAGCACGTGTGAAGACAACAAATCTGCAGCGATACATTCTGTCCGTGTAGTTTATTTGGGAGAGCAACTTACTCAGGAGTGAGGGGGGCCCGATTTCGATCTCCGTCACGGACAAATTTGTGTTTTAACCTTGGCGCCCGAACATATAAATGGAGAAACTGGCCGTTGCGTTCGTCGAAAAATGTGTGATGTTTGTTCCACATACATCGTCTAGAATTAATGAAACTTCGTTCTTCGCTTCAAGAAATAAAAATTAAGAGGGAGATGAGGTGACGTACTACGTGCCGCGGATGGCATAGAGGTTAGTGATTCAGACTATCGATGCAAGGTCCCCAGGTTCAAGCCTGGGCTGATCTTTCGGAGATGGTGTGATTTACTAACAAGCGCTGAATATCCGCCGTGTATCGGACGAGCACATTAAGTGACGACCCCCAGGCTGGACTAAATGGGTATCCTTTCCTATTCCCCCTGAAATTCTTTTACCCCTCTGTGTGCAACATCGTATTTGTACGGTGGCGCCATCTACTGTACTCTAATCTCCCTACAAACTGTTCTGTCAAAGTCGCTAGACTTGCTCTCATTCTTTCCGTTTCTGTGTCCTGCCCAAAAGGCGATCTCGCTGTGGGTGGCTGGGGCCTAAAACTCTACTCACTGTGAACGGAAGTCCTACAAGAAAATGACAAATACTGTGATGTGACGTACTACAGAGGTGAAGCACCTATCAAGACGACAAAATCTGCAGCAATATATTCCGTTCTTGTAGCTTAGTTGGGAGAGTAACTTACTCCCAAGTGAGGTGGCGCGTATTCGATCTCCGTCACAGACAAATTTAGGTTTCACAGTCTTCCAAAAATAAATTTGAGCCCTCCTATTCGGGTGGATAAATTAAAAATATTCGACCTTTAAATCATTCCTAAGTAATAAGATCGGTAATTCCTTTTTAAAATATCATTTAGTCTTTTGCAATCCATGATTCCCGCTCCTTTGAACTTCTATTTACTTCACTTCATCAAGTCATTCCTGTACTATTCCTTGTCTATAACTGGCGATTTTCTCCCGAAAGTTTGTGGAAATATCGCATTAAATAAAACACACTCATTGCTTTTCATAATCAGTCAAAATACCTTATCTCTTTTGTTCTTAGCCTTCTCTGTTTCTGAAACTCTAAGTTCTTTTCTTTCTGTTCTCTGCCTTTATAAAGCTAAAAAAACATTTAATCTCCAAATTCATAGCAAATTTTAATCGTTATAAAGACTTTCAGGAAATCTCCAAATTCACAGCAAATTTTAATCGTGATAAAAATTTTTAGGAAATCTCCAAATTCACAGAAAATTTTAATCGTGATAAACACTTTCAAGAATTCTCCAAATTCACAGCAAATTTTAATCGTTATAAAAATTTTCGGGAAATCTCCAAATTCACAGCAAATTTTAATCGTTATAAAAACTTTCAGGAAATCTCCAAATTCACAGCAAATTTTAATCGTTACAAAAACTCTCAGGAAATCTCCAAATTCACAGCAAATTTCAATCAATCTAAAAAATTTTAGGAAATCTCCAAATTCACAGAAATTTTAATCATTACAAACATTTTTAGGAAAATCTGTGCTTTTATTACTATAACTGTACAAAAAATAAATGTGTTAATTATTTACAACCTTGGCTAATTAGCAGACTTTCTTCTTTTCTAAATGAAAGGAAAAGTCTGTTTTAGGAGTCGTTCGCTTCAGTCGCCCCCTAATAGATCAGCTACTGGTTGCACATGGCGTTGCAGAGTATGTTACTGCAGGCGGGGTTCGGGTAACAACGGTTTCATTCATATGTCGCACTTCATATGACCACGGTTTTACGTTCTATTCCGGAAACACATGAGCATTCGTTCTTACTTCCGACTGTTTGCTAATTTATGAAGGAAATATAAATTTTCAAACCTAGATCGAGAGTGAAAGAAAGCCGGAAGGAGCGCGGCTATACAATAGCACGGGATTTACCACAGTGCTTGCTAAGAACCAAAATACAATTTACCTGTGAAGCAAACTCAAGCATGGCAGTTATTCCAAGAACTGCACTCATTCCGTCATAATCAGATACAGTGGCGGGTCGTGGCATCTGATTATGACGGAATGAGAGGCATGACAAGCAGGTTGAGCACATGTAACGAGAACTGATGTATTAATACCTGTATACGATTCACAATGGTATTAAAAATACCTCAAGAAAGAAGATGCCAAAATAAATAAAAAAATCCTGGATTGGACACCGAGTCCGATTCATCACATCCTCGCAGAACAAGTTGAAATGCACCAAAACAAACAAACAAACAAACAAACAAAACCCCAAAAACCAAAACCAAAACCAAATACAGTTTATATAGTTGACAACATATTTCGATGGTTTTTTACGCTTTCCAAACGTAGGTTGAAGAAGCGTATATGCTCCAGCTTTGTCCGTCCGTCCATCCGTCCATCCGTCAGCACGATAACTGGTGTAAAAATGGTTCGATTTCGATGAAATTTTAGTATGTGGTAGGGGACCACCCGGGGACGAACCCTATTGAAAATGGGACAAATGGGGTCAAAGGTCACGACGTAGGAGCGGGATCCATTCCATTGCACTTATACGTCATAACTTGCGTAAAGCGTAAATATGGTTCAATTTCAATGAAATTTTACAATGTGGTAGGGGACCACCTGGAGACGAACCCTATTCAAAATGGGTGAATTGGGGTCAAAGGTCAGGACATAAGAGCGGGATGCATTCAATTGCCTTTATGCGTCATGACGTGCGTAAAAATGGTTCGATTTCCATGAAATTTCAGTATGTGGTAGGGGACCACCATAGGGATACGATCTATTCCATCGCCCTTATTCCATATTATTAAGGTGGACGTCAAGTAATTTTGCTTACTATACTTCCAATGGAAAAACTTTCTACACATTTACTTCACAATTAATGTGTTCCCAAGGATGAAAATTTGAACATCGATTAAAATTACTTGATATTATAACTTGGAATACTTAATATTTTCTGAAACATAACCATAATTATATTAATAAATCAATAACTTTTCCTTTGGTGGTGTTGAAACCAGAAAAAGAATGGCGCGACCTGTACTTTGATGACGTCAGTAGACAAACAAATGTTGGATTGCATAATTATGGTTATGTTTTAGAAAATATTAAGTATTCCAAGTTATAAAATGAAGCTATTTTAATCGATGTTCAAATTTTCATCCTTGGGAACGCAATAATTGGGGCCGCCCCGGTGGCGCAGTGGTCTAAGCGATGGCCTCTGATCATTCGTCCGAACGGGGTCCGGGTTCGAATCCCGGTGAGGCATGGATGTTGTGTTTGTCTTACGGCACTGGCTCTCTCCCTTCCCTGGAACCAGTGACCCTAAATTAGGGACGGGCGACTGCTTATAGCCCATTGAGTTGCTCACAGTGGTCGTTAAAACCTCCAATTCAATTCAATAATTGGGAAGAAAAAAGATGGCGCGACCTGTATTTTCATGACGTCAGCTGTCAAACAAATGTGCGGATCCTATTAAAGTGTAATGGCGTCACACTTTTGCTAGCAGATGGCCGCGATTCCCATCTGCCTCTTTACGTCACGCGTTGTGTGCGTATGTTCGTCTGCACGATAACTCGCGTAAAAATCGTTCGATTTCGATGAAATTTTAGTATGTGGAAGGGAATCACCTGGAAAGGAACCCTATTGAAAGTGAACGAAATGGGGTCAAAGGTGAGAAAATAGAAGCGGGATCCATTCCACTGTTCTTATGCGTCATAACTAACGTAAAAAAGGTTCGATTTCGATTAAATATTAGTATGTGGTAGGAGATCACCTGGGGACCAACCCTATTGAAAATTGGCGAAATGAGGGTCAAACGTCAGGACAAAGGAGCGGAATCACTTCCATCGCCATTATGCATCATAACTTACGTAAAAATGTTTCGATTTGGATGAAATGTCAGTATGTTGTAGGGGCCTGCCCCTGGGGACGAATCCTTTTGAAAATGGGCGAAATAGGTCAACGGTTAGGACACAGAAGCGGGGTCTATTCCATAGCCCTTACGCATCATAACTTACGTAAAATTGCTTCAATTGCGACAAAACTTTATCATGTTATTTTGGAGGTATACTGAACCAGTTCTGTTGAATATCATCGAAATGGGATCAAAGGTCAGGGCGTAGGAGTGAGATTTATTCCACAGCCATTTTATGATTTCTAGTATGTTGGAAAGCGTATCATAATCAATGCATTGCATGATTTTACTAACTTTTTAACTTTTTCGTTTTACTGTTTGATTTGCCACCTATAACTGGAATTTAATTGCTATCATGTGTTTGACCTACATAGCACAGGCAAAACCAGAGCATTATTCTTGCGTGCAGAGGGCACGTTATGCTTCTGGAATTTGTAAACAAAATGTCGAAAATCTTTCACACCAATTGTAAACCACGATTCACACTGTTCAACGACCCTTATAGACAGCTCTGCATATAACGGGCACGGAATCATGATGACTGGACTTTAATCTGCCGCAGAGATTAGAAGTTCTTTGAGTTTATGTTTTTGTTTGCTTTTTCAGGTATCCGAAGGTTTCAAGCTAATACCAGCCTGTCTTTATTTACGAGTAAACGTGTTAGGTAAGCGTACTTTAAATAATCAAATAATGTATGTATTAAATACGCTTGGAGTATGCATTTTTACCGGTAATTTGCACGTTTTATGTATTTATATGCCCTAACGTCAAAAATGGCTAACATACGCAACTGCATATGCAAATATGCCACTGCATATAATCCGGACTTTATTCAAAGGTATGTAATCCTAATGCAGTAAAAATATAAGACGATCTGTTAGTATGAGGTATGGCCTCCTCGTGCCGCCAATACCGTATACATTCGGCGTGGCATCGATTCAGTGAGGCCTCTGAACGTGGCTGTAGGGATGCTATACCATGCAGACACCAGAGTTTCTCGCAGATCATCAAAAATCATTGGTGGTGGATCCATACGTCGAACCTATTGGTCAAGATATACGGTGTGGCACTGATTCAATGTTGCCTCTGAACGTTTCTATAGGGGTGCTATACCATGCAGACACAAGAGTTTCTTGCAGATCATCAAAAATCATCGGTGGTGGATCCATACGTCGAACCTATTGGTCAAGATATACGGCGTGACACTGATTCAATGATGACTCTGAACGTTTCTATAGGGGTGCTATACCATGCAGACACCATAGTTTCTCGCAGATCATCAAAAATCATCGGTGGTGGATCCATACGTCGAATCTATTGATCAAGATATACGGCGTGACACTGATTCAATGATGACTCTGAACGTTTCTATAGGGGTGCTATACCATGCAGACACCATAGTTTCTCGCAGATCATCAAAAATCATCGGTGGTGGATCCATACGTCGGACTTATTGGTCAAGATATACGGAGTAGCATTGATTCAATGTTGCCTCTGTACGTTTCTGTAGGGGTGCTGTACCATGCAGACACCAGAGTTTCTCGCAGATCATCAAAAATCATCGGTGGTGGATCCATACGTCGGACTTATTGGTCAAGATATAAGGAGTGGCATTGATTCAATGAGGCCTCTGAACGTTTCTGTAGGGACGCTATACCATGCAGACACCAGAGTTTCTCGCAGATCATCAAAAATCATCGGTGGTGGATCCATACGTCGGACCTATTGGTCAAGATATACGGAGTAGCATTGATTCAATGTTACCTCTGAGCATTTCTGTAGGGGTGTTATACCATGCAGACACCAGAGTTTCTCGCAGATCATCAAGAGTCATCGGTGGTGGATCCATACGTTGAACCTGTTGATCCATACAGTCCGACAGATGTTTAATGGAATTCATGTCCCGCGAATAAGGAGGGCAGTACAGTAAGGTAAGGTCACTGGAAGACTCCTCAAACAATTCTTGCACACGCATGGCAAAATGGCAAGAGGCATTATCTTGCGGAAACTAAGATAATGCCTATCTTGCCGTTATCGTGCTGGAAGCACGATAATGCCATCGGGGTAAACGGTCATAATGAACGGGAGCACCTGATTCGCCACAATGGATAGATAGCCTGAAGAGTTCACCGTGAGATCGAAGGGAATTATTTCTCCCAATGATTCCTAGGAAAACATGACCCACAGGAGCACACTGCCTTTTCGTGCTTGTTTGTTCTCGAGCATAGTGTCGAGATGTTTTTGTCAGCAGTGCTTTATCGTGCCCTCCATCGACCATGTAGAGTAGACCTTGTTAGTATGATGTATAACGTCTACGTGTCACAGATACTTAATGGGATTGATATCCGGAGATTACGGTGATCAGGATAGTAAGCTGAAGTCACTGGAATGCTATTCCAACCTTTCTCGCACATACATAGCAACATGGCAAATATCATTATCTCGCGGGAAGCAACCAATGCCATCGGAGTAGACAGTCATCATGAATAGAGCACCTGACTCGCCACAATGGATAGGTAGCCTGAAGCGTTCATCGTGCGATCGAGGGGCATGTTTGCTCCCAGTGAGTCCCAGGAAAACATTCCCCACACGAGCATACTGCCACCTCGTGCCTATTTATTCTCCAGCATCGTGTCGGGATGATGTCTGTCAGACGTGCTTTTCTGTACGCTCCCTTGACCATCCTCACTCTGAAGCAGAAAACGTGATTCGTCTAAAAAGGCAACTTTCTTCCACTGCGCGATGGTCTGATGCATTCTCTCAGATGCAAATTCGCGACTTAAAATACGATGTCTGGCCGTAAGCATGAGTACGTTGAATGGACGGCGGCTACGGAAACACATAGAGAGCAGAGTTTGTTGGACTGTGGTCTGCATAACCCTCCTCGATGTGCCTGCATTAAATGATCTGGCCAGTTGTTCCACTGCGGCCCTTCTGTTGTGTCGTAGTAGTCGGGATAGCCGGCGCTGCCCATTATCGTCAAAAATACTAGTGAGCGTCCACTAGTTCCCCGATTACTGCAGATCTTGCTGGTATCCTTTCACTCCTGCAACGCTTTAACAACTTCACCACGTGAACATCCTACAATATCAGCCGTTTCTGTAATGCTACTACTCTTCAGTCGGTAGCCTACAATCATTCCTTTTTCAAACTCTATTAAGTCACGTCCTTTTACAATTTTCACGCGAAACCGCATATCGTCCGCGAGTTCGTGTCCTTTTAAAGACCTTACAGGATTTGTATATGTTGCTACGCCCGTCACCTGGCTGCTGGCTACGGTTCCTTCTTGCATAAGGGGTTGTCATAATTTTTTGATTGAACTGTGTATTTAAAGCACACGGTAATATACAAGAGGTAATTATTATGTCATATTCATGAAGGGGTGCAGGAAGCGATTCTAATGATTTGTGTCCAGGAAGATATAGATTCTATGGAAGAAGTGACTGATAATCAAAATGTGAAGTTTACGGCAATACATTGGGAGCAGTCATCATGTGAAACCAGTCAAAAGATACATGATACAATGGGCAGGCAATAGATATTTATTCCATTGTAATGCGAATAATAATAAAAAAATCCTGAATTCCGATTTCAAGTTCATGGGAAAACATGCTGGAGCAATTCTCATGTTAGGAGTGTGAAAGACACATCTCATGCTGTTATTGATTTTGAAACCGGATGGCACTGAAGAAATAAACATAACTTTTTTAAGCAACTGGAAAGAGAACATGGGGCAGTATTACTGGTAATTGATTTACCGAATGTGTTTACTTATATGTACTATGTAATCAAAAGTATCCAGACACATGCCTATCCACAAACTGTCTGTAATTGGAAATAATTTACATCGAGCTGGTCCACCCTTTGCTGCTATCACAGCCTTCACTCCGGTGGAAAGGCTTTCCACTAGATTTTGGTATACGTTGCTGCGCTAATTGCTTTCCATTCTGTCACAAAAGCGTTAGTCAGGTCGGTCGCCGATGTCAGGCGGTTTAGTCTGGCTCTCAGTACGTGTTTCAATTCATCCCAAAGGTGCTCTATAGGGTTGAGATCGGTGGTCTTTGCAGGATAGTCAAGTTCTTCCTCAGCCATCTCATCAACCATTCCTGCACGGAGCTCGTTATATGGACGGGGGCATTTTCCTGTTGGTAAAGAAAAGGGCCTTCATCGAACTGTTGCCGTAATGTCGGATGAACAGAATTGTTGAGAACGTCATTATAGATCGCAGCGTTAAGATTCACCAGCATGGGAACTTGGTGGACCTGCCGAAACCATGAAAAAGAGCCCAGGAGCATAATGCCTCCTCCACCAAACTTCATAGTCAGCACAGCATAGTCGAGCAGTTAGCATTCACCTGGCGTCTTCCCCACCCACACTCGTCCGTCTGAAATGCCAGATGGTGAAGCCTGATTCATACTTCCAGAGAAAGCATTTCCACTGCTCGAAAGTCTACTGCCATCGATTCATCCGTCCAGAGAAAGCATTTCCACTGCTCGAAAGTCTACTGCCATCGATTCATCCGTCCAGAGAAAGCATTTCCACTGCTCGAAAGGCTACTGGCATCGATTCATTCGTCCAGAGAAAGCATTTCCACTGCTCGAGAGTCCACTGCGGCATCTGATTTAATAGTCCAGAGAAAGCATTTCCACTGTTCGAGAGTCCACTGGCATCTGATTCATCCTTCCAGAAAAAGCATTTCCACTGATCGAAAGTCCACTGGCATCTGATTCATCTTTCCAGAGAAAGCATTTCCACTGCTCGAAAGTCTACTGGCATCTGGTTCATCCTTCCAGAGAAAGCATTTCCACTGTTCGAGAGTCCACTGGCATCTGATTCATCCTTCCAGAAAAAGCATTTCCACTGATCGAAAGTCCACTGGCATCTGATTCATCTTTCCAGAGAAAGCATTTCCACTGCTCGAAAGTCTACTGGCATCTGGTTCATCCTTCCAGAGAAAGCATTTCCACTGTTCGAGAGTCCACTGGCATCTGATTCATCCGTCCAGAGAAAGCATTTCCACTGTTCGAGAGTCCACTGGCATCTGATTCATCCGTCCAGAGAAAGCATTTCCACTGCTCGAAAGTCTACTGGCATCTGGTTCATCTTTCCAGAGAAAGCATTTCCACTGCTCGAAAGTCTACTGGCATCTGGTTCATCCTTCCAGAGAAAGCATTTCCACTGTTCGAGAGTCCACTGGCATCTGATTCATCCGTCCAGAGAAAGCATTTCCACTGTTCGAGAGTCCACTGGCATCTGATTCATCCGTCCAGAGAAAGCATTTCCACTGCTCGAAAGTCTACTGGCATCTGGTTCATCTTTCCAGAGAAAGCATTTCCACTGCTCGAAAGTCTACTGGCATCTGGTTCATCCTTCCAGAGAAAGCATTTCCACTGCTCGTAAGTCCACTGGCATCTGATTCATCTTTCCAGAGAAAGCATTTCCACTGCTCGAAATTCTACTGGCATCTGGTTCATCTTTCCAGAGAAAGCATTTCCCATGCTCGAAAGTCTACTGGCATCTGGTTCATCCTTCCAGAGAAAGCATTTCCACTGTTCGAGAGTCCACTGGCATCTGATTCATCCGTCCAGAGAAAGCATTTCCACTGCTCGAAAGGCTACTGGCATCGATTCATCCGTCCAGAGAAAGCATTTCCACTGCTGGAGAGTCCACTGCGGCATCTGATTTAATAGTCCAGAGAAAGCATTTCCACTGTTCGAGAGTCCACTGGCATCTGATTCATCCTTCCAGAAAAAGCATTTCCACTGATCGAAAGTCCACTGGCATCTGATTCATCTTTCCAGAGAAAGCATTTCCACTGCTCGAAAGTCTACTGGCATCTGGTTCATCCTTCCAGAGAAAGCATTTCCACTGTTCGAGAGTCCACTGGCATCTGATTCATCCTTTCCAGAAAAAGCATTTCCACTGCTCGAAAGTCCACTGGCATCTGATTCATCTTTCCAGAGAAAGCATTTCCACTGCTCGAAAGTCTACTGGCATCTGGTTCATCCTATCAGAGAAACCATTTCCATTGCTCGAGAGTCCACTGGCATCGTTTCATCCGTCCAGAGAAAGCATTTTCACTGCTTGAGAGTCCACAGGCATCTTATTCATCCTTCCAAGGAGAGCATTTCCATTGCTCGAGAGTCCACAGGTATCGAGCTTTACACCACATCAACTAAGCTAGGGTTGCCTGCTGTCGTTCGGCCATGGAGACCCATTCCATTCAGCTCTCGACAAACCGTTATGTTACTGGCATTGCTTTCAGAAGCATTGTGGCGTTCGGTGCTGAATCCTGGAGAGGTGTGTTTTGGCCACACTTGCTTCAGCACCCGGCGGTCCTGCTTTGCCAGTTTACGTGGCTCGCCAGGTCGTGATTGCGTTGTTGTTCCTGCAAAGTGTTTCCACTTCACACTAACATCACTTATAGTTGAGCGCAGCATCTGCAGCGATTTCCCGAACTGATTGACTAGTTGGTAAGATGGCATTCAATTGCCATGTCGTGAAGAAAATCACTAAACTTTGCGAACAGCCTACTCTACATTTCATGCTTGTTAATGATATTTGCCAGGCCGTGTGCGTCGTTTCATACCTGTATGAGCCATGGTCGCAAAGTACATTGGCAACCCTTACTCAAAATATGTCTCTAGATAATTTTGATCCTATACTACACTGTCGTATCAGAATAATATGGCCACCCCCGGAATCACAGTGTATCCGCCCAAACGCGTCCCAAAGTGTACGTAACAAGGTCGACTACACGGAGATATTAGCAGCCAGCCAGAACAGATAAGATATAGCGCGTGACGTGAGCACGATGGGAAGAGGTAGTGATTTGATGGATGCTCAAAAAGGAATGATCATCGGCTACCGCGCCAAGGGTGGAAGCATCTCAGAAACTGTAGACTTTGTGGGCTGTTCGTGAGGTACTGCGGTAAGGGTGTACCAAGAACGGACCGCTAGCACACCGAGTACCTCCCGACATCATAACTGTCGACACCAGAGGAAAACGTCGCCTCCGTCGACTGGTAAAGCGCAACAGATGTAGAACACTGCAGCAATCGACCATGGAAATGAACGCTGAGGCACCCATGTAAGTGTCCCCGGTACGAGTAGAGCAAAACTTGTTACGTATGGGTCTCCGGAGTCGACCATGCGTCAAGGCGCCCATGTTAACCCAGGTCCATCGGCAACCACGGCTGCAGTTCGCATGGGACTACCGTCATTGGACGGTGGAAGAGTCGTAAAAGGTTGCCTTCTTCGACGAATCGAGGTTTCGATTCCACAGAATTGACGGGCGGTGACGAGAACCAACATTCGGACACGTTTGTCTGTAAAGTACAGGCAGGTTGCAGTGTGCATGTCGGGGGGAATGTTTTCCTGGTATTACCTGGGACCGCTGGTATCACTGAATGGGTCCCTGAATGCCAATGGCTACCTGTCCATCCTCGCGGACCACATGCATCGCTTCATGTTGGACGTTTATCCTGGTGGTGATGGTATCTACGAACAGGACAATGTGCCGTGCCACGTCGCTAAGTGGATGCGTGACTGGTTTCAAAAACACGACAGCGACGTCTCCGGTTTTCCTTGGCAGGTGAAATCGCCCCATCTCAATCCCATAGAGCGCTTATGGGACTATTTCGATCGACGGGTTTGACGTGCCGACCCACAATAAAGTCATATCCGGGACCTCAGTGCCCTGCTGCAGTCCGAACGGGCATGTCC
This sequence comes from Macrothele yani, assembly GCA_039090855.1. Lineage (NCBI taxonomy): Eukaryota > Metazoa > Arthropoda > Arachnida > Araneae > Macrothelidae > Macrothele > Macrothele yani. The sequence continues at coordinate 159,166,276 of CM077024.1, read as the reverse complement.
GCCTCGGGCAACCTTCCAGGGCCATATTGCATCCATGCCACGCTGTCTAGCTGATCTCATCTGGACCAAGGGTGGTTATTCTCATTATTAGGTAGGTGATGATATTATTCTTATACGACTGTGTATATAATGTGCGTACATGGGTTGAGAGCGAATGGGAAAAAAAGGAATAACACGAAAAAAAAATCCACTTCAAACTTTGCCATTTTTTCAAGTTATGTATATTCCGTCTTCAATATACCGGGTTTTTTTTCTGTGTTAAATTAGATAACAATCCTTCTTTCTAAAAAAAACAATTTGAATAACTTCCCCGTCTTTACAGAACAATAATTAAAAAGGTACAGCCATTCTTTGCTGGGGTGTGAAGTGAGGAAGGAAAAGCTCATCTTTCCGAACTTCCGAAGCAAAATTAATTTGTTTGAGTTTTGGCTACATAAGCCTTTGTTCATGTATTTTAAAGACAAATGAATACCTCTCCTTGAACTTCTGGGAAAAGTTTTGTTGGTAGAGAACGAAGATAAAATCAGTAATTATGCTCGGGATTTCGCAAACGCTTTAAATTTCCGAAATAAAAAAAAGTGTTGGTTTGTTTAATAAAATGTTTGCTATAATGTCTACCCCAGAGTTGAATTGAAAAAGAATGTAACGTGAAAATCTTAATTTCTAGCTTTTTACGAGGTACGCGGTGAATCATAAGTATGGACATATGAAAAGATTTACCATATACGATAATATAGAAAGCAAATGACGCGTATTGTAGTAAATGAAGCAGAAGTAATTTCATTCACTTGTGCAAATGCTATCATATCATTAAATTCAAAGGCAGGCTGCGCTAAGCAACGATATGCAAAATAAACCTTTTCTATTTTGATATCACAAATAAAGCATTTTCTATTTTTCTATAAGGTTTTTTACTGTGAGACCAGTTGTGAAAGAACGGCTGAACGGAAACATATGGTAAAGGTATCAAAATAAAGGTCTTGCGATGCAGATGTGTCAGTCGAAGAGAAAAATGAGATTGGGGCAACGGCTCGGGCGCTGTAGGGCGGCAAAGTTCCCATGTAAAGTCTATGGAAAAATCGTGCGATTGGCATCCAATCGCCTGCGGTTGACTCACGCGCTGTTGAAGGCGATAGCATGGAGGGATTGAGATGGTCCAAAGTCCGAAGTCTCTCTTCTCAGCCAAACCGTTGCGCAAAACAACGCCAGCATGAATTTGTTTGACAGTTCTTATCGGAACAGTGAACACTCTCGAACACCTGATTGCGTTATGCCATTGGACTGTGTGATGTATACATACAATTTAGCATTCATTCGATCCATTTTATTCACGTAGGTAAGACGCTTCCCATTATGTAAAGATGTAAATAAACTTTTCACATGAGTTTATTCTTCTCAAAAAAAAAACAAAAAAACTATTCGTCGATTCCGACGAGTTTCGTCTACCGGATTCGAATCCGGGTGAGGCATGGATGTTGTGTTTGTCTTACGGCACTGGCTCTCTCCCTTCCTTTAAACCAGTGACCCTAAATTAGGGACGGGTGACTGCTCATAGCCCAAGCGTTAGTTTATGGTAATTCGCTCGTGAAGGATCTGGGTTCGAATCCCGGCGAGACATGGATGTTGTGTTTGTCTTACGCCACTGGCTCTTTCCTTTCCCTGGAACCAGTGACTTTAAACTAGGGACGGGAGACCGCTTAAAGCCTATTGAGTTGCTCACGGTGGTTGTTAAATCTTCAGCCACAAAAAAAACAAAACAACAACGTGGACTATTGTATTTACTGAAGTCGTTGAATGAATTTGTCAATCAAAAAAAGTTTACATTTGTTGTTTCATACGAGTTTATTATTTTCAGAAAAAAATTACCGTCGTTTCCGACGTGTTTCGTCTAGTTGTTAATAAATGTAAAAGAGAATTGCTCAGCTATTCTTTGTATTGAGGTTTGCGTACTCGTGTTCTTTTCTACTGTATATTATCATGGTCAAGTGTTATCAATCCACAGCTGGAAGAAGGTCTTCCTATGTCTCTTCCACAACTGTCTGACTTGACTCAGTCTCCTCCATGTCTTTCCTGCATCCTTTCGAATTTCATCCACCCATATACTACGTGGTCTTCTTCTAGGTCTTTTCTTCTCCCTTGGCAATCAGTCTAATATTTCAGTTCGTCCAGCTCATTGCCATTTCAAATATTTTACTTTAATTTTGATATCTTCTGCTATTTTTATTTTCCCGATCTTCTTCCTTTCTTGGTTACATCAAGCATCGCCTCTCCATGACTCTTTCAATTGTCTGCATCATTTAAAGACGAATGAATAGCTCTCCTTGAAATTCTGGGAAAATGTCTTTTGACGTAGGACTACGTCTAACTCCGCGGATAGTATGGGGCGACTTACGGCCAACCGCCTGTGACAAAAAATTGGTCCCAATTGAAATCATTATAGTGTTAAAAATATGCCGCACACTAATCGTGTTATCATATTAGTAAGGAGCATGGAGTCTAATTCACGTACTACGCAACACATCGTGCGCCCGACACTCCCCTGGCTCCCTGTGCACTGGGGAGATGATGCAATATTTCTGGGGGTGCCGCCGCGCTTGAGTCAATCTATCTCGGCAACCGTGAGTGCAACATGGCCGTGCGTGGTATCGTTACAAAGCTCTCGACGAGATCTATTCAAATATATGGACAGCATATCATTTATGACTACAAACTTGTGGTGTTGAGATAAAATAAAAATATCAACGTTTACCACAATCAAAGGTTTATTATACAGGGTGTACCATATAAAAGAGTCCCAAGTACAACAAATGACAACAGTCAGGCATTGTTACTATACATGGTAAAGAATAGTTGAAATGACAAAAAACAGGAGTAATTTACCTGCGTTTACAACAATTGCTGAAAGTGCTGTCCTCCGACATCAAGACACGACGGAACATGTTCGTAACGCGCCACAACTCATCGGCAGTAACCTGGAGTATGGCATCCGTAATGTTCCCTTTTAATTCATCAAGGGTGGGCGGATTAATTGCGTACACTTTCCCTTTCAATGCTACCCACAGATAAAAGTCACAGGTGGAGAGATCGGGTGATCTGGGTGGCATTAGTCCCTTCGATACAATTCGGTCCTCCCCAAACGCTTCATGCACATCACGTAGACTGTTCCGCGCAGTATGCGCCGTTGCACCATCCTGCTGAAAGAAAGCATATGTTCGCTCTTTTTCTGTAAGTGCGGCAACAAATGGGTTGAACAGTTGCTGAACATAGCGCTCCGAGTTGATGGTGTCAGTGAAAAAGAATGGGCCGATTATCCTCTTAGCAGACATAGCACACCAAACGCCTATCTTTTGGTCATACAGAGGAGTCTCCATTGTCCGTATGGGTTTCGTGTCGGTCCAAATCCTGCTGTTTTGCGCATTGACATTCCCGGACAGATCAAACCATGGTTCCTCTGCCATGTAATAAAGTGTTGGGTAAATCTCACCGCTGACAATGGTTTCCTGAAACCACTTACATTATTGCATCCATTTTGCATAATCAGGAGTTTTAAGTTCTTGGAGCTCCATAACTTTGTACGGCTGAAAATACAAATCCACCTTAAGTATGCGTAGGCATGACCTGGCAGATATTCCCGTTGCAGACGATAATCGGCGAATCGACTTCTGAGGGCTTTGTAACATCATTGTGCACACATCCTTGATATTGTCTTCAGTACGAATTGTCTTGGGTTTGCTTCTTTTCCTGTTGCACACCGTGCCGGTTTCACGAAATTTCCGCACTAACTTCTGTACCACTATTTTCGCCGGTGCTGCACAATGTGGAAATTTTTCTGTAAAGAACTCATTCAAAACTTTGTATGAGTTATTTCTGAAATACTGTTTCAAAATAAAAATCCGCTGTTCCCTACTTAAAACCATTTCCGTTACCTTTGTTCTCTCTTCACTTACACTTATGACCGCGTACCTACACTGCTCTGGCTGGGACTAATCACTCCGGAGAATTCTTTTGCAGCTGTACACGCAAAAACCGGTTTGAAGTGGAACAAAGCGGTTTTAACTGGAAACTCGCCGAATAACTTTAAATCGCCTAAGAACGTCCGGCCACGGGGCCTCTTTTATATAGCGCACCCGGTACATCGACTATAGTTTCGCAGAGCTTTTGGTTAGACTTCATCAGGACGAATGGAGCGTAAACATTCAAATCATTGTGACATCATCAGAGTTCTGACGGTCACGGGTTTTGGCGTGTTGTTTCCACACGCTTGAAAGAAATGAAATCCACGTCATGTCGTTGACAAGCCATGAAGAGTTCCAGTACATGTGAAAAGCTTCTAATACAGTACATTAAGCTTGTTAGTTAAATCAGGTTTATCAATCAGCGTTGTGTTTCCAAACAGAAATTTATGGCTGTTTTGGTGACAATGCTGGACTATTGACGACTTTTTCAGTTTACAGTTCCGTACGTAGGTCTTGTGTTCCTTCACACGAAAAGTTAAAGCTGTGCGGGTTTTGTCCTATATATGAAAGTCCACATCCACAAGTTATCTGATATATTCCCCTGAAATTTATGCTTCGACGTAGTCTTTTGATCCGTAAAAGTTTATCTTGTTTATGGGTTTGAAAATAACTTTGAAATTAAAACTCTTGTGAATTTTTGAAATTCCGGAGCAAATCTGTGGAGCAAATGGGATGACCGCCTAATTCTATCATATTGGGTGATCTACCAGCGTGAGTGAGCAGACAGGCTTCGGTTTCCTAAATTTTTGGACAGCTTTATCTATAACGGAATGGGTATATCCTCTGTGTACTGCAATTCGTTTAAGAAAATCATGCTCTTCTTGTAAGGAATCCTCAGCTGAGCATATATGAATTGCACGATATACGTATGTGCAGAAGGCAGATATTTTTTGTTTCCATGTGTGACTTGGTTTTGCATGTAGGGTTAAGGAAACAGTGAATGGTTTTCGATAAACTGTTGTGTTAAGGGATCCTTCAGAGCTTGACGCAAGGACGTCAAGGAATGGGAAGCAGCCATTATTTTCAGTCCCATATGTGAAATATATATTAGGATCAATTGAATTGATGAGTTCAACTAATTTAGGTATTTCCGAATTCATGCATTTCCAGAGAACAAAAGTATCATCTGCATATCGAATCCATAGATCAAATGTAAGGAGCTGAGAGTTTGTCCTCAAAGTGACGCATATAGACTTCGCATAAAATAGGCGACAGTGGGCCACCCATTGCAAGGCCTTCCGTCTGTTGGAAAAATATTCCACGAAAACGGAAACTGTTTTGTCTGGTACAAATTTCCACTAGTCTCAGAATATCTTCTGCTTCCGGTTGGCTGAAATGATGTTCAGTGAGACTCGTTTTCAATCATTCGAGGGCTCCATTCAGTGTGATGCTTGTGAACATGGATTTCACTTCGAAGGATAACATGAACTGATCCTTGTACAGATATCATTTTAGTCGATTGACAAACTCTATGGAATTTTTTACAGCTGTTTTGTTCGAAGATATCGTTAAGGCGGACAATTTTGAAGATAGAAACTTGGCCAACTTATGTGTAGCTGAGCCGATATTGCTGACTATGGGACGGAAAGAGTTACTAAACTTATGTATCTTCGGAAGTGCATAGAAACGCAGACAACGGGCATATGAGGGCTTTAGACGACTTTTTGAACTTTGGTGAAGAGTACCACAGCTTGATATCAATTTTCGAACTTCTTTTAATTGTTTCTCCAATGGATCATTTTTTATTTCTTTATAGGGTCCTTCGAAAATAATTTTTTCGACTTCTGTCTCATAATGTTTTTTGTCCAGAATAACAACTTGTCCCTTTTTATCTGCTTTAGTAAAGATAATATCACGATTTGACTGTAATTCTTTTAGAGCATTATATTCTTTCTTGTTGAGATTGGGTTTAAATTGTGGAAAGGACTTTGATGTTATTATCTGGCTGACACAATGTCTAATTGTTTCTTTTTGATCAATGTTTAGATCGCTTTTTATCAGAGACTCCTCTATCGAAGCGACGCAACGAGATTGGATACAGGTACCTTTTCGAAATTGCAAAATTCGAATTGTAACGTAAAATCCTTTTTTAAATTTCGCTCAGCTTAAAACAAGAAAGGTTAGATATTACTTCATTATCCGTAAAGACATCTTGACTTTGCGCGGCATAATTTTCTTTATTGTTGTTGTTATTCGATAGTTTTTCAAATTTTCGTTCTAATGTCATTTTATGAGTAAACGACATATTGTAACTCCTAGACCAAGTTTTGCCGTCCAGGTTAGAAAACCTGGTAACATTTTAGCCAGTAAAAGATGTAGGTCATGCAGTTTGACCTCAACGTTTGCAATTTTTTTCTTGTATCTTTAATAATAGCTCTTAATAGTTCAAACGAAGCATTACATATGGCTTTCTTGACATTATGGGATGTTCGTAAGGTGCATTTCACAAATATAAAATTTGGTAATATCTGGCATTTCTTACATCGAAGCAAGAAGTTTAGGTGGCTCAGTAATTTAAACTTCTTTATCCTCAGCTTCGTAAAACGGTTGATGATCCCAGACAGTGAGTTCGTCGTAATCAAGATTAGGAACTAAGACGTTATGTTCCTAAATGGTCAATATCGGTATTAAATAAGTCCAACATAAATTCCTGGGGAATTTATCAAATACCTTGTGAAAGTGGACTTTCATATATAGGACAGACCCGCAGGGCTCTAAATGTCCGTGTGAAGGAACACAAGACCTATGTACGGAACTATGAACTGAAGAAATCGTCTACAGCCCAGCATTGTCACGAAAACAACCATAAATTTCTGTTTGGAAACGCTACGCTGATTGATAAATCTGATTCAACTATCAAGCTTAATGTATTAGAAGCTTTTCACAAACTCTTCACGGCTTCTCAACGACATGACGTCGACTCCATTTCTTTCAAGCGCGTGGAAACAACTCACCAAAAACCGTTACCGTCAGAACTCTGATGAATGTTTTTTTTTCTTTTTAATGTTTACGCTGCATTCGTCCTTATGAAGCTGAGCCAAAAGCTCTGCGAAACTATAGTCGATGTATAATAAACCTTTGATTGTGGTAAACGTTGATATTTTTATTTTATTTTATACGAAGAGCATATCGCAGTGGTTTGAACTGAACATTTAAAAAAATTTTTTTGTGAGCCGGTGAAGACTTTTGACAATATCGCGGTGTATCTTGACAACCGTGAGGGCAAAACGACTATGCGCGGTATCGTTTTAAAGCTCACCACGAGATCTATTCAAGTATATAAGGAACATATTGCAGTGGTGTAAACTAAAATTACTGCTGCATCGTGTGTGTTCCAGCTGCGCACCTTATCACCTGACGAGAGAACAATTGTTAGCCAGAGTTCTGGTGTGTGATACGTGGAAACAAATTATTGCAAAGGATCCAAACTTTCTAAACACATGTTACCTGGGCTCAATTCCCTATATACGAAATTTTTCCTATCAGCTCAAGAACGCGCTCAAGAAGATGAAATTCAGTGTTGGCTTCAGATCTCCGACATATTTATATACCATGCTTAAGGGAAACACTGAGAAGTCCCCACCTTCCAAAGAAGCAGGTGTTTATGCCATTCCTCTACTATATCCGGACGGCTACCAGCGATACTACATTGGAATGACTAAATGTTCATTTAGAATTAGAGTCAACGAACATAAAAGGGACAGAAATAACGGCAAAGTAACCACGCCCCTATTCAGAGAAGTCAAGTTCAAGTCCGCTGATCCGATGTGGGATGACGTAAAACAAATTAGCTTTCTACTCCACCCCAAAATCTACTACCATTCGCGAAACTTTTGAGATCATAACCAACAGCGAGTCGTGCAATGATAGCGTCTCACTGCAGTTGCCACGAGTTTCGAACCAGTTTTTCAAATAGTGATTGACTCTTGGTTTTCCTTCCACGATTCCGCGTGCTAAACGAGCATAATGCCTCGTGTCTTTGGATACCTGATTACGTTCGCATCTCTTCGTTATTGTTAAGTCAAGTCACCACGTTCAAATTGTTGAATCGTTCTATTATTTAGTTTGCAGTTTGCTGTCTACCTTCCTTAAAAAAGCAATCTGGTTGATGTGCAAAAGCTTGGAGACTTTTATTTCTATTCTACACCAAGAAATTTCGGATCACTAGTATAGTTACTATTTAAGTACAGTAATAACTGCCGATGAAACATGGGTATATTATTACGACCCCCTCACGAAGCGCGCAACGAGTGTCTGGAAACACACAGGCTCACCTCCTCCGAAAAACGCCAGCCAAACCGATTCAGCTAGGCAGGTGATGATAATAATTTTCTTTGATCCTAAAATTGTAGTCTACCATCATGTCGTTCCTCCACAAACTACTGTCAGTGCCGAGTATTACATTTCAGTCTTAAAGCATCTGCGACGACACAAATAAATTAAGCGACTGAAACTGGTGGGCAAGCGGACCCTGCACCATGATAACGCCCGTCCACATGTGGCTGTTGTGTTCAACAGTTTCTTACGAAATGTAGTATTGAAATCATGCCACAGCCTTCTAAAATCCTGTTCTCGCCCCGTGCTATTTCTGGTTGTTTCCAACAATGAAGGAGAAGTTCCGTGGCGGCGCAACATTCAACACAGATGTTGATGTTATTCAGGCTGTAAAAGGGTCGCCAAACAGCCTCCACAAAATGCCTTCGCTACATGCTTTGAAAAGTGGACTGAACGATGGGGCCGTTGCATGTCATCCGAGGGAAGATACTTTGAGAAAGAATAACATATATTTTGCTGTACCTATATTTCTTCATTTTGTGTGATTTTACAATCAGTTTTTACGGAAAGGCCGTTGTGTGTTATAAAAGCATCGGTTTCTCATATGACGAAATAAGACAAAATTCACAATTATTTTATGAGAGGATAGCGTTCGAAGCGTTCACAAAAAGCAGCGCATAAAATTGCAACAAATGCGCTTTTCTACTATTTCTTAAAGGCTTGGATTATATCGGAAAACGCCCTCCTCATAGGGATACGAGAGCAACTGCAAAGTGGAGAGTATGTTGAAGTCGCTAAATTGAATGCTATTATGATGCACGTTAAAAGCTTATGAGTTACGAGCTAACGACACTAAGAAAGACTTTTATTGACGCGATGGGAGAGCTCCGCGTAATGAAGGAAGGAGCGAGCGCTACCACCCCATGACATCCCAGTTCTCTCTCTCTCTCTCTCTTTTCCTCTGTGAGAGCGATGCTCTTTGCAGAGCTCTGCAGGAAAGCACGATGTGCAGGCGCATATCTCCGCAGGCTGCCGGACTCAGCATCCTTCGGATATCAATCCTTCCAACCCTTCACATTTCCCCCGCAGGTGTTCATATCTACAGGTATTCTCGGTAGAAACATTCTATCAAATTCCCACGCAGAATTTTATCCGCTCCACTTCCGGAATTTGTGCTTCTATTTTTAACTCACTGTTTTCTCCCTTCTCAGTGTGTTTCGTAACTTTATCCCTTTCTCGCTAGATATTTTGCATTTTTGATTAGTACTATTTTGCTAGAAGTTTCTCTTGATTTCGCCACCGCACAGGTGAGGGCGTACCTGTTGCTGCTGCTGGTGCTGCTGCTGCTCACTGGTGAATGTTTGGTGAGTTCCCGGGTTCCTTCGCAGGGTCAAGATGGTGCCTGGTAGGGAAGGATTCATCTCGACGGTGGTCGCATTTGGACCTCGCCTGATCCTCTCCTTTTGACGGAAGTCATGACCTGAAGGGTGGGACTCGTCGGCAGTATGTGCGGAAACTGACTGCGAACTTCTCGCCGTCTTTGGGGGTCTAAGGTCACCGGAACCACCATAGGGAAGTTTAGAGTCGAAGGCACCCATAGAAGCATGCGGCTCAACGAGTGGCAACTGTTGCATTTGGCTGAGAAGGCTCAGCACGACAATGGTATGCGGGGATACCTGTGCAAGCGAACCTCGGAAAACAGCAAATGGCAGCTTAGATGGTTCTTACTCTACCAAAATCTACTCTTCTACTACGAGAACGATAGTTCGCCAAGACCATCCGGAGCCGTTTTCTTAGAGGGAAGTTACTGCGAAAGACTCGTCACTCCAAGTACAGGCAAAAGTGCCGCCAACATTCCTCAGGTAGGTTCCTCTTCAAATTTTTGCTTTTATGTTTGAGATGTCTTTCAGAAACTTTCTTCAATCCATTTAGAGATTCTTTATTCAAGCCGATTCTGAACCCAGATGTGATATCTACAGTACCAGAAGCATTCAGCAAGTTCTAAGCCTAACATATCTGCGTGTTTTGTTCTAGCAGCATTCCTACTTCACGTTCGTATGAAGTTCCAGGAACTTCAGTTCACTAAATTAGATATTTGTTTCAGCTGCGTAAAAGTCTTTACGGTGTATTAAAAACTCTACGCTTTGTAAGCCCTACACGTCTTTGCCGCCGGAATATATTCCACAGTTTCAGAAACGAGGAATCAATCGACTATGGTACAAAACATCGGCTTTCATTTTGCGATCGTGAATATAGTTTTCGAAAATACTTTATTTGGCTAGAAATGTAATCACCTGATGGTACGTCCCATTTAAAATTTTTCTTGTTATCATTTGTTAAAGGAAAACGTCACTATTTGTGTTCCAACAATTGATATCCAGTATCAGTACTGTCAGCATCCACGCACTTTTGTGAAATACTCTGGATTGGGACTTACTGAATGTCCTCCGCAAACAGGTTTCTAAAACAAAATATTAAAGAAACTCCAATAATGAATTTAGTTCTTCATATAAATTGTAGCTCTTTTTATTTTAATACTACGGAAAAAATTGTTCACAGATACTTGAGAAATAAATTAATATTTTAATCTGAGTTCGCTTTTGTTTGTAATTTTAATATTGAACAAATAACCACAGAGTAAAATAATTTACACAGTAACTATTTCTCTTCTCCAAATTGAAAAAAAAAACCCATGCCAACTCCTTTGAAGAGGTATCTCAGGGAAGAAGTAAGATGTTCGTCGTAAAAAAAAAAAAAAAAAAAAGGGAAAATTTAGACAAACGTTTCTAATTAAAAAATGCTGCGATACGTTTCAGTTTTCAGTAATTGAGAAATCAAATCACGAACGCTGATTTAAATTTAGCTCACGACAAATACAATTTGGCCTTTCATCACACAATAAAATTTATGAAATCCATTCCGTTCGTTTCCAAGCAGGGAAGCTACGCTACAGATAGTATTTTTCTTGGCACGGTAGTTATTTACAAATAGTTCATGTAAACGATACATGCGTAAACCCACAAGGAACTTAAGATTCCGTATATATTGATTGCAAATCAGTTTTTGTGTTATCTACATATTTTCGTGTTTATTGTGTACTAAAGAGTAACGAGAAACGCATTAAAAACAGAAATGTAATCACCTGATGGTACGTCCCATTTAAAATTTTTCTCGTTATCATTTGTTAAAGGAAAACGTCACTATTTGTGTTCCAACAATTGATATCCAGTATCAGTACTGTCAGCATCCACGCACTTTTGTGAAATACTCTGGATTGGGACTTACTGAATGTCCTCCGCAAACAGATTTCTAAAACAAGATATTAAAGAAACGCCAATAATGAATTTAGTTCTTCATATAAATTTGAGCTCTTTTTATTTTAATACTACGGAAAAAAATTGTTCACAGATACTTGAGAAATAAATTCATATTTTAATCTGAGTTCGCTTTTGTTTGTAATTTTAATATTGAACAAATAACCACAGAGTAAAATAATTTGCACAGTAACTATTTCTCTTTTCCAAATTGAAAAAAAAAACCATGCCAACTCCTTTGAAGATTTATCTCAGGGAAGAAGTAAGATGTTCGTCGTAAAAAAAAAAACAAAGGGAAAATTTAGACAAACGTTTCTAATTTAAAAATGCTGCGATACGTTTCAGTTTTCAGTAATTGAGAAATCAAATCACGAACGCTGATTTAAATTTAGCTCACGACAAATACAATTTGGCCTTTCATCACACAATAAAATTTATGAAATCCATTCCGTTCGTTTCCAAGCAGGGAAGCTACGCTACAGATAGTATTTTTCTTGGCACGGTAGTTATTTACAAATAGTTCATGTAAACGATACATGCGTAAACCCACAAGGAACTTAAGATTCCGTATATATTGATTGCAAATCAGGTTTCGTGTTATCTACATGTTTTCGTGTTTATTGTGTACTAAAGAGTAACGAGAAACGCATTAAAAACAGAAATGTAATCACCTGATGGTACGTCCCATTTAAAATTTTTCTCGTTATCATTTGTTAAAGGAAAACGTCACTATTTGTGTTCCAACAATTGATATCCAGTATCAGTACTGTCAGCATCCACGCACTTTTGTGAAGTACTCTGGATTGGGACTTACTGAATGTCCTCCGCAAACAGGTTTCTAAAACAAGATATTAAAGAAACGCCAATAATGAATTTAGTTCTTCATATAAATTTGAGCTCTTTTTATTTTAATACTACGGAAAAAAATGTTCACAGATACTTGAGAAATAAATTCATATTTTAATCTGAGTTCGCTTTTGTTTGTAATTTTAATATTGAACAAATAACCACAGAGTAAAATAATTTACACAGTTACTATTTCTCTTCTCCAAATTGAAAAAAAACCCATGCCAACTCCTTTGAAGAGGTATCTCAGGGAAGAAGTAAGATGTTCGTCGTAAAAAAACAAAACAAAGGGAAAATTTAGACAAACGTATCTAATTTAAAAACGCTGCGATACGTTTCAGTTTTCAGTAATTGAGAAATCAAATCACGAACGCTGATTTAAATTTAGCTCACGACAAATACAATTTGGCCTTTCATCACACAATAAAATTTATGAAATCCATTCCGTTCGTTTCCAAGCAGGGAAGCTACGCTACAGATAGTATTTTTCTTTGCACGGTAGTTATTTACAAATAGTTCATGTAAACGATACATGCGTAAACCCTCAAGGAACTTAAGATTCCGTATATATTGATTGCAAATCAGGTTTTGTGTTATCTACATGTTTTCGTGTTTATTGTGTACTAAAGAATAACAAGAAACGCATTAAAATCAATATTCTCTTCATCTTTTCTTTCCACGAAAAGAAATATTTTAGAAACATAATCGTTTTCAAACATAAAGTTTTATTTGCTATTTAATAAAGCGAAAAGAGTAAAGTGAGTTCTCGCCGTGAACAGGATATTGTAAGCTTAAAAACCCGAAATAAGCAAAAATACCATGAATTGATGTCTGAGGGTCGTTATAATAATAAAATTTGCTGCGAACTGAACGCTTGTAACGAACATTGTAACTGATATTGTTTGTTGCCTAACAAAAGATGAACAAAAATAGAACAAAATATGTTTTTACTTCCACTCCATTTATCTTAGGATGAAGCAACAGAAACAAAAATGTGATGAAGATCTGGGTATACGAGAAAAACCAAGACAACACGTTTCATTCATAAGTTCAAGAGGGTAAAAATAATGATTTCGGATAAAGGAAAAAAATAATTCAAAAGTTTCAAAGAGAGGAGGAAGTAAATTTCGCAAATTGATGCCTGCTGTTCAGGGAGAACATTTTGAGAAAGTTAAATGTTTTATACAAGGAGATAGATAGAAGCGGTGAAAATAGTGTACAAGTAAATTAATAATTTAGTATACGCGGCAAATTGGTGGCAGTAATTAACCTCAAACAGTTTGAAAAATCTTAATTGTGACTTACAATAATAGAAACAGATAAAGGAATTTATGCATGTCGAGGTAAAAGGTGCAACGCAAAAGACGTAGAGTCAAGCGAATTTATGATTGCAATTCCTTTTACGCAGTTCAGAAAATTTAAGTCTTAAGCAGCTGTTGTGCCCGAAACCAAAATTTCCTGCGCTCCCCAAAGGGAGATGTTTACATAGAGGTCGAGGTTTACGAAAGCTACTGTAAAACAATTCCTTTCATTCTTTCGTCTCAGCAGGACCGACCATATACCTACCACCAGCAGACAGTGCTCCCTTCTAGAATTTTATTCTCTTCCCCATCACCAAAGTCATGATGGCGATACATCAACATGACACGGACATCATGCCACTGGAAAGAAAGAAATGACTCAAAGAAACAAATTTCCTTAAACGTGTTGCAGTACAGCAAGAATTCAACTCTTTCATCATAGACAAGGCTCTAACAAAATTCCAGAAACCGAAGCCTATCTCCACGTCAACTCCTGTGATGCACAATATTAGGAAATAGTTCTGCCATTATTCAATTCTCCCGTGACGTTGCCATTAAAATTTCAAAAATTCCCCAAACCTTTAATTTTAAAGTGATCCTTAAACCCATAAATAAAATGATTTTTTTAGGATCAAAGGACTGTGTTTAAGATGAAAACTAGTGGGGAATTTATCAAATTTCATGTGAATGTGGCCCTTGGTAGATAAGACATACCGGTAGAGCCTTGCGCTTTTGCTTGAAAGAGCACAAAATCTATATTCGGAACTGTGACCTAAAGAAGTCATCGATGGCTAAACACTGTTACGAAACGGACCATACATTTTTTTGAAGAAGCAAAATTAATAGACAAGCCAGATTCAACCACGAAACATGATATTTTGGAAGCTTTTCATATATATCAGAATTCTTCGCAACTTGTTAATGACATGGCATCCACACCATTTCTATCAAGAACGTGGAAGCAACTAACCAAAGCCCGTGACTGTAAACACCATTTATGATATCATGTACAATTTGAATATTTAAATAGTACATGATATCATAAAATGGTGCCCAGCGAAACCCTGGTCGACTTGATAAAATAAAATATTTGTGACAAAGAATACGATACGATATTTGAAAAAGTTTTAGGAAGGGAGTGTCTGACCCTAGGTCTAAACTACCCTTAGAAATAGGAAGCTAGGAGATTTGAGTAAGTCAACTCAATAGGAAAGACAAAGAGAAAAATTGAGTAAAAGGAGAGGATGATATATCTTTCGACTGTGAACCGTGACACCAGTCCGGGGGATGGGGGAAAAGGGGGAACAAGCACCGCACAACACCATCCGGCCGCCGACACACCAGGGGGTCACTGCAACTCAACGAGACCAAATCCAAATGCCTGAGCAGAATCCATTTTCAACGTCTCGATGCCAATCTGAAAAAGAAGGGGTGGTGGTCTGTCTAACACCCACCAGTGTTCGCATACTTACTCTCTCTGTCAAGGGGCGTAAACGATCGCCGTCTCAGTTCTGGGATAACTAAGGAATTCGTTGGGATTGTAGTCAACCGCGTGCCTAACAAGTTCATTAGGGTGAGTTTCCGCTTTCTTGAAGAACTTCTTGGCGAGTCTGGTGGAAAACTCATGTACCTTTCCGATTCCAAGTGTGTTCTTCAGGATCCGAAGTGGGGTCAAAGGGGGAGCCCTAGTGATCATTCAAAGTGCTCTGCTCTGCACCTTCTCGGTTCTCTCTCGCTGATTCCTACTAATACCAATCCAGATGGAGGAGGCGAAGGTAAGCACCGGACAAACGTTGTATTTTCTTAATATATATAATCATCTCAAGACTGCAGTATCTGATTTCAAAAACAAGGATCAGTGTCAATCATCCCCCTAAATCATCACTTTGAATAAAATAGCTAAGCGGAAAGTAACGCTTTGGATGAGCATGTTCACTTGTACCATCTGCGTTCGGTCCACTTCCCAGACAGCGAATATATTCGTTCGAGCTGCTTTCAGTCTCTTTTGCAAACGCCGAGTTAAGTTAATCCAGTTTTATTGTTCAGAAACTAAAACCAATCCAACTGACGAGAGGGATCGCGTCTTTTGGAAACTTTAGATTCTATGGGTTCCTTGCTGCGGCTTGGAAAGGGGCATGCAGAGTATCAGTGTTATCTTACCCTCAATTTGAATCCAAGACTGTGCAGAAGTCCGTGCTGGAGACAAATGGAACTCAGAAGGTGCACATTTAAGTAAAGTTGTTATGAGGAGGGAGACAAAATTTGACATATAGGAGGATATGACCCCCTGCTACGTAATTCAGAAACGAAAAACGATGTTACAGATAAAAGCATAACGAGTTCTACATAATTTAATCCAGGAGTTTTTCGAAAACTTTAAATTCCGCTGCAAGGATATATATATCATCTACATCATCATGATTGTCAACCATTATCAATCCACTGCTGGGCGAAGGTCTCTCCAAGCTTCTTCCACAACGGTCTGTCTTGTGCCAGTCTCCTCCATGTCACTCCCGCATACTTTCGAATTTCATCCGCCCATCTCCCATGTGGTTTTCTTCTGGGTCTTTTCCTGTCCCTTGGAATCCAATCTAAAATTTCGGCTGTCCATCGATGATCGGTCCTTCTGGCAGTATGTCCAGCCTATTGCTATTTCAGGGATTTAACTCTGATCATGATGTCTTTCACTCTTGTCATTTTTCGGATCCACGAGTTCCTCTTCTTATCTATCCTGGTTACACCAAACATGCACCTCTCCATGCTTCTTTGAGTTGTCTGCAGTCTTTGCATGTCTCTTTTAGTTAAGGTCCACGTCTCTGCACCATACGTAAGCACTGGAAGGATGCATTGATCAAACACTTTTCTTTTAAGACATAATGGCATATTGCTCTTGAAAATTATACTGTTTCTTCCAAAAGCTCTCCAGGCGAGTTTTATGCGTCGATAAATTTCTTCTTCAATGTGACCCTCACTTGATATCTGCTGTCCAAGATAAAGGTACGCATCTGTTATCTCCAGCTTTTCTCCATCAATCGATAAATCTTCATTTCTTGTAAAAGCATTGTACATCACTTTTGTCTTCTGAAAGTTCATTTTTAATCCCATTTCTTTACTCTTGTCAGCAAGTTCCTGGATCATACTCTGCAGCTCTGATGGGGTAGTTGCAAAAATGACTACCTCATCAGCAGAACGAAGGTGAGTTAGTTAATCTCCATTAATCTTTATCCCTTTGTTTCCCCAGTTCAGTGATTGAAAGACATTTTCCAAAGTTGCATTAAAGAGTTGCCTTGACTCACTCCTTTTCCAATTTTTATGGGTACTGTATTCTCAAATAGCCGAATCCTTTGCACTTGCAGTTTCATAGATGTTATAAATAATATTAATGTATGCATTTTTAATACCGCAGGATTTCAAACCCACTGTAACTGCTGATGGTTTCACCGAATCAAAGGCTTTTTCATAATCGATGAAAGCCATGCATAATGGAAGTTCATATTCCCTGGCTCTTTCAATTAGTTTTCTCAGTAGGTGGTTATGATCTATAGTGCTGTAGCCACTCCTGAATCCAGCTTGTTCTCTCGGTTGAGCCATGTCCATTGTCACCTTCAAGCGGTGTGAAAGAATTTTAGTGAAGATTTTATAAACCACTGATAGGAGGCTGATAGGTCTGTAGTTCCTGAGATCCTCAATGTCACCTTTTTTATGTAGCAGTATCATTGAAGCATTATTCCAATCCTCAGGAATCTGTTCTTCATTAAGGCACCAAGAGAAAACTTGGGAGAGTACTGTTTCAATTTCTCCACTTGCTTCTTGTATGATGTCTACCGTAATTCTATCTTCTCCTGGAGCTTTTCCCTGTTTCATGTTCTTGATTGCATCTGCAGCTTCTGCTGGGAGGACTGGAAGAACTCTTGTACTATTACCTCTTGTAATGTCTGGAGTACATGTATCATCCCTTTCATATCGTTTTGAGTAGAAATCTTTCACTCTTGTCCAAAATTTAGCCTCTATTTCTTGTTACGGAACCATCTTCTTTTCTCAGAGCCATAATCTGTTTCCTTCCCTTACTCAGATGTCCCTTTCCTCTCTTCAGGCTTTGGTTGTTTTCAATTGCTTTCCTCACTAGTTCACAGTTGAATTTTCTTTTGACTTCAGTGATACTTTTTTGTACTTTCGTCTACAGTGATATATTACGCTCTGGAAGTCACATCTCTTTTAGTTGTCTTCATCTCTTCTTTTTTGCATCAGAACTTTGTATTTTTCTGATAATTTGTTCATATGCAACTTGTTCTTAGTACCAGCTATTTTTGTTGCTGTTTCCATAAGACCCTTGGTTAGTTTTCTGTTAACTTCAGAGATGTCCACTTCTTCCGACGTTAGACCTTTTAGAGCAGAGAATTTGTTCCTCAGTTCCAATTTGAAGGTATTATGATGTTTTTTAAGGTTGATCATGTCAATGCACTTTATTTGTTTTATGAGCTTGCCACGCTCCAGTTTAGTATTGCGGTGCATCTTACATCTTACCATTCAATGGTCACTACCTGTGTTGAACTTGTTCAGCACATTGCAGTATTCCATGACAAATTTTTTGTTACACACAATAAAATCAATTTAACTTGTCAATTCATTGGGATGCCTCCATGTCCATTTAATTTGCGGCTTTTTCTTGAGAAAGGAATTCATGTTGAAAAACTCTTCTGCCTCTGCAAACTCTACGAGAGTATTTCCACGCTTGTTTCTGTTACCATGACCGAATTTACCTACTGAAGTTTCGTTTTGTTGCTGTTGCCCTATTTTCGCATTGAAATCTCCCATAATGATCTTCAAGTGCTACTTGCCTTTATTATTTAGATGACGAATTTCCTCATAAAATTCTTCAATATCTTCTTCAGGATGACTTGTGGTGGGTGCATAAGCTTGAATAATCTGAGACTGGTATCTTCTCGATAGTTGGATAACAAGTCGTGTAGCTCTGTAAGAGGAACTTTCAACTTCTACAACTTTATCCTTCAGTTTCTTGTTTATTATAAATCAAACACCACTAGTTCTGCCAGTATCAGTCCCACGATAGTAGAAGAGATGTCCACTTTTCAGTTCAATGAGATCTTCTCTTTTTCTCCTTACATCAATTAGCCCGACGATGTCCCACTTGATCCTTTGTAGTTCTTCTTCCAATTCAAGAAGCCTTGAATCAGAAGATAGGGAGCGTCCATTATACGTAGCCAAGGCCAGCATCAGAGGGCAGCCTAGTCCGGTCCTCTGGTGATTCTTAGCACCCTCTGCCTTCATGTCGCACTGGCCCCTGCCTTGGCCAGGTACATTCCCGCTGCCGGAGACTGAGGCCCAAGATTTAAGTTGTGGAGTCATTTTGGAGGGGTTTGGCCATAACTCACCACGCTGGCCAAGCGGGTTGGTGAGTGTGGGATAGCATTTCCTCTAATCCCGATGGTATAGTTATACCGCTATGGGCGGTCGTCAGAGCCCCTTTAGTGGGAACAGGATGCACCACGAGAAGGCGGGATTGACATTTATAAAGGAGAGGCTGTGATGTTGCGCATCACCTGACCTTACATCCTTTTATATATATATATATATATATATATATACGGACAACCGATGGGCAACTGAAATTTTAGACTGGATACCAAGAGACAGAAAAATACGTAGAAGAATACCACATTGGGGAAGGGTGGATGAAATTCGAAATCGTGCCGGAGTACCAGGGATTATTGCGGCTCAATACAGACAGTTGTGGAGGAAACTTGGGGACACCTTCATCCAGCAGCGGATTGATAATGATTGATATTGATGATGGTGATTTAAATATATAAAATACACACTATGTAAATATATAACTTTGTGACTCATTTTGGTTTTGATTAGTGGCAGGTCGAAAAATATAAGTCACTGGAAATAAAATAAATGTCACTGGAATGCGACTTTGGTGGACGCTTACACTTTCTAGCATGTCTCCAACTTGTCTTCTGTTACATGTGTTCCTCTTTTATATTCAGTTTGCTCAGGAGCAGACGATTTGACATTTAAGTGTTACAAAGATATCGGAAAGTCATTAACGAAAACTTTTCGATTATTGCAAACAGGATTTTAGAAAGATATTTTTATAACATTTAAACGGTTCCGTCGTTCCAAAGAAGGATGAACGTTTGTCAAATGTAACGAGAGCTTTGTCAAATTGTAACGTTTGTCAATTCGCGTTAGTCATTAAAAACAAAGAACGACAATCAAGAGCAGAATTAATCATAGTAGACTGACTAACCATTAATGAGATGGGTGAAGAAGTGAAACTTTTTTCCCAGTCATTTCAGATTATTTCAGCTCATAGCCTGAGAAAAAGGTGTACCTCAGCTATCGTGTTCAATGATCGCTAAAGGAGGAGAAATAAATAACACAACTTCTTTTTTGAAAGCCTCAACCCTCTTGAACGTACAGAACCAAACGAATGTGGTAGCAAATAACATACAATGGAGTCTGTGATTGTGACGTTTCCTACAACGTAAAGAGTAAATAAAAAAATTATAAGTGCTATATGGAAATAATTAAGCAAAACTGCTACGGAGCTGCTGTAATCCATTGTCCATTCAAAAACATTAATTTAAGAGGTGCTTCCAGCACAGCAAGAAACTATGGCAGAAATGTGTACAGCAAAGGGCCTTATTTTGAAGGGGTTACATTCCCAACAGTAAAAGTGAAATACCTTAGCTCTTGAAAATTCAATCTCAGTGCATACGAATCCTAGCGTTCAGCGGCCGACCTTAGATCACTGCGGCTATCAGAGATATTAAACATCCAACTGCGAAAAGAGGTAAATTTTAGATGTTTTTTTTTATTCAATGGGGGTATATTTGAATTTGTGGGGAATTAGTTTGACAACTCACTTCACTTTCCACCAGCCCCTCTTAACGTAAATTTAAGAAAAATAAGGTTCCTCACAGAACAGCTGTGGATGATTGGATTGCTTTAATATTCCGAAAAGTCGTTCTGAAGTGTTTCTTTTTGATAGGAGATACTATATTCGGGACTATTTTGATGCTGTGCGTCTTTCCCGACAGTAGTATAACAAATCTCAAGTAAAAAATTTCGATGTAACGAAAATAGGTAACGGAAGTAGTCAAAACCATTGTTGAAATCAGTCATGTCGCATGTTGTCTAATGAAGTTACGCAATAATAATTAATTTCATTGTTGCACAACAATGTATTTTTCTAAACTAACGCGGAAC
This sequence comes from Macrothele yani, assembly GCA_039090855.1. NCBI lineage: Eukaryota > Metazoa > Arthropoda > Arachnida > Araneae > Macrothelidae > Macrothele > Macrothele yani. The sequence goes on along the minus strand of CM077024.1, from coordinate 159,145,285 downwards.
ATTATTTCAGAACGTTTTACATAACCTTAACGACATCTCATTTGCAATATACGTAAACTACGAGAACTGATGCTAAATGTGATAAAAACAATTAACAAGAAAGATGACACCGAATTTTCGGGTGTAATAAGCACGTCCTTTGAATCCGTTCGGACGCAAATTAAATTTATCAAAGCTATTCAAAGTCAATGGAACCGGTATGGAAAACAATAGCATCCAACGGAAGAAAGAAGTTTTTCAATCGGGTTTTTAATCCCTCAGATATTGCTGTAAACTGAATCATGAGCTTACACCCTCTGGTTGCAGACTTGCGCGTTAAGAAAAACAGGAATTTGTATGAGAAACATTTTTCACCGAAAACGCTCTCCAACACAGAAAGAATTTTTCAAATCGGACTCTTAGAAACAGAGATATCGGCAAAAATAAGATGTGACTTTACACGTCCCTTGGTGGGAAAACCATGCATTATTTTAGGAAGAAAGTATTCTCAAAAGGTTTATCCATATGTGCCGTATCGGTGCAAGAAAAAAAAATTATTCGAGTTTACAGGATCTCAGATTTTTCTACAAATACATCAGAAGCAGATATTGGCACTTATGCCGCATGATGTCCAAACCATTCTTTACCAAACATTAGAAATTATGTGAAAAATACTTTCCATCAGGTCTTGTAGGCGATACAGGTAGAATTTTTCAAATCGGAGTTTTAGGAGCAGAAATAACGCAGAAAACGCAATTTATCTTTGTGCCCCCTAGCGAAAAATCTATGATTTACTTGAAAATTTTGAATTTGCAGGACAAACATTTTGCATCGGAAACACTATCCAACAAAGAAGGAATTTTTCAAATCGAACTTTTAAAAGTAGAGATATTGACAAAAATAAGATATACATCTACGCCCCCTGGCGTAGAAACCATACATTATTTCAAGAAGAAAATGTTCCTAAAGGGTTTGTTGACATGAGTAGTATCGGTCAACAAACAACTTTTTCAATCTAGAGTTTAGAAGCTCATATTTTGCTGCAAATACAACAGAAGCGGAAATTAAGACTTACGCCACCTGGTGGCCCAACCATTTTTTACAAAAATTAGAAATTATGTGTAAAGGATTTCACATCAGTAGCTGTATCCGGTGCAGAAAAATGTTTTCAAATCGGAGATTTAGAAACAGGGATATAGGGGAAAAGCTATTTACCTATACGTCCCCTAGCGGAAAGTCTATGAATTACTTGAAAATTTTGAAATGATATGAAAGACATGTCACACGGAAAACACTATCCAACAAAGAAGGAATTTTTCAAATCGGACTCCTAGAAGTAGAGATATTGACAAAAATAAGATACACATCTACGCCCCCTGGCGAAGAAACTGTGGAATATTTTAAGAAGAAAATATTCCGAAAAGGTTTATTGATGTGAGTGGCATCCGTCCATGAAATATCTTTTTCAATCGATATTTTAGAAGCTCAGATTTTATGGCAAATACATCAGAAGCAAAAATTAACACTTACGGCCCCTGGTGGCTAAAGTATTCTTTACCAAAAATTAGAAATTATATGAAAAATATTTTCCATCAGGAGGTGTAACCGCTGAAGAAAAAAGTTTTTAAATCGGAGGTTTAGAAGAAGAGTTATCGGGAAAAATGTAACTTACTTTTGCGCCCCCTAGCCGGAAAATCGATGCGTAATTTGAAAAAGTAAATATATCTAAAATACTTTTCGACATAAATGGAATCGAAAGATAAAAGAATTTTTTCAATCGGATGTTTAGAAGCGAATATATGTGGAATAAAACGTATTTTTGAATTCGACATCATCTGCATTTACGCCGTCTAGCGGCGAAATTGTAAATCGTAAAAAAAAAAAACCGAAATAAAAGATCATCATTCTCATATTTCGAGTTTCCTAATGCAAAAATAATTTTTCAAATCGGACAAATAGTTGCAGAGATATCGTGGGTACAGACGGACGGACGGACACACCGATAACATAAGCACGATCTTTATTTACAAAAGACGTGCAAAAAATGCAATAATGCTTTGAAAACAGTGCATCGTAAAGAAATTTGGCTATTTCTCGACCCTAAGAGGGCTGGGGGTTTACGTTTTATTGATGAGAGCTTGAAAATGATTTATATCATAATGCAGTGTAACTGTAGATAACCTACACCAAATTTTAGCACTTTCCCTCTCAAACACGATTTCGATTCAGCTTTTCTTTTTATCTTGAGATTAGATTTTAGCATGCGCGTGCGCAGATGGACACTTGTAGGTACATCACATTTCATCCGTGCTAGGATCGTTTCTTACGCAAAAAAAATAATGATAATAATAATAATAATAATAATAAAAATATAATAATAAAAATAATAATAACAAGAAAGATGACACCGAATTTTCGGGTGTAATAAGCACGTCTTTTGAATCCTTTCTGACGCAAATTAAATTTATCAAAGCTATTTAAAGTCAATGGAACCGGTAGGGAAAACAATAGATCTGACGGAAGAAAGAAGTTTTTCAGTCAGGTTTTTAATCCCTCAGATATTGCTGTAAACGGAATCGTGAGCTTACGCCCTCTGATTGCGGACTTGTGCTTTAAGAAAATAATGAATTTATATGAGAAACATTTCCCACCGGAAACGCTCTCCAACACAGAAAGAATTTTTCAAATCGGACTCTTAAAAAAAAAGTTATATCGACAAAAACAAGATGTGACTTAACGTGCCCTGGTGGGAAATCTATGCATTATTTTAGGAAGAAAGTATTCTCAAAAGGTTTATCCATAGGAGCGGTATCGGTCCAAGAAAAAGAAATTTAGTCGAGTTTTCAAGAGCCCAGATTTTGCTACAAGTACATCAGAAGCAGAAATTAACATTTATGCCCCCTGGTGGCTAAACCATTTTTTACCAAACATTAGAAATTATGTGAAAAATATTTTCCATCAGGTCTTGTACGCGATACAGGAAGAATTTTTCAAATCGGAGTTTTAGGAGCACGCAATTTACCTTTGTGCCCCCTAGCGGAATGTCTATGATTTACTTGAAAATTTTGAATTTATAAGAAAAACATTTCGCATCGGAAACACTATCCAACAAAGAAGGATTTTTTTAAATCGGACTCTTAGAAGTAGAGATATTGACAAAAATAAAACATACATCTACGCCCCTGGCGTAGAAACCATGCATTATTTGTAGAAGAAAATGTTTCTAAAAGGTTTGTTGACATGAGTAGTATCGGTCTACAAACGACGTTTTTTTTCAATCGAGAATTTAGAAACTCATATTTTGCTGCAAATACAACAGAAGCGGAAATTAAGATTTACGCCCCCTGGTGGCCAAACCATTTTTTTACAAAAATTAGAATTTATGTGCAAACGATTTCCGATCAGGAGCTGTATCTTGTGCAGAAAGAATTTTTCAAATCGGAGTTTTAGAAGCAGAGATATAGGGGGAAACGCAATTTACTTCTACGCTCCCTAGCGGAAAGTCTATGAATTACTTGAAAATTTGAAATTATATGAAAAACATGTCACACTGAAAACACTATCTAACAAAGAAGGAATTTTTCAAATCGGACTCCCAGAAGTAGATGTATTGACAAAAATAAGATATACATCTACGCCCCCTGGCGGAGAAACTGTGGAATATTTGAAGGAGAAAATATTCCGAAAAGGTTTATCGATGTGAGTGGCATCAGTCCATGAAATAATTTTTTCAATCGATATTTTAGAAGCTCAGATTTTATGACAAATACATCAGAAGCAAAAATTAACACTTACGCCCCTGGTGGCTGAAGTATTCTTAAACAAAAATTTGAAATTATATGCAAAAGATTTTCCATCAGGAGGTGTATCTGCTGAAGAATTTATTTTTCAAATCGGAGCTTTAGAAGAAGAGTTATCGGGAAAAATGTAATTTATTTTTACGCCCCCTAGCGGGAAATATATATGTAATTTGAAAAAGTAACTATATCTAAATTACTCTTCGCCATAAATAGAATCGAAAGATAAAATAATTTTTTCAATCAGATGTTTAGAAGCAAATATGTGGAATAAAATGTATTTTTGAATTCGACATCATCTGCATTTACGGTAGCGGCAAAATTGTACACCGTAAAAAAAAAAAAAAAAAACGAAATAAAGGATTATCATTCGCATATTTCAAGCTTCCCAATGCAAAAAGATTTTTTCAAATCGGTCTAATAGTTGCAGAGATATCGTGGGTACAGGCGGACGGTCGGACGGACAAACCGATAACATAAGCACGATCCTTTTTTACAAAAGACGTGCTAAAAATGGGACATGTTGTATTTACGCCGCTTCTTGACTGATACCCAGGTCTCCTGTGGAAACTCGTATCAGCTTAACAACACCAGTCAATGATGATTTTGTTGTTTATGTTTGATTGTCACATTCTGTGTTTCGTATATTTCGAATAAAGAAGATAATAATAATAATAATAATATTGTTATTATGTCGGCCCGACATCGTCCTGTTTGACAAGGAGAAGTCAACATACCTCATTGACATAGCCGTGCCCAACACGTGCAACATCCAGAAGACACACGAAGAGAAGCTGTCAAAGTATAACGACCTACCATACGAAGTCGAGGAAATGTGGCACATGGAGAACGTCACCACCGTCACCGTAATAATATCAGCCACAGGAGTTGTACCTAAGACCATTTACAGCTCTATACAGACACTAGACCTTCAACCTAACACCTATATGGAACTACAGAAAGCAGCTATCCGGAACACTTTATAACGAAGTAAATTTCTCCGTCATTTTTATCCGCGCCAGGATTCGAACCCGGGTCCCCTTATTCCGGAATAAGTTGCTCTACCAATTGAGCTAAGCGGATGTTGATTCTAATTGCTATCTGCCTTTATGTCGTGTGCGTCCTGCTGGCAGGTACGTCACATCTCCTGGTATACGTTACAATTTGTAGGATAGTAAGGAAATTTCTGAACAACTGAGAGAAAGAAATACCACTTCCCGGACTTGATACGTCGTACCCGTCCCGGAAGGAGGAGAAGAAAAACCCCAGGAAATAATAATAATAATAATAATAATAACAATAATGGTATTTCTACAGACTAACATGCAGACGGATGACGGGAAGGAGAAACTTTTTACAATTCCTGTTCCTCTCAGTCACAGAAAGTATTCCTTCATTCGGATAATTGCTAGAAGAGATACCCTTTCTGCGGACAAACAGACCGACAAGCTGTACATTGGATTGACACATGGAGAGATGTCTGAAATGTTTCCTCATGCTGTCCTTTAAAGTGAGGGAAAGAATTATTTCAACAATGGAGACATTTCGAAGGAGAAATATTGTTTCTGCGAGCGGACAGACAGACCGATGATGGAGGAACAGACTCTTCAAATCTTGTGTATATGCCCTTCTTTATCAATCACAGGTAAATTTCTTCACTGTGATAGTCAGAAAGAAGCGGAGGTGTAATTTCTGAAAACGGAGGGTGGGACAACGTGACGATTTAGTTGAAGGAAAAAGAGAAGAATGAATTCTGATGTATTCTGTTATCTTATCTGATAGGAAAAACTATTGCAGTCCTACTTTTTGCGGGCTTCTATAAGAGGAGATATAAGTTCAGCGAAAGGACGGACCAACCAATTGGCAAATGGTTGATCAGACGGGGATGCACTGAAATTTCGTGCTCATGTTTTCTGCTACAGGGCAGAGGAAGAATTTTTATTATTCGACATTTTAAAGTGGAGTTATAGTTTCATCAGAAAAATAGTCGGATGAAGGAAGGTTGATGAACTGAAAAACAGACATGTATAACTTGTGCGAATGTCTTTCTCTATCAGTCACAGAAAAAAAAATTCTTGAATCTGATCATTAGGAGCAGAAATCTGATTTCGGAGGACGAACAGACAGACCAACTGGCAGTTAGAGGGAGGAAGAAGTGATGCTTGAAATCTTGTGATTTTGTATGGTATTTCATAGGTAGAAAGTTTCAGGAAATTAGCATTTCGAAGCGGAGAGAGAGAGGGTGAGGAGAGAGAGGGAGGGAGAGAGTGAGACAGAGAGGGGCAGAGAGAGAGGGAGTGAGCGGGAGAGAGAGAGAGGGAGAGAGAGGGAGAGAGAGAGAGAGAGAGAGAGAGAGAGAGAGAGAGAGAGAGAGATTCCTGAATGCTATTTAGGTACGGAATGCGACTAATTAAATTTAAATAAAGGTACGGAATGCAAAATAAACAAAATGAAGGTACGGAATGCGACTAATTTGCCCAAGAGAAACTGACGCATAGCCGTTCGTTCATCTGTTAGTCAGTTTGTCTCGCTGTCCGTCCGTCCTACCTGTTGCATCAACATTTCTATTGGTCAGGTGTAGTTGCTGCTGATCAACAGACAGAGGGATGAAGGGAAAATGCGGAATGTCCAGATTATTCACCGTTCTGCACGTCAGCACTTTCTCTTTACAATCTGTATGTGCGCACAGAAAACTTTTGCTCTGTAAATTGATTGCTCTGCTTCTATGAATGAAATTTAACAGTATTCAGATATTCGTTCCACGCAGAAACTCGCTTGCTCAATATTGTCCCACCTTTATAAATACGAGTACCATATAGTACTGTATAAATGTTCGTGCAGTGTTTCCGAATTTGAATAAAAATAAAATGGCTTATGGTACTACATAAATGTCCATTGCCTTGCGTTCTAACTATACTTAAAGTTGATTGTTGATTCTCTGTTGCAAAAAATCATCCCGTTTCTTAGATAAAAGCTCTCATGAATACTGGCTCAGTAAATCATTTCCTCCTGCGACAAAGCATGCTCAGTTCAAACGAGTGCATTGCAGAAAATTCGACTTAATAACGCAACAGGATCCTTATCGGAGTTAGTGTAGGTTAAAAAAATGGTGTGGCTACTTTATAGCAAACGAGCCCCTGTTTTGCGGATGTGGACTTCAATTCCACGTCATCCTTCTCCGGAGCGGATACTCTCCCGACTGAACTACGACGGTACGGCTTATCATTGCAGCTTGCTGTTTTGACTCATGCGCCACCTCAGTGGTACACCAGAAGTTTGTTACCTTACCTGTATGCCACGATTTTTAATAATAAATCTTTTATGCACCGCGACCTCCAACTCAAAAACTAAACTGTTTTTCAGCATGATATGTACAAGGGATTATTTTTTCGTTTAGGGTTGAACAACAACTATAAAAAATTTGAAGTGCCCACTCGTCCTGAATTTGGGCTCTGGTCATTGGTTATGCGTGCGACTTAATTCTGCATCCGGGACTCGAACACAGACCTTACGGGTACTAATGGTCAGAAGCCTACGCCTCTTCTCATTCGGCCACCTGTGCTACCTAAGAATTTTTATGACCAGTTTTGTAAATGCAGGCATCAATTTGAGAATGCAAAAGTACTTTGTGAAAACATTGAAGTAATCAAAATTTTACAAGTATATTTACGGTTAATTTTCTTATATGAAAGCTGCCACTAAATTCCCCAAAAATATTGCAAATATTCTTTTACAGTATTCTCAAAACCGCAAGGAAAAAGCTATTGCTTTTCTAATTTTTGTTTTGTGAATCATTTTGTTTTAATGTCAATAACAAAATAAAAACGAATAAAATTTGCCCTCTTTTTGATGAATTGGCAAACAAAGCTGAAACTAAAAATAAAATGAAATAAAATAATTGTCTCTCTCTTTTATGAAACAAGACAAGATGTTTTGAATACACTAAACGTGTCTTTGTCGTATTTCAAAGTTTTCCGTCATAGAATTGGTCAATAAATGCAAAATAAATAAAATGTATTAACTGGAAATAAACACGAAGACATTTTATGTAAAAAGTACGCATTTGTACCTTGAAAGTTTTCACACTGAAATCAACTGTAATGCATCCTGGTCTATATTGTGTACCAATACAACCCATCAACATGCTAAAAAGACAAGGAAAGAAAGCTAGCAGTCGAACGACAATAAAGAGCAAAGATACTCAAGTAAGTGTTTTTAATCATTTTGTTTGAGTGTAAACTGTAATGAGATATTTCTGTGTCGTAGGTAAGTATGTAAACTGTTTTTAGTCTAAGAGCTTATGTAAATAACATGTTTATCCCTGGAGTACTCCAAACAGAAAACAATTATCTTAATACCATTAAGATTGCCGTTCTTCGAAGACAATCCAATACTTATTGTCGTTACTTTTGAGTTTGATTGATTTAAAATATTTCGAGATTTCAGTTTTAATAAATGGAAAAAAAGCATTTCGAAGTACAGTGTAAGTTCCTGCAGAATCATTGATCCAATTTCTGCGGAATGTAAATTTTTCGTTCACTTTAGAAAATCAGCAGAAATAGGTTTGTTGAAAAACAGTAAAAGCGATTAACTCTTTAGGAATTCGAAAGCTTAATTCCTTTTCAAAAGACCAAATCTGTGCATTCTGGAAAGCCGCTTGCTTGGAAATTTCGAAAACAGTTCAAAAGACAAAAAATGAAACATTTGCAGTACGTAAAAAAACTAAGTTTTTTTACTTATGTACATATTATTCCTATGTTGGTAGAAAGGAATTTTTCAGTGATTGCCAGGTCTTTATCCATGCAAATATACACTGAGTGGCCACTTTATTATGACCACCCCCTCAGTACTTCGTTGGGCCACCTTTTGCCCTTAATACTGTGCCGATACTTCGAGGCATGGACTCCACGAGATGTTGATAGGTGGTTTGTGGAATCTGAGACCATGCGTGATGAATAGCCCTTTCCAGGAGTGTGAGATTGCCGGGTTGTGGATCCAGCTATCTCATGGCTTGTTCAACTTCATCCCACAAAATCTCAATGGGGTTGAGATCTGGAGATCGTGGGGGCCACGTAAGAAAAGTAAACTCCCCGCCATGTTCCTGAAACCAATCCTGTACAATACGAGCACTATGGCAGGACGCATGATCTTGTTGAAGGTAGCCATTGCCATTGGGATAAACCATCCGCATGACAGGATGCGCTTGGTCCACAACGATGTTCAGATATGATGTGCCAGTCAGACGTTGATCAACACGGATTAAAGGGTCAAAAGCATGCCAGGAAAACATTCCCCAAACCATAACGTTGCCTCCACCAGCTTGAAAGGTTGTAGCAATGCACTTGGGGTCCATGCTTTCGTGCTGTTTCCACCAAATTCTCAACCGGCCATCGGCATGGTGCAACTGAAAACGTGATTCATTGGACCACATAATTTGTTTCCAATTATCGGCTGTCCAATCCTTGCGCTCCTGTGCGAACTGGAGACGTTTTCTCTTGTTAACTGCAGACAGGAAAGGTGCTCGAACAGGTCTTCGGGTGCCATATCCCATCCGATGCAGTGTACGGCGAACAGTGCGTGCAGAGATCATTTGAGGAGATCCTTGATTAAGATGGTCTGTAATTTGCTGCACTGTTGCCCTTCTGTTATCTGTGACCAGTCTGGACACTCTCCGTTCCGCCCAAGCAGTCACTAGTCGATGACGACCACACGTTGCACGTAGAGACCAAGTTTTCTGGCTGACAGTCCAATCTTTAAACACTTTAACAACAGCTGCTCTGGAACATTTCACGAATGCGGCGGTTTCGGTGAAACTCGCTCCTACAATCATCCCACGTTGAAAGTCCGTCAAATCGCATTTTTTTACTCATCTCGTCACCCCCAAATCACTTCTATTACTGTCGCCAGCAATAAGATTTCCCTTTTTATACTAGCCTTGCTCTCTGGTGGCAATTGCGTGCAGCCATAGCTCATTTGCTTAAAACTGCCAGGTGGTCAAAATAAAGTGGCCACTCAGCGTAGCTTAATAAGATCAGAAATAATGCGCCTAGGAAAATATTTTTGTGGAAAGAAGGCCAACATGTGATGCACTGCCAGGATTCGTCGACCCTATTTAATATTTTTAAAGTATTTTATATGAAGTACAAAATAAGGAACAATCTTGTGCTTTTCTTCGTTTTCATCCTTTACCAATTATTGCTGAACATAGATCTAACCTGTTTTTATCGAACTGCCGTGTGTTTACTGTTGTGGAGCAATATTCTCTCTATATATCATCACTTCACTTTAATTTTTGACAATCACTTCTGCTTTCATTCTTTGAGATCCATTGAATGCTATTTCATATTTGTATCCATCTTTCGTATTTCAGTCGTTTCATGACAAGGCCAGTTTCATTTTATGTTTTTACAGAATTCAGAGATCCATTTTTCTTCTGCCATTTCTCTTAACTTATGTTTATAATTTAATCGTTTCTTGAAATGTGGAACATTATTAATTCCAGTTGTCTTTCGTCTGGTTTTGCAGCAGTCTACCAGAACACAATCCATATATGAAGGCATTCAAAGCATGGGGGATATTTTTTTTAATTTGTCTTCGTGTAGCCAGAATGTAGATTATTCAATTTTTCTCCTTGTCCTGCGTATTTGTGAAACTTTCCACTCTGTACAGATCCCTTCTTTACTATTGATGATACTGCCTTAGAATTAGGTATTACTTTAAATCTTGTTTTGGCTAAATTTTAAGCATGTTTGAATAATTTCTTTACGGATCTCGTTCAGCGTTATTTGAGATTCTTCTTTATGTTTTGCAGTTAGAACTACGTAATCCACGAAATGAAAATGATTAAGGTTTTCTACTATAAAAATCTTTATCGCAGAACTGTTCGCTTATAAAATCGTAAATATTTCTTCAAGAGCGGCTGGGAATTGTGGTGACCGTCTAGATGAGAAGGCCATGACACTTAGTTAAGTGACATCACACTTTTCCTCAGGTTGAGTCATCTAATTTTAAAATTTTTTTGTTAAAGTAAATAGAGGTTGCTCTGAGACGTGTTAATCTTGCTTAGTTATGTTTTTTTGTTGAATTAAAATAGATCAGTTGGAAAACGTTATAATAATTTTATCTTTTGAATGACTTTTCACTCGAAACTAATAACCGAGCGAGATAGATACATCTCACAGTAACCGCTATTTTCTTTTAAAAAGGAATTTTAAGTAACTGGTCCAGACGGATAGTGTGACTTATGGGCTGCGGGTGGCCTAGTGGGCAACTTTCGTGACTGCCACGGAAAGGACCTCAGGTTCGATTCCAGGTAGGTACGAGCGCTCGATCCACTAAATATCCGTCGTGCGTTGGATGGGCACGTTCAGCCGTCGGACCCCGGGCACTGTCCCCCCGGTAATAAATAAGGGCGTCTTCCTCACCCTTTCTATTTTGCTTCCGTGTCACTTTCCTATCGAGCACTCTAGCCCAAATCTCCTAGCTTCCTATTTCTAAGGGTTGTTTAAGACCTGGGGTCAAATACTCCCTTCCTAAAATCATCTGCATATGATCAAATCTAGTGTGACTTCACTCATTTAAGTGTCATGGAATTCTCTTCTCGAAGGTCACAGAATAGTTTAGAATAGATTAATCTTTCCTATCTCACTCCTCTTTCAACTAAAAACTCACTGTCTTGGTGTTTAATCTTATAGGAGATGCTCGTCACTGTAAATATTTTTCAATATTTTGATGTATGTTTTCTATACTTCGATTCACCCTATGATGAAACTGAGAAGGAAAGTACGTGAAACCTATCACCACGACTAAAAGTAGTTTCCAACATTTCCCGTCAAAATCAACGCATTTATTTCCCAGAATCAACTTTATGTTGTCCTAGCTGTTTAGTTATAAGTACATATAGTTATTTTAGACAAATCTATAAATGATCTGTTTTCAGAAATTAAGTTTTAACATTGGACCAACACACGCATGCGTAGATAAGCAGTGTTTGGGAGAAAGGATGCCAATGAGTTACTGGGGGATGTGAAAGACAACTGCTACAAGAGGACACAGTGGTGAGTGACGCAAATGAACATAACTCTCGGCCGTTCCCGAAGGCTCAGTGAGTGCGTACGCTCTTGAATCTTAAACTTCAGTGTCATCTTAGGGTGAATCGAAGTATAGTACTTTACCCCTCGTTTTAAATCTTTCATTTTCTGCGATTGGTTTCTTTATCAAAGGCTCTTTGAAAATCAAACAAATATTAAAGGTGATATTAAATAAGAAACCAGGAAACTAAAGTTTTAGAGTTTGAGAAATCCTAGGGTATCACATCTATACTGAGAGGGATTTGCAGGAGACCACTGCTCTTGCTAAATTCCGACATGTGCATGACATTTTCTTCTCCTTAAATTCTTACCGAGACTTTTACCCATGGCGGCCTCTGTTTACAGTGAGAATACCGGGTATTTGCCGTCATGTCGGAGTGAGGATGCATTTACGTTTCTGTTCGTTGAAAGAGTATCACTCTGGTTTTCTTTCAATCAACAGCGGAAAGCAAGAGTATTGTGACTAAACTAGCGTGCGAGTGACTCAAATTTCGGTGCAGCACCATTTAATTATGAGCACCCCTATAGACAATAAACAATATTTTTGCCAATTATTTGTAAATTAAAAATCTTAACATTATGACTTATCAGCAGAAGAACACTGCGTTGTACACAGACCTTCACTTTACAGCTTCCCGTACCTTTATGCCTTTCCCAACATTAGATCAGAATACCGAGCAATCAGAAAGTTAGTTAGCTGATATATATATATATATATATATATATATATATATATATATATACTTATTTTCAGCAAATTGATGAGGCATAATTTAAATAGCTTTTTCTAACTTTCTGCTCTTACTAGTTTTTTTTAACACTGCTTTTACTTAATCATAGTACTAGTTGCTCTTGTAAACTTCTCAAAACTTTCACTCGTGAAGACAAAACTACGTTCTAGGATGACACAAGAAAGGCTGAACTCATTGATGCTACTGTGTAATGAACAATCACTAGCTTTTTTTACACAGCTGGAAGATGTGATTGACGAATTATGAAACATGGCTCCATTTGACCCACAAAAGTCGTTGAAAATACAATGTGGATACATTTGTTTCTTTTCTTTTGTGATTTCATATAACGTATAAAATTTTTATAACGCCACCCGGTTTTAATTTTGACAGGGTCATTTGATTATGCACTATACTGACAAAAGTCACCGGACACCCGTTCAAAAGCAAATGAATGGATCCGCTGCGTTGTTAAGATGCGCTATACAGCTGCCAACGGTATAAAAACAAGCCTGCAACTGACCGCGATCGTATCGCACTGTGAGGTTGAGTGAAAATATCGCGGCGAGAAAGAACTAACTTTGAGAAAGGAAATATTGTTGGATGTTATATTAGTGGGTTATCTATAAGAAAAACCGAGAGGCGTTTAGATATACTTAAGTTCTTCATACCATGGAAAACGGAATAACTGGAAGACACAGGGCGTGCCTGAAGAAGCAAAACGTACCGGCAGACAAAAGGAAATCAGTGATAGAGGACGGCGAAGCCTCAGGAGAGTCGTTACAGCTAATCGACAGAGTACTGCACAAGACCTCAGTGTACAGGTGAGTTAAAATGCTGGAACCTCGCTATGTACACGTAACATTCGCAGATAACTCCATTCGATGGGTTACCGTGGTCGTGCGGTTACTCATAAGCCTTTCATCTCCACTCGGAATGCTACTCATCGTTTACCATGGTGTAAAGAACATTTATCGTGGACCGTAGATCAATGGAAACGTGTCCTATGGACTGATGAATCCAGATACACGATCCACCAGCCTGATGTCCGTATGTGGGTATGGCGGCAGCAGGTAGAACGCTATTTACCACAGTGTACTGTTCCTACGGTCAAGTTTGAAGCTGGCAGTGTACTCGTGTGGGAGTGGTTTTCGTGGTATGGTCCTAGCCCATTGGTTATCGTGGACAAACCTGTCAACCAGCACGTCTACCTCGATATTCTGGACAATTATGCCATACCAAATCTGTGGCAATACTATGGAACCGAACTTTGTTGGTACCAGCAGGATAATGCACCGAGCCATAAAGCAACGACCGTTAAGGCGTGGTTTGATGATAATTCTGTATAGTTTGTGGACTGGCCAGCACAGATCCCTGATCTTAATCCCATAGAGCATACAAGGGATGAATTAGAGTGCCACATAAGAAGTTTGAAACCAAGATCTACTACTAAGCAACAGTTAGCGGCAGCATTATGTACTGAATGGAAGCGCATATCTATGGCTGTGTTCCAAAACGTTGTCGAAAGCATATCTCGAAGGGCCAGTGCATGCATTAAGGCCAAAGGTGGACCAACACCGTACTAATGTATGTCAATAAATGCTATGTTGTGTTTCTCTTCTAGGTGCCCGGTGACATTTGTCAATATAGTGTATTTTAAAATTAAACTTGCATATCTTTAGTAATTTTTAATGAGCATTCTAATGAATTAGTTTTTGAGGAACCAGGGTGTTACGACGCACACAGACTTTAAAAGCATAGATGGAAGGAGATATTGTGTGACATATCGTTAGAAAGCGTATTTCGCTAGATATCCAAATCCAGCATCATTTCAAAAGATCCACGCACCAATTCAAAAGTTTGACAGATATGAATGAGGCGCGTATAAAAATTCACTCTGTATAGGCATTATGATTGAAACAATATAATTTAAATTTTATGTTTTATAATGACCAGATACTAAGAACAACCTTTTTGTGACATACCCAGTTATTTCCTTAAGCTTTTGAAATACAGCTCCTCTGTGCGCCCAAAACCTGAATTATTCATTACTTCACCTTTTTTTTTTTTTTTTTTTTTTTTTTTTTGATGACAGGGTCTTTTTTAAACCTGCGTCATGCACCCCATTTTTGCAATCCTGCGCACGCCTATGAATGCCCAAGAGGTCGAGGTCGGTTGTTGGTAGATCTCAAAGCAATCATTACTGTGGAGCAACTTTACCTCCTATGGATATCTTTTGACAATCAGCAGCTCTAATACGAGTAAACAATTGCTCAGTAGTCATTGAACAAAAGATTCGCGCTGGTAGTAGTATAACGAAGTGAATTTCTCCGTCATTTCTATCCGCACTAGGATTTGAACCCGGGGCCCCTCATTCCGGAATAAGTTGCTCTACCAGTTGAGCTACGCGGACATTTTATTCTGATTCCTATCTGCCTTTATGTCGTGTGCGTCCTTCTGGCAGGTACGTCACATCTCCTGGTACGTTACATCATCTCCCCCTTATTTTTATTTATTTATTTATTTATTTATTTTTTTTTTCGAAGTGCTGCTCTTATTTTTCCTATCTCGCGGTGTGGAAATAACATCACACCATTGCGAGATTGTGAACGGTCGGGTCATCCGGATAGTTCGGGCGCCATTATAACGAAGTGAATTTCCCCGTCATTTCTATCCGCACCAGGATTCGAACCCGGGTCCCCTCATTCCGGAATAAGTTGCTCTACCAGTTGAGCTACGCGGACATTTTATTCTGATTCCTATCTGCCTTTATGTCGTGTACGTCCTTCTGGCAGGTACGTCACATCTCCTGGTACGTTACAGTAGATAGTGCGATAACCGGAGTTTGATTGGCCTATTAAATGATCTCTCGTACACAGTTCTACGTCGATTTCATTGTTGTCCACCCGCTATGCAAATATCGTAGCCTTTGGACTAACTAAAAGCAAATTTGCTATTAGTGTGGTAAAATACCTGGCAGGTATTCGGTTTTGGCCCGAAGAGTCCCATTTGTGTCGGTGTTACAAATCGAACTCTTTTATTTGAGGGTTTAACGACTACCATGAAATGGACTATAAGTTGTCCATTTTTTTAAAGAAATGAACTATAAGCAGTCCATTAGTAGGTTTAACGACTACCATGAAATGGACTACGTATAAGCAGTCCATTAGTAGGTTTAACGACTACCATGAAATGGACTATAAGCAGTCCATTAGTAGGTTTAACGACTACCACGAAATGGACTACGTATAAGCAGTCCATTAGTAGGTTTAACGACTACCACGGAATGGACTATAAGTTGTCCATTTTTTGAGGACATGGACTATAAGCAGTTGATTAGTAGGTTTAACGACTGTCATGAAATGGACTGTAAGCAGTCCATTAGTAGGTTTAACGACTACCACGAAATGGACTACGTATAAGCAGTCCATTAGTAGGTTTAACGACTACAACGAAATGGACTACGTATAAACAGTCCATTAGTAGGTTTAACGACTACCATGAAATGAACAATAAACAGTTCATCTTTGTTTGAGGAAATGGACTATAAGCAGTCATCCGTCCCTAATTTAGGACCACTGCTTCCGGGGAAGGGAGAAAGCCAGTGCCATAAGACAAAACCAGCATCGATGGCACACCTTGGAATTCGAACCCGGACCCATCTTGGACGAATGGTCAAAAGCAAGCGCTTAGATCAGACCCATTGCTCCACCTGGAAGGTTTAACGAACCTTCACTGAACATGCGTAGGTCATTTCAAAAGTTTAACACACTATGCAAGCGCTGCCCGTAGGATGATGCAATTGCTCCAATCGTTGCGCTAGCTGTGAGTCAGAATTCAGTATACAAAGTTGTGTCTACGTTTGCTGGCAAATTTTTTCCTGTTGGGTAAAATTATGCCTAGAAAGTTTAAGAAGACAGTGAATCAAGTCAGATCTCGCGTAGTGACCAGCGATCCTACATTAAAATTGAAACTTTGCGAGGAAAATCCCCAACCGAAATTCATAAAGCTTTGTGTAAAGTTTGTGGGGTTAGTGTAGTGGATCGTAGCACAGTGTCACGGCGGGCTCTTCGTTTCCGCCAAGGTCGGGAAAGCATCGAAGACGACCCAAGAAGCAGCCGGCCATCAGATGGAACGGACGACACTTCTGTGGTTATGGTCAACAGCACTTCGAAAGAAGATCGAAGGAAAACATGTAAGAATGTTTCTTGCAGAAGGTTTCTTCAAAATATTTTGCGCCCAGAGATTCGCCAAAGAAGGCCCGACATGCCCGAAGCTGGTGTGATGCGTTTGCTTGACAACGCGAGGCCGCATCATTTTGCCCGCACAGTAAGAGACATTCTGGAAAAGTATGGTTGGGAAGCTTCCCCACGCGCCATACAGTCTTGGCATGAGCCCACCAGACTATGGCTTGTTCTCGCGGGAAATGATTCAGTACGAGCTCAGTAGACTATGACCACTAGACTATTAGTACGATTCAGGATGTTTATAATTAAGTGACCCAAGGAATCCGACGTCTCAGCAATGGAGGTGTCCTGACTGGTATACAAGACTCGCCCAAACGTTGGGCCGCTGTCATAAAGAAACATGGAGATTACTTCGAAGGCTTGTAAAGGTATGTTGTGAAATAAATTCGTTTTCTAACAGATAACCCACAGTGCGCAAAACCTCTGAAATGACCTTCGTATTAAAATTTAACAGTACGACATCTCTGTTTGCATTCCAAATGCATTTGTTCCTTTCCGATCTAGATTGACATCTACATCGGAAAGGTAAGGAACCTAGAGTCTGTAGAAGAAGCGAGTATATGTGATTTTGATGTTCCAAATACATGTACAAAATTCAAGGATGCACCTTCTTAAAAGCTACCACGCATTTGTTCACACATTTCATACAGAAATGAAGTAAATGAATAAAAAAGTGTTTTCATTATTTCTCAAATGGAAGGTTGGTGAAGGATTTTCAGAAATGACGTTCGTCTTTCCTTTTATTCATTGAATATGACTTGATTTTCTTCAAACTACTCAGTATGCAAAGCGTCTTGGAAATTTGTTTTGGTAACACTTTTCGGAATATTAATATTCGAAGTGCGCTATTCCCCCCGATTTTAACTAGATGGTGATCTTTCACGTCACAACTATTCGAAAATCTAGAAGTTCTAGAATTGCAGTCAAACGTGCAGGAGAATTTTCCACGCATGGTAGGAATTTTCTGTTATTATCTACCTTATAAATTTGTAACGGACATTAACTACCGTTATCTAGATGTTTAACTTAATATTCCGGTTTCTCGTAGAATTGAAACTCAGTAAATTCTGAAAGACGCTTCTAAATGTTTCTTTCATTTGAAACGTAACAGGATAAGTTCACCAAGCAAAGTGCAAGTACTTTAGATAAAAATGTAAGTTTGTTAGAAAATGTACAAGGTATTTATCATTGCCTCAGCTAGAAAAATTGAATTGTGATTCTTCATATCTGTATAAAAGGTTTTCTTTACACAAATTCAGCAAATATAGCACTTATTTTTCTCTGGAGAAACTAGAGAGAAGTATTGTTGTTATTGCAAGTGGTGTTATTTGTTTCTGATAGTCATACAACCTTGATGAGAATCGTAGTTTGGGATGAGTCATATTTCTGATTAAGTGGAAGTGAGAAAACTAAAATGGAAGAAAACAATGCCCATATCTCACCAGGTATTTCGCAAACCGACTGTTTTTCGAAAGAAGAAAAACAACAACAACGAATGATACTGTTTAATCAACTAAGCAAATATTTAATTTTGTTAGATTTACATATGCAAACAATGTTTTTCTTTTTTTCTCGTTAATAAGATTTTATTTTTATGTCATATACAATATCTTGAAAACGTTGGAAAAAAGTAAATCCTCTTTCCCGGATAATTTCAAACAGTTTCTCCATTTTCAAATTCATATACACTTTCTTTTTTTATAAACCAGAGTTATGATAATTAAAGGCATTTTCGATACGAACTGGATAAATTTGAATCCTGGCAACTTCTCAGAACAGAAGGTGCAGTTTATTCAATCACTGATTAGAGTAAAACGCAGACAACCTAAACATCCTAATAAAAATTCGCGTGCAAGTCTTTTTAAGGTTTCTGAAAATAATTCTTAAATATATAAAACAATTTCGAATTGTTTTATAAGAAAATTGATTTTTAAGCTAGAGTTATAACTAAAACATTTTTCGATAAGAACTGGATGAATTTGTATTCCGGAAACTTTTCAGAACAGAAAGTGTAGTTCTTTTTTTTTTTGATTGGAGATTTAACGACCAACGTCAGCAACTCAATGGGCTATAAGCGGCCGCCCGTCCCTAATTTAGGGTCACTGCTTCCAGGGAAGGGGGAAAGCCAGTGCCGTAAGACGAACACAACATCCATGCCTCACGGGATTTGAACGCGGACCCCTTCCGGACGAATGGTCATAAGCAATAGCTTAGACCACTGCACCACCGGAACGGCAAAGTTCAGTTTATTCAATCACTTATTAGAGACAAAAACGCAGACAACCTAAACACTCCAATAAAAATTCGCGTGCAAGTATTTTTAGGTTTCTAAAAATAATTCTTAAATATATCAAAAATTGTCGAACGACAGGTCGACCCGTAGTTGAATGATTTATGGCGCTGTATTCAGATTCGCGAAATGCTGAGTCTGGGTTCGAATCTTGTGCAAGACGTTCTTACGTTCACACTGAAGGCAGTAGTTCATTTCATTATCTACAGTAAGGATGATTAGTTAATTTAAGAAATTGTTCATTACAGCGCCGGGCTGATGATAACTGGCTAAAATTAAGCAGTGTCATCCGAAGAAAGCGCCCGTCGGTGTGATGTTTTGCATTACGAACACATTGTGCTCAAAAATTTATTTCTCTGATTTAATGATGTTATAACTTTTAAATGAATACTGGTTGTTAACACATTTTTAAACAGAAGTAGATAAGCACACAAAGTTTTGACAGAAGTAGATAAGCACACAAAGTTTTGACAGAAGTAGATAAGCAAACAAAGTTTTGTTACATGGTTAACGAACTTAATAAATTTCTACATGTGCACTCTTAGTGGCTCGTAAATTTTCGGAACAATATTACACTCACGCCGCACGTTTTCCAACGTTTGTGGAATAACTCTTGCTATTGTACCTATAACGCGCTCTCGCAAAGTCCTAAAATGTGGAATAATTGTTGCATAAACCAAATATTTAACATAACCACACAGAAAAAATCCAGCAGGGTAAGGTCTGGTGATCTCCATGGGATTGGCCCTTTCCTTTCGATCCACCTATTTGGAAATGTTGTGTCGAGAGTTTTACGAACAACAAGTGCCAAATGAGGAGGTACCACATGTTGTTGGAAGATGGAAGTCGGCTGCCTTTTCATTAGGTGGGGATAGCATGATTGATAAACGTAGCCAATTATATAATTGTCGAAACCGTTTTTTCATAGAAAGAGAAAGGGCCAATTACCAGGTAATGCCGTTTGCCTACTCCAGATATAGATCTTCGGACTGTCCCGCACATGCGTGTTTACGACATGTGAGTCTTTGGAACCTCAATTACGCACATTCTGTCTGTTAACAGTACCACTACGGTGAAACATAGTCTCGTCTCAAAAGAAGACACGTAGAAAGTAGTCATTATCATTATCAATGAGGTTCAAAATGTCGGTATCAAATGCTGCCCGTTTTGGATGGTTACACAACCTACAGTTCTTGAAGAATTTGTAATTTGTGGGTATGCACTTCAGGCAATTGCGCAACCACCCTGTGTACTCTAGAATTCGGTATCTGTAGTTGGCACAAAGCTTATCTCAGCGATTTTTGTGGTGACCGTGTGAAAGTTAGTTTTGACCTCTTCGAAAACTGATGGTGTCGCTCTCTCCCTTTTCCACTGTTCCTGTTTACACAGAGTTAGTGTAGCTTCTGTGGCGCGGTGTTCTAAGCACTGGATTCTGGAAATTTGCCCAAGATGGGTTCGTGTTAGAACCAGTGACGCTGTGTTTGTCTTGCGACACTGGCTCTCTCCCTTCTGATAAACCAATGGCCCTAAATTAGGAACGGGGAACCTCTTATAGCCAATCTAGTTTGTTAAACCCCAGCACAAGTCGTTAATATACTTCACATTAGGTGATTTATTTTCATACTTTGTTCTGAACTTTAACTGAGCACCGAGAGATTAAGTTTATGCCAGCCACACAACACATTGTGCCTTCTCCGTCACAGATGCTATCTTAACGGAACAGTTTCTACAGTGCTCCTAGAGACAGGTGAAATAGACGAAACACACCAGCTCATAAATTCTGTACGTGTATGAGATCACCTGTAAAAGGAAAACGAATGTAAGGCTCGTCATAAAAATAATTGTAGTATAACGTAATCGGGATAATCATTCATGCAAACCATGCACATCACAGTCACGGATAGACTTTGACAATCTAACGCCGTAGGCGTTTTCAATTTCTTTTTTTTTTTTTTTTTGATTGGAGGTTTAACGACAACCGTGAGCAACTCAATGGGCTATAAGCAGTCTCCCGTCACTAATTTAGGGCCACTGGTTCCAGGGAAGGGAGAGAGCCAGTGCCGTAAGACAAACACAACATCCAGGTCACACCGGGATTCGAACCTGGACCCTTTCGGTCGAATGATCAGAAGCCTTCGCTTAGACCACTGTGTCACCGGGACGGCTTTTTCAAGTTCGAAATAAAAACATTCTTACTGAAAGAATTAAGATGAAAAAATAAACGCGGTACTTAACTGATTTCTGACCACTTTATTTCTTAATGACAAAAATGATTCCATACGGACATCATAATAAGTTTTTATACTAGCAGAACAAATTAATAACGGTACTCATTATATCTTCAAAGGATGAGCTGCGGAGTTTTACAATTTTCTGTGATTATATCATCAAAACGCAAGCTGTAAAGGCCGCCCTGGTGGCGCAGTGGTCTAAGCGATGGCTTATGATCTTTCATCCGGGTTCGAATCCCGGTGAGGCATGGATGTTGTGTTTGTCTTACGGCGCTAGCTCTCTCCCTTCTCTGGAACCAGTGACCGTAAATTAGGGACAGGCGACTGCTTATGGCCAATTGAGTTGCTCACGGTGGTTTTTAAACTCCCCTCCCCAAAAAAGATAAAGGTTAGTAAACACATTTTCAGGCAGTCTTGCATTGGGAAACTTACGTCTTTTCGCGACATCTATATACATTAAGAAAAATATTGGAATATCTTTATTTTGCTTTCATCAACCGATCTTTTCGAATTAGTTTCCAGGGCGTCCGGGTAAATTCAACGCATGGGTTTTCTATACAGTACTTGGTTTTCCTTTTCAGAGAGGTTATCAAACAATAGCTGCTTTAGAAGAAAAAAGTACTTACGGCATTAAAATTGCTCCATTTCAGTTGGTAGTGAAACTATATCATTAACTAATTTTTGATCTTTCAGTTGGCCAAAGTAAAAATGATTCCTTCAGCTGCAATGAGCTAAAAAACAATTTCACATTTTCGTGGGAAAAAATCAATGCAGCATTTTGATGCGTATTTTTTCAAGACCCAAACCTAGAGCTCAGCATTAAATCAAAGCAAATAGTATTGGAAAAATCATTTCATCAACATCATTGGTCAGTTTTTTCAACTAAGATTTTCAGCGCAGGGTCACAGAAGTTGAGTGGGTAACTAATGCTAAAAGACTTGAAACACCCCCCCAACCCACCTCCCTCCCAAAAAACTTTTCATGTCTTTCATCAACGTATTTGTGAGAATCGGCCTTTTTTTTAGTTTGAACTGCATTAAAAACGGATCTAATAAATCCAACACGGAAGTCAAGGTAACTTAGTATCGAATTAAACCGTTAAGTAATTGCGTGATTACCATAAAATATAATCGACGTATGTGAAAACTTAGTTTGCAGTTATACATGCGCTTCAGTTGAAAAACACCGTCACTGACAAAGACGCAGCAAAATTAATAAAAAAAATTACCACAGATATGCTACACGTTTAATTTCCTGTTATTGTTATGCCCGTATACGACATCACGTGCAGTCTCATTCAAAACCATTATTTCTAAAACTAAATATTCTAAAAATTCATGAAATGTTTACCTGGAAACTAGGTAACGTGTTTTTTAAAATAATGCATCTTAAACTGTCTATTTTTCAATCTGACATCAAATATCTGGATTATTCTCTCTTCACCAGATCTGTTCCTAACAACAAATTATGTCAGCCGTGTGTTAGACTTAATTATGGTTTAAATAGCATACTGTATAAAGCCATTATCCCATGGAATAATCTCCCAGAGAGCATCAGATTCCTGGAAAATAGCAAAAAGTTTTCCTTGTCTCTGCGAAATTACATTTTAAGTGATTTACATATATCTCCATAACGAATCTCCATAACGAATCTCTGATCTCCATAACGAATCTCAACCCTATCATTAAATTGTAGTTCCAAGCATGCTGCCAACAGTTGTGCTTCTGTTATAACCATCTTACTTGCTTTCATATATGCCATATGTTTTATTCTTTTTCTTACATCTGATAGGGGGAATCGCCTTACAACCAATGTATTCAGATTCCTCTTGGTGTATTGCATTTTCATATAACTGTAAGTTTTAAATGTGTGCAATAAATAATTGTATTGTATTGCATTGTAATATATCGTTATCATCAGCTTAACTTGCCATTTTATCCCAGATCTACAACGACCAAGCCTGTCCATCGTCTCAACTATACATCTCTTCAGGTCTTAAATGCATTCTTCCCAGATCCCCAGGCTCCACGTTCACCCACCTACTTTTGGGTCGTCCCCTTGGTCTTGTCTTATCTCTGTTGTTTACAAGTACCTCCTTTACAACAATCCATTTGCTCTTCACGTAGTCCAAGCCAGTCCAGTCTTTTACTTCGGACAAACGAGATGATGTCTGGCATTTGATGGAGTTGTTAAATTTCCTCCTTACATTTTCTCTGATATGTTCCTCCCTCCACGTCTCACAGAGTACCATATGCTTTTCTCAGTACCCTTCTTTCAAACATCATTCGACGTCTGATGTCTTCAATACTTTAACCAGCTTTCAGGATCAGTAATATTTCCCGCGCTTTCTTCGCATAGGAACTTAGTAATGTCTAAGCGGTCTAAGCGATGGCCTCTGATCATTCGTTCGAAAGGGGTCTGGGTTCGAATCCCGGTGTGGCATGGATGTTGTGTTTGTCTTACGGCACTGGCTCTCTCCCTTTTCTGGAACCAGTGGCCCTAAATTAAGGACGGGCGACTGCTTATAGCCTATTGAGTTGCTCACAGTGGTCGTTAAACTTCCAATAAAAAAAAGACTTAGTAAATATACAGTAGGTGTAAACATTATTTGCCATCATTCGGTCAGAAGGTCAGTTAACCGAATGGCTGCCAGGTGAGGAGAAAATAAAGGCAGATGGACTAAGGAGATGAGATATTGGTGACCACAAGATCCAGTTGATAAGAATCTGTATCGTACAAATTTTGAAGATGACAATCCGATCTCATGATCTTTCATGATCTGTATCGTTTTCCTGCTCTCGTCACTTTTTCCACCGTTCATGTTCATCTTAATGTTTCTCCAAATAAATGAAAGAGTTTAGAGTTTCAGTCGTTTTATCTTGCGTTGTGAGAATTATCGGTGACATTTCGTGGCTGAGCATAATTCTTCTTTTTTATTTTATTTTCTAGGCCAATTGATGAAGAAACTTCGACTAATACGTATTTTCTAATCTAAATCTCGTGAATTTCCAGCCATTAGAACGGTATCACTTTCTGATTTCAAGTCATATTCTTTCAATTAAGTTTTATTCCACCATATTTTCCGAAATAATACTTCTGCTGTAAAACGGTTTGGGTGAGATTGCATTTCCTTGTCTAATTCCTCTGTTTGTAGGGAATTTAACCAGATGAGGAGATGCAATGAAATGAGAAGTCTCAAAATATGAAAATTAAGTAAATTTATCAGTGGGAAAACATGCATGGTGTTTTAATCAGCTTTCTGAAGAAACGAAATGCCAGAAATCAGTTTTCAAATTAGCTTTTCTCTAAAGAGCTGAAAATCTAATTTGAATAAGTTTTCAAATTAGTTTTTCAGCTCTTCTTTTACCGATTTTGAAAAGATCAGTGGAAATTGTTTCTCTTAAAGTGGGTCACATAATGCATAGGTCAGTCGTTCAGCCTCCTGAGATGCCAACAAGTTACGAACAGGAAAACTGCGTAAGTTTCGAAAGTAATAGAACAATATTTCATGAAGGTACCCGCACAAGAAAAGATGCTTGTCAAATAGAGATATGATGTATTTGAGAGAGAGAGAGAGAGAGAGAGAGAGAGAGAGAGAGAGAGAGAGCGCATGCGATTGAAGTCGACGAAGAATGAAGAAATAAGAAAAGAAGGTAAACTTTTGAAAGAAATCTACCTTGCGTTTTAATACAATATTTTCACTGATTTCGTTTGAACTTTAAGCGAACGAAGAGAAAGTATTTTTCCAGTATCTCTGAGTGCCTGATGTAACTTTGATCTTTCTTTCGTTTATGGATCTGTATGCTACTTAGGCGAAACTGATCCATATATTTTGCTGACGCGATTAATAGTGCTTCAAAACACAAGCCAATGAAAAGATACTAATGAGTCAGAAAGTTAGCATTGTGTGAAAACATAACCAGCACAAGCATAAATAATTGGTCCATCTGAAAGTTTGAAGATAAGGAAAAGAAAGAATAACAACTCAGAACGAAAATAAGGGTTGTTGAGAATCGGTCCATAGTCTGATAACGATTGGACCTGTGCCGAGTAGTTCAAAGATGAAAACTCAGCTGATCCAATGCCAATTCATTCAGTGCTACGATTTGTCCAATGGTACGACTGGTTCAATACCCATTCGTCCAATGGCATCATCCTACCATCGGCCACTTTTCCAATTTTTAAGAAACGAATTATAAGTTAACTCTTTTCTTTGTACTGTTTCCAGAAATGATTTCCAACACCAGAATTTGTGTTTTTACCAAATGTTACGTTATACTCAACATAAACTAACTTAGGTAATATTCAAGGTTTGAAATCTCCAAATTTTGTAATGCATTCAATAATTAAACAATTAACTGTTAATGCTTGAAATATATAAATTAAAAAATATTAAAAAATCATTTACAAAATTCTAAAACTTTTTCCACTTGAGATTCGCTTACCGGTTTCTATAATATTGAGGATTTTCAACAGAAAAAAGCGTTTTTACTGATATCTGGAGGAGAACGGGAATATCAGTTTTTATTGATATCCCCGTTCTTTCAACAGCCTGTAATCTCGTGTACCGTTTTATAACTCTGTATTTCATTCGTTTCTTACAGTAATTCTTTTGGTAGATATCAGGCATTCCGCATCGAATGTCAAAAATAAATAAATATAGGGAGGTGCTGAAACGGTTGTTAAATAATTATAGCCCGAATTATTTCTGTTGCTCGCTCTTCATATTTTCTGATGGTAATGTGAAAGTGCAAAAAATGTACCTCGTACATGATGGGAAATAGGAGTCAGAATGAAAGTTAAATACAAATTTACACATTTTAAATAAGGATTCATTGCTGTCGTTCATTGACTTTCTTTATTCTTTTTCCTTGTTCATATGTTACCGGTCCTCTTCAAAAATGTTCGTTCTACTGAATAAACAAATCTTTCTAGCTAACGCAAAAATCTGATCGACAAGAATGATAGCCTAAATTTTCGAGTAGAATGAGCACGTCTTTTGAACCAAAGTAAGTGTGGTAATGTGAAATTTAGTTATATTCAAACATTTATTGGCATGTGAAATCTTATAGTAAAGGGTTTACGATATCTCTCAAAACATTTTGTCATTAAGAATGGCTTTCGCTACAATGTAAAATATGTGGAAAACATTTTTGTCGCAGTTAAACATTTTCGTCGCAGTAAGTGATACAAAGTAGAATCTTTTAACACATTTTTTCCGGAAGAGGAATATTATGTAGCATATGAATAAATGTCATTTGATTCTTTTTCTCTACGTGAATTGTTCAGTTGATTCATTTCTCACATTTGCACTACAACGGATATACATTTCTGTTAGTATTATACTGAAATATCTCCATTGAACTTTGAATAAACTTTGTGAGGAAATGGAAAACAAAATCTGCAAAAAACAAGAACTGGGGGGGGGGTAGGCACATTTTGGCCAACATCATTCTCTTGGCAGTGTTGGATTAACGCCGTTTTCACCTATCTCCTGTTCCAATTTTTGACATTTTCCATAAGGCGAGTTTTGAATCGTCGTTTCGTGCTGCCTATGTATATTTTATCGGTGCGATTGTTCTTTGTCTTTCTTGTAGGGATGAAGTATATATCTGCAGCTTGTAGGGTGGTTTGGTTGTTGTAGTAAGTTGTCAAAAATTTCGATATGTCCTTAACAGTATCAGCAATTTCATAATTCAGTTTCTTGCATTCTTTTTTAAGGATGATACTGATACTGTTAAGGACATATCGACATTTTTGACAACTCACTACAACAACCAACCCACCCAAGAAGCTGCAGGTGTATACTCCATCCCTACAAGAAAAGCAAACAACAATCGCACCGATAAAATATACATAGGCAGCACGAAACGACGATTCAAAACTCGTCTTATGGAACATGTCAAAAATTGGAACAGGAGAGAGGTGAAAACGGCATGAATCCAACACTGCCAAGAGAATGATGTTATCCCAGACAGGGAAAACGCGAAAATCTTAACAACACACAATACACACCAACAAATCCTAATGGCAGAGGCAGTTTCGAGAAAACTCGTGATATAAATTGTAATAACAACACCCCCTACGACCTGCCATATGCATGGAAATTCTTGGTGGAACGTGAGAAGAAAATAAAAAAGAAGATGTCCAAACAAACCCACGACCATAATACGCATGCGCAACAAGGACACAGCAGATAATGAGAACGATCAGTGACCCAGTGATATAACGACCTCTTTGGAAACGCAAACATCGTACGCTACTGAAGATGACTCGCACAATGAAGAGTTGAAACTAGTTTAGTTAATGAAACAATACAACGTGTGAAACAGTAATAAGTAACATTGTATATCAATGTGCATAATACCATGCAATTAGCCACGTATTGATGCTGAGCATTTATTGAATATTTGACTCACAAACCACATGAATCGGTACTAGACTAATCGGGATTGAAGTAATCGTGATATTGGACGAATCGGCATTGAACCAGTTGGACCAACGGACAAATCGGCGTTGAACCAATCGTACCAATGGATGAATCTGCGTTGAACCAATCGTATCAATGGACGAATCGTAATTTTGGACCAGTTGTCCATTGAACGAATTGCCATTGGACCAGTTACCGTTGGATGAATCGTAGAGACCCGTTGAGAACATGCAATAACATACGAGAGATGTCACAAACTTACTTGCAAGCAAGTTCTGCAGAAAGCACGATGTTCATTCTGACCAAGTTTATAAATTTACATTGTTTAAAAACTGGGAGCACATAAAAGGCATCCTTAAATGTATTGAGAACTAATATCGTCTGGAAACTAGCATCTTCAAAGACGCTAATCTGGAACTAACTTGACAGTCAATGTTTGAAAATATGCCATACACATAAAGGTGATTGTGTGAAGCTTTCAAAAAGACAAAGAGGCCATACTTCATTTTTCCCAAATAATTTTCTTGCACTAATAGCAAACAAGTCAGAATTCAAGTGATATCTTTATGCTGAAAGGAATTGCAGTTTGCTTTAGTTGCGGAAGAAACTGGTTGTAAGGTTTTTTGTGCTCTAATCCATATTGGAGCACGAAATCACCTGAATGTTTTTATATGGAGACCTTTTCTAGCCCTAAACTCACCCCAATTTAGATTTCTTTGCTCTAAACTCAGCATATACAGGTAAACAATCATTTTATTTCTTCAATTCATGATTTCGTTCGTAGATAATTCCGTGTTCTTCGGGCACCATACCATACACTGATCGTTCGGCATCACAAATTCCCGGTATCATACAAAAAAATTAAATGCCTGATACGTTCTATACGTAAGTCCGTAGTTTAAATTCATGACGTTATATGTAGTAAAATTAACGATGTTGCACCTATTATCTTTTAGTTTATAAAGTCAATTGAATAATGTGGGCAGGTCATTCAAAGTATCAAATTCACTCACGCACAGCATTTTAAGTCAAAATTCCATATGATACATGCACATCCAGTTCAACAGTGCGAGTAACTGGAAACTCGCGTTCCAAATCATCCTACAAACTGAAATACGAGCGAAATTTCGAATGTGAGAAAACATTTTATAAAATACCTGACGAAGTAAAAACACTTAAAAACCACAAAAACTCAGGTGGGAATCATATAAGTTTTGAGAGTGATGAATGAGTCGTTCAAACTTAGGACGCCGCCCATGTAGCGCACTGGTCTAAGCGATGGCTTATGACCATTCGTTCGGGTTGGGTCCGGGTACGAATCCCGGTGAGACATGGATGTTGTGTTTGTCTTACGGTGCTGGATTTCTCCCTTCCCTGGAACCAGTGGCCCTAAATTAGGGACGGGAGACTGCTTATAGCTCATTGAGTTGCTCACAGTGGTCGTTGAACCTTCAATAAAAAAAAAACAAACTTAGAACGCATCACAGCACCCTATATTCACGCAGAAGTTTCTACAAAACGTGATACAATGGACATATCCTATCCATAAGCTGATTTACACTATGTTCTTAGAGGCGAAGTTATTTTCTTCCCAAAATGTTTCTCTTGCATGTAAAGGAAAAAGTTTACACACACACATACAGAAGAGAAAGACCCCCTGCATACATTATTCTTGGTAAAACACAGAAAAGAAATTTTCCAGTCTGTCCCTTAAAACAGATATACCAAACTTTAACATGTATTTATATTTATAAGGGTCTCCCAAATGAAAGCGAGACTTGTGTAATAGCGTCATTGTACACAGAGCAGTTCATTTGCGCCGGTAGATGGCATGTCATGTCAGGAAGTACACTGTTATCGGCGGCACGTGTTAGTGTGCTGTTTGCACGTGCCGCGGCAAGTTGACTACATAGGGTCGTGACACCGATTCGTCTAAACAGGCTCAGCGGGCAGTTATGCAATTTTTGACGGCAGAAGGTGTCAGTAGAGCCGAAATTTATCGTGGTATGAAGGATGTGTTTGGGAACGAGTGTCAGTCACAGTGTGCACCGTTCCGCTGGTGTAGTGAATTTCGTAAAGGACGTATGAGCACGGAGAACACACCGAGACCTGGGCAAGCACACGTGGTCATCACCATGAAATCGATTGCTGCCGTGGACAACTTTGTGAAGGAGAATCGCCGAATCACCACTCTCGAGCTTGCGGCAATATTGTCCATGAGTAAGGGAACTTTTAACACAATTCTTCATCGCCGATTAGGGTACAACAAGGTTTGCCCACAATAGGTCTCAAGCATCTCCAGGAGAAGCAGAAGACTAGGCAAATGGATATTTACCTGGAGAATCTGCATCGTTACCACGGAGAGGGGGGACAGTTTATTTCCAAGATTGTGGCCGCAGATAAAACTTGCTGCGCCGCCCCGGCGGCGTAGTGGTCTAAGCGATAGGCTCTGATAATTCGTCCGAAAGGGGTCCGGGTTCGAATCCCGGTCAGGCATGGATGTTGTGTTTGTCTTACGGCACTGGCTCTCTCCCTTTCCTGGAACCAGTGACCCTAAATTAAGGACGGGCGACTACTTATAGCCTATTGAGTTGCTCACGGTGGTCGCTAAACCTCGAATAAAAAATAAACAAACTTGGTATCACCACTTCAATCCTGCCACAAAACGGATGAGTATGGAATGGTGGAATCCCAACTCCGTATGGAATGGTGGAATTCCAAAAACTCAGTACTCCTTAAGAGCTGAAAAAGTGAACCTCACGGTTTTCGTCAATGAGAACGGCCCGTTGATGTTGGATCAAGTGTAAAGAACCTGGTATGTTGTCAAATAGGGTTATTTTGCTGCACGACAATGCCCGCCCACATGAAGCGACAGTGTGTCAAGATTTTTTGCGGAGCTTCCGCTGGGAAGTCCTCGATCTTCTCCCCTATAGCCCCGATCTGTCACCCTACGACTACCACATCGTTGGGCCACTGAGAGAAGCTCTCAAGAGCCGCCGGTTCGCTAACGAAGCTGAGGTCCGGGAAGCCGTTTAAGACTGGTTCCACAGCCAACTACGGACGTTCTTCGCTCAGGGTATCCACAATCACGTGCCGCGTTGGGACACTTGCTTTAACCGACAAGACGACTAGGTGTAGCGTGTATGTAGCCCGTGTATCACTATTACTTCCTTTTTGTGCACATCTTCCAACCTATAAACCCTTACGGCAAAAAACCCGACAGTTTCATTTGGGCGATTCTTATACCTTCGAGTGGAAAAACTCGGCATTTTCGTACCAGAGGCTATACTGGGAATTTCAGACAATATGTTCTTTTTCGGAATAATTTTAATGCATCAAAGACCTCAGCTGCGATAATACGTACAATATCCGGTAGTGGATTGGCGAAGAGCGTTCATATTTAATCATTCGTCTAAGATGGGTCCGGGTTTGAATCCTGGGTGAGGCATCCGTGAAGTCTTACGCGCCACTGGCTCTAGTTGCCCTACATTTGGTATGGACGACTGCCCATTCAGTTTCATAGTGGTTGTTTAAGCTGCGCCCCCCTCTAGGAAAAACACATACATACCCATGTCACTTAGTAGAGATTGCGCATTAGGAAAATTAAAATATAAGAATCCTCTCAGCAGTGGGCACATCTATTGGAAGCGGAAAAAAAATTGTGACTCCACTTCCGCAAGATATGTCGATGAGAAGAATAAAAATGCGATCAAGAGTGGTCTCGAATTAAAAATTTTAAGTATAAATTCACAAAAGCCTAAATATCCAAATTTTTTAATGCAAAACTCGTAAATTTTTAATGGGAAGTAAAACAAATTCTGATGAGAAGGCATGAGAAGTTTTAACAAAACGTGCAAAAAACTGGATCATAAACTCATTGAAATTTTGAGTTCAAATTCATTGAAGTTTTAAACACGAAATAAAAGTTGTCTTGCAGGCGCGATGACATAAGTGAGAGTTTATGGGAATTAAGAAAAAGTATTAATGGAGGACCTACAAATAATGAATTAAAGAAATTAGCTCCCGGTACGGAAATTTCATTCAGCTGAACACCAAATAAAGTAATTTAAGCCATAAAATAATATGAATTATTTTTCACAAATTGAGCATATAATACGATAAAATTATGAATGCTTTAAAATTATTTGACGGACTTTTAGAATAGAATATTTTATTTTACTCTAAATGAGAAGTTTGCTAGCTTATAAAGCCGATTGCTTGGATATAAATTTCAGTTAGGAATTGACAATGTGACTGCCCAATTTCGTACTTTACTGCTGCTTCTCTTCCATTTCTTGAACTAGTTATTCTTAGTTGAGAACCGGCGACTTCTCCTTTTACTTACACCAAGAAAACGTGCTAAGAAAACGAAACCTGACTGCATTTACAACGAACACATGTTTTTTGAACATGAGCATTTCTTGAAGTTTCGACTAACGAAATAACATAGTACAAGATTATATTATTTGAATAAACAACGATTCCTACTTGCTTCATTTCTTTCAATGAATGAATGGGATCAATTGCAATTTTGAATTTTTTGTGAAGTTCAAGTACATAAATTTTACTTTCCGACATTTGGTGGTAGGGTGATATTTTCTTCCTTGACATTTTCTCGCTTAATGACTTCAGCGTGAGAGCGACGTGTTTCAAATTAGATCCCGAGTATGAGAGAACAGCTGGAATTGCAATCGAAACTTAGCATTGTTAGTCCTACACGTCGAGAGAGGAAATCCCTGGAGTATTTAATGGAATTACAACTTTGACGTTGTCCTATAATCACTTTGCAGGGGAAATCAAAAGGTTTTAATTATATCAGAAGCTGACTCAATCGAAAATGAGACAAATACTTTCCTGTGCTGTTAATCAATTTTGATGGAAATTCTGTTCCATCCTTGCAAATTCTATTACTTTGTATATCGACGTAGAACTTATATCACATTACAAAAATCAATGGACGAAATTCCCTTACTGACAGAGAACAATAACGTATTATCTGACACGCGGCAGAATTCAAGATGGCTCTTTTCAGTTTGCTGAAGTATCACAAAGTTATCATTGCACGCTACTAATTAAAATAATACAGGATGATAAGAAAAAGTTTAACAAATGTGTCACTAGGAAAATGCAAACGTTTGTTTTCTCCTGTCACAAAGGGAACGAGTATGCCCACGGGTCTTATGGTAACAATTGGTTCAGTTTTCTTAAGAGAAAGATATCACTGCTTTTGCCCTTGCTTTTGCTTATTTTCACCTTATTACTCACGCGTTATTCAAAAGATTCTTGCGTGCCTACTTTATTGATTTAGTGATTCGGGCCTTTTTAGCTGTTTTTTTTTTCTCAAAATGTCTCTTTTTTTTCAAGTTTTTACAAAATGCGTTATAATCGTCATGAATCTTTTATGATAACTTGCCTTACTTTCTGTAAACCTCATTGCAGAGGTTTTATCCAGAAATTTCAGATTAAGAGATGATGGTAAACTTTGGGGGGGGGGGGGGATCGTCAAAATGTTGGGGGACGGGAGCGAGTTAGATGAAAGCAAGCGCGAGTTCTGAAGGCTGAAATTTTATATATTAAAATATTTAGGTTTTACACCTAGGATTAAAAATGAGGAGAATTAAAAAAATGGAAAAGCTGAATTTTTTATAGCTAAGAATGATTATAACTGGTAATTGTTTTTCCAAAATTACTCACAAATGTTTTGTTGTTGTGCTGTTTTTAATGTTTTTATCTCATGTTTAAATGCTTTCTTAAACAAAGTAGAGAAGCAAATAAGTATTAACATAAATTGCTAAAACAGCAGATATTGTTATTTTCAAAAATCGTTTTCATGAGAAATTATTCAGAAATACTAGCTGAAGAATTCAGGTAAATGCTAAATGCTATTGACAACTGTGCTATTTAATAATAAAAAAGGACTAATAGTAAGAAATTAAGTATATAATATAAATATTTATTGGTACATATACACTGAAGTGCCAGAAAAACTGGTACAGACGTGCTTATGCAAAATACATAGCAACGTCACCTATGCGCTTACTCGGTTGCGTCTACCAGTGCGTATATAAAACGATAGACATCCTTGCCAGCTGTCAGAGCTGTTTTCGGCATGAGAATGAAAAGTAATAACGATTTAAGCGATTTTCAACGCGGTGTCATAGTTGGCGCTCGTGAGATGGGCCATAGTATTTCGGAGGTAGAAAGGAAGTTCGGATTTTCACGGACGACCATTGCAAGGGTGTACCGTGACTACAAGAATTCCGACAAAACCTCCAACCTACGATACCAGTGTGGCCGTAAAAAGACATTGGGTGAACGTGACCATCGTCGGCTGTCAAGAATCGTTTCACGCGATAGGCGTGCAACACTGTCGCAGGTATCATCGGAATTCAACGCTGGAGCCTCAACACGTATCAGCGTCCGGACTGTGCAACGTACCCTGCACGATATGTGCTTTGGGAGCCGACGCCCAACTCGAGTCCCCTTGATGGGTGCACGACACAGAGCTATGCGCCCCGCGTGCACACGGCAACACCGCCACTGGACACTTGACGACTGGAAACAAGTAGCCTGGTCTGACGAGTCGCGTTTCCAACTGTATCGGGCAGATGAAAGGATTCGTGTGTGGCGCAAACCCATGAAGCCATGGATCCCGCCTGTCAACAGGGAACTGTACCGGCTGGGGGAGGGGGTCCGTAATGGTATGGGGTGTATTTAGCTGGACTTTACTGGGACCCATGGTACGTCTACAAACGTATGTGACCGGCCAACGCTATGTGCGCATCCTTTCTAACGAGGTACACCCGTTCATGTCATGCATTCATGCTGATGGATTAGGCCTGTTCCAATAGGACAATGCACCTCCACACAAGTGTCGGGACGCCGCGTTATGGTTAGAGAAGCATTCATCTGAGTTTGGGGTGTTGCCATTCCCACCCAAGTCCCCAGATCTGAACGTGATAGAACACATTTGGGATTCCATGCAACGCGCTATCGAACACAGGAATCCGAGACCTCGGAATACACCCGAATTGTGGAACGCTCTGCAGGAAGTATGGTGTGCATTGCCTACAGCATATTTCCAGAAGCTAGTGGAGTCCATGCCCCGTCGTATTTCTGCAGTCCTGCGCTCCCGTGGGGGACTTACCAAGTATTAAACTGGTGTACCAGTTTTTCTGGCACTTCAGTGTATATCCGTCTATGTTTGTGTGTTACACACCTTCATACGGTAATGAGACTTTTCTACTGGAAGAAATTTGGTGTGGCTTTGGAGCGGTGTTTAGACTTTTCTATCGTAGGAGTGTCTAAGGAAATTTGGTAGGACATTGGAGGGGTGTTGAGAATGTTTTGTGGGAGAGATGTCTAACGAAATTTCGTAGGGTTTTAGGGGGATGTTGAGACTTATTTATGGGAGGAGTGTCTAAGGAAATTTGGTAGGGTATTGGAGAGGTGTTGAGATTTTTCTATGAGAAGATTGTCTAAGGAAATTTGGTAGAGTATCGGAGGAGTGTTAAGACTTTTCTGTGGGAGGGGTGTTTAACGAAATGTGGTAAGATATTGGATGGGTGTCTAAGGAAATTTGGTAAGGTATTGGAGGAGTGTTGAGACTTTTTTGTGGGAGGGGTGTCTAACGAAATTTGGTAAGGTATTGGATAGGTGTCTAACGAAATTTTGAAGGTATTGGTGGGTGTTGAAACTTTTTGTTTTAGGGGTGTCTAACGAAATTTTGTAGGTGTTTGGGTGTGTTGAGACTTTTTTGTGGTAGTGGTGTCTAACGGAATTTCTTAGGATATCGGAGGGGTGTCTAACGAAATTTGGTAGGGTATTGGAGGGGTGTTGAGTTTTTTCTATGGGAGGAGT
Organism: Macrothele yani; assembly: GCA_039090855.1. NCBI lineage: Eukaryota > Metazoa > Arthropoda > Arachnida > Araneae > Macrothelidae > Macrothele > Macrothele yani. The sequence goes on along the minus strand of CM077024.1, from coordinate 159,109,630 downwards.
GTCTAAGGAAATTTGGTAAGGTATTGAAGGCTGTTGAGACTTTTCTATGGGAGGGTGTCCGAGAAAATTTGGTAAGGTATTGGAGGGGAGCTGTAACCTTTTCCTCCAATTGCAAATCTTTTCAAATATAGATAAAAAATAAATGGCTGCATACAATTCGGTCCTCTCTTCTGTAACCGGCGAGTTAGTACTCAAGATCAGTGATAAAGTCTTACATTAAAATTCTGCCCACAGCACTGCACAAATTGAAAACAAAAGTTTGTTATTGTAGCATTTCAATAAATATTTAAAAGAACTTCAGCGATTTTGTTTAGGTGGCTTGCGAATGCTGTAGTAGCTATCTTTGTGTTCCAGGAATGTCACACCAATTGACATTTATCGGCATTTGGAAATCCGAATGTCTCTTGGTGTGACATTCTGGGAATCGCACAACGCTTCGTAGTTCCCATACCATGGACGCCGACATGGAAGACGACGTGTTTGGAAAGCCGTAAGAAAAAGTCTAGTGCTGCCATCTGTTAGAAACAATATCAGGACAGGACAAAGATTCATCTTTCATCTGTGCACCCTCAAATATTTCTGTTAATAAAACATATGAGATATTAAGACTCTGGCAAATAGTTTTTGATTTATCGTGTATTATTTCAGAAATTAGTTCTTCGTCTGTGAGAAGCTAGCTTGAACATATCACTGAAGCTGCGGAAAGCAATAAGATTAACCCATTCGCACTTATTGAAGGCACTTTAACCGACTGGAACGAATTAACTCGGGGTTAGCAAAATGGGCTGAAATCAGCTCGAACGAATGTCTAAGAAGTGGACTGAACGCTGCTGGAACGAATGAACCTGATCATCGGAAAGCGTTGTTGCCCCCTTAGCTTTGTTATTGAAAGTGATAATTTAGGGAGATGACTGACACTAATTCTTTCAGATTGATTACCTTTTAAAAGGGCTCTAACAATTGGAATGAACCTAATAAAAGGAGCGAGACGACGTTTGAGTTCCTTGCTCTTATCCAACGGCATGATGTGAGTGGCAGGAGGACTAGGACTAGTCATTTGGCATCATGTGGATGGCGTAGTAGAGAATGAAGGACTTGAAGTGAGCTAATATCACCAGTAATAGGTTTATGGTCGGTACTTCTGAGATGAGAGGGGCGAAGATATTGTTTTGACATAGTTTTCGCAAACTTCTGCTGCCAATGAGAATATTCCTGTTTGGAGAGTGCAAAAAATTTTGGGCAGCATTCGGCTCAGATAAATACGCTGCTTAAAGGATAAATTACGGCAAATGAGTTCAAGGACTGGGTTTGAATATGAAACAACGTTATCCATTATTAATATTCAACTTAAGTTCTTCCTTTTCTGAAAATTTGGTAGGCAATAATATTGAAAGTAATCCGATTTCTACTTACAGACACTTTTATAATTGATTACTTAATCCAGAAAAAAAACCGATCATTTATTTAGAAACATCAAATGACTTCAAGAAAGAATGGTCGAAAAACAGAAATATCAGCAAATTAATTTCACAAATGACAAAGAACATTTTCTTCCTTTTGACCTTACGCACTTGGCTAATTAGGTGATTTTATGCTCTACTTAAAGTTTACAAATAAAGTTCGAAACAAAACAATGTTAGGTGTCGTTCAATTAAAATGAAGTAAATTAACATCATTCGTCTCGTAAGTACTAATTGCGTCGCGTTTCTAGTAAAGTTTTTTGAATTTCAATGGTGTGCAATACAAAGAGATTTATCCCGTGCTGGATTGAGTAATACAAAAAAGGTGACAGTTTCTAGAATATATTTAAGTCAATAATGAATTTGTTAACGACTGCAAAATGGTCCGGACTTCTGGCGCGTTATTTTTGAACACCGATATTAATAATATCATTGTGATTTATCCTGCTCTGGATTGAGCATAACAAGAATTGTAACCGGTTGATAATTTCTGCAACATGCAAAGAATTTGTTAACGGCTACAATACCGTACGCTGTTATGTCGCGTTAGTTTTGAAAATCGAGAAAAATAGTCCCATTGCAAACAGTTTTCCATGTGTGATTATTCCGAACAATAATAATTTTTTACGGAGCATTATGAATACCCAAAAGCTAGCAAAACGTTCCCCTGAGAGTTTTCACTCTAGTAAATTCTCAAAAATTGAAATGTTTTATGTAGCAGAAAGGAAAAATCTGAGATATTATATGAGAAAAACACTGAAGTGCCAAAAATAACTGGGAAGGGCGAAACAATTTCTGTTACATGCCATCACAGCCGTGCGGTAAAATCATCTGCAAACGACGTGTACAGAGAGGCAGATATCTCCGCAAACTCAAGTACTAGCATTCGCAGTTTAGATGGGAGCTTATCAGGATTTAAACGATTTCGAACGTGGTATGATAGTCACTGCCCGGGAGGTGGGTAACTCCATCCCGGAAGACCGGTGTGGCCGTAGAAAAGCCGTGGACGATCGTGGACAGCAGTGTATGGCCCGCAATGTAACATTCGCCAAGCGTGCAATATTGCCGCAGATCACAGCGCAATTCAATGCTAGGGCCAGCAGTAGCGCCAGCGTTTGGACAGTGCAACGTTCCCTGTGTTCTGTGCTCTATGGGGTTCCAGAGCACACGGCCCATCCTGGTTCCATTGCTGTCCCCACGACACAAGACTGTGATGACAGCAATGGAACTAAAGCCCTCCTCGCCTGGGCTTTGGGACACCGACAATGGACGCAAGATAACTGGAAATGTGTAGCCTGGTCCGACAAATCGCGGTACCAACTGTTTCCGGCAGATCGCCGATTCTGGGCGTCGCACGAGGCAATGGATCTCGCATTCCTACAAGGGTCAGTGCAAACCGGCCGTTCCTCTGTTATGGTGTGGGCTATTTTCACTGGCACGCATTAGGATCCTCATACGTCTGCAGACCGCTGTGACCAGTGAAGACTATGTAACCCACATGGGGGAAAAGTTGCTCTCGTTCATGTCATACAAATACTCCGACGGATGTCACCTCCTTCTCAACAACAATGCGTCCCCGCACACGTCCTCAATCGCCCGAATATGGTAGGAGAAATATTTCTTGGAGTTTGGCATCCTGACTTGGACCCTCGTTCGCAGTATTTAAACGCCATCGAATACATTTGGGATGCTTTCCAAGGTGTCGTCAATGCCAGAATCTAAGGAATCCTCGACCGGCGAATATTACGGAATTGTGGGACGCTCCTCAGGAAGCATGGTGTGCACTGTACTTCAGACAGCTCGCACAATCTTTATCCTGTCGCGTTGCTCTTGTTATGCTATAGCGAGGAGGACCAACACGGCATTAACCCTTTAACGACCATGACCCAAAAACTTTGTATCACTCAACATAACATAACGCCCGAAACTGTCTATTGTTTCACTTCTTTGTTTAATAACAACAATAGTGAGTGAGAGTGAATTTTGCTGATCCCTCATAGGTCGAGAAAATTTGAAGAACAAGTAAGGGTAGAAATTCCGACTCATTCTAGACAGGCGTTTCGGACGGTTATGGCCTTTTGTACGTACGGGCGTTTTGGGCGTTGTGGTCTTTAAAGGGTTAAAGAGGTATCCCAGTTTTTTTTGGCACTTCATTTTATGTCAAACACGGTTGTTTAGCTGATTATGTGTTAAGAGCAAAACAGTTTCAAGGAAAATTCTTGAAGACCGATTTCAAACCAGACTTCTATCTATATGTTAATTCTATAAGTTCTTTTTACCGTGATTCCTATTTTGAGAGAACGGCTGAACATAAAGATATGGTTGAGGTATCAAAATAAAGGTCTTAACATGTAGATGTGCCAGTTGAAGAGAAAAGTGAGATTGGGGCAACAGTTCGGGCGTTGTGGTGCGGCAAAGCTCCCATGTAAAGTCTATGGGAGAAGCGTGCGGTTGACTCACGCGCTGTTGAAGGCGGAAGGATGGAGGGACTGAGACAGCCCAAAGTCCAACGTCTTATTTTTTCTGAGCGAACCGTTGCGCAAAGCAACGCTAGCAGGCATTCCTATCAAAGTTCTTCTCATCAGAACAGCGAACACTCTGGAAGACCTGATTGCGTTATGCCGTTCGATTGTGTGATATAATATATACAATTTAATATTCATTCGATCCAGTTTATTCACGTAGGTAAGACGTTTGCTATTATGTAAAGATGCAAATAAACATTACGTTAATCATTGTTAGTGAAAATATTACTGGCGACTGCTTATTGCCCATTGAGTTGCTCACGGTGGTAGTTAAACCTTCAGTCAAAAAAAAAATTCACTAACCTGGACTATTGTCTTTACTTAAGTGGCTGAATGAATTTGTCAATCAAATAAAGTTTACATTTGTTGTTTCATATGAGTTTATTGTTTTCAAAAAAAAAAAAAAAAAAGAAGAAAGAAAGAAAAACAAACTAACCGTCGATTCCGACGGATGAAGAGTATTCGCAACGCGAATCTCATTCCAACAACATTTACAAACCCTGTTGTGACTGAAAATGAGTGCGCTATCCAGTTGAATTTTTGCACACGATCGAGATGAGTGGACTTCCACCTCACATTTTACGACCGAAGAAGGGTGCAGTTGTGATGCTCATCACGAACCTGGTCGCCCCGGTGGCGCAGTGGTCTAAGCGGTGGCTTATGATGATTCGTTCGTGAAGGGCCCGGGTTCGAATCCCGGTGAGGTAAGGATGTTGTGTTTGTCTTACGGCACTGGCTGTCTGCTTTCCCTGGAACCAGTGACATTAAATTAGGGACGGGCGACTGCTTATAACCCATTGAGTTGCTCACGGTGGCCGTTAAAACTTCAGTAAAAAAAAAAATCACGAACCTGTATTATTGTCTTTACTGAAGTGGTTCAACGAATTTGTTAATCAAATAAAGTTCACATTTGTTGTTTCATATGAGTTTATTCTTTTCAAAAAAAACAAAAAAAAAACAAAAAAAAAACTAACCATCGATTCCGACGGGTTTCGTCTAGTTTTATTTAAAATACTAGGTATGTGCTTTTATCCAAACCTGATGCATGACCTCTGTTATTGAATACAACAAGGAGTACAATGCAAGATTATTGGAGCTCTTGTAACTTCTTGGCTGGGGAAAGATGTTATGCCATGGAGGAAATGAAAGGCGGAGTTTTAATGATTTGTGACTGAAATAGTGGTATTGCGTTTTAGGTGCTGGAGGAAGAACGTGGAACGGCATAGCATCCCGGAGTTCAGAGGAAGATTTAGTTTAGGCTGAAGTGACACATAAGTCACGTGGTGACGTCGAACTAAGCAGAAGGCGCAGGAGTCGTAACGGGAGACTTAGTTGAAAATATTAAGGAGAGACAGAAAGGGGACAGAACGTCTCAGAGTTTATATTAGAAGGTGTACGAGTTCGAAGATAGCAGAAAAGGAAAACTATGACTAATGGGGCCCCATTAAATGTTAAAATACAAAATATAAAGAAGCGATGCGACAGACTCAAGACACCAAACAAGTCGTTCGGAATGGTGAAACTTTTCTACATGAAAGAGCAAAGAGTTACAACCCAGAATTATGGGAAATAAAAACTGACTTATCACGATAGCTAGTAAACATAATTCTTGATGAAGATCTCAGCAATACGGCAACACTTAGATTCCACATATAACAAAGTACTTGAAAAGTTGAACATATGTTTCCTGTTACATGTGCATATTTTTTTCAAAAATAACACTTAAGTACTGTGAAAGTAATTTGTTTATGCGTAGCATATTTTGCGGATCCAATGTTCGAATTCATATAATTGAAAAAGGCAGGAATTTTGATTCGGACCCTGACGAGACAATAATCTTACTACGCACAATTGAATTGTATCATCCATTAAGGAAGGAAATGGATAAAAAATAACGGGAGAAAAAAAACGCAAGAAATAAATTTGTGAAAGCCAATAAATGACCATCAAAATTGCTTAAATTATGTTTTCAAACTGTGGATTTAGAACGCCATGAAACTCGACTTTCATTATGAAATTGGACTTTCCTTAAAGTCAATGTTTTTAACACATGTCTTGGCACATAGTATATGCAGTTAAAAATACAAAATTCGCTGGTGATACAACATTTACGTTAATTTAATTTTAAGCCACACTCCACACTGATTTATAATAATAAAAGTTGGCGTGCCTGCAGCACCCATACAGAACTCATCAAGAAATCGTAGTCTATCGTATCGAAGGAAATTGGTGCTCTATCTCAGCCGTCATTTTGGCTGATTTTCAAAATTTGGTAGAATGTTTGTCATTGTTGTCTGAGTTCAAGGACAAATTCTAAATGGAGCTTGTTATAAATAAAAATGTTTACCGTACTACGCTTTTAAAGGAAACTTTGTTATTCTGCATGACGCCCCTGGAACGTTTTCATAAAATTTATGGTAGATTGCAAACGCCGAAAGGTATGCCTCAGGGCGTAACAAACAAATCAATTTTAGCAAATCTAATCCGCAAAGTTCTTAATTACACGCCGACGACTGCAGTTAATGGGCTTTCACCTAACCTAAGTAAACATTTACTAGCATCCAAATATGAACTTTGAGGATTTTTGGTACGATACGATTTAAATACACTGCTGGACAATTGCTAAGGACGGATCATAAATGGCTATATAGCGCATAAAAAAGTAAGTGTGGTTGGATGCCAAGTAAAATAAAATAATGTCAGAATGCCAGGACATTACAAGAAAGACAATTTATTGTGCTCTGAAATCCAGAAGGCTTTGGAACGTGTTCAAGGGACAAACAGGCCATTTTGTGCAGAATACGTAAACGTGAAAAAAATGCAATTACCGCCCGCAGGCGTTCCGGGGTAAGATGTCAATAGGGATATGACCACCATGGAGGGCGATGCAAGATTGCACACGTCGTGTCATGCTTTGCACAACATTATCAAGCAGCTGTTGGGGTATTTAATCGCATTCCTCTGTCTGTGCACGGATGAGGGTGTCCTTGTTTATTGGAGAGCATTGGCGACCAGCAAGACTTCTCCCCAAAGCATCCCACACATTTTCAATGGGATTCAGATCTGGAGAACGTGCTGGCCATACGAGGCGTTGAATATCCTCGCTCTGAAGACACTCCTGGACAGCGACTGTTCGATGACATGTTGAGTTGTCGTCCATGAAAATGAATCTATCACCAACAGCACCACGGAACATGCGAACATGAGGTAGCAGAACATCATTAATGTATCGTTGGCCAGTCATAGTCCCAGTTGGAAGCACATAGAGGGACGTACGGCCATTGATCATGATGCCAGCCCACACCATGACACTACATGTCGGATATCGGTCCCTTTCCTCTATGTTTGCTGGACAATATGCAGTACCACTATCACGCCAGATCAGTTGTCGTCGACAATCAGACGATAGACTGTATCTACTCTAATCTGAGAAGAGGACAGCAGACCAGTCGTTATCAGTCCAATTGCGATGTTGATGGCACCTATGCAAACGGGCGGTACGGTGACGTCTGGACAATGGGATGCACACAACAGGGTGGCGGGCGTATAGTCCTCCTTCATGCAAACGTCTGGCAACAGTTTTTCGGGAGATCCGCTTGCCAGTAGCAGCCATAAACTGATTTGCTACCTCACTAGCTGTGCTGCGCCGGTGTCTTTTTGTTGATAGCACTATGTACCGATCTTCTGCAGGTGTCGTACTGCGAACACGACCTCCCCCGTAGCGTTTGCTACACTCTCCATTTGTTTGAAATGATTTCCAAAGCCTTGAAACAACACTATGGCTGACGTCGAACTCCCTGGCAACATCTGTTATTTTTCACCCTTCTTCAATCTTGCCAATAATACGGCCACGCGTAAAATCATCTAGGTGATGTCGGGAAGACATACTGAAAATTGCAAGTTCGTCAATCGATTTTTTCCCTTTCAACTTTGCGTTTGAACAACAAGGGTCAATACGCGTCAAATCCTTTATATCTCTTATCAGCGCTATGACGTCACGAACAAATTCGGCAATCCAAAATTTGCGTACGCACAACACGTCTTACTGTATCCCGCACTTATGCTTATTTCCACATTTTCCTGCCTTCCACTTTATGGTTGCTATCGTTGCTATTGTCATCCGTCCTTAGCAATTGTCCGGCAGTGTATTATTGACACAAAAATGTACGAAAATTAAAGATTTATTAGCAATTTTCAAAGGTCTCTCCGACCAACATTAAAATTTTCAATAATCGACTTGTACAATGACGTTTTGCGTCAGGTAAATTTAGCTGTTCGGTATCAACAAATGAGAGGATTTAGTCCCTGTCTTGGTGATGGAAATAGTTCCTCGCACGAAAAGGCTTGGCATCTAAAAAACAGATAAAACTTGTACTTACAGCTTTTCTGAATTTGTAATCTGAAACAAAAAGACTAGTTCCTCGTAATTTGGGCACCACACACACACAAGCGGAAGGCTATATGGGATGCACAAAGACGTTTTTCTTCAGTAAGGGAATTCACGTCAATAGGCATGTGCTCCCGTGGACAGAGTTTACGGAGCGCTCGCCCAACAACACGCGCGCGCGCGCTTGGGAAATGCTGGACAAAGTGGGAGGACTATTTTGCGACGCATCCTTTTGGTGTTCTATACCTTAAGGTACCCGCCGAGACAGCAGAGCTAATGACCGCTTCTGTCACCTGTTGCCTCTCCGGGTTATCAGTGCTGACAACGGAGAAATTTTCGGTGCACATTTTCGTTCCTTCTTTGGGTCAGAGGATACATCCAGACACTATCGTTATGATTCTCAGGATAGTAACTGAATCTCTACCCATAATTTTCTTTCTTTCGGAGCTTCGGGTGCCTTTCTGATTGTCGGCCCCCACAAGAACACATGCGTACATGAAACTCCCAGTTCTCACAAATTACGAACTTTAATGGCCGTTGTAGCCTTTTTTTTCATAAATTGTCTGCAAACGGTGGTATATGGATTCCCACCTTCTACTCCTCCGCTGTGCTTAGTCTACGAAAATAAAAGTGGCAATCTCGAGACGAAATCGCAGCTAATTCATCGCTTTGTTTTTTCTCTTTCGAAGACCACACAGAAGGAGCTAATGCCTCTTTTTTTCCTCCAGTTCGTTAAATTAGATGAAACTCTGCTTGTCTTCCTACTCCAATTGGGGCCCCTCAAATTAAATTAAACGTTAATTTATTCGGCCTAATAGACTACACCCATTCGATTTAAAATAATGGGTGTTAGAACGTTAAATTATGTTATATGACATGTTCTTCTCAGCAGCCTTTTTTTGCGCGACTGGGCTTTCCATAGGTTTTCATATAATGGCTTTTGTCTGCCATAGTGTTTCGAGAACTTTTTTAAAAGTTTTTTAATACCCCAATTACACATTCTTTACTTATAAGCATCTTTTCAAAGCAGTCTGTTCACTAGTTAATTTCGCACACTACTTAATTTGTCCGTATGTCTAATTCAAAGAAACGGTCGCGTCCATTCTACGCGATGTGGGTGACAAGCTCGCACAAAATATCATTGCAACACCACGTGTCGGAAGGAAAAGAAACAAGTAGGAGGAACACAGGTAGCCACAGCCTTGAAATTTAAAGTAGGCCCAACAATGGGCCACCGTCTTCTGTCCCTAAAAGACGGTGTTTCACTGCTGGGCCTACGTTAAATTGCAAGGCTGTTCTAACTGGGAAGTTGCTAACGAAAAAGGTCCTCGTTTCCAGCAAAAACAAAAAGAAGAAATAAATGTCTGCAGTTCTTTTGACGTATATTAACCAAAATTTCACGGACTACATAACTTTGCATCTTTCCCATGATGAGTTTAAATATCAGCTCTACATAAGTATGGAGCAGAAGAGAAGTTAAACAATCTAGAAATTTAAAAATGGACAATGTATGGAGTTCTTTCTTCAGCTCGTATTGTTCAAACAAATTTATGGGTGAAGAATACAAATTAATGAACTTCAGTGGGTGGTACCAGAATACGAACGTCGGGGCTCCTATGTCAGATATTACTGACCTTCTTACGTAGGATGTCTTTGAACTCATAATGAATACAGAAGATCATATCCTCCATGTAAAAGAGATAAATCACGTGAACGTTTCCTTTAATGCCTTACTAAACATATTGGTTCAGTTCATCAGCAGATGACTTAGCGTTAACGATATATCATCCGTTAGCGCTCTGAAATTTACTGGACCCTTACACCCATAACAGAAGTTTTGTCCCTTTCTCGTGTTTTTGTATGAAGGATATTTCTATTGAAATTTTAAGCAAGATTTCACGAAGAACGGTTTTTTAGGATGGACACATGTTGGGCAATTACACTCGTGAGATATAATATACGCTGCATGCTTAGGATTTCGGATTTTTGCAACTTTTGAATACACACTTTTAACCGCAAAGTATCTAGTCGTACACTGAGAATGGTTCTTTTCAGTAAACAACTGAATTTTCCTTTTGACACGACAACATCAAAATTTAAAATTTTCTTAGATTTTTACCACATATTTTTATTCTCAGTGAGGCTTAATTAAAGTCAGTATTGAGTGTTCAACTTGATCATAACCGATAAAACATTACGTGAATACACGCTGCTTTTGGAAATATTTCTTTGGTTGAGCTAATGTTCTAAACTCATTTAAAGGGAGGAAGCGCAGTTAGTTCTTGTAGAAACTTATATTTTCCTTTTTTAGTTTGGGGATTATCGACCACGGTGAGCAATTTAATGGGTTATAAGCAGTCGTCTGTTCGCAATTTGGAGTCACTGACTCCTGGGAGGAAGGAAAACCAGCGCTGTTAGACTAGCACGCCACCCAAGACTATCGTGACTAAGGCCCAGGCCCACCAGGACTAACGGACAGAAGCCAGCGCTTGTGCCACTACGCCACTTGGAAGTCCTCACGGTTCTGGACAAGGAAAATATACTCGAAATCTCAGGTGTAGTCAAACATTTTAAGAATAAATATCGTAATTTTGAACTATCTATAATTTTGCAAAATGGTGATGGAAATATCATGTTCGCAGATCGATATAGTGATGAGCATCTTTTTGAATACGATGTACTAGAGTTACACTAAAAAGGTGATTCGAAATTCCAAAGAATAGGAGACTTTGATCATCCTTACCGATACGTATTACAGAAGGGATTCTTTGCATTTGTCTTTTTGTTTGGGATGTGGAAACGACCACCGTGAGCAGCATCAGCACTCGCCCGTCCCTTATTTAGGGCCACTCTTTCCATGGAAGGGAGAGAGACAGTGCCGTAAGACAAACACAGCATCCATGCCCTCACTGGGATTCGAACCCGGCCCATTCTTGGGCAAATGATCAGAAGCCAGCACTTAAACCACTGCGCCACCGGTGCGGAACATTAGCCGTACAGAAATGGAGTTAAAATGCAGAGTGTAGACGTAAATACTCCCTACCATGAAGGTCCGTTTTGCACTGTGGAAAGCAGAATATTTATAGGAAATCGTAGTCAAGGATTACGCCCCATGGATTTCAAAAAATAATTTTTCACTCTGACTCATAGAAACTGAAGTAGCACTAAATGCAAACACATATATGCTCCAACTAGCGGGAAAGCTGTGCGTAAGAAAAATCAAATAATGTACCAATAAGCTTTTCCACTCTGAGAGGAACTCGACACGAAATACCTTCCGTCAGATTTCTAGGTGTGTCAGTAGGCGAACTCGACATACATAAATGTATCAAACCACCATTTAAAAAAGAGGTGGAACTATTGATGACCTGCTCGCCATGATTGCGTGTTATTTCGTCTCTGGTCGCTAGGGCACGAGCGAAATTATTCAGCTGAGACTAGCAACCGTTTGGCATCTCCTGAAAGTTAATGTGACAAGGGAGAATGTATATGGCAAACTTGCATGACGGAAAGGAAACAAAATAATTCTGGGCAAAAGTTATGCCTGGTTACTGCTGCGTAATTGAGCTCAGTTTCATTTGTTACAATTCAAGCTGTCTGTGTTATGTCTAACCACAAATAAAAATCTCTTAAGCTGAGCAGGATGATAAAGATCCGCTGATTTTGCATGCAAAGAACGTCGCATTAGTTGCTTAGTAAGTTGCCTAAAAATAAACAAATTGGGATACAAATAATGTGAAAAGTACGCCCATCCCTTTAGTTTGTAACTTAATGAATTCAAAGGTTGTTACAACAACGTTTGAAATTTAACTAAGGCATCTGTATTCCTTTCGCGGGTGGTGGTTTACGGTATCTTCTTGTTTACAATTCTTTCTGCCTCAAAAAAGAGATGAAATTTCCTTAAATGTTGCCATTTAATGATTTTGCGAAAGAAGTGACTACTTCCGTATCCTTCACAAAAGTAATTCTTTTAAAAGAACAAAACACTGTGGTAACAACGTAGATGAGTATAAACTAAAAAGCAGAACACTTTATGGGGAAAAAAATCCACGTCTTTTATATGTACCGGTGTGTTTATATATGAAAGACCCGGATTTGTATATACACTGCCTGACAGAGAAAATGCCACATCATGAAGGAATGCTCGAAAAAAGGACCAAACTGCACACACAGATAGCCAAGTAGGTCCTGAATAAATGATTTAATTGTCACATACAGACTAGGCTCCAGTGGCCGAATACACAGGATGATCAAAAAACAGTGTGGCCAACCTTTTTGGCGATACAACATTGAATCCGACGTGTCATCGAGTCAATGAGAGTCCGAATAGACTCGTGGAGTATCGTGGTCCATGTGGTGTTAATCCGAGTCCACAGTTCATCTTCCTTTTGCGGGGATGGGAAGGTATTCAACCGACGTCCAATCATGTCCCAGAGATGCTCGATGAGCTGAGACTGGATGCTCGATGAGCTGAGACTGGATGCTCGATGAGCTGAGACTGGATGCTCGATGGCTTGTCGGGGGATGATGCTGACCACGGATTTATCCACACACGGTACAAAGCTTTCAGGCTGATCCGAGCGGTATGCGGCCGGGTGTTGTCCTTTTGAAAAATGGCGTTTGGGATGCCATGCAGATATGGTAGTGCCACGGGCGGCAGCTTCTCGTCAACATAGCTGGCTGCCGTCGTAATGCGTACCACCGGTGAGAGGCTGATGGCGTGATAGCATCTCATACCATGATTTCACGTTGCCAGGCCATGTGGCGCTCCACAATGGTGGAGGAATCCGCCCATTGGCCATGTCGCCTCTAGACTCTCACACGGTGATCATCCGTGGTGAGACAGAACCGCTCTTTGTCGCTGAACACAACACTGTTCCATTCGGAACACCACGCAGCTCCGGAGCGACACCACGCCAAGCGGTGGTGACGATGGCTCGCTCTTAAAGGTAGCCTTCGCAACGGACGGCTGGACAACAAACCAGACGCTGCAAATCGGCACAACACTGTCCGCATTGATATTGGAGCATCCAAACCTCCCCGTACACTCCACGAAATGTCGAACGTTGTGGTCTGTGGGTCTGCTACAGCATGACGTCGGATGCGACGGTCAGTCCTCTCGGACGTCCGTCTCCGTGGTCCGGCCCCTCTACGGCGTTGCACAGATCCTTTCTTGGACTACTGTCTCCAAATGAAACCGACGGTTCTGGCAACATACTGCGTTTCTTCCGCAATACGGCGCAAGGACTACACAGCTGTACGAAGCCCTACGATGACACGTCTCGTGAACTCATCCGTTTGACGAAATCACGTGCGATGGCATCTTAACGGCATTGGCACCCTTTGTTTGTTCTCCAGATACAGTTACAGAAGAACCACTCACTTCTCGCGGCAGTGACGACTTCTTGACTGATGGCCTCACGGGCTGGTTTTCCACTTATATCCCGCGCGCCAATCGCACGAATGGCGTCTGAGCTATGCAACGCAATCATTTGCATAGCTCATACGTGTGCACCTACCCTGCAATTTTCATGGCGCTGCATTCACGTTTTCGTGGCGTGGAATTTTCTCTGTCAGGTGGTGTATATACCGGTGTGTTTATATATGAAAGACCCAGATTTGTATATATGTTACCGGCAATGTGTGAAAAACAGGCATTGTACAGAATGCTTAGGAAATCTATAGAATGCGTGACTTTTTTAGGCAAAGCATGAAAAATCTATGTTATTTTAATATTGTATATTCTTTTCCTAGGCATTTTATATGAATCCTAGGCATTATATAAAACGAGGACTATTTAGGCAAAGTATGAAAACAGATTCATTTTTTTATTGGAGGTTTAACGACCACCGTGAGCAACTCAATGGGCTATAAGCAGTCGCCCGTTCCTAATTTAGGGTCACTGGTTCCAGGGAAGGGAGAGAGCCAGTGCCGTAGGACAAATACAACATCCATGCCTGACCGGGATTTGAACCCGGATTCCTTAGAGACGAATGATCAGAGGCCAGCGCCTTAGACCACTGTGCCACCGGGGCGGCACAGATTCATGAAAAGGCCTTTATTCAAAAGACGTACATGAAAATCAAGGAAGAAATACAAAGTAAAGTATACAACTTTCTTATTGAAAGAACAAGAGAAAGCCGCCCCGGTGTCGCAATGGTCTAAGCGCTGGCTTATGATCATTCACCCGTGAAGGGTCTGGGTTCGAATCCCGGTGAGACATGGATGTTGTGTTTGTCTTACGGCGCTAGCTCACTCCCTTCCGTGGAACCAGTGATCCTAAATTAGGGACGGGCGACTGCTTATAGCCCATTGAGTTGCTCACTGTAGTCGTTAAAACTTCATTAATAATAAAAAAACCGAGAGAAAAAGACTAGCACTGACCTACTTGTTGCAACAAGGAAGGCTACGTCATAGGCGACGCTTTGGCGGTATTTAACGCGAGCATTGAAAGTCACGTCACATCATAGCGATTAAGCAGCCAATAGTCGCGTGGTTCCTTCTTAGTGGTCGTCATAGCCTTTTTCCCATCGCTCGCTAACTTTTGGTAAGTGGTTTCGGTTAGAAAAGCTTAGTTTTTAGCAGCATTAGCTCCCACTTTAGATCATTCTTCGTAAAATCGTCGCCGCATGTCAACATGCCATGATTCTTTTCATGACACTACACTTTGCTGCGCCGTTCTCATACGACACAGTATGGGCTAACGTCTGCTGCGCAAATCGGAACTAGCATGTTTCGTCACTGCCGAACAAAGACAAAAATTCAAATGGCGATAATACTAAATACTGTCCGCTTGAGCCGAGCGTTGAACGTCACGTGTTTCGCCAAGTGAAAAAAAACAAACAAACGTCATAGGCGGCGTTTAACGCCAGCATTGAAAGTCACGTGCCTCGCTACGTGAAAACAAAAGTCATTGTCGGGAGTATTTTATACTTTGCCGATTTTCCATTGGGCATTGCATAGAATGCCTAGGAAATGCGTGAAATGTTAAGCGTTTCATAATTTGACGTCCCATTTTCGGCATTCTACAGATTTCATATGGATTCTGTACAGTGCCTAATTTCAGACACTGCCGGTAACTTATATAAGACATCGGTGTGTTACACACTGAAAGGGACATTACTTAGAGAGATTATTGAAATCCTATCTCATACAGACGCGTATAATGACTTTGTGTTTCAGCAGACCTACCACGTGCATGGATTCTCCTCTTAGATCTAAACGAGAAAGATTACACCGAATTTTCGCGTGTGATGAACACGTCTTTTGAATCTGTTTTGGGGACGCTCCGGTGGCTGAGTGGTCTAAGCGCTGACTTCTGACCATTCATCCGAGAAGGGTCCGGGTTTGAATCCCGGTGAGGCATGTATATTGTGTTTGTCTTACGGCCCTGACTCTCTCCCTTCCCTGGAGTTAGTGGCCTTAAATTAGGGACGGGCGACTGCTTATAACCCATTGAGTTGCTCACAGTAGTCGTTAAACTTCCAATAAAAAAAATAAGAATCCGTTCAGACGCGAATAAAATTTATCTGTTTTTTAAATTTAGGTATTCAAAGTCAACGGAACCAGTAAGGAAAACAGTAGTACCTGACAGAAGAAATAAGTTTTTCAATCAGGTTTTTAATCCTGCAGGTATTACTGCAAACGGAATAGTAATCTTACGCCCTGTGGTTGCAGACTTGTGGGTTAAGAAAAATTTGAAATATGTGAGAAACATTTTGCAGCGGAAACGCTCTCCAACAAAGAAAGAATTTTTCAATTCGGGCTCTTAGAAGCAGAGATATCAACAAATATAAGATATGCATCTACACCCCCTGGCAGGAAAAACACGCATTATTTAAAAAATATTCTGAAAAGGTTTTTCGATGTAAGTGGTGTTGGTCCAAGAAATAATATTTTCAATCGAATTTTCAGAAGCTCATATTTTGCTGCAAGTACACCACAAGCACAAATTAACATCTATGCCCCCTGATGGCCAAATAATTCTTTACCAATTATTATAAAATATATGAGAAACGTTTCCCACCATGAGCTGTATGCGATACAGGAAGAAGTTTTCAAATCGGAGTTTTAAAAGCAGAAATATCCCGGAAAACGCAATTCACCAAGCGCCCCCTAACTTAAAGTCTGTGAGTCACTTGAAATTATATGAAAAACATTTTGCACCGGAAACGCTATGCAGAAGTATCCAGTGCAGAAAGAATTTTTCAAATCGGATTTTTAGAAGCAGAGATATAGGAGGGAAATGCAATTTACCATAACGCCTCCTAGCGGAATGTCTATGCTTTACTTGAACATTTTGAAATTATATGAAAAACATGTAACACCGGAAACTCTATTCAATAATGAAGGAATTTTTTAAATTGGACCATTAGAAGCAGAGATATTGGCAAAAACAAGATATACATCTACGCTCCCTGGCAGAGAAACCATGCAATAGTTTAAGAAGAAAGTATTCCGAAAAGGTTTATCGATCTGTATGAGTCATCTGCATCCTGTGCCGAACAACGCTGATTTGTGAAGAGATTGTAATGACATTTGAAGACAACGATTTACACATATCTTCTCTCCCCGCCTACCAAATGTACACAGTCGTACCAGAATAATATGACCACCTACCTAATAATCAAAATAACCACCCTTGGTGCGGATGACAGCGGCGAGACGGCATGACATGGGCACAATGAGGCCGTGGAAGGTTGCCTGAGGCACACGTGCCCATTCGGACTGCAGCAGAGTACGGAGGTACCGGAGATGACGTGGCTGTAGGTCGGCACGTTGAACCTGTTGATCCAAATAGTCCCACAAGTTCTATATGGGATTGAGGTCGGCCGATTTCGCCGGCTAAGGGAGAACGGAGACATCGCTGTCGTGTTCCTGGAACCAGTCACGCACCCCCTTGGCGATGTGGCACAGCGCAGTGTTCTCTTGGTAGACACCATCACCACCAGGGCAAACGTCCAACATGAAGGGATTCATGTGGTCAGCGAGGATGAACAGGTAGCCATTGGCGTTCAGGGACCCATCCATTAGTACCAGAGGTGACAGGTTATACCAGGAAAACATCTTCCAGATATGCAAACTGCCACTGAGGGCCTGTACGTGACCAACAAGTGTGTCCGTGTGTTGGTTCTAGGGTGTCTGACGCCGTAGCCGCCACTGCCCATCAGTTCTGTGGAGTAGAAACTTCGATTCTTCGGAGAAAGCAACCTTTTTCCACTCTTCCGCTGTCCAATGACGTAGTCCCATGCAAACTGCAGGCGTCGTTGCCGATGGACGTGGGTAAACATGGGCGTCTTGACGCAGCGTCAACTCCAGAAACTCATGCGTAACAGGGTTCGCTCTGTTGTTATCGAGGACACGTACCTAGGTGCCCCAGTCCATTTCCGTGGTCAATTGTTGCACTGTGGCGCGTCGATTGTCCTTTACCAGTCGACTGAGTCTGTGGCCTTTGGGGCTCCAGAGTTATGACATCGGGAGGCACTTTGTACGCCAGAGGTCCATTCTTGGCACACCCTTACTACAGCACCTCGCGAACAGCTCACGAAGTCTGCTGTTTCTGAGATGCTTCCAACCTTGGCGGGGTAGCCGATGATCATTCCTCTTTGAAAGTCCGTCAAATCACTACCTCTGTTCATTGTGCTCACGTGACGCACTATGGCTCATCTGTCCTCGCCGGCTGCTTATTTCTCCGTGTGGTTAGCTTTGTCACGTGCACTCTGGGACTTGCCTGGGCGGGTACACTGTGATTATGGGGGTGGTCATATTATTCTTGTACAACCATGTAATCGGAAGTTGTTTGTTGATCAGCCCTCGTGCAAAGTGAGTTGTGCCTCGAAAAAATAACTTATTATACGCAAATCAAAGGTTCTGGAACATTTTTATCGACACAAACAGCAGCATAAAAAACAATAAACTTTTTGTATTTTTTTAAGGGGGAAGGGGAAGCGCTACCACCACCATGAGCAATTGTACTCCCAATTTACGGTATGACTGGTATAATTTGTACTGCACTTTGGCTAGGTGATGAGCATTAGCATTGAGTGGGGATTTTTAGTGTTCCTTCCAATGACGCAATTGCATCTTTTTTTACGGATTATCGCATGAAACAAGGAATTTCAAACAGCACATTAAGATTGTTAAAAAAAAGAATTCTTCGAACTTCCTGCGAAAGCTATAAGATACCACCTAGATGGAATATATCCTCGTCATGGAAGTCAATGAGATCCAGGAACAAAAGACAATATATATATTCTCCCGCCATGAAGAAAAAACTTTGATTGCAGACACATGACTGATTTAATGAGCCATTCGCGGTTTCGCCTTAATAAGGCATGTTCAGTACTTAGACATGCATGTGCTTAATCTTTGAGACAAGCATATAAATACTGGCACGATCAATCAGGTAGGTTTTCCTTTTGTACCTCGAACCACTTGGCCACCGTGGAGTAGTACAGTGAAATGCTCATGTGTATATGAAATGCTCCCTTCAGAACGTTATGTCGATTTCATGTGCAACTGAATAATTTGTTTCGGAAAAGTTAATTAAAATGTGTGAGAAAGCGTGCTATTTAAGCTCCTTTCTTTTGCGGTAAACTATTCAATTTAATCTCATACCGCAAAACAAATTTAATTCAAAGAATCGATCACAGAACATATGCAAAACTTTCCACCGAGATGAGTGACCTTACCAGTATTGTACCTGAAAAAAAAAAGCCACAATTTAATATCTCCCGCGTTATTGTCAGTCTTGGCAAAAGTCTTTCAGTACACCATTAGATTTCAGAGTCTTGAGGCATATATGTGTGATTTACATGTTCTCCTTTAAGACTACAGAAGCTATGAAAATAATTATTACGCATCTTTAAAGAATATTAATTTATGAAATATTAGGTGCATTGCTTTTTAATGAAATATAATATACAGTATATAATTAAGATTCTGTTTAATCCTACCTTTTACGAATCAATTTATGTATCAATCAATGTGTATTCATTCTAATTTACTCCTATTCTTTCCTGGTTTCCTTTGAACATACAGTATCTCAGAAGCTCTCTTCCTAGTTCTCATTTTGATGACATTAAGAACTGACAGCATTAAAGTAAAGATGAATTTTACTAAGCCACAAACTTTCTAAAGAAGAATTAAGGATTTAAAAATAAAAATTTACATATGAAATTAGCACATTCTTAACAGACTTAAATTCATTAGCCGCAGAAGCCAAAGCATGCATCGAATTAAAAAACAAAAAGCAAGAAAAACAATAAGAAAAGACAGCATTATAAATTTTAAAAAGATAGTTATAAGAGTTTATGAGTTACTACGCGGAATGTAGATTGTTCTGCAACATTTGTTTTTTAATGGGATTAGCCTAATATTTTAACGAATTTTGCGAAAATTATGCAACAGTTATGCCAGCATTAATATGAGAGCTTTTAAGATCGTTAGTAATTTTCCACATATTCTCCATCCCTTCTTTTGCACATGCTCACAATCGTATATTTTTCTTTTAGATAATTACATGGCAAAAGTTTTACTTTTGTTCTCATTTTAATCCATAGTTCTCCGCCTTATCATGTCGCCCATGGTTTTCACTTTATTTAAACACTGCAGAAGAAAACTTTTCCTTGAATGAAAAAGAAAATTACACTGATTTACACTGGGCTGCTTGAGAGCTATCTTTGATTTTATTCTTTGTAACTTTCAAAACATCATTATCCAGTAACGTGATTTACGAAAGGAAACTGACGCTGGAAAATATCAATAAAAAGAAAAGAAAATTTGCCATGTGGGAGATACAAATTTCATAAAACAAACTCTCCCTAAGAATTGAGTTGTGTTAGAATCAATGTACGTTCTGAATTAGCGGCGGAGTAAGTTATTGATTTGAGCCCCGAAATTTTCCCGATGCGTGCGTGTTTTTTAGTTTTTCATCCCATTTAAAATCAGATTTTTCTGAAGCGAAGCATGTTCTGTATCAAACATGTAATGAATCTTCTTAGTTCTGTGATGAACCACACTTCTTGGGGATAATGAAACATGCAATTCGTTGCTTATTTTGTTCTACTATAAAATGTTTAATATCTATATCCCAATGCGTATGATATTTTTACGACCTTTTAATAATTTCAAAAGAAAGATAAATATTATTTTTTGGGGGAAGGGGTTGTTTATTAAAGACCCTCAGGAGAAAACCGTAAGTCATGGGTGCCAAACTTACAGCACGCAAAAAAGTTTTGTTCGAACGTGGTATGCATCGCTGACATGATCCTTTAAACCACACAAATAAATAAATAAATAAATAAATAACACAACCATGCAAAATTTAAGTCACTCGAGATTATCGCAAGTTTTTGGCTGATTCTAAAGTTACAGTGAAACCTCGATTGTACGTTTCTCGATTATACGTTTTTCACGTATCTCTTTAACGACCATAACGCCCAAAACGCCCTACATACAAACGAACATAGATGCCCGAAACGCCTCTCTAGAGTGAGTCAGATTTCCTATCCTTACCTGTTCATCAAATTTTCTCGACCTATTAGGGATCAGCAAGAGTCACCCTCAGTCACTATTGTTGTTTTTACAAAAAGAAGTGAAACTAACAGACAGTTTCGGGCGTTATGGTATTTAGAGTGATACAAGATTTTGGGGTCATGGTCGTTAAAGGGTTATATACGTAGTTCGGCGTAAATCCCAGTATTTTACTGTAGTTTCTAGCGTTTCTTTAAATCGGTTAAAGTAAGTCATTTATACGCTTTATGCGATTATACGTCAAAATTTGAATTTCAGATTTTCAAAACACACGGTACTTTTTGATTGGAGGTGTAACGACCACCGTGAGCAACTCAGTGGGCTATAAGCAATCTCCCGTCAGTAATTTAGGATCACTGGTTCCAGGGAAGGGAGAGAGCCAGCGCCATAAGAGGAAACACAACATCTAGGCCTACCGGGATTCGAACCCGGACCCATACCGGACGAATGACCGAAATCATCGCTTAGACCACTGCGCTACCGGGGCTGCGCCGGTTCTTTGATTCTTTTGTTCGAAATCCGATGTTTTACAACTTTGAGAAAATTGAGACAACGTTGTTGTGTTCCTTTTTGGTGCAGCCAAAATTGAACCTTGATCCCTTCTTGGTGCAGCCAAAGTTGAACCTTGATCCCTTCTTGGTGCAGCCAAAGTTGAACCTTGATCCCTTCTTGTTGCAGCCAAAGTTGAACCTTGATTCCTTCTTGGTGCAGCCAAAGTTGAACCTTGATCCCTTCTTGGTGCAGCCAAAGTTGAACCTTGATCCCTTCTTGGTGCAGCCAAAGTTGAACCTTGATTCCTTCTTGGTGCAGCCAAAGTTAAACCTTGATCCCATCAGGGAAGGAAGTGTGGTTTACATTAAGTTTAGATGAAAAATTGCTTTCGCCTTTTATAACTCACACACACACGCACGCTATTTTCAATTGATAAATCTCTGGGACGTAACTTGGCGGCTCCACTTTTTCGTGGAGACGTAGAATAGAATCCTAAATGTGTCATCACTATTCAACATTCTGGCTTCAAATGGATGCACTCAGGAACTGGCGAAAAGAAAGGCTGTTAATGCATGTGTTCCATACTGAAGCATTAGTCAGCAGATTCTTAGTTGTGAAGATTTCACTTAATTTAAAATTAGACAGATAGACTCATCAAAAGAGAAGTTTGATTTTCATAGACTTTATTACACAGTCGAGTCACATTATTGTGACCACCTCCTACTTTTGACGTCAATAGCGCGTAGCCAATGAAAGAAGGCACGTGTCGCGAGCTGGCTTGGAGGGAATATAAGGTGTGTTATAGGCATTCTGAAAAACATATCACTCGTTGCTGTCATAAATAAAAGGAGCAAGGAGCGATTTATCAGATTTGCAAAAAGGGATGATTATTGGCTTTCGGTCCAAGAGTGGAAGTATTTCTGAAACAGTGCAGTTTGTGAACTGTTCGCGTGCTGCTGTGGTTAAAGTGTACCGTGATTGGAGAAATGGCACCATTGCGAATAAGCGAAGTGGAAACTGCGCAGCAGCACGTGCCATTGATGTGAAAGGTGAACGTCTGCTTCGAACGTGCGTAAGGGCCGATCGGTTGGAGCAACTCACTAGCCGAATGAACCATGGGGCTACCGGAAGAGTTTCAAAAACGACAGTTTGGTGAACCCTGCTGCGCATGGGGCCCCGATGCAGAAGGATGGTCACTGCACCTATGCTAGCGAAGGTGCTTCGGCAGAAAAGGCTTACATTTGCACGGCAGTATAGAAGTTGGACCTCCGCTGATTGGCAAAGGATTGCCTTTCCCGATGAGTCACGTTTTCTGCTCCATCGAACGGATGGACGTTGGCGTATAAGGCGATAAACATCGAAGAACAAACAATCTTCAACCATTGCTGGAAGAACACAAGCTGGTGGGGGCAGTGTTTTGGTCTGGGGAATGTTTTCGTGGAATTCTCTGGATTCACTCATACCTGTTGAAGGAACTATGGACCGAATACGTAATGAATCCATCCTTGCGGACCACGTACACCCATACATGCTGATTGTCTTCCATGGGGCGAATGGGATTTTCCAGCACGACAATGAGACGTGTCACACAGCTAGAAATGTCCGAGAGTGGTTGGAAGAGCACCACGAAGATTTCAAAGTACTTCTCTGGCATCCTAATTCCCCAGACGTAAACTCAATTGAGCATCTGTGGGACAACTTGGATCGTGCTGTTTTCTTTATGAATCCTCCAGCAGCTGTCAGATGCACTGCAGTCAGCATGGCTGCACATACCTGTGAACACCTTTCAGCACCTTATTGAGTCCCTCCCAGCCGCTCTAGCTGCTGTCTGCGCTGCACACGGCGTTTACTCAGGATATTAGCTGGTGGTCACAATAATGTGACTCGACCGTGTATTTTTCAATGCGATAAAATATATTATAATCTGTAACGCATTTTTTTTGGCCGCCAATTCGACTTTAAACAAACCATTATTAAGGAACATCGTATACTTATTTAAAACATAAATTTTACGTTCGTGTTTAACATTTTGAAATTTCGTTTATATGTTTTTTATATTTATACGTTTTTTAAAGCCATCCCCTAGAAAAACGTGTAACCGAGGTTTGACTGCATTTGGAGTGGGATTTCAAAAATTGCCACCATTTTTCTCTAATAAGGTGGCCTTGCGACGTCCCCTTCAGGGATCTCAGTAATATTGTTTATGAGAATAAAAGCCTTGGTATGAACCTATATTGAGCAAAGTGAGAAAGCGCGCTTCTCAAATGTCTTCGAGAAAATTAAAGTTAAAAAATCCCTTGGGACTTAGGGAGTAAGTTTCGCGGCGCATTTAATTGAAGACAACGTAGCTCGGTGGCGCAAATCATGCTATTTCTCAAGATGATAGTTTGCTATGCCCAGCCAAATATAAGTATAAACAGCATGATTAAAGGAACTTGAAGACGTGGTTCAATACCTTGTACAGCCTGCACGTTCAACTGTACTAGATATACAAGCATCGTGGTCAGTTTTGAAAATTGAGCCAAAAGCAAATTCTTCCTGCTTTTTTCACTAGCTGAGCTCGAAAATTTCTTCAATGCTTTGACATTTTTCTGAATATTAGACTTTGAGAAAGCTTAAATTTAGATATATATATATACAGTATAGAGAGAGCCACAGTGATAAACTTTGAGAATAGGGTTAGGACCAGATTTTTCCGCATTCTTCAGTTGCTGCACTTGAAGCTTTCGTCAGTCGTGTAGAATATGTCTCGTATTTTGCATATAAGACTATGAAAAGCTTCAGTTTAGAGGTAGAAACACTGTAGTCAGTTTGGAAACAGAATCAGAAACATATTTCTTTCACCTTCCCTCGACGTACTTGAAGCTTTCCTCAATGGTTTAATATTTTCTTGGATGTTAGACACTGAGGAAAGCTTCAATTTAGGTACACAGCCAGTTTGACCGGATTTAAAAATAGCGTCAAAATCACAACTAGATTCTAATTAGAAGTAGAAAATTCAACAGTAAAATGAAAAAGTAACAAGTTAGTAAAATCATGCAATACATTGATTATGATACGCTTCCAACATATCAGAAATCATTACTCAAGCTATTACTCAAGTTATGAGGATAATAGCTGTGGTATAAATATTACTCCTGTGCCTCGACCTTTGACCCCATTTTGATGATATTCAACACAACCGGTTCAGTATACCTCCGGAACAACATACTAAAGTTTTGTCGCAATAGAAGCATTTTTAGTCAAGTTATTACTCAAGTTATGAAGATAATGGCTGTGGAATAAATCTAGCTCCTGTCCCCAGACCTTTGACCCCATTTCGATTATATTAAACAGAACCGGTTCAGTACATCTCGGGAACAACATAATGAAGGTTTGTTGCGATCGAAGCATTTTTACGTAAGTTAGGACGCATAGGGGCGATGGAATGGATCCCACTCCTATGCCCTGACCTTTGACCCCATTTGCCAATTTTCAATAGGGTTCGTCCCCAGTTGTCCCCTACCATGCACATACTAAAATTTAATCGAAGTCGAAGCATTTTGACGCAAGTTATTGTGCGGACGGGCAGACGGACGGAAGAAGCTGCAGCATATACGCTTCTTCAACCTACAGTTGGAAAGCGTAAAATAACAATTGATTGTGGCGCATTTGAACTTGCTCTGCGGGAACGTTATGAATTGTAATCGGCGTCCAATTTAGGATTTTTTTAATCTTGTTTTTTGAGGTCCTTTTAATACCACTGAAAAATGTAAAAATATTATTATTATATCAGACCTCTTCACGAATGTTTGCTAAACCCTGAGCCGCTATTGTGTATACCGCAAATCTGCGATTCAAAACAACTAGTTTTGTGCTGTGAGTTTCACCTGGTGTTTTAACAACTGAAAAGTCACGAAGCTGCAAGTATGGGACACCTTTTGGTACCGCTGGCACGCTTTTAATGGTTACATACATTTCAGAAAGAGAGAGAGTTAAAAAACTGCAGCCGATCAGTGAAGACGTTCTAACATTTGTGTGTAACATCAAATTAATTTTAGGTTTCTGGTTTTGTTGCAATGAAAATATTTTGGCTTCATGTGTTTGGAAAACAATATTCTAAAGCAAATTTGTCTATACTCAACTACGCTCCATGTGCTTTCATGGACAAGCTTTTCTTCAACGTAATATGCTTTATCCTGTGTGGTTAATGCTTTCATTCAGAGAAAATTCCCTGTTCCCTCTTTGTAGATCAGGAAACTTGATTTGCTCTTCAAGATGAAAAGCAGTGTAGGTGCTGTGAAAGCAAATTTAGTTTCGGGGAAATAAAATTGCTCGTTAACGTAAAGCTTTAGGTTCAGAGATGAGGAATATTAATTAATGACATTACTGGCAGTTCTGCGTGTTGCCTAGCTTGCCTCCAGATGAGGTGTTCCTCAAATTGAGTTCCACAGAGTAGCAGCGGCGATACGCTTCTGCTTCAAGTGTGCCTACCAACTTGGTGAATTCACTCACCAAGCTCGGAGGAGCAGACGAATTACAGCTGAAGAGCAAGGATTTGCGTTTCGCCACCGCACGAAAATGAGTGTTTTCATGATGAAGCTGAAAGTTGCATCTGTTGCTTCTCCCTCACTCTCTGTCTTCGTCACTTATAATTGCTTTAGATCCGTTGTGGCGATCTGAATGCAAGGTGCAACAGATTTCGTAGTCTGAAGTACGAAGAGGGTAAATATTAGCCAACTACATCATTTCAGAATATGCTAACTACGGTGTCTTTTGAGTTCCGGTCAAGAGATATTCGCAGATGGCATAGGAAGTTCTTTCCAAAGCAAGTATCAAGCATCTGATAACAATCGGCCTGTTGACGGGAGATCTCCGCTTTCAAAAGCTGAATTATAAAACTCACTTTATATCAGGCAGTTGTTATCATCAGTGAAAAATCGCCTCGTCAGCTTGATAAATATAGTTTTAAATCCTCTCTGAGTAGCGAAGCTCTCACAGGTGATGTTATTTCAGTGCAGCACCGATTATCTGCACTAATAGTTGCCTAGTGTGATATGTATAATTTTTTCTTGTTTGAGAGGTTTAACTACCATCGTGAGCAAGTTGATGGGCTTCAAGCAGTCACACATCCATGATTCAGAGCTACTTGTTCCAGGAATCCGGTGCAGCAAGACAAACACAATATTCATGCCTCACCGGGATTCGAACCCAGGCTCATGGCCAGAAGCTAGTGCTTAGACCGGCGTGGCCTATATGTGATTCAAAACTCCGTACAATGGGCAAGTTCGTTGTCCAATTAGTGGTCATAAAACTTGGAAATGTAGCTGTTCTCTGAAAAATTCACTGTCTTAAGCGTACAATAAATGTACTGTGTCAATCGCTTTTTTTCTCAATATTCTCTTAACTTTCATCCGACTAAATCTAATGCAAGAGGTAGGAATCTATTTCCTTGCGACCATATCATTAACCAACATCAATCCTCTCTTCAATTCATACCAACTGGTGTTCCACAAAGCTCAATTTTGAGTTCTATACTTTACAGTACATAAACTGCTGGCCAACCAAAATGCAACACCAAGAAGGAAGCATCCGATTGGCCTGAAATTCGCAGCATGCGTCGCCCGCTGGAGGACATGCAAACGATTAGAATTGCAGGGCATATGCAAATCATGTGCGCCCGGCACGCTACCGAGAAGCACTATAAGAAGGGTGAACAGAAGGCGGGGTGTAAGTAGTGGAAGTGTGTTGTGCTGCCGGACCTGTGCGTGGGAAGCTTCCTGATGCCTCGTTGCAGATTACGGCAGTCATTCCAGCACGTTTCGGAGTTCGACAAAGGCCGAATAGTGGCTTATCACGACAGCGGTTTATCGTACCGAGACATCGGCGCCCGTGTGGGACGACATCCAGACACAGTGAGGCGAGTATGGATTCGGTGGGTGCAGGAGGGACGGACGGACCGACGTGAAAGATTACCGCAGCCGCGGTACACCACCGAACGACAGGACCGGCATGTTGTGCGACGGGCATTGACGGCTTGCACCGCCAAATCATGAACGCTGGCGCAGGAATTAGGGTGTGTTGTGCAACAACCTGTGGCAGCACGTACTGTTCGACGTCGTCTGCAGGAGCGGGGACTTGTCGCACGGCGCCCATTGCTCCGATTACCATTGACGTTACACCACCGGCGAGTGCGGCGGCAGTGGGACGTTGAACGCCGCACCTGGACAACGGAATGGCAAGACATTATCTTCTCCGACGAATCCCGCTTCTGCCTGCAACACCACGATGGTCGGATCCCCGTGTGGCGGCACCGCGGCGAGAGAATGTATGGCGCCTGCATTATGCATCGTCATACCGGTCCGTCGTCTGGCGTTATGGTTTGGGGCGGAATTGGATATGACACGCGTACCCCTCTGGTACGCATCAACGGTACACTCAACGGCCACCGCACTATCTCCGACGTTTTGGAGCTTGTAGTCCTTCCTTACCTGCAGGACTGCCAGCGGCCACGTTTCAACCGGACAATGCGCGCCCGCAGGTGGCACGCATCGTGCAACAATTATTCACGGCCCACCAGGTGTCACTGCTGCCGTGACCCGCCTGTTCTTCCGATATGTCGCCCATCGAACACGTGTGGTCCCTGATCGGCAACCGAGTGGCCCGGCAAGCAACACCCGCGGCTACGCCTGATGAACTGTGGCAACGTGTGGAAGCAGCCTCGACCGACATACCCCAAGCCCACATCCAAAGCCTCTTTCGTTCGATGCCGTGGCGTGTACTGGCCGTTATTGCCAGCCATGGGGGCCACACGAACTATTGATGTCTGAGTGTTCCGCAAGTCGCACGGGCTTGTAAGCTCAAACATTTCATCTTTGTATCTGTTGTTATGTGTCCAGTAAATCTGGCTTTGCTTTCTCGTGTCCTTCTTGGTGTTGCATTTTGGGTGGCCAGTAGTGTGCATTAATGATATCTTTACTTTCGTAAGTGATATTGATCTTTTGCTTTACGCTGACGACATAACCATCGTCCTCTCATTTAATTTAACAAAACACTATTTTGAATATCAATACTCAACTAAATAATATCTCAGATTGGCTACATTCCAATGAACTTATAATAAAAA
Source organism: Macrothele yani (assembly GCA_039090855.1). NCBI lineage: Eukaryota > Metazoa > Arthropoda > Arachnida > Araneae > Macrothelidae > Macrothele > Macrothele yani. The sequence continues at coordinate 159,081,127 of CM077024.1, read as the reverse complement.
CTACCAAAACAAAATCGTTAATCTTCTCAAAACAAAGTATTTCACAAACACATTCTATCACATTAACTATTAATGGTACAAATATAGGAGAGGTTAATTCCTTACTTTACTTGGGGATTACTTTAAATAGGGACCTTAAGTGGAATCAACATGTGGACTCTCTTCTCAAACTCTCTATAAACATTGGAGTTATCAGCTTGGTATTCTCAAACCTTTCTTATAAAACACTAATTAAATTATATACCATGTTTCAGACTCACATTAATTATGCTATCTTATCGTGGGGACAGACGACTAAATATAATTTCAAAAAACCGAATTATTCAAAACAAATATATCAGATTAATTGACCTGAAATTTGATAGAAATACACAGCTATCACTATATAATAACACAACAGTTGTCCCAAACAAATGCAACATTCTTTCGATTAACCAACTATATTACTTTAATATAGGGAAAATTATGTTCCGGCGAATTAAGAATAATTTGTACACTGATTGATATCTTACAAATTGTAAAACACTTACACTCACATTACACACGCACTAAATCAAATATTCGGCCTATTCATCCGAAGGCGGAAACCATGAAGCAAAGTATAAATTACATTCGTAGACACTACTGAAATATATTATCGACGGAACTGTCGTCTTTAAATAACTTTAACCTTCTTAAAAAAAAAATTAAAATACTCATAATGAATTGCGGCTCCTCAAATTGATGCTTGTAGTGGAAGGGGACTATGACTATTACTATGACTTGTATATCTCGATGCAAATTGATTTTCAATGATATTACCTGCAGTGTGTATAATTTTTTATACATCATATGATGATTGTAGTGGAGGAAGACTATGACTATTACTATAACTTGTATATCTCGATGTAAATTGATTTTCAATGATATTACCTACAGTATTTATCATTTTTTATACATCATTACCCTTTTTTTCTCTGAAACACTGACTTACTTGTAATTTTAACTAATGACTTCAGTGTAAAAATTTTTTAGAGAGCGTCATGTATCCCTGTCAGGCTTTGCTGGCCTTTCCCCCTGCTTCCTTGCTGCGCTTTGTTTCAGTTAATAGTTTTTGTAAAACTGGTTTCTGGCTCAGCAAAATAAAGGAATTGAATCTGTCAAGGTACAGTAACTGTATGTGATTTGAGCACACTATTGTTTGTGAAAATGTCAACGCCAAGACGGAATCGGACTATTCAAATGAAATTTATATCACAGATTCCTCATCTTACACGAGATAACTGATTACATTTGTAGAGCTATACAATATTTTTCGCTTCAAAACTCAGTATCGCGTGAAGCCAGCGAGCAACAATAACAACTTCTTCACGGTGTTTTATATAGAGGTAAAGATAATTTTTATAACGACCGGGAGAAAAGCCTGCCAGGCAGGTTCTATGCGAGACCAGAGTTCATTTGTGGTGACTGTCAGAGGCGCTTGACAAGCTAGTCCCAAGTCCAAAACATATGAGATCGGAGACATATCCGGCGAACTTGCAGGCCAGGGAAGATGCGGTATCTGCTGCGCATGGAAGAGGTCTTGAACATTCCAGGCCACATGTTGTCGAGCATTATTCTGCTGAAGTACAGCGCCAGAACAACCTGAATGAAGGGTTTCACCTCTGCCTCTAAATCATCCTTGATGTATCGCTGGCTGTTGAGGGTTCCGTTAATTCGTATCATTCAGAATCACAAACTAAACCCAATGGCGCACCAAGCCACGAAGCTTGACGTTAGGCCGGTATGACGTTGCAAAAATACACGATGCAAAGTGCCGTTCACCACGATGTCTTCGAACAGGTATGCGACCTTCATGTTGCATCAAGTTGAATCGTGACGCGTCAGAAAACACGACTAGTTGCCAATTAGCGCGCCAATGTCTGTGTTCGAGACACCATTGCAGACAGGAGGCTTCAGTGGTTGAGGGTCAGAAGAATACGCAGCAATGGGATGCTAGCGACCAGTCCTCTATTAAGCAGACGACGTCGAACTGTACTGGAGGACAAAGCCTAACCTGAGAAAACATTCTACTCTTGCCATAACACCTTGGATGTCGCTGTGCGATCGGGCACTGCCATGCAGTAGAGGTGTTCGTCATCCCATGCAGTCGTGCGATTTTACAGTCCATTTCCCCGATTTCTGAGCGTCCAAGCGTCATATGTCCACTGTTCGCGTTACTGTACTGGCGCTTCGTCTCTTAGGAGTGGCAGTTTCACTGTAGGGAAATCCAGCTTCTTTCATCCCAACAATCCTTCCTCGTTCAAAGTCCGTCGGGTGTCCACAGGGCGACCTTCGTCGGCGACGCGCTATAGTGAGACACATGAAACACACTTTTGAATCAGTATCGGCTCTGCACTGATTAGAACATCTCGTATGAGACAGCTCTTTATACTCAAGACCGGACAGTTCAGAGGGCGATGCTCCAAAACCCCATGCGTATTTTCACTGACATTTTAATCATTTGCATGTCGTAACCTGTTGTACGTATCCTGTATGTTCCAAGCAAATACCAGGAGTCCTATCATAGTGTTACAATTTTGTGTGTCTAATACCAGCAGTCCTATCATAGTGTTACAATTTTGTGTGTCTACTACCAGCAGTCCTATCATAGTGTTACAATTTTGTGTGTCTAATACCAGCAGTCCTATCATAGTGTTACAATTTTGTATGTCTAATACCAGCAGTCCTATCATAGTGTTACAATTTTGTGTGTCTAATACCAGCAGTCCGATCATAGTGTTACAATTTTGTGTGTCTAATACCAGCAGTCCTATCATAGTGTTACAATTTTGTGTGTCTAATACCAGCAGTCCTATCATAGTGTTACAATTTTGTGTGTTTTATACCAGCAGTCCTATCATAGTGTTACAATTTTGTGTGTATTGCCAGCAGTCCTATCATAGTGTTACAATTTTGTGTGTCTAATACCAGCAATCCTATCATAGGGTTACAATTTTGTGTGTCTAATACCAGCAGTCCGATCATAGTGTTACAATTAGAAGTGCATTTTTAAACATTTCGTTTCCGTGTTCAAAGAATTAAATACAGATGAGAACATGAGAAAAACCAGCTTGCAAGCAGAAAAGATAAACATTGGAAATAGGAGTGAGCTCATAACGAATGACGGTTCATGATCGGGCGAATGATCGCCGAGGAACTGAGTACTGATTATAAACAACTCCGTATCATTTTAAAAGAGGAGTTGGGAAGCCGCAAAATCTGTTCAAGATTTGTCCAACTAACCACGAAGCAAACATTCTACAGATTCAAGTCACGCGGCGATTACAATTATAAAATGGCAACTCCTCATTTTTAGGGTTGATTGTGACATAAGACAAAACCTGGCGCTTTATATTTCCCCGAATGAAATCAACAGGATAATACCCTCCCACACAGTGACAGCATCAGAATATAGTGCCTACAAGGTGTCCAGATGCTGACTTATTACAAATAGGAAACGTGTGGGACGATATTGGCAGACGACTTAACGCCTATGCACGATCCCCTTGCAATGCCGATGAATCGTGGACACAGATCAACGTCGCACGGTCAGCAGTACCTCAGGAAACCATCCGGTGACATTTCCGCTCGGTGCCACGTCGTATTGCCGAAGGGACAGTTCAGCACGGTGGTCATACATTCATGGTCATAGAAACAGAACACGTGAAACATCCTGTATCCTATAAAACACAAAGCAGGGCTACAAACTTTGATTTTTACAGGATATACTAATCGCGCAATATCGCATAACTGATTATTTCGGTGTCATAGATGCATGGGTACTGATTCTACGTAAATCAGATCGCGACACATCACAGACCGGAAACCTGCCGTTTTTCTGTTATAATCGCCGCGTGGCTCGATCAGCATGTCAGTGTTTGAACAGCAGTGTGTACGGATACCTTGTTGTCGTGTAAGACAACCGTACACTCACATAAGTGAGTTCAACAGAGGTCGCATTATCGAGAGACTACAATGTTTCCCACTTGGAGATTGCCGGCCGTGCGGGGCTCAGGCTGTCCGTCGTAGCAAGATTGTGCACGGAATGGTACGAAGAAGGCTGTAGGACACGAAGAGAAGATTCAGGAGACCGTAAACAGACAAAGCCAAAGGTCAAGCGGCATCTCATAAGGATTCTTTGAGTGACCGTTTTGCACCATCAACGGCGTTGGCTCAGCAGTGGGTAATTGTGGCGCATTCTTCCATGTCATCTGTTTATTACAGTTAGAACTGTAGCTACGTGGGTTCCTGCTCAGGCTGCCTTTGACACAGCAAGAAGCATCAGGCTGCAATGGTACATCAAACGAAGGGAGCGGCGTGACGAATGCCACAATATTGTGCTCTCGGACGAATGGCGCTTCATTTTAGGCGATAATGATGGCCGCATCAGCGCCCACCAAAGACCGGGAGAGAGGCGCCGCGAAGTGTGCATTCGCACCAGACATACAGCACCAACGCGAGACATTACAGCCTGGGATGCTATCGGGTACGAAAACAGATCCCCTCTCGTGATAATCCGTACCGCCGTAACGAGTTCCCGTTACATCAATGACATTCTACGTCCGGTCACCCTTCCGTACCTGCAGGACATCCCGTGACCATGTTTCAGCAGGACAATGCCACACCACAAAATGCAGCGGCAACACCTGCCTTCTTTCGGGATAACAACGTTACACTTTCGCCGTGGCTGGCGAGATTTCCAGATTTATCACCTATAGAAAATCTCTGGGACATACTCAAACGACAAGTGCAGTGGTACGACCATCCTCCAGAAACTCTTGATGAAATTTGGACGCGACTCGATACAGCTTGGATGTTTTTCTCGACGCACCTGTTACGTATGGCACCGAGATGCTAATAATTTGTTCTGTATTGCCTAATGAACATATACAGCAGGTGATACAAACCAGAGGTGGCCACGCCGATTATTTGCTACATCGACGCACCTGGTACGTATGACATCGAGATGCTAATAATTTGTTCTGCATTGCGCATTGAACATATACAGCAGGTGATACAAGCCAGAGGTGGCCACGCCGATTATTTGCTAAATTGACGCACCTGGTACGTATGACACCGAGATCCTAATAATTTGTTCTGTATTGCCCAATGAACATATACAGCAGGTGATACAAGCCAGAGGTGGCCACGCCGATTATTTGCTACATTGACGCACCTGGTACGTATGACACCGAGATGCTAATAATTTGTTCTGTATTGCCCAATGAACATATACAGGAGGTGATACAAGCCAGAGGTGGCCACACCGATTATTAGCTACATTGACACTAGTGGCATATCTTAGGTCCGAGACCTGGGCTATCTCAACCGACTCCCCTTCCCCCTCCCCCCAGGTACTGTGTTTTTTTAATCGCGAAGTTTAATTTTTAAATGTTAAGTAATAGAAGTAACTTATTTTAGGTACATGCTATTGCTAACATGATACCAAATGATTATGAGGATTAGGATTTGAACACTTATTTGTACATGAACTCCATTCTTCTTCAGAATACTTTATTTGTACACGAACTCCATTCTTCTTTCCTTTTGCGTGAACTTGAGTGTTAAGTTTTCATAAAAAGTTTCTTCCGAGCAGTTTTCATATTTAAAAAGAATATTTTTTCTCTATTGAGAAGTCAGCCAAGTTGCTCGAATGTACAAGTACGTGTCCTTGTGTGGCTCTAAGATATATCTTGATTCTTTTTAATGCAGAAAAACTTATTTCGGCAGTTGCAGTTGTTGATGGAAACTTTAATAATAGGTCTGCCAATTTGTACACCTCACTAAACACTATATCCAATTTATTCAACTTTATGTAACAAGTAATGTCTCTTACCGATTTGATTTTTTATTCATCAAGGGAATAAAACCCATTCAGTTCATTTTTTTAATCGAGTATCAAAATTTGAACCATACAGTTCTTTAAGCTCTGATAGTAGATGTTCAGCAAAGCTTTCAGAAAATGTATCAAAACAGTTCGAATCCAGCAAAGCCACGAATTTAAGATATAATATCACTGGTTTTAATTCATTGACACTTCACACAAATTGAAACAACTCTCGCGAAACACGTGCTGTTACAGGGAGAAGCATGGGAGTGACTGAGATGTCGAAGTCTTCTCTCTTCTGAGTGATCCGCTGCCCAAAACAATTGCCCATTCCCCTCCACCCGCTCATTCATGTTGTCATGGAAACGCTAGCAGGCGATCGTATGGAAGGTCTTCGAATCAGAACAGTGAAGACTCTGGAAGAGCTGGTTGCGTTACACCGTTGGTCTTCGCTCGCAAGACTGAGTCAAAGAAGCGAATCCGCACGTATTGTTTTTCGCAAAGAAGGCGTCGACATATCTTAATACCGTTGATAATTGACTTTTATTTGTGTATATTTAATTAACTTTAATTTGTGCGTTCTTTGGGCTTCGCAGCAAGCCTAGCTAGCCTCGAATATACGCCACTGATCGACACTCCTGGTACATATGACACCGATTTGTTCTGTATTGCCTAATGAACATATCCTCTAAAAAGCAAAGTCTTAGCTAGACTCCTTTCAGGAGTTCTGTTTTTAATCAACAGGAGTGGACAACATACTGACTCAAACCACATTATACTATGTCCTGGCCCATAGCAATCATTTGACATCTCAAATATTAAATAACTTCTCTCTCGTTTAGGTGTCTACATGTGAGGTTAGTTTCATTTCATTTCGTAGGGCATTTTCTATATCGTGCAGTGTATATGCTACTGCACGATTCTACTTTTGAAAACAAGCTGAGCAACGTGTGGTATTTGTTTCATAATTTCAGCTGTGGGAAGCTGAAATAACTTTTGTTATCGGTCTTTTATAAACTGAAGACACAAATATACTTTAGATAACCTCCAAAAGTACACGTTCGTGCCATCTAGTGGCAAAGCGGTGCATAATGCCAAATCTAAAATACATGTCAAGTTTTGTCCATAGTTTCAGGTAATGAATGGAGAAAGAAATTATCCCGCCCTATGGGGTTCGATATGTCATCGCAGTGGGTGAGTGTTAAGATGCATAAGTGGTAAATCACCTCAGTGCAGCCCTCACTCAAATCTCAAAATGAGAACAGGAATACGCCGCTCAACGTGTCCGGATTAACCTCTCCTAGAACTAGCCCCAAATCATGGATAGTTGAATCCTCATTGGGTCAGACGCCCGCGTGAGCCTCAAAACCATGAAAAGAAAAATGGTAGAGATCGTTCCAAACATGAAATTAGGCCAACTCGATCTAATGGGAATAATGTGCTTCATAAAATTTCAAATATGTGGGAGCTATTTTTCTCATGGATATCAGACACGAAAATAATTTTTTGATTTTGGTTTATAAATGCCGCATTTCGATATTTACAAACAGATTGACGAGTGATGTCATAAGAAAATAAAGATAGAAATCGAAATTTACAACTCTATCTAGTTTTTCTAAGTACTTCTTTACGGCAAATTTAGTTTAGAATTTATAAATAGAAGTTCATTTTTCAGCACTTCTGGGTGGCGGTTATGAAAAACGAGAAAAATGTTTTTTATTCTGTTGCGACTTATAATAATCTGATTGCATTTTTTTCATCATGAGCGGGAGAAAGCGAATGAATTTCAGAAATGTTTTTAAATTGCTGATTTCGAATAAAATCCCGAAAGTGATCCCCTAAGTGTAAAGAGAGGAGGATGACAGTTCAGTTCTTATTAGTCGAACAGCTCATGAATACAAAGGGAAGTTGCTATGCTAATTTCATTTTTTTTTTCTCACTCTCGTTTATCTGTTTGACATGTTCTCTGAAAAAAAGCCAAAAATCAAGCTTAGGGTATGAGGAAAAAGAAACAAAGGAAGGTGACAGCTCTCTTCGCGCTTTTTCATTGCGATGGGGAGGGAGGAGAGAATTACTCCTCTAAATCCTGCAAAAATGAAAACGAAATGCCGGTAAGGAAACCATGGTAAAAAAAAAGGCACATAAAAAGAACACAAAAGTTTTCTTTTTATCACACAGTTATTAACGAGTTCGAGTAGCGGAGACTGAAAATTACGATTGGAACAGGAGATTTGAGAGTAAGTTTAAAAGAAATGCAATAATTTTTTCTTATTCAGCAAAATTCCCGGCGGTGTTTTAGTATCACATTTTGAAAAACGACTTCCGTCTGAAGACGCGATAAAACCCTTCCTAGAGCATTTTCCCAGAGTAATTCGAAGCTCTCGACACCGTGAATAAAGCATTTAAAGCTCGCTTTTTGAGCATATGGTACTTATGTAAAACCTCCGTGAGAGTGTTAATGTAATCGTAATATAGAATAATCCTTATTTACCCTTGAACTTACCATTTCTAAAGTTAGCGTTTTTTATTCTTCGTAAAGAACTTTGAATAGACGACTTTGAGTATACTCTCACGAGTTGTGATTTGCTTGTGCTTCTAAAATAACCTCGAGTCACTGATATGAGTTGTGGATATTTGGTCGAATTCGCTATGACGATGGCAAAAAGCTACTGAATGATAAACTCAGTTCATTCGTAAAAACTTAGCTATCTTAATATAGACGGGAATCAAACTGTTCTTTCCATGTAACATAACCACAGAAGTTTGACAGTCTGGATTCGAACCCGCATCTCTAGATTTGCGCTCGAGAATGCTAACCATTACATCACCCAGGATAATGAAATCCAAACAACTGAGGTATTTAACCTGGAACGTTAGATGTTGATTTCATTGCACCAGTCGAAACAAACCTGTCTCATCCTACTGCTAAGTTAGATCACCAACAAATGAGCAAATATCAAGTTGGAAACACATGAAATAATTAATATAGACATAAATCAAGCTGTTCTTTCTATGTAACATGGAAAAAACAGCTTGATTTATGTCCATATCAATTGTTCCATGTGTTTCCAACTTGATACTTAGCTATTTTATTTTACAGAATGAAATCAGAACAGGTCATGAACTAAAAATAAGACATGCTAACACAACGATCACCTGGGTACTGTATTTTGCTTGAATCCTTAATACTAATCTCTGTAACATGCATCGAGTCCCGTCACATACGCGGCGGTTGCGGTTTCTTGATAAATCGCGCATTCAAAATGGTGACGTCATATGCATACGCCACAGAATGCTCCAAATGATTTGTGCATTAAAATGCTAACTGTCTGCACCCTGAGCTGCACGGGTACAGAAAGATGCAATCTGCATATTCTGATTTTTACAGCAATAAATGATTGTGTTGTGAGAACTAGCGATGGACCATTCATTAACGATTCGTTCACAATGAATCAATGACAACCTGATGGATCAATAGTCTATGCGCTGGCTCCTGATCATTCGTACCAGATGGGTCTGGGTTCGGTTTCCGGTCAGGCATGGGAGTTTGGTTAGTTTTACGGCTGTGGCTCTCTCCATTCCCTGGAACCACTAGCCCTAAGTTAGGGACGGGCGACTGCTTATATCCCACTGAGTAGTTCACAGTTGTCGTTAAACCTCCAATCACAAAACAAGAACGACAACAATGAATCAGACTTTACTGTTATTTTGTGATTGATTCGCTCACTTACAGCTGTGAACGATGATTCAATCCGCCATTACTGCAACAAACACTGAAGTCACAGCGCGTTTAATCCTCATCCGCACGCATGAGTTCGTAAATTAATTCTCAATAAAGTAATGCAGAGAATACATAATAATGCCAAACGTTATGTCAGTGAGCCATCAGCAGTCAGCTAGAAAATAATAGCGAAACTTAGGAATGGGAATGATACGTGAATATCATAATAAAGAAACCTAAGAATGGGAATGATACGTGAATATCATAATAAAGAAACCTAAGAATGGGAATGATACGTGAATATCATAATAAAGAAACCTAAGAATGGGAATGATACGTGAATGCCAATAGCGAAATTTAAGAATGGGAATGACATGTGAATAACATAATAACGAAATGTAAGAATGGGAATGATGCGCGAATGCCATAATAGCAAAACCTAAGAATAGGAACGGTACGTGAATGTCATAATAGCGAAACTTAAGAATGGGGACGATACGTGAATGTCACAGTAGCGAAACTTAAGAATCCGAATGATACGTGGATGCCATTACAGCGACACGTAAGAATGTGAATGGTACGTAAATGCCGTAATAGCGAAACCTTAGTATGGGATGATACGTGAATGTCATAATAGCAAAACTTAAGAATTGGAATGATACGTGAATGTCGTAATAGCAAAACCTGAGAATGGGAATGATACGTGAATGTCGTAATAGCAAAACCTGAGAATGGGAATGATACGTGAATGTCATAATGGCGAAACTTAAAAATGAGAATGATACGTGAATGTCATAATAGCGAAACGTAAGAATGGGGGATGATAAGTGAATGTCAGAATAACGAAGCGAAAGAATGGCAATGATACGTGAATGCCGTAATAGCGAAACTTGAGAATGGGAATGATACGTGAATGTCATAATAGCGAAACGTAAGAATAGGAATGATACGTGAATATCATAATAGCAAAACCTGAGAATGGGAATGACACGTGAATGTCATAAGAGCGAAACCTAAGAATGGGAATGGTACGTGAATGTCGTAATAGCGAAACTTAAGAATGGGAATGATGGGTGAATGTCATAGTGGCGAAACTTAAGAATGGGAATGATACGTGAATGTTATAATAGCGAAACTTAAGAATGGGAATGATACGTGAATGCCATAAAAGCGAAACTTAAGAATGGGAACGATACGTGAATGTCATAATAGAGAAACCTAAGAATGGGAATGAAACATGAATGTCATAATAACGAAACTTAAGAATGGGAATGATACATGAGTGTCATTCATTGGAATAGTGTGCCTGCTTACGGTAAATCATTGATCGTGGATGGCGAATGGTAGAAAAACTCGATTTCTTTTGGGCACTTTCCAAAAAGAGCTGTGGCCTTGAAAGCGCATTGTGGGATCCCTGTAACAAATGATATATTTTTTCTGGTTTGGGGGGTTTAACGACCACCGTGAGCAGCTCGATGGGCGTTAAGCAGTCACCTGTCCCAAATTTTGGGCCGCTAGTTCCAAGCAAGGGAAAGAGCCAGTATTGTAAGACAAACACAGTCGATGCCTCATCGCGATTCAAACCCCGACTCGTCTAGGGCGAATGGTCAGAAGCCAGCGCTTAGACCACTGCGCCACCGGGGCGGATCACTAATTATTTATTTACTCTGTGAGCGTAGTGACAACCAGTAATTGGATCATTCATTTGATGATTATTCGTGAATGACTAATTTACATGAATGATAAACGAATTTTCAAGAAGGAATGATTTATATGTCATCACTAGTGAGAATTATCTCCTACGTTTCTAAATATGAAACATATTCGTTTTTTGTTCCCTTTGTGTGTATAAATCTAGTCGGTAATATGCAGTAATAATACTTTGGAACAAATACATATGGAAAAAAATATTTTGAGTTCACAGAGACTCTTTGTAAACTACGTAAATTGTTTTCCACAAGGAGATAAAATGTTTCTGTCTTTCTGCTTCTTCTGTTTTCATAGTTGTAGCTGCAGCCGTAAATTTCTCCTTTAAAAAGGAGTATAATTAAATGAGTTGGATAAGCTCATCGTGTATAATCCTTTATGAACCGTAGTTAAAATAATTTACCCAGCTAAAGACCCGTAGCGAAACACCGCGTGCCTTAGAAGAGTGACGCACATTCGTCTCAGCATATATTTCTCCCGCCGTTAGAATAGCAGTTCCCAAATAAGAGAAGTTGTTTTGTTTCTTCTGATGCACACGCGACAAGAACATCTCCGTCCCGGCGCCAATCGCAGCGCACGCTGTCACGTTGAGATTCACATAAGCGTGCTATAAACTGTCTCGTTCGCAGCTTTCCAGTTCCTGTAGTAATAGCATGGCAAATACCTTTGCGTCTTGAAAGCCCCAATTCTAAAGTTTTGATTTGAAACCGGCAACTGCAACTTCGACGAGATTGAAAGCTAATCTGTCACATTTTAAAGTGTCAATTAATATTTCCCCATGATTTTACCGCTGCCATACATGTACACTCACACGCACAGACACTCTCTTTTTAATATAGATTTCAATGAGTGTTAACGTTGGCCGGACAATTTCCTGCCACGTTATCTCTATATATTTTAGGCTTCCTGTTCAAGCCATCTCTTCGGAGGAAGAATCTATTCTATCTATCTATCAATCTATCTATATATCGATCCACAGAGGGTGCTGAATGAATTCTACACCCAAATATGGAGCTGTAATAAAGGGATGATGATAGTATTGTTAGTATAGCATGATATTTTAGCTGTATGAAACTCACGAAGCAGAAGTGATCCCTTACTGGATTTCAAAACGTAGATTTGATACCTTAATTATACACGAGGAGAACACTGTTAAGTATTAAACAGTAAGTATTTATTGAAGCTTTAACGAAAGGAATTGTTACCCAGCAACTGTTACCAGGATTGCATGGTTTAAAGGCAGTCATCCCATTGCATCCTGGAGCTGTTCATTGTCTCCGAAAATAAGCAAGATGCGTCAGATAAGACGAAAAGCTCAGAAACCATAATGGCATATTTGAAGGATGTGATAAGAATGTTTATTACCAAGGATTACAACAGCTGGAACAGAGGTGTGATAAGTGCTACCAAAGATGAGGCACAAAGAAGTTATTGAATGGTTCTCGTAAGTTTAGGGAATACATAGATTTGCTGAGTTAAATCACGAAATGGTAGTACATTTGGGAAGCATCAAGATTTGATCACATATTTCCGGGCTAATCCGATATCTAAGTAAAGTAGATGAAGTAAATGAAAATACTGTCAAAAATCGATTCGCATGTTTGCGCGAACGATACTCAATAACCTATTTCTCATTAACCGGCATTAGAGTAGTAGACATATGGATAGGGTATCTTCCCACTTCTCAGCATTGGTTCGAATACCAGGCGTGGCACGGATTTTGTGTTTTTACCGACAGCACCATTCTCCACTAAAAAATAGTCCATTTTCAAACTCCACACTTCTTTTCTTACCCGGTTCATTTCTTCATTGCAGCCACTGTTACTTGAAAGCAGTCCCGGCGGCAGAGTTGTCTGAGGTGCTGACTTATAGCCTAAGGTGACGAATTTTTGAGAACGTTTGAAGACAAAATGGCATGTTGTCCTCAATTTGAATGCAAAACTGAGGACAATTCTGTTTCAAGATGAGTACATGATTGAGGACAATGTCGACGCATTATTGTAAAGCCGAAGATTAGCAAAGAATGTCATGACCTGTACCATAATTGTCCAGTCTCATGGGAAAACATACAATGAATGTGAAGGAAGATTTGCCTGTGAAATAAGTATAAAATAGCAATAAAATACTGTCATGCAGAATATTACTTCTGATAAATTTTAAATGTTACTCATAGGGGACAGCACATGTAAACAAAGCTACATTTTGAATTTTGTACTGAAATTTCATTGTGATTCTATACAAGAAAAAATATCTGAAGTCAGAAAATTACTATACACTAAACAGACAGAAATAATATAATACCTGCATGTTAGCTCTATGAGTAAGAATATTCCAAGTCCAATAACTTCACTTGAAGGAACAGTTTAATGAAAAAACGTACGGAGCAAAAGTTGTAGAACTCTTAATGGAATCTACCAAATTTAGCATTATTTACTTATTTAATTGCAAGAAAGTGGATGCTGAAAAAGATGAGAGTTATTCCATCGTATAAGTGCTTTAGTTAAATCCAGTTAAAACAGAAACGAAATAACACCACCATTATCGAGGTGACATTGTTGGATGATTCAGCATGTCTCCCATTAACACTGCGTGATTTCTAACTTTATTCAAGAAAAAATTCATCAGCTTCAGAAAATAGTTCCATAGCTTTAGGAGTCCATTTTCTTACAATTAAATAAGTAATTGATCCTAAATGTGATTTCATTTACTAGATTCGATTGAGTTCTACGATTTTTGTATCTCACATGTTTTCGAATTTCAAAATTTTGGGGGAAATTTCAAAAATTGAGGATAAAAAATAAGAAATTGAGGACATCAACAGATTTTACGGAATAAAAGACAAAGCATTGAAATTGAGGATTGTCCTCAGAAAATGAAGAGGAAAATCCTCAATTTCAATAATACAGCATAGACAGTTTTTAAACTAATCACCTTATTCTAGCCATTATTCCGAGAGGAGCTTGCTCGAGCCTCGGATGAGGTATGGATGGTGCGTTTGTCTTACGGCACTAGCTCTTTCCCTTACCTGGAATCATTAGCCCTAAATTAGGGACGGGCGATTACTTATAGCCCACTGAGTTGCTCATGTGGCCATCACACCCCAAAACAAACAAAAAAGTGTTATTTTCACCTATAATAAAAAAAAAAGAAAGAAACAAAGAACAAACATACAGTCAGTTTTTTTATTGGAGGTTCAACGACCACCGTGAGCAACTCAATGGGCTATAATCAGTCGTCCGTCTCTAATTTACGGCCAATTGTTCCAGGGAAGGGAGCGAACCAGTGCCGTAAGACAAACACACAATCCATGCCTCACCATGACCCCTTCCGGACGAAGTATCAGAAGCCATCGCTTAGACCAATGAGCCACCGGGGAATCGAGTCATTTTCAAAAGTTTAAGACCACCTGTTGATATTAGAAGATTTCTACCAATTGCGTCAGCTGCTGTCTGTATTACTCACCTTCCTGTCGGTGTTGCATCATTCTACAGCGGCAGCTGTTGATAGAGTTGGGGGAAGAGCGCGAGCGTCAGTTTGCTTCTGGTTTTCACGCTGAGAGGTTTTGTACGTATTTCCTATAAAGCTAAAAATGGGCAAAAAAAGTGTCATTAAGTGTTACTCAGAGGGCACAAGTAGTGACTTTATAACATGAAGGATACTCCGAACGTGACATAAGCAGAAAAGTTGCAAGACTGCTATTCTTAATACGATCATGAAATATCTAGATATAGGGGAATTTAGCTACCGAAAGAGAAGTGGACTTCCATAGAAAATAATCTCACGTGATGATAATACCATAAGGCGAATAGTTAGGCGTTCTACGTAAAGTTCGTGCAAGAAAATCAAGGTCTTCCTACATATAAAACGGTCTGAGATTTTTATCAGCACTTTTTCCCGATGTCGTAGCAAAGATTTTGGATTGAAGTTTTATAAACCTGCACATAAACCTAGACTAACCTCAGTCATGAAAAGGAAGAGATTCCTGTTTGCAAAGTGTCATCAATCGTGGACTGCTGAAAATTGCAGCCAAGTTCTTTTTTCCGATGAATCAACTGTGCGTCAATTTTAATCACGTGAAGCACATGTTCGACGACCAAAGGGCAAAATGTTAGACGGAAAATAAACCGCTAGCACCGTGAGACATCCTCCTAGTCAGATGATATGGGGTGTTATGTTAGCATTCGAAACGGCTTCATCATCGTTTTTGCCGACAGGCACTGCGATGACTGGTCCTTTTTATGTGGAAATGTTACGTGAGAAGCTGTTAACTGATATGCAAGTGCACAGATGCACAATCTTTATGTATGATGGTACTCTATGGCACAGATCAAAGAGAGTAAAAGACTATCTGCAGAGGAAAAACATAACTGTGCTTGACTGTCCCGGTAATAGTCCCGACCTTAACCCCATCGAAAAGTTTTGAACCATTTTAAAAAACAAGGTAGTAGAAAAACAGCCATCAAATTCCCAAGTTTTGATTGACGCGATAAAGTACGTGTGGTGCAAAGACATTTCAAGTGACTACTGCAAATCCCTCATTGAGAGTATGCCACCTTCTATTGTGCCCGTTATAAAAAGCTAAGGTGGCCACATAAAATACTGGTTTCGGTCTTTTTTGTGTTCCAAAGAATGATGTAAGTATTCATCCGTGGTGTCATTTTTTCAAATATCTCTGACTAGCAATTATTTGATTCTTTGAAAATCTTAATTTTCAATAAATTGACAGATGGTCTTAAACTTTTGCAAACGACTGTATGCTGGAAATAATACAGCATAAACATTTTTAAATTAATTTTTGCATAGACAATGTTTAAATTAATTTGTTCAGTTCAATGCTCTGAGCAGAGTTGAGCACAACTAAATATGTACGGGTGGTTATTAGAATTCGTTCTCAACTTGTAGTCCTATAGAAATAACATTCAGAATGCTAACAAACACTTATTAACTAGATTCGATTGATTAAATTGTTGATATACACCCCATTCGTATATTTTGTTGGTTCCTTTTGATACTTACTGCATGATTGAGTCGTTTTTATAAACGTGACTGTAAAATGGTTCTTATTTTAAACATTTTATCAATAACTATCTCAGAAATCACACATATTTGAAGCTCAGTAAATTTAGATATTGCAAAATTAAATTATTCAGTCAGAGTCGCTAAGGCGGAACTTGAATTTCGCATCTAAATGTTGAGGCGGAGATTAGAACGTGGCCCCACGTTTACATAAGGCTTTGGAGTCTGATCAAACTCCAAAGCCTTGTGGCCCTACGTTTAAGCAAAGGCTTTGGAGTCTGATCAGACTCCAAAGCCTTGTGGCTCCAAAGCCTTGTGACTCTACGTTTACACAAGGCTTTGGAGTCTGATAAGGTAAGGACACAAGAATTTCGAGTAGCACTAAAAATCGAGACTTAATTTTGATGAGTGGTTTACACATTATAACTTAGCTTCTTTTATTTCATGAGATGTCTCTAACATTTACCAATTTTCAAATGCGGGCAGTTCATTATGATGGCGCAATGCACCCTGCTGACTTGTCCCCGGGTTGGTAATTTACGGTAGGGAATTAAAGGAGCTACACTTTGGTAAACTTTCACGCATCTTGGTACATGAAAACATAAATCAAATTCCTGCACAGAAATTGGTTATCAACATATCTGAACAAAATCCTTAGCATGATTCAACACATTTGCAATTGCTCTATACACTGAAGAGCAATTGAATTAGAGATACCTATCTAGTAACGGCACACCACCTTTCGTCCTGATGACGGCGGTGATTCGTCTCGGCATGGACTCGACAAGACACCGGAAGCGTTGGGAAGCCATACGGATCCACGACCCCTGAACAAGCTCCCACAGTTCACGAAGATTTGATGGAGGAGGGTCAGGACATCGAACATCTCTCTCGATGGCATTCCAGATGTGCTGGATGGGATTGAGGTCAGGTGACCTAGTTGGCCAAGGAAGCGAGGTCACTTCAGTGGAGTGTTCATCCAACCATTCGAATACAATTCGGGAGCAATGGCAAGGTGCATTGTCTTGTTGCAGGATGGGGTCCCCAGTGGGATGTTGAAGACGCACGAACGGGAGCAAATGTCGTCCAGGATATCCCGTTAACCTTGACCTGTTAAAGACGATGTCACAAGTATCAGGAGTCCCATTTCAGTCCACGTAAACAGTCCCCAGACGAGAATGCCACCCCCACCAGCTTGAAGAGTACTCTGCTGGCAAGAAGGATCCATCGCTTCATGTGGTTTGCGCCGTACTCATATGCTGCCATCCGCATGTACCAACGTGAATCTCGACTCAGCAGTCCAGGCAACATTTTCCCACATGTCTAGGGTCCAGTGGCGATGTTCCCGCGCCCGTGCTAATCTTTGCACCCTGTGATGTGCGGTCAGCAGCGGTACCCTCGTGGGACGATGGCTTCTGTAACCCATAACAAGGAGATGGTTCTGCATGGTGTGGCTGATTGCACATTTTTGTGCACTAGCGTTAAATTGCCGAGTGATTTCTTGCACTGTGGCCCGTCTATCCGCTGTTACAATGCGAGCTAGCCGACGATGACCCCGCTCATCCACACGCTGTTATCCACGGCAGTTGGCCCTTGCAGGGATGGTTTTACCGGATTCGATGTACTCACGGTGCACTCGTGATACCGTTGCTCGTGAAAATCCTAGTGCCTTCACGACGTCCGAGATGGAGTGACCCATTCGTCGGGCCCCGACAATTTGTACACGAACAAATGCGCTTAGATCCTTCGTCTTACCCATACTGCGTCCGACTCTTACTGATTCCCATCGCATCACTCCTTATATTGTCGGATCGCTGTATACGTCATGTCGTTTCCGTTTACAGGGCCACCCGCAGCGCCATATCTGCATAACGCTAGCTGTCTCTAATTCAATTGCTCTCAGTGTATATCTGCTTCATTGAGGTCGAAATAGTGCAACATGATTCTTTTTGTCAGATTCACGGGGTCAGTTTGCAATAAGATTCAACTCCTTTTTATCGAAAAATAAATCAAAATTTACTTTAGTTTTTCCCAGTGTATCATTTCGGAGAATATTTTATTCACAATTCCCTCAGGCCTGAATCTCTTTTGTGACTTGTTTCCCAGATATTTTTCGGAAAGTTCATGTGATCATTTTGTTCCCCGGTCTCTAGTTCCTTCTAAAATCCACATAATAATTGAATCCTTCGGAAAAATTGCTGAGTTTAGCGATTTGAGGTTGTTGGAATTTCTTATGACTAGTTTACTGGTCCTTTGTTCTTCCGACAGATGCATTTCTATAACTGCTATTTCGTCAAGGATATTTTTGAATGTTGTCTGCTTTCGGTGGGCTCTTTCTTTCACGGTTTTCTGAAGGTTGATGATCATTGTTGGCTAATCTGGCCATGGTTTCCAGTGATTTTCTTCGCTAAATTTATTGGGTTGGTGCGAATGAAACGTACAGCGCGAACGAGCAGTGGAAATATGCCCCCACCACAGCGGAATGGAACCACCCACAGGCGTTGCGGGTATTACGCCACAGAGTTACTATAAACCGCTAGCATGTGTGTGAAGAACAAGATTCAGGCGTGATTTATTTGAGAGTAATCTTCTCGTATGAATTTAAACTGGGCCATTCTGCAAGAATTGCCGCTCGAAACGTTAACAAAGCGTTTGGGGAGAATACAACCAACGAACGAACCATTCGGCGATGGATTGTGAAGTTTCGAAGCGGTGATCCGGACCTGCAAAACGAACCACGTGGGCACCGACCTTCTGCTGTTTCTGACGATGTTCTGTTAACTGTGGTTGACCCCCGAAAAACGTGTCGTGAGATAGCGGCAGATGTAGGTGTCCAATACATGACAGTCGTTCGGTGTCTGGCTGCGCTGGGCAAAGTCAAAAAGCTGGACATATGGCTGCCGCATTAGTTGACAACTGCCAACAAGACTAGGCCTTTGGAAGTGTGCACGTCGCTGCTTGCCAGGAATAAACAGGAACCAACCTCTGCTACATTGAATCGTCACCTGCGACGAGAAGTGTGTCCTTTATTATAATCGGAAACGATCTGCGCAATGTTGAGCAAGGCACAGTCTGCTAGACGGCATCCTAAGCCACCACTGCAAACTAAAAAGGGGATGCTTCTTGTCTGGTGGTCCACAGCCGGGATAATTCATCGGAGTTTCTTGCCAAGAGGCCAAAACATCACTGCAGAACGTTCTTGTGCTGAGTTACACCAGATGCACTGGAATTTGATGCAGAAACAACTGGCTTTGGTTAACAGACATGGTGTTCTTCTGCTCCAGGACAATGCTCGTCCTCATATCGCACAACGAACGATGCTGACACTAAGTGCTTTGAGCTATAAAGCACTCATCCTGCCTATTTCCCGGACTGGTCTCCGACAGACTATCATATATTTCGTTGCCTGGATCACTTCCTGTCCGGAGAACAGTTCACGACAGACAACGAGCTTCAACGTGCCATTGATGACTTCTTCAGGTCCCAGCCACAAGACGTTTTTCGTTCCGGGATGCCGAACAGATGGCAACTATGTGTCGATGCCGAGAGGGATTATTTTGCATAGGTAAGTTGTCCTACTTTGCCGTTCTCGCCGTCCACGTGTGCTGTTCCTTTGCCGGATATTGCGTTTTCACCAACCCAGTACTTGATGCCCATCCATTCTACTACATTCCAGGTTTTTCTCAGGGTTCATCTCGTTTAGTGGCTCTTGAATCTATACTAGTGAGGGTCGAACTCTTTTTATAGTTGGCTATTCTATCCATGGTTCTAGAGACATTCCCAAAGCTAAACATATTTGATGCCCATTTTGTTCACTAGTTTTCTTAGAGTTGAATGTCTTTCGTCAATATTTTGTGCATAGTTTTTTCAGAATCGACCAAGAGCTTATCTCCATAGTGGGAAACGGATCTATCACGTCAAACAATACAAAAATCAAGATTTCACTCAGGGAATTTTTTTCCGCAGTCACGCTGAAATTATTGTACCTTTCATATACCGGGCAGTGTGAATTTGACACCGTGATATATTTTTTTGGGACTTAACGACAACCAAGAGCAACTCAATGAGTCTCCGTCTCTAATTTAGGGTCAGTGGTCTAAGAAAAGGGACAGAGATAGAGCCGTAAGAAAACAAAACAAAACAAGACAAAACATCCATGCCTCACCATGATTCAAACACGGACCCATCTTGGACATATGGTCAGAAGGCACCCTTTAAATATCAAATGTCTATGATCATGTGCAGTGAAAAACGGCTTTGTCTGTGTGTTCGTTTGGGGATTTAATGGCCACAGAGGAACACTTTGGATTACAAGCAGTCGCCCGACCTTAACTTGGGGTCACTGGTTCCGGGAAAGGGAGAGAGCCATGGCTGTAAAGCAAGCACACTATCCATGCCTCATCCGAGATTCGAACCTAGATCTATCGCAGCAGGCCCGAAGCCGCACAGAGAAGTTGAGAGAGGTGGCTGATATTGAAGTTGGGCAAAGGATATAAATGAGGTCGGGGAAAATATGAAAAGGTCGGCCACTGGACAGTAATGTGAATCGCTAGGCCCGGGAAAAGAAAACGCAGATCGGGCGGTCCCGACCTCGGAAAAATGATAAAAAGCAAACGCTTCGTACCACAAGGCCACTGGGACGATATAAACGGCTTTGGCGTTACAACATCTACCTCCATAATATAAGCAAATCAAGTTAGGTTATTTAAGTCGGAAACACTTTGACTTGCGTTACATTTCAGTTCTTTGGAGCGTTGATGAATATTTTACCTGACAGATTCATCACTGACCTTCATAATTTACTGAATGGCGCATGCACAGCCCGAGAGCGCCATTTTATGCATAAAATTATGTGACCTTTTCGTCACGAATGTCAAAGGAACGAGTCCATACTTAATTAAAAGTTAACGGTTTGAGAGAACGAGAATGGAAAGCAGAAAATATCACCCGTGTTCGCCAGAAAATTGAACACATGCTTTCTGAAGGAGAAACTTGTATTCTACCTTCTCAGCGGCACCAAGAATTTAGAGAGAGTCTAACTTGTGCTAACATAACCTGTACAGGGTCTCCTACAATAAAACCTGAATCACATCCGCATTTGTTGCCTAGCCTATAATCTAAACGATTTATTCTGACGGAAGAGATATGGAAAAAGTCATTAACAACTGTAGAGGTAGCAGAAGCGTATTACCATTACAAGGCATGTTAAATTATTCTGTGCTTTAAGATCTTCAAAAGTTACGTCTGAAAAATTCACTATTAGTTGACCCTATTTACGTGCCTAAGCCAAGCATCTAACGCAGACAATAGAGCTGTTCTTTGTTCATGTGTGGCCGATGTTCTTCATATTGTAGTTGATGTACCTCATATACGCTGCACTAGTGATCCGTATTTCCAAAACAAGAAAGATTACACCGAGTTTTCGTTTGAAATGAGCATGTCTTTTGAATACTTTTCGACACAATAAAGACATTTCGAGGCAGAAGAAAAAATTAGTGAAAAAGAGAATGTATTTTTGCCTTCTAAAGAAAATCTGCACATAATTTAAAGTGCAGAAAGTAAGCAGTGTTCTTCATAATGCATTGAACTAGTTACAAAGAAAAATGTACATATCAACGCGATTTCTATTGGAAAAAACATTCAAAAATTGAAATAGCTACTTTCTGCCACTAACTGTAGAAATGTATGCAACCAAAAATCACAAATTGTGTGAAAAGCATTTCTTATAACGGAAGATATCAAAGGGTATGCAAAGAAGAATCACAAATTGCATGGAAAGCATTTCTCATAACGGAATATATGAAAGGCAAATGTATGCAACGAAAAATCATACATTGTGTGGAAAGCATTTCTCATAACGGAAGATATCAAAGGCAAATGTATGAAACGAACAATCACAAATTGTGTGGAAAGCATTTCTCATAACGAAAGATATCAAGGGCAAAGTGGATTTTCAAATGAGGTTCTTAGAAACGAAGTTACAGTACGAGGTATGGTGCAAATAAAAATCAACACTTACGCGCCCTAGTAGCAAAACTGTGTGGAAAAAAAAAAAAAAGAAAAGAAAAAAAAAGGCAAATATTTGAAAAATATTCCCCGCCACAAATTCTATCAGCAGCAAAAAAGAATCCCTTAAATCGGACTTTTAGGAGCCGCGATATCATTATTACAGTGATTTACATTAAACCCTCCTTGCGGGAAAATCAAAATTTATTTTGAGAAAAAAGTATACATAAATGTTTTTTGTGGTATGTGTCGTCTGAATGAAAAATATTTTTTCAGTTAGATATTTAGAAGCGGTGATACGATCGCAAACATGTAAAAAACAAAAATGTGCACTTACGCCTTCTGGATCCAGAGCATTCGTCAAAAAGTATTACAATTGTTACATAATGCATTCAAAATATTCGTTAGTGTGGCCTTTATCTAACGCAAAAATAATTTTTCAAATCTGATATGTATAGAAGCAAAGATTTCGGGAAAAATACAATATGCTTCTACGCTTTCTAGTGGTGACAGCATCTATAATTTCAAACAGAAGTTGACATAAGTGACCATTGTGGTAAAAAGTATGGGAAGATAAAAATAACCATCTAAACTTTTTTTTCTGAAGCAGTTGTATTATTTTGAATTTAACAGCATGTGCATTTACGCTGTCTAAAAGGGAGATTCTGTATTCAAAAAAGGCCAAAATGTGTGATTCGCCGTTCCCACAGTTCAGGCTTTACTGCAAAAAGAGGTTTTAAAATAGGACTAATTAATATTTGCAGAAATATAGTGTCCACAGACGAACGGTCGAACGTAGTGATATTATAAGTACTTAACCTCTTTTTCAAAATATGTGCTAAAATGTGTTCATCTAGAGGAAAAAGGTAATTTAAATAATGCTTAGGGCGTTCGAGCATGCGTAATTCACTTCTTGAATTACAAGAGCAGTCTTTTGTGTTTTGGCATCGCTGACATAATAGCTTTTGACAAATATCAGTATGAGATTAAAAGAGCTTTTATAACCTGAATGCTTTCTTTTGTATTGTAATGTGATACATTTCTTGCAATACTAGTCTTTCCCACGCCAACAAATCTGAAAGTAAGATGCTCATCAAGGTTATCTTATAGTTAATAACACTGTATTTAGTTACGGACAATTGTATGTTGCCATTTTGGAGGTTGGACGGTCCGAGGACTGTAATACGCTCTACCACTTCCAGTTAGAGGAGTTTATTAAGGAATTAAAATATCAGTGGCATATAAAAATATCGTCCACACACACACACACACAAAAAAAACAACTTTTATAATCACCCACTGTTATGGATTCGAAATTGGAAAATTCATGGGGATAAAGAACTACTGCGTTAATTAATAAATGTGACGTGCTACAGAGGTGACGCACATGTCAAGACGGCAATAGTAGTGATAAGCCTTCTTCGCTGGCGTAGCTTAATTGGGAAAGCATTCGGCTCCGGAGCTGAAGAATGTGATTTCGAGTACCGCCACCACCAGTAGTAGTGACAAGAGAGTTTGAATTTCACACAAAAGGTTTTAGTCCAGTTCATATTCGATCCAGTAAAAAGACTATTAAATCAAGCATTTATTTCCTCCCCTGTGTCTTGGCTTAATTTCTTTTTCGAAAACTAAAAACAAATGCAGCAAAGCTAGTGAAAAACGGCTGGAGAAGGAGGCAGGCTTATATTGTAATTTGATATAATCGTTTTGTTTGAATCTATTCTAATGATTTATTCAACTGCTGTCGGTCTATTTATGGCAAGCTTGTGTTTCAGTCTGGAAAGCAAGAGAGAGAGAGAGAGAGAGAGAGAGAGAGAGAGAGAGAGAGTTTATGGAGAAGCACCGTCTGTTCATTGAATAATCAGCTTCCGCTAATTATAATTTATTGGAGGCTTGAAAGCTTAATTTGTGTATTCTCGTGATTAAAATTCACACCCGTAGCCCATGCATAATGATTTTCACTAAATCCCTAAACGGGCAAACTGTTCTATCAGTTTAGTGAATGAGGCTTATTATTCTATTTTTAAAATTCAAATTGAATCTATTCATCATAGAATGGCTGTTATTATGAGGGATTTACGTGAGAAAATATAGTACTCGACCACGTGATTATGAAATATGTACGTATTGTTCAGCAAACCGTAGTAGTGGATTTAAAGCATTTATTTGGGAAACATTTCTGTTTTTATTTAAATAGTTCAATTCCTCCAGATGTGATAAAATATGCAAAATGTTTGAAGAAAAGTTTAGGTGTAGGTGAGCAGACGGGTTCGTTTATTGAAGTTCACGTTGATTTCTTTGAATTGAAGTGCATAAAACCGGATCAAAAAGCACCAAATAAAATCGAAACAAAACACAAAACCACTGTGCTTTGAAGAAAATGCCCATCGAAGTTGGATTCTTCGTAAGTACAGGGCTTACTCTACATGTTTTACTCCTTAGTAAGATGCTCATCAAGTGAAAGTAAGATGCTCATCAAGTGAAAGTAAGATGCTCATCAAGTGAAAGTAAGATGCTCATCAAGTGAAAGTTTTACAGTGAAAGTATCTGGCCTATACAATTTCTAAAGTCACTGGCAGCTATTCTACCCAAACTAGCCTGTAGCCCGTCCCAGAACGGTTGTTTTTAAGCTTTAAATAAATATTAATCTATAGGGGATGTTGCCCTTCCTAGGACGGAGTGAAATTTTTAATTGAAGTAGATTGAAAACAAATCAAATAGACGCGGGATTTCTGTAAAAAAATAAGGTAAAAACTGATTAGTGTAAGAGTTGAAGTTATATGCTATTTGTTTCCGTTTTTCAAAGACCTTGCGATAAATGACATTCCATGTAAATATTTGTTGTTGTTTAACAGTTTTCTTTGTTAGTCCATTTTCTTTGTAGCTCAGTTGTTTTCGCGTGTTCCTTTGAAAAAATATTGAACTGCATGCAGAGAAGTGAAGATTCGATATAAAGTGAGCATCGCAATTTAGCAGGAGATGCCTATTGTAGGGCACAAGGAATCAGTTGTCCATTTTCGATCCTCGTACTTCTTTCTGGAAAGCGTATTATATCAATGCATTCCAAGATTTTACTAACTTGTTGAAAAACACTGCCGGACAATTGCTAAGAACGGATGACAATAGCAACGATAGCAACCATAAAATGGAAGTCAGGAAAATGTGGAAATTAGCATAAGTGCGGGATACAGTAAGACGGGTTGTGCGTATGCAAATTTTGGATTGCCGAACTTGTTCGTGACGTCATAGTGCTGATAAGAGATATAAAGGATTTGACGCGTATTGACCGTTGTTGTTCAAACGCAAAGTTGAAAGGGAAAGAATCAATTGACGAACTTGCAATTTTCAGTATGTCTTCCCGACATCACCTAGATGATTTTACGCGTGGCCGTATTATTGGCAAGATTGAAGAAGGGCGAAAAATAACAGATGCTGCCAGGGAGTTCGACGTCAGCCACAGTGTTGTTTCAAGGCTTTGGAAATCATTTCAAACAAATGGAGAGTGTAGCAAACGTCACGGGGAGGTCGTGTTCGCAGTACGACACCTGCAGAAGATCGGTACATAGTGCTATCAACAAAAAGACACCGGCGCAGCACAGCTAGTGAGGTAGCAAATCAGTTTATGGCTCCTACTGGCAAGCGGATCTCCCGAAAAACTGTCGCCAGACGTTTGCGTGAAGGAGGACTATACGCCCGCCATCCTGTTGTGTGCATCCCATTGTCCAGACGTCACCGTACCGCCCGTTTGCAATGGTGCCATCAACATTGCAATTGGACTGATAACGACTGGTCTGCTGTCCTCTTCTCAGATGAGAGTAGATACAGTCTATCATCTGATTGTCGACGACAACTGATCTGGCGTGATAGTGGTACTGCATATTGTCCAGCAAACATACAGGAAAGGGACCGATATCCGACATGTAGTGTCAGGGTATGGGCTGGCATCATGATCAATGGCCGTACGTCCCTCTATGTGCTTCCAACTGGGACTATGACTGGCCAACGATACATTAATGATGTTCTGCTACCTCATGTTCGCATGTTCCGTGGTGCTGTCGGTGATAGATTCATTTTCATGGACGACAACGCAACATGTCATCGAACAGTCGCTGTCCATTAGTGTCTTGAGAGCGAGGATATTCAACGCCTCGTATGGCCAGCACGTTCTCCAGATCTGAATCCCATTGAAAATGTGTGGGATGCTTTGGGGAGGAGTCTTGCTGGTCGCCAATGCCCTCCAATAAACAAGGACACCCTCATCCGTGCACTGACAGAGGAATGGGATAAATTACCCCAACAGCTGCTTGATAATGTTGTGCAAAGCATGACACGACGTGTGGAATCTTGCATCGCCCTCCATGGTGGCCATATCCCGTATTGACATCTTACGCCGGAACGCCTGCGGACGGTAATTGCATTTTTTTCACGTTTACGTATTCTGCGCAAAATGGCCTGTTTGTCCCTTGAACACGTTACAAAGCCTTCTGGATTTTAGAGCACAGTAAATTGTCTTTCTTGTAATGTCCTGGCATTCTGACATTATTTTACTTCACTTGGCATCCAACCACACTTACTTTTTTATGCGCTATATAGCCGTTTATGATCCGTCCTTAGCAATTGTCCAGCAGTGTATTAGTTGACGCCGCTATATGTCTTCAAACGTCATTCGTCGATCTTCTTGCAGGATTTCCCAAAGAATGTTAACAATACTCTCCTTAACAACAATTTTAGGTCAACCAGGAGTAGTATCGAGATTTGCGAACAAAGGCCCTTTTTTACGCTTTCCAACCGTAAGTTGAAGAAGCGTATATGCTCCAGCTTTGTCCGTACGTCTGTCTGTCGGCATGATACCTCGCGTAAAAATGGTTCGATTTCAATGAAATTTTAGTATGTGGTAGGGGACCACCAGGGGACGAACCCGTTTGAAAATGGGTGAAGTGGGCTCAAATGTCACGGCACAGGAGCGGGATCCATTCCATTGCCCTTATGCGTCATAACTTGCGTAAATATGATTCGATGTCGATGAAATTTTAGTATATTTAGGGGACCACCAGGGAATGAACCCTATTGAAAATGTGGGAAGTGGGGTCAAAGGTGAGGACATAGAAGCGGGATGCATTCCATTGTCTTTATGCGTCATAACGTGCGTAAAAATGGTTCGATTTCGATGAAATTTTATTATGTGGTAGAGGACCACCTGGGGACGATCTTATGACGTCACAATCTCGCGCTTGATATGTTGGCGCGCGGTCACGCCATCTGTCTCATTACGTCACGCGTTGTGTGGATCCTATTAAAGTTTTATGGCGTCACACTCTTGCGAGCAGATGGTCGCGATTCCCATCTGCCTCATTACGTCACGCTTTGTGTGCGTATGTTCGTCCGCACGATAACTCGCGTAAAAATCGTTCGATTTCGATGAACGTTTAGTATGTGGAAGGGGATCACCTGGGAAGGAACCCCGTTGAACGTGAACGAAATGGGGTCAAAGGTTAGCACATAGGAGTGGGATCCATTCCACTGCTCTTATGCGTCATAACTAACGTAAAAAAGTTTCGATTTCGAGGAAATTTTAGTATATGGTAAGGGACCACCTGGCGACAAACCCTATTGAAAATGGGCGAAATGGGGGTTAAAGGTCAGGACATAGGAGCGGAATCACTTCCATCGCCATTATGTGCTATAACTTACGTAGAAATTCTTCAATCTGGATGAAATGTTAGTATGTTGTAGGGGCCTGCCTATTAAATGGGCGAAATGGGGTCAACGGTTAGGACACAGGAGCGGAATCTATTCCATAGCCCTTATGCATCATAACTTACGTAAAAATGCTTCCATTCCCACAAAACGTTATCATGTTATTTCGGAGGTATACTGAACCGGTTCTGTAGAATATCATCGAAATGGGATCAAAGGTCACGGCACAAGAGCGAGATTTATTCCACAGCCATTATCCTCATAACTTGAGTAATGATTTCTGGTATGTTGGAAAGCGTATCATAATCAATGCATTGCATGATTTTACTAACTTGTTTGTAATCATGGTGCCATCTAAAAATGCTTGACTCACCCTAACATTTATCTCTGTAAGCTTTGTTCATTAAATTAACTGTTTCTGTAGCCGTTTACCCAAACGATAGCAAAATTTTATCGCACAACGCATTTCACTTCTTAATTCTGAATCACTCACCTCTATAGCTGTATGGCGAAATGAAGATGTACCATAACCGAATCGTCTGCCACGGCTAATAACTATTGCCATGGATACTTCCTTAATTCAGTTAGTCATATGCATAGTTATTTTCCCCCTTCGCATTGTTGCCAACTCAAAAAAATAAACATACTCTCAGTTTTTATGGAACGGCCTTTGGTTCAAGCTTGGATTCGGGAAGGAAATAGCGAAAAGTGCAAGTGATTGTTATTTCATTCATTCTTTTTTGTTTTGTGTAAATAGAAGATACGACCGGATTTCTTTTATGAACCCCGTCATACGAATTTCCGTCTTCGTTCTTGTTCTTGACGTGTTATACTATCTATCTTTCGCAAAAAAATGCTTTACGTATTTCTGCAGATTTAGGCCAGCCAAAAATAAGATATTTACTGTTTCTACGGCGGAAAAGTATGCAGCGAACTGGACTGGAAGTTCCCTCATGCTCAAACCCTAAGCTGAAATCTTTCAACACTAATAATGACATTCCACCGTTTTCAGAGATAACACATCGAGTTGCTTACGTGCACCACCATTTTTGTTTTCTGTGGCTTGACATGGGTCCGAAGCGTTCGTTATTTATCTCAGATATTGCTTCAGAATGACAGAACTAGTCCAAAACCAGTTTACAGTGCTCAATTTTATCTAAAAATTATTAATTTTGATTTTGGATTTCTCCGTGATCCTTCAATACACAATTACTGTTTCGTACTTTACTGAGGGATTCAATCCTACTCCTTACAAAAATATTTGAACTTACTCGACGTTCTGCCGCAACCCGTTTGGGTATTCACTCCAACTACACCACTGGTCACCCAAAATGCAACACCAAGAAGGACACGAGATAGCAAAGCCAGATTTACTGGACACATAACAACAGATACAAAGATGAAACGATTGAGTTTACAGGCCCGTGCGACTTGCGGAACACGCAGGCATTAATAGTTCGTGTGGCCCCCATGGCTGGCAATAAGGGCCGCTACACACCGCGGCATCGAACGAAAGAGGTTTTGGATGTGGGCTATGTCGGTCCAGGCTGCTTCCACACGTTGCCACAGTTCATCAGGCGTAGCCGCGGGTGTTGCTTGCCGGGCCACTCGGTTGCCGATCAGTGACCAGACGTGTTCGATGGGCGACATATCGGGAGAACAGGCGGGTGACGGCTACAGTGACACCTGGTGGGCCGTGAAGAATTGTTGCACGATGCGCGCTACGTGCGGACGCGCATTGTCCTGTTGAAACGTGGCTGTTGGTAGGTTCTGTAGGTGAGGGAGGATTACAGGCTCTAAAACGTCGGAGATGTAGCGGTGGCTGTTGAGTGTACCGGCGATGCGTACCAGAGAGGTGCGGGTGTCATATCCAATCGCGCCCCGAACCATAACGCCAGGCGACAGACCGGTAAGGCGATGCATAATGCAGGCGTCGTACAGTCTCTCGCCGCGGTGCCGCCATACGCGGATCCGACCATCGTTGTGTTGCAGGCAGAAGCGGGATTCGTCGGAGAAGACAATGCCGTGCCATTCCGTAGTCCAGGTGCGGCGTTCAACGGCCCACTGCCGCCGCACTCGCCGGTGGTGTAACGTCAATGGTAATCGGAGCAATGGGCGCCGTGCGTCAAGTCCCCACTCCTGCAGACGACGTCGAACGGTACGTGCTGACACAGGTTGTTGCGCAACCCACCCTACTTCCTGCGCTAACGTTCGTGATGTGGCAGTGGGAGCCGTCAATGCCCGCGGCACAACATGCCGATCCTCTCGTTCGGTGGTGTGCCGCGGCTGCGGCAATCGTTCACGTCGGTCCGTCCGTCCGTCCCTACTGCACCCACTGAATCCATAGTCGTCTCACTGTGGCTGGATATCGTCCCACACGAGCGCCGATGTCTCGTACGATAAACCGCTGTCGCGATAAGCCACTATTTGTCCTCTGTAGGACTCCGAAACGTACTGGAATGACTGTGGTGTTCTGAGACGAGGCATCAGGAAGCTTCCCACGCACAGGTCCGGCAGCACAACACACTTCCACTACTTACACCCCGCCTTCTGTGCACCCTTCTTATAATGCTTCTCGGTGGCGTGCCGGGCGCACATGATTTGCATATGCCCTGCAATGCAAAAATCGTTTGCATGTCCTCTCGCGAGCAACGCATGCTGCGAATTTCAGGCCAATCGGATGCTTCCTTCTTGGTGTTGCATTTTGGGTG
Source organism: Macrothele yani (assembly GCA_039090855.1). NCBI lineage: Eukaryota > Metazoa > Arthropoda > Arachnida > Araneae > Macrothelidae > Macrothele > Macrothele yani. The sequence goes on along the minus strand of CM077024.1, from coordinate 159,050,421 downwards.
GCCAGCAGTGTATATATTTCCACATAATGCCGTTGGTCTATCCTTTGATAAGGACCCGTGGTGGCGAACTTCCTTAAGTTACCACTATATACACAAACCACGCTGTCTAAGCACGATTAAAAAGCTTAAAAGTGTTGCGGAATAAAAGCTGACATTCATTTACACGCTAAAAACACAATTAAGTTAGAAATAACAGATGGCATGATTTTTAAGGTTTCACTGTGACTCCATCCTCAGGTAGAATGCACAAATGAAGACAAGCACGAAGCCATATAGATTCACATATCACCCATAATGCATTGCAAACGTTGGTGTTAAGGGTTGTCATTAATGAAAGAGAAAATCACTTTCAGAATATAATTACAAACCATTACGCAGTTGGCACGTCATCACCATCCTCGCCGAACTGTTCCCTCATAAGTGAAAGCCACGGTGCCGGAATGTGCACAGGGGAGTCCTCGTTACAACAAATTGATGAGTATTATATATAAATCAAGACTGCACACTTGTGATGTTCATTTAGAATAAATTATCAACGTTTATTAACAATTAAATGTTTTATTAAAATGTTTTATTAACAACATTTAATTGTGAATAAACGTTGATAATTTATTATAAAGTTGATGAGTGTCTGTAAATACATAGGCTCACCGCAAAGAACAAGGTAGCTTTTTTTGCAGCAGACATCATGACTTTGGACTGTTCTTAATTGGATGTATGTTCACCCCTCTCTACAGTTCGAGTCAATGAAGTTGAAGACGTGGCCGAATGCACGGCATACTTATGCTCCAACAGTCTCACTCGCAGAGTGCGCATAGTCGAACCAGTTTTATCTCATACTCAGTTTCTTAAGGTAGTTAATTACTTGGCTGCTATGACCACCAGCTCTCGAAACGTAATCTAAATATTGCTACGCTTGTCAGACCTTTAACAACGAAAATTACTTACCTAAATCTTTGCATGTTACTCTGATTCAACCGCATGCAAAAGGTAATTCTTCTCAGACGGCTTTTCAAAACTGCTGTAGGACATAATAAAGCTAACTTATTTAACCTATGACCCAACATGTGTGTCTGGAGAGTTACCAGATGTTCTTTGAATCTTTAAAAATAACTTTAGTTAGAAATTTTGTTTTAGGTATTTCGAAGTTTTTTAACGAAAACACTTATTGAATATATAACACGAACACTTGAATCTGACTAAACAGAAAACAGCCAGCGGTCATGAGAATGAGCAACTTACCTTAAAATCCAGTCTCTTATTCATTTAAATTGCAGACGTCACACAACTATGCAGCAGCAATAAAAATACGCTTTATACTCGTGTTGTTTCTAGTTGATAATTCCCAAATATTCTGGCAATAGTATCAACTCGCTCTTGAAAGTTCAGCAATTTACATACACTCCAATCTCTCTACTGAATGCTTTCGACGTAGTTTTTATTAACTTCGACTCACTGACTATCAGCGCTGCCGAAACATACAACGAAATTTGAGGAGGCAATGTGCTGTTCAGTAAGAAAAAAAAACTAATTGAGAAATAAAATTTACATAACAATAGAAAATCAAAAGAAAAGTTCCAAAAATACCTAATTGAGAAATAAAAAAAAATACATAACAATAGAAAATCAAAAGGAAAGTTCCAAAAATACCTAAATAAGAAATAACAAAATTTACATAACAATAGAAAATCAAAAGGAAAGTTCGAAAAGGACCAAATTGAGATGTAACAAAATTTACATAACAATAAAAATCAAAAGGAAACTTCAAAAAATACCTAATTCAGAAATAACAAAATACACATAACAACACAAAATCAAAAGGAATGCTCAACAAATACCTAATTGAGAAGTAACAAAATGTACATAACAATAGAAAATCAAAAAAAGGAAAGTTTAAAAAATACCTAATTGAGAAATAACGAAATTTACATAACAAGAGCATATCAAGAGGAAAGTAAAAAAAATACCTAACTGAAAAGTAACAAAGTTTAGATGACAATACAAAATCAAAACGAAAAAACTTCAAAAGATACCTAATTGAGAAATAAAAAAAATTGCATAACTATAGAAAATCAAAAGGAAAGTTCAAAAAATATCTAATTGAGAAGTAAAAGAAATTACATGACAGTACAAAGTCAAACGGGAAGTTCAGAAAATAACTAATTGAGAAATAACAAAATTTACATAACAATAGAAAATCAAAAGGAAAATAAAAAAGCCTAATTGGGAAATAACAAAATTTACATAATAGTAGAAAACCAAATGGAAAAGTTAAAGTCACAAGCTGTTAAGACCTGTGTGTGCAGGTACGCAACTTCTATAATGCAGCTTTCTTATTGCGGTGATACTCAGAACAAATAATGTACGGACATCACGAACGATATATTTTTTAGTTCAGTTATTTTATTGCTGTTATGATTATTAGAACAAAAGCTGTATAATGCGACAGTTTCATTATTAAATTATCATATGGCTGCTATGGCTATCAGAGCTAGGTGGAGGAGCTGATAATTCTTGTTTAATCCGAATTTCGGAATACGTTTATTTTTTTGGTTTCTGTTATCTTTAACGATTGGAGCATCCGAAAATTTAAACAAGTATGCTCTTCAACAGTAATTTGTATATTTTCTATATTACTGTTAAAATGGATATTTTTCAGCGTTTTTCCTAATTAACAACGTTTTGCAAGCACGTCAAAAGAAAATGCTGGTGATAAATGACCCGGTTCTCATTCTGTTTTCAAAATTCAATGACGGTGAAAGAGCAAAAGCTATTGCTTTACGTTCATTTCGGAGAGAAATTTTCCTTCGAATTCTGTCGAGAACAACTAGATGTGTTATTTATCAAACTAGCTCAATTACCCAGCATGCTGCTCAGGGAAATGCAAAGCTTGACAAATTGGGAAATCTTACCTTCACGGTTTCTTACGAGATATCGATCTCTATCTCAAAATGCTGACTTGTCCCTCTCTGTGTTGTTTAATAATTTTATGGGTTATACCACTTTTAGAATTGTGTGGGATAAATACTTTCTTCCTATTTTGCCTACAGTTTAATGCACTCTGTTTTAATGATGTTAACTTGAGATATTTCATCGCAACATACTTGAGAGAGTTACTGCGTGCATATTGATTCTTTGTCTCGCCATTTATTTACTGTATTGCACTTGCTTACACAAGCGCTTTCAGATCTTGCATTGGGCTCGAAGGTGAGCCAATTATATTCATTTCTGCTAGCCGAATTGCACCCGACTCTGCTGAGGTACAACTTTTAAAATGAAATCTGTATATTCTGATTTTCACTACAGTGAATGATTGGTTTGTAAGCCCGAACTCCATAACAATGCTTTCCCAATTAACCCTTTAACCGGCTGGAACGAGTTACCTCGGATATCACAAAATGGGCTGAACTCAACTCCAACGAGAATATTCACTGTCTAAGAATCAGACCAAACGATACTGGAATCAGTTCATTGAGAGTATGTTTAGTGGTCTCAAAAATGCTCGTACGAATTACCTTGAAGACTAGAACATCGAAAAAAAGTTGCTTTGGCCCTTAGATTTGTTATTCAGACTGGTAATTTAGGCGTATGATTGACACCAATCCATTCTGACAAATTAACTCATAAAGGAATATAGCAGTGAAAGGAATTTAAGGAAGGGGAGAGAAGACATTTGAGTAACTGTTTTTCTTACCCAGTTGCACGATGTTCGTTTTAGGGAGCCTAGGTTTTCCTTATCGATTTTTAGGTCATGCAACAGGGAATATAGGACTAGAAGGGGGAGTTTATTACCTGTGACATGTTTACTTTTGCTACTGCTGAGATGAAAGAGGGTAAAGATGAATTATTTTACCGTAGCTTTCGTAAAACACCGTCACTATATGAACATTTCTGTTTGGAGAGAGCAAACATTTTGGCACTGTTTAGTTCAAACACAGTACATCAGCCACTTAATGGGCTAAGCTAAACCGACGGAATTTATCACTGTAACTTTACAGACTTAACATGTGCGTCATTTGTGTAGTTACGTCATATATATCCCCCTCCTTGAAAAAGGCGGCTGCACGAAATCGCAGGTTTCCGGTTCGCCGCAAACCATGTTTAAAGTAACTGTCTGTAGAAGAAGGAAGTCTCACAAATGCCAGACAATGTGTGAAAGAAGCATCGCACATTTTTGAAGCGAAAAAATAATTATCATTAATCCAGACGATGTGTGGATGGAACATCACACATTTTTCGGAGAACCCAAAGGCCAGTAGATAACATTTCTACCATCAGGCGGCAATGTGGAACACTACTTTGCCCGTGACGGGGAACAAACCAGCAACTTTATACTCCGGAGCCGTATGCTTTTCCAATTAAGCTACACCGACGGAATTTATCATTGCAACTTTGCCGTCTTTACATGTGCGTCATTTCTGTAGTAAGCCTCATAAGTTCATGATACGTCTTTGTACACTATGTTAACCGTCTTCCTATCAGATGCAAAAACCTTTCTGGAGGAGTCTGGGCTTATGATTCTTCTTCCGAGATGGGCTCGGGTCTTATGAATTTCGGACATCAACATATTTAAACTGATGGCCTTTTTCATGTTCTAAACACGAACAGACCTTGCTCTGAATAAACGGGATGGCCATTCCAATATTGATTTTTCTGCCTGCAGGAGGTTCTTAATGTATACATGCAGTGTGCAAACACGTATAAAGAAGATGATTTTTTTTATCTTTTTTCATAAATGCTTTATCTGAACTAGGACTAACCCTAATAAAATCTCAAATCTTCGGATGGTTTGCTTGAATTTAGCAGATCATCAGGAACAAGTGTGCAGGCAAATAAACATGATTTTTTTATTTTATTTTATCAGGATTAAAAGAATGTGGAAGCTTAGATGTTTGACAGCATTTTCTTCAGCGGAAGGATTTTGGTGTCTGGAATTTAATATAAGCCTTTACATGAGTGATTCAAAATTGAACGATTAAATAGCAATAATAGTTACACACTCTCTTGCTGGTAACTTTACCTGGAGTTAACTTACTGAAATCTGGCACAGAAAATAGATCTGCATCTTCAAGCTTCGAAAGGGACATTAACTGTTTCTATGACATAGACTGAGAACATTCGATACGAATGCGTAAAGGGCCGATGTACATGCACCAAATAGTGTCCACATTTTTTTGAGCTCCCCAAACAGAAATGTTTACATGGCGGCTGGGTTTTACGGAAGTTACTGCAAAACAACTTCTTTCTCATTCCCTTTTCAGAAGTACTGACCATATACTTAACACAGATGATAAGTGCTCTATTCTAGTTCTTTATTCTCCGCTTCACGACCCATGGCACTATGCAATGGAGCTAATTCCTTGACACAGGGGTAATGTCACTGGGTAGAAACAAGTTACTCACACTTATTCTTTTCCCTTTCTCAGAAGTGTCACCATTGTTATTTAGCCCCTTTCAGCAGGTAATTAGTCAAAAAGGTGTAGTGTCAATCATCCCTCTAAATATAACAAAACTAAGGCTAAAGCAACGTTTTCTGGTAGCCAGGTGCACTCGTTTCGACCGCCTTCGGACCTCTTCTTACACAGCGAATATATTCGTTTGAGTTGATTTCAGCCTATTTTGCTAAACCCCAATAAATTCGTTCCAGCCGGTTAAAACGTGAAGCCTCCGAAAGGACAAAATGCTTTTGGAAAGCAGGTTTATGTTGAATGAAGGGAAAAAATCAGGCGTTAATTGTAAGTCTATTTATAAATGGAAAACTAAGAAAGCAAAAAAAAAAAATATTTTGTCTTGCCAATCGTTATTACACGAAACTATTTCTAATAACAAACAAATAACTAATAAGAACGCGTTTTAGAAGAAATAAAAACCTTACGTTTGGTTAGTTTGCTAGAAAATTTGAAAAAGAAATATTAATACTCCCCAGAAGGAGGGAGTATGAGCTTTCTCGTGCACCATGATTTTTGTGTAAAGAATGTACTGAAAAATATGTGAAATTGTTTATCACAGAGAGAGAGAGTATTTTATCAGAGACAGAAAGGGAGAGAGTATTTTATCAGAGACATAAAGAGAGAGAGAGAGTATTTTATCAGAGACAGAAAGCAGGAGAGTATTTTATCAGAGAGAGAGAAAGAGAGAGAGAGAGAGAGAGTATTTTATCATAGAGAGAGCATTTCATCAGAGAGAGAGAGAGAGAGAGAGAGAGAGAGAGAGAGAGAGAGAGAGAGCATTTTATCAGAGCAAAAGAGTATTGTATCAGAGATAGAGAGTATTTTATCATAGGGAGAGCATTTCATCAGAGAGAGAGAGAGAGAGAGAGAGAGAGAATTTTATCAGAGAGAAAGCATTTTATCAGAGCGAGAGAGTATTTTATCAGAGATAGAGAGTATTTTATCATAGGGAGATCATTTCATCAGAGAGAGAGAGAGAGAGAGAGGGAGAGAGAGAGAGAGAGAGAGAGAGAGAGAGAGAGAGAGAGAGAAAGTATTTTATCAGAGAGTGGGTATTTTATTAGAGAGAGTGAGACAGAGAAAGTATTTAATCGGAGAGAGAGAGAGAGAGAGAGAGAGAGAGAGAGAGAGAGAGAGAGAGAGAGAGAGAGAGAGAGAGAGAGAGAGGGGGGCGGAGGGTATTTTATCATAGAAAGAAAGTATTTTGTCAGAGAGAGTGAAAGAGAGAGAGATAGTGTAGTGTTTTATTAGAGAGAGAGAGAGAGAGAAGGATTATTTTATCAGAGAGAGAGTTTTATTAGAGGAGAGAGAGAGAGGGATTATTTTATCAGAGAGAGTGTGTGTGAGAGAGAGAGAATCGTAAGCATGTTTCTCCCTTCCCGTTTAGAAAAAGGAAAATCAGAAAAATGTATTTACATCATTCGTTTGTCCAATATTAAAAAATGTATAAAAGTGAAAATACTATAATGTACGTAAATAAAATATCCATTATAATGGTAAAAAAATATGTAACCAAATTACTGTATCTATCGGGTATAATTGAACTTGTCACCATTTTCTGCTAACGGAGAGCAAATAAAAAAATGAAAGTTAGTTTTCTTACAGCCAGGGAGCGACTACACATCACAGCCAGTCAACACACTTTTACAACGAGCTACCATACAAGGTTGCAAAACTCAAGGGCAATCTGAATATCAGTTGCTTTTGAAACTACTCTTTTCTGAGCGAAGGTGTTGGAGAAAATGAATCCAGCTTCCTCTGCTCTCAGTCCAGATCTATTGGAGTTTTGGGTTTCAGCCTACGGCCTTCTGGGAAGTGATATGTCAGTAGGGGAGAGGAATCGAAGGAAACATTTTGGCGCTCTATTCTTTGCACACGAGCAAAAGATAAAACATAAAAGACAGCACCTTTTCTGCTTTGCAGTTGTTCTAATAGATGAATGCACAACAGAAAGATAAACAGAAACCCTTGCCGGTGACACTTAGTATCGGCTAAGTGTATATGCATGTGTACGACAAACACAGTGGCGCACTTCGAAGAAATAAATATGCAATGCTCGAAGAGCTAGTCGAATTTATTGAAGGAGCGAGTAGTTAGTTAAAGCATAATGATACAACGACCATAATGATACCATCAAACGTTAATGAAAAAATTAACATAACCGACATCCTTATCAGCGAGAGAATCAGTATTGTCTTTTATCAGCATACTCTTCAGCTACAGCGAGGAAAGCAACGTTTTATGGAAATACATCCACATTTTCCTCTCCCTCTTTCCTTGACCCGAAGACAATACAAACAAGTGGTGCAGGTAATCTATCACGCCAAGTACCATGCTCCAGAATTTTTATTTCTGCCTCAGTACCTTTTACAAAAAATTTATTCCTAGAGTAAAAAGGATGTCAGAAGAGTTGCTAAGTTGCTAGCTTATATAAAAAAGGATATTTCTGTCTTAAACATGTCAACGAAAAAGGACAGTAATTAATTTTAGCAGATTGCCTCAAATATATGCTGTGCTTACGGGGCAAAATGTGTTTACATCCCGTCGTAAACGTTTCTGGCATAATTATTCAATATTTAAAGGATGACATGCAGCTGTTAACCAAGACACCAAAGAAAGTGAGTTATTAACTCAAAGAGTTTTGGCGCTTTTATGAGATAAATGGATATAAAAGAGTATCTATTGTTACGGTGGAGAGACCACTGTCTAAAAATGCATATCTATTGAAAGACACATATGGCTGGTGAGTTAATATCGGAATAGTTATCATTTTAAATGCATTTAGTAATGATATCGCGGTTTTGTTAATACAGTTATAAATTCCTAATTTAAGCAAATAGGTTCACATTCTTAAATTTCAAGTTTGTGCAGTTTAAATAATATAGTAATGCTGCATATAACGGAAAATAATGTACAAATTGTGTTTTAAAATGAAATATAGTATTAGAATTAAATGCTTAAAATATAACGGCATCTTGACGTTATGATATCGTAGGGGAATTTATTAGCTCTTTAAGCTGTCGATGTACCTGAACCAAATTGCGCACAAAATTCTCGGCGTTCGCCAACCAGAAATATTCACTAAGCTGCGGGAATTTACAGGACAAAATAATTACTTTTCTCTATCATCTAAGCAGTACTGACCATGAACCTCTCACAAACGCTAAGCGCTCCGTTGCAGTCCTTTATTTTCTGCTTCGTGGCATGATGGGGAAGGGCTACACCCTTAGACACGGACATTATGCTACTGGATAGAGACAAGTGACTCAAACATCTCTCTCTCTCTCTCCTTTCTTCGGCTCAACGCCATTATTATAGCCATTTAGCAGGTAATCATTCAGAAAGCATTAATGTCAGGCATCCCTCTGAATAACCAATTCGAAGCTAAGGGTAAACCAACGTTTTCCGATATGCAAGTTTACTGGTTCTGCAGCTTTCGCCCCTCTGCTTTCACGGCGAATACGTTCATTCGAGCTGGTTTCGGCCCAGTTTCTAACCCCGATTTAATGCTAGGGAAATGGTTAAAAAACACTCAGACGCTGCAAATATTCCAAAGCACACTTGCGGTGTACTACAGAGGTGAAGCACGTGTCAAGATGACAAATATGCAGCGATACATTCCGTCGGTGTAGCTTAATCGGGTAGAGCAACTCACTTCGGAAGAAAGAGACGCGGGCTCGATCCCCATAAACCAACAAAAATTGTGTTTTCACACACTCTATCGACAAAACATTAGAGATAGGGCTGATGGGCAGTTGACATGGGCATCCCCCGCGCAGAGTGGAACAGACCCAAACCGAAAGCAAGCGATACATAGGCGGACAGTTAGGCATCCCAGCAGTGTATCGCAATAGACGAACATGGGTAAACGTGGTGATCTGAGCATGGACTAATTGTCGGTGCAAGACAGATGGATCATTCTATCGCCCAAGTGGTAATGAGGCTAGGGTTCTCGAGGGAAACCGTATCAAGAATGTATCGCGGGTATACTGTCGACGGACGTACCAGCGGGGGCCAACCACACGCTATCGATAACCGGGGTCGACGTAGACTATCCAGGCACGCGCAGACCAACCGCTCTACAAATCACATCCCAGTTCAATTTCGGAGGCACAAGCAGTGTCAGTGAGCGAAATTTACTGCGCACACTACCTACACTGGGATGCTGGAGCCGATGTCCTACACTGGGATTCTGGAGCCGATGTCCTATTCGTGTGCAACTATTGACTGCTCGTTGTCAAACATTACGCCTCACTTGATGCGGAAAATATCAAAACTGGTGCCGGGTCGTGTGGTCAGACGAATCTCGTTTTCAGCTGTACTGACATGACGGGAGGGTGTGGCTGCAGCGTCGGCAGCATTAGGCTATGGCCCGATCGTGTCAGGTCGACTCTGTTCAAGACGGTGGTAGTTCTCCGATGTTTCAGGGAGCCTTTTCAAAGGACACATTAGGTCCCTTAGTGCGTCTGAAGAGGCCCTTAATTGCTGCGCGCTACCAGCATGTGCAGGCTGATTACTTATACGCTTTTATGGCCTGTCACTGATTGTCTGTTTCAGTAGGAAAATGCCCCCATCCACCGGGCCGCAACCACCCAAACATGGCTCTAGGAGCACTAATATGGCTGTGAAACAATCAAGTGGCCTGCAAGGTCCCCGAATGTAAACCCTGTGGAAGCTGCCTGGGATGTCGTGGAGCGGAGCAACAGATCCATGGATCGAGAACCGACGTCTACGGAGGAGTTGAGGACAATGATGCACCAGGCATGACTGGCATTACCTCTGGAAACCCTCCTGCATCTGGTGGAGTCGATACCTCGGCGTGAACAAGATGTTATTCCCGCTAAAGGAGGATCAACACGCCATTATGTAGGTACCTCTAATGTTTTGTACATTGTGAATACTTGACTTCAGTAATATCGTCAAGAAACCCACGCCAAATTTTCTCGTGTTTTCGTACCATTTTATCATGACGAAGTATTACCCTTCAAGGATATACAATCGGACCAACATATAACGAGCTCGCATAATACGAAGTTCCGTAGTTTTTATAGATCCCTTGAACTTCGTAATATTCTCTCTTGTTATTTTAACTGCATATCACGAAAGGTAATTTTTGGAGAAACTGCATACACCGAAGTTGAGCACAGTTATCATCGCGTCAGAGGAAGTTGAAAAAACATTTAAAGCATGGATCATGATAAGCACAACACAACCGAGAATTGACTTATATATCTGATGTAACATGTAACAAACAGGTGAAATTTAAAATGTTCCGTAGTTACTTTAATTTTTACATTACTTCAATATTTTGCTTATTGCAAAATATTGAAGACCAGCATGAGCAACTCTAAGCGCTGCATGTAGCGCTTAGAGTTGCTCATGGTGGTCTTCAAACCCCGAAAAAAAATACAAAATCGTGTGAGTACTCTGTCCTCAAAAGAAACACACAGTGTTCGAATTTCCAGTAAAAGTACAGGAAGACCGTTAAGAAATTAGGCAATCTCTTGTTTTTCACTGGGGGTTTAACGACCCCATGAGTAACTCAGTGAGATACCATGCAGTCGCCCGTCCCTAATTTAGGAGCACTGGTTCCAGGGAAGAGAGAGAGCCAGTACCGTAAGACAAACCCAACATACATGACTTGAGCCCGTTAAGCACGAATAGTCAGTAGCTATCGCTCAGACCACTGTGCCACCAATCTAGCAATTCAGGCTTAGGCAATCTAACAAGTCCGTTTTAAATTTAAAGAAAAATAATAGTGAGAAGAAACGAATAAGGTGAAGGAATCATTAGAATTTGGAAAAGAATACATGATCTAAAGATTTCAGTCATTTATCGACTTTGTCCACCGGTCCTTTACTTTGTTGCCCGGTGTATGTAACTTTGCATAGGAGGGGTTTAAAGAATTTCGTATAGTAGAAGTGAAAGAAAATGGCTGCTATTCCGTTGGCGCAGTGGTCTAAGCGCTCGATTACGACCGTTTGTCCGCATGGGTGGTGTGTTTATTTTACATCACTGGCTCTCTCCCTCCTTTGGAACCAGTAACCTCAAATTATTGATAGGCGAATGCTTATTGCTCTCAGATTTGCTCCCAGGTGGTTAAACTCTCAAAAGCCGCCCCGGTGGCGCAGTGGTCTAAGGCGCTGGCCTCTGATTGTTCGTCCGTAAGGGGTCCGGGTTCGAATCCCGGTGAGGCATGGATGTTGTGTTTGTCTTACGGCACTGGCTCTCTCCCTTCATTGGAACCAGTGACCCTAAATTAGGGACGGGCGACTGCTTATAGCCCATTGAGTTGCTCACGGTGGTCGTTAAACCTCCAATCAAAAAAAAAAAAACTCTCAAAACAACAGCGAAAGGATTGTTACTAAATTTAAGCAAATCGAAGCATATAGTAATCTGTGAGAGGTGAATCATAGCAAACTTTACGCAAAAATGCCATAAGATATTTTGGGGAAGTCAAAGGATATGACAGTAAGAGGAGATGATCACAACTTAAATATGTTTATTTCATATAGAACTTTAACAACTATTGTTAGGATGTTGATTACCTACTTCATTGAAATTGTAATTTTATACCATAAGGATTGTAGCAAGGAATGTAAAATCAAATAAAGAGTGTATGAGGATTATCTTTACTGTTAAATAAATAGTGGTGTAATTATTTTTATTATAAACTGGCCTTCGGCTATGAGGTTTTAACTATTAATTACCTCAGTGAATGAAAAGAAAAGTTGCTATTTCAGAATGCTCACAAGGAAAGAGATTTCAACTCACCTTGATTGGTTAATCCAATATCCAAATCATGAGACATGTTTGTCAAGAAATCTGCATTTTTCTGTCTGACACAAGCGCGACACGTATCCTTTACATGCGCTGCTGAAACGTCAGAATTGTAGCTCGAACATTGGCAAGTAACATAACATCAAGATAGTACTGAACAATACACTAGAACACAGAAAATAGGAAGAAAATAAAAACAACATGGAGTACGACGGAGCACGCACTAAACAAACAACGCAGCTGCTGCCTGGAACTGCGCCTGTGAAGTCACCACGTGTAAGCCGTGTGTGGGAACTGCGAGAGAGTACGTCCATCCTACAGACTTCTGGGAGCTAGGAAACACGTGGCTTCGTGTTTGCTCTTTAACGGAGTCTTTTAGTGTCTATGCAAATACTGGCTCTCGTTTTTTCGATCAACCTCCAACATTTAAAACTTTTATCGATTATGAAAAAGCCTTTGATTCGGTGAAACCATCAGCAGTTGCAACGGCTCTGAAATCCTGCGGTATTGAAGATGCATACATTAATATTATTAATAACATCTATGAAAATGCAAGTGCAAAGATTCGGCTGTTTGAAAATACAACACACATAAAAATTGGAAAAGGAGTGAGACAAGGTGACACCATATCTCCGAAGCTCTTTAATGCCACATTGGAAAATGTCTTTCAATCACTGAACTGGGAAAACAAAGGGATAAAGATTAATGGAGATTATCTAACCCACCTTCGTTTTGCTGATGACGTAGTCATTTTTGCAACTACCCCATCAGAGCTGCAGAGTATGATCCAGGAACTTGCTGACAAGAGTAAAGAAGTGGGATTAAAAATGAACTTTCAGAAGACAAAAGTGATGTTCAATGCTTTTACAAGAAATGAGGATTTATCGATTGATGGAGAAAAGCTGGAGATAACAGACACGTACGTTTATCTTGGACAGCAGATATCAAGTGAGGGTCACATTGATGAAGAAATTAATCGGCGTACAAAACTTGCCAGGAGAGCTTTTGGAAGAAACAGCATAATTTTCAAGAGCAATATGCCATTATGTCTTAAAAGAAAAGTGTTTGATCAATGCATCCTTCCAGTGCTTACGTATGGTGCAGAGACGTGGACCTTAGCTAAAAGAGACATACAAAGGCTGCAAACAACTCAAAGAAGCATGGAGAGGTGCATGCTTGGTGTAACCAGGAGAGATAAGAAGAGGAACACGTGGATCCGAAAAATGACAAGAGTGGAAGACATCATGACCAGAGTTAAATCCCTGAAATGGCAATGGGCTGGACATACTGCCAGAAGAACAGACCATCGATGGACAGCCGAAATTTTAGATTGGATTCCAAGGGACAGGAAAAGACCCAGAAGAAGACCACATGGAAGATGGGTGGATGAAATTCGAAAGTATGCGGGAGTGACATGGAGGAGACTGGCACAAGACAGACCGTTGTGGAGGAAACTTGGGGAGACCTTCGTCCAGCAGTGGATTGATAATGGTTGACAATGATGATGATGATGGTTTACAGAGAAACTTTATTAAATGACTTAGATTTACAGTTGAAGAAGCACTATTTGACAGTGGAAATATTAAAGTGTTTCTCTGAAAGTCACGAATGTTCGATACGGGCAACGTTTGTCATGCACACAATATATAAGCGATATTTGAACTGCCGCCCCGGTGGCGCAGTGGTCTAAGGCGCTGGCCTCTGATCGTTCGTCCGTAAGGGTCCGGGTTCGAATCCCGGTCAGGCATGGATGTTGTGTTTGTCTTACGGCACTGGCTCTCTCCCTTCCCTGGAACCAGTGACCCTAAATTAGGGACGGGAGACTGCTTATAGCCCATTGAGTTGCTCACGGTGGTCGTTAAACCTCCAACCAAAAAAAAAATATATTTGAACTTCTGCTAGTACTTTGAATGAAGTCCACTTCAATTTTTGCCGTTGAAGCTATATTCCTTTCAGGTCGTTGCTGTCAATAACAGAGTTTCTATACTTACAACACTCAGCATGTCGCATAGGAAAAACTCACAGGAATTGATATCTGATAATCTGGATGGCTAAGGCATAGAATAATCAAGGCCTGTCTATAGGTTCGAGAAATGCCCATTGAAAGACTAGCGCATAATTACGCTCCTTTGTGGCGGAGCACTATCTTGTTGCAAGAAGGTACCAGGCTGCAGTTGTTGTAGCTGTGGAGAAACAAGGATTTCCAGCAAGTATTGGTGGCCACTCATTGTGGCTGCTGATTCGGTAAAGAAAAGATGTCCTATCAACTGTTTAGGCTATAGGTCACACAATTTTGTGGCTGTCTCTAATGTACTCTGCCGCGATATGCTAGTTTCTTGATATATTAGAATATTTTGTTTGTTTGTTTTATCTGAAACGTGGAATGTTTTGCTTCGTCAGAGAAAAAGATTTTTCTTAGAAAGTAATTGCCCCTGCCCACTCTATGAAACATTGTGATTGCGAATTCCTTAGAAGTAAATCTACAGTCTGGAGAAATAGCTTGCAGCAGTTTCAAATTCTAAGGCTACTGCAGCAAGCCATCTCTCGCAGATTCATAGACACTGATAGAAAAGAGCAAATTAGTAATTTTATTGGTGTACGGACTTCGAACGCCACATGTGATGCCACCTTCCGGAACTTAAAGAAATTCTGAGAGTTTTTCTGTAAGATGAGACCACCGATTAATTTTTTTTCGACTTTCGATTAAATATTTGCTTACAAGCAAAACTGTAAAGGATAGTTCTAATATCACACTACGTTTTTCTATAGATGTTTATGAGTTTAAAGGATAGAGTATCAAAACTTGTCAAATGGAAATAAATGTTGTACTTGCAATATTATGCTGCTGGAGATTTTACAAACAGAAGCCTATTTTCGTTTCCTGAACATACTTTTCTAGAGGTGAAATGTGGTTTTCTTTAATTAGTCTTGGAACAATTAAAATACCACAAAAAATGGAATCAAGATTGATTTATAGCAGTGAAGAAAAGTTTAAAATAGGCGATTTTCGAGTAGATTTTTTGAAGCAACCATTAGAACACAAAATAGAAGACGCTAGAGTTGCCTTGTTCACGCTTTCCACCCGTAGGTTGAAGAAGCGTATATGCTCCAGCTTTGTCCGTCTGTCTGTCTGTCAGTCCTTGCGTCTGTCTGTCTGTTCACACGATAACTCGCGCAAAAATAGGTCGATTTCGATGAAATTTTAGTATGTGATAGTGGACGACTGGGGACGAACCCTTTGAAAATGGACGACATAGGGTCAGAGGTCAGGACATAGGAGAGGGATCCGTTCCATTTTTCTTATGCGTCATAACTTGCGTAAAAATGGTTCGATTTCCGTGTAATTTTAGTATGTGGTAGGGACCACCTACTGACGAATCCAGTTGAAAATGGACGAAATGGGGTCAAAGGTCAGGACATATGAGCGGGATCCATTCGATTGCCCTTATGCGCTATAACGTGCGCAAAAATTGTTCGATTTCGATGAAATTTTATTATGTGTTAGGGAACTACCTGGGAACGAACCATATTGAAAATGGTCGAAACGGGGTCAAAGGTCAGAACATAGGAGAGGGATTCATTCCATTTCCCTTATGCGTCCTAACTTACGTAGAAATGGTTCGATTTCGATGCAATTTTAATATGTGGTAGTGGACCACCAGGGAAGGAACCCTAGTGAAAATGGGCGAAATGAGGTCAAATGTCAGAACATAGGAGAGGGATCCATTCCATTCTATTGCCCTTATGCTTCATAACTTGCGTAAAAATGGTGCGATTTCGATGAAATTTTAGTATGTGGTAGGGAATCACCTGGGAACGAACCCAGCTGAAAATGTGAGAAATGGGGTCAAAGGTAATGACATAGGATCGGGATCAATTTAATTGCTCTTATGCATCATGTTTCGATAAAAAATGTTTCGATTGAGACAAAACTTTATCATGTTATTCCGGAAGTACACTTAACCGGTTCTGTTGAATATCATCGAAATGGGGTCAAAGGTCAGGACACATGGGCGAGATTTATTCCACAGCCATTATCCTCATAACTTGAGTAATTACTTGAGCAATGATCTCTGGTATGTTAGAAAGCGTATAATAATCAATGCATTGCATGATTTCACTAACTTGTTATCTTTACAACAGCCTTTATTTGAACAATGTGATAAAATATTGCTGGATGAGAAATGCCAAATGGGATCTAAGTTGTTTATGGAAATGTTGAAAGCATTTGGGTGGTTTTTTTCGACCTAACCACAAACGTAGCCCACGATAAAACAATAGAAAGTCCAAGGTAGGAGTGTTGTTTTTTCGTGAAAGGGGTTATACGAAAGAAAATAACGTGAAGCGCAAAATACATGATTCAAATATCTACAGCTGTTGTTTTTACGTAAAGAGAGGTTACTTTTGTTATTTATAGAAAAGTGATCACGAACTAAGAGCACAGCCCTATGATGAACTGTTGCTTTTTTAATCTGAAACATCGAACTGCTGAAAGTTAGATTTTAAATCTATCTCCTGGGTACACACGCCGGCGAGTGAATTAGAAACCTTTATGCAGATATACGTAAACGGCACGTAATCAGCTTATATGCCAAATACGTGGCAACGTGCGTCACCACGTCACCTAGACAATTATTTAATACTGCTACTCGTCAGTAATCGCATGGGTAAAACGAAAGGTCTTTCGGAGTTCGATAAAGGGCTTATTGTGAGTGCCCGTCGCTCTGGAGCGATGATTTCTGAAAAACAGCAGACTTGGCAAGTTTTTCAAAACCAGCCATATCTACTGTTTTTGGTATCTGATGTTTTCATTTGCTTGTCTAAGAGGCGTAACTATGGAGCGACGACAATCTGCCAGGAACGAGATCGGCGTCGTTTGAAAATGCTTTTACGGAGATACAGGACTTCCTGTGTGCAACAATTGACTCAAACCTTCAATGAAGTCTGTTCCCGACCCATATCTCAGCGAACTATTCGCAGGAAACAGAAGAGGATCAGTATTGGTAGTCGCATGTCTGTGCAGAAACCAATGATTTCTGCGAAGACCCCGAGAAATTCGTCTCCAGTAGTGTGAGGGACACTCTGATTGGACACTGGAAGACAGACAAAAATCATGTTGTCCGACAAGTCTTGGTACACTTTGTTCTGTAACAACGATAGGTAGAGAGTTTGTCTCCTTGAAGCAATGGACCCAGCTTGCTTTGCAGATACACATCAAGATTCCGGAAGTGGTGTCACGGTGTGGGGCAAGTTCGGGTTCTTTCATATTTTTGGAAGTTCAGGTGTCCTCGAAGGATTACCTGAACATTACTGCCGATCAAGCCAACCCTGAAATGTTGACCTTCTATCCTGCAGGTGATGGCTGTTTTACGGACGACAATGCTACTGTCCATCGAGCAAGATGTGTTAAGCATTTGTTCATCCTGCATGACAGCGACTTCCATCACCTTCCTCGGCAACCACAAAGTCCGGATCTGAACTCCATTGAGAATGTATGGGACATTTTAGAAAAATAGATCCAGGTGTAAAGTCTCTTCTGTAAAATCTGAGCCAATTAAAAGACTGCCTGGCACGCGGTAGATATAGATGCACTCCAACACCTTGTAGAATCTATGTCAGATCACATAAGTGCTGTAATTTGGGTTAAAAGATTTCCAATCTTGTACTGAATAGAAGTTTCTAATTCAGTGGCATGTATGTGTAGAGCAAATATGATGATAACCATGGCATGTAAGGCGTCCGAGTTCAGGAAGCTCATTTTTCTGGGTGGTCAGAAATGAAAGGTGGAAATTGTAAATTACCCTGGAGTGATTGAATTTTTAATGACAGAAGGACTTGCGTCCAAAAATATTGAAAACATTCTGTGTCAGCTTACAGAACTCTGGTGCCATACATTCGTAGTCCTCGAAACAGTGCGGTTGTAACGTACCAGGAGATGTGACGTACCTGCCAGAAGGACGCACACGACATAAAGGCAGATAGGAATCAGAATAAAACGTCCGCGTAGCTCAATTGGTAGAGCAACTTATTCCGGAATGAGGGGACCCGGGTTCGAATCCTGGCGCGGATAAAAATGACGGAGAAATTTATTTCGTTATAGGGTATACATTTCTGAGCCCGGTAACAGCTCCTGGAAACCAGAGTGGCAGGAATTTCATTAGATGATAACGATGAAGACTCTTATTTTCAATATATCATGCGAGGGGAACAAAAATGTTCAAGGTGCATTGAAGATTGCCGGAATTTCATAGAACCGTGTTATAAAAATGTGTTATAGCCTCCAATACAAGGCACAAGACTAGAACTTAGAAAATAGTCGTGATATGCATTCATGAGATTGTAAAATTTTGGTGTAAAAGATAAAAAGGAATTGATAAGATGATTACCGTGACTCTTAATCAGCTGAACGCAAAACGAGTGGTAGACCATTTCTCTTCTGGCATCTTCAAGGAGTGACACAAAGAATGAGAACACAAATTTGGAAGATGTGAATCCATTTATTGGTGTAAATATGACATGGATATTAAGTAAGATAATATCCGAAAACTTGAATATTTCGTCATCCTGGAGCGGGAATGGAATCTGCTTCTTCCGGATAGCCCCTGAATGTGCTAACCACAACACCACACAGAACGACCCAGTTTCAAGTTTCCGATTAATTTCAATTTAACCAACATAGGAATCGTCTGTCGAAGCAACCGGCATTAATGTATAGCGAATATGGAGATACAGAGGCTTAGAATTCATTCCCGTGATTGCTCGGTGGCACAGAATATCAGTGAATGAAATACTGGATTGCACCAATGTACAATACAAATTTGGAAGATCTGAATCCGTTTATTGGTGTAAATATGGCATGGATGTTAAGCCAGATAATATCCTAAAACTCGAAAATTTCACATTAATCGGAAACTTGAAACTTGGTCGTTCTGGGTGGTGTAGTTCTTTGCATACTCGGGCGCTAACCGGGATACGCGGGTTAGGTTCCTGCTCCAGAACGATCAAATTTTCAAGTTTTCGGATATTATCTGACTTAACATCCAGGTCATATTTACACCAATAAACGGATTCATATCTTCCAGATTTGTATTGCCCGTTGGTGTAATCCCGTATTTCATTCATTGAAAGAATGAGAACTTGTGAGCGTAAAGTTATTGCTAGTATTGTTAGAGGATGAGCAGAGCCACGTTTCCAAACAACGCGTGCCTCAGAGGAGATTGAGAAAATGGAATTCCTAACCTTTCAATTATTCTCTGTCGTTTCCCTTAACATTAGCTTCCAGGGCATGCATTTCGAATTTACACTGCGTTAAATGTAGATACACCTGATTTGAATAGTTTTATTTAACATGATTGTTGACTATTTTTAGAGCATGAGATCAATAAATATTTCGGCAGCTACTTTGAAATGGGAAGATTGAATTCAGGATGTTTTGATAAAATATGATTAATGTCTATCATTTCACTTGCTAAAGTGAGTCCAACTTTGGTCCGGTTTGTGGTTAAAAATTTCAATGATTTAAGAAAGATACAAGAGTTCTCCCAAAACAAGACAGAATGTTTTAATAAAAAGAACTATGCGTACCTTAATTATCAAGGAAGTGGTAATATTTTTCGAAATACTGTCCATTGCATCGAATACAGGTGTTCCAACGTTACTCCCACTTTTTGAGTGTCTTCTGGAATTCTTCTTCTGAAAAGCTGTTGAATCACCCTTGCATAGCTGTAATGTTGTTTATCAGTCTCAAATGGTCGTCCCCGTATCGCATTTTTTAAAATGGGGAGCACCAGAAGCCACATATTGACAAGTTTGGACTATATGCAGTTTGGGGCATCAACTTAATATTCATTTTCTCTAAATAAGAAACAACAGAACTGGTCACGTGCAGCCTTGCATTGGTCCGCACATGAAAAGAAATGGAGAATTCAACGTTATTTTAAATACACCAGACATGAATAATAATGAAACGCATATATCAAACTCGACTACCTAAATAATAAAGAAATTGATAGTATTTGTAGCAAAAGTCTAAAACCTGGATATAAGAAGGATGACATAAGCAGAATACACAGGACTGTAAGAAATCTTATAATATCAGCAATAATAATATCGCCTAGTAGGACTGTGAGATACGCAAATTATCGTCGGTGGTATTTAAGGAGCACGGCGAAGTGAATGTAATCAGTCGTCGGCGTACGGACACGTGCAAAAACACTGAAGAAGCTGCAATGCCTGGACATGGAAGACGTGTAGGATTTCAGCAGTTATCGGACTTTGAGCGAGGTCATCTAGTCGGACTCCGCGAGGCCGGGTGGTCGTATCGTCGTATTGCGGAACGAATTGGATGGGAAGTATCTGTGGTGGTACGATGGTGGCGTAGATGGTCCGAGGAACATTCCCACACGAGAAGACGTGGTACTGGGAGTCACAGACGGACTGATGAGCGGACCGATCGACGCATAAGAAGAGCGGCGTTGTCAAGCAGAACATCCACTGCGACGCAAATCCGAGCTGCCGTTGCACCTGAGGTGACTGTGCGTAATCCGCAACCGTCTACTGGATGCAGGACTACGTGCACCTGTGCCTCTGGCATGTGTACCTGACTCCAGCCCACCGTCAGGAACGGCTGCAGGGGTGTCGCCAACGTCTGCACTGGAGAACGCAATGGCAATCTGTCGTGTTGAGCGATGAAAGCAGATTCTGCTTGGGAGCCTCCGATGGCCGTATGCGTGTTCGCAGACGCACAAGGGAGTGCGAAAGCTTGGCGAATCTTTGTGCTCACTACGCCACAAGAATAAAAAGATTTAATACGCTATATGCGTTTCATTTTGGAGAATCTAAGTTGAACAAACTCGTTTCATGCCCAAATCCTATGTTAAAATTCTGTGAATTGTTGATTTTGAAATGTTAACCATATCTTCGATATCTCTAATTGATATGTGTCTGTCGTCCCGTGCAATAACACCTATTGTATTATGTTTAGCTTTGTAACACTCATTGGAGGTCTTCCACTATGCACGATTCCAGCCACCAATTCATGACCTCCCATGAATTCTTTATGCCATCTGTAAATTGCTGACTTTCCAACACATTCATCTTTATAAGACTCTTAATAAGAAGGAAAGTCCCTCCGACAGACTTCTTAAGTGGACAGCAAAATTTAATGACGCATCTTTTTTCCACTTTCCCATCCATTTTTTTCGAAGAAGCGCGAAACACTTGTTAGGGGTTCACGAAAAAACACTTGTTAGGGGTTCACGAAAAAACGCTTTTAAAACTGCGCAATACCGACGACGCATGCATGATAAACAGGTGTGGCCGGTTGATATATTTATTACAACGACTACCGTTTTTTCGGACTCGTGCCAAAGTCGAATGTAGTGCCGCACATTTTTTTATAAAAGCATTCTCAGTTGTTTTGGGACAAGTTATGTACATGCACATTTCCTCAGCGAAGTGTAGACTGCTGCTTTCTATAGTCCTTTAGCAACGTTCCACCAGAACCACGAGGACATTGTGGTACTACTCGGCAGACTTCGAGGACAGAAACTGTCTGTGCCGGACTCCACATTCATCATTGAAGAAAAATGCCGTCTCTATAGGAAATGGGCCATGGAATAAAACAGGTGGTAGTTGGATGGGACAAGATCTGGACTGTATGGAGGATTGGGCAAGATCTCCACCGCTACCAGTTCCAGCAGTTTTGGTGGACCTCTCTGTAAGTGTGACTTGGGGTATTATCCACTTGCAATGGCCTATTGATCAGTTCTGGGGAGCGTTGGCGTTGAGCGTCATATACCTGTAGGGTTACTCGTCATGGAGGTTGCACTCCACATGTTGACAATCTGACACGAGTCACCAGAGCACAGGACCCACACAATTCCACCAAATGTCCAGCAGGACTTTGCTCTCGAATCACCCTATTCTACCACTGTCGGTGCTTCTTGACTTGGCCTCAGCCAGTGGTTCGAGTGGTAGGATAACTTAGGAATATTCACTCTTTATCATTTGTGACGATACGACGCCCAAAACTATCGAACTGTATCTCTGATAACAATATGCTACACGTTGTTCCGCCGGCTGGAGCGTGAGTTCATGAGGAGAAACAAAATTTGGTGCAGATGACGAACGACCGTGGAGTTTAAAGGCTCCCCTTCAGCTGCCAATTTTCGTATACTGGTGATACCAGGGTTCAGTCTCATAGATTCAAAAAGGAGGGAGTGTTCGTGGTCGAACTCGGCTTGACTTCGAGGTGGGTGTGCTTAGAATTGAAACGCTGGAGCCATTTCCTTGCAGTGCTAGTTTTTTCACTGTCCCTTTGCCTTCAATTGCACAATTTGTTTTTACGGCTGTTACTGCGTTTAACTCTTTTTCCCGATAATGACGCAGAAGCACTCGAACAGCTTATTTGTTGACCTCTATTTTCTGCCAACCTAACGCAGTGTGGCTCAGTGCCAAATGTACGTCTTCAGCGTCGCGTGTTCCACTTTATCATGGTATCGAGTCCATGCTGCCTCACGTTTCACACAGAAATTTAGACCCAACATTATGTGTAGCTCAAAACGGGACTCACCGTCGTTGCTGCTCTTTCAAATGTTTCATAATTACTTGTTTGTATGGTAATGAACCAAATGGATTATTGCCAGTGGTATAAATTTACTTATACGATGTGGCAGATAACAACAACAACTGAGCAGCAGAGACCTCCTATTGCCATTTGTTAGAAAAAGTATTCAGTAGTTATATGTACAAAAAGCTTATCTAGTGTGTCTAAAGATGTGATCATTAGTGTATCCATTTGTTTTAGAACACTTGTAGCGTTGGTTAGCACTGCTGAGTACTCCACATACGCAGCCTTTTTGCAAAATAATGACGGTCTGTGGCAGTTCTCGTGGTTCTATGGTACTGAACGGCGAAAAAAGATTTTATGTAACACATAGACTAGAATATGTTTCAACATATTCCAGTCTAATGCGCAGATGTGAATGTAAGTATTGCTTGCGAATGTTAGTTAAATCTTCAAATCGAATGATTAGGTTTGGAAGGTTTTTTGCCGCCTCGGTGGCGCAGTGGTTTAAGCGATGGCTTCTGATTGTTCGTCCGTGATGGGTCCGGGTTCGAATCCCGGTGAGGCATGGATGTTGCGTTTGTCTTACGGTACTGGCTCTCTCTCTTTCCTGGAGCGAATGACTCTAAATTAGGGATCGGAGACTGCTTATAGCTCATTGAGTTGCTCACGGTGGTCGCTAAACCTCCAATTAAAAAAAAAGAAAAGTTTTTTTTTAGTTTTTTTTTGGATTGCGGGATTTAAGGACCAACGTGAGCAACTCATTAGGCTATAAGTAGTTGCCCATCCATGATGTAGGGTCACTGATAGCAGGGAAGGGAGAGAGTCGGTGCCATAAGACAAACACAATATTCATGCCTTACCGAGATTCGAACCCAGACTCATCTCGGACGAATAGTCACAAGCCAGCTGTGACATGCCTGCGCCACAGGACGCCCATGAGGTAAAAGCAGATAGCAATGAGAGCACATGTCCGCGTAGAGAGCGACTAACTCCGGAGTGCGGGGACCCGAATTCTACGCCCGGCGTAGACAAACCTGTGTTTTCACATTGGCGCCCGAACTTAAAGGATGACCTGGCCGTTAAGTTTCTCGCAATGGTGTGATGTTCTTTCCACACGGCGAGACAGGAAAAAGAAAATCCTTTCTTCAGTGCTTCGAAAAAAAATAAATGTGTGTGATGTTACGTTCCACACACCAAATTGTCTGGGATTTTTCAAATTCACGTTCTTCATTCAGCAAATGAGTGCCTACAACGACACATGATCCCGGATGATCCGTGGGCCATGCCCCCGGCCCCCTTTCGGGGGGGGGATTGATGTGCCTGCGCCGCAGAATACACATGATATAAAGGCAGATAGCAATGCGAGCCCATGTCCGCGTAGCTCAGTTGGGAAAGCGACTTACTCCGGAGTGACGGGATCCAGATTCGACCAACCTGTGTTTTCACACAACGCTTAGACCACTGCGCCAACGGGGCGGTTGTGTTTATAAGTAACATAATAATGGTGTGGAGCTACTCCGTATAAATAAATGGTGTGGAGATACCTCATATATAAACTGAGAACGTCAATAAAATGTTCGAGCATAAGCAGACTATGTGCATGTTATCAACCACCGAATGCTATATTCGGTGGTTGATAACATGCACATAGTCTGCTTTTTCTCGAACATTTTATTGACGTTCTCAGTTTATATATCATGGAAATTGCGCAAAGCCCAGTTGTTACGAGCCATAAGAAGACCGAGGTAGTCCGAATTCGCAAACATAACTACGATTTTGAAACTGATTATGCACAAAATAATATATTCAAAGCCCAGCAGTACACATCATTTTCAAGATACCAGTAAAGAAGCTTGTCCAAAAGGAAATCAGAAGTCATGAAGATATGCATGTGTATAAATGGCATTCAAAAGGAACTGATGAAATAAAACACAAGGACTACGTTTTCTGGAAAAAAATGAATTTATTCAGTGCAAGAAACATTGATAAACGCATATCTGATTATATGCAGACAGCCCTTCCATAAATGTCATGTATCATCTTTTCCTGAAGAACCTCAAATTTCAGAAGAGAGAAACTCCTTTGGGGTGCTGTTTATTCAAAACGCCATTCTTCATTTCCCTCAAAGCCTAAAAATATCTTCTTTTTTTCAAATTCCTTGACAGAATTCTCAAATGCAATAAGTGCATCGAGACAGCCGCGTTCACTTCCTTTTTTAGCTGTGGATTTCCCCTTCTCCCTTGATCTACTGTTGTTATTTTTTCTAACGTAATATGACAGCCAATATCATCTTTATATTCATTTTAACAAGCATATATCATTGTCGTTCATACTCCACCATTACGTGAACTGAAAATAATATTGGAATGGATCATGTTCACCATGTAATTTTGCACGTTAAGGCATGTTTCTCTCGCTTAATGCACTTCACTTATGCTTTAAAAGCTTCTCATGTAGACGCCTTTTTTGCATAAAAAAGGGTGCTGTATTTGTCCATTAAATCCGGTTTTGACGCAACCTCCTTCCACTAGGTATGGGGAAGCGCAGAAGAATACCGAATTTGTAGAAACGAGATACAGGGTGTGGAAAAAATAAAGGAAACAGCAGTGACAAGACCCACTCTTTTGTTTTCATTCACAATGTATATTTCAAATTTCGTATAACTGAATACATCCTTAGTGAACGAAATGCATTAAAATAAATCCCGGAAAGATTTGAGGAGGCTATGAGACCACTCTTCATGAAGAAGAGCTTGAGGCTACGTGGTTGAGGAAAGTGGAAGAAATCTGCTCTGTACACTGTTTTCAAGAACTGATCGCATTTATCCGATTATATTTAAATCCGGTGATTGTGCCGGCCATAACAGCTGCTGATTTTTTCTTCATGATCCTTCAGACAAATATTCGATACTTCTGGTTGTGTCGTATCATTTCAAAAGATGGTACAAAGTGTGGATAAAAATGCTAAACAACTGAATGCACTTGTTTACCAAAAAGATGCATGTGGTCCCTGAGGGTAATATTAGTTTTGTTTAGAAGATTAGCAAATGTAAAACTCTACAGCAGTTTTCTATCACTATTAATAATTTGGGGTTAATGGAGAAACAGCCAGCGCCGATGGACAAGCATACCACCTATAATTCATTCCGGACTTGAACCTAGACTCGTCTCAGACGACTAACCAAAAATCTACTCTTCTAACCACTTGGACACCGAAGTAGCACGTGATAATATTAACATGCAGTGTAACTATGGGTTCTAAGGAATCATACGATTGACCAAATGAGTACTGATACTGCTTAATGTTTCGTGTTGATACAAAATGGTTAGGATTACACGCTTGTTGTCGTGTTTTCCAAAATAATAGGCCAAACCACGCTTCGGATCACCGA
The DNA here is from genome assembly GCA_039090855.1 of Macrothele yani. NCBI lineage: Eukaryota > Metazoa > Arthropoda > Arachnida > Araneae > Macrothelidae > Macrothele > Macrothele yani. The sequence continues at coordinate 159,024,230 of CM077024.1, read as the reverse complement.
CGTATCATTTCAAAAGATGGTACGTATCATTTCAAAACAGTTGTTGAGGATACGCACTATATTATACGTTGTATTTCTGTGCATCTCCAGTTGAGTTGTCTTCCTGATACATTGAATCATTTTGACGTACTGTATATTGAATTCGGTGCTTATTTCAGTCTCAGTGTCATTGTATGTCTTGTCCGTAATTTTTTTCTGTCTCCCTGATGAATGTTTTCACCATTGGTTGTCCTAGCAAAATCCGTCTATTCATATTTTGTGTATGCCACGATTCCAGAGAGAGAGAGATAGATAGAGAGAGAGAGAGAGAGAGAGAGAGAGAGAGAGAGAGAGAGAGAGAGAGAGAGAGAGAGAGAGAGAGAGAGAGGGACAGAGAGAGAGAGAGAGAGAGAGAAACAGACAGAGGGAGAGAGACAGAGACAGAGGGAGAGAGAGACAAGGAGGGAGGTGAGAGAGAGACAGAGGGACAGAGAGTCAGGGGCAGAGGGAGAGAGAGACAGAGGGAGAGAGACAGAGGGAGAGGGACAGAAGGAGAGAGACAGAGGGAGAGGGACAGAAGGAGAGAGACAGAGAGAGAGGGAAGAAAGACAGAGGGAGAGGGAGACAGAAGGAGAGAGATAGAGGGAGAGGGAAGAAAGACAGAGGGAGAGGAAGACAGACAGAAGGAGAGAGACAGAGGGAGAGGGAAGAAAGACAGCGGGAGAGGGAGACAGAGGGAGAAGAAGAGAAAAAGACAGACAGAGGGAGAGGGAGAGGAAGAGAGAGAGACAGACAGACAGAGGGAGAGGGAGAGAGAGGGAAGAGGGAGAGACAGAGAGACAGAGAGAGAGAGAGAGAGCTTGCTTCTCTTGAGACAGTGAAGAAATTAGCAATTTTACCTTCTCTTTTCTTAGAGAAATTTGTTAACGTTTTGGAATATTTACACCGTTAATGTGGAAGCAACTGACATCGTATAAGTGCAAAAAATCATAAACGATTTCGGTTCGGCTACATTAACAACCATATCACAGTCGATGCAGATTTTCGGCAAAGGTTTGACAAAATGCAGAGGCGCTTCCATTCTCGTATCCATCCACTGTGAGCAGATGGTCGCGATTCCCATCTGCCTCATTATTTTTTATTTTATTTTTTTGATTGGAGGTTTAACGACCACCGTGAGCAACTCAATGGGCTATATAAGCAGTCGCCCGTCCCTAATTTAGGGTCACTGGTTCAAGAGAAGGGAGAGAGCCAGTGCCGTAAGACAAGCACAACATCCATGCCTGACGGGATTCGAACCCGGACCCCTTACGGACGAATGATCAGAGGCCAACGCCTTAGACCATTGCGCCACCGGGGCGGCCTGCCTCATTACATCACGCGTTGTGTGCGTATGTTCGTCCGCACGATAACTCGCGTAAAAATCGTTCGATTTTGATGAAAGTTTAGTATGTGGTAGGGGACCACCTGGGGACAAACCCTATTGAAAATTGGCGAAATGCGGGTCAAAGGTCAGGACATAGGAGCGGAATGACTTCCATCGCCATTATGCGTCATAACATGTAAAAACGTTTCGATTTGGATGCAATGTTAGTATGTTGTAGGGACCTGTCTGGGTACGAATCCTATTGAAAATGGGCGAAATGGGGTCAAAGGTTAGGACACAGAAGTGGGATCTATTCCATAGCCCTTATGCCTCATAACTTACGTAAACTTTCTTCGATTGCGACAAAACTTTATCATGTTATTTCGGAGGTATATTGAACCAGTTCTGTTGAATATCATCGAAATGGGATCAAAGGTCAGGGCACAGGAGTGAGATTTATTCCAAAGCCATTTTCCTCATAACTTGAGTAATAACTTGAATAATGTTTTCTAGTATGTTGGAAAGCGTATCATAATCAATGCATTGCATGATTTTACTAACTTGTTAAAATTAATGTAAGGTTTTTTCGAAAGCAGCTTATTGATAAAATTTGGAGGTGGTCTACAACTGAAGCACACAAATTTTAAAATTTAAACACCAAATTCCTGAAGAGGGTCCGAAACTTTTCGGAATTATTATTAAGTGTTGCGCACCTGAAATACATACACACACCCTAAAATTAAGGTGGATAATTTTGTTTGAAGGTGGTAAATTTTTAAAGTGGTTCTGAGTTGAAAAAATCTCGGTGAACCCTGGCGTAGCGGAGTGGAAATAAATAATTATTAAATCAAATTTATATAGAAAGTTCATATGGCACTTATCAACTATGTGCCAGGTGGTGGTGATCGCATTTCAGTTAGTTCTCAAATGAGGAATTTATTAAATACTGTTTGATCCTTTTGTGAGATGTTTGCGTTTTCCCGAAAGATTAAACTAAGTATTAATTCGCTAAAAGCGAATTAAACTTAGTTTCCGATTTTAGCTTGCTGTTGGGAAAATGTAGTTAGAAACTGATATTTATTCTAGAAAGAAATTTCATTTCTCTCAATACTTGGATTGAGCTCGAAATGGCAGGCAGGTTTGCTTAGAACGTTGAGGTGTGTTGAAAGATAGAGAGAGAGAGAGAGAGTATAAGTTACTTCTCAAGACGTCTATGACGTTAAAGTGAAATGTTTCCTCAAGATAGTCTGAAGATCCGTCTGTGCCTGTTTGCCAAGTTGGTTGAAGGAACTAACCGTAAGACAATACGAAAGCGGCAAGGAGAAGGAGAGAAAGTGTGCGGCGTTTAAGTGGAGAATCGCGTGATGAGGTGTTGAATCGTGGAGCCTAAGGAGGTCAATTAATGCGCCGCGTCAAATAGCACCGTAAACCTTAGCAAACGGAGCTGCACATGTACGATTCAGGGGAGCAAACGCAAGCAGACGAATGCTGATTCGCGAATCGAGGCATGACACGCAAAGCGTCTGGAACTGAACAACTTAGCACTGCGTCGTGAGCAGCCCATTTTAGTTCTCACGAACAAAGCGGCGGCCATTATGTGGTGCATTAAATGCCGTGGTGTGCATTAGTTCCTTTAACAGAGGAGGAGGAAGGGAACTAACTATCTGTAAAATGCGGAATAAATTCCTTTTTCTTTTTTCATCGAACAGTAATTGCGCGATAAGTGGACCCCAAAAAAATATTTTTCTTGGACTGAATTCCTCATATTTCATCTATTTGATTAACAGCGTCATTTTTTACATGAGCCGATCAAAACTCTCGTGACTAAGTCTGTAAATTTGCAGACGCGTGAGTAAACTAAAACCTTGGTGTCAGCACTTTTGTTGAATCGCTATGAAAACTTCTTCCACGATTTCATAAAGCAATATGTAAAATTTACAGATGAAACGGAATGTGAGTGAAAAAAAATATTATGAATGTTTAATGCGTGTTTGAGATCTTTCACAACACTTACTCGTACTTGTTTTTGTCTCTCTGCAGAAATATCTCTACCCATTTCTGTATGTCCAGTGGGTTAGAATAAAAACGAAGTGTTAAAATTTATTCGCAATTTCTTCGACGTTCGGACACATTTTAATTTGAATGGGAAACTCCTGTTGCAGTTTTTTAACCAACAAAATCATTACCAATGTTAGTAAATATTTCATGACTTATCCTTTTATCTGACATGAAAGCAAATATATTTAAAAAATTTCAAGATAATTATCTGCAAAACGACAAATCACAATTGCTCCTTTTCTAAGAGTTCTATGCAATCATCACTTGAAATAATATTCCCTACGCTCCAGCAAATACACCACATTAATAATAAGTCACCTCTGTCTCAGATCCACTAAAAAGTTCCATCTAACGCACATGCCGTAATTAAAAATGATATTTATGCATATACATAGTATAAAATTAAGTCCCCTGTAGGCGTCTGTCTGTTTGTTCGGGATAATCTCGAGAACCGCTGGACGGATTTTGATGCGGCTTTCATTATTCCATAGAACATTTGTTGAGGGAGGTTTAGGTGTATTAAACATTAATCAATGACAAAAGGGAGCGGCGCAGTAACGAGTTTAGCGACAAGTCAAAGAAAAGACCGCAGTTCGCATTCTTCCGTGGCTTCCACTGCCTAAACAACGATGCGCGGCGACCGGTTTACGAAACGTTTTTGCTCATTGGGAAAAAGACGCTAGGCCGCCTGTCTGGAAGCATGTAAGGGCACAGACTAAATACGTAGTTACATCGGACTCTGAAAGAATTGGTTTATCGGCGCTCGCACAGACTAAATGCGTAGTTACAACCGACGCTGAAAGAGAATTGGTTTATCGGTGCTCACACAGACTAAATGCGTAGTTACATCGGAAGCTGAAAGAATTGGTTTATCGGCGCTCGCACAGACTAAATGCGTAGTTACATCCGACGATGAAAGAGAATTGGTTTATCGGCGCTCGCACAGACTAAATGCGTAGTTACATCGGACGCTGAAAGAGAATTGGCTTATCAGCACTCGCACAGACTAAATGCGTAGTTGTTTTTGTCCACACGTATTTATCTCTTTGAGTAGCTCTTTAATTAAAATTTAAATATTGTATTAACATTATGCCGGGACGAAAATCGAAAATAGGTCGTAGTACATCGGACGCTAAAAGAATTTGTTTATCCCGTCATTATGAAACTTTCCAAGAAACAGAATTTCGATTGGCAAATGACAGACAAAGAATGGCTTTACAAAGAAAAAGACAGTCGCCTGTTGAACGTAATAATCATCTCTTTAGATTCGCCGTAAATTCTAAATTGCTACCGCGAGAAGCCGGGCCGGGTCGCTAGTTTATACTAAAAACATATGTACAGATAAAAGCCGAAGAACTTAAAATGGCGAGATCTTTTCGAGCTCGCTCCAAGCTAATTTGCAACCCGAAAGTGCCATCGATGTACGAATGGCAGAGATATATATACAAGTAGACGCGAGCAACATGCACTGGTTGTTCAACTCAAATAGATGTGCATTAGTTCCTTTAGGGGAGGAAGAGGAGTAGGGACTTTGTACAATATTATGAATATCATTTGAGCACGAAGCTTTTCTTTATACACCACAGTTTGCAAAAATTACAAGACTGAGAAAGAATTGCGCTTTTCAAATAAAATTTATATAATAAATTCCGATTTATCATGTTCCTGATTACATTTGTACAGTTACATACATTTTTTCCGCTTCAAAACTCAGTATCATGTGAAACCACCTCAAGCAAAAATAACAGCCTCTATATGGCGTGGCATTGAATAGAAGATGTTTTTGATATCGTCCTGGGGAAATAGTACGCCAGGCTGTTTCTATGAGAGACCAGGGTACATTCATGATGACAGACGGAAGGTCTTGAAGGGCTAGTTGCTTAACTACCTTGGCCCAGACATGTTCGATCAGGGACATATCTGGCGAACGTGCAGGTCAGGGAGGAAGCAGTATCTGTCGTGCATGGAAGAGGTTTTGGACACTAGTGGCCAAGCACTGTCCTGCTGGAACATAGCACCAGGACAACCCTGAAAGAAGAAATCTCTACCTCTGTGACTTCTGTGATGTAACGTTAGCTGTTGAGGGTTCCCTAAATTAATATCAAGTGAGATCGCGAATTGAACACAATGGAGCCTCAAACCATGACGCTTGGCGTTGAGCCGGTATGACGGTGCAAAATGCACGCTGCAAAGTACCACCACGATTTCTTTGAACACGTATGCGACCATCATGGTGCATCAATTTGAACCTTGACTTGTCAGAAAAGACGACCTGTTGCATATCAGCGCGCAAATGTCTGTGTTTGAGACCCCATTGCAGCCTGGGGCGTCTGTTGTTGCGTGTCAAAGGAATGCGCAGCAATGAGCTGTTAGCGACTAGTCTTTTGTTAAGCAGACGATGCCAAACTGTGATGTAGCACAATTCACGGCCTTTGGTAGGGCTCCACTGCTGCGCTAACACCGAAGATGCGTCTGTGCGATCGGTCTCTACCATACGGTAGAGGTGTCTGTCATCCCGTGCAGTCGTACGAGTTTGCATGTCCACTGACGTCACGTTCGCATAACTGTACCGGCGTTTCGTCTCAAACGAGTAGCAATTTCAAGGTAAGAAAATTCAGCTTCTCTCATCTCAACAATCCTTCCTCGCTCAAAGTCCGTTAGGTGTTCATAATGCAACCTTCTTCGACAACGGGGCTAGTGAGACATCAGAAACACCCTTTCGACTCAATGTCGGCTCTTCACTGATTGCACCATCTCATTTGAGCCATCTCTTTATACCCAAGACTGCACAGTTCAGAGGGCGATGCTCCAAAACCGCATGGACATTTTCACTGACATTTTAATCATTTGCATGTCCCAACCTGTTCTACATATCCTGCAAGTTTCAAGCTAATACCAGCAGTACTTCATAGTGCTCCAATTTTCACAAACGGTAACGTAGTATGTTAGTAAATATTTTTTGAATTACCTTCTTATCTAGTTAATTCACACACTCGACGTGGATCAGGAACGCCAAACAGAAGACATCGCTCTTTCCACGTTAATAAGTGAGTCACGGAAAAATTATCATCGGTCGCCACCGGGAATCGAACCCTGGGTCTTCCAGTTACGCGCCGGACATGCTACCACTGCACCACAGCGGCCTCAAAGTTTTCAGACTCACGTGGTGTTCCTGATCCAAGTCAAGTGCATGAATTAATTACTTATTCGCCTCCTAATTGTTTGTTCAGTTGCTGCTTTCCATCTTTGGTGAATCCCCAGCAATGTGTGGAGCTCCAAGAAGCAACCTGCCATGTGGTTTGGCAGTTAGTCGTGTGTGAGTCTGGAGAATTCGAGGCTGCTGTGGTGCAGCGGTAGCATGTTCGCGCGTAACTGGAAGACCCTGGGTTTGATTCCCGGTGGCGGCCAATGAGAAATTTTCCGTGACTCACTCATTAACGTGGAAAAAGCGATGATTTCTGTTTGGTGTACCATCTTATCTAACATGAAATCAAAGTTATTAAAATTTTTTTAAGGACGTTTCCTGACGAACGACAAATCTCAATTTTCCCTGTTTTTCATATATACATACATACATACATATCATTAAGTTGTTCTCTGAGATTTACAGGTTAGCTCCCCAAAGAAAGATCATGTGCCAAGTATACATTTAACTGATAGAACTAGAATTTACTTGCTGTTGGTGGATCAATTGTCTCCATTTACAACGATCTCGGCACACAGCTCGAGCTATATTAACATTCATCACACGCCGCACACAAGACCTTTTGTATTTCATATTCATAATCTCTTTCTCAAGCAGACATTCCTGAATCTGGTCCTCTCATGATTTCCTTGGCCTTCCTCTTACTTTCTTTTCAACGGAAGGTCTTAGTGAGAGACGGGTTTGTCTCCTCGGCACAACGATGTCACTCAGAACTGCAATAAGGACATCTGTGAATCTTGGAGAGGTACCAGGTAGTTTTGTGTGACATTGGCGAAAAGACCCAAAGTCACTGGGTTATGTTCCAGAATCCTTAGGTGAAATGACCAACAATAGCACACAGAACATCAGCAAGGTCTCTGTGAATCTTGGAGAGGTACCAAATAGTCCTGTGTGACATTGGCGAAAAGACTTCAATTCACTGGGTTATGTTCCAGAATCCTTAGGTCGAATGACCAACAATGGCACTCAGAACAGCAATAAGGACCTCTGTGAATCTTCGAAAGGTATCAGGTAGTTCTGTGTGACATTGGCGAAGAGGCCCCAACTCACTGGGTTATGTTCCAGAATCCTTAGGTGGAATGACCAACAATGGCACACAGAAGAACAGCAAGGTCTCTGTGAATCTTGGAGAGGTACCAGGTAGTTCTGTGAGACATTGGCGAAAAGGCCCCAACTCACTGGCTTATGTTCCAGAATCCTTAGGTGGAATGACCAACAATAGCACACAGAACAACAGCAAGGTATCTGTGAATCTTGGAGAGGTACCAGGTAGTTCTGTGTGACATTGGCGAAAAGGCCCCAACTCACTGGCTTATGTTCCAGAATCCTTAGGTGGAATGACCAACAATAGCACACAGAACAACAGCAAGGTATCTGTGAATCTTGGAGAGGTACCAGGTAGTTCTGTGTGGCATTGGCGAAAAGCCCCAACTCACTGGGTTATGTTCCATAATCCTTAGGTGGAATAACCAACAATTTCACACAGAACAGCAACAAGAGTCTCTGTGAATCTTGGAGAGGTACCAAGTAGTTCTGTGAGACATTGGCGAAAAGACCCCAACTCACTGGGCTATGCTCCTGAATCTTTAGATGGAATGAACAACTGGAACCGTTAGCTCTAGGCTGATCACGCACACTGATGTATTTTTATGATTTCTATCCCTTTTTCATTCCCATACTATTCAGTGTCCTCATCTTCTAGAACAACAACGCTAACAAAAAGCATGAGTAATTAAATGCACTTAGCATGGCTTTTCTTGGGAAAACATTTGCTGAATGAAAACAAAAGGCACGCTGGAACAAAGAACTAAAATACGAATTTACTTCTGGAAGTCAGTTTGATATGATAAGAGAAAGGAAATCAATTGCTGTTTCATTTATTTCGAAATTTATTTTCATTAAAAGTTGTCTAGCATTCATTCATTATATAGTGCTGTTGCGCTTTCCAATTAAAACATTCAAAATCGATTGCCGTGCTTTCGAATGTTAGGCAAACAATGAGCTGAAAGAAGAAGAAATCAAATAATGAAGTGAAGAAGGCACAAAGCTGTGTGTTTCGCGAGTTTGTTTACCTAAACCCGTACACGACACGTCATGCAATCAATTAATGCAAATTTGAAGGAACGTTTCCACCTTCTACCTTACAGGGGCATACAGTTTCTCATCCAGTTAGAACAGCTGTTCGTTGACTCTGAGCAGAAAATTGACAGATCTACCGGACTTGCATACATAATTTTACTTCAGGGAATTGAAGGAGCGACAGATACATCGCTGAATTTTGTGTTAAAAGTCTGTCACACATTATCCGATGTAGGTGTACAAAGTCAACGAGTTCTTATATTTTTTGTCATTTGTAATTTCAATTCGTATAAAGTTTATCTTCTGTCTGGCCTCCTGTCTGAGTAATGCGAACGTTTTCAGGTAGAAGTCAGTTTAATATGATAAGGGGGAAAGGAAATCAATTGACTTATCATACAAGACTTCCACTGTATCCACGTTTATATCCTAGGTCGATCAAATTCCTTTCTAATTAGCTGCACTTGCCTATTAAGCTAGATAAAAATGAACAAATTGCACTATAATTGTCTAGGAAAGACGCTGATATTTTAAGATCCAGAAGACTAAGCATTGTATTTTGCCATTCATCTTTACTTTGCTGAACACCTGTAAGGTGCGTAAAAATTTCATTGCATTTGTCAGTTCGTCTTCCTCCGACTCTAAGGAGAGAGAGAGAGAGAGAGGGGGGGGAGGGAGAGAGAGAGAGAGAAAGAGAGAGAGATAGAGGGAGATAGGGAAAGATAGAGAACAAAGAGAGATAGGATGAGAAGGAGAGAGAGGAAGAGAGGGAAAGATAGAGAAGAAAGATAGAGAGAGAGAGGGAGAGAGGGAAAGATAGAGAAAGAAAGAGAGATAGGATGAGAGGGAGAGAGGGAAAGATAGAGAAGAAAGAGAGATAGGATGAGAGGGAGAGAGGGAAAGATAGATAAGAAAGAGAGAGAGAGAGAGAGAGAGAGAGAGAGAGAGAGAGAGAGAGAGAGAGAGAGAGAGAGAGAGGGAGAGAGGGAAAGATAGAGAAGAAAGAGAGATAGGATGAGAGGGAGAGAGGGAAAGATAGATAAGAAAGAGAGAGAGAGAGAGAGAGAGAGAGAGAGAGAGAGAGAGAGAGGGAAAGATAGAGAAGAAAAAGCGATAGGATGAGAGCGAGAGAGAGGCAGAGATATAGGCACAGATCTAGTGAGACACAGAGAGAGGAGGAGAGAGAGAGAGAGAGAGAGAGGGGGGAGATAGGGAAATATAGAGAAGAAAGAGAGATAGGATGAGAGGGAGAGAGGGAAAATAGAGATGAAATAGAGATAGGATAAAAGGGAGAGAGAGGGAGAGAGGAAGGGAGGGAAAAATAGAGATTAAAGAGAGAGAGAGAGAGGGAAAGATAGAGAAAGAAAGAGAGAGGGGATGAGATGGAGAGGGCAGAGATATAGAGAGGCACAGATCTAGAGAGACACCGAGAGAGGGAGAGAGAGACACAGAGGGAAAGAAAGAGAGATAAAAAGAGAGAGAGACAGAGAGAGGGACAGAGAGCTAGAGAGAGAGAGAGAGAGAGAGAGAGAGAGAGGTAGAGAGAAGGAGGGAGAGAAAGAGAAAGAGAGGGAATTTTCATGTTTCCTTACGTTATATCTTCATCCCAGGCATTAGAATAAGGTGCATCTTCTTGAGAACATATTATATTGTGTTTAATATGTTTGGTTTTCATTATATAAAGTTGTCTGTCATTTTCCTACTTTAACCAGAGTGAAAGAGTTTCATTTTATCTGTGTATCTGTTTACAATCTCATTTCGTTGGTTGGACAACGTATTTTCATAATGATTTTTCCTCTTTCACGGAAAAATATTTCTTGCTGTCTACCGTTTTTGAAACATAGTTCTAAAGAGATGAAATACACTCTATTATCAAAAGTATTCGGACACTACCAAATATTTGCATAAGTGCGAAGAACGGTTGCGCAGGAAGGTGCGCTGTGAGTCGGGAGGTACGAATATAAAGCTGAGATGTTCTGTTGTGTTGTCAGAAACTTTTAAGCGTATATGCCGCGTGAACCTGAACTTTCCAAGTTCCAGCGTGGGCTGGTTATAGGATGTCATTTGAGTAACGTTTCCATGCGGATCATTGCAGTTAAAGTAAACATACGAGAATCAACTGTAAGTGACATCGTCAAAAGATGGAAGCAGGACGGGACAAACAACAAGGACAAGAACAACAACAACAACAACAACAAAAACGTTCAGGAACGCCACACAAGCTGACGGAATATGATAGAAGAGCCACAGTAAGAAATGTTAAAAAATCCAATTTTTCTTCTGCCGTTTTCACCGCTGCTGAAGTACGAAATGTCTGTAATGGTCTGATTAGACCATAAGTATCCGCAGAGAGTTGCACAGTGTGGGTTATTATGGTGAGGTAGCGGCACATAAGCCACACATCACTACCGTGAATGCGAAGCGCCGTTTAGAGGGGTGTGTCTCCCGTCGTTCCTGGACTGTGGGAAACTGAAAAGCTGTTCTTTCGAGTGATGAGTCACGCTTTTCACTCTTCGAATCTGATGGGAGTGTTTGGATTTGGCAACTTCCCGACAAACGATTTTCGTCGGACGTGTTCTTCTAACTGTCAAGTTTGGCGGTGGCTCCATCATGGTTTGGAGTTGTTTTTCGTGGGTGGGACTCGGTCCATTTCAGTTTGGCGGAGGCTCCATCATGGTATGGAGTTGTTTTTCGTGGGTGGGGCTCGGTCCATTGGTTATTATACCACAAGCCATGGACTTTGAAGTATATCTCGACATTCTGGATAATTCTGCCCTACCAACAATGTGCAGTATTATGGAAATGAGCGTTTTTACAGTTAAGCTTCCTACCACACTGCTCGGCGTGTGCAGGACTGGTTTCTTGAAAACGCGGTGTAATTGTTAATCTGGCCTGGTTTCTTGAAAATGCGGTGTAATTGTTAGGCTGACCTGCGTAGAGTCCTGATTTTATCCCAAAGAACACCTCTGGAATGAACCAGAGATACGAAATCGACCACAACTGCCGTTTTCTCTCTCTACACCGGCAGCAGATTTTCAGCACGAATGGTGCACTATTCCTGTAGAGATTTACCGAAAATTAGTTGATAGTATGTCTCGACGTGTTGTACTTGTCATACAAGCAGAAAATGAACCTACTAACTATTAATTGCGATAATAAAACCATTTGTCCCAAAGCATTGTCGTGGCCGACTACGTTTGATAAAATAGTGCATGTCTAAAATGTGAGAGAACAGTGACAACACTATCTGCGATGACGTCATTTAACTCGTATAAAGTAGAGTGCATTATTATAAACGTCAAAAAAGGAAATTTTATCCCAATTTTTATGTTAAATAACTCTTTGGCAGGAAATATATACGTTTATTTTTCTGTTAAATGTCTTCACGTCTTTTTCGGCATGATCCCATTTGTTTCATTGGCCGTGAGGTTTCAAAAGTGTCATGGTATTTTTAAAGTTAAATGGCTGTTTCCTTCTGAACAACTTTAGACACCACATAAACGAAAAACTCAACGAAGTTAAGCGCATTGTTTCCACATTTAGAGTACATTTCTGAAATCATTCATCAAATTATCTCATCCTGTTCATAACCGAACGATGTTTCCTGTCACACATTAACTAATATAGGTGTGTGAAGCCAACGAATCCTTCCACTTTTTCTCATTTGTCCTTGTTTTAATTCGTGTAAAGTTTACCTTTCAACTGATCTCCTGTTTAAGTTATGCAAACTTTTTCAAAGCAGATACGATTTCCATTATATCCACGTTCGTATCCTAAGCCGATCAGTTTCCTTTCTGATTAACTGCTCTTGCCTATTAAACTAGACGAAAATGAACGATTTACACTATGCGAGACCGTATATTGTGGATCATATCGCATGATATTAAGGTTACTGTGACAACAGATGTTCCTTTTACACAGCTGGTGCATCTGCTACTGTAAATTTTTTTATCGTAAGAAACTGAGTACTTGAACTATCGTATGGGTGATTGCATGAGTTCTATATATCATCCTGTGAACCCTTAAACACAAATGATTTTATAGCTATCAACATAAAATTTCATACTGTGGTATTGGGAAATGATACTGTGAAGTTTCATAGTACCATTCACAAGTTTCATAGTACAGGTAATACTCACAAAAATTCATGGTATCATAATATCATTTCAGTTTTTCTTAAACATAACTGAAAGTCATTCTCGGTTTAACAAAAAGTCGAGTTCTAAAGCATTCCCTTGCTTTAAAATACCAGGATGAAAAAAAAGAACAATTTGTGATAAAGCCTTCTAGAAAAATATCAAATTATTATAAACCTATTGAGAAAAACAATACATCACTTGGAAAAAGGTCTGCGAACAGCAGTGTGTTTTGTACATTACTCCATTTATATAATAATCAATAAGTAGTTGGCCAGCTTTTGGACACAAATACATTGCACCCTCTCCTTCGCACATTTTCAATTGGACTCTGGTCAGTAGTCGTAGGTATATTGTTCCATTTCTCCCGCACAACAGTGGTCAATTCTGACACAGAAGTTGGACGTGTAGTTCTAGCTCAAATACGGCGTTCAAGTTCATCCCAAAAGGGCCTCTATAGGATTGAAGTTGGAGCTTTGAGCTGGCCACTCCAAATCTTGTACACCCATATCCTTAAACCATGTCGAAATGGAGCGTGCTTTATGGCATGGCTCGCTGCCTTACTGAAACAAGAACGGCTACGTAAAACTGAAAAAGTGTAGGTAGTGAGGCATTGTCTAGAATGTCCCGGTACTTCGTGGAGTTCATATTTCCATCCACAACCATCAATGGTCCGAATCCTTATAACGAGAAACATCCCTAGACCATGACACTGCCACCACTAAATTTAACATCTGGGGTGACACATTCTGGCAGATACGGTTCACCTGGCATACGTCATAGCTATCAACGGGTATCGGATTTAGAAACGGTGTAGCGTGATTGGTCACTCCCTAACACTCGTTTCCATTGGTCTAGGGTCCATGGACGATGTGCTTTGCACCAAGCAAGTTCCTTACTCGCATCCTTACGAGTTATTAACTGGTGGTGTGCAGCATCTGGACCATGCAAATTTAACTTGTGCAGTTCCTTACTAACTGTCTTAGTACATACACTCACTCCTGTAAATCCTGAAATGCTTTGGTGATGATTTATGCAGAGGAATGGCGGTACCCACGGACGACAGGTTTTAGGGTTCTTTTGTCCATTTCCGTCAATTCACTAGGTCTTTCTGAACGTTTCTTGGCAGCCTAGGTCTCTCACGTTTGCATTTACTAATAACGTCTTGAACAGTCTACAATAGGTGTTGCAATTGTTCTGCAATGGAACACACATACAAGTTACTGGTATGGCACCCTATAATTACACCTCGTTGGAAATCAGTAAGCTCAACACGCGTGGCCATGTCCCACAAGTAGACAATATACGAGCTTACCTGCAGCTGCAAGGAAATCTGGCACACGTGATCTGTTAGAATGTTCCATTTTTGTTGCGAAAGGGGTGCCCGGAGACTTTTGGTATGCTCCTGCAGAAAAGAAAATCACTAATTAACCCACATTCAAAAAGAAACAAAAATTTTCATCTAGCGACTCAAGTTCTCTTTGTTTCTAACTTAAACGTGATCTAGCGGTGTCTTGTTTTACTAGTTCAGCCCATAGCGCTTATTACTTGCAAACTCTACCGCTAGCAAGGAGAAGGATCATTTCATTTCATAAGGTTGGAAAATCCTAAAATGCGACTGGTGCATTTATGCCGAAAACAAAAAGTGGTGCCATAAGTTTCTTATATATAGGAATAGGAATTTCAAAATCGAAGTGTTTTGAATCTCGGGAACTTTCTGTATTTAAACGTAAAAACCTGAAACTTACATTTCGGGGCCGCGGGTGGCCTAGTGGGCAACGTTCGTGACTGCCACGGAAAGGGCCTCAGGTTCGATCCTAGGCAGGTACGAACGTTCGATCCACTAAATATCCGCCGTGCGTCGGATGGGCACGTTAAGCCGTCAGACCCTGGGTACTGGCCTCCCGGTAATAAATAAGGGCGTCTTCCTCCCCCTTTCTACTTCGCTTTCGTGCCACTTTCCTATCGAGCGTTCTAGCCCATATCTCCTAGTTTCCTATTTCTAAGGGTTGAAAAAAACTGACGTTTCTGTAAAAAAACGGAAGTCAACGGAAAAATCTATAAAACTACTGAAGTTACCGTTATTAGAAATGTCAACATTTGAAAACGGAAATTTCGTTAGGTTTGCTACAGGAAATTTTCAGCATTTTCCCGTGAATTCACACCATTTGCGTTCCCGTGATCACGACACTCGTGGTAATACTAGTTTTTTAATACCTAAAGCGTGTACTAATTTATTATTTAATAATATTAATTTCAGCCCATAGTGCCCTATGTCTTGGAATGGGTTGCCGCTTCGGGTCAAGTCGATGACACACTATACGGTATTTAAGAGAGCTTAAGGCTTTCTTAATTAATGGTTTATTAACGGTTGATCATATGTTATGTATTATTACTTCAATTTACTGTATTACGGTTAAGTTGTTCCTTGACTTGACGATTTGAATTGTCATTTGGGGGGGGGGGGCAGGCTATTTGTTAGCCTTTTCCCCTTGTTTCCTTGCCACATTACATCGCAACGATTTGTTTTAAAGAATCTATTGCAGTGCTTCAAATTATTTAAAACTAAAAGATTACAGTGTTACTTTGGTGTTTTGTAATTATTATTTATTTTGATTATGCTCCATGTGGTGAGAATTTTGATGTACTGGCTATGAACGGTTCGCACCTTCTGCTTGTCAGTTTGTGTGATTTAATAATTTATTTTAGTATGTAACTATTTGAAAATGTCACTTTGGTTAGTACATATTTCATCATGTGTATGTCTTGATGAAAATATGAGGTTACTTGCAAAAATCGAATTGTATGGAAAAAGTTATACTTTTGAAGTTTTCCAATAGTTATACTTTTGAAGTGCTACAATGTTTTAGTTACTTTGGTTACACTGCGTGCAACCGTTGATCTCTATGATATAGAAAGCCTCAGATAATTAATTTTGTTTGCACATTTATATTACCATTGGTATTACTGTATTCTTGGCTTTTTGTTGTTTATTATGATTGCAGATATAATCCAGGGTGCGTGTGGACTAAATTTTGTGTTGTTGTGGTGTATCATGAAAATGTGGTTAAATAAATAAATAAAATACATTTATTTTTTACAGTGTACTTTTCATCGTAACATTCAAATTCTTGGGTATATTTTTCTTGAAGGACACAGCTTTCAGCCTTTTAACAAAGGAAGAGTATATCCCTTTTGGGCAGTTAGTTTTTTGTTTCGCGGATAAAGGACCACCACGAGCAATCCCTTGTGCTATAAGGATTCACCCGCCGTTAATTACTATCCACTGCTTCCAGAATTATGAAAAAAGAACGCTATCAGACAAGCAGGCCACCTATGCCTTTTTTCCGGCTTAAACCCAACTTTATACGAATGATTAGAAGCCAACGTCTCAGACCATTTAGACACTGTAGGTACTTTGAGCAGTTCCTAATTTCAAAATGGGAAATTATAATCAATCATAATGCTGTGTGGTATGCGACTATTTCTGTGAGAAAGAACGCCAGTTGTTTAGATTAAAAAAGGACATCCTCTCAATCCTCTGGGGTTATGATAACGTTGCATTACAGAAATTAATGGACACTCCTGACTTGTGAAGGTTATTCTTTTTTGGTTGTGGGCGTAACAGAACATTTGTGATTAGATTATGCATGATAACGAGTACGGGCTCTGCTCGAGAACTCATGCTGCTTCCAAGAGGAATGATAACTGGATGCCGCTTTATTTGATTACTGGTGCTGCACCGAGTTTTTCGTCTCAATGTTCGCAACCGGAAGTGACGTACTGAACGGACAAATTCAATCGCACACAAACATTTTTTACTGTTTCAAGTAACCTGAAATGGTAATATATCTTTCTGCTACCTTGAAAATTCAAAGGAGTCGAAATTTGTTTTTAATTGTCAAACGCATAATAATTCGCCACAAAAGAAGGGTGCACAATAAGTTTTAAATATAATTTTCTCGCACCTGTTATACGGACAATATTTAATCATTACTTCTGAACTTGTTTCCTGGTAACTTAAACTCATTTATCATGCCTGTATTCCATTAGATCTCGGCAGTAAAAGTCCTTTTATCAGGCAAATTGAGTTACTGTGGCTTCCTGTGTACTTCAGCGCATCTGAAGCATGCTCCTTGGTATCAGATACAATAAAGGAACCTCCAGAATTAAACAAAATTGTGCAGATCTTCATACCATCCAAGGGAAAAGCGTGCCGGTGTCACGTGTTACCACTGGAAACAATTTTAAATAAATGGAAATAACTTACAATTGGAGAAACTAATGCACTGCAAATTACGCATGGCGTCATTCATTCCATATTGGCCGACGAAAGATATCACGTGCTGGACTGCATCGTGATGATGTAGGTAATGAATCCATTGGAAGGAGGAAAGCTGAAGCGTTACCACTTCAAATAGTGGTTACAAAACACTGCTAGTTTTGTCGACTGCGCTTGCGCGTGAAAGCGAAGAGACAACATGAACATTCAATAACTGTAATCAACAGAGCAAGGGTTCCTTGCCACCACTGTTTTATTTCGATGCAAACGTGTCCTCAGGCGGTGAATCATTTTTCTTTTTACTTCCATTTTAGTGATTTTATCTCATTTGTTTCACGAGCTATCCACTGCATGTGGAACACTGTTTTATTATTACATAGCAAACAATTTTTATTTATTTTAATCTTAAAGTTATGTTTCGAACAATCAGAATGAATGACAATGTTTTATTTACTTCGGATCCTTCGAAAATTAATATCATGTGTAAATGTGCTTGAGAATGTATCGTTTTCTGCTAGAAAGTATGAAGAAAAGACGTAAATAATTTAGGAAAGCAGACCCACACCTTCGCTGAAAACATTCAAAACACAATTTAGAAATATTATCCGACACTTTTACGATTCTTGAGGTTCTGGTTATTTCGTGACTGCGTTACTGAAAAGAACCCCCCAAAACAAACATGCTTTTTAATTTTGGCAGTGTCTTCTGTTTTTTTCGAGAAACAAACATTTGGGCTAAAGATTATGTACAAGAGTTCCACAGTTTGAGAGTCTTGAAACGATGTCATGAAATATCTTTTGGACAGGCTAATTCCGTATATGACCTGATTCAAATTGAAAACAAAACAAAACAAAAAAAACAATAGGATTTTGTTTGAGCTCTCTCTCACTCTCCCATTTAATTTTTCTAACCATTTCTTTCGTTTGGAGGTCAAACGACCACCGTGAGCAACTCAATGGGCTATGCAGTCGCCCGTCCCTAATGTAGGGTCACTGGTTCCTGAAAAGGTAGAGAGACAGTGTTGTAAGGCAAACACAACGTCCCTGTCTCACCGTTTGAAACTCTCTGAACATCCCTCTATCCATTTTGAAACTCTCTGACGGGAGAGTGCAGTTCTAAAGAATTTGAAAATGCATACATTGCAGTTCTGGTGCTAAGAGTTTGTGGTTGTGTAGTATACTTTTCTAGAGATAAGTTTACGAAATTGAAAATAAAGAAATTTGTATGTATACCCCCTCCCCCCCCCACCGAAGAAAAAGGGAAGACTTGGGAAAGAATCAAGATAAAAATATACGGCAGACGAAATAAACTCTCAACTTTGATGATTAAAGAAAGATCTTGCACGATAATAAATTCTGGTAACAAAATCGAAAAAGTTACGCGCCACTGATAGCATCTACTAATGAAGTCCTGTTTGTTGCTTTCACAATAGCAACAATTAAGAGTTGTTTAAAGCTGGCTATCGGGCCGTTTGCTTCTGTACTGCCGTTGACTGTTACTTAGCTGCAGCATCTGACCGTTCGCATCAATAGGCCCGGGCTCGATCGCCCGACGATAGCTTTGGGTACTGGTTCTTTCCCCAGAAACAGTTAACCCAAATTAGAGATGGACTATAATGTCTCCAATCAAAAACAGTCTTGCTGGGCGAGCACTCAATCCAGCACGGGCAATCAGCAGTGCCAGCAGCAGCCTTGCACTATGGTGGAGGTGCCCAAAAGACAATAAAATGCCTTGGCGACCAACAGCTGCCCCCGCCCCCCATCAGTTGTGATATGCCACAACAGGGCCATTAGTTATCCATCACTGGTAGTGGCTGCCACATCCGATCCTGCAAGCATGCGGCATAAATGGTGGCTAGCCTAATGTGGTTCGCTAGTTTTCCGGTAGTGGCAGCCGGAAATCACGTGACGTAACTGATGGCTTGCCGAATCTTATCCACCGATTACCACAGTAGTCGCAAAAATAACAACGCCTCAACAGTTCCTGATCAGCGCCATTTGTTTTTCTCCAAGTGACCGATGTCAAATGATGTCTTGACTTGATCGGGGGCTATTTATCCCCGGAGCAAATGAGGTATGGTGCTGAAGAAATATTTTAAACCGTTCTGGGAAGAAGCCCTGTGTATCAGTGTAGCATCGAACCTACAACAGTTTGGTTGCAAAGCAGGTGCTCTAAACACAACATTACTTTGTCAGGTGTGGAAGTTTGCTTGAAGGTGAGATTCTCTCCTGCGCGGTCAAAACGAAGGGTTCTTTTTTTAATTTTACAATATTGCCTCATAAATGTCCATTTTATATAATTCACAAATTTGTTTTTTCACTGTAACGATTATATATATATATATATATATATATATATATTGAGAGAACTTTGCTCATTTTAAACGAGTGTACCAACTTAAAGACGTTTTCCAAAGTTTTGTGCTGTCCTTGCGGTTTTGAAAGGCGATTGTTTAATTAACATATTTACGGGTTTATGCCACATCTTGTTACATTTTTAACATTATGTGTTTCTTTTTCACAGTCCGAAGCCACATTTCTTCTAAATAGGAAATATATTTCTTGTATTTCTGGTTATTTTTGAGAGCGAATTTCTTTAATGTTGTATATTCCCCCATTGACGAGTGCATTATATTCACATGACGTTGCTTAGTTGTTGTTTTTCAAAATACTTGATCATTTGGTAATGAATTTAAACCATTTTGTTTTGCAGAAATGCACATTTCGTACTATTCTTGTTTTTTCTCCAACATAAAGATTTCTTTAAGGTATTCGGTGTGCGGATATTTTTGTTTGAAGCGGTTTAGCGTATGTTAACGAACGATTATTTGATACATTTACTAAGTTTTCATAAATTATTTTTTGTTGTTCATGGGAATAAAGTGGGTGTGTCTCATGGTTGTTTGTATTCTCGATTCTTCGTGTGCTAGTGAAAGAATTTTGCTATGAAATGAGTTTCTATAAATACAATTACAGTTAGGTTAACTATTTATGTAATTTTCCTTCGACGTTAATCTTCATCAACGAGATATTAATTCGTCTCTCGACATACGGCTTCTTTTTCTTAACATCCTCTAAAATAACACGATGACGATGGAGTCGGATTCAACTAACTGGCACCACGAGAGACTTGCTTCCACCAACGGATTGCTACTGTACCGCGAGCGACAAATTCCAACCAGCGGTGATTCATCACTGCCGGCTTGAGACCAGCAGTTTCCCAACATTTGTGTTTTTGCTGTGCTTTAGCCATTGGAGCTATTCACGGTGGTAGACAAACTCCAACAGCAGCAACAACAACAACAAAATCGAGCAGTCCCTTCTCTAATTTCGGGGCCAATGACTCCGGGAAAAAAAGGGCGCCATCAAATAAACACACCATCTATGAAAAATGCAAGACTCGAACCAAACGAATGATCAAAAGCCATCACTTTGGATCACTTGGAAACAGAGGTACCCCGTTTTTTTATATTGTTCCACTTTTTCTGTCAGTCAGAGGTTAGTGAGTGTAAGCTCCTTTTCTCATTTTGCTGCGATTTTTTCATTCTTTCGAAGAGATGGTGAACGCTGGGGTTACCAATCGACCCTACATTTGAAGTTTCATCGTGCGAATGCGGCGTGTCTAACGTTTCAGTTAGAATGGCGTAAGAGATGTTGTGAAAAAGTTACAATCTGAAATGATAAAGTGGAAAATTTACAAAAATAAAATTCGGGAACATGTGGAATTCCAGACAACACTATTTTCTGCACAGGCAACATAAAGAGAAATTTAATAACCTGTTTGACAGCCTACAAGAGAAACTGGAAAAATTCTGAAGAAACAATGACAAGTTTCGGAAATAACTGGATTGGAATAAAACCAAAATAATTAGCATACACAGAGAAGGAAGAGAAACTGAAGTAGCCGAGAGAGAGTTCTTTTTCTCTCCCGCATCATTTGATTTTTCTTCAAAATAGATGCAAAGCAAACTAAAACAGCAACAATGCAGGTGAGTTCTTTTAAGCATTGAGAAATATCACTGGAAAAGAACAAAGCAAACACAAAAGAATTAGAAAAAGAAGTATTAAATCGAAAACATGCAAAACAAGTTAAAATTAAAATAGTCATCCTCACAACATTTTTAACGCCATTATAAAGAACGCAATTCAAAAGCAGTTGACCCAGAGTAAGCGTTGAAATGCGTAGAAAGTTAGTGCTAATCCTCGTGTCCCTTCGAAATGCTAAATTAGCCCAGCAAAAAGAGAAGATAAAGCTCAAACTCATTAGCAGATACCGAAGTTGAATGATAGAAGACAACTCGACAAGAAAAGAAAGTACAAGGTGGTGAGCCTCTAATAAGAATACATCTTTTTCTATTAAGAAAGTACTTATAACGAAGTGAATTTCTCCGTCATTTTTATCCGCGCCAGGATTCGAACCCGGGTCCCCTCATTCCGGAATAAGTTGCTCTACCAATTAAGCTACGCGGACATTTGTTCTGATTCCTATCTGCCTTTATGTCGTGTGCGTCCTTCTGGCAGGTACGTCACATCTCCTGGTACGTTACATCATCTCCCCCTTATTTTTCTTTTTCTTTCGAAGTGCTGCTCATATTTTTCCTATCTCGCGGTGTGGAAATAACATCACACCAATGCGAGATTTTGAACGGTCGGGTCATCCGGATAGTTCGGGCGCCATTATAACGAAGTGAATTTCTCCGTCATTTTTATCCGCGCCAGGATTCGAACGCGGGTCCACTCATTCCGGAATAAGTTGCTCTACCAATTGAGCTACGCGGACATTGATTCTGATTGCTATCTGCCTTTATGTCATGTGCGTCCTGCTGGCAGGTACGTCACATCTCCTGGTACGTTACATACTATATAAGAAAGAACGTATACATATCTAAGATTTTATAATCATGAGCATTGGTCTGCGTGATTTCAGTTTTCGTAAAAAAATTCGATTACTATATACTCCTCGTTCCACATTTAGAACTTTTCCTACTAGTACTGATAAAACAAATCAACTTGATGAACTCCAACAACTGATATCCAATTGCTGTATCTTCATTTTTACATAGCCAAAGGAAACACTGTCGCCCTGGTGGATCAGTGGTTTAAGTGCGGGCTTATGACCATTTTTCCCTGAAGGGTCCGGGTTCGAATCCCGTGAGGCATGGACGTTGCGTTTATCTTACGGCACAGGCTCTCGCCCTTCCCTGGAACCAGTGACCCTAAATTGGGGACGGACGATTGCTTA
This sequence comes from Macrothele yani, assembly GCA_039090855.1. Classification (NCBI taxonomy): domain Eukaryota; kingdom Metazoa; phylum Arthropoda; class Arachnida; order Araneae; family Macrothelidae; genus Macrothele; species Macrothele yani. Next base: position 159,001,887 of record CM077024.1, on the reverse strand, counting down.
TATTCCATTAAGTTGCTCTCCATGGTCATTAAACCTTCAATGAAAAAAAGGATGATGCAATACTGGCAAACACCATCAATATACAGACATTATTAGATCAATAGAATTTATTACACAGCGTAGTCAGTAGCTTCTGGGACATCTACAACAAAAAAATTAAACAACTGCCTTTAACTTCCGGGAGAATGCAGAAGCTAATCACTTATCTCAATTAACACAATTAGTACCACATGCATCAAATATCTATTCAAAATGGCGTATTTTGCAGCTTTTCCAAATCTGAAGAAATAATCTATTTTTCAATTTACAAACATTTTTCAGAACTTTACTTTATGTTGAGACTACTAATTTCAGGAAATCAATTTTACTCTCTTCTTGGATTCTTTCCCACTCACACATCTCAAGAAAGAGAAAAATTAATTGGAGCAGAAAATAGTCATTCATCACTGGAATGCCAATCTAAAGGTAAAAGGTGTTTGTCTTGCACAACAGAAGTTGTGGCTGATGGTTTTATTTCGAAGCAATTTATTAAACGCATTAAGTCGAAACTCTGAGACTTAAAAGCTTTCACCTGATTGACTTTTTTGATGAATCACCTCCTGTAGGTTTCTATTGCTCTTCAGCATTATTCAGCACGTAATTTATTTGGGAATTCGAACCACCTCGTCATTTGCACCGTCGTTCATCAGTTGAATCTCCCCTCAGGATTCCTAATAATGACTGTCGTTTTACTTTGTGTTTCTGTTTTACCTCAGCGTCCATGCATGGTGGTTTTAATGCGCTTATTCAGAGGTAATATCTGACACGCTGTTGTGGGGAACAATGCTTACGTTATGTTCTCAGCTATATCAAGTTAATTTGCAATTCAGTGGGATTTTCGAACGCATGCAAATTCTTCTATATCGCTGTATCCGTTGGCGCTCATTTGGCTTCGTTTTTGTCTTTAATTTGAAGTTTTCTCATGTGTTTTAATGATTTGGCATTCAAAAATAGCTCTTTGTAGGCTCTCTGCAGGATACGCACCTACCCTGTGATAGGCGCTGCATCACAAACTCACAACACAACGACAGCATACATCACTAAGAAACTTTGATAGGTTTAAAAAGCATATTACAACGCACAACTGCGTGCTTCCATTTCACCCGTTCGAACAATTCCAGCTAGATTCTGTAAGAAAAAGCAAATGTAAACAAGCAGCAAAAACGGTTACGGATAACATGCTGGATCACAGAAATATAAATGTTCGTCTTCTTCTGTTAAACTGTGGAAGTCGTCGCAACACTCTTTTAAATTATCTCATATCACTAAACTGTTCTCTGAGATTCAGCTCATGAAAGAAATACAAACTACCAGATAAATTTCTAACTGATTATTTGCTTGCTGTTGCCGTATCAAACGTCTCCATTTTCAGCGATCTTGACACACAACTCGAGCTTCACTGACATCCATCACACAACGTACACAAGACCTTCTATACTTTGTACTTATAATCCATTTATCATGCAGACACTCCTGAATTTGATCCTCCCATGGCTTCCTTGGCCTTCCTCTGCCTTGCCTTCCTGCACTTGGAGTAAAAAAGTTTCTTAGTAAGCATCTAATCACTCATTCTTTCACCCCACCGAAGCACATTAGTCTCCACCTTGCTAACAACATTTTGCTTCACATTACACAACTGCAACACACCTTCGTTCCTCACACGATCAGAACGTGTCTTGCCACAAACCCCTAGTAAGTAACGCATATCTTCAGCACACAAACAACTCCTATATTTCTTCTGTAGTACCTATGTTTCACTGTCATATGTCAGAGTAGGAACAATTACACTTTCATACACAGCCATGCGGGACTTGCGAGCGGTCTAAGTGACAGATGGGTTTGCCTCCTCGGTGTTCTACATGGGCAACAAGGGCACGCAGAACAGCAACAAAGGCCTCTGTGAATCTTGGAGAGGTACCAGCTAGTTTTGTGTGACATTGGCAAGAAGACCCCAACTCGGTGGATTTTGTTCCAGAATCCTTAGGTTGAATAACTAAGTGGAACCGTCAGCTGTGGGCTAATCTCCCACACTGGGGTACTTCCCTGATTAAAAAGACACAAAGAAACACTCTTTTAAACACGCAGTGTATATCTAAAATTTCTCTTAAAGAGCTGGTTTCGTCAAAACAACACTTGTGAATGGCACCTGCCAGCTGACTTGCGATAAGGTTGATTTATTTATTTTATTTCGAGGTTCAACGACCACCGTAAGCAACTCTAGGGGCCATAAGCAATCGTTTGCCTCTAATTTAGAGTCACTGGTTTCAGCGAAGTGACTGAGACCGTAGCGTGAGACAAACGCATCACCCATGCCTCACCCGGAGCTCGAACCACTGTACACTCGAACAAATGGTCAAAAGATAGCACTTATATCACTGGAACACCGCGATGGTTCCACAACATTAAATGTTTCCTGTTGCAGAATACTCAAGAGCATTGCTTTTCATGCTAATTTCCTATTCTGCATTATTATTTCTTAAATATCTGTCAGAAGCTTGTAAATTAACGTTCTCTCTCCGAAGGTTACCATGAAACTAGTCACCAAAGCTTATACAACTCACTGAGTTGCACTTAGTGAATCACCATGCTTAATTACCTCTTTTTCGAGATTTCAACAAATCATTTTGCCTCCTAAGGAACTGAGAGGAGGAGTAACTAAGTCACGTGGTTTGCTACATTGTGAGTCAAAATGACGGAGCACGACACTATGAATAAAAAGAATATTGTGCCGTGCAGCAAGAATTATTACTCTTACGATCTTAACTAACAGCATATTTTTGCTGGATGGTATTTTAATGGTAGATCGCCCTCACTTTGACTGACTGAACATGGCATCTCATTGTTACACCAAGGGGTTATCTGACGAAACAAGAGAATTCGTCATCATCTCACGGCCTCAGTTTAATAAACATCGTACTCACACAGGCCGCTGAACTTAAAACTTTCATGCAGATGTACGTGAACGTCACTTACGCAGCAGCGTATATGCAAAATACGTGGTCACGTGAGTCACCATGTGATATAGGCAACAATTTAACACTGCTGCTTTTCAATAATAATTAGTAGTATGGATCACAACAAAATGAAAAACAGACTGTCAAACCATGATGAATATTATGATCAATAGCGCCAAGGTGTTGGCTACTAAAATATGACATTTATTTATAATTTAAAATATATACACGACACCAAAAGGTTAAAAATCAGTGACAAGATCTTTCGGTGCTTCTGAAACACCCATCTTCAGGTCAAGTGACACAGAATGAAACCCGCACAAGAACATTTATACGCAAGTTAAAAGTGGACCTTTGTTGTTAGGAACCCGTGGACCTTTTTGTTTTTACTTCCCCACACATCTAGTTCTTGTGGGTTAAGTTATTCAGTTTATCTAAAACCTACATTTTGCCCCTCACTTATTCCATCTGATTCAGCACACCCTTGCCATAAGGTCGCTGCTTTACGTTTTTTGTTAGACGCTCGTTTTCACACTCTTCCTTCAATCAACTACGGCACAAAGAGCTTATTAAAATGGTTGAGTTGCACAAATGTTCGGCTATTCAGCTAAGACTGTGTTTAAGCTGGTACACGATTATAATCGTCTGACTTTCACTACTTTACAAAGTTTTACTCCCACCCCAAAGTTTATTGGTGCTATTGATTTCCTTCCTCCCGTTGTAAATATACTTAAGAATATATGTAGAATGCACGACCTCGATTTTGGTGTCCGTACAGTCAATAACTTTAAACTTGTTCGCAGAGATCGTGACCGAATATCGTTGCATAAGAAATGTGGTGTGTACAACGTACCGCTTTCCTCAAATGTTCCAGATCTTACAGGTTCATGTTATATCGGTTCTACCCTCCGTAATTTGGGGGTGAGAATAGCAGAACACCAATACACTGTACGCCGATGATTACCGTCAACTGCTTTGAGTAGGACGGTTCTTAAAGGTGAATATAACCCTAATTGGGCACAAACAACAACTATTGCGACATCCCCAAATAAATATGCTTTATTGTTTGCTGAAAGTTTATGTATCTACAAATTCTTCTCAAACTGCTGTAATGGTGATTCCCCTGTACTCATTCCCCAACCTTGGCTGAAATTAATGAACGACTTCGACCACATTACTAATGTTGTATAAACATTATAGTTTCACCTTATGTCATTTATTTTTTATGCATGATTATAGATTATCCGTTGGCAAGAGCTTCTTAGCAAGACATGATGGTCTACTTTTAACTTGTGTATAAATGCTCATGTACGCGTTTCATTCTGTGTCACTTGACCTGAAGATGGGTGCTTCAGAAGCACCGAAAGATCTTGTCACTGATTTTTAACCTTTTGGTGTCGTGTATATATTTTAAACTGTAAATAAATGACATCTTTTAGTAGCCGACACCTTGGTGCTCTTGATCATAATATTCATCGTTCTTTGATAGCCTGTTTTTCATTTTGTTATCATCCAGCACGATTGTTTCGTTCCTATAGTATGGATCACAATGGGAAAAACAAAGGATATTTCTGAGTTCGATAAAGGTCTTATCGTGGGTATCCGTAAACAGAAAATCTGACTGGTTTCTCAAAAGGTGAGACATCACGGGACGGAAAAATTACTCACATAGCTTGTCTATGATGCATAACTGTGGTGCGGCGACAATCTGTCAGGAACGAGATCATATCATTGCAGAAGACTTGCACAGAGAAACAGGACTTCCTGTGGGAAGCAACTGACTGAAGCATTCAACAAAGGCGGCTCCCGGCTCATATATCATCGAAATATGCGCTGAGAATTTTTAAAGAGGATCAGTCGTATGCCTATGCGGAAACCCCTAATTTCTGCGCAGAACTGGAAAATCCGTCCATATTGGTGTCAGAAGCTCCGTGATTGGACATTGGAAGACAGGAAAGAAATTATGTGGCCCGACGAGCCGCGGTTCACCTTATGCTGTACCTACGCTAGTTTCAGTGCCTTATGGAGCAATGGACCAAGCTTGCCTTGTAAACCAAACTCAAGATTCTGGAGATGGTATCATGGATTAGGGCATGTTCTGTTGGTACGGAACGACTCCTCTGATATTTGGTGGTCCTCGAAGGATTATCTGAACATCCTTGCCGATTAAGTCTATCCTGTAATGGTGACTTTTTATCCAGCAGGTGATGGCTGCTTTATGGACGAATATGCTACTGCCCATAGCGCAAAATGTGTTCAGCAGCGACTCGGAAAGCATGACAGCGACTTCCACCATTTTCCGTGGCTACCCAAAAGCCCAGATCTGAACCACATTGATAATGTATTTAACATGTTATAGAAATACATTCGGGAGTAAAGTAGTCTTCTGTCAAATCTGATGCAGTTAAATGACTGCCTGGTGAACGCCTAGTATGCTGTAGACATAGATACACTCCAACACCTTGTGAAATCTATGAAAAACCTCATTGTGATGTTATTCGGGCTAAAAGAGGTCAAACACGCTATCGAATGAAGTTTCGCAATTCAGTGTTCGGTATGTGTAGCTCATCGTCATTCTAAAACTTCATCTCACTGAACATGGAGCTTGTCGTCTTCTCAAGGACTGACTACATAAGGCAGCTTATCGTTTCACCGAGGCCTGAGCTGATTGAATATGTCAGTTTATCATCATCTTATGGTCTTAGCTGAAAATATATTGTATATAATATCACGGATTTAGCTGAATAAACATTGTGCTTAACCAAAAAGTGCAGCTTATTGCCTTAGTTTGCAGAACACGGTAGCTCAGCGCCATCCAAAGCCTTAGCTGATGGCGTGTGGCAGCTCAATGTCGTTTCATAGTTTTAGCTGGCCGATCATGGCAGCTTATCGACATGCAAAGTCTTTGTCGACTGAAGTTCGTGGTGGCTCATCGTCTACCCCAGGCTGAGGTTGGCTGAACGTAATAACTCGTTACAATCTGGACAAAAGAGTCTGAAGAAGTGAGTGTGTAACTAACGATTACTCATCGTAAAATAAGTTTTTATCGAAAATTTCTTAGGAGGTTCATAATTCTGAATTGGTGGGCTAAGGGGTTACTTAAATTAGTTATACCATGGGACATGCTGCTCACAGTATAAGGTGTCATCAAGTTCTGACTAATTTGTTTCAACAACAATTCTTCTGAAGCGCCTTGAAACAGGTCACAATGCACTTGATGACCTCTATATGGCGTCTGATGAATGGCAATAATAGTACTCGGAATCTATGAAGGAAAGAAACATCTTTGAATACAGTTCGGCGCCGCAATGATTCCAGCCTTTGTCGATTCAAGGATTGATGTTTAAAAAGAATTTGAAATGAAAAACAGAGTGCACGTAATAGCAAAGGAATTCATATATGCATAGATGAAATATCAGCATATACAAGGAATTAGCATCAGCACATACGGTATGATTTTTGTGGTGGATACATGATGAATCAGATATTTGAAAGCGAAGAATTTTCTTTTTTTATCTAAGATGAGCACAGAAACAACATTTTTCTAGGTATATAGTGAGAGTCACATGTACATGCTCACAACCCAATAGTGGGGATTATAGAGAACAACGACCTGGGCGAATTTCGAACCACAAGCCATTCACATTACCTGCGGTGGAAGGTTTTACTCATTACCTGCGTTGGAAGGTTACACACATTACCTGCGACAGAGGTCCCTGTCTATGAGCAATAACTGGGAATCGCCGTAACGTCTACGATTAGCTGTCGAACTGGATGCCCACTACTGTTTACCCACTAGCTGGACTGTTCGTTTTAAAACACCTTCAAATTCACTTACTTTCCCATTGCATATCCTTCAGTTCTAATAAACCAAATAACATACATTTGCTACTTAGTTACGCGTTCTTCCTGCCCCATGATTCACGACAGCAACAACTCGTAACCGGGACTCCACTAGGAATGACGACATTGTACAGTAAACGCAAGCACATGTGCTTAATATCGTGCGATATCTATTGTGTTTAAAGTCAATGCTACACTATATAGTGCGGTGTCTATTGTGTGTAAAATCAACGCTACACTATATAGTGGAAATAACTAATTTTTTTGTCTGGTGTGCTTTTATTTTTCCTTAAGCATATCTTCCTATTACGTGGCCATTTCTTTTCTATTTCCATTTTTCAGAAATGTTTTCAACGCAAATCCTACAGCTGAATTACAAATTGGTATTTAATTGAACTTTTTCTGATTCCAAGATCTTGTGGATATATTTACTGCTTGAGAAGTTATCATTTATTTGTGATTAAATGGACAATTTTCTCTAATGATGTAGCGTTACGGGGTATTTTAGTTTTCGGTCGTATTTCCTCTCTTTTCTACATTCAAGAGCGTTATCTACAGTACGTTTCCAAACTACATTTCTTTTATTCGTCTTTCGCTTTTCCAGCGCTATGGTATATGTTTTCAAATCTATAGCTGTTCCTCGTTAGCTAAAGAATGGATGAATGTTAACAAGACTGGGGTAATTACAAGCAAACTAACAAAAAATGTGAGGACATGGAAGATATGTCTTTATTATATATTGGCAGCATCTTAGTATAAAGCTTTCAGTATTTGAATAACTGAAGCCTTTTTGCGTCAGAAAAATCTCCGGGTATTAGGAAAAGAGGAAAGTAGTGTAAGGAAGAGGGTCCCGAAGAGAAAGATTGTGATGTTATTTGAACCGGTGACCAAGACATTTGAGAATTGGACAAAGTGACGAAGAAAAAAAAAGGAAAAAGAAGACGAGTTCTTCAAATCGCAGAGGTGTTCAGATTTCGAATAAGCTGCGAACCAATTTCTTCCAAAAAGATTCAGGGATAAGTAAACATGAAGAGAGCTGAAAAATTGCGAAAAAATCAGCGAACTTTTGATAAAGTTCTAAATGTCTCCAAGGAAATAGTGGAATGCAGAAAGAATTCAGAAGAAAATATTTGACTTCACGCTATGCGTGTATTTTAGTGCAAATCCCCAGGTGGAAATTTCTTTTTATATGAAGTAATTTAAGTACCAATATGCGAATAAATATGCTATAAATATAGTAGGACATTAATAAAATAAATCGATATTCTCCTTTTCGAGATATCATCACTTATTAATGCATTGCTTCTGAATTCGTTCACGCATCGCAAAATCTTTAGTGCTCTTGGAAATACTTCTGAAAGTCATTCATAATTTTCTCAGTGTGTGTGTGTGTGTGTCTATGAATATATCCAACTGATTAAAACAGAAATATTTTGGATAAGAACAATAACGGTACATTAATGGTTTGTTCGTTTTGTATTTAATTCTTTGCATGACGTTGTTACAAAAAATTTATCATTTGAATGTTTATATATGCACTGTATAACGTATGCCTTTTTCGTGGACGAGATTGATGTTACTCTGTCTAAAACCATGACTAAGGAAATGGTTAACTAAATGAGAATACGATGCACTAGTTTATGGCTGGACGAAATATAAACAGAATTCAACTTACGATAACTTCTTATTGGTCCAGAAAATTGAAAACATCCACAATATAGTCGCATATAATATCCTATCATCTAGCTTTGACACAGATCGAACATCTCCACTCACACACACACACACACACACACACACACACACACTCTAAGCAATTGCTGTACCGTCTTTTCTATCTATCGTTCTTATCACATTCATACGTCACTCTCTCTGACCTCAAAAGTGTTGCCAACCTCATTCATATGAGAGAGAAGATATCACGTTAAGCTTGGAAAGCGTAAAAGAGAACATACTCAAATTTAAATAGGAAAAAGAACTAAAAATGAAAGTTAAATAAGAATATACGTCACAACTGGTGCTCAAAATTAAAGGAAAATTTATAAGTTGGTGCGTAACTTCAAGTATTTTTGAGGAAATTCAGTGACATTTGGTATAATTTTACACAGTCGTATCAGAATAATATGATCACCTACCTAATAATGGGAATAACCACCCTTGGCCTGGATGAGAGCAGCGAGACGGCGTGGCATCAACGCAATGAGGCCCTAGAAGGTTGCCCGAGGCACACGTGCCCGTTTGGTCTGCAACAGAGCTCGTAGGTCCCGGAAATGATGTGGTTGTTGGTAGGCACGTCGAATCTGCCGATCCAAATAGTTCCACAAGTGCTCTATGGGATTGAGGCTGGGCGATTTCGCCGGCCAGGAGAGAACGGACACAACGCTGTCGTGTTCGTGGAACCGGTCACGCACACCCTTAGGGACGTGGCACGGTTCAGTGTCCAGTTGGTGGACACCATCATCACCAGGGTAAACGTCCAACATGAATGGAGTCTTTCAGAGACGCATCCATTGGTACCACAGGTCTCAGTACATACCAGGGAAACTTGCGACAGACATGCACACTGCCACCGCCGGCCGATACTTGACCGACAAGCATGTCCGGGAGTTAGTTCTCGTGTGTCTGATGCCATATCCACCACCGCCAGTCACTTCTGTGGAGTAGAATCCTCGATTCGTCGGAGAAGGCAACCCTTTCCACTCTTCCGCTATCCAATGACGGTAGTCTCATGCGAACTGTAGGCAACGTTGCCGATGGACCTGGATTAACATGGGCACCTTGACGCAGCGTCGACTCCAAAGACTCATGAGTAACAGGTTTGCTCTACTGTTATCGGAGTTTATGGGCGTGATCAATTGCTGCACTGTCGCGTGTGGATTGCCCTTTTGCAGTCGGCGGAGGCGGCGTTCTCTTCTGGAGTTGATGGTCTTTAGGGCTCCACAATTATGACGTCGGGAGGTACTCGGTGTATCAGCGGTCAATTCTTGGTACAACCTTTGTGACGTGCCTGCCCGCAGGACGCACACGACGTAAAGGCAGATAGCAGCGACAACGAACGTCTGCATAGCTCAGTTGGTAGAGCGACTTCTTCCGGGAATAAGTGGGCTCAGGTTCGATTCCCGGCGTAGACCAAAAATGACGGAGAAATTTACTTCGTTATAATGGCGCCCGAACTTTCCGGATGACCCGGCCGTTCAAGATCTCGTAATGGTGTGATGTTCTTTCCAAACCGCTAGATAGGAAAAATAAGAGAATCCCTTCTCCAGCGCTACGAAAAATAAATGTGTGTGACGTTGTATTCCACACACCAGATTGACTGGGAGTTCTCGAGTGCACGTTCTACAGCGGATGGCTGCCTGTAACGATTCATGGTCACGGCTGACCCGTGGGCCATGCCCCCGGCCCTCTTTCGGGGGAGGGGGAGATGTGACGTGCCTGCCCGCAGGACGCACACAACATAAAGGCAGATAGCAGCGAAAACGAACGTCTGCGTAGCTCAGTTGGTAGAGCGACTTCTTCCGGAACAAGTGGACTCGGGTTCGATTCCCGGCGTGGACCAAAAATGACGGAGAAATTTACTTCGTTATGCCTTTCTACAGCACGTGGCGAACAACCCTCGAAGTCTGCTGTTTCTGCGATACTTCCACCCTTAACGCGGTAGCCGACGATCATTCCTTTTTGAACGTCCGTCAAACCACTACCTCTACCAACTGTGCTCACGTCACGATACATATGTCATCTATCCTGGCCGGCAGTTTATTTCTCCGTGTGGTCGACCTTGTCACGTGCACTCTGTGAAGCGTCTGGGCGGGTACACTGTGAGTCCGGGGGTGGTCATATTTTTCTGATACGAGCGTGTATGTTCCGGAGTCTAGGAAGACCTAGAGAAAGCAGCAGCTATAACAAAGCGCGTTCAGTGCGCTGAAGTTCCCGTTGGTGATGATGTAAAGTATTGGTGCAAGGTTTTGCGCTCACAAAATACAAACCAAACGCCTTTGACTTGAGAATTAATTGAACTACATTCATATGATTAAAAAAATCCTAGGTTTAAGAGGTGAACGTATTTGGAAATGCAAAGCAGATTAGCAGGGCGAACTATCCTTGAGCCTAAGGATCATTGCTAAAATGTCGTAACATTTAGCAGCGACTACATTCTGAAAATCTAGTATTTCTGAAACATAGTGATTCACCTCTTATTTATTTTTTAAACAGATGCTGAAACTTCAAGACATATTTTATTTTATTTTACTTCGGGGTCAAATGACCACCATGAGCAACTTCTAGAGTTATAGGCAATCGTCTGTTCCTAACTTGGAGCCACTGGTTTCAGGGAGGCGAGAAATCCCCAGCGCTGTAGAAAAGGTGCACTACGAATGCCTCATCCGGGGTTAGAACCTGTGCCCAGCACAGATGTTTAACCAGCAACCAGCGCCTCTGACCACTCAGCTCCCGGGGCCGCCAGGACCAATTTTAGAAACCAAACCATAATTTGAATATGTGTCTATAACTAAATTTAATTTGCCGTGTTATTCTTTTTCTAGTAGAAAATTTATACAATTTTAATTTTATATTTACAGTTTTGGATGATTCAATCTCTTTCTACCTCCATTACATTTCTTTTCCTTCGCAGTTTCTCAAATACAACTAAGGATTCTCACGACCGGTGATTGAAACATGCACGATTGATTTTCTCTTCAATTACGATCACGGCTGTATAACTCGAGAGGAAAAATAAATAAATATTTCCATCGGCGAAGCACTTTTTCTCTATCTAAGAGTCCCTTTTACAACAGCATCCGAAAAATGAGGAACAGATTTTCTGTTGCACAACGTTCTTCGAAGTACTGCAACTTCCATTCTTCTCATGTAACCCAATTTCTTTACACGTCTAGATAATAAATTCTTGTTGCTATGAAGGACACAATCTCGATCACTTCTAAATTGCTTTATGGCTGTTTTCTGCATTTCCCAGTTTTTCGTTCTTATCCTTTCTTTTCCTTTGTTGCTTGATTTTGTTATTGTGTTATTTCCAGGTCCTGTAGTTTGGCGAACATGTTCGTAGGATAAGTTGCGTTTGGTTTTCACGGGATTACCTTGATTTCTTCCAAACAATCTCACGTGGGAATGTACGTATTTCGACAACGACGAGCACTCTCACTTAGCTTTAGCCTCAACAACCTGCAGTTCACTGAACCCTTTGTCCTAGGGGGGGGATATAGAGCAATTAGATACGGAGTGCTCTGATGCTATAGCAAAAAGTTAGAGTTACAAGAATATGCTGTTACCTGTTAAGAAAAAGAAAGTTATAAACTACGTAAATACTTACCTACACTGAGACTTATCTATCATCACGTAGGGTTTACTGTACACCCACATAGAAGGTTCAGACAGACGCGACTAGCTTAAGCTGTACAGCTCTTACTACCACGTCATAGAAACGAAGCGATATTAGATGTAACCCAGAAGCTTGTGACGTATATTCTAACTTAACATTCCTTTTTAGTTACTTTCTCTATGTAAATTTGAGTTCATTCTCCTTAGACTTTTTCAAACTTAACGTGATATCTTTTCTCTCGCACGAGTATAGTTGGAAACACCCTTGAGGTTGGAAAGTATGACGCGTGCATGTGTTTGATGATAACTGGATGACATACACCGATGAGATATTATATTATGACCATATATATAATAAGCTGTAGGACCCCCTTTAGCAAGCAAAATAGAAATCGAATATTTGTGATTCGATTTTATAAATCGAACTACAAATGTTCGATTGGGTTCATGTCAGGTGCATTTGGAGGCCAGGACATTAACAGAAAGTCACCTGCATGTTCCTCGAATCACTCCTTGAAGATTCTGGCAGTGTGGCAGGGCGCATTATCCTGTTGGTAATGGCCATCACCAGCAGGGAATACAGTTGCCATGAATGGGTGAACTTGGTCCGCAATGATATTCAGATACCTGACAGCTGTCAGGGACTGTGCTATTGGGATAACTGGGCCTAAAGTGTCCCAAGAAAACATTCCCCACAGAATAACATTTCCGTCTATTGCATATGTCCACCTAACAGTGCATCTAGGTGCCATAGCCTTCGTTGGTAATCGGCGTATCCACGCTCGGCCGTCTACGTGATGCACCAGGAATCTTGTTTCGTCAGACCAGGCCACTTTCTTCCAATCATCCACGGTCCAATCTCGATGATCTTGAGCTCATTACATGCGTTGTTGGCGATGACGTACAGTGAGCATGGGGACTCGGCTGGGTCTTCGGCGACATTGGCCCACGCGCAGCCGTCTGCGATGAACTGTGTGCTTGACACATTGCCCTGATCACCGCTGCTTTATCTGCGGGTGATTAGTCGCACTGTGGCCCTACGGTTGCTGTGAACATGGCGCGACAGTCTCCGCTCCCCTCTGACAACAATATTTCGTAAAAAAAAGAAAAAGTAAAATTATAAGAAAGTAACTGTGGGCGTAGTTTTAATTCACTGAGATGAAAATTAAAAAAAAATTATTGGTTCCGTAGAATTGTTTCTTTGTACTAGAAGATAAAGCTGAAAAAAACGTCGCTTAAATAAAGACCGACAACGGCGATGGCATGAAAGTGTTTGTCGAACACAATGAACTGCAAGGAGATTTTTTAACAGTCAAATGACAATAACACAAAACATTGTATATCAAGTGACCTTTAATTAGCATCATTTATATTACCTAAATTTTTGCATTTTATGATTTTAAACGTACTGTGACCGTCATATGACGAGTTAAAATCTATCAACCTATTTAATAGCCTAATAAATGGGAATATTACGAAACTTTTGTTGTTGGTGACTTACTTACCTTATAGACTGCCCATTAATAATTCATCCGTTTATTGTAGTTATGTATATACATTTGTTTTATTGGAGGTTTAACGACCACGGCGAGCAACTCAGTGGGCTAACAGCAGTCGCTCTTCCCTTATTTTGGTTCACTGGTTCCAGGGAAGGGAGAGAGCCAGCACCGTAAGACAAACACAATATCCATGCCTCGCCGGGATTCGAACCCGGACCCATCTCCGACGAATGATCAAAAGCTATCGCTTAGACCACTGCGCAACCGGGGCTGCAATATGTATTACATGATTCTTGTCATAAAAATTTCAGTCACAGCTTTTTTTACCTGTGTATGGCACGAGCTATCAGCTAGTATGACAAAAAGTGTCCGTACACCTCGATTGAGTAATGGACTTGCCCATATACGTTACATCCATGGCCCATGCAGATATTAAAACACACACGTGACCAGGCAAATATTGTGGACAAGATTGAACAGTAGAATGGGCCGTGCGAAAGAGAACAGTAACTTTTAACATGGTACGCGCATAGCATATCATCTTAGTCATGTCAGATCAATAAATTTCTGTTGTGCTGTAACTGCTGAGATCAGCTGTAGTATTGTGAAGTGGACAATTTTATGTGTAACATGAATGCAACCCCGACCTGGCAGGCCACGTAAAGTAACAGACCGAAGCCGCCGAATGCTGAATCCGGGTGGTGCGTAGAAAATCACCCGACCTGGCAGACCACGTAAAGTAACAGAGCAAAACCGCCGAATGCTGAATCCGGGTAGTGCGTAAAAAATCACCCGACCTGGAAGGCCACGTAAAGTAACAGAGCAAAGCCACCGAATGCTGAATCCGGGTGGTGCGTAAAAATTCACCCATCTTGGCAGACCACGTAAAGTAACAGAGCAAAGCCGCCGAATGCTGAATCCGGGTGGTGCATAAAAATCACCCGTCCTGGCAGGCCACGTAAAGTAACAGAGCGAAGCCGCCGAGTGCTAAATCCGGGTGGTGCGTAAAAAATCACCTGACCTGGCAGGCCCCCTAAAGTAACAGAGCGAAGACGCCGAGTGCTGAATCCGGGTGGTGCGTAAAAATTCACCCGACTTGGCAGGACACGTAAAGTAACAGAGCAAAGCCGCCGAATGCTGAATCCGGGTAATGCGTAAAAATCACCTAACCTTGAAGGCCACATAAAGTAACAGAGCAAAGCCACCGAGTGCTGAATCCGGGTGGTGCGTAGGAAATCACCCGACCTGGCAGGCCACGTAAAGTAACAGAGCAAAGCCGCCGAATGCTGAATCCGTGTGGTGCGTAAAAAATCACCCGACCTGGAAGGCCACATAAAGTAACAGAGCAAAGCCACCGAGTGCTGAATCCGGGTGGTGCGTAGGAAATCACCCGACCTGGCAGGCCACATAAAGTAACAGAGCAAAGCCGCCGAATGCTGAATCCGGGTGGTACGTAAAAATTCATCCGACCTGGAAGGCAACGTAAAGTAACAGACCGAAGCCGCCGAATGCTGAATCCGGGTGGTGCGTAAAAAATCACCCGACATGGAAGGCCACATAAAGTAACAGAGCAAAGCCACCGAGTGCTGAATCCGGGTGGTGCGTAGGAATTCACCCGACCTGGCAAACCACGTAAAGTAACAGAGCAAAGCCGCCGAATGCTGAATCCGGGTGGTGCGTAAAAAATCACCCGACCTGGCAGACCACGTAAAGTAACAGAGCAAAGCCGCCGAATGCTGAAGCCGGGTGGTCCCTAAAAATCACCCGTCTTTTACTCAGTGCTCGAAATAGAAATTTTGAAGTGCCGGTTTGCTTATATTTAGCTAAATGCTAAATATGACCATATCGGCGTATGTAGTGACTGGTTCATGGGAAATTTGTGCTTTCCTTGAGGTATAGAACATTTGAAATGAAAAGCAGAAAAGTCATATGCATAGACTTTTGGTGGCACGGTGTATTTTCCTCCTCGAATTGTGATGTCCGTTTTAGTTACTGGTTCGTGGGGAATTTGTGCCTTTTTTTGAGGTATTTGGTAACTGGTTCATGGAAAATTTGTGCCTTTCTTTGAGTTATTTAGTAACAGGTTCTTGGGAAATGTGTGCTTTTTTTGAAGTATAAAACAAGTTCAAGGAAGAGCAGGAAAATCATATTCAAAGACGTTTGATGGGACAGTGTATCTACTTACCAGAATTGAGATGTGCATTTTGGTAATTGGCTCATGGGATAAATATAAATGGTTCTCTTGTTGGAATTTTTGTTCCTAAAAATTCCGTTTACAACAATGAACTGCACTCTTCTTGGCATAATAATCTTCAGAAAGCAAAGCTTACATTTCCTGTAAATAGTTGTTTTTAATATTCAACCCTACTTCGCCGCGAGGAAAGCGTTTCTGTAGAAATGATACATTATCAGTTTGATGAAAGGGTGAGCATTAAATCTTCAAAGAGCAGCAGAATGCCATCAAAGAGGATTACGGAACACAAAGTTGAAACAATCTCCGTCATCTGGTAAGAGGTGATCCTGCTGAGATTACAGCGTTTGCGTCTGAGAATGTGGACCGCTTGTTGAAGCAAATGAATATTGGGCATGCTAACGATTTAGCGCATGTTAATTTTGAAGAAAATGAGGGGAATGCGAGCAACTGACATGAAATGATTTATCACTTCAAACATCAATTTAGCATTTCGAATATTTAATTAATGAGTCTTTTCCTGCTGATGTGCAAAGAAGTTAGCGAACGGCATTATTTAATATCACATTTAAATGATTAATGTTGTCTTGCTCAAGCAAGATATAAGAATAATGAAAGTTGAATTTGTAGTTTATTAACGGCGAGGCATGACGAAAGTTAATTTGTGAAAAATTCTGAACATGTTGTTACACTTTTATTTTTGATTGGAGGTTTAACGACCCCCGTGAGCAACTCAGTAGGCTATAAGCAGTCTCCCGTCCCTAATTTAGGGCCGCTGGTTCCAGGGAACGATAAAAGCCAGTGGCGTAAGACAAACACAGCATCCATGACTCACCGGGATTCGAACCCGGACCCCTTCCGGACGAATGATCAAAAGCCATTGCTTAGACTACTGCGACACCGGGGCGGAATGTGTTAAACTTAGAGGTTAGCATTTGATGTATAAAACACTTCTTTCAATAGATCACCTATGTTTTTTAGTGTCATTGATTAGGTACCGAATTGTATTTTGTTATAGAATAGGAATGCTCAAGATGAAAGCACCAATTGAGAGATCGTTAACAAGCTCGAGGGTATGCTGAACTATAGTTAGGATAGTAAAATATGATTAAAAAGGCGATATATATAAATATTGTCACGTATGATAAAATTTAACCTTTCTTTTTAGATGCTATATTTTTCTGTACATTTTGGTTATTCTGGTTAATCATTTTCTAATGGGAACGCCATATGCACTCTCTCGCCAAATTTGTGTTGTAAAAATCTGACGACAGGACAAGAAATGACGTACAAGAAAACGGATGATAATAATGCTGTTTCGGGTTGTATTAGTGGGATTGGTCAGAGTTGTTTTTGCACGGAGAGGGTTGATTGGTACGAGCTTTGATTTGAGTCACTCACGTTGAATGTTAAGCTTCCTTCTATAAGTCTAACTCTTTGTCGAGTTTGGCGAATATTTTATATTTATAGTGTGTCACGAGCAGTTATTTTTTTCAGATGTTGAAAAGATAGTTGACTGATTAGGAATTGGAGTCATGTTCAACATTTGATGATTGCTGACCTACGTGTGCCAAAAGAGGACCAATAAAGAAATAGTGGACATTGTATGTACGCCTTTTTAATTCAACTGGAAATTTTTATTCAGTGCATTCATGTATATATATGCTACTTGGAACACGACGTTAACTATCAGGAACATTTTAGCATGATTTGCCGTTAAGCCATTTGGTGTGGCAGATTTACGCTTAAGTAAGAAGAGTGCTTTGCACTGAAGTTATATTGGGTTTTGGTTTGAAGCACAAACGTTGTCAAGCAAACAATCAATGTTACACCCAGAAAACACTAAATTTCCACCACAGAACACGCTTTATATAGATCAGCATCATCAACCATTATCAATCCTTCGCTGGATGAAGGTTTTCCCAAGTTTTTTTCCACAACTTTGTGCCTTCAGCCAATCTCTTTCATGTCACTCCGACATGCTGTCGGATTTCATCCCCCATCCCCCACATCATCTTCTCCTATTGTTTCGGCTTAGGTCAAGCATACACCTCTCCACGTTTCTTTCAGCAATTTGCAGCCTCTATATGTCTTTTTTAGTAAAGGTTCACGCCTCAGGTCCTTAAGTAAGAACTGGAGGGATGCATTGGCTAAAAACGTGTGTATTCATTTGGAGGATGAGGGGTTGACCATAACACACTACTCTGGTCAATCGGGTTGGTGAATGTGGGATAAAATTTCCTTAATTCCGGTGAAATATTTAACCCATTATTAATTGGTCGTCAGAGCTCCTTCACATTGGGAATAGGATGCACTGACAGAAGGCGGGTTAACATTTGTCAAGGAGGGGCAATATAATGCGCATCACTTGATGTTACATCTCATTTATTAATACACATATGACACGCTATATGTAGATACTATAAACACACGGGACAAAAAATGACGGAATATAAAATTTATTCCTTAATATGGAGATACAGTATATCACCACCTGCTTTAATTACAGCTTTAATATTAATACGTTTATGACATGCTATCAGTATGACTTAGTATCACATGCGTATTAAAATTATTTTTCTCCATGCTCAATAGATCACTTAAATCCACCAAATTGAAAGAGTGTTGCTTTTTTTCTTATTATTCACGGGCCTTCCTAATATATCTTGGATGCGTTCAATCGCATTTAGACGGGTACATTTGCAGGCCAATTGAGATCGCAATATCTCTCTTATGTTATTCAAACAAATCCAGCACCGTTCTAGTTCGATGGATAAGATAGTTTATTATCTTGAAACACATGATCCTCTATGTGTCCTCTTGTTCCAAAAACTGGACGAATGACAATAACACATTATTTAAAAGTGGCACACAACCCATAGATTTCATGCGATTGGACACCTCAACGAATGGTCCAACTCTAGTTCTTAAAATACAGGCCTAAAGCATGGCAATTCCTCCTCCTTTGAGCACAGCTCTTAGGACACATTCTGAGTTAAATGCTTCTCCAGCCGTCCGTATAACCCTGGAGCGACAATCAGTCGAACAAAAGCAGCATCTGGACTCATATGACCATATTATTCGTCGCCACTGTTCAATGGTCCAGCGACGATGTTGTTTGCCCAAGCATGGCGAGTTTTCTTCCGGAGAGTTGTGCACTTCGTACATATCCGGGTGACATGACTGAAAATGCCCAAGCCATGCGGTTCTCTCCGCAGCGTTCGTTTTGAAACTGCTTTACTGGATCCAAGATTGTATCGTCAAAGCAGTTTTTGACGTGTATGAAAACGTGCCACAGTTGCTAAGCATTCCAAATGCCAGCGACCCCAGTTAGTCATCATAGAGCTTCTACCACAGTTGCTCCGCCAAAAGTGATATCTTTCATACTTCTTCCACTAGAAATGGACACGTCTATGATAGTCCAAGAAATTTTGCCACTTGTTGCAAGCACTGACCATGTTCTCGGCCAAAAACAATGATCTCCTTTTGCCATTCAGTAACGTCATCTTTACGACCCCATAGTTGTACATGTAAAAGGAAATACAGAATACTACACATGCTTTAAACACACATCTCAGACATCCACACTCATAATCCAACAGTTTTACTCTCCATATATACGCAATTCACGTTTATCAACTTTACACTTATGTACATGATCTAATCAGAATTCCTTATTTTTTTTGTCCGGTGTGCTTAAAACGCTCTGTATAGCTACAACACGCTATTTGTAGATACAAAACATTACATGTAGCTACAAGACACTGCATGTAGATATAAAAAGCTATATATAGAGTCTTGCAAATCAGAAACTCTGACTTTAAAAACTTTAGCTAAATGATCAGAATTTCCGAAATTCTCTGCCGTCTTAGGAAGACAACTTCTTTCAAGCTGAGGTGAATCAGTGTGAGAGTCTGGGACCACATGTTATAATAGAATCACAAAGTTTAGAAGCTTTCTTGGACTTTTCAAAATGTCACTAGTAAAACAAAAGCACCTCAAAACTGTTGAAGCACGTGCTTGGGATTTGTATATCGCAAAGAAATTCTATACTCAAATCATGGAGTCTGACATATCAGTTATTTTGATATTAGGTAACTCCAAAAATAGGACGATACAGAAAGTAATCATGTTTAAAATGAAGTTCAAAAAAGGCACTGGCACCTGCAGATAACATTATTAAAACGCGGTAACGTTTTATTTATTTGCATTTTGTGTAATGTCCATAAAAAAAAAATATGTCACATAAAAATTGTTAGGAGAAACACTCACATTTTAATATACCCTCACATACCATAGATTTATTTATAAAAGATAGTTTAAATGTGACATATCAATCGATTTGTTATTTAATAAAAGATGCTCAAGACGTACCTGAATAGAAATACACTGGCCTTCCGAGCTGCAGATGATCAATGAAGGAAGAGAAATATGTCATTTCTCAAAGGAATAAACCGAACGTGATACCTTGTCGCTTTTCAACCTAAATTCTTGCGACATGACAGGTAAGTTCTAGTGTAATAAGATATTCGATTTTGCAGAAAAAATATATCATTTCCTTGACACAGGATGTAATCATGTGTAGATTATGATCCTTAGAATTGTAAAATAAAAGAAACATAGAGCAATACTTCAATAAACCTTTTTTTTTCGAAATCCGAGTTCCAAGGTTTCCATAAAAACAACTGAATTTTATTGAAAAAAAATATCAAATCAGGTTTCTTTTTCCAGCACGTCTTATAATACAGAATGTGTGCTAAGAACGTTTGTTTGTCAGTGGATGGATGAAGTGTCTACATGTGTAAGTCTAAATGGAAAGATGTTCTTTCTATAGGATTGTGTTATCCATGAGAGCGGTACTACAGTAATTTTTCTGTTTGGTATGATGGCGGGAAGTTTCTTCATTGCGAAAAGTCAAATTGAGAGAACATTTTTTTCGCCTGAAAGCTGTAACGACGAACGAGATTTTGGAATAATTTCCCAGTTTATCTATGCATAATTTCACGCAAGTGCCGTAAATGCATATAAGCTATGTTAGTTTTTATGGCTTTTTACTTCGGGTAGCTATAATTGACAGAAAAGCGATGTATGGTTTTTCCACTTTTATAGCGTATGTCTTGGCCTGATATACAAAGGCCGTTTCATAAAAACTAATTTTTTTAAGTTGGCAACAGTGCGAAAGGGGAAAATGACCACGCAGACGACTAACTGAATTAAGGAAGTATCTATGGCAACAGTTATTAGCCGTGGCAGACGATTCTGGCTTTGTTATTGCGCAGTTGTTTGAGTCACGTCTGCATTTGGCCATAGGTGAGTGATTCATAATTAAGAAGCGAAATGCGTTGTGCGATAAAATTTTGCTACCGTTTGGGTAAAACGGCTCCAGAAACAGTTGATTTAATGAAAAATGCATACAGAAATAAAGGTTTGGGTGAGTCAACGATTTTTAGATGCCACCATGATTTCAAAAAAGTACGTTTGTCGGCAGAACTCGCTCCTAGTCCTGATCGATCTGAAAGTGTTGTTACGGAGAGTATTGTTAACACTGTTTCGGCAATACTTCAAGAAGATCGACGAATAACATTTGAAAACGTAGCGGCGTCAACCAATATTTAAAAAACGACGGCATTCCGCATTCTACGAGACAAATTACTGCTGAATCGTGTGTGTTCGAGATGGGTACCTCATCACCTGACGAGAGAACAATAGTTAGCCAGAATTCAGTTATGTCATGAGTGGAAATAAATGATTGCAAAGGTTCCAAACTTTCTAAACACAGTAATAACTGCCGATGAAACATGGGTCCACTATTTCGACCCCCTCATGAAGCGCGCAACGAGTGTCTGGAAATATACAGGCTCGCCTCCACTGCTGCTAACATCCAGTCCACCAAAGCAAATCAGATGGGAATGTGATGATGATAATTTTCTTTGATCATAAAGGTGTAGTTCCTCTCCAAATTCATGTCAATGCTGAGTATTACATTTCAGTCTTAAAACGTCTGCAACGGCACATAGCGATTAAGCCACCAGAACTGGTGGGCCAGTGAACCTTACACCATGATAACGCCCACCCACATGTGGCTGCTTGTGTTCAACAGTTTCTTACGAAATGTATAGTATTGAAATCATGCCACAGCCTACCTACAACCCTGACCTCGCTATGTGCGATTTCTGGTTGTTTCCAATAATGAAGAAGAGGTTCCGTGGTGCAACATTCAACACAAATGCTGACGTTATTCAAGGGGTCGCTAAAGCAACATCCACAAAATGCCTTCGCCACATGATTGGAAAAGTGGACTGAACTATGGGACTGTTGCATATCATCCGAGGGAAGATACTTCGAGAAAGAATAAAATATATTTCGCTGTACCCACATGTCTTCATTTTGTATGATTTTACTCTCAGAATGTTTCTCTACAGATACGCGGACAGAATGCTACTCTGTAGATTGAGGTTTTAACACGTGTTTTCATTTCTGTAGAACGTCACATCATCTGCCTCTTATTATTTGTTCTTTTTTGAAGCGAAGTAGGAATTTTTCATTAATTTCAAACAATGTGTGGAAAAAACATCACACATATTTCGAAGACCAGAGGATCCATTTTCCACAATGGGGCGCCAGTGTGAAAACACAAGTTTGTCAGCAACGAGCATCGAATTCTTGTCCTTTCACTCTGGTGTAAGTCGCTTTCCCAACTGGCCTACGCGGTCAGAATGCCTCGTTGCAGATTTGCCGTCTTGATACATGTTTTCACCTCTGTAAGACGTCACAAAGTTCCTTAGCAAAATCCTTCATTTAGTGGGGTGCAATTCATCATGAAGCATGTTGCATGTTTTGCATCCACTTTCTTATTTAAGTAACGCACATCTTTTGAGCTGTGGAGTGTAAAGTTTTATAAAGCTGTACTATGCGTCTCTTCTTCTAATTGTTTGATTCGAAAATCCATTTGCCTCGGATATTTTCTTACATAAGAAACATTTTGTGCATACACAGTGCGTCAAAGAATTTTTAAGACTGCCGCTAGATTTCAGTCTACGGTGGCGCCACCAGTGTAATCGCGAATGCGTTATAAACTGTGACCATCTGCTTGCTTTCTACCAAAAGTACTGCGCAGTTGTTAAAGTAACTCAAACGAAACGGCCGTTCATTAGAGAAGTAAAATTTGTTTCATGTTTAATTATTAAGATGGAACAAAGGGCTGTTATTAAATTTAACGCAAAACTTGGTAAAAGTGCCTCGAAAACGTATCAAATGATGAAACAAGTTTACGGTGAGTTTCGTTTAAGTAGATCAAATGTTTTCCTGTGGCGCAAACGTTTTTTGGACTGAAGAGAGATGCTGGAAGATGATAAGCCTACCGGAAGACCAAGTTCATCTAGGACACCTGAGATTATTGAAAAAGTGCGTGATTTTGTGGCAAACAATCGATGTGCGTCACTAAGAATGATGGAAGAGTCTTTAAACATCAACAAAGAAACGATTCCAACCATCTTGCATGAAGATTTGGGCAAAACAAAAGTCTGTGCTAAATTTGTTCCACACACGTTAACCAATGAACAAAAAATCAAGAAGTGCACATTGCACAGACATCATTTTAGCCGCTGAAAATTATCCAAACTTCTTAAAATCGATTGTAACTGATGATGAAACATGGCGTTTTCAATATGATCCTAAAACAAAGCGACAAAGTGCGGAATGGAAGTAAAAAAACTCGCCACAATCCAAAAAAACAAGAAAAGTTCCATCGAAAATCAAAACAATGCTCATTACATTCTTCGATAGTAAGGGTATTATCCACAAAGAATTTGTTCCAAGTGGACAAAAAATTACTGGTGAGTTTTATTTAAATGTTTTGAGGCGTTTGATGGGTAGAATTCGTCGCATTCGTCCAGAATATCGGAATGAAAACAGTTGGTGTTTGTTGCACGATAATGCACCCAGTCACACCTCACTTCTTGTTCGTAGATTTTTGGCGAAAAATAACGTCTGTGTGTTGAATCATCCACCGTATTCGCCTCATTTAGCACGCTGCAACTTTTCCTTATTCCCAAAACTTAAAACGACGTTAAAAGGGCGTTATTTTGATGATATTTCGACCATACAAACAGCTTCGACGCGTCCTTTGGAGGCAATTCCGCAAAGTGAACTGGAACAGGCATTCGAATCATTATTAAATCGCTGTAACAAGTGTATTGAAGCCGGAGGGACTTATTTTGAATAACAAACCAAAACAAACGATAATTTCTTGTTTCTATTTCATTTTACAGACCCAGTCTTAAAAAGTCTTTGACGCACTGTGTATTTCGTTAATTTTCATAATAAACTTTTCGGCTGCTAGTAGGAGTGATCCAATTGCGGATATTTTATCAATTGTAGAAATTAGCTTATTTGTTTTTCAACCGTTTGCGTTTACCATGGATAACCCTGCCCACATTGCGCATTTTAAATTGTTAGATTTTCCCTAGGTGGTGAAAGCGCCTCCTTTTATATCAGAATTTTTTAGGTTTCCTTAAACAAATGCTTTGAAATGCAACGGAAAGCTAAAACACTATGACCACCTGTCTAATAATATGATGTAGGTCCTCCATGTGCCTCCAAAACAGCTGTTACCCGGCGAGGCATCGACGCTACAAGATTTGTATAAATGTCTTGTGGTAAATGGTACCAGAAGATCGTTTAGGTGTCGTACACTACGTGGTTCATCCGCCGCAGACTGAGTTTGCAGTTCCAACACGAAACACAGATGCTCGGTTGGATTGATGTCTGGGGAATTTGGAGGCAAGGGCAATTACATAAAAATCTCCCTAATGTTTCGAGAACAATTCCGAACGGTACATCATGGCGCATTATCTTGCCAAAAAAAGGCACTATAGAGGGGAATGCTGTTTCCATGATAGGATAAACCTGATCTGCAGTGATGTTTAGGTAGGTGATAGACGTCATAGTTTGCTGCATATGAATGACTGGACCCAAGGGTTCTCTGCAGAACATTGACCAAAGCATTACACTTCCTCTACCGGCATGTTTTCGTCCCACGGTACGTCCTGGTGCCAGCACTTCCCCAAATAAACGACGCACACGTACCCGATCGTCTAAATGGTGCAACAGAAAAACGAGATTCATCAGACCGGACGATTTTCTCTCAATTATTGAAAGTCCCGTTTTGATCCTCATGTTCCCACGGTACGCGCTTTCGACGTTGGTGCGAGGTGAGCATGAGCACTTGGAGCGGCCTGTGACTACGTAACTTTCTTTTTAGCAGGGTTCGATGCACTGTGTGTTGTGACACATTACTCCCGTCACCAGAATTCAAATTAATAGCCAGTTGCGCGATGGTATTCCTTATGTTGGCTCGTACCGAACATGATAGCCTTCGTTCACTTCTTGCATCGATGAGTCTTGGCGACCCACACCTTGGTGGACTCCATTTTGAATATATTAACCGGTCTGACCGTGAGCACCCCACAAGCTTTACCGTCTCGGAAATGCTATGTCCCAATGGTCTAGCCGTTACAATTTGGCCTTCGTGTTACTCACTGGAGTCCACTGCCTTTCCCATGTGAAGAACAAGTATAACACTGATTAACAGATTTTAGTACAGATGGTATTTGTACCATTTCACGAACCTCCACGCTCCGTTGTTTACCTGTAGTTACTTCGCTTTTCATAAAGACGCGCTGGTCATAATACTTTCGCTCTTCGCTGTATTTCTTCCGCATCTAAAAGGATTCCACAGGCTTGCTCGTTACAACCGAATATTGGGTGTCATCTTTCTACTTTCAGTAATGTACAGCAACGCGTTTTAGTACTCGTATAATCAAGCGAATAAGCATTCGAGAAGTGGAACAAATTGCACAAACAAGGACGAACGACCTGTGCGCTTTTTCAAATAGAGAAAATTGATGTTGCATGTTGATTAGGAACTTCCGTCACAAAACGGCTAATCTGTTCACTGTTTCCACAGGAACTGCTTCGAACATCATGGCTCTATTAACACAACACATCTTCATTTTCATTTCATTTCATTTATTGCATTTTAGTTGTTACACACATGGTATTACACAATCATAAATATATAGGGAATGAGGAGGGAATTCGATTTTAAATCATGCTGAATAATGATACCAAGATAATTATGATTTTGAACCACTTCTATAGATGATCCGAGTAAATTAATATTCTGAATTAAGGAAATAGGGGTTGACGTACTTGAAAAAATCATTACTTTTCTTTTGTTAATATTAATAGCCAGATCATTTTTAGTTAACCAATTAGTGATAGATACAAAAAAGGCCTTGTAGTTGTCGCACCAGTGTCTCAACATCACTTCCATGTATTAATATAGTTGCATCATCTGCATATAAAATAATATCTGAATTGCGTAGACAGGTACAGAAGTCATTAATATAAATATTAAATAATAATGGAGCAAGTACCGAGCCCTGAGGGACTCATGAAATGACTGATTGTAAGTTAGATTTTTTCAGGGATGAACAGCTGTCAGAAAGCTAAGATAAGCTAGAGATACAAGAAGGTTTTTGGACAGGATTGTGGAAAGCCCAAATCCACTGCCAGTGCAGGAGAACTTAGTTCGAATTTAAATGTTCCACTTGCACAAGCAGAACATTTCGTCAGACGATGCTAAACTCCAAAATTCATGACTGAGTTGTTATTGCAAAACCACTCATTACAAACGCCAGTAGTATGTAGAAGAAAAACGTTTCTTTTTTTACGCTTTCCAACCGTAGGTTGAAGAAGCGTATATGCTCCAACTTTGCCCGTCCGTCCGTCTGTCTGTCCGTCCGTCCGCACGATAATTCGGGTAAAAATGGTTCGATTTCGATGAAATTTTAGTATATGATAGGGGATCACCTGAGGACGAATCCTATTGAAAATAGGACAAATGGGATCAAAGGTCAGGACATAGGAGCGGAATGCATTCCACTGCTCTTATGCGTCATAACTTGTGTAAGTATGGTTCGATTTCAAGGAAATGTTACTTAGTAGTAGGGGATCACCTGGGAACAAACCCTATTGAAAATGGGCGAAATGGAGTGAAAGGCCAGGATATAGGAGCGGGATGCATTCCATTGCCCTTATGTGTCATAACTTGTGTAAATATGGTTCGATTTCAATGAAATGTTACTTAGTAGTAGGGGAGTACCTGGGAACAAACCCTATAGAAAATGGGCAAAATGGAGTCAAAGGTCAGGATATAGGAGCGGGATGCATTACATTGCCCTTATGCGTCATAACTTGCGTCAATATGGTTCGGTTGAGACAAAACTTTTCATGTTGTTCCGGAAGTATACCTTACCAGTTCTGTTGAATATCACCAAAATGGGGTCAAAGGTCAGGTCATAGGAGAGAGAGGTTTATTCTACAACCATTATCCTCATAACTTGAGTAAAAACTTGAGTAATGATTTCTGGTATGTTGGAAAGCGTATCCTAATCAATGCATTGCATGCTTTTACTAATTTGTTTCTTCATTTCGGGACTTAACCATCATAACGACCAATCGTTGTGGCCAATAGTTCCAGAAAGGTACAGCACCGTGAGTCAGGCGCGTTACTTATGTTTCACCCGGAGGATGCTCAGCTTGGACAAGTAGTAAGAAACTCGAGCTACTAACCACTCTTCCCTCACAGTACGGGAGGACGTGAATTTTGGAATTATGCATCGGGTAATAGGAAACGTGTGTTATGATGTGGGAAACCATCCTCTGTATTATTTCCTATAACTGATAGGGCTTATATTTGAACTAGACGAAAGGAAGAGTGCAGTCTTGGTTATCTCGTACCAAGAGTCAAACATGAAATAGTATCATCCCTTTTTCGGGAAAAGATAACGTGCTATTCAATACACTGTTAAAAATGTTGTTGTAGGTTTCACCAAGAACGTGTGATACACCATTTTCTAAGAAACGATATACCAACGAGTGGAGCAAACAATACCCAACAACATGGTGAAACCTTGCACCATAGTGCAGTGCACCCTGGTACCATAACGTGGTGCAATGACACACCATGTTGTTATGCTTTGCTTGCACCACATAATGATGTACCTTTTCTAGAAAGTGGTGCATCACCACTTTTTGGTGCAACCTACCACAAAATGTTTAACAGTGCAGATGACATTGCGATTGATTGCAAGGTGGAATTACCAGTACACCAGTGGATCATCATCATCATCATCATCATCATCATTGTCAACCATTATCAATCCCCTGCTGGGCGAAGGTCTTCCCAAGTTTCCTCCATTTCGGCTGTCCATCGATGGTCTGTCCTTCTGGCAGTATGTCCAGCCCATTGCCATTTCAGGGATTTAACTCTGATCATGATGTCTTCCACTCTTGTCATTTTTCGGATCCACGAGTTCCTCTTTTTATCTCTCCTGCTTACACCAAGCATGCACCTCTCCATGCTGCTTTGAGTTGTCTGCAGTCTTTGTATGTCTCTTTTAGTCAAGGCCCACGTCTCTGCACCATACATAAGCATTGGAAGGATGCATTGATCAAACACTTTTCTTTTAAGACATAATGGCATATTGCTCTTGAAGATTATGCTGTTTCTTCCAAAAGCTTTCCAGGCAAGTTTTGTACGCCGATTAATTTCTTCATCAATGTGACCCTCACTTGATATCTGCTTTCCAAGATAAACTTACGTGTCTGTTATTTCCAGCTTTTCTCCAACAATCGAAAAATCTTCATTTTTTGTAAAAGCATTGATCATCACTTTTGTCTTCTGAAAGTTCATTTTCAATCCCACTTCTTTACTCTTGTCAGCAAGTTCCTGGATCATACTCTGCAGCTCTGATGCGGTAGTTGCAAAAATGACTGCGTCATCAGCAAAACGAAGGTGGGTTAGATAATCTCCATTAATCTTTATTCCTTTGTTTTCCCAGTTCAGTGATTGAAAGACATTTTCCAATGTGGCATCAAAGAGCTTCGGAGATATGGTGTCACCTTGTCTCACTCCCTTTCCAATTTTTATGTGTGTTGTACTTTCAAACAGCCGAATCTTTGCACTTGCATTTTCATAGATGTTATTAATAATATTAATGTATGCATCTTCAATACCGCAGGATTTCAGAGCCATTGTAACTGCTGATGGTTTTACCGAATCAAAGCCCTTTTCATAATCGATAAAAGCCATGCATAATGGAAGTTCATATTCCCTCGCTCTTTCAATTAGTTCTCTCAATACGTGGATATGATCTATTGTGCTGTAGCCACTCCTGAATCCAGCTTGTTCTCTCGGTTGAGCCATGTTCAGTGTTACCTTCAAGCGGCGTGAAAGAACTTTAGTGAAGATTTTATAAACCACTGATAGGAGGATGATAGGTCTGTAGTTCCTGAGATTCTCAATGTCACCTTTTTTATGTAGCATGATCATTGTAACGTTGTTCCAATCCTCAGGAAATTTTCCCTTCATTAAGGCATCGAGTGAAAATTTGGGCGAGTACTGTTTCGATTTCTCCACTTGCTTCTTGTATGATGTCTACAGTAATTCCATCTTCTCCTGGAGCTTTTCCCCGCTTCATGTTCTTGATTGCATGTGCAACTTCTGCTGGAAGGACTGGAAGAACTCTGGTACTGGTACCTTTCATGATGTCTGGAGTACATGTATCATCCCTTTCATATAATTTGGAGTAGAAATCTTTCACTCTTGTCAAAATTTCGCCTCTATTTCTTGTTACAGAACCATCTTCTTTTCTCAGTGCCATAATCTGTTTTTTCCGCTTACTGAGATGTCCCTTTGCTATCTTTAGGCTTTGGTTGTTTTCAATTGCTTTCCTCACTAGTTCACAGTTGAATTATTTCCTTACGTTTTCAGTGATACTTTTTCGTACTATCTTGCATAGCTCTATGTATTCCACTTTGGAAGTCACATCTTCTTTAGTTGTCCTCATCACTCTTTTTTTTTTTGCATCAACATTTTCGTTTTTCCTGATAATTTGTTCACATGCAATTTGTTCTTAGACCCAGCTAATTTTGTTGCTGTTTCCCTAAGAGCTTTGGTTACTTTTCTGTTAACTTCAGAAATATCCACTTCTTCCGATGTTAGGCCTTCTAAAGCAGAGAATCTGTTCTTCAGTTCCAATTTGAAGGTATTATGGTGTTTTTTAAGGTTGGTTATGTCAATACATTTTGTTTGTCTTATGAGCTTGCTACGTTCGAGTTTAGTGTTGAGGTGCATCTTACATCTCACCAATCTATGGTCACTACCTGTGTTGAACTTGTTTAGCACACTGCAGTCTTCAATGACGAATTTTTTGTTACACATAATAAAATCAATTGCACTTGTGGTCCCATTTGGATGTCTCCATGTCCATTTCCTGTGTGGCTTTTTCTTGAAAAAGGAGTTCAAGATGAAAAATCCTTCTGCCTCTGCAAACTCAACGAGAGTATTTCCACGCTGGTTTCTGTTGTCGTGACCGAATTTACCTACTGAAGTTTCATTCTGTTGCTGTTGCCCCATTTTTGCATTGAAATCTCCCATAATTATTTTCAAGTGTTGCTTACCTTTATTATTTAGATGACGAATTTCCTCATAAAATTCTTCAATTTCTTCTTCAGGATGACTTATGGTTTACTAAAATGGAATTTAGTAGTAACTATATTTTAAAACAGTATAAGGACCCAGGTGGAAAGGAGGGGTACAGCAGTGAAGGTTTGGTGTCTGGAACTCCGTGCCTCTCGTATTCTTGCCTTATGCCTCACTAACTGTGCGAGTTGAGCAGAGAATCTGCCACAAACTCGGGCACACATCAGCTGAAACAATTCAAATTATTAGAAAGGCTTTAGGTGATGAAGCTACGGATGCAGCACAAATCAAGTAGTGATATCGGTGCTTAAACGCTGAATGAAGGTATTTTGAGAGTGGAGACAGCTGAGTAAGCCCCTTTCAGCAGCTGGAACCCAGAAATCATCGAGAAAGTGCGTGCTGTGAACAAACTGTAAAAAGAGAGAACTACCAGGCAGTTCTCCGTCGCCCTACGGAATACAGCAGTGTGGCAAAAAAGACCTGCGCTGTGGCAGCAAGGTTACAGGAAGCTGCACCATGCATATGCCTAGCTTATTCGTCTCACCTCAGTCAGGCCTTTTTCGGAAAAACACCGGATCCTACAATGGAGGCAAACCCCATAATCTCCAGATTTGGCTCCTTGCGATTTCTGGCTGTTGCTAAACACCGTGGGGATGATAAAGAAAACACCGTGGGGATGATAAAAAAGAATGCGATACAGCGCCTATTGGCGATTCCTAAAGGTATCGAGCCTACAGCTCGGTAAAAATTCACTCCTACGCACTATAGTCCACGTTGGCGCGTCACGGAGTCTCGGCGCAGTGCTCTTTCTAGATTAGGCAAAAATTGCAGTCTGATACTTTTAATCCGCATATTCCCTCATTTCTTTCTTTCATATTCTTCTCTTTAGGTGAATTAATTTCATATAGGCCATCACGTTATTAATAAATAATGATATTATTTTAGTATTGAACGTCGCCGGCTCTATTTAACAATGCAGCTGAAAGTCTGTTTGAAAGCATTTCTCGAAACCTTCAAGGGAGTTCTGGTTACACGAGCTCACAAACTGATTGAATAAATATGTATGCTACTTAATTTGAAGCTCAGCATGATACCACAAAACGAGAAAGAGGTAGAGTAAGATGTATTTCTGGTCTATGTTTTAATACTTAAGGGAATTCCTTTAGGACAGTGATTTATTTCATGAAGAGCTATACTTTGGTACTATATTATTGCTGTCATAGCAGAACTGCAGTTAATCGATGAAGATCCGAGATTCTTTCACCTCATGGTGAAAATTCATGGCGCGAAACCGTGACCCGCAAGTAATCTGTCAATTTGAGCTGTCCTTCGGTTCCCGCTCACGAAATATGACGAGCGAACGCAACATAGTAGAACAAAAAGTTCTGAAGTAGATGTGATTCCGCCGCCTTGAATAATACTAGGAGAGATATTTCCTTTCTACCTCAAAGCGATAGAGACATTTTCCAGTAGTACTTTATTTTAAGTTAAAAATGGAATTTCCCCCTCTGCATGTCTTTTGAATAAAGAAAAACCCAAAGCTCATGCTATTCTTAGTGTGTTTCCGTCTCTAGGCATCAAACCTCTGAGTCCATTGTTTGGATTAAAAAAAATGTTTTGGATTTTGTGATTTATGAAAACAGTGATTCATACTTCGTTCTTTTTCTGATACACAATCCTGCTTCCTTTTGTTTGTTCAACCACCACCAAGAGTCGATCTGAGGGCTATATCCAGGCTCTGGTCCTGATTATAGGGAAAATCAGGGTTATAGGAAAGGGAAAATATCCAAGGCCGTGGGACAAGCAAATAACCCATGCTTCATCCTGGACGCTGACACGAGCCCAGCTCAGGCAACTGGTCAGCTACATGCGAGGTCGATACATACGTACATACTGGTCGATACATACATACGTACTGGTCGATAGATACGTACCTACTGGTTGATACATACGCACCTACTGGTCGATGCATACGTACACAATGGTCAATACATACGTACATACCAGTCGATAAATACGTACATACTGGTCGATAGATGCGTACATACTGGTCAATACATACGAACGTACTGGTCGATACATACGTACATACCAGTCGATACATACGTACACACCAGTCGATACATGCGTACATACTGGTCGATACTTACGTACATCCTGGTCGATATATGCGTACATACTGGTAGATACATACGTACATACTGGTCGATACACATACGTACACTATGTATCGACCACTGTAGTGACCAGTCTTGTTTAAAGGAAGTGAAAATGCAATCTTGATCCATACCACTATTCCAAAAATTTGATCGAAATCTTATTTTTAATTTAGCAGCTCTCACTGTGACGAATATTTTTGCCTGTATTGGAAGTGAAAACATGAGTGGTCAGATGCTTTATTCAACCCAAGTGGCAGAAAAGAAAAGTAGAGGAAGCCCGAGGAAATAGTAGGAAAACCAAATTCAGGAATGGCTTCATGAAAAAAAGATGCCGCCCCGGTGGCGCAGTGGTCTAAGGCGCTGGCCTCTGATCATTCGTCCGTAAGGGGTCCGGGTTCGAATCCCGGTCAGGCATGGATGTTGTGTTTGTCTTACGGCACTGGCTCTCTCCCTTCCCTGGAACCAGTGACTCTAAATTAGGGACGGGCGACTGCTTATAGCCCATTGAGTTGCTCACGGTGGTCGTTAAACCTCCAATCAAAAAAAAAAAAAAAAGATAATTAGTATGAAGTACGAAAGGTCTTGTGTGAGACGTGTGATAAATTTCAGCGAAACCTCGGGTTGTGTACCAAGATCGCTGTAAATCGAGATGCTAGATGCATTAATAGTCAGCAAAAGTACACCAACATCATTAACTTTGATTTAACAGTTGATTTCCTGTTAGGATGTTTAATTTAATACTACTTGTATCGAAGGGTAAATATAAGGAAATATAGCACTGTCTCATATAAGCGAAGTAACTATCAGAAGAACGACAAAGTTTGTTTCAAATAAGGAAGACCTAAGAACTTATTACCTTTGGTAGTATTGATTACAGAGCTATTTAATGTACTATACACACAACTACAGGGATTTATCAAAATAATAGAAACACCGACTGCGACTGCAGTACACGTAATGCGCCGTATGCAAATCACAGGGACGACGTCACCCGCAATATGAGGTATACAAAAGGATGCAGTACGATGTCAGCTATCAAGTAGCGGTGCATAGTCGCAGATGAAATAGCTGTTGTTGAGTAATTATCGACAATGTCATGTATCAATGACCTCAAAAAAGACCTGATCATTGCTGCCATCTTACCGAAGCTTAAGTTACTAGAACAGCAGAAATAGTAGAGGTAACCCGAGGAACTGCATCGCAGATTATCAATGCCTATCAAAAAGGACACGGCGTTGCCTCCAAATGTGCAAATTATGGTCGACATACGAAGATGTCAGATAGGGATATGGGAACAAGCACGAGACTATGGCACTGCAAATAGCAGCAGAGACTATGACTACAAGACTATGGAAGCACATACTCGGAAGCACAAGACTATGTCTATACGCGGAACAAAAGACTATGACCATACGCGGAAGCACAAGACTATGACAATACGCGGAAGCACAAGACTATGGCACTGCAAATAGCAGCAGAGACTATGACTACAAGACAACGGAAGCACATACGCGGAACCACATACGCGGAAGCACAAGACTGGCACATCAAATAGCAGCAGAGACTATGACTACAAGACTATGGAAGAACATGCGCGGACGCACAAGACTATGACTATACGCGGAAGCACAAGACTGGCACAGAAAATAGCAGCAGAGACTATGACTACAAGACTATGGAAGAACATGCGCGGAAGCACAAGACTATGACTATACGCGGAAGCACAAGACTATGACTATACGCGGAAGCACAAGACTGGCACAGCAAATAGCAGCAGAAACTATGACTACAAGACTATGAAAGAACATGCGCGGAAGCACAAGACTATGACTATACGCGGAAGCACAAGACTGGCACAGCAAATAGCAGCAGAGACTATGACTACAAGGCTATGGAAGGACAAGCGCGGAAGCACAAGACTATGACTATACGCGGAAGCACAAGACTATACGCCGAAGCACAAGACTATACGCCGAAGCACAAGACTGGCACAGCAAACAGCAGCAGAAACTATGACTACAAGACTATGGAAGAACATGCGCGGAAGCACAAGGCTATGACTATACGCAGAAGCACAAGAATATGACTATATGCGGAAGCACAAGACAATGACTATACGCGCGGAAGCACAAAACTATGACCCTGCAAATATCAGCAGAGTCTATAACTACAAGAATATGGAAGCGCATACACGAAAGCACAAGACTATGGCACTGCAAACAGCAGCTGAGTTGAACACCATTCAGAATTATTCCACTTCTGTCATAACAGTTCGTCGGGAACTCCATCGTACCGGTACTTGTGGCCATGCTGCAATCCACAAACTTCTGATTAGAAACATCAATGCAACAAAACGTGTAATGTGGTGCAAGGCACATAAAACTACTATAAACTACTATGCTAAAGGTCAGTAATGTGTCATGTGGTCTGAAGTAGCTTACCACCCCGACTATGGATCATGGAGGTGGACCTCTGATGCTGTGGAGTGCAATATCATGGCATTCCTTAGGGCCATTGGTTATTCTGCAGGGTCATGCCACATTTGCAAAGTACGAATCCATTCTTATGGGGACCACCTACACTCAAAGTTTTACGCATTCTTCCCTAATGACTTCTCCTAGTTTCAAGCAGATAATGCACTCGTGCGTTGTGCAAAACATGTTGACGCAGAACATGAGGACGAGGTACAGCAGCTACCCTGACCACTTTAGTCTCATGTCCTCAGTGTCCCTGAACATTTCTGGGAATATCTGGAGCGGAAGATCAGATCTCTCGTTCCCCCTCCTACATCACTGGCACAGATGGGACGTATTTTACAGGAAGAATAATCACAAATTCCATTATCGTGCGCGCATGACTTGTATAAGTCTATTACAAGTCAAATTGCTTCATTCTGAATGAAGCCTGAGGTGGGCTTACAGCTTATTGATAAAAAGTTCTCCACAAACAGTAAATCTTCCATTATTCTGATAAACCTCAGTATATTCATGAATGTGGAATACTTAACACTCATATTCCAAATTCAGGAACTTAATTGTATTTCATCATAAACAACTTTAGAACACCCTGAGTCTGAAACTAAAACAACAGCTGTTTATATTTTTTCACCAACGAAATTTACTCACGAACAAGGAGAGCGTGACAAATTGGATATTGTGTTTCATGCGACCAAGTACGTGCGCTCTCTCTGTAAGCAATCCATTATTATACACTGAACAGAACTCCATCTGCGATAACGTCTTAGTGATACATATGTATATATGCATGCGTGAAAGTTGTTTGAAATTGTTTTTAGGAGGACATTGATCTTGTAGGGATAACTGTTCCAGTTTTCTCTTTAACTATGACAGTTAAGTGTTAACGAAAGCAGCTTTTCTGGTGCTTAGAATCCAAGATCTAATTCTGTGCAAGACATGATTACTCTGGTCAGTGACTTTAAGTTACAGAGGGGCTATTAGTATTATAATTCTTGCGTAAGAAAGACGCCGGAAATGTTCCGGAAGCAGTGCCGGAATACAATTTTTCAGTCGCTATGCGTTGTTTAAAAAATAACGTGGAAAGAGTGATGACATCGTCCATTTACATTATCTCCACGTATTTGATATATATTAACCATTTCTATCGCCCTTTGAATTTATCAGCTACAATTAAAATAGCTGTTGCGTTAAATGCCACCAGATGACGACATCTCAGTTGCTGAGACCATCAATACGCATTCGTGTGGTCAGATGCTGACTGATAAACCACGCATTGCGCTGAGAATTGTTGGCGCTGTAGCGTAAATTCGAACGCACTCTACTAGTTATCGAGAGTTCTGGGGTTCGTTCCCAGCAGTGCCGGAATACAATTTTTCAGTCGCTATGCGTTGTTTAAAAAATAACGTGGAAAGAGTGATGACATCGTCCATTTACATTGGGACACCAATAAAATTAAAAGTAAAAGCTATGCTTTCAATAAGAAGCAGAAAAAACAGAAACTACATTACTACTTGTTTTCCTTAATTTTCCATTTTCTCTCCTCACAGCTAAAAGGAATATTTTTTTTTTCATGATAATATTACTATAAAAAAAATCCCACCTCACAAACTGCATTATAGATACTAGTCGTAGAACGAGCATTTTTATTTTTTATTTACCATCAGTAAGTTTCCCATAAAAACATAAATTTCTGAAAACTGCAGAAATGTGGTAAAGGGAAACGAAGAACATGAAACATGTCGAGTGAAGGAAAAAGAAATTCCTTTTCTTATAATGCTTTCTAAATGCAAAATTCACAAACCTTTACGTTAGTCAACGCTTAGAGACAGGGGACGCTTTACAGGAATGAAATATACTGAGCTTTAAATATTTATAGGTACCACAGCATTTCTTAAAATAACAACAATTCTACATCTTCAACAGAAGAGAAAACACGGTCGACCCTTCTTGACTGTCAATACTTCCTTCCGTTGCTGAATGTATTACAAAGAAAAAGAAGAAAAAACGATGCAAGTCTACCATAAGAAACTTCATGAAAGTTAAAACATTTGTATCAGTGAAAGAATTTACTGGAAGCGCACCTGTGTCATGTTTTTCAAAATTTACATATTAGAATTCATAAAATGATATGTAAAAGTATGCAGTGCGAAACATTTAGTGGTTTTGAGAAGCAAAAGTAATAAAACTCAGAAAGTTTCTGTACAAACTTCCCACTGGAAATTACTGAAATAAATTTTAGCCGTTGTGAAAATACATACAATATAAACAAGGACAACCGTATCCAACGCTGATATTCAGAAATTTCAGCATAGGATTATTTGATGGTTAACTTCGTTGCTGGAGATAAGAATCGAGAATTCAACAGTTTTCCCCGGGCATAGAATGCTTTATTTGTAGCTATGAGACATATTTTTATTTCCGTCGAGACATCTTTGGTGCAAGTAACAGTAGAACCCAGGAATTTAAAGCTGTCAACCCTATCAAATGTGTGACCATTGTTACTCAACCAGTTACACTCAAGTGTGAAAATAACTCGGAGTGAAATCAGGGGTGTGTGGAGGATTGAGTCGCTCTTCAGACCATGCTTCTGAATGGTTTCCGGTGTCACACACGAAATGTAAGGCACTTCTGAAACGCTTCATTTACGAGTTGCGTTGAATCTCCAGAAGACAGACTAAAAATAAGTTTCACCTCAATATAAACATCACAAAGATTAAAGATTTCCTAAGGTTTCGATCACTTTTGCTTTTTGTAGCGGAGAAGTTGTTTGCGTACTCCAAAGAAACCTAGTTTTCACTCTTGAAAATTTCATTTGAACATGCTGCCAGTGGCGTAACTACCACCCCCGCAGCTCCCGCATCCGCGGGGGCGCAGGTAACGAAATGGCGTACTGCAGCTGCTAGTTATATTTTTATGAAAAAATTCCAACACGCACAATAATTAACCCAATGATTCATATTTCGATTTAAGATATATTTAACTTTGCCTAAATAAATGCCTTGTGTCAATTTTAAAGCACCGAATGTCCTGCAGATTGAAAGTGTTCGGCTCTTCGGGTTGTAATACGATTGCTCTCCAATCGCCCCCCTCTCTCTGTCTGGGCTGCTGAGGAAAAGCGCGAGGCAACAGTGACATTCCCCGTGGAGAATGTGAGAAAATAGTCAATTACCTAGGATTACGTGCACGACAGGCGTCAACATATATTCACAGCAGCCGCACATCTACCATGTGTAAGAGGGTGATTTCTTCAAGTATTTATTTTAGTTTTGGACAAAGCAATTACATGTATTGTCAAATCTATTACTTAAAAAGTTAAAACTACAGGGCTCTGGGTGCCACCATCAATTTTGCATACACTCTCCTTAACTTCCTAACCCCCCGCCCCTCCCCAACATTATTGTGCTTAGGGGTGCTGAAGTTGATCTGGGGGGGGGCGCACGTTGTGGTAGTTACGCCACTGCATGCTGTAACTGTAACACTATTCTTGTTGGAAGCGGCAAACCAATAACACTTTGTATGCTATTTGAGGGAGCTTTAGTTTAAAGCAGTTATTTAGTCGATGGATTGAGACGGAATTATATTATTATATTGGTTGGTTTTTCCCAACTTTTTCGCCACTAAAGAGGGAGTTGGAAATTCTATTACAGAGTAAAATATTGCAGTGATATACAGGGTGTCCATAAGGTCTTTCCCACATTACAAAAATTAATATAAAATGTTTTACAGGTACATAAAAGGGATTGCACGACAATGATGGTGCACAAGTAAAGTTTTTTTTTTTCCAGTGTCAGTATACCTTCACATGGGCGCCATTTGTGGCCTGGACGATATCTAAGAGATATTCGATTTCACGCCATATTGTGTTTAACATCTCAGCAGAGACAAAACCATTGACGTCCGTCATTCTGCTCTTCAACATGTCGACATCCGGAACACTGCTACAGTAAACTTGGTCTTTTACATAATCCCACAGGAAAAAGGCTAGAAGGGTTATTTCGAGCGATCGAAGTGATCATGTCATGGGATCATTGCGGCCAATTCATCTGTACGGAAATGTGGCATTCAGGAACTCAAGAACCATTATTGACCAACGCGGTGGGGCACCGTCTTGTTGGAAAATAACCGAAGGTTGGAGTGCATGCAGCTGAGGTGCTACAAAAAGTTCCAGCATGTGCTGGTACACGTTACATGTTACCGTGGGCTCTATAAAAAAGAAGGGTCCGATGATTTTTTCAGGTATCAGGCCTCATCGTACGTTCACTTTCGGCCTAGTTCTCTGTTGTTCGATTACATAATGGGAAATTTTCTGATCCCCATATTCTCACATTGTGCCTATTTACTGCACCAGAGACGAGGAATGTGGCTTCATCTGAGAAACAGACACGGTGCAGATAATCACTATCATGAACTATACCCTGCAAACAACTCGGTCGCAAATGGAGTACGACGAGGTCGGTCATCAGGCTGAAGAACTTGAACGACCTGTACCTTATAAGCCTACAGATGAAGACGTTTGTGTAAAATTATGTGAACCGTTGCTCGGGCAATCCCAGTTGCCAATGAAGCACGACGAATGGATTTCCTGGAGCTTCGCAGAAATGTCTCCTCAACAGCTGCAGCTGTCTCTTGTGTAACCGGTGGTCGTCCCGGTCGGGGTAGATAGCCAACACTACCCGTCGCTTTAACCTTTTCATACCAAGCTGTCATGCTTTTTTGATTAGGTGGTGATTGCCTGTACTCTTTTCTAAAACGACGATTGAGAGTAATCGCCGAATTGTTTTCAACACGCAGGCCGCTTTTTCTTGCATGGACGCCATTATCGATGAAATGCTCCTCTTATTCAGCAGTAGCGCTCACCTAAAGAACAGAAAAGAAAATACTTTTTGAGTGCTGCTATATTATGTTGCCAACCATTTTATTTTAATTTACATAGATTTTTTGAAATAATTTTTGTAATGTGGGAAAGCCTTTATGGACACTCTGTATTATATACACTGCTGGCCACCCAAAATGCAACACCAAGAAGGAAGCATCCGATTGGCCTGAAATTCGCAGCATGCAAACGATTAGCATTGCAGGGCATATACAAATCATGTACACCCGGCACGCTACCAAGAAGCACTATAAGAAGGGTGCACAGAAGGCGGGGTGTAAGTAGTGGAAGTGTGTTGTGCAGCCGGACCTGTGGGTGGGAAGCTTCCTAATGCCTCGTCGCAGAATACGGCAGTCATTCTAGTGCGTTTCGGAGTTCAACAGAGGACGAATAGTGGCTTATCGCGACAGCGGTTTATCGTAGCGAGACATCGGCGCCCGTGTGGGACGACATCCAGTCACAGTGAGGCGAGTATGGATTCGGTGGGTGCAGGAGGGACGGACGGACCGACGTGAGCGATTGTCGCAGCCGCGGTACACCACCGAACGAGAGGACCGGCATGTTGTGCGGCGAGTATTGACGGCTCGCACCGCCACATCACGAACGTTAGCGCAGGAATTAGGGTGTGTTGCGCAACAACCTGCGTCAGTGCGTACCGTTCGACGTCGCCTGCAGAAGCGGGGACTTGTCGCACGGCGCCCATTGCTCCGATTACCATTGACGTTACACAACCGGCGAGTGTGGCGGCAGTGGGCCGTTGAACGTCGCACCTGGACTACGGAATGGCACGACATTGCGGACGAATTCCACTTCTGCCTGCAACACCATGATGGTCACATCCGCGTGTGGCTGCTCCGCGGTGAGAAACTTTATGACGCTTGTATTATGCATCGCCATACCGGTCCGTCCCCTGGCGTTATGGTTTAGGACGCAATTCGATATGACACTCGCACCCCTCTGGTACGCATCGCCAGTACACTCAACAGCCACCGCACCATCTCCGACGTTTTGGAGCCTGTAGTCCTTCCTTACCTGCAGGACCTGCCAGAGGCCACGCTTCAAGAGGACAATGCGCGCCTGCTTGTGGCACGCATCGTGCAACAATTCTTCACGGCTCACCAGGTGTCATTGCTGCCGTGGCCCGCCTGTTCTCCCGATATGTCGCCCATCGAACACGTTTGGTCGCTGATTGGCAACCGAGTGGCCCGGCAAGCACCACACGCGGCTACGCCTGATGAACTGTGGCAACGTGTGGAAGCAGCCTGGACCGACATACCCCAAGCCCGCATACAAAGCCTCTTTCGTTCGATGCCGGGGCGTGTAGCGGCCGTTATTGCCAGCCATGGGGGCCACTCGAACTATTGTTGTCTGCGTGTTCCGCAAGTCGCACGGGCCTGTAACCTCAATCGCTTCATCTTTGTATCTGTTGTTATGTGACCAGTAAATCTGGCTTTGCTATCTCGTGTCCTTCTTGGTGTTGCATTTTGGGTGGCCAGCAGTGTTTATAAAGTTATATATTACTTATATATAACCTACAATTTAGAAAATCTGGGTACGCAGTTTATTGCCCTTCGCAGGAACGCGATAAGGAAAAACCAGAGGACTTTGAGATAAACCATGGGAAAGAATTTTCTTAATTGATAAGTTTTACTGAGCTGAGAAATTTCATTCATCGTCGTATTAAATTTCATGATGCGTCGTCGTGAAAACGTCATGAGTGTGAAACGACGTGATGGGTTTGAAACTTCTTTTGTTAACATAGTAAACGAGAAAAAAAACATTCTTTGATCCTTCTCAGTGCGAATTGACTTTATCTTTATCGATATGTCTTCCCCAACCCTTCTGCAGACGCCTGATCAGCGGTGATCCATGAAGTTAATGTTTCTCCCATCCAAAAATGGGAACACCCGTGGTCGTTATTCAGACTCAAAAAGAACCCCAAATCCGTTCAGCTACAATAATATATCATGCCAACTGAAAATCGTTTTTACTCTGTCTTTTTGAGTGAATTACTGATCATGAAATGCAAAATAGTAGCCATATGCTGTGCGTGAAATTTTTGAGAAGTTTCTTATTTTATAAATTTTTTCGAACATTCTGGAGAAACCCTTTCCTAGTAATTATTTCCGAAGTTACGAAGTACAAGGGGCATCCTAAAAGTAGTGCCTCCACCTTAATAACTTTTGAAATTTTGAAGTGATTTTAATAACACTGCACTGACATGTGTACTACAGTATGATATGTTACCAATGTAGGAACAAATGTGTTTCAGAACTGGAAATAAAGATCATGAATGACAGAGAACAGCAGCGAGCCATAATTGAATTCCTGGAGAAAGAGGAATGTGAGGCTCCAGAAATCCACAGAAGACTCCTGGCGGTGTATGGATAAGCTACAATCGATATCAGTAATGTCAGAAGATGGATGAAGAGGTTTCGAGAAGGAAAACGTTCAGTGTCTGACAAACAGACAACGGAGTGGAAGACTCGCAACTGCAGTGACAGATGCCAACAGGCAAGAAGTGAAAGATCTCATCACAGCTGATCGTTGTGTCACCATCCAGGAGTTGCAACTATAAACAGTGCTCACTATGTAGAGATATTGAAGAAGATAAAGGAAGATATCAGAAGGAAAAGACGTGACATTCCACTTCATAGTGTTGTTTTACACCATGATAACGCACGTCCCCACACCTCAATAGAGACTTCACTGGCTGTTGCCAAAATGGGGTAGACGGTGATGCTCCAACACCCCTACAGTCCTGATTTGGCTCCCTCAGAATTTTACCTTTTGTCTCTTTGAAGAACACCCTTAGCGGGGAACGTTCGACGATGTGATAGGCATTAAACTGGCTGTGTACTCATGGTTTAAACGGCAGCCTCAGGAATTTTTCCAAAAGGGATTTCGCCAATAGGTTCAAAGATGGCGGAAATGTAGAGAAAGTGATGGATAATACTTTGAATTGGCTAGCATTATTAACAATATGTCCAAGTATTCTGCCACCAAGTTTCAGATTTTTGCTGCTACAAATAAAAATCTTGTGAGGGACGAGGTATTACCTTCAGGATGTGCTTTTTAAAACAAAAGAACAAACAATTTGGCATTTTCTCAGCGGGATACAATTTGAGATTTAGATGAACTTGTATTAGGTCGAATATCGTTGTTGTGCTTACCTGTTGCTTCATGGAAAGACGCCTTCCGGGATGGCTAGAAGTTGGATCGTTTGTTTCACGCGTGCGGTAAACGGTGAACTTATTTCTACAAGCTGAGGAAATTCAAAAGTTGCATTCCGAGATTTTTACTCGAAAAACACTTACCACAGACACGGAATAAAAAGAAACGCGAAACGGCAGCAGTGAGTATGGGGATGTCCCACCCTCTCAATTTTCTTTGCTTCGTCGGACTCTTGAAAACTGTAGAACGAAGCGATTGCTGACAACACTGCAAAGCAACTATCCCAATATTACCTGAAAATCTCATAAACAGATGCTATTTCCATTTCCTTGTAAATAACTAAAAATAGTGCATCACATTTCTTCAGTAACTTATTCGTTTTTACTATGGTCAGAAGTTGGTTTTACTACGCAAAAAGATATGAAAGAAAATAAGTTGAAGTGTTTTCTCTTGGGATGTGTGGGTTAAATCACTCTGACGAGCTCCTAAGCTTATGAGGAGTCGTTCACCTCTCATGATTTAGCGTCACTAGTTTAGAGAGAGAGAGAGTGAGAGAGAGAGAGAGAGAGAGAGAGAGAGAGAGAGAGAGAGAGAGAGAGAGAGAGAGAGAGAGAGAGAGAGAGAGAGAGAGAGAGAGAGAGAGAGAGAGAGAGAGAGAGAGAGAGGAAAGAGAGAGAGAAAGAGGGAGAGAGAGAAAGAGAGAGAGAAGGAGAGAGAGAAAGAGAGAGATAATGAAGAAGAGAGAAAGAGAGAGAGAGAGAGAAGGAGAGAGAGAAAGAGAGAGAGAGAGAGAGAAAGAGAGAGAGAAAGAGAGAGATAATGAAGAAGAGAGAAAGAGAGAGATAATGAAGAAGAGAGAAAGAGAGAGAGAAGGAAAGAGAGAGAAGGGGAGGAAACAAAAGGCCCCCACGAGGTCTGACGAGCTCTCTCATCCTGACGACTGAACACAAAAAATGTCCAAAAACAAAGCAAGCCAGACACACACCATACAACCCTTTCAGGAGGTGAAAATTATAATAATAAGAACATCACGAAACTGATTCAGGATAATAAGTATTGTTCAAGTTTTCCTTCAAACAAATTATAATTATTAATAGCCAACAATTGTGGTAGAAGCGAATTCCGAATCTGCGAACCAACATAATTAATTAAAGTTCTAGAACGTTTGTGTAAAGAGAAACAAGAGATCAGTGAGGTTTTATGTCTAGTTGAGTAAGAATGGATAGGAACAATTAAAGAAATTAAGGTAGATAATAAGTCATTCTTTACCCTAGGAGTTGGAAAGGAGAAACCTGAAAGTCTGAATTGCAACAGTCTCAAAAATCTGTTTTGTAATCTCTGGAGTTTAGTTAAGTTATAATTGGTAGTCGAGCCCCAGACCGAAATACAATACGAGAAGTAGAGATAACTTAAAGTGTAATAAAGTAAAATCATAATGTTCGGAGACAGAAAAGCCATTACTCCCCCAGTGATTCAAATATTTTGAGAAATTAGGGAAACAAGATAATCAATGTGAGAGTTAGATTTAAAATCCGACTTAATGTGAGAGTTAGATTTGAGATCCCACTTTGATATTTAAGACTTTGTACAACCTCAACCTGTGTGTTATTTAAAATTATAGATTGTATAGGGTTGGTATTCCGA
Source organism: Macrothele yani (assembly GCA_039090855.1). Classification (NCBI taxonomy): domain Eukaryota; kingdom Metazoa; phylum Arthropoda; class Arachnida; order Araneae; family Macrothelidae; genus Macrothele; species Macrothele yani. The sequence goes on along the minus strand of CM077024.1, from coordinate 158,957,149 downwards.
CCATAGGAGAAAATTAAAATATTTGTTTTCTTAACGTTAATAGTAGGAGAATTACAGATAAACCAATTGACCGCAGTGAGAAAATGATTTTGTAATATCTGAATCAATAAGTCAATTTTGTTACCATAAATAAGTAGAGTTAAATCAATTTCGTTACCATTATCAGCATACAGAGTTAGGTCAGCGTCATGAAGTTGTAAGCCTAAATCTGTTATATAAATGTTAAACAATAAAGGGGAAAGAATAGAGCCCTGGGGGACCCCTGATAAAAGTAATTGGCGATTAGATTTGATGTTGTCAATCTCTGTATATTGATACCGATCGGAAAGGTAACTTCTTAAGAGTTGGAAAACTGAGCCCTAATACCAAGATTGTAAAGTTTATTTAACAAGACCCTATGATTTAAAATATTAAAAGCTTTGGAAAGATCAATAAATAAACCCATAGATTAATTAAAGTTTAATAGATTAATCTGAAATTTTATTTTTTAAATACAATAAATTTATAGCAGTTGAAGAGAAAGGAATAAAACCAAAATGATTTTTTTTATTAAATAACTGATATTTATTTAAAAATGAGAAAAACTTTCCAAATAATATTTTCTAAAAATTTTTGCAAAAATAGGAACTTTTGCAAAACGTTTTTGGACGGTTATTATTAACGTCCAAAATTTGGCTTCTCATGTTTATTGTTTACGGGTGAGATTTCATGGTTTACAACTGGTGTGAAAGAAAAGGAAATGTGTGCGTCGGGAAAATATACGAGAGGTACAGACATTGACATCAGTACATACAAAGGCCGATCCATAAAAATTGAGAGTAATAGTTTTTGAGCTGGCAACAGCGCGAAGGGGAAAAATAACCACGCAGACGACTAATTAAATTAAGGAAGTATCTATGGCAACAGTTATTAGCCGTGGCAGAAGATTCTGGTTTTGTTATTGCGCAGTAGTTTAAGGTACGTCTGCATTTCGCCATACAGCTATGGCGGTGAGTGATTCAGAGTTGAGAAGTGAAATGCGTTGTGCGATAAAAGTTTGCTAACGTTTGGGTAACATGGCTCCAGAAACAGTTGATTTAATTGAAAAAGATTACAAATATTAATGTGTGGGTAAGTCAACGATATTTAGATGACACCATGATTTCAAAAAAGGGCGTTTGTCGGCAGCACTCGTTCCTAGGTTTGGTAGACTTGAAAGTGTTGTTACGGAGCTGTTTTGGCAATCCTGCAAGAAGATCGACGAATGACGTGTGAAGACATAGCGGTGTCAACTAATATTTCAAAAACTTCGGCATTCCGCATTCTACGCGACAAATTACTGCTGCGTCGTGTGTGTTCCAGATGGGTACCTCATCACCTGACGAGAGAACAATTGTTAGCCGGAGTTCAGGTGTGTCATGAGTGGAAACAAATGATTGCAAAGAATGCAAACTTTATAAACACTGTAGTAACTGCCGATGAAACATGGATCCACTATTTCGACCCCCTCACGAAGCGCGCAACGAGTATCTGGAAACAAACAGGCTCGACTCCTCCGAAAAAAGTCCGCCAAACCAAATCAGCTGGGAAGGTGATGATGAAAACTTTTTTTATCATAAATGTGTAGTGTCCAGCATGCCGTTCTTCCCCAAATTACTGTCCATGCTGAGTATTAAATTTCAGTTTTGAAGCGTCTGCGACGACACATATCGATTAAGCGACTGGAATTGATGTGCAAGTGGCCCTACTCTATGATAACGCCCGCCCCATATGTGGCTGCTTGTGTTCAGCAGTTTCTTACGAAATGCAGTATTGAAATCATGCCACAGCCTGCCTAGAATCCTGATCTCTCCCCGTGCGATTTTTGGTTGTTTCCAACATTGAAGGAGAAGTTCCGTGGCGCAACATTCAACACAGATGCTGACGTTATTGAAGCTGTACAGGGGTTGCTAAAGCAGCTTCCACAAAATGCCTTCGCCACATGATTTGAAAAGTGGACTGAACGATGGGACCATTGCATATCATCCGATGGAAGATACTTATAGAAAGAATAATTTATATTTTGTTGTACCTATATTTCTTTATTTTGTGTGATTTTACTCTCAGTTTTTATGAAACGGCAGTCGTAAAATGCTCGTGGGTCGGACCAGAAAAAAGTCGGCAAGAAAAAAAGAAACATTAAGAAGTAGGGATATTTTCCTAGAACATTGATATTTTTCCCTCAAAAATATGGTCAAGAAAAGAAGAGAACTGTTTTTCCATTGTTAATAAAGAAATGAAAATTTTTATCTCCATTTCATGTTATGAGTGTCGTGATATGGAATTTAGTTGCTAAGTGTTTCAAAATTCTGACTATTGTTCTGGAACATAAAGGGAAGTACAAAGCAGCACTGTGTCACGAATCTCAGTATATAATAAAGTCGTTCCGTTTTCTGCCTTTTACCTTTTCCTTCTTCTCTGCACTCCTAATGCGACGTTAGATTTATGCAAATAAAGGGAAGGTACTTTATTTATGTCGTTGCTATTAACCGGAGTAACTGCGCGCGGTTTTAACCGTGCCAAGCAATTCGACATTAAATCACATCTCGCACAACGCAATATGAAGTCAAATCATTAAGTAACATATTTGTGAGCCATAAAAAGTTCACTTTTTTCATACTACTACCACGCCACGTTCCATGATTACCTCTTCATTAAATCATTTTGAAAGAGCGTTCAGAAATTTTATTTCTTCTAACTCTTCGCTGGTAGTGTAGTTACAAGTAATTGCAAGGTTTCAGTTCTGAGGAAAACGGTTTTTGAAAAAGGGGTCTGCTTCTGCTGCCTCTAATTTTCGAATTTTCTGCTTCACGGTTTTGAATTTCGTTTTACGAGGAGAAGTCCATTTACGGAGTCAGCAGATGTTTTGGTATAATAAAAAACCATCAAGAAATAAAAACTGCTTACTCTTGAAAATCATCTTTTTTACGTTTAGTCAGGGAGAATTCCGTAATAAAAAAATTGTTTTCCATTACCTCTTGTAAACACTTTTTTCTGGCAGATTTCAGTGGCTGTTATTGGATTTTAATTAAGAGTGAAAAAAGTGCCTTTTTTGAAAAAAATCCGCTTTAACGTTCAATATGTAACTTTTTTAAATCGCAGAAATTTCTAAGTCGGTACGGAAATCGAAGAATCACGAAGTTTCGGGGTACTCATATCTCATGGATCTCACTCGACATTGTTGCATATTTGATCGCGTAGATTATGTGATCAAACATGCAATAATGTCTCAGAGTGAACATTTTTTGTAGAAAAATGTTTAATGGAAGTAATTATAATATACGGGCTTACCGTGCGAAAGCACAAATTTGCCGGTGACGATGCTCGTAACCTCATCCTTCTGCTCCACAACCGCATGCTTTCCCAATTCAGCTACACCGACGGAATTCATTGCTGCAACTTTGCCGTCTTGACATGTGCTTCACCTCTGTAGTAGGTTACATATACCCCATCTTGAGAAGCCGGGAGCACGAAATTCCAGGCTTCGGGTCCGCCGCAAACCTTGCTTAAAGTAACTCTCGGCCGCCCCGTTGGCACAGTGGTCTTAGCGATTGCTTCTGATAATTCATCCGAGATCGGTCTGGGTTCGAATCCCGGTGAAGTATGGATGTTGTGTTTGTCTTACGGCACTGACTCTCTCCCTTCCCTGGAATCTGTGGCCCTAAATTAGGGAAAGATGACTGCTTGTGGCCCGTCAGGTTGCTCACGGTGGTTCTTAAACCTTCAATCAAAAAGAAAAAGAAAAAAAAAGAAGTAACTCTCTGTAGAAAAAGTAGTTATCATTAATTCCAGACGGTCCGTGGAAGAAAAACGACACATGTTTTGGGAAACCTACCAACAAGTACATCCATGTTCACAATCGGCCGCGAATGTAAAATTCGTAAATTTGCAGGTGAATTTCAAATCAAAGCGAGGTTCTTGAAGGAATAGTTTGATGAAACAGCGTGAAAGAACTTCATTGACCTGCAGACCTCCCTGATCTCAACCCCATGGAGCACCAGGGATGAATTGGAACGCCGACTGATGTCCAGGCCGAACCGTCTGACATCGGTGTCAGACTTTACTATGTTACCCCAGTGGCGCAGTGGTCTAAGCGCTGGCTTATGATTATTCGTTCGAGAAGGGTCGCGGTACGAATCCCAGTGAAGCATGGATGATCTGTTTGTCTTACGGCACTGGTTCTCTCCCTTCCCTGGAACCAGTGATCCTAAATTAGGGACGGGAGAATGCTTATAGTCCACTGAGTTCCTCACGATGGTCGATAAATCTCCAATCAAAAAAAAAAGTACTTGAATACTACTCTTGTGGCAGAATGGAAGGCAATTCCCTCTACAGCGTACCAAAATCTATGAGAAGACCTTCCAGAAGGGTGGAGAATCGTGAAAACACATATGTGTCCGCGCTCGCTCACTCCAGAGCAAGTTGCTCTCCAAACTAAGCTTCACGGACGAAATGTATCGCTGCAGATTTGCCGTCCGTACAAGTTCCTCACCTCTGCAGTACGTCACATTATCTCCCTTTTAATTGTTTTTTTTTTTTTGAAGCGAAGAACGAATTTTCATTAACTGTAGACGATGTGTGGAACAAACATCACACATTTGTCGAAGAACCCAACGGCCAGTACACCCATTTTTACGTTCGGGCGCCAATGAAAATACAGGTTTGTCCGCGCTCCCTCACTCTGGAGCAAGTTGCTCTCTCAACTAAGCTACACGGACGGAATGTATTGCTGCAGATTTGCAGTTCCGACACGTGTCCCACCTCTGTAATACGTCACAGAATGCGATAGCAACAAAGGATAGACAAACGAGATATTAGTTCTGGTCCTAATACAGGGAATTTGCTGATATACAAGTGTCCAGGTACTTCTGATCAGATAGTATATTCGTGATATATATAAATACCTTATCCTGAACGTTAGCTCGATAAGAAGAAACGTGTCCCAGAGCAAAAGGCATTTGATATTACCCGGTAAAATATGCCCACTCGAGAATAAAGGTCTGTTCTTGCGTCTATTGACAGCTATGGCTTCCACTTGAATTGCAACATTTTCGTTTTTTGGTTGGCGCGTCGTGGAGCGAAGTGACATTACATTATAAGTACCGCCTGCCTCTTGAGGGCTCTTTCAGAGATATGTTGACTACACGCAGACAACTATGAAAGCAATAAAAAACTCAACAAAAGGAAAGTGTTTCCTGCCACACGGAATATTTCGTGTGCGTTCTGAAGGCTTGGGTTTCTTTCAACGCTCGCGGTAGGAAACTGGAATTAGTAGTTCAGGTATTTAAAAATTGCCTGAAGTACAATGTTGCTGCTCAGGTTCCGAATACCGTATCTCCTCATTGAAAGAATTTCTTCGAAAACTTTTATGGATTAATTTTCTCTTCAACAGGAAAAAAAGGAAATCATATGTCAAAATGTTTGGAAAACGTTTACAAAGTACTATGAAAACACATTTTTGTCGGTGAGGAGGATCGAAACCGCACCTCATCGCTCCGGAGCCAGTTGTTCTAACCACCTAAACTACACCAACGGAATGCGACGCTGCAGTTTTGTCGTCTTGACACGTGTTTCACCTCTGCAGTTTTGTCGTCTTGACACGTGTTTCCCCTCTGCAGTTTTGTCGTCTTGACCCGTGTTTCCCCTCTGCAGTTTTGTCGTCTTGACACGTGTTTCACCTCTGTAGTTTTGTCGTCTTGACACGTATTTCACCTCTGCAGTTTTGTCGTCTTGACACGTGTTTCATCTCTGCAGTTTTGTCGTCTTGACACGTGTTTCACCTCTGCAGTTTTGTCGTCTTGACACGTGTTTCACCCTGCAGTTTTGTCGCCTTGACACGTGTTTCACCTCTGCAGTTTTGTCGTCTTGACACGTGCTTCACCTCTGCAGTTTTGTCGTCTTGACACGTGTTTCACCTCTGCAGTTTTGTCGTCTTGACACGTGCTTCACCTCTGCAGTTTTGTCGTCTTGACACGTGTTTCACCTCTGCAGTTTTGTCGTCTTGACACGTGCTTCACCTCTGCAGTTTTGTCGTCTTGACACGTGCTTCACCTCTGCAGTTTTGTCGTCTTGACACGTGCTTCAACTCTGCAGTTTTGTCGTCTTGACACGTGTTTCACCCTGCAGTTTTGTCGTCTTGACACGTGCTTCACCTCTGCAGTTTTGTCGTCTTGACACGTGCTTCACCTCTGCAGTTTTGTCGTCTTGACACGTGTTTCACCTCTGCAGTACGTTGCATCATCTCCCTCTTAATAATTAAGTTTTGAAGCTAAGAGGGATTTTTTCATTAAATCCAGACGATGTGTGGAACAAACATCACACATTTTTCGAAGAACTGAACAGCCAGCAAATCCATTTTCCACAATCGTACTCCAATTTGAAGACACAGTTTTGTCGGTGATAGATTTTGAAATCGCGCCTCCCCGCTCCGGCACCAGTTGACCGATTAAACTGCACCGACGGAATGTAATGCTGCAGATTTGTCGTCTTGGCACGTGTTTCATCTCTGTAGTACATCAGAGTACTGCCAGTAAATAAATAAAGGTATCTGCAAATATTTTATATATTACTCGTTGCATTGCGTAAGTCTTAAAGACACTGAGATTGACCAAGTGAATGAGTTCGTATATTTAGGTAGTATGTTTGACAGAGAGAACAAATTAGATGGCAAAATTAGTAGGAGAGTGAATTCTTCTTTAAAAGTCATAGCTGCCTTAGGTAGATTTCTCAGGAATGATGGGTTCTCAAGAAAATCCTGAATGGCTGTATATGAAAGGGTAATTGTTCCAACTCTGATGTACGGCAGTGAAACTTGGGTACTGCAGAAAAGACATAGGAGGCGTTTCTGTGCTGGGGAGATGCGTTACTTACTGCGGGGGATTGTGGTAACCCCGCAAAAACAGTCTTGCTGGGCCAGCACTGGGCCACTGATGGCTGCAAGCACTATGTTGCCGCCGCACAACCGTCAATACAATGTCCGGGTGGCTACCACATGGGCCAGCAATGGCACCCCCATCAGTTGTCATATGACAGAACAGGGACATTAGTTATCCGTCACAGGCAGTAGCTACTACAAGTGGCCCTTCAGCGGCCTTTCAAGCACGCGGAAAAATGATGGCCAGCTTAATGTGCTCCGCTAGTTTACCGGCAGTGGCAGCCGGGAATCACGTGACGTAACTGATGGCTTGCCGAATCTTGTCCGCCAATTCCCCAGTAGCAGCCATAAAAAAAACCATAAAGGATAACCGCAGTTTCCCAAAGCTACAACTACTTTTTTCGCTTTACGAAACTTCTCCATTACAGCACTGCGCTGGGAAATTTTCTCAACAGGTCCTGAAAAATGCCCGTTTGGATCTGGGTGGAAAAGAATCAAGCACTGTCTGCGTGGGAAGCCGACGCTCTAACAATTGGACTGAATTGCCACGCACGACCGTCTTCTTGAAGCTGAGCATCTTACTGCGGAATGTGTAACGAATGGTTCACTTTTTTATTTTAAAATATTGCCAGGTATTTTTCATAAATGTCAGTTTCATAAATTTATTTTTTCAACGTAACCATTTTTTTCCCTTTTTTTACCTTAAGGGAACTTCACTCATTTTCAATAAGTGTACCAACTTAAAGACTCTTTCCAAAGTTTCGTGCTGTCCTTGTCGTCTTGAAAGGTTATTGTTGAATTATTATATTTATCCGTTCATGTCACATTCTGTTACATTTTTAACGTTGTATATTTCCTTTCCGCGGTCCGAAGCAACGTCCGGAGCTACATTTGTTTTAAAGAGGAAATATATTTTATTTTACTTCTCGTTATTTTTAGAAGTGAATTCATCCAGTCTTGTGAATTCATCCCATGGATGAGTACATTATATCAACATAGCGTTGGGTTTTTTTTTCTTTTTCCAAATAATTGATAAATTTTGTACGCGTATAATTCTTTAATTCTTTTTTTCCCAACATAACTTTTTTTAATGTTTTTCCAGGACTTTTGTTTCAAGGGATTTAGTGTATGTTAAAACGAAAGATTACATAGAAATAATTTTTTACTCATGGGAATGGAGTGAGTGTATTTCATGGCTGTAATCTAGTATTTCATGGCTTAATCTGATATCTTCGTTGACGTGGCAGTTCATTATAGGAAATTAATTCGCCTCTCTACATAAGTTTTTTTTTTCTTAACATCCACTAAAATAACACAATGGCGATAGCGTCGTCTTCAGCTAACTGGTACCACGAGAGACACAGCACGTCTTGTTTCTGCGCATGCGCAGTCCTGTTGCTTCCACCTGGTGTTGGGGTCGCATCGGTTGCCAGCTACACGCCACTGGTGGCACTTGCTTGGAAGCCCGCAATCTACGGCGATGCTGCAGGGCAATCAATGGCTGCCAACTGATGGCGTTGCCACCAACGGACCGCTACCGGGCCGTCAGCGGCAGATTTCAGCCAGCAGTGACCCATCACTGCTGGCTGGTGGCCAGCAGTTTCTCAAAACTTGTGTTTTTGCTGGGAAGACACGCCCTGATCATGTGAGGAATGAGGATGTGTTACAGATGTGTAATGTGAGGTAAAATGTTGTTAGTAAGCTGGAGACTAATATTCTTAGGTGGTTTGGCCATGTTGAAAAAATGGGTAATGAAGTTTTGACTAAGAGGATTTTTTCTGCCCAAGTGGCAGGAAAGAAAGGTAGAAGAAGGCCAAGGAAATCATGGGAGGACCAGATTCAGGAATGTCCGCTTGAAAAATAAATTATGAGTATGAAGTACAAAAGGTCTTGTGTGCGACGACGTGCGATGGATGTTAATGAAGCTCGAGCGGTGTGCGAAGATCGTTGTAAATGGGGACATTTGATAAACCAGCAGTAAGTAAATTCTAGTTCCATAAGTTAAATCTTTACTTGGCAGATGGACTTTCTTTTGAGGAGCTCTGAACCTCAGAGAACAGGTGAATGATATGTATGTATGTATGTATGTATGTATGTATGTATGTATGTATGTATGTATGTATGTATGACCGTACGAGTATGTACATATGTATGTACGAGTATGTATGTATGTATTGTGATTTACATTTCAGAATGCACAACCCTTGAGGAAGTTTTAAATCCTTATGATCGTCCTTGTGGAAAGTGTCAGCACTGCACCCTCATGTACCAGCGGGAGTTACAAAGTCCTGATATTTTTGTGATTTCCGAATACAACACCAGATATTTACTGGCTGACGGTCGCTGCAGAAGAGGTTATGTTTTTAAAGGGGATGATAAATTGGTGAGACGGCAGTGTAAAAGTGGAAAGTGGACGAACCGGTTCTCGAAAGACCAGTTCAACATCCAGCCTGATAAGCTGTTTCTCCTGTTAGAGTCGTGAATGGCCTAGTTGTCTACGTTCGTGACTGCCACGGAGGAACCTCAGATTCGATTCTGGGTAGGTTCGAGCGCTCGAACCACTAAATATCAGCCATGCGTCGGATGGGAACGTTAAGCCGTCGGACCCCGGGTACTGGCGCCCCGGTAATACCTAAGGGCGTCTTCCTCCCCTTTCTACTTCGCTTCCGTGTCACTTTCCTATCGGGCACTCTAGCCCAAATCTCCTAGCTTCCTATTTCTAAGGGTTGATTAAGACCTAGGGTCAGACACTCCCTTCGTAAAATCCTGTACAAATGATCTGATCTGATCTGTTTTTTCTGTACAAAAAGACCATCTACCACCAGCTGTCACTTGTTGTACCTTTTACAGTTCCTGTCCCTATTCTGGGGCCAAAATAATTATCGGTATTTGTCACTATTATGCCAAGAAAAAAAAAGGAAAATAAAAATATTCGGCACTTCGTCGCCCTTCTAGCGTGTATGTGGTCTAAAGAAACTTCTATATGAAATGTGTTACATGCAAGTGATTCCTATGTGTTGGAAAATTAATAAAAACTTATCATAGATGTCATTTTCATGGGATTTAATCACAACCATCAGAAACTTTAAGGGCAACAAACAATGGTTCGTCTCTAAGTTGTGCCGCTGCTTCCTTGGACAGCAGCTGTCAGCAGACAGGTGTAGAACCCATGCAGAGTTTCAGCTTCTGATACTTGTGTTTTAAATAATTAAGTAAGTAGCTAGCTAATGTTTGCTTAAAACTTTGTAGATAACATCCTTGAACATAAAAGGAGCGATGACTTTGTCCATTTATATTATCTCCACGTATTTGGAAGATTTTCGCCATTTCTCTCGCCCTTTCGATTTATTTGCTATAATTAAATAGCTTGTGCCATTAAGGCTCACCAGATGAAAACGTCTCAGTTGCTGAGCCCATCCCAACGGATTTGTGAAGTCATATGCTAACAGATAAACACGCAGAGCGCCGTGGATTGTTGTCACCGTAGAGTAAGGCGAACGCACTGGGCTAGTTATCGAGAGATCTGGGATTCGATTCCAGCGGTGTCGTAATACAATATTTCGGTTGCTGTGTGTTAATTAAAGAAAAAACGTGGAAAGAGCGATGAATTTGTCTATTTACATTGTCTCCACGTATTTGGAAGATTTTCACCAGTCTTATGTATAATGGAATTATTTTCCTTTATGTTTGTTCCAGTCACAGGAAGTTCAAACGAGCATCAATATAATCTGCTGACACAGTATAACTAGCTGGTATCAACACAGATCTCAATCGTAAGAGATCGATGCATATGCACTATACATCGAAAGTATCCGTTTACCCTTTTTGAATAGAGTATTTGCCCATACACGCCACAACCACGGCCCATACAGGTATTAAAAGACATGCGTGGCATGACAAACATGATAGACAAGCATGAACGGTAGAATGGGGGCAGTATCTTTCAGAGTGGTGGGTTATAGGATGCCATCTTTGCTACAAATCAGTTCGAGAATCTTTTGCCCTGCTAAAGATTCCGAATCAACTGTATGGAATGTTACTGTAAAGCAGAAACGCCTAGGTACCACGCCAGTGCAATCGCGATCTGGTAAACCGCGTAAAGTGCCGAGCCCTGAAGTGGGCGGTAATATTATGTATTCTATTGCGATACTCACCACCGAGTTCCAAAGCCTATGGAAGCAACACCAGCATCATAAAAGTTGGTCAAGGGCTTAAGTGCAGGGCTTTCTATGGTCTGCAAATAAACCTAACGTCAGCAAGGCCAACGACAAACTTTAGTTGGAGTGGTGTACAGTTCAGCGCTACTAGACTTTGGGGCAGTGGAGACGCGTTCCTCGGAGTGATGAATCACGCTTCAAAATTTGGCAGTCCGGCGAACGAGACTGGTTGTGAATGATGCCAGGTGAATGCTTCCTTCTCGACTGTGCTTTGTGAACTGTAAGATTTGGAGGAGAAAGCATCATTATGTGGGGCTGTTTTTCATGAGTTGGGCAAGGTCCCGTAGTTCCAGTGCCCAAGTATCTTAACGCTGCGCTCTATAATGACATCCTCCACAATTCTGTGCTCCTAACATTATGATAACAGTTAGGTGAAGACCCTTTGTTTTTCCAAAAGAACAAAGCCCCGTTCAAAAAAGAGAGGAACGGAAAGGAGTGGTTTAATTAGATGAGTGTGGAAGAACTTGACAGAGTTGCACAGAACTTTTATCTCAAAACCAACGACAGGTTTGAGATGAACTGGAACGGTGACTGATAGTAAGGCGTAACCGCTCGACATCGGTGACCAACCTGATTAACGCTCTTGTGGCAGAATGGAAGGCAGTTCCCCCAGCAACGAACCAACATCTAGTAGAAAGCCGTTACAGTACAGTGGAAGATATGATAGCAGCAAAGTGCGGACCAACTCGATATTATTTTCTTTCATATTACAAGGAGTGTGAAGATAGGCAAATTTCCGGATACTTTTGATCAGATAGTGTAGGTTTAACACGAATTTTATCTCTTTCTCAATATCAAAGCTTCAATATCTACTTATATTCTGCCGGCACTGCCACCAGATTCTACTCTCTGAACATTCAACGTTGCCATTTTATGTTGCTCTGACTCAATGCCAGTGTTACCAAAATGTAGAAACAGTTAGGGAGAGTAATCTCGCGTTCAGTTATAAAATGTTTAACTAAGGAATAACGAAAATTATGTAAGAAAACAGGAACTCAAAAGGAAGTTTTAACAGAGGCATATGTCACATTCATTCCTCATGCGTGATTTGAACCTCGGTCCGTGGCAGACGAACGGTAAATCCACTCCGGCAAAGGAGGGAGGAGAGATTCATCCTTTCCATGTTTTAGCGCCTTGAAATTTAATTTTCGTCAAATATGCCACTAAAATGTTCGCAATACCCATAACGATCATTGTAATCATTGAGAACTGTATCAATATTCTTTGAGTACAAAAATATATATAAATATACAATGTACACACGATATTTACAAAAGTCACCGGACACCCCTTCAAAAGCAAATGAACGGCCCCGATGCGCTGTTAAGATGCGCGGTACAGCTGGAAACGTTATAAAATCAAGCATGCTGGCCGCGATCATATCGCACTGTGAGTTTGAGTGAAAATGTCGCGGCGGGAGAGAACTGACTTTGAGAAAGCAAAGATTGTTGGGTGTTATATAGTGTTTTGTCCATAAGAGAAACCGAGAGGCGTTTAAACATACCAAAGTCAACTCTTTTGAATGTACTGAATACGTGGAAAAGACGTGGCGTGCCTAAAGTAGCAAAACGTACCGGCAGACCAAAGAGAATCAGTGATAGAGGACGTCAAAGCCTCAGGAGAGTCGTTACAGCTAATCGACGGAGTACTGCACAAGACCTCAGTGTACAGGTGAGTAAAAATACTTAAAGCTCGGATTGTATACGTATCATTCTCTGAGAACTTCATTCCATGGGTCACCGTGGTCGTGAGGCTACTCATAAGCTCTTCATCTCCACTCGGAATGCTACTCGTCGTTTAGCATGGTGTAAAGAACATTTATTGTGGACAGTAGATCAATGAAAACGGGTCCTATGGACTGATGAATACAGATACACGATCCATCAGTCTAATAGACGTGTGTGGGTATAGCGGCAGCCGGGGAACTCTATTTACCACAGTGTACTGTTCCTACGGTTAAGTTTGGAGCTGGCAGTGTACCCGTGTAGGGGTGTTTTTCGTGGTCCCAGCCCATTGGTAGTCCCAGCCCATTGGTTATCGTGGACAAACCTATTAACCAGCACGTCTACTTCGATATTCTGGATTATTATGCCTTACCAATTCTGTGGCAATACTACGGAACTGATCCTTGTTGGTATCAGCAGGATAATGCACCGAGCTTTGTTGATACCAGCAGGATAATGCACTGAGCCATAAAGCAAGAATTGTTACGGTGTAGTTCGACGATAATTCCATATCGTGTGTGGACTGGCCTTATCTTAATCCCATAGAGCATCTATGGGATGAATTAGAGCGCCGAATAAGAAGTTTGGAACCAAGGCCTACTACTATGCAACAGTTAGCGGCAGCATTATGTACTGAATGGAAGCGCATAGCTATCGCTGTGTTCCAAAACCTTGTCGGAAGCATATCTCGAAGGGTCAGTGCATGCATTAAGGTAAAAAGTGAGCCGACACCTTACTAATGTATGTCAATAAATGCTGTGTTGTGTTTCTCTTCTAGGTGTCCGGTGACTTTTGTCAATATAGTGTATATTGGTATTAAACTGAGACAGGCAAATAGAATTTCTTCCTTAGCAACAATATTTGTTCCAGAGTTATGAATCTTCACCCCTTGCGGAGATTTGGCAAGTTGGCCATAAGTTAGAAATCTTCTTCTAAATTTTGACTCGTATCATACCACTCGTTGTGTCCCTGCTGATATATTCGTTGACATTGGTACACCACCATATGCTAGTCAAGAGGACAACCGATTGTACGAAAATATCTTGCATCAAAACAAAAAATAATGACTTCATTCACAGATCTCAATTTACCATTGCAGTGACACTAATGTTCGTTTGTTTCTGCCTTGGAGCATGCTTGACTTCTCTACACTCACGAAATGGATCATAGTACAATGTAGTGAAAGCGAATTCATTACTATACTATGTTGACAAAAGTCATTAGACACCCTATGCAGGCTCAATGGCGTGTTCCCGCCGCAGACACGTGATCGATAAGGTATAAAAACGGAAACACGCTCAGATCAATCGCTGATGCAATGGCTAGAAGGAGATAGCTCTCCGAGTTTGAAAACCGCGTTATTACAGACTGCTCAATTGGAGGTATGAGAATACGAAGCATTGCTGGTGTCACACAGGTCGCTAAATCGACTGTGGCACTTGTCATCAACAAGTGGAAGAAGACGGAAACTCGCCCTAGAGGACCCATGAAAGTGCAACCAAGAGACAGGAGGTTGCTGCATAGGAAGATCTGGAAAATCAGGTCCCGACCAATGCAAGCCATAGCACATGAGTTCCAGATGGCCATAGATGGTATGGTCTCCCCCAAGACACTACTAAGAGAGTTCCAGATGGCCACAGATGTTATGGTCTCCACCAAGACACTTAATAGAGAGTTCCAGATGGCCACAGATGCCATGGTCTCCACCAAGGCACTTAATAGAGAGTTTCAGATGGCCACAGATGTTATGGTCTCCCCAAGACACTTAATAGAGAGTTCCAGATGGCCACAGATGTCATGGTCTCCACCAAGACACTTAATAGAGAGTTCCAGATGGCCACAGACGCCATGGTCTCCACCAAGGCACTTAATAGAGAGTTCCAGATGGTCACAGATGTTATGGTCTCCACCAAGGCACTTAATAGAGAGTTCCAGATGGCCACAGATGTTATGGTCTCCCCCAAGACACTTAATAGAGAGTTCCAGATGGCCACAGACGCCATGGTCTCCACCAAGGCACTTAATAGAGAGTTCCAGATGGTCACAGATGTTATGGTCTTCACCAAGACACTTAATAGAGAGTTCCAGATGGCTACAGATGTTATAGTCTCCACCAAGACACTTAATAGAGAGTTCCAGATGGCCACAGATGTTATGGTCTCCCCCAAGACATTTCTAAGAGAGTTCCAGATGGCCACAGATGTTATGGTCCCCACCAAGGCATTTAATAGAGAGTTCCAGATGGCTGCAGATGTTATGGACTCCCCCAAGACACTTAATAGAGAGTTCCAGATGGCCACAGATGTCATGGTCTCCACCAAGACACTTAATAGAGAGTTCCAGATGGCCACATATGTTATGGTCTCCCCCAAGACACTTCTAAGAGAGTTCCAGATGGCCACAGATGTTATAGTCTCTCCTAAGACACTTCGAAAAGAGGGCCATGCACTCTAGTATCATGGCCGATAAAGTCACGCTGCTACGAGGGTGTCAACAGCAGAAATTGGACATTGGAGCAATGACGGCAGGTGTTATGGTGCGACGAGTCCCGTTTCACATTATTCCGATCGGATGGATGTGTCTGGAAAGTTACCCGGATGACGTTTGCTTCCGGTGTTTACAGTGCCGACTGTGAAGCACGGAGGCGATGGTGTTATAGTATGGGACTGTCTCCGCTGGTACAGTGTGGGTTCACGGGTTGTTCTTCATGGCAACATGAACTCTGTGCTGTGTAGAGCTATCCTGGATAACTCAATGCTCCCAACGTTGTGGCAGTTCTACTGACACGACGATTTTTCTTCCAAGACGACAATGCCACTTGTCCTGTTTCCAGGGATACAATGGAATGGTATGAGGATAATCAGTTCTCACAGATACACTGGTCTGCTCAGAGCCCAGACCTCATTCCCCTTAAACACCTATGGGATGAACTTGAGCTGTGGTGAGGTCTAGACCAATACGACCTTCTTCACTAACAGAGTTGCTCAATATACTCAAGGCGGTATGCAGACACATTTCGCTCTACGGACTTAGGGACAGTTTATCTCAAAAGGTGGCCGCTGAAATCTCTGCAAATGGAGGGCTACACTCCACTAATGTAAATACAGTATTGGTTTTATATTTACATACAGTGTCCAATCACTTTTATCCACATAGTATATGTGGGACATACACGGTTGAGTCATATTATTGTGACCACCAGCTAATATCCAGAGTAACCGCCGTGTGCAGCACGGACAGCAGCTAGACGTGCTGGCCGTGACTCAATAAGGTGCTGGAAGGAGTTCATAGGTATGTGGAGCCATGCTGACTGCAGTGCATCTGACAGCTGCTGGAGAGTGCGTGGTGGTAATCCATAGAGTCAACAACAAGATCGAGTGGTTTCACAGATGCTTAACTGGGCTTAAGTCTGGGGAATTAGGGAAGTACTTTGAAGTCTTCACCGTGCTCTTCCAAACACTCTCGGACATTTCTAGCTGTGTATCACGTCGCATTGTCGTTCTGGAAGGTCCCATCTGCCCTAGGGAAGACAATCAACATGTATGGGTGAACGTGGTCTCCAAAGATGGATGCATAACGAATTCGGTCCATAGTGCCTTCCACAGGTATGAGTGGACCCAGAGAATGACACGAAAACATTATCCAGACCATAACGCTTCCCCCCCAGCTTGTGTTCTTCCAGCAATGGTTGAAGAGTGTTTGTTCTCCGATGTTTCTCGCCTTATTCGCCAACGTCCATCCGTTCTGTGAAGCAGAAACGTGACTAATCGGAGAAGGCAATCCTTTGCCAATCAGCGGAGGTCCAATTCCGATGCTGCCGTACAAATGTAAGCCTTTTCTGCAGATGCACTTTCATTAGCATTGGTGAGTGACCATCCGTCTGCATCGGAGCCCCATAGGCAGCACGGTTCGCTGAACTGTCGTTTTAGACACACTTCCAGTAGCCCCCTGGTTCATTCGGCCAGTGAGTTGCTACTATAGCGTGTCGATCGGCCCTCACCAACCTTCGTAGCCGACGTTCAACACTCACATCAATGGCACGTGGTGCTCCGCCGCATTTTCTACGTCGCTTATTCGCAATGGTGCCATTTCTCCAATCGCGGTACACATTAACCACAGCAGCTAACAAACAGTTCACAAACTGCGCTGTTTCAGAAATACTACTATCCTTGGCCCGAAAGCCGATAATCATCCCTTCTTGCAAATCTGATAAATCGCTGCTTTTATCCATGGCAGCAACGAGTGATATGTTTTCAGAATGCCTACAGCACACTATATATAACCTCTAAGCGATTTCACGACACGTGCCTTCTTTCATTGGCTACGCGCTGTTGACGTCAAAAGTAGAAGGTGGTCCCAATACCGTTACTCGACTGTGTATTTGTACTTCTACAGATCTGTGAAATAATATCTGTTCCGAGGAGTAACGAAGGATTGATGAATCATTGAACTTGGAATTCTTAAACACTTGAAGGAATATAAAAATACATAAAAGTTCTCCGAATTTTGGAAAGTGGTAGACAGTGCATAATGTGTTTTTCTCCGAAAGTAAAGTACACCAATGCTGCTGTTATCCGACTGACTGACATTAACGAATTTTGCTTTTGCTCGCGTCTGAAATTCAAAATCCATTAAGTGAAACAGAAATGCCAATATTAGAAAAAAACAGGAAAGGAAGTGTGTAAAGAAGCTATTCGTCTCCTATAAATGCCTTTGTGTTCCATATATTTAATGGGATTTTGTGGACCTTCGCTTGTCGTTTTAATTTAGTGTATTTCGTAGCTTGCACATAATCTACATTGGTAGGCTTTTTCTAAAAGTTTTTCCCTCTCAGTTTTCGAAGAAAAGAATCCATTCCACATTTCGTAAATTGTTTTTCCAAACATGAGACGATCAAACCAATCTGCTCAAAAACGTTCATTGTTTACTCAAGACCTTTTGAAAAAGATAAAAGCACAAAAAAAGAAGGATTCGCCGATTCTTCGGAAAATGGAATCTCTGACAACACAGGTAGGCGGAGCACACTACTTATCTTTGGGAAGTTAAGGTCGTTACTGTGTAAGACTCACGGCCGAATGTATGAAAAGAGAAAAGAAGATCAATACTGCCAAGAAAGAACAAGATGAGAAATTTGCCCTTCTAAATGTCTGGACTCAGCTGTTGGCTTTTGATTGTCCAGAAGACATTTGTTCATTGAGAGTTCAACATGAAATGTTACTAAAGATGATGACGTCATTTTACAAAGATGCAGCACCAGAGGTGCTAATGGCTTTTCTCATTAACTTGTGTGACTAGATAATTCTTTCAAGATTCCCGAAACACCTTTTGTTCGATCTCGAATGCTTTGTGCAAACATAATAAGCCACCCTTTTCATCAGAACCTGGATTTTCTGGATAGTTTTTGTCACAATTACAGTTGTAACTGATGAAAGTGCTTTTGTATCTGTTTTCTTAGTAACTACTTAGTACGTGATGAATAAATAAAGTTAACCTTTCAAAGCCGATCGTAGAATTTTGTCTTACACATGTTCATGTGCTCATCAGGATTTCGCAATATCCTGATACTTCCATCAATCTTGAGAAACATGAATCATCGGCACAAAAAATGACGTTTTTTACGCTTTCTAACCGTAGGTTGAAGAAGCGTATATGCCCCAGCTTTGTCCGTCTGTCTGTCTGTCTGTCTGTCCGTCCGTCCATCCGTCTGTTCGCACGATAACTCGCGTAAAAATTGGTCGATTTAGATGAAAATTTAGTATGTGATAGGGAACCTGGGGACGAATCCTATTGAAAATGGGCGAAATGGGGTCAAAGGTCAGGACATAGGAGAGGGATTCATTCCATTTCTCTTATGCGTCATAAGTTGACTAAAAATACTTCGATTGAAACAAAACTTTATCATGTTGTTCCGGAAGAGTATTTAACCGGTTTTGTTGAATATCATCGAAATGGGAGCGAAGGTCAGGAGACAGGAGCAAGATTTATTCCACAACCATTATCCTCATAACTTGAGTAATGATCTCTGGTATGTTGGAAAGCGTATAATAATCAAGGCATTGCATGATTTTACTAACTTGTTTTGATTACGTCTTATTCAGCACCTAAGATGGCCTTTCTACAATATTACCCAGTATTTGTATTCTTTAGTTCCTTGCAATTGCAGTTTATTGTTTTTTCTTTGGTTTCGGTCATGTGTGACGTATCCAAGTCAAAACTGCTAGTCATAGCGATATTCTTACCGGTGTAGTTCGACAGGGAGAACGCTCGCTCGGTAGTAAGAAGATGTGGGTTCGAATCCCACTAACGGAAGAAAGGTAAAACGCTATATTGATGCCTGAACGTAAAAATGAATATCCTGGTAGCGAGGTTGAAAATAATGTGTGATCCTTTTTCCACACATCGTCGGGAATTAATAAGAATCGTTCTTCTACAGAGAGCTCCTTCATGCAGGGTTTGTCGGCTAAAGCGAAACCTGCGATTTTGTGCATCCTGCCATTTCCGTGCCACTGGAGTGACGCAAGCCAAATGGCCAAGTTTTAGCGATAAGCCTTGCCGACGTAGTTCAATCGGAAGAACAACCGCTCTAGAGTAGAAAAATGTGGGTTCGAGTAACATCTCCGGCAGAAACGGCTCTTTTGTTGTACATGAAATGACAGATTCCATTCGGGACAGGACGTTGCGCTTCCGGATATGCTGCGTTCTCTATAATTGTTGTGTGTAAATCAAATTATAGTTTGCACATGCTGTTTCAGTTTTCGTCAACCACTTTCGCCAACACGATTTTCCTTATCACAGAACAGCTGTTGGCTGGGTAACTTTCGGAAACTGAATTACTCACAAAACACTCGAGACACACGCGAAAACTCAGAAGATTTGTCATTTCGCAATATGCATGCTGATGTGACAGATGCAAATTACCGTACTCGTTCAAAGTTGTTAAAGATTTCGTCTCGCTCATTCTCAAAGTGAGTTCAACACACACACACACACACACACACACACACACACACACACACACACATCCATGTCTAGACATTTAGCCGGGTGTTTTAAAAAGAACATTATGAAAGCGTGATCGCGTCTATTTCATAATAAGAGAAATTATACTTATTAAAGTGATCATGTAGTTTATATGCATGTACATTACGTAACGTCGAAATTGTGCCACACAAAAGTAGCGGCTGCAGCCAAATGAAAATCACAGACAATATAGCGTGGCAAATGGCTTAGACATGTTAGCGGCTCCAAATTAGAGAAACGTAACTTTTTGAACGAGCGGCTCCAAATGAGAGAAACGTAACTTTTTATAACCTTAGACGCTTACAGGGGTCCTGAAAAGAACAGGATTATAGTTACAAAACAAACACAAAATTTATTTCAACATAGGCAGCCTGCATAATTGTTCGCAACACATGACAATACGCTACTAGATATAGAATAGTGCAGGTATCAAAAATCATCCTGAAACAAGATCCACCAGCATTCAAGTGTGACGTACCTGCCAGCAGGACGCACATGACATAAAGGCAGATGTGAATCAGAATACATGTCTGCGTAGCGCAGTTGGTAGAGCTGCTTGTTCCGGAATAAGCGTACTCGGGTTCGAATCCCGGCGTAGACCAAAAATGACGGAGAAATTTACTTCGTTATAATGGCGCCCGAACTACCCGGATGACCCGACCGTTCAAAATCTCGCCTTGGTGTGATGTTATTTCCACACCGCGAGATAGGAAAAATCAGAGAATCCCTTCTCCAGTGCTTCGAAAAATAAATGTGTGTGACGTTGCATTTCACACACCAGATTGACTGGGAGTTCTCAAGTGCACGTTCAACAGTGGTTGTCTGCCTGCAACGATTCATGGTCACGGCTGATCCGTGGGCCATGCCCCCGGCCCTCTTTCGGGGGGGGAGATGTGACGTACCTGCCAGCAGGACGCACATGACATAAAGGCAGATGTGAATCAGAATACATGTCTGCGTAGCTCAGTTGGTAGAGCTGCTTGTTCCGGAATAAGCGTACTCGGGTTCGAATCCCGGCGTAGACCAAAAATGACGGAGAAATTTACTTCGTTATACAAGTTTCAGTTGGTTTAGAAGGGCTACTTCGACTGCGCCGGTTTAGAATGGAGCGACTCATACCTTACTTTCAAGTTAGAGACATGTTCGATTGGCGAAAAACCTAGGACGTTGCTTGAGCACAGAGGAGTGTAGATAAATAGCTGACACACCCAGGCGATGTTCGCTTATCTTACCAAGAGTTACCATTATGACACAAAGAACCAATCACGGTTGTTATAGAAGGAATCATATAAGTTTCAGGAAGTCTGCGATACTCTCATGTCCAAAATTTGAGTATGAACGATATACTTGTGAAGATTTCAAGAATCAATCTTCAGAAAGACACGAAACTGGGCATGCTCGTGGGATAGCATATTGCAAGTACAACAGCCAGCAAAACAAGTTATGAAACAAAGTCAGGCTATTTGTTAGCCTTTTTCCCTGGTTCCCATGCCACATTACATCGCAACGATTTGTTATAAAGAATCTGTTCCAGTGCTTCAAATTATGTAAAACTAAAAGATTGTAGTGTTACTTTGGTGTTTTGTAATTATTATTTACTTTGGTTATGCGCCCTGTGGGGAGAATTTTGAGGTATTGGCTATGAAGTGTCCGCACCTTCTTTTTGTCAGTTTGTGTGACAATAAATTAGTTTAGTATGTAACTTTTTGAAAATGTTATTTTCGTTAATATATTTTCATCATGTGTATGTCTTAATGAAAACATGATGTTATTTGCAAAAATCGAATTGTATGGAAATAGTTATACTTTTGAAGGGCTGCAATTTCTTAGTTACTTTGGTTACATTGCATGCTGCGTGCAACCGTTGATTTCAATGATACGAAATGCTGAGTTCATTAATTCTGTTTGCACATTTATATTACTATTGGTATTACTGTATTCTTGGACTTTGTTGTTCATTATGATTGTAGATGTAGTGCCGGGTGTGTATGGACTAAATTCTGTTTTGTTGTGTTGTGGCATGAAATTGTAGTTAAATAAATAAATAAAGTTTATTGCATTACTTATAAAAACTTACAAAAATCAACAACACAGTAATGTTCTTGTTGAGCACACAAAACTGAGAAAAGGCTGGTGCACTATGACTAATAAGGAATATGGTGACACTTTGCAGCCATTCAAGCCTCGCACCGTGCTGCTTATCATGTTGCCCAAAAGTTTTGTGGCAACAAGTCCCACTTCTGACGAAGTTCAGAGCTCCAGAATGGTCCTTGAACGGAATGCATTTCACCTCACTAGTGCATTTCATACATTATCTATCGGATTCATAACCGGAGACTTTGCCGGCCACTTCATGTGCTAGATATCTCCACCAGCTGAAGCTATGTGGGGGTGTGGATTATTGTATACCACTTTGGACCCACGGCACATCAGAAAAGTCTCACATGAGGTTACAGTATCTCATCTCTGTACCTCAGAGCATTAACGGTGTCGGAGATGTGGAGCTCTGTGAGCCCATTCAACATAACGCCTGCCCATGTGATGAGTACACCGCCACCAAATCGGTGCATTTCCCTGATGTTATTGGGATTGTAATGGGTTCTCCGTTCTCTCCAGGGAATGGTTCAAGGAGAGTCAGTCTGTAAACTGAATCTGGGCTCATCAGTAAAGAGCACATTGCACCACCGATTCAGTGTCCAGTTTCGTTGTTCCCGACTCCTGTTTAAACGGGCCATCCTGTTCGTACGGGTGAGCAGGACAGAAATAACTAGACCTCTGGCATAGAGACCAGTTGCCATGAGTCTTTTGTAAACAGCTTGTCTTGAAACCTTGGGTCCTGAGGCCGCCGCTTGCTCTGCAGAGAGTTACCTGGAAGATATCGTCCTATGACGTCGTGCAGTTAATGAAAGATACCTCTCCTGGTGAGGAGTTGTGGCTCTTGGACGACCTGTTACTGATTGGTGTCTAACCTCTACTTTGTTTTAGAACCTTCTTCAAAGCCTGTAGTTGACACTTTGCAGCACATTTAGTGCTCTGGAGACCGTAGTCTGTGACATTCTTGATTCGAGCTTTCGGATTATTCTACACTGCAAAAAATAGTCGACTGGCGTCTTTATTTCATGTTATGTTCCTGAGCACCAATGCCAACAGCTCTGCTCGCGGGGATTGAAAATAAAATATCACTCTCAGGATAGGGTAAGCTTTTTTGATGGAACTGAGAGATATTTGCGCATCGAACGTCAGCGGACGTTCAGTTTATTTTATTTGTAAGCACATTCCTACAGATGGTATATCTAGTTACAGGAATTGCTATAGTGATATTTTCATTGCCAAGTGGTATTTACAGTCTTGCAAAACATACTTTACGAAAAAAATTATGACGTACATTAAAAGTATCCGGACATTCTTCATGTGAGTTGTGAAGTCTATACATTTTGCATAACTGAGAATTTTGCCAGCGTCGTTCCTGCAGAATGGCATTGCAAATAGTTAACATTCTGTCCTTGGTAAACGTGGCACACGGAAACTTAATTGGTTTACAATTTACGACTTTTCTCCAAAAACGGCAGGACGCCGTTCCGCTTTCCATATTGTTTTGGGGTTTTCTTCACGCAACGCATTGCGGACGATGTCTGGTGGTCAGCTGAAGACGACGCAATGGACAACATGTAGGCAACCAGTATTTCCCCAAGACCACAAGGTAAGCTTCGTCACATTACGAGGTGGGCCAAGGCTGACATTACCAATCTGTTTTAATTTCTTACTTTCTGTCGTTGTTTTCAAACTATAAATTCCGTTGTACGTGTACCAGTATTAAAGTGAATAGTGTACTACAAGTGCTGTCCCAAAATAGCTGAGAATATTTTTATAAAAAGATATGCATACCTTAATTAGCAAGGAAGTGGTCATCGTTTTGGAAATACTGTACATTGTATCGAATAGAGGTGTTCCAACGTTCCTCCCAATTTCTGAATGTCTTATGGAATTCTTCTGAAATGCTATAGAAGCACTTCTGCGCAGCTGTAATAAATTGTTGATCAGTCTCAAATTGTCGTCAACGTAATGTCTTTTCTTAAAATGGGAGGAAAACCAGAAGTCACATGGTGACAAGTCTGGGCTACATGCAGGTTGAGTCATCAACTTAATATTCATTTTCTCCAAATAAGAAACGACAGAAATGGCCATGTGCAGCCTTTCATCGGGCTGTACACGAAAAGAAATAGGGAACCCAAGTTCAACAAACTCGTTTCATGCCCAAATTCTTGGTTAAAATTCTGTGAATTGATGATTTTAAAATGGGAGCATTAACTTCAATACCTCTTATTGATAGGTGTCTGTCTTTCCGTATCATCATCATCATCATCATCATTGTCAACCATTATCAATCCACTGCTGGACGAAGGTCTCCCCAAGTTTCCTCCACAACGGTCTGTCTTGTGCCAGTCTCCTTCATGTCACCAATGCATACTTTCGAATTTCATCCACCCATCTCCCATGTGGTCTTCTTCTGGGTCTTTTCCTGTCCCTTGGAATCCAATCTAAAATTTCGGCTGTCCATCGATGATCTGTCCTTCTGGCAGTATGTCCAGCCCATTGCCATTTCAGGGATTTAACTCTGATCATGATGTCTTCCACTCTTGTCATTTTTCGGATCCACGAGTTCCTCTTCTTATCTCTCCTGGTTACACCAAGTATGCACCTCTCCATGCTGCTTTGAGTTGTCTGCAGCCTTTGTATGTCTCTTTTAGTTAAGGTCCACGTCTCTGCACCATACGTAAGCACTGGAAGGATGCATTGATCAAACACTTTTCTTTTAAGACATAATGGCATATTGCTCTTGAAAATTATGCTGTTTCTTCCAAAAGCTCTCCAGGCAAGTTTTGTACGCCGATTAATTTCTTCATCAATGTGACCCTCACTTGATATCTGCTGTCCAAGATAAACGTACGTGTCTGTTATCTCCAGCTTTTCTCCATCAATCGATAAATCTTCATTTCATGTAAGAGCATTGAACATCACTTTTGTCTTCTGAAAGTTCATTTTTAATCCCACTTCTTTACTCTCGTCAGCAAGTTCCTGGATCATACTCTGCAGCTCTGATGGGCTAGTTGCAAAAATGACTACGTCATCAGCAAAACGAAGGTGGGTTAGATAATGTCCATTAATCTTTATCCCCTTGTTTTCCCAGCTCAGTGACTGAAAAACACCCTCCAATGTGGAATTAAAGAGCTTCGGAGATATGGTGTCACCTTGTCTCACTTCCTTTCCAACTTTTATGTGTGTTGTATTTTCAAACAGCCTAATATTTGCACTTGCATTTTCATAGATGTTATTAATATTATTAATGTATGCATCTTCAATACCGCAGGTTTTCAGAGCCATTGTAACTGCTGATGGTTTCACCGAATCAAAGGCTTTTTCATAATCGATAAAAGCCATGCACAATGGAAGTTCATATTCCCTCGCTCTTTCAATTAGTTCTCTCAATATGTGGATATGATCTATTGTGCTGTAGCCACTCCTGAATCCAGCTTGTTCTCTCGGTTGAGCCATGTCCAGTGTTACCTTCAAGCGATGTGAAAGAACTTTAGTGAAGATTTTATAAACTACTGATAGGAGGCTGATAGGTCTGTAGTTTCCGAGATCCTCAATGTCACCTTTCTTATGTAGCAGGATCATTGTAGCGGTGTTCCAATCCTCAGGAATCTTTCCTTCATTAAGGCATCGAGTGAAAATTTGGGCGAGTACTGTTTCGATTTCTCCACTTGCTTCTTGTATGATGTCTACAGTAATTCCATCTTCTCCTGGAGCTTTTCCCCGCTTCATGTTTTGATTGCATGTGCAACTTCTGCTGGAAGGACTGGAGGAACTCTGGTACTGGTATCTTTCATGATGTCTGGAGTGCATGTATCATCCTTTTCATATAATTTGGAGTAGAAATCTTTCACTCCTGTCAAAATTTCGCCTCTATTTCTTGTTACAGAACCATCTTCTTTTCTCAGTGCCATAATCTGTTTTCTTCCCTTACTGAGATGTCCCTTTGCTATCTTTAGGCTTGGGTTGTTTTCAATTGCTTTCCTCACTAGTTCACAGTTGAATTTTCTTACGTCTTCAGTGATACTTTTTCGTACTGTCTTGCATAGCTCTATATATTCCACTTTGGAAGTCACATCTTCTTTAGTTGTCCTCATCTCTCTTCTTTTTGCATCAACATTTTCGTTTTTCCTGATAATTTATTTACATGCAACTTGTTCTTAGACCCAGCTAATTTTGTTGCTGTTTCCATAAGAGCTTTGGTTACTTTTCTGTTAACTTCAGAGATGTCCACTTCTTACGATGTTAGGCCTTCTAAAGCAGAGAACCTGTTCTTCAGTTCTAACTTGAAGGTATTATGGTGTTTTTTAAGGTTGGTTATGTCAATAGATTTTGTTTGTCTTATGAGCTTGCCACGTTCAAGTTTAGTGCTGAGGTGCATCTTACATCTCACCAATCTATGGTCACTACCTGTGTTGAACTTGTTTAGCACACTGCAGTCTCCTATGACGAATTTTTTGTTACACATAATAAAACCAATTTCACTTGTCTTCCCATTTGGATGTCTCCATGTCCATTTCTTGTGTGGCTTTTTCTTGAAAAGGAGTTCAAGATGAAAAACCCTTCTGCCTCTGCAAACTCAACGAGAGTATTTCCACGCTGGTTTCTGTTGCCGTGACCGACACCTATTGTATTGATGTTTGTTTACCTCTGCAACACTAATTAAAGGTCTTACTCCACACGCGATTAAAGCCGCCGACTCATGACCACCTATAAATTCTTTACGCCATCTTTCAATTGTTGATTTTCCTAGACATTTTTCCTTTTTTTTTTATTTTTTTTTATTGGAGGTTTAACGACCACCGTGAGCAACTCAACGGGCTATAAGCAGTCGCCCGTCCCTAATTTAGGGTCACTGGTTCCAGGGAAGGGAGAGAGCCAGTGCCGTAAGACAAACACAACATCCATGCCTCACCGGGATTTGAACCCGGACCCCGTTCGGACGAATGATCAGAGGCCATCGCTTAGACCACTGCGCCACCGGGGCGGCACATTCATCTCTATCTTTACAAACCTCTTGCATAAGACGGAAAGTCTTTCCGTCAGACTTCTTAAGTCGACAGCAAAATTTAATGACGCATCTTTGTTATTCTTTGACATCCTTTTTTTCGAAAAATCACAACCCGAAAACACTTGTTAGGGGTTCACGAAACAACGCTTATTAAACTGAGTACTACCGACGACGCATGCGTGATAAACAGGTGTGGTCGGTTGCTATGGTTACTACAACTACTACCTTTTTTTGGAGATGGGTGCCAAAGTCGAACGCAGTATTGCAAATTTTTTAAAAACGTTCTCAGTTGCTTTGGGATAAGCTATGTACACACACCTACCTAATAACGTGTTGTACACCCTCTTTTCCCCTCCGCGAAGCATCCAGACGTTTCGGTAAAGACTTAATAAGGTGTTGAAAACACGCAGGTAGTATTGCCTCCAATGAAGCAAGGATTGCCTGTCGTAGAGCATCCATAGTTGCCGGTTGGGGGTTGGCAGGTTTGAACAGGTCTTTCCGATTTGTCCAACAAACCCCAATAAGATTGAGGTTCAGAGATGGAGGGGGATTCCTATGAAGCAAAATAACTTGAATGTCCCATGAGCCAATTGGTCGCCGCTCGGGGGGTATGCGGTATAGCGTCCTCCTGTTGAGAGATGGCATCATGATGCGGAAAGAGAATCGTCAGGAACTGGTGTAATGGTCTGCGAGGATGTTTACATTCTTTGTGCCGGTGACGGAGGCCTCGATGGGTACGAACGACCGCAATGAAGCCAAGGTAACCGCACCACAAACTTTCACACCCTCTCCTGCTACCTGTACGTACGTCGCATAGCTTAGCAACTGAGTCTACCCCTTTGTGGGGTTTGCGCCCTTTCCCGTCGACGTGATAGAGTTCACACCGTGATATATCACACAAGATAACAGGCTCCCAGTCCTTCGCACTCCAGGTACGACAGACCTTTGCAAAGTGAAACCTAATTTTTGGTGCACTGCCCTCATTAAGGAGGCATGATGTAGATGCCCGCTGCCGTTGAATATTTTTTCCATGGTACAATGGATAGATTTTATGTATAAGCTAGTGGATTCACCCCCATTAAATTCCGACGTTTTGTGCTCCACGGAAGTAATGCGATTCCTTGTAACAACGCAAGACAGTGTGTGCTTACCTCGAGAGTGAATTGTACGTTTACAGCCACAATTCTCTCGTTGATTGGAAGTTTGCTTTGACGCATTTTACGTAGTCTTGGTCTACAGGTGCGACGGCCTGCCGTGCAAATCCCAACACTTCAGCAGTTGCGGCTGTCATCACATCTTCTATGCAGTCGGCCTTTCTCACAGCTGCTATGCAATCGGCCTTCCTCACAGCTACTATACAAACGGCTTCCTCATAGCTACTATGAAATCGGCCTTTTTCACAGTTACTATGCAATCAGGCTCCCTAACAGCTACAATGCTTTCACAGCTACTGTGCAATCGGCCTACCGCACAGCTACTATGCAATCGGTCTTCGTTACAGCTACTACGCAATCGGTCTCACTCGCAGCTAATATGTGGCCACGGTAAAACTTCCTTACGTTGCTGCCTTTACCCATTCCAGTATTCCCCGTTATCCGCGGTTTCGCTTTCCGAGGTTACAGTTACCCGCGGTCAACCGCTGTCTGAAAAGAATTAGTTGGAAAATTCCAAAAATTCTGAATTCATAAGTTTTAAATTGGCGCCGTTCTGAGCAGCGTGATGGAAATATAGCGCCGTCTTGCCCGGGCAGTAAATAATCCCTTTGCCTAGCGTATCTACGCTCCACACGTTACCTTCACGTTAGTCATTTAGCAGCGGTCTCTCTTATCAGATCGAGTGCCGCGTTATCGAAGTGCTCGAGTTCAAGTAACCCTTATTTTACTTTATTATGTCACCAAAGCGCATGAGGAGTGATGCTGGAAATTAAAACATGCCAAACGGATGTCCTAAAGTGATTTCCTTAAGTAAAATGGTAAAAGTTCTCGACCTATTAAGAAAAGAAATTAAAACATATGCTGAGGTTGCTAACATCAACTCTGAGGGCGAATCCGTGAAATTGTGAAGAAAGAAATGTTCATGGTAGTTTCATGTTCAGTTAACCGTCATTACAGTATATCTTTATAATTGTTCTATTTCAATATTAGATATTGTTGTTAATCTATTATTGTGCCTAATTCAAAAATTAAACTTCATAATAAATGCGTATATACATAGTCGTATGAGAATAATATGACCACCTACCTAATAATGGGAACAACCACCCTTGGCCCGGATGAGAGTGGCGAGACGGCGGGCATGGATGCAATGAGGCACTGGAATGTTGTCGCAGGCACTCATGCCGACTCGGACTGCAGCAGAGCACGGAGGTCCAGGAGATGACGGGGTTGTAGGTCGGCACGTTGAATCTGTTGATCCAAATAGTCCCATAAGTGCTCTATGGGATTGTGGTCGGGCAATTTCGCCGGAAAAGGGAGAACGGAGACATCGCTGTCGTATATCTGGAACCAGTCACGCACCCCCTTAGCGACACGGAACGGCGCATTCTCCTGTTGGTAGACACTATCACCACCAGGGTAAACGCCCGGCATGAAGCTATGCATGGGGTCAGCGAGGATGGAGATGTAGCCATTGGCCTTCAGCGGCCCGTTCACTGGTACCAGCTGTCCCAGGTCGTACCAGGAAAACACCCTCTAGACATGCACTGCCACCGCTGCCCTCTACTTGATCGACAAGCGTGTCCAAATGTTGATTCTCGTGTGTCTGACGCCGTATCTGCCACCGCCATTTAATTCCCTGGAGTAGAAATATCGATTCGTCGGAGAATGGAACCTTTTCCCACTTTTCCACTGTCCAATGACGGCAGTCCCATGCGAACTACAGTCGTCGTTGTCGATGGACCTGGGTTAACATCGGCGCCTTGATGCAGTGTCGGTTCCGAAGACCCATGCGTAACAGGGTTCGCTTTACTGTTCTCAGGGGCGCGCACCTGGGCGCCCCAGCGTTCATATGCGCGGTCAATTGCTGCAATGTTGCGCGTGGATTGCCTTTTACCATTCTACGGAGGCGACGATATCCGCTGGGGTTGATGGCCTTTGGGGCTTCACAGTTATGACGTCAGGAAGTACTCTGTGTGACAGCGGTCCATTCTTGGTATACCCTTACTACATTACCTCCTAAACAGCCCACGAAGTCTGCTGGTTCTATAATGGTTCCACCTTTGGCGAGGTAGCAGATGATCATTCCTTTTTGAACGTCCATCAAATCACTACCTCTGCGCATTGTACTTAAGTCACAAACTATGGCTCATTTGTCCTGGACGATCACTTATATCTCCGTGTGGTCGATCTATTATCATTTATTATTATCACATGTACTGTGTGACTCGACTGGGCGGTTACACTGTGATTCCGGGGTGGTACTATTATTCTGATACGACCGTGTATTTATAGGAAAAAAATGGTACTACATGTGTATATGTGATTCGGTACTATCCACGGTTTCAGAGAACATATCCCCCGCGGATAAAGGGAGATTTCTGTATTGCCTTTCCTTGCCTGGTCGCCAGTGTGTAGAAATCTGCTCTATTTATAGGCATTGGCAGTTTCAGTCTCCCACGTAAATGGGTGCCATTTTTGTGCTTTGCATAATGCTATCGGGGTGTATGTAACATTTTGTCCATTCAGTGCATTATGCTAAATTACGTATAGGTCTCCACAAAAATCGTCCCTAACGCTGGCACCTCGTAGCGATCTGAATGTCAGTGTTGACTGATGTTTGAATTACTCAACTTGACTCCAATTGGGTAATTTCAAATATCAATACAAGATTCTAGATTTTAGATATTTGTCTGTACGGATGAGCAGATACAATCCAATCAATTAAAAGCTGATAAGTAGAATATCCCATTTGCTCTTCCAAACTTCATTATTAGCATTCCGCACGCAAATTAACTTCTGCTGGGCATTCTCATCATCATGCATATTCCAGCATACGAAAGGAAACTACATTTCGCGATTCATCGATGCGTGTAAACTCTACATAACACGAACGAAGCGCAACATCATTGGAAGCAGTTTATTATTCATTCTCCCTGAATCCTCAATGAACCTCATTCAGCTGATCGAAAATTCAAGAACGATTAATAATATACCATTTCAAACGATGTTTGGACTGCATTAGTGTTATATTAGATTGTTATAGTGCAATATCACGATTAGAAACAGTCTGTTTAGCTACCTACAAAGAATAGGTACGCGTATATGGAAGAATTTGCTGCCATTTAAATTTTGATTGTGTGACATACTTCAGAGGTGATGCACATTTCAGGATGGCAAGTAGCAGTGATAAGTACCCATTAGTGTAGCTTGATTGCGAAAGCATTCGGCTCCAGAACAGAAGGATACGGCTTCGAGTTTCACCACCAACAAATTTGTATTTCCACAGCTGAAATACAAGTTTTTTTCAGATTCCTCTCGTGTTACGCAGCCTATTGTATTGAATTCTCCTTGATCTCTCTGTCATTAATTCTTGCTGCCCTTGATTTTTGTGTATTCATTTTTTTATTGAAGGTTTTTAACGACCAACATGAGCAACACAATGGGCTATAAGCAGTCTCCCGTTCCTAATTTAGGGTCACTGGCTCCAGGGAAGCGAAAGAGCCAGTGCCGTAAGACAAACACAACATCCATGCCTCACCGGGATTCGAACCCGGATCCCTTTCGGACGAATGATCAGAGGCCATCGCTTAGATCACTGCGCCACTGGGGCGGCTTTTGTGTATTGCAGTTCAGCTGCGAAAACTAAGGCTATGCAATATTTTATGGACAGTGAATACCGTTATGTAAACATTTTTTCATTTCTAAACTTCAGTGTAACTTCCATGTACTGTACGCCTTTTATTAGTAGACATCTATTTAGGCTCCTGTGAGGAATAACTATCAATAACTTCTAGAGATGCATGGGCACTGAGTCATAACCAATTGTTTACAACCAACATCCGAAAATTTCCAGAATTGACCGCATAGCTAACGTAACAGTAGTGGAATAAAGATATCACGTGTATGCTAAAAGATATCAATCCTTGGCCAATCAGAGAACAGCTAGAAACCGGTTTATTCCGATACCGAATGCGGGCGGACGGGCATTAAGGAAGTCATAGCAAGCGTTTTCGTCTCATTTCATTTTAGCCATGAAAGAGCAGCGAAAAAAACATCCGTTTTTGTTGGAAACGTAGTAAATCAGCTACCAAAACCTACAGAACGTTAACCCAAAAATCTTGTATCACTCTAAATACCATAACGCCCGAAACTGTCTGATGTTTCACTTCTTTGTTTAATAACCATAATAGTGACTGAGAGTGACTCCGGCTAATCTCCATAAACAAGAACAAGTAATTATAGGAAATCTGACTCACTTTCGACAGGCGTTTCTGGCGGCTATGGCCGTTTGTACGCACGGGCGATTTGGGCGTTATGGTCGTTAGAAGGTTAAGAGAAGCGTATGGAGACACAGCATTGTCCCGCAGCATAGTTTTCGAATGGTACGCGCGGTTTCGTGACGGGCGGGAATCCTTTGATGATGATCCGAGATCTGGACCCCCATCCCTCCAGAAAACCCAACCTAGCATTGGGTTTTCGTTTTCCCAGATCCTCGCGTAGAATCTCATCAAAGGATTAATTTTTTATTCGTCGCCAAATTACAGTGGGACGTTTGGGCTGAGTCGGTGGAATCAGGTTGACTTACTGATTCCCACCGACTCAGCCAAAAGTCTCATTGTAATTCGGCGACCTTTCTTTAACTTATTCCGCACCTCTTCGATGTTTTCCACTTTCAGCATAGTAGAGGGGCGCCCAGATAGGTTGATCACAATGCAAAAAAGCTGATGATCCTTCAAAGTTTGACAAAGGGCTTTTTTGTTGGTGACCATCTGGCTGTAGTGACGATTTTGGAAACATTTTAGAAATACAAAAAAGTTGAGATATCTCGGGTCTTTAATCAGTGGCAAAATAACCCAAACTGTTTGTCCAAAAGGCGCAACTGCGGCGCGAAGAAATCTGTCAGGAACGAGACGCGGTCGTCTGAGAAGGCATGTACGGAGAAGGACTTCCTGCGTGCAACAATTAACCGAAACATTAAATGAAGACTGTTACCGACCCATATCTCAGCGAACTAAGTGCAGAGAATTAAAGATGATCGGTATTAGGAGTTCTATATGATTGTGTGAGTTCTATATGAGAATTGTATACGGTTATAGGAGTTCTAGTACGATTATACACTATATGGGAGTTCTGGCGTGATTTTGGGAGTTCTATACGATTTTGGCAACAGGTTAGAAATCTAAAAAGGTGATATATATATATACGAGACACGGTCGTCTGGAGGCTTGTACGGAGGACTTCCTGCGCGCAACAATTAAGGGAAGCATTAAATGAAGACTTTTACCGACCTATATCTCAGAAAATTAAGCTCAGATAATTAAATATAATTGGTATTTGGAGTTCCACATGGGAGTTCTATACGGTTTTGGTAGTTCTATACGATTATATACTATATGGGAGTTCTGGTGCGATTTTGGGAGTTCTATTTGGGAGTACGATGTTTGGAATTCCTTACGATCGTATCGGGAGTTCTATAGGATTTTGGAAACAGGTTAAAAATCTAAAAAGGTGAGATATATAAAAGTCAGGGGCAAAATAGCCCACATTGTTTGCCAAAATGGTGCAACTGTGGCGCGAAGACGATCTATCAGTAACGAGACGCTGTCATCTGATAAGGCTTGGACGGAGAAGGACTTCCTGCGTGCAACAATTATCTGAAACATTAAATGAAGACTGTTACCGACCCATATCTCAGCGAACTAAGCGCAGAGAATTGAAGATGATCGGTATTGGGAGTTCTATACGGAAACCATTGATCTCTACAAAGAACCGGAAAGTTCGTCTGCAGGGGTGACAGGAACACGGTGACTGGACACTGGAATGCTGGGAAAATGTCAGGTGGAGCGACGAATCGTGGTTGACCTTGTTCTATACCGACGGTAAGCATAGAGTTTGGTGCGAGCCCCATGTAGAAATGGACGTAGCTTACCTTGTAAACACAACTCAGGGTTCTGCAAGTAGTGTCATGGTGTGCATCACGCTCTGTTGGTACGGAACAGGTCCCTGATATTGTTTGAAAGTTGGGTGTCTTTCTAAGGTAATTTGAACATTGTTGCCGATCAAGTAAATCCTGCAATGTTGATTTTTTATAAGGGAGGTGACGGCAGTTTCATAAACGATAATGCTCCAGTACAGTACATCGGGCAACATGTGTTCGGAAGCCGTTCAGCGAGCATGACAGTGATTTCTGCCATCTTCCTTGGCAAACAAAAACCTGGATCTGAACGCCATTTAGAATCTATGGGACAAACCCGGATCTGAACTCCACTGAGAATGTATGGGACATGTCAGAAAAACAGATCCGAGAGCGACGTTCTCTTCTGTCAAGTCTGGGTCAGTTAAAGGACTACCTGGTGAACCATGGTACGTTTCAGCAGTACAAGACCAAATCTTTTATGTGCTGTAATTGGTGGAAAACCTCATATGTGCTGTAACTCGGGCTGAATGAGGTCGATCTAGTACTGAATAAAAGTTTCTAATTCACTCAATAATTGGTACGTGCAAGTTTCGCGAAACTTAACTTTTGACTTGAACAAAAGTGTTTGAAACCATCTTCCCGGTCCATGCGGAAAGCTGCTGACAGAAAGTTATTAATAAAACCTGAAAGCGGCACTCCATGATGTTTGGCCTCATCGCAAAAGTAAGAGGCCTCGTTTCAAGAAGGAGTTTGAAATGGATCAGTTGAAAAAAGCATGGGGACATACTCTCGAAAAATGCATAGGGATTAATTTATATTACGGGTATTTAGAGTAAATTATGGTAAATACATATTTTTCCTTTATGATATTAACGCAGAATCATCTGTATACCTGATATATGGAATGGAAGAATATAAATATCTTCCAAAAGTCTCGAAGAGACAAGAACAAACAGTCACTGTTTCGGTCAAAATACACCAACGAGTTATTACATTATGACCACCTACATAATAACCTGTATAACCCGTCTTAGCCCTCAAAGCAGCGGCCACTCGACGAGGCATCGATTCGATGAATTGGCGATAGGTATCCTGGGGTACTTGGTATCATAATGTCAACAGCAGGTCCCCCCAGTTCTGGTACATTTCGGGGTGGTGGTGATTTAGCGCGAACCCGATTTTTCCAAGTCGAACTACAAATGTTCGATTGGGGTCATGTCAGGTGAATTTGGAAGCTAGGGTATTAACAGAAAGTCACCAGCATGTTTTGCGAGCCATTCTTGACGATTCTGGCATGGCGCGTTATCCTGTTGGTAATGGCGATCACCAGCAGGAAAAACAGTTGCCATGAATAGGTGAATTTGGTCTGCAACGATGTTCTAATACCTGACAGCTGTCAGGGATTGTATTATTGGGATAATGGAGCCTAAAATGTTCCAAGAAAGCATCGCCTACAACATAACACCGTCTCTGGCCTCTTTCTGCCCAACAGTGCATCCCTATGCCATAGCCTCCTTTGGTAATAGGCCAATCCGCGCTCGGCCGTCTACGTGATGCATCAAGAATCTTGATTCGTCAGATCAGGCCACTTTCTTCCAATCATCCACGGTCCAATCTCGATGATTGTTTGGCCCATTTCATGCGTTGTTGGCGATGACGTGCAGTGAGCATGGGGACCCGGCTGGGTCTTCGGCTACGTAGGCCCATGCGCAGAAGGCTGCGACGAACTGTGTGTTGTGACACATTGCCCTGATCACCATTGTTGCAGCTGCGGGTGATTTGTCGCACTGTGGCCCTGCGTTCGCCGTGAACAATGCGCGATAGTCTCCGCTCCCCTCTGCCATCAATCAGCTGCTGACGACACACGGCTAGACGACTGTTCGTCGTTTGGCCATCTGTGCACCACTTTTGATAAGGACTCACTACAGCGACATGTGAACAGTCCACAAGCCACGCAGTTTTCGACATCGTAGTTCCAAGGCGCTTTGCCATCACAATTTGTCCTTTATCAAACTCCGATAAATTGATAGCTTTTCCCATTCTGACTCCAAACACTTTACTAACCGCAAGCCGGTTCTAGGGTTGTGTATATACTGCTATGTGAGCTTCATCTGCGCCACCTTTCGGTCTCCAGGCGAGCTCATTTTTCTAAGCTGGGGTGGTTATAATGAATTGATCATCGGTGTATGTACCTTTCTGTTGTGAATGTCGGTCTTTTTTAGACAATCAGTTTTATCATTTTCTGCTTCAATAGAGGACGTCGGTCGGCTCTGATGTATTAAAGCCTTCGAAAAATATTAGATTTTCAAAGGCTTCGTTTTCAACAGGAAAGGTTTCACTGAACCATGATTTGTTCTCAGTCTTGTCAGAAATGCCAAGGTTAAGAATGAAAGTCTTCATTCCAGCAAAAAATACATTGGCAACTTGATGAGCATCAGTTGTTAGATCAATGAACGGAAATCAAAATTTGGACTTGAATAAAAATTTGTGGGATCATCATCATCACATCTTGACCTTTGTTTGAGTGTCAGCAAAGAACACTCAATTATGCATCGGGACAAAATATTTACTTCTGTTTTCTGGATTTATCAATTGATAAAGGAAGCTTGTTCATGTTATCTACATTCATTATTGCAGAAAAACTGCATCAACGTTTGAAAAACTGAGTTTGCTAGTGTCATTCTTCTGTGACACATGCTAAAACAGTTGAATGCAGGTAAGTAACAGCAAAGAGTGAGTGGTACGAGGTCTCATTAAAAAGTAACGGACCACATTTTTGATGTAACACATCTTACTTGACAGCAGTAAAAAGTAAATCCGTTGCATAAAATTTCGATACAACCAAAATGTGTAACGGAAGTAGTCCAAACTATTGCTGAATTCTAATTTATGAATGCTAGTTTTATGAAGTGACGCAATAATAATTAATTTCATTGCTATTCAAGAATATATTTTACTAAACTATCGCTGAAAATTATTTTATCACGTTTTACATACACGTAACCGTATCTCACTGCAATTTGCATACATTACGAGAACCTCGTACTAAATCTGATAAAAGCCATTACAAAACGCATGAAGATATATATACATATATATTTCTGTAATAGCTTTTACATATATCCTATAACAGCATAATGTATAAAACCATTATTCTATGGAATATATACACTATATTGACAACAGTCATCGGACACCTAGAAAAGAAACACAACATAGCATTTATTGACATACATTAGCACGGTGTCAGTCCACCTTTGGCCTTAATGCATGCAGTGACCCTTCCAGACATGCTTTCGACAAGGGTTTGGAACACAGCGATAGGCATGCGCTTCCATTGAGTACATAATACTGCCGCTAACTATTGCTTTGTAGTAGGCCTTTTTTCCAAACTTCTTATGCGACGCTCTAATTCATCTCATAGGTGCTCTATGGGGTTAAGATCAGGGAACGGTGCTGGCCAGCCCACACACGATACGGAAATATCGTCAAACCACTTCGAAACAGTCCTTGCTTTATGGCTCGGTGCATTATCCTACTTATTGCCACAGTATTGGTAGGGCATACTTGTCCAGAACATTGAGGTAGATTAGCTGGTTAACAGGTTTGTCCACGATAACCAATGGGCCGGGAGCATACCACGAAAAACAACCTTACACGAGTACACTGCCAGCTCCAAACTTGACCGTAGGAACAGTAGTACACTGCGGTAAATAGCATTTCCCCTGCTGCCGCCATACCCACACATGGCCATCAGACTAATGGATCGTGTATCTGGATTCAACAGTCCATAGGTCCCGTTTCCATTGATCTACCATCCACGATAAATGTTCTTTTCACCATGCTAAACGACGAGTAGCCTTCCGAGTGGAGATGAAAGGCATATGAGCAGCCGCACGATCACGGTATCCCATGGAATGAACTTCTCTGCGAATGGTACGTGTACATACTGAGATTCCAGCATTTTTACTCACCTGTACACTGACGTCTTGAGCAGTACTCCGTCGATTAGCTCTAACCACTCTTCTGAGGCTTGGACGTCTTCTATCACTGATTTTCTTTGGTGTGCCGTTACGTTTTGCTGGTTCAGGCACGCCATGTGTCTTCCACTTATTCAGTACATCCAAAATAATTGATTTGGTACGTCTCTCGGTTTCTCTTATGGACAA
The DNA here is from genome assembly GCA_039090855.1 of Macrothele yani. Classification (NCBI taxonomy): domain Eukaryota; kingdom Metazoa; phylum Arthropoda; class Arachnida; order Araneae; family Macrothelidae; genus Macrothele; species Macrothele yani. The sequence continues at coordinate 158,918,948 of CM077024.1, read as the reverse complement.
CCCACTAATATAACAGCCAACGATCTTTCGTTTCTCTAAGTCAGTTCTCACCCGACGCGACATTTTCACCCAACCTTACAGTGCGATATGATCGCGGTCAGCTGCAGGCTTGTTTTTATACCGTTTGCAGCTGAACCGCACATCTTAATAACGCAGAGGATCCGTTCATTTGCTTTTAAAGGGCTCTCCGGTAACTTTTGTCAATATAGTGTATGCTTTTTACAGCATAATGTATAAAGCCATTATCCGAGTAATAATCTCCCAGAGAGCATCGGATCTCTGGAAAATATCAAAAAGTTTTCCTTGTCTTTGCGAAATTACTTTGTAAATCAACCTGATCTCTATAATGAATCTCAATTCTATCATGAAGTTGTAGTTCCAGATAATGTTGGTAACAGCGGCGCTTCTGTTATAACAATATTCATCACCATCATCATTGTCAACCATTATCAATCCACTGCTGGACGAAGGTCTCTCCAAGTTTCCTCCACAACGGTCTGTCTTGTGCCAGTCTCTTCCATATCACTCCCGCATACTTTCGAATTTTATCTACCCATCTTCCATGTGGTCTTCTTCTGGGTCTTTTCCTGTCTTTTGGAATCCAATCTAAAATTTCGGCTGTCCATCGATGGTTTGTTCTTTTGGCAGTATGTCCAGCCCATTGCAATTTCAGGGATTTAACTCTAAACATGATGTCTTCCACTCTTGTCATTTTTCGGATCCACGAGTTCCTCTTCTTATCTCTCCTGGTTACACCAAGTATGCACCTCGCTATGCTACTTTGAGTTGTCTGCAGCCTTTGTATGTCTCTTTTAGTTAAGGTCCACGTCTCTGCACCATACGTAAGCACTGGAAGGATGCATTGATCAAACGCTTTTCTTTTAAGACATAATGGCATATTGCTCTTGAAAATTATGCTGTTTTTTCCAAAAGCTCTCCAGGCAAGTTTTGTACGCCGATTAATTTCTTCACCAATGTGACCGTCACTTGATATCTGCTGTCCAAGATAAACGTACGTGTCTGTTATCTCCAGCTTTTCTCCATCAATCGATAAATCTTCATTTCTTGTAAAAGTATTGAACATCACTTTTGTCTTCTGAAATTCATTTTTAATCCCACTTCTTTACTCTTGTCAGCAAGTTCCTGGATCATACTCTGCAGCTCTGATGGGGTAGTTGCAAAAATGACTACGTCATCAGCAAAACGAAGGTGGGTTAGATAATCTCCATTAATCTTTAACCCTATTGTTTTCCCAGTTCAGTGATTGAAAGACATTTTCCAATGTGGCATTAAAGAGCTTCGGAGATATGGTGTCACCTTGTCTCACTCCTTTTCCAATTTTTATGTGTGTTGTATTTTCAAACAGCCGAATCTTTGCACTTGCATTTTCATAGATGTTATGAATAATATTAATGTACGCATCTTCAATACCGAAGAATTTCAGAGCCATTGTAACTGCTGATGGTTTCACCGAATCAAAGGCTTTTTCATAATCGATAAAAGCCATGCACAATGGAAGTTCATATTCCCTCGCTCTTTCAATTAGTTCTCTCAGTACGTGGATATGATCTATTGTGCTGTAGCCACTCCTGAATCCAGCTTGTTCTCTCGGTTGAGCCATGTCCAGTGTCACCTTCAAGCGGTGTGAAAGAACTTTAGTGAAGATTTTATAAACCATTGATAGGAGGCTGATAGGTCTGTAGTTCCTGAGATCCTCAATGTCACCTTTCTTATGTAGCAAGATCATTGTAGCGTTGTTCCAATCCTCAGGAATCTTTCCTTCATTAAAGCATCGAGTGAAAATTTGGGCGAGTACTGTTTCGATTTCTCCATTTGCCTCTTGTATGATGTCTACAGTAATTCCATCTTCTCCTGGAGCTTTTCCCCGCTTCATGTTTTTGATTGCATGTGCAACTTCTGCTAGGAGGACTGGAAGAACTCTGGTCATGGCTTTCATGATGTCTGGAGTACATGTATCATCCCTTTCATATAATTTGGAGTAGAAATCTTTCACTCTTGTCAAAATGTCGCCTCTATTTCTTGTTACAGAACCATCTTCTTTTCTCAGTGCCATAATCTGTTTTCTTCCCTTACTGAGATGTCCCTTTGCTATCTTTAGGCTTTGGTTGTTTTCAATTGCTTTCCTTACTAGTTCACAGTTGAATTTCCTTACGTCTTCAGTGATACTTTGCGTACTGTCTTGCATAGTTCTATATATTCCACTTTGGAAGTCACATCTTCTTTAGTTGTCCTCATCTCTCTTCTTTTTTGCATCAACATTTTGGTTTTTCCTGATAATTTGTTCACATGCAACTTGTTCTTAGACCCAGCTAATTTTGTTGCTGTTTCCATAAGAGCTTTGGTTACTTTTCTGTTCACTTCAGAAATATCCACTTCTTCCGATGTTAGGCCTTCTAAATCAGAGAATCTGTTCTTCAGTTCCAACTTGAAGGCATTTTGGTGATTTTTAAGGTTGGTTATGTCAATACATTTTGTTTGTCTTATGAGCTTGCTACGTTCGAGTTTAGTGTTGAGCTGCATCTTACATCTCACCAATCTATGGTCACTACCTGTGTTGAACTTGTTTAGCACACTGCAGTCTTCAATGACGAATTTTTTGTTACACATAATAAAACCAATTTCACTTGTCTTCCCATTTGGATGTCTCCATGTCCATTTCCTGTGTGGCTTTTTCTTGAAAAAGGAGTTCTATATGAAAAACCCTTCTGCCTCTGCAAACTCTACGAGAGTATTTCCACGCTGGTTTCTGTTGCCGTGACCGAATTTACCTACTGAAGTTTCATTCTGTTGCCGTTGCCCTATTTTTGCCTTGAAATCTCCCGTAATTATCTTTAAGTGCTGATTAACTTTATTATTTAGATGACGAATTTCCTCATAAAATTCCTCATAAAATTCTTCAATTTCTTATTCAGGATGACTTGTGGTGGGTGCATAAGTTTGAATAATCTGAGTCTGGTATCTTCTCGAGAGTTGGATAACGAGTCGTGCAGCTCTGTCAGAAGAACTTTCAACTTCTACAACTTTATCCTTCAGTTTCTTGTTTATTGTAAATCCAACACCACTAGTTCTGCCAGTATCAGTCCCACGATAGTAGAAGAGATGTCCACTTTTCAGTTCGATGAGATCTTCTCCTTTTCTCCTTACCTCACTTAGCCCGACGATGTCCCACTTGATCCTTTGTAGTTCCTCTTCCAATTCAAGAAGCCTTGAATCAGAAGATAGGGAGCGTCCATTATACGTAGCCAAGGTCAACAACAGATGGCAGCATAGTCCGGTTCTCCGGGGATTCTTAGCACCCTCTGCCTTCATGTCGCACTGGCCGCTGCCATGGCCAGGTACATTCCAGCTGCTGGAGACTGAGGGCCAAGATTTAAGTTGTGGAGTCATTTTGGAGGGGTTTGGCCATAACTCACCACGCTGGCCAAGCGGGTTGGTGAGTGTGGGATAGCATTTCCTCTAATCCCGATGGTAAAGGTATACCGCTATTGGCGGTGGTCAGAGCCCCTTTAGTGGGAACAGGATGTACCACGAGAAGGCGGGGTTGACATTTGTCAAGGAGAGGCTGTGATGTTACGCATCACCTGACCTTACATCCCTATAACAATTTTACTTGCCTTTATGTATTTTATATAATTTATTCCTTTTCTTACATCTGATAGGGGGAATCGCTTTGCAACCAGCATGTTCGGATTCCTTCCGGAGTTTTGCATTTTCATATGAATGTAAGTTTCAAATGTGTGCAATAAAATAATTGTAATTGTAATAAAGGAGCGTAGTAGTGAAATTTGGCTTCCTCCCGAACCCCCTTTCAGCGGGGTAGAGGTTACCTGCTATTGAGAACTGCTTTCAAAATTATGTATAACACGATGAGGGGTTAACCTGTAGATATCCTAGACCAAAAGTTACCAATCCGCTCCCAACATACTTACGATTCAGCTTTTTTTTTAGCACGTCTTTTGTAAAAAAAGATCGTGCTTCTGTTATCGGTTTGTCCGTCCGTCTGTCCGTGCGTCCGTCTGTACCCACGGAATCTCTGCAACTATTAGACCGATTGGAAAAATTTATTTTGCATTCGGAAGCTTTAAATATGCAAATGATGATCCTTTATTTCGTTTTTTTACGATGCACAATTTTGCCGCTAGAGGGCGTAAATGCAGATGATGTCGAATTCAAAATTACGTTTTAATCCACATATTTGCTTCTAAACATCCGACTGAAAAAATTCTTTAATCTTTCGATTCCATTTATGTCGAAGAGTGTTTTAGATATAGTTTCATTTTCAAATTACGCATAGATATTCCGCTAGGGGGCGTAAAAATAAATTAGATTTTTTCCGATAACTCTTCTCCTAAAACACCGATTTGAAAAATCTTTTTTTCAGCGGATACATCTCCAAATGGAAAATCTTTTGCATAGAATTTCGAATATTTGGTAAAGAATACTTTGGCCACCAGGGGGCGTAAGTGTTAATTTTTGCTTCTGATGTATTTGCCATAAAATTGGAGCTTCTAAAATATCGATTGGAAAAATTATTTCGTGGACTGATGCACTCACATCGATAAACCTTTCCGGAATATTTTCTTCCAAAAATATTCCACAGTTTCTCCGCCAGGGGGCGTAGATGTATATCTTATTTTTGTCAATATCTTGATTTATAGGAGTCCGATTTGAAAAAACCCTTCTTTGTTGGATAGTGTTTTCCGTGTGACATGTATTTCATATAATTTTAAAATTTTCAAGTAATTCATAGACTTTCCGCTAGGGGGCGCAATGGTAAATTGCGTTTCGCCCTATATCTTTGCTTCTAAATCTCCGATTTGAAAAATTCTTTCTGCACCGGATACAGCTCCTGATGGGAAATTGTTTGTACATAATTTCTAATTTTTGTAAAAAAAAATGGTTTGGCCACCAGGGGGCGTAAATCTTAATTTCCGCTTCTGATGTATTTGCAGCAAAATATGAGCTCCTAAATTCTCGATTGAAAAAAAACGTCGTTTGTAGACCGAAGTACTCGTGTCGACAAACCTTTTAGAAACATTTTCTTCTTAAAATAGTGCATGGTTTCTGCGCCAGGGGCGTAGACGTACATCTTATTTTTGTCAATATCTCGACTTCTAGGAGTCCGATTTAAAAAATCCTTCTTTGTTTGATAGTGTTTCTAGTGTGACATGTTTTTCCTAAAAATTCAAAATTTTCAAGTAATTCATAGACTTTCCGCTAGGGAGCGTAAAGGTAAATTGTGTTTTCTGCTCCTTAAACTCCGATTTGAAAAATTCTTCCTATATCGCATACAAGACCTGATGGAAAAGATTTTTCACATAATTTCTAATGTTTTGTAAAAGTATGGTTTGTCCACCAGTTATTAAAAGTGTTAATTTCTGCTTCTGATGTATTTGTAGCAAAATCTGGGCTCCTGAAAACTAGACTAAATTGTTTTTTCTTGGACTGATACAGCTCATATGGATAAACCTTTTGAGAATACTTTCTTCCTAAAATAATGCATGGTTTTCCCACCAGGGGACGTAAAGTCACATCTTATTTTTGTCCATAATTCTGTTTCTAAGAGTTCGTAAGCTCAAGATTCTGTTTACAGCAATATCTGAGGGATTAAAGACCCGATTGAAAAACTTCTTTATTCCGTCAGATACTATTGTTTTCCATACCGGTTCCATTGCCTTTGAATAGCTTTGATAAATTTAATTTGCGTCAGAACGGATTCAAAAGACGTGCTTATTACACCCGAAAATTCGGTGTCATCTTTCTTGTTTTATTTTGAAGTCTAATTCTAGCTTGCACATGCGCAGATGGACTTTGGTAGCCACATCACATTTCAGCGGTGTCAGGGTCGTTCGTTCCTTACGTTCATCTAAGACTGAATAATAATAAGGATTATAAATATTGTTTTTGAAAAACTAAACAGTCGAAATACTTACTATTGCCGCCGCCATAATTTAATAAATATTTACTTCTATGACTCACATATCTTCTTTCATTGGTTTTACGACAATGACATTCATTAATTCACCTAACTAAGTACCGCTTAATATCAGGAATTAGTAAACCTTAATGTATGTTGCTACGAATTAATTCCACTTAGTATGTATTGGACTGTGGATCAGTGCTGAGACGGGCAGAGCCCAAGCCCGATAGCTCGGGCCCGAAACGTGCTCGGGCTGCACAGCAGTACTTACTGGAGTTTGGGCTAGGGCTCTGAGAGAGGGAGAGCATTTTCTTTTTTTTTCTTTTAATTTGGTTTTGTATGATTTAGCACACGAGACCTTTTTTTACACTTTCGAGTTGTTAAAGAGAATTCTTCGGCAACTGGGTCTAGATGGGGAGTAGACAAGTTGAGCAGAGTAGCTGCATTCAATTTTGGCACAAACCCGACCACACATCAGCTGAAACCATTCAAATGATAAACCCTGTCGTCACAGTGGAAGAGTCCAGTGTTGCCAAGGAAAAGAAAAGCGGGGAAAGTCCACTGCCAAGTCTCTCTCATACTGAAGGCATTTTTAGACCATCAAGGCGTGATTCATCATGAACACTCTTCAGAAGGGCAAAAAAGACAGGCAATACTACCAGATGGTTATCCGTTACATAAGATATGCAATGCGATTGAATGAACTTACGCTGTGGTAGCAATGTGACAGGCAGCTGCACCATTACCTTGTCCCCACCCATTTATCTCATTTCATTCTGGCCAAATACGGGATCCTACAAGTGAGACAAGCCACATACTCTCCAGAATTTGTTCTTAGCGACTTCTGGTTGTTCCCGAAGTTGAAAATGCCATTGAAAGGGCGAAGATTTGAAGATACAGAGGAGATAAAGAAGAACGCGGCGCAACACCTATGGAAGATTCCTAAAAGTGATTTTAGAAATTGTTGTGATCGATGGACACACTGTTTTAACAAGCGTGTAATGTCAGAAGGTGCCTACACTGAAGGAATCTTGAACAGCAACACAATGGGCTACTTATATTTTCTTCCTGCACACTAGGTCGCATACTATTTGATCACACCTTCTAGAGGAAATATTTTGACACAATAGAATCTGTGAACAATATTATTAGGTGTACAAATAAGTTTTAAGACAACGCAACATGTAATTTGAGAGAAAACAACGATACTTTTACGAATCAAAATATGCGCCGTCATTATCTATAACCTTCCGCCATCGGTCAGGCAGCTGACGGATTCCAGCCATGAAGAATACATCGTCGTGTGACGCGATTAAGTCGTCAAGCAATTTTTGCACTTCGTTACATTGTCTAGAACCGTACAGTAGGCAAACCATGTTGCATAGATCGGAACAAATGATAGTCAGAAGGAGATATGTCGAGACGCCGGCTGCTCAGAAACTTCCCAGCCAAGCGTAAATAACATTTCCTTGTCCGATTTCACGACATGCGGCCTAGCGTTGTCATGCAGTAATTTCACGGGACGCAATCCTTATCCTGTGAATGGACGTTTCCGACAGATTTCCTGGTTCAGTCGCAGCTATTGTTGCTTGTAGCGACGAGCAGTAACAGTTTGATCCAGTTCCAATAGTTCATAACAGAACACACCCTTCATATCCCACCAGATGCATAGCAGAACTTTCTGGGAGTTAAAATTGCATTTCGGTGTCAAAGTCGTTGCTTCACCGGTGTCTTCCCAGTGTTTTTTGCGTTTGGAATTGTCGTACGCTATCCACTTTTCATCACCCGTAAGGAGTTTCCACAGGAGAGACTTTTTGCGTTGTTTATTCAACAGATTCAAGAACTTCATGACATGCTCATCCTTGTTCCTCTGGCTTAGGTCATGTGGCACCCATTTTCCTTCCTTCCGAATCTTTCTCATTACGCGTAAACGATTGGAAATGGTTTGCTGAGTTACCACGAGTTGTTCAGTTAGTTCGTTCTGTGTTTGAGACGAATCTTCATTCAGCAATTCTTGCAGTTCCACATGTGCAATCTTCAGCGGGGCGCCGCTACGTTATCGATCGCTAACTTCCAAATCACCTGATTTAAACCGTCTAAACTAAAACTCACAAGTGATTTTTGATACAATATTCTTCCCCAGAACAGATCGCCGCACATGCTGTTGCAGCACATTTTCGTTGATGAATTTTGTAACGAATGCAGTGTCAAATAAATGCAGTATCGCTTGCCATTTTTCATGTGCAAGTGCGTTTGACTGTTGGGCAAACTTCTGTGTCACATTTTATACTCCGGACCAGTTACGGTCACATGACAACTTAAGGGAATGTCGGATATGTAAATTAGCGGTATACGTCACACAAGAAAGGCTTTAAAACTTATGTGTGCACCTAATATATCAAAGAGTTCTCACGCAGCCTTTGGACAACAAGTAACATCAGGACTGATGAGTGCGCAAAAATTACTTTTTCAAGGAAATCAGATACCAATACGCTAGAGATGTGTCCACTGGCATACAGTGAGTTCTAACCACAAAATGTTCCATAACTTTGCTAATGTTTGACTTTCGGATCTTGCGAAGGGTTGTCCTTCATTTCACTAACAATCGATTTAGTGGTGTTTATATGAATGTCTAAGGATTGGGAGTAGCAATTACAAATTGGGTATTTGTCAGAAATCTTTCTAATTGACTATGTTTGCTGTTCTGCTACCACTAGTCTTGACAGTGTACAACTTACTCTCTTTTTCTTGCAAATATCCTACATGAACCCAACATTTGTGTTCATGGGTCATACAGTGATTATTCACACCTAAAATTCTATAGTTAAAAATAAATATGATCACTCATGGACCTAAATACCATTACGCACCTTATAATCCATAGTTGATATGAAGCTCATTGGTGGTTTGTCAATTTATTTTCTTTGTGGACAGACACCTTGAGGAATATCAACCATATCGCAATTCCTCTATAATTCCATCGGTAGGTGAAACGTCTGGCTTTATTCTCTCATTCATGTACATCGTAGCACATTGGTTCCAACACTCTAAATACACTGCTGGACAATTGCTAAGGACGGATCATAAACGGCTATATAGCGCAAAAAAGTAAGTGTGGTTGGATGCCAAGTAAAATAAAATAATGTCAGAATGCCAGGACATTACAAGAAAGACAATTTATTGTGCTCTGAAATCCAGAAGGCTTTGGAACGTGTTCAAGGGACAAACAGGCCATTTTGTGCAGAATACGTAAACGTGAAAAAAATGCAATTACCGTCCGCAGGCGTTCCGGCGTAAGATGTCAATACGGGATATGGCCACCATGGAGGGCGATGCAAGATTCCACACGTCGTGTCATGCTTTGCACAACATTATCAAGCAGCTGTTGGGGTAATTTATCCCATTCCTCTGTCAGTGCATGGATGAGGGTGTCCTTGTTTATTGGAGGGCATTGGCGACCAGCAAGACTCCTCCCCAAAGCACCCCACACATTTTCAATGGGATTCAGATCTGGAGAACGTGCTGGCCATACGAGGCGTTGAATATCCTCGCTCTCAAGACACTCCTGGACAGCGACTGTTCGATGACATGTTGCGTTGTCGTCCATGAAAATGAATCTATCACCGACAGCACCACGGAACATGCGAACATGAGGTAGCAGAACATCATTAATGTATCGTTGGCCAGTCATAATCCCAGTTGGAAGCACATAGAGGGACGTACGGCCATTGATCATGATGCCAGCCCATACCATGACACTACATGTCGGATATCGGTCCCTTTCCTGTATGTTTGCTGGACAATATGCAGTACCACTATCACGCCAGATCAGTTGTCGTCGACAATCAGACGATAGACTGTATCTACTCTCATCTGAGAAGAAGACAGCAGACCAGTCGTTATCAGTCCAATTGCGATGTTGATGGCACCATTGCAAACGGGCGGTACGGTGACGTCTGGACAATGGGATGCACACAACAATAGTCCTCCTTCATGCAAACGTCTGGCGACAGTTTTTCGGGAGATCCGCTTGCCAGTAGCAGCCATAAACTGATTTGGTACCTCACTAGCTGTGCTGCGCCGGTGTCTTTTTGTTGATAGCACTATGTACCGATCTTCTGCAGGTGTCGTACTGCGAACATGACCTCCCCAGTGACGTTTGATACGCTCTCCATTTGTTTGAAATGATTTCCAAAGCCTTGAAACAACACTGTGGCTGACGTCGAACTCCCTGGCAACATCTGTTATTTTTCGTCCTTCTTCAATCTTGGCAATAATGCAGCCACGCGTAAAATCATCTAGGTGATGTCGGGAAGATATACTGAAAATTGCAAGTTCGTCAATTGATTCTTTCCCTTTCAACTTTGCGTTTGAACAACAACGGTCAATACGCGTCAAATCCTTTATATCGCTTATCAGCGCTATGACGTCACGAACAAGTTCGGCAATCCAAAATTTGCATACGCACAACACGTCTTACTGTATCCCGCACTTAAGCTAATTTCCATATTTTCCTGCCTTCCATTCTATGGTTGCTATCGTTGCTATTGTCATCCGTCCTTAGCAATTGTCCGGCAGTGTATTAAAACATATTATGTGTATGCTGGTAACATTTCTTAATCCAACGATGTTCGCATGCAGCTGTTGCACAACCAGTTAAAGTTTGAAGTTTAAAAACATTTTACCATTAAAATCCAATAAACAGTCTAAAATTACACAATGCTCAAAATCACCACTATTCCACCATCACGCTCCCATTAAACCCCGTTAAAGCTTTTCAACTTCTTCGATGCCGTCCTCAGAACTATCATCTGGTACACGATGTTGTAGGCTGACTATGTGCGTTAGATGATCCCACTATGGGGTCCATCTATGTGTGAGAAAGGGCTGTACGATCACGTGCTTCTTCTCTCTACATTCTTAAATTTCTCACCTTTTTGTTACTGTGCTACACTTTATTCACTGTTTAATTCTCTTCTGTTTCCTTCGTTCCTTTTTCTCCTATTTTTCTTTTTTCATTGTTGTTCTTTATATTCTCTTTCCCTTTTAATCAATGCTCTCCAAGGTTCCACTATGATAAATGGTTCATTATTATTATTGGTTCTGTGTTTATTTTTTCCTATGGTAACGGCCTCGGAGTACCTCAACTCCCATTCATTTTTATATTCACTCTTAATTTGAATATCTTGAAATTTCGATTTCGCATTTTCCTCAATACAGTACTGTACCATTGCTGTAACATTCTCTCCCTTTTCCCAATTTTTGATGTGTTAATTTCTTCTTTTTATAAGTCTATTTTTCGTTGATCCATAATAATAAATACTTTTTTTTACTTGATTTTTTCATGTTCTAAATGTATTCTGTACACTCCCTCTTTTTGTAAGTCAGGGATTTTTTGTTTTGTATTATTTATAATTGTTGCCATTGTTGTTACAGATTGTCCAATGTGTTTCTTATATTTTGCTGCTTCATGATTAAATATTGATGTCACTTTATCAATATATGGAAAATATCCTATGCATTGTTTTTGTTTTGCTCATGTTTATTTTCTCTTTGCTTGGTGGTCTTGTTCATATTGTTTATTGCAGCTTTATATGTTTTCATTAAGTCATTTATTACATGTTCAGAATATCCTTATTTTCTTCTAACTGTTGTTATCCAAATTAATTCTTCTTTCTGAAACTCAATTTTGCTTGTGTGTGTATATGCTCTCTATATCAAATTATAAAGAGCATTTCTTTTTTGTGCTATCGGATGGTTAGAGTTATTTGGAATCAATATTAGTACATAGGATGTTTTTCTCTCTTTCTCTCTCTCTCTCTCTCTCTGTTTCTCTGCTTACATATTGCCGGCAATGGACAGGCAAACATCAAATCAGGACACATCTACTTCAATCGGAAACACCTCTACTGACTTTTTAAAATACTGCGCAATAGAGCTTATTTCATCAGTTGCAAGAAGGAAAATTTCTTGAAACGCATAGGCACCTAAGCGGAGGAATTCTGAACCTGTCTGTTTCTGATACTCGTGTTTTGTAAGTAGCTACCATGGTTTTATACTGAACTTGATTTCTTGACGAAGGCCATTGTTATGTGATCCTTCAGTGACCCGATAGATACTCACTTCTCTGTTTTTTGTCTTTTCCGATTTTCTTAATGAACAAGAAATAGCAATGTTACAGAAAACAGATGTTGTTTTCCTACATTCCATATCGTTAATGAAAACTTTTGAATACTTCTGCTGGCCCTTTATTGAAGTGTAGTACTTAACCAGCACATAATTTGATTTGACAAGTTTTTTAGCACATAATTTCATTTGACAAGTTTTTTCCCAGGGAAAACAATCCATTCCGTCTTTCGCAAATCGTTTTTATAAAACATGTGGAGATACACCGAGTCACCCGAAACATGCTCATTATTCGTTTAAGGCTTTCAAAATAAACAAATAAACTGACGAAAATAAATAATAAAACAGAACAGCTTTCAGTCGTTCTCAGAAAGTTGGGGTAGGGAAAGAAACGAGACACATAAGTAAGATTACTAGTATCTGTCGTTACTCGTGAGACGCGTTGTGTTCGATCATGAATAAGTCTCACCGAAGAACACAAAAGACGAAGGCAAAATCAATATAGTTGGTGGACGTCAAGAAGATAAAGATAAGAAGTTTGGGCTTTCAAAGGTGTCGTTTTTCGGCATAGCTTTTGTTTTTTGATTGTTCAACAGATCGCTGTGTACCAAAAGATGAAAATCGCGTTATACACTGTTTACAATAAATTAGTGATATTGCATGAAATGAAGGATGTACGTATGTATCTGCCGCAAGTAACACGCATTGAAATAATATCAGTGAGGCTACCTAACAGGAACGATAAACGGTTGGAACGTGCGTTTACAAAAACAATTTATTACGCGATTTCTTTCTGCACAGAACAAAGCATTACTGCAATATAGACAAAATAGCAAATTTGGAGAATGTCCATATCTCTGGATTTCAGTATCCGGTAAAACTACCTCTGTGTAGAACTTCTTGGAACTAACGGTGCATACCTTCAAAGACATTATTGATGAGTGTCTATGGCAGCTCTGTGTAGAACTTCTTGGCACGAACGGTGCATACCTTCAATGACATTATTGATGAGTGTCTATGGCAGCTCGGTGTAGAACTTCTTGGCACGAACGGTGCATACCTTCAAAGACATTATTGATGAGTGTCTATGGCAGCTCTGTGTAGAACTTCTTGGCACGAACGGGGCATATCTTCAATGACATTATTGATGAGTGTCTATGGCAGCTCGGTGTAGAACTTCTTGGCACGAACGGTGCATACCTTCAATGACATTATTGATGAGTGTCTATGGCAGCTTTGTGTAGAACTTCTTGGCACTAACGGTGCATACCTTCAATGACATTATTGATGAGTGTCTATAGCAGCTCTGTGTAGAACTTCTTGGCACGAACGGTGCATACCTTCAATGACATTATTGATGAGTGTCTATGGCAGCTCGTGCCATACTAAAGGCAACATGCTACGGAATTCTGCCGGTGTACTGGGACATCCGTAACGTGGAACGTGGTTATCTAGACGTTGTTATACTGCGTCCCAAATTTTCTCAATAGGATTACGGTCGGGAGACCCAGGAGGAAGTCATGACGATGCAATCACAGGATTTTGCAGCTCCGGAAGCACACTCCATGTACGGTGACTGGTTGTCTTGTCATCGAGAAACTGAATGCATGTCCAATAGCAGCGTAAAACAGCGTCGGAATGGGAACAATGATCTCGTTTCGGTACAATAAGGTACTCATGTTGCTTTGTCAAACGCACAAGGAAGTACGGCCATTAAAACACACTCCTGACCAGAACTGACTGCCACTGCTAAAGGTAGACGGACTGCACATAGTGTTGCTGCATTCATGTGCTGGATGTCCTCAACACGTGACATCGTCTGTAGTATCAGGATAAAGGGCGAAACGGGATGCGTCTGTGAAAAGTACATAGTGCCACTCTGTATTCCATGACATCTACTGTCTGACACAAGTAGATCTTTTACGACGGTGAGCTGATATCAAGGCTATACATCTCTGAGGTCTTGGTACGTGCTCGTGAAGTCAGTTTCGTACATGCTGTAACATGAGAAACAGCTCGAACTGATTTCCGGAGTTGGCTACTGGTGATATTAGGCCTTCTTCGAGAACTTACTGTCATGTAACGATTTTGCCTCCTTGTGGTTATCCTCAGGCGACCACCACTCCTGGGTTAATCTGCAGCATTTCCATGCCGTAGAAATCTTGTGTGTAACCGACTTACTTCCCTTTGCGAAACTCCTAAAGCATTAACCACATCGATCTGCCGTTTACCTACCTGGGACCTGCCAACAGCCGTATTTCTGTTTTCAATGATTAAACGTCGTCTAGACATCATTTCTGGTTAATCCGACACTGAAGGCAATACATTAAGCAAACGTCTAGACCAAGCGGGGAAACGACCCGCTTTCCACTTCTCTCAAGATACCTTTCTCGAAGCTCACACTTCGCGTGCTGTGTTGTCATAATGGTAATCGACATGATGTAGCTACCCACGCTGATAATCGATCTTCAGCAGTCGCTAAATTTGCATATCATCAGGTTTTACGTTCGAAACCGAAATATCCCTAACTTACTGTGACCAATGTACATCGAAGATGTATTCATTGCTTTTCAAAATTTACTTGAAGAGCTAGATACATTTTTACAAAATTCGAGGAACATATTTTGTTTAGGTATGAATACCACCTCGCAAAGATGCTATCAATGTCATTTACATCACGTCTAATATTTTTGGTGCTTTTTGACATGCATACCTATACTTTGAAAATTCTTGCAGCTCAGTATCGCTAAATGAAATTATCTCCTCAAAGAAGATTAAACCTTCTGTCTTACTATACTTATTGAATGTTACTTTGAAGCGTGGTGGTTCAAAGTAGGGGAATTTTTTAGCTTGGTCAAAACAATTAATCGGAAACAGAGCATCTTTGTCCTTTTTGGGGGTGGGGGTGGGATTAACAACCCAAATGAGCAACACTTAGGCCTATAAATAATAGTCTGTCCCTTATTTATGACCACTCCTTCCGAAGAAGTGAAAAAAGCCAGCGCTATGATAACTAATAATAGAATGATTTCCTTTTATATAACGCTCTGATCTGCATATTACTCAGTGTGCGAATAGGCGTCAAACACGTGTTTTGGCATTTACATGTTTTACCACAACAGTAAAGTTAAGCATTATTTTTGGTGGCTTAACGCCCACCACGAGCAAATCAATGGGTTATAAACAGTCGCTTGTTCCTAATTTAGGGTCAATGACTCCAGGGAAGGAAGAGTGCCAATGCCATAAGACACACACAACACACATGCCTCAGCGGGATTTAATCCCGGGTACGTCTCAGACTAATGGTTAGAAGCCATTGCTTAGACCACACGCCACCGGGCGGAAGTGCAACTTTCCAAATCTGCTGCTCTCCTGGCTGTTCACACTTTTATATTAGATACGACGGAGAGAGTACTTTTTATTATTCTTCTAGCAATGTTTCCAGCGGTATCGAATGTTATACTACCACTGAACCTAGCCTACAGCTATTGAACGAAAGAACGATGGTCGTTATTGTAGGTTTAGACTCAGCATGCCAGGCAGAGAGCCATCTGTGAGGGTGAAAAACTGAAAATTCTGATTCCATGCAAGAGCCCTCATTGGACACTAAATAACTAAAGCAATGGAGAAGTAGAGTTTTAGGAAATAAACTTACTCCTTAATTAGGGAAATTACAAAATAATTAATAAAGAAAAATAAATAAATAATAAATAATTATAGTATTTATTATTTATTATATATAATAAATAAATAATAAAATATTATTATTTTCATTATTATAAATTTATTATAATAAATTTATTATTGTTATTATTTATTTATATATATAATAAATAGATAGTAAAATAATAAATAAATTTAATAAATAAAAATAAATAATATACGACTATTTGCCAAAAATGGTTCTTGTATCACTTGAATAGACACGACATCAGCCCATAGAATGTCAGAAATGACCAAGGCAGAGAAGCAGCCGGAAGGGAAATGAAAAGGAAGAACCTCGTAATTTATTCTTGAAAATATTAATACATTCTTTGGCCCAAAAACAAACAAACAAACAAAACAAGAAACAAAACCAAACAGCCATAAAGCGTCATCTACTCGTGATGAAAATTGATATGTGCAATGTATATGTACAGGAATGGAAATAGTTGCAATTCCAGAGCAGTTGGGCCATTTATTAAGATAAAACAGCTGCACGAATGGAACAAGTCAGTACATTGTAATGCCACATAACTGGGATAAAAGCGGTTACTCTGAATAGCATAGACGCATAGAATCCACGGATACTGTCCTGAAGTATAGCATGGCAGATGGTCTCCAAATTAACTGCCGGTTCGCCGACATTCCGGGATGGGTGTAGGGGGCGACCCATCATGTCCCAAACATGTTCGACCTGTGAAAGATCGGGCGATCGGGCTGGCCATGAAAGAATGTCGACATTACGGAGATAGGCTTAGGAGAGTCGTGCTATGTGTGGCCGGACATTATCCCATTAAAAATTGCTCAGTGATGACGAGACAGGAATGACAACACAACAGCTCGTAGAATGTCGTCGACGTACGGTTGAGCCATGAGGATGATACGGAGAATTACCAAAGGTGTCCGGTTATCGTAGGAAACGGCTGCCCAGGCATTCACTCCAGGTGTGCGAACCGTGGCCTTTACACGGTAAAGGCAGGATCCGGGAGCTGACTGGCTCGTCTCTAGACACGTATGCGCTGGTCATCCGAGCCAAGCACAAATCAAGATTCATCAGTGAATATAACACGACGCCACTGGACACTATCTCACGTTGATCGCGCCCGATACCATTGCAACCGGTGCCGACGATGCTCACTAGTCAGTGGTAGTTGGCGGCGTGGCGTCCTCGAATGTAGTCCCTGTGCCGTAAGTCTTCTGTCAACGATCTGAATGGAAACTTTCGTACCTGTAGACGACGCAACATGGCCATGGATGATTGAGAGCGACAAATTCGGTTTTGTTCGTGCGGCTCTCACAATCGCTCGATACTTGCATTCTGTCGTTGCGCTCGGCCGCCCACTGTCCGCGTGTCACTGGGTTGTGCCCTCTTCGTCCTATTGGCGCCAACATTATCTGATTGCCGGGTTGCTCAGACTGAAATGCCGGGCGATATGGCGACTTGACCAACCGGCCTCTCTCATCCTGATTATACATCCTGAACTGCTCGTAGAGTGCACTTGGTCAACTACTCGTAGGGTGCACGGATCCGCCGTCGAGCCGTCCTCACAATCCGTGGAGGTTAATGCAATCGCAATATGATGTCATAATTGTTCCTGCGTACGAGCTTACCTCTTGGTATACCCTCCACGATGCGCAGTTCCCATGCTCTGTGGGTGGACATTATTTAGTCACTGGTCGTTATTCTCTAATCATTTGCATATTCGGCACTGCGGTACCTGCATGCAGAGTTTCATCATGATCGAATGACTTTCTCGGGGTGCTCCGTTTTTCTTGGAGTGTGCTTTTTATTTTGTTTGCTTTTCCATTTAGACCACATAATTTGCGTAATGTTTTTACCCACGTCTATTAGGTTTCGAATGGAGCATGACCTAACACGCAGAGTCCTGAGTGTTGTGGACTTCGGGAAATTCGGATTTTACTGCTTTATACACCGAAATGCCAAAACTTTATGACTACCTCTCTGATATGAAGTTGGTCGTTCACGTGCGACCAATATATTTCTTCCCCGGCGTATCTAAGACACTACACGATTTCTAAAGGTTTATTTTGATATTTGGTATCAATGTGCTACCCGCAGATCTTTTGACTCTTGTAAGTTACGTGGTTGAGCCGCTGCAGATCGTATATGCTGTTCCAACACGAACCACAGATGCTCCATTAGATTAATGCCTGGGGAATTTGGAGGCCAGGGATATACGGGGAATTTTTCTTCATGTTCCGCGAACCACTGTGGAAGAATCCTGGCAGTGTGGCATGAAACATTATCCTTCTGAAAAAGAAATACTACTAGAGGAGAATGCCGTTGCCATGTAAGAATGTACCTCGTCTGCAATAATGTTTAGGTAGGTGGTAGACGTCTGAGCTTCCAGCATATGAATGCCAGACTCAGAGTTTTCCCAGATCATTACACTTCATCGAATGGCTTGCTTTTGTCCCACAGTGCTTTCTGGAACCACCGTGGGACGAAAGCAAACCTTTCTCGAACCACCATGGGAACAAAGCAAGCCTTACTGGAACCACTGCTGCAAACCTTTCTGGGGACCACCATGCGACGAAAGTAAGCCTTTTTGGAAACACCGTACGACGAAACCGAGACAATCGGTAACCACCGTGGGACGAAAGCAAGCCTTACTGGAACCACAGTGGGACGAAATAAAGCCTTTCTGGAACCAAGTAAACGACACTCACGTACCACATAGTGCAACAGAAAACGAGATTCGTCATACCAGATGACCTTTTCCCATTCATGCAGGTTCCAGTGCCCATTGCAGTCGGTTTTGACGGTTAACCAAGGTTAGCATGGGCACACTCGGAAGACTGAGGCTACGCAGTCCCATTTTCATCAGAGTTTGATGTATTATGCGTTGTGACACATTACTCCCATTACAGCATTCAAATTACCGGCGAGTTGGTCGACAGTATTTGTTCTGTTGGCTCGTACCACATTTCGCTCACCTATAGCATCGATGAGTCGTGGTTGGCCCATACCTTGGCTTCGGTTCTTGAATTTCCTTTGTTCGGAACCTTTTCGAAAGTACTCACCACGGCTGACCGACAGAACCCCTCAATCCTTGCCGTCTTGGAATGCTGAGACCCAGTCGTTTGGCCATTATATTTTGGCACTTGCAAAACTCGCTTAAGTCCGCTGCTTTTCCCATCTGAAGATCAAGAATAACACTGATTAACAGAGTTCAGCATCAGGTGTTGTTTATACCATTTCATTATGTTCTCACGTGCCATCGTTTACCTGAATTGGCTTCGATTTGCATCAAGACACGCTGGTCGTAATGTTTTGACTCTTCGGTGCATGAGGTAGTTTTGATCTCATTAAGAAGATCTGTCTTCACATTTAAAGCAAAATCACGCACTTAAAGCACCTATGAATTGAAAGAAGTAAAACACAGCTTGAGTTTCAGAATAACCCCACAAGACAGAAATGGAACAGTAGAAATATAAGAAAAATATTAAAATTATTGGATTTAGGGGCATAAAACACTTCTCAGAATAAACAAGTCCTGTACCACATCGTTTATGGTGATGCGGTTTTGTTTACAAACTTTTAATTCCAGTTTGCAGTATATTTAATTTTCGTAGTTCTTTCCAGGTTTGTTACCAGTACTTTGTCCCAAATGTCTTTAACGGGTTTACACTTTTGTTCTTCCGTATTGTCATAGTTCCATGCATTTTGACACGAGAGAGGTTGAGCGTTTTTCTGTATTTTCGCAATATATGTTCGCCAGTTCACATACGATTTAAAAAATGAAACTGGCATTTAATAAAAATTCTAGTATAGTGGTTTGCGATTGTTTCATCTCCATCAGCCATTCTTCTAAGAGTAACATTTTGAAAAGCAGTTATTTTTACCTGGGTGTTTTAATACCAATGCCCCAAATTGTTGATCTGTATGTGATAAGGGACTAAAACAATCTTCCCAAAGTAAAATGTTTTTTGTTTCATGCTTAATTATATACACTTTATTGACAAAAGTCAACGGTCACCCATTCAAAAGCAAATGAACGGATCCGCTGCGTTGTTAAGATGCACGGTGCATCTGCAAACGGTATAAAAACAAGCCTGCAGCTGACCGCGATCATATCGCACTGTGAGGTTGAGTGAAAATGTCGCGGCGGGAGAGAACTAACTTTGAGAAGGGAAAGATTGTTGGAAGTTATATTAGTGGGGTGTCCATAATTGAAACCAAGAGGCGTTTAAACATTCCCAAGTCAACTGTTTTGGATGTACTGAATAAGTGGGAGACATATGGCGTGCTTGAAGCATCGAAACGTACTGGCAGACCAAACAAAATCAGAGATAGAGGAGGTCGAAGCCTCAGGAGAGTCGTTACAGCTAATCGACGGAGTACTGCACAAAATCTCAGTGTGCAGGTGAGTAAAAATGCCGGAACGTCGGTATGTACATGTATAATTCGCAGAGAACTTCATTTCACCGGTTACAGTGGTCGTGCGGCTGCTCATAAGCCTTTCGTCTCCACTCGGAATGCTACTCGTCGTTTAGCATGGTGTAAAGAACATTTATCGTGGACCGTTAATCAATGAAAACGGGTCCTATGGACTGATGAATCCAGAAAAACGATCAATCAGTCTGATAGCCGTGTGTGGGTATGGCGGCAGCCGGGGAAACGCTATTTACCACAGTGTATTGCTCCTACAGTCAAGTTTGGAGCTGGCAGTGTACTCGTGTGGGGTTGTTTTTCGTGGTATAGTCCCGACCCATTGTTTATCGTGGACAAACCTGTTATCCAGCACTTCTACCTCGATATTCTGGAAGATTATGCTCTACAAATTCTGTGGCAATACTATGGAACCGAGCCTTGTTAGTGCCAACAGGATAATGCACCGAGCCATAAAGCAAGAGCTGTTACGGCGTGGTTTGACGATAATTCCGTATCTTGTATGGACTGGCCAGCACAGAGCCCTAATCGTATTCTCATAGAGCACCTATGGGATGAATTAGAGCTCCGCATAAGAAGTTTGGAACCACGGCCTACTACTAAGCAACAGTTAGCGGCAGCATTATGTACTGAATGGAAGCGCATACCTTTCGGTGTGTTCCGAAGCCTTGTCGAAAGCATGTCTGGAAGGGTCAGTGAATGCATTAAGGCCAAAGGGGGACAGACAGCGTATTAATGTATGTCAATAAATGCTATGTTGTGTTTCTCTTTCAGGTATCCTGTGACGTTTGCTAATATAATGTACCTTAGATCAGGGGTGTTATTGCAGTCCTAACTCGTTTGATTCGGCCTAGTGTTAGAGCTCTTTAACGACCACCGTGAGCAACTCATTGAGTTATAAGCAGTCGTCTGTCCCTCATTTAGGACCACTTGTTTCAGGGAAGGGTGACAGACAGTGTGCCGTAAGACAAACAGAACATACATGCCTTACCGTGATTCGAACCCTGACCCACCGCGGACGAATGGCGTAAGCCACTGGGCCGCCGGGGTGATATTTGACATGCTTACTCCACCTTACTCCTCCATGGTCTCTTCAGCTATTACCTCATTTTGTTAGCTCTCCCAAAGATACATGAATCTTTTCACCAGCGAAAATGTCTGCGTCTGTAGCATTTTTCATAATAACTCTTTTGTAGGTGAATTTTCAGTAAGGTGGATCACTTATTTTTTCAGGGCTCCTTTTTATAGTGAAGTATCTGTAGCGCTTTCAATACGAGCCTTTGCTGCTAACACTTAAGAACGAAAAACTAATGCAGTTTTAGAGAATGATAAGAAGTGCCATGACAACTCTTGCTTTTAATGGTCGGTGCGTGGTAAAATATTTATTTACAAAACCTCCATCAAACTCACAACAACAAAGCAGTATGGGATGGCAATACCGAAACACTAATGTCAACTAAGTCGAATAAAAATCGTTCTAGCTATCTAGCTTCTCCGTTATTCTATTGTTGTTGAAGTGAATGGCACCCCATTGTCTGCTTGAAACACAAAAGTTTTATAGAATTTATATCAATGCCACACCTCTCTCTCTCTTGTGCCCAATTATACATAGTCCTTAGACCAAACTTACCATTGTTGAAAGCGTCAGTGAACAAGATAAAGCCACCCCGGTGGCCTATTTGATTTTGGCTTCTAATCATTCGCCCGAGACCTGTCGGGACTCAACGCCAGAATAAAACTAGGGTGCTAAACTTGTCTTATGGCGCTGACTCTCTTTCTCTCTTCCTGGAACCAGTAACCACAAATTTAAGACCGGTGGCTGCTGATATCGCTCCTAGTCACTCATAATAGTTGTTGAACTTTGAAACAAAACAAACAAGAAAAATTGGCTCACACGCAAAAGTTGAGTCTAGTATAAACTTTCATCTTGTGTTAAAGAGAAGCTGGCGCTTGTTTGAATCACTGAAATTCGTGGTAGGTGAGAAAGTTCTGGAATTAGATGATATACACCGAGTGACCATTTTATTCGTTACATCCGTATGAAATGCAATATTCATTCTGAACATATTTTAAATATTTGGTGTACAAATAAGTTTTAAAGCGTTTTAAGACAACGCAACACGTAATTTAAGAGAAAACAACTATACCTTTACGAATCAAAATATGCCCCGTCATTATCTATCACCTTCCGCCATCGGTCGGGCAGCTGATGGATTCCAGCCATGAAGAATATTTCGTCGTGTGACACGATGAAGTCGTCAACCCATTTTTGCACTTCATCACATGTCTAGAACCGTACGGTAGACAAACCATATTGCATCAATCGGAGCAAATGATTGTCTCAAGGAGCGATGTCGGGACGCCGGCTGCTACAAAAATTTCCAGCCAAGCGTCAATAACATTTCCTTGACCGATTTCGCGACATGCGGCCTAGCGTTGTCATGCAGCAATTTCACGGAACCCAATCCTTTGCCTGTGAATGGACGTTTCCGACAGATTTTCTGGTTCAGTCGCAGCAATTGCTGCTTGTAACGATCAGTAGTAACAGTTTGATCTTGTTCAAATAGTTCATAATAGAGAACACCCTTCATATCCCACCAGATGCACAGCAGAACTTTCTTGGAATTAATATTGTGTTTGGGGGCCAAAGACGTTGCTTCACCAGGGCCAACTTAATGTTTTTTGCGTTTGGGATTGTCGTACGGTATCCACTTTTCATCACCCGTAACGATTTTCCACAGGAAAGACTTTCTGTATTTTTTATCCAACAGATTCAAACACTTCATGACACGCTCATCCTTGTTCCTCTAGCTCAGAGCATGTGGCACCCATTTCCCTTCCTCCTGAATCTTTCCCATTGCGCGTAAACGATTGGAAATGATTTGTTGAGTTACCCCCAGTTGTTCTGCTAGTTCTTTTTACGTTTGAGACGAATCTTCATCCAGCAATGCTTGCAGTTCCTCCTGTGCAACCTTCTGCGGGGCGCCGCTACGTTCTCGATCGCTAACATCAAAATCACCTGCTTTAAACCGTCTAAACCAAAACTCACACGTGCCTTTTGATACAATATTCTTCCCTAGAACAGAACAGATGGATGCACATGCTTTTGCAGCACTTTTGCCTTGATGAAATTCGTAACGAATGCAGTGTCGCTTGCCATCTTTCACCTACCGATATGCAAGTGCGTTTGACTGTTGTGAAAAGTTCTTTGTCACATTTTATATTCTGGACCAGTTACGGTCACAGGAAAACAACGCGGGGGAATGTCGGATATGCAAATTAGTGGTGTACGTCACACAAAAAATGCTTTAAAACTTATTTGTATACCTAATACAACTTTTCGCGAGAAGTAATCAACTAGCAGTAGACAAGGACTTAAACTATCATATCTGAAACACCGAAATATGACATGAAATAATTAAGAAACTAATTCCAAACGTTCGTTTAGAATTAGAATCAACGAACATAAAAGAGACACAAGAGACGAAAAATAATCATTGCCGTGTCCCGAGAAGTCACATTCAAGTCCACTGATCCTGAGTGGGATGATGTAAAGAAATTAGCTTCCTACTCCACGCCTAAATCTACTGCCATTCGCGAAACCTTAGAGATAATAACCAACAGGAAGGCTTTAAATGATAGCCTCTCTCTCTTTGGATTTGCCACACATTTGGAATGAATTCTTCAAATAATGCTGAGTTTTTTGCCACGGTACCGCGTGCCCAACAAACGTTACCTCGTTTCTTCGAATGAATGATCCCATTTGCGTCTATTAATTTATTGTCTAGTCAAGTCATCGCGTTTAAATTGTTTAAGTGTTCTATTATTCAATTTGCAGTTTGCTGTCTACCTTCCTTGAAAAGACCATCTGGTTGATTTGCGAAAGCTTAGGAAATTGATTTCCATTCTACGCCACGAAATTTGGATTCCTAGTATAGGTACACCATTTTTAGTATGAGATGAAATATTTATTAAACTCCAGGAATAGATGAGCTGAAAGTTTTGCTGTATACAATGCAAGTGCCCATCCCCCCCCCCCCAAAAAAAAAAAAAGAAAAGAAAAGAAGAAAAAGTGGGATCAGTGTACACAATGCTTCCTGAAGAACGTTCCACAATTTCGTAATATTCGTCGGTGGAGGATTTCTGGCATTGACGGCACGTTGAATAGCTTCGGAAATGTCTTGGTGGGCTTTTAAGTCCAGCAAACGAGGTGGCCAAGTCAGTACGCCAAACAACGTGAGGTGTTTCTCCAGCGATAATCGCGTGACTGTGGACGTGCGTGGTCGCGTATTGTCGTGTTGAAACAGGACGCTCCCCTCGGAATGGTTGTATGACATGAACGGGTGCAAATGATCCCCAACGATGGTTACGCAGCCTCCACCGGTCAGAGTGGTCTTCTGACGTATGAGTAGTCCTAATGCGTACCAGCTGAACACATCCCACACCCTAACAGAGCCACCGCCGGGCTGCACTCTCCCTGGTAGGCATGCGGGGTCCATTGCACGGTGGGGTTGTCGCCACACTCGCAGTCGGACATTTTCCAGGACACAGTTGGTACCGCGATTCGTCGGATCATGCAACACGTTTTCAGCCATGTTGTGTCCAGTGGCGGTGGTCCTGAGCCCAGGCGAGGCGCACAATCTTGTGTCGTCATCAACGGCACTCGTGCGAGCCGCCGGCTCCGGATCCTCATAGTAAACAGGGAACGTTGCCCTGTCCGAATGCTAATGCCACTATTGGCTCCAGCATTGAAAAGCGTTGTGATTTGCGGCTATGTTGCACTCCGGGTGAACGTTACGAGGTGTACTAAATAATGACAAAGCGTTTTATGCAGAATTTTTCTTGTTCAGCGTTTCTTAAACGCAGTTTTTAATCCTTCATTTTGCAGTTTTTGCATTATCTCAGATTGTACTTTAGTAAAGTAATATAATAGAATGTACGCTACACTGTCAAGAGACACCGGACAGCCCTTCAAAAGCAAATGAACGGATCTGCTGCGTTGTTAAGATGAGCGGTGCACCTGAAAACGGTGTAAAAACAAGTCTGCAGCTCACCACGATCATATTTCAATGTGAGGTTAAGTGAAAATGTAGCGGCGGGAGAGAGAACTGACTTTGAGAAAGGAAATATTGTTGGGTATTATATTAGTGGGTTGTCCATAAGAGAAATTGAGAGGCGTTTAAACATAACCAAGTCAACTGTTTTGGATATACTGAATAAGTGGAAGACACATGGCGTGCATGAAGCAGCAAAACGTACCGGCAGACCAAAGAAAATCAGTGATAGAGGACTTCGAAGCCTTAGGATAGTCGTTACAGCTAACCGACGGAGTACTGCACAAGACCTCAGTGTACAGGTGAGTAAAAATGCTGGAACCTCGGTATCTACATGTACCATTCGGAGAAAACGTCTTTCCATAGGTTGCCGTGGTCGTGTGGCTGCTCATAAGCCTTTCATCTCCACTCGGAATGCTAATCGTCGTTTAGCATGGTGTAAAGAACATTTATCGTGGACCGTAGATCAATGGAAACGGGTCCTATGGGCTGATGAATCCAGATACACGATCAATCAGTCTGATGGCCATGTGTGGGTATGGCGGCAGCTGGGAGAACGCTATTTACCGTAGTGTACTGTTCCTACTGTCAAGTTTGGAGCTGGCCGTTTACTCGTGTAGAAGTGTTTTTCGTGGTATGGTCCCTGCCCATTTTTTGTATCGTGGACAAACCTATTAACCAGCCCGCCTACCTCGATATTCTGGACAATTTTGCTCTACCAACTCTGCGCAAAACTGCAATACTATGGAACCGAGCCTTTTTGGTACCAGCAGGATGATGCACCGAGCCATAAAGCAAGGACTGTTAAGGCGTGGTTTGACGATAATTCCGTATCGTGTGTGGACTGGCCAGCACAGAGCTCTGATCTTATCTTAATCCAATGGAGCACCTATGGAATTAATTAGAGCGTCGCATAGGAAGTTTGGAACCGAGACCTACTTCTAAGCAACAGTTAGCGGCAGCATTATGTACTGAAATGGAAGCTCATACCTATCAGTGTGTCCCAAAACCTTGTCGAAAGCATTGTCTCGAAGGGTCAGTGCATGCATTAAGGCCAAAGGTGGACCGTCACCGTTCTAATGTATGTCAATAAATGCTATGTTGTGTTTCTCTTCTAGGTGCCCGGTGACATTTGTCAATATAGTGTATATTGAAATATTCCTTAAGTGTATGTTTGTATTCATTGCAAAATTGTAATGTGCTCTGTCGTTCCATCTAGAAAGGGTTATTTTCAAGACTTTTTGATTCCTTAAATGACTATTTAAAGGAGTAAACCCACGAATTCTCGATATGGTCAAAATAACCTGAGCCAAAAGCTAGAGGGATCAGCTTAAAAACTATTTACATTGTTATTTGTATTTTTATTTTCTCATGAAACAATTCTTCATCAAGAACCACATTTCGCCAAAGAACACCAATAAACATCACAAAATTATACGAAGATTGGCTCGGGCCGTAGGGAAAACCAAATTATCCTTAACTGGAATTACCAACTGTGCGGTTCATTAGTATTACTGCGATTTTTTTGTCGCGGTAAAGACATTCCCTTTACATAAGGATTTCTGTTAATGATGCGCCATATTTTAGAAAACAACGATCTTTTGAGTTAAGCGGAACAATTGTCGATACATTTTTATTTCTTTGTTTTACAATATATTGAGGTAGTACCGCAATCTGTATCGATTATGTTTGACTTCGAGGTATGTCTGATTATTTCTGAAAGCGTTTGCGAAAAAAGCATTAATTAGGTAAATACTTCCGTTTCAAACTTTTTAATATAACATTTAACTGAGTTAAATTTTTTGAGCGAAAATGCTTTTTACGACTGTTGTCTTCAAGAAATTTAAGAGTTGTGTTGGACTTATTGCAAGCAACGGTGTTTGACATTTTTGAGCTCAGTTTAATTTTTGAATGTAACTCGTGAAGCAATCTTGTTTTTGCCCATACATAATGAACATTATTAGGTCAACATTTATTTCATTTTTTATAACCTTCCTATACTATAATAAAAATATATTTCGTGCGAACCCATAATTTCTTGTACAAAGATTCTGTAAGATAACTATTGAATTTTGAATATCTCATTCATCATTGCATCCAACAATAATGAATGTTTCATTAACATAAGGAAAACCAAAAAAGTTTTCTGTTTTTAATACAGACATAATAAACTGTTCATTATTTAGGTAACAATAATAAAAAACCTATTCAATATTCCAAAGATCAATCAAGCATACGCATTATTACCTTATATAAATTCATTATTTTTCTTTTTTTGAAAAATTTCGTTACAAGAAGTGTTTTCAATAATTTTAAATTAAGCAGCAATCTGGTGAAAAATCTAAAATATTAGTTTCCTTCATTTCTTACCTTTTCTTTGTTTTTCAAATTAACCACAGTCGTATTTGAAAATCACAGACTTGTTTTGTTAATTGTTCCGTATTTATCAACAACTGTTAATACTTTATTTAAATTTTTTTTCCAGTATTTAACTGCAAGAATAAGATCCCTAATGTGTACCTTACTTTGATATGAACAAAATCGCACTTAAAACACAATTGGTATCGAAGAAAAATAGACAGAAATTGCAGAAATTTCCGTCAATATACCCTATATTTGTAGATTTTCAAACATATGTTAAAATTCCAACAACACCTTTTGGTTTTCCTGGCGTAAACACCCACAGGAGAGAGATATATATATGTTTAAAACGGAAAAAGGTGTGAAATATCATCTCACGGAAAAGCTGGCAAAAACATTAAACGCATACTTCTTTCTACATGCTCTTGAACATTCATAACATTGTAATCTGTCAAACAAAAAATGTTGGTAAAACATTTAATGCACAGTCTTTCATGTATCCGATTCCATGATATCCGTATAGCATATACGAAAGATCATATTTCAGTCTGCTGTCTATTGAATTTTAAGCTTTACGTTGAAAAAAAATCCTGAAATACTTTCTGAACACTATGTTGAAATCAGCAAAGAATTTGGATGTCTCACAATCCTAGATAAGCGGATTTCTTTGGACGGCATCTGGCATAAACGACTGTTAAGCCTTTTTCCTCTTGCAGAGAATGAAACCGATTTACTTTTTTGGCTAACTTTAAAGATATGCGCACTTTTTTAAATCCAGAATTTATACAGCCCCGTGAATCAAAAGCAGCTTTAAAAACACATACACATTCTTGTTACTGGCAGAAATAAATAGTAAACTAAGCTACATTTTATCAGTTTATCAGACCTTTAGGTAGAATAAAAGCAGCGCGCAGAACAAAAAAGGCAAATTTTAGGTACATGGAATAAGAACCAGAAGAAATGGCAGACCTATTTAAAAATCAGCCGTATTTTTTACGCTTTAAAACCGTAGGTTGAAGAATCGTATATGCTCCAGCTTTGTCCGTCTGTCTGTCCGTCCGTCCGTCTGCCCGCACACTAACTCGCGTAAAAATGGTTCGATTTCGATGGCATTTTAGTATGTAGTATGACACCACCTGGGGACGAACGCTATTTAAAATGGGACAAATGGGGTCAAAGGTCACGACATAGGATCGGAATCCGTTCCATTGCCCTTATTCGTCATAACTTGCGTAAATATGGTTCGATTTCGATGAAATTTTAGCATGTGGTAGAGGACCACATGGGGATGAACTCTATTGAAAATGGGCGAAATGGGGTCAAAGGTCAGGACATAGGAACGGTATCCATTCCATCGCCCTTATCGTACACTACACTGGCTGAAAGTGAAAAAGAACACCAAGAAGGAGACGTCTGATACCAACGAAATTTATACAGCATAATAACGGAATACAGAGGATAACGTGATCAAAACATTTCCATGTAACATGGTTAGTACGAGGTTGAACCGCCATGAACTGCGTCACACTGTGCAATTCTGGCATGGAGTCTGTCGTACAGATGTTGAATGTAAGCTTGGGGTATTGAGTTCGAAGCATCCTCAACCTGGGCGCGTAAATCGGGGATAGTCGTGGCTGGCCGTGGAGACCGGATAAGTTGTTGTCCCATAAAATCCCACACGTGCTCAATGGGGGACAAATCCGGTGAACGTGCAGGCCATGGAAGTTGTCTCACACCCTGAAGTGCATGTTGCGTTGCACGTGCCGTGTGTGGGCGTGCGTTATCTTGCTGGAAAACATCACGATGGACCGACCTTACAAATGGCACAACAACGGGCTGAATGATGTTGTTGATGTAAGAGGTGCTGTTTAACGTATCAGGTGCAAACACTAGTTGTGTACGGGAGTGATAGCTGATCGCTCCAAACACCAGGAGACCAGGTGCAGGCTCTGTGTGTCGCTGGCGGATGCAAGAAGGGTGGAGACGCTCCTCTGTGCGTCTGCGAACACGCATACGGCCATCGGAAGCTCCCAAGCAGAATATGCTTCCATCGCTGAACACGACAGATTGCCATTGCGTTCTCCAGTGCAGACGTCAGCGACTCCACTGCAGCCGTTCCTGACGGTGGGCTGGAGTCAGAGGTACACATGGCAGAGGCACACGTGCACGTAGTCCTGCATCCAGTAGACGGTTGCGGATTGTTCGCAGAGTAATATTAGGTTCCCGTCCAATTTGCTCCGCAATACGACGATACGACCACCCAGCCTCGCTGAGTCCGACTAGACGACCTGGCTCAAAGTCCGATAACTGCTGAAATCATACACGTCTTCTATGTCCGGGCATTGCAGCTTCTTCAGGGTCTTCGCACGTGTCCGTACGCCGACGACTGATTACATTCACTTCGCCGTACTCCTTAAATACCACCGACGATAATTTGAATATTATGCCGTGCTGTGGCGTAAGCGCTCACCGGTTGGTCCCGAAATTAACATCACACCTACGTAAACTCAACCCCATTAACATATGTAAATTTCATGATCGTCCGCCAATTCCTTCTTGGTGTTCTTTTTTCACTTTCCGGCAGTGTATTTAAGGAGCAATTCTTGTGTGTATGTAAATTTTATTTTGAAAACGGCTCTAAGGATTTTGATGAAAGTTTGTAACCTACCGTTTTCTGGTACTAGAAATCGATTTAACATGATCTCGACTTTGGGAAAGTTCGTTTAGAGGGTTAAATAACCATACAAAATTACCACGTTTTTAGTGTCATGGCGTCGTCCCACTAATGTAACCCATGTTTAGAAATCTTATGACGTCACACTCGCGATTAAGATGTTGGAGCGCGGTTATGCCATCTGCCTCATTACGTCACGCGTTGTTTCTAGATCCTATTAAAGTTTTATGACGTCACACTCTCGCGACCATCTGCCTCATTACGTTACGCGCCGTGTGCGTATTACGCATTACTTCTATTTTCTTCTAGAACAAAAAGTGAGTTGTGCCAGCTGCTTGGAGTTGATGCGTACTACAGTATAAGCAGCGGAACTCTGTTGTGTTTTCCCTTCAAAAGGTAAACTGTTAATACAGCATTTTTTTTTACGTTTTTGAATAGTCATTTGATGACGAGCATGTCCGCTGTGCTAAAATATGATTAGTTCCTTTTTATTAATTACTATTAACAGAGTGTCACATGGACAGTAAACCAATATAAAAATAATATGGCTGGTCGACCCCTTACGAAACGTGGACGTTTTAACTTTAATAAGAAGAATAAGTAGAATACGGCACTGTTGGAACAAGAACAAACGGAAGAAGTAAATATGGAACAGCATGGACATTCAAGAGCCGATGGTTTCCGATCACATTCCAGTCCCGAAACATATGACCTTCCATTGGACGAAGATCAGCCTACAAAAAGACCATTCCGAGCTGCTAAGGCCAGGATTGAAGACCGATGTTCTACATCATAAACATCTAAAAAATAAATAAAATAGAAAATAATAATACCCTTATGTGAGAATAAAATATCCACAATGATTAAAAACAAATTGTCAATTATCAGGTTCAGCATAGTGTATTTGTTACGATCTCCGTTTTGCAGAGAGGTAGGGAGAAAAGAGAAGTTGATGAGTCAAGAGTCAGTAAGCGTCTGCTCAAAACACAACCGACGGCACTTTGTAGAAACATCTCCAGGAATTTCGAATATCTATTACTTTCTTTGCAGATATACCAGGTATTAAGAAAAGAAAATCATTCGGCTTTTAATGAACCCAGGTTTCCGGGACTTACGCATTTTAACCTCTGTGAAATCACAAATTTGTCTGGTACAGACAAATTTGTAAATCTACGTCCCCTCACTCCAAGAAAAAACCTACGTCCCCTCACTCCGAAAAGAAATCTACGTCTCCTCACTCTAAGAGAAATTTATAACCTACGTCCCCTCACTCCCAAGTAAGTTGCTCTGCCAGCTAAGCTACACGGACAGAAGGTACCTCTGCAGATTTGCCATCTTGGCACGTGTTTTACCTCTGTAGTACGTCACACCACTATAGTTTGATCTGCAACTCGATGAGAGAGAACAGTCCAGTTCACCCCCTTTCTAGCTCGATCATAACACTTCAAACACACGTAAAAGATAAAACATGAATAAATCCACTCTTCCTCTGTTTCGAAGCTCGTAATGAAGGGGTACACAGGAAGTAGAACTTACAAAATTGCATACGCCACTTAACACCTTCTAACAATAGAATTTCTTTTCTCCATTAGGAGAACATAATTTTAGCCTGCATCTCCATAACGCTAATTGAACTAAAGAGTTAAAAAGCAAATTCACACGTCGTATTTTTAAAAGTGTTTTCTTTTTTGCCAGAAAATTGGTGGTTTACACATTTTCTACAGCAATAAAAATATCTAAGCTTCCACTTGTCTCTGTTTATTGGGCTATTTATTATTATTATTCAGCTCATGTGATGTTTTAGGAACTTGTGAAAAAGCGTACTCATAAAAATTATACTTCAAAAGGAACATTAGTCCAAAGAAAATGAATGGCAAATTTTGAGAACTTTATAGTGGAAGTGAGAAATTCAGTTTCAAAAATTCCTTTCTAAAGAGCTGTAATTATATTATCCCATTTTCTAAGTATCAGGTTGTTGAAGATCAAGCTCGGCTTCCTAGGAACTTAAGAGCTACCAAAGGTGTACTGCCATGAATTAGCGAGGCCTCGATTAGATATAAATTATTTCGCTTTTCACCTTACGAGAAAAAAATCCATTACCACTCTCTGGTAATTCAATCAAGCAGGATATGATCATTTGAGCCAGAGGGTCGTCGTCTTCGGAAAATCACGTCTTGGAAAAGGCGGCAAGGGAACGACCTAGCACTGAAATATTCATGTGATCTTGGAAATATATTACAGGAAAAGAGACATCCGTAGAGAGAAGATGGTGGGGGAAATCTGGAAGAGGTGCAAATCGGTCGATACTCGTTGAAAGCTCCCACCATAGCAGATTCACACGTCGTAAGCCGACTAGAAGGTTTACAGTTTAAGATGCGGACGAGGAGACAGTCACTGTCAGAAAATTTAAGATTTGTGTGAATGGATGTTTTACTTTTTCGAAATTTACATTTATATTTTCGCATCATTTCGATGTGCTAAACGGCAAAATGCGTCGAATACGAATAAACCAGCAAATAAGAGCGAAATGTAACGGCCAAAACTTGAATCATAAAGAAATTTCGATTACATTCACTTTTCACTTTTAGGGAACTTTACATGAACTGCTATCGTTAAAAAGTGTAACGTAACTGACAAAATTCTCTTCAGAGGGGAAACTACTGAAGAAGAAATCATTTTGAATTGTATTTTGGTAGAGGAGAAAGGGTTGCAAATAGTAGTACACATTCGGCACTTCTTCTGAGGGGATAACTGTGCGTTACTAAAAGTACAAAGTGCAATAAAAATGTCTTTCATATAGAAAGCTGTTCGGCGCAAGAAAATTCTTCTGTCGGACTTTCAGAAGCAGAGGGATAATCGCAGAGAGAAGTAGTATCCGATGCAAAGAAAATTTTCCCAATCGGACTTATAGAACTGGAGATATAGTGTCAAATTGAACTACTATCTGATGCAACAAGAATTTTTGCAGTCGGACATTTAAACGCGGATATATAGTTTTAAATTGAACTGGTATCAGATGCAAAAAGAATATTCTCAGTAGAACTTTTAGAAGTAGAGATGTAGTATCAAGTTGAACTGGCATCTGATGCGGAAACAATTTTCTCAGTCGCATTTTTGGAAGAGGAGATATAGTCTCAAATAGGAGTAGCATCTGATGTAAAAGCAGTTTTCTCAGTCGGACTTTTATAAGTGGAGCGATATCCTCAAATTGGACTAGTATCTTATGCAATTTTTTTTTTCCAAATTGATCTTTTAGGAATGGAAGCATGGTCTTAAATTGAACTGGTATCGAATGAAAAAAGAATTTTCTCATTCGGTTCTTCAGAAGAGAAGATGTATTTGCAAATCACACTGTTATTCGATGTAAAAAAAATAATTCCCAGTCTACTTTTACATGGGGAATCATTGCTTAAATAGAAGTTTACATTTACTTCCTGTAGTGGTAGAATTGCGCAATACAGAAAAGTAGAAAATGTATAAGAAATAGTTTCTATAATGGTCACCATTCAACACAAAAGAAATATTTCCTACTGGACATTTACAAACGAAAATTAATTGAGAAAGAGAACATGGATTGACCCCCCCTTAGTATGAAAATTATGCATTGTATGAAATAGTCAGTGTTACCAGCAAAAACAAATTTTTTCCAGTTGGATTATTAGATGCTGAGATTTCGTTACAGAAGTGCATCACGGGAAACTAGAATGCGCGGAGAAAACATTTCTCATAATGAAAGATACCCAAAACGAAAGTAATTTTTCCTGATGGATTTTAAGAAGTGGAGGTAGAGAGGCAAATAGAATGTGCATTTACTCCTCCTAGCTGGATAATTGTGCATTAAGTAGAAAATGTAAAATTTTCTTCATAATAATACGGGCATTTGACGTGTACCAGGAACATCAAACAGAGGTCATCGCTCTGCAAAGAGCGATGATCTCTGTTTGATGTTCTTCATAGTTTCGTTCCACGATGATTCCTGGTGACGACACTTTGGCAGGTAAACGACGTATACGTAGCCGACCTCTCACATGCTGCAACGGGAAACGAGATTCATCGAAGCAGGCGACCTTTTCCCAATCAATCGAGGTACAGTTTTGATGCTTGCGTTCCCATTGTAAGCACTTTCGACTGCAAACCCAGGTTAGCATGAGGACTTTGAGCGGTCTGCTTCTACGCATCCGCATTTACAGTAGGGACTGATGTACTGTGCATTGTGACACATTATTCTCGTCACTGGTATTCACATTGCCAGCGAGTTGTTCACTTCTGTTGGATCGTAACATATAGGACAGTTTCCTTTCATTTCTAGCATCGAGAACACAGGGTCGGCCCACATCTTGCAAGTGGTTTGTGGTATTTTCCCTCATCGGTCCACTTTTTGAAGGTACTAACCATTGTACATCAGCCTGTGAGCATCCCACAAGCCTGGACATCTCGGAAATACTCTGACCAACTGGTCTGGCCATTACAATTTGGGCTTTGTCAAACTCGCTTAAGTCCGCTGCTTTTCCCATCTGAAGAACAAGAATAACCATGATTAACATACCTGAGTATAAGGTGTTATTTATACCGTTTCATTCCCTTCACACGCGCCGTCGTTCACATACAAAAGACAGAAGAAACGTGGAGCCATCCATTGTAGGTTCTATCTAAGTGACATAATTTGAGGTGATATAAATACATCTCCCGTGCCTATTGGCAGGCAAATAATATACGTATCAACTTAAATTATTGGGTAGAGGGGCATTTCAAGCAACATGTAAAAGATGTATAAAATATTTAGATGCTTATTGATGTGTAAAGGAGCTGGAAAATGTAGGTTACATCTCGCTCGGAGTCTAAAAGACAGTATAGAAAATGTCGATTCGCTCACTTTACCTGAAAAACTATTTAGAAAATATCGGTTTCATCGATCACGTCATCTGAAAGACAGAACAGAATTTATCGATTTCACCGTGCACGTCATCTGAAAGAAAGCACAGGAAATATCGATTTCATCGCTCACTCAATGGGAATCGTTAAAATAGCACAGGAAATGTTGGTTTCATCGCTCACTTAATCGAAATCGAAAAATCAGCACAGAAAATGTTGGTTTCATCGCTCACTTAATCGGAATCCTAAAAACAGCACAGGAAATGTTAGTTTTATCGCTCACTTAATCGGAATAAAAAAAACAGCACAGGAAATGTCGGTTGCATCGCTCACTTAATCGGAATCGAAAAAAAAACAGCACAAGAAATGTCGATTTCATCGCTCACTTAATCGGTATCGGAAAAATAGCACAAGAAATGTAAGTTTCATTGCTCACTTAATTGGAATCCTAAAAACAGCACAGGAAATGTCGATTTCATCGCTCATTCAACCGGAATAAAAAAACAGCACAAGACATGTCGGTTTCATCCCTCACTTAATCGGAATCGTAAAAACAGCACAGGAAATGTCGGTTTCATCCCTCATTTAATCTGAATCCTAAAACGAGCACAGGAAATGTTGGTGTCATCACTCGCTTAATCGGAATCGTAAAAACAGCACGGGAAATAACGGTTTCATCGCTCACTTAACCGGAATCGAAAAAAAAACAGCACATAAAATGTCAGTTTCATCTCTCACTTAATCGGAATTGAAAAAACAGCAGAGGGAATGTTGATTTTCTTGCTCATGTTATGTAAAAACCTGTTACGGTGTTTTTCTGACAAAACACATAATAGGCACTACCATTTTTTGCCTCGTGTGAACAACCCAAAAAATTTAGCTTCCCAAACACGAAACATGTACAACACGAGGCAAATAACGGGAGTACCGATTATGTGCGTGGTCAGAAAAACACTGTAAGTAACAGGAATTATTCATTGCACGGGACGTCTGCAAGAAGATGCTGGTATTTTTTCACAGCGTGTCAGATGATGGACAACATAGAAAATTCGAATGTACACTGCGCCCTAACATTTGTAAGTACTAGGTCGGAAAGAAAGTAATGTCTACGAATGCAAGGCAACATAAAAGTACTTATTACCGTATGTACAAGTACAAATCAGTCCAAAATGTAGTCACCGTCGTTTGCCACGACCTGTTTCATCGTCTGGGCAGTTGTTGGTTACCGTACCTGTTGAATTGTGGCGGCGTGGCCACTTAGAAGTGAGTAAGTGCGAGTTCGACATCGTCCCACTTGGTGTCCAGAAAAAGTTACAACGACAAGAAAAGGTGGTAGTCGCATGGAGCAATGTCCGAGGAATAGGGTGGAGGCGGCATCAGCTCCCAGCACAGGTCAACCGTGCTGTGTGAGGTCTCACTCCATCTTTCTGTAGGAGGACGCCATTGTGGTTCAGCAGTGCTGGTCGTTTCGACGTGAGCGATGCGTGCAAATCTTCGAGCTCACGGCAGAACATCGAGACGGTGATAGTGGTGTTGTCTGGCAGCAGCTCAAAAACACGATATCCCGCATATATCACCAAATAGCCAGAAGGACCTTGTGTGGGTGTAAGCTGGCTTTATGTGTCGGCATGGGTTTCTGTTGAGGGTCCACCCATTGTTTCCGGGCGCTGACATTGTCATAGCAGGACCCATTTCTCGTCACCTGCCACAATGCAGACCAAGAACGGTTCAACTTGGTCACGAGCAAACAGAGAAATGCATGCACTGATACGATTTGCTTTCTGCTCAGCTGTGAGGGAATGAAAAAACTATTTATCTTACATTTATCTCTTCTCACCTCAGCAGCACCGAAAATTAACCTGTCCCATGTGATAAGCTTTCTCGTTTGGACTTGTATTCCCTGTACCATGACCCAAAACATGACATGGAAGGGCTAGCCCCCTGACAGGAGCATCATACAACTGGGTAAAAATACATGATTCAAACATCTTCTCTCTCCTTCCTTAAATTCGTCTTCGTTGATATAATCTTTTATCAATTAATTTGTAAGAAAAGATTTGTGTCAATCATAAGCCTGAACGATGAGTCTGAACAACGAGCCTAAGGGCAAAAGCAACCGTCTTTATGCTCCAGTTTTTAAGGTAACTCCTATGAGTAGAGCTACAGGACCACAAAACGTATCCTGAATCAATTCTTTCGAGTTGATTTCAACCCATTTTGTTAACCCCGAGTTAAATCGTTCCACCTGGTTAAAGGGTTAAGAATGTTGAAACGACGTGGTCACCAGACTAATCGTATTGTCATCCGTGAGAGTCATGCGGCTCTTCAGCCTACTATTATGGTTTGAGTCGCTACTAGTTTAAACAGGCGTTCTCCACCCTCTACGCAGAGTAAGCACAATACCAACACGACGATACGTTGATGAGGTACTGCAGTCCGTTATTTGTTGTACTCTGTGGCATCCGTGATTCGCAGTTTCAACAAGATAACGCCCTCTTGCACACTGCAAACATCAGCAGATGGTACATAGAAGGTGTCCAGGTTGCTCTGGCCAACGCAGTCCCCAGATTTCTCCCAGTAGAGAACGTCTAGTACGTCACTGGAAGAGAGCTAAAGCTCTCTGCGTGACCCCCTTGCAATACCCATGAATTGTGGTCACAACCAACAACGCATGCTCAATGGTGTCTGAAGACGCCGTTAAGGAGTTTTTCCTTTCGGTGCTGCACCCTTTTGCTGAATGTATAGCCCAGCATGACGGGCATGACACCTACCGAAACAGGCCACATGATATTTTCTTCTTACGCATCGCATCCATGTAATATCACAGAAATTAAATCACTTCTTTCCCAACGTCGTTCCTACATATGTGGTAAGTGTCTCATTTAATTCATTCCTTCATGGGTTGGCGTTTTTTATGTCCAGGCGTGTAAATAATTCTGTTTTTCATTACAACTGGCAACTCCTAGACATGGTAAACAATGTGTGCGATCCTTCAACAACGTAAGAAATTGATGAAAGTGTGTGTGTGTGCCATTTGAAAGACGATAAAAAGAATACGAATTTTCATTGAGTAACATGAGGCATGATACAAACATGAGGCATGATATAAACCACACGATGGGGATCTCCAAATCAGCGAAAGCTTATTTTATCTTTAACGTAAAATACAATAAAAACCATTTACCAGAATAGAGATAATTTGATTAAAGAGAAATAATAGCGTTATTAATAAAGTAGGTGTTCAACCCGTTCGGAATATAACACATAACGTGAAATTAAATACATATTGTTCGCAGCATATCTTCTTTCTTTCAAGAGTGAAAAGCTTCCTTTCCAAACCATCACTCTAAGAAAAATTATTTTCACAGTCCTGTTGGAACCTTATTAAGAGACGCAACTTTTTCGTTTTTTCGTTTAGCTCCCCTCACACATGTTTCAGTAACTATGCCTCCCAAGGTAATCTGTACCTAATTTTTTGAGTCATTAAGCTTAAGCAAAAATTTCTACTTGTAGCAGTCTTTGTTATAATCAGAATATTCAGTTTAATTGTTTAAAATTAAAAACGGTAAGATTACTATGATAATTATGATAAAAATATAACAATACAAAAGGTTTAGATTTTTGAGAATTCTTCAGTAACAAAAACTTTTAGCAATCCTAAAGCTCTCCGAAAGAAAAAGCATAGAGAAAATAAGGGACTTCGGGGTATTAACTCAAAATCTTCCTCTTACATAGAGAGAAAACGTTCGATGTTAATGAACTCACACACATCTGCGGTTTAAAGCCATTAGGAACTCTGTGTTTTGTTGTTTCTTGTTTGAAACGGAAGAAAAACCAGTTGAGACGTCGTGTGATTATACGTTTAAACTTTTGTTTCGCGTAAGAGTTTAATTACGAGAGCGTAATTTCACTTGATTGCAGTACTTTATTTAAAAACACACACACAAGAGGGTATTTACTACAAGCACGCATGAGAAGAACTTTATCGTGAAAGTTTTTTGTAATAGTTTCTGCCACAAACTATTAAGTTACGATTCGGACGGAAAAATCTCTGAACGCTATCTGATCAATACCAGAGTTGCGTGAAAACGGACCATTATTATCGAGAATATTATGTTTCTCACGTGTAAGATAGGTAATTGTGATTTATGATAGGAACCGAGCTTGCGCCAGAGGATTTACATTCCTTTCATTAATCTTCTGCAACAATAATTCATCTACGGAGCTTCCGGAAAAGAGTCAAGCGCTGCTTACATATTTTTCCTACGAGCCGCGATGCATAATAAACAAAGCGGCACGCTTTCTTTTGTCCAAGCAATTTTTTCCTTTATGTTCTCTAGGAATAGCAACACGAAATATTTACTTAATAGCATTATTTAATAAATGATGTAAAAAAAAATCTTCACAGAGATTCATTTCTCCGTCGAGAACTACTTTGAAATTTGTTACAGAAGTTCAAGGTGTAATTGCAAAAGTAACAAGAAGAAAATAACACAAACATTCAAAATTTAGTATTTCTAGTGTTGTATATTTTTACACTGGTATAAATAAATTTTCTAGACATTTACCTGTATCTGTACACTTGCGTTGATCGTGAAAGTCAGAAATCGTGGTGTGCAACACAGAAATAAATTTGTTCTTGATTAAAACTAGAGCTGATAGAAAGCATGTATTTTGCCTGAGAAATAAATGAGCAAACTCGACAAAAAATTAGTCATCCCTAACAGAAATTACAGTAGGAAGTTACCGGTTGCACAGAATGCGCCGTGATAGAATTGTTGGGGGATAAATAGCAATGACGTGGTCTACAGGATAATTTCTGTCTTGTGCAGTGGTGAAGAGCAATGTGTTTGTTGAATTGAGTCTGCAATATGGGTCGTAAGACAGATGTGATTGAGTGGCAAAAAGGAGCCATCGTGTTTGGCCTTGCACACGGACACGAAGGCGCTCAATTTCTTGCTGTGCCGAAGCATACTGTCCACCGGGTCTACAAACAGTGGTGTAGTTCGCAGTCAACTGAAAATCGACGACGTCACTGTGGCTGGAAAACGATTCTTACCAACAGGGACCGCCGCCATGTTTCACGCCTGGTAACTGCAAATCGGTTTCAAACAGGCAACAGTTGCTCCAAACAGAGAATGAATGTCCACTCCAACCAATTTCTGAAAGGACATTCCTAAGAGAACTGCATGCCATGGACATCTAGAGCAGAGTACCACGGAAGAGGCATCTTTTAAAAGCAAGTCACTAAGTCGCACGTTATCTATGGGCTCAGAAGCACCAAAACATTACTGTAGAAGACTGGTAACGAGTAATTTGGTCTGATGAGTCTCGGTTTTCTTTGTACTCCAATGATGGGAGGCGACGAGTGCATCGCAGGCCCAATGAAGCCTTTAATCCTGATTTGATTGTGTCGAAGGTGTTGTTCAAGCTGGATGGGGTTCTGTGATGTTTTGTAGATGATTTTCGTACCATAAAATGGGCCCTCTCATTGCAGCGATGATGAATTTGAACCAACATGCGTACCTCCGCATTCTGAATGTCAAAGTGTTGCCTTTTGCCTTACATCTCCAGGAGCAGCATCATATTGCCACTCTTGTCTTCCAAGATGACAACTGCCGTGTGCACAGGGCTAAAAATATGTCTGAGTAGCACGACGAACAATCAACAACACTCTCTCAGCTCGACGGGCCCGCAAAATCCCCAGATTTGAATCCTATTGAAAATATGCGGGATCATTTGGAACAGATGGTGAAACGCCGGAGTAGACACACACGTACTCTGGTGGAACTTCGGGACCAATTGACCCAAGAGTGGCTGCAAATGGATGTTCAATACATTCAGAACCTCGTGGTGTCTCTACAACACCGGATTCATGCTGTTATCAAAGCAAGAGGTGCCGTCCCCCGTAATTTGATAAGTTCTACCAGGGGTGACTAATTTTTTGTCAGGTGTGCTTAAGAATTATGAAATATTGGTTAGGTTTAGCTTAACTGTTGTAATAGTTGGTTTCACTCCAATACTAAGTTTAAGGTTTCAGCGTTAGCTGTAAACTGCAGCTGTAAAATTTACTTGTTGAAATCTTAATGCTGTTTAAGCTATGAACTTGTGAGCATAAATATCAAATACCTATTAACGGCCAAAGATATGAATCAACAGAAACTAACGATGAACGCACTCTTCCATTCTTTTTAATAGCACTTCAGCATAGGTTGAGAACATCATTCAGAATATGAACTTACTGCCTTCAATTCATATAACATTTAAAATACATTGGTCACAAAAAGTTAGAGATATTGCGATTTCGATGCGAAAACGTGATGATACGCAGATGTAGCGTTAACTAGAGATCGGCTATCAGCTTTGGTAGTTACGTCACGTAAATTTGCATCATGCCAAAACGGCACGTGTGCGAGCTCCTATAAAAGAACTTTGCGAGAAGTGGAAAACAGGTCGTTTTACCTCTTGGTCTAGAAGTTTGGTGATTGCATTGCCTTCAGTGTGGGATTTAACCTGAAAAAATGTTCAGAAGACGTTTAAGCATTGACAACAGAACATTTAGTTCAGAGTATCGCATTCAGAAAGGTTTAATGCTTTTTTCAGTAACATTAGAGGCATCGTTAATGTTAATGAATTGTGTCGATGAGGCTTCACGAAGGTTTGGCTTTGCAGTGACTGAAAATGGCGATCAAAAGTTTAAACGTATGTTAAGTTTATTTTTATTTTTTTTTTTTGATTGGAGGTTTAACGACCACCGTGAGCAACTCTATGGGATACAAGCAGTCGCCCGTCCCTAATTTAGGGCCACTGGTTCTTGGAAAGGGAGAGAGCCAGTGCCGTAAGACAAACACAACATCCATGCCTCACCAGGATTCGAACCCGGACCCCTTTCGTACGAATGATCAGAAGCCATCGCTTAGACCACTGCGTCACCGGGGCGACCGTTAAGTTCAATGGAATTTATGTGCGTTGAAATATTTTGAGAATTTTGATTTAGCGTAAAAAGAACTCGTACCAGAAAGTGTGTGCACAAGTGGGTTCCATACTACTTGAAATGCTGTAACACAGACACTCTGGCGACTATCAATGAGCGAAGCGGTTGTTTAATGTATTGTAAGCGGTTATTTTCCTGCATAGAAATTTGGTAACTCACAGAATAAAAAAATCGCAGTCCCCCATTGTTTTAGGACACGCAGTGCATCAGTTGTAAGTGTTGCCTAATAAAAAATTACCTAAGTACAAAACTTGGTCGAAGTGCGACCTACTACAACTTTAATGGGAAAATTACGACGGTGCATGGTTATCGTAACTTATCGCTTTATCCATGGATACGATATACGAACCCTAGCGAAAAAAGCATACAGAGACTACAGAAAATCGAAGGAATTGTGGAATGAGGAACGTTTGGAATAAACACATATTTTTTTCGTTTTGGGGTTTACTGATGACCATGAGCAACCCTGAGGATTATAAAAAGTCGCCTGTTACTAATTCTAGGTTGCCGTTGCCAGGAAGGGTAGATTCAGCATCGTATAACAAACATCACTCATGACTAACCCGGGAGTGGGACTTGAGGCCCATGTTTACAATGTACATATATTTCTATAGTTGAGCACATGTATTCATCTTGAAAAGAAGGAGATATCATTGGTAGTAACAATTTGACCCTCAGAAATTAAGAGCAATCAGCTTCTCACGTCAGGAGAATCTTCTTTCAAGGGACAGAGAGATTGAAAGGGAAAAATACACAGTGGTCTTGAAAACGGAGTCTTGCTGTTGACTTGAGAGAATGAAGAACGATTTTGCACATACAGAAAGGAGAACAGATTTCGG
The DNA here is from genome assembly GCA_039090855.1 of Macrothele yani. NCBI lineage: Eukaryota > Metazoa > Arthropoda > Arachnida > Araneae > Macrothelidae > Macrothele > Macrothele yani. The sequence goes on along the minus strand of CM077024.1, from coordinate 158,875,971 downwards.
CGGGAAATACATAGAGCAATCCAAAATACCTATCGCTCGCCAAAAGTACACTATATTGACAAAAGTCACTGACTGCCCAGGGCACACAGGAAATAAATTCCGAACACATAATCAAACGGACGACCTTTCGGATGAGTACGGGAACATCGTGACTGGGCTTTGTATGACTAGAAAAGAGTAGCCTTGCCCCTTAAAACGTCGCCGTACTGAAGGTAACAAAATCAAAGGGACGCATTAGAAACTTTGCCGCTACCTACAACTTAGAATTATGTCACCTGTCACAATTTCATGGCACTATCTCACTAATTCTACACAAAAACCTTTAAGACACATAGACTGAAAAACCATAAGTTAACCTTGCGACATTTGAAGTTCAGCGTTGTGCGGCAAGAATCTGTCATATCTCGTTGTTTACTAAAAGCGTTCGTGTGTTTATATCAGTTGCATCCCCTTTTTTATATACATAACTAGTAAGATTTTTTTTGTTTTACTTGCGGCTGCGCCTCTAGGCTAGCTACGCTCGTTTCCAGAGTAGCGCTCGGGCCATGCAGCCCGATCTTCAAGTATATCACATGAAATATAAACTGGAAAATTCTTATGAATTTCAATTTTTATTGTGCGTCTAAGCAAATAAGTATGGAAAAACTGATAGAAACATGAACACTTAATTTAAACATATACATGAAATTAAAGTAATAACAATATTTTAAGATACTATTTCCTTTAAGTTGCGAAGTTTCCGAGTTTTTTTACTGTCTTTATTTTTTGGAAGGGCGGACTTTTCTTGTTTGAACTTATACGTCAGAATTGTCGACAAATATATTCGACTGTCTCTTTCCGGTGATGTCATCAGACGAAATGAAAATGTTCTCCCGATGGTTTAATACCTTTTGTGCTGTATCGATTCCAAGATGGCGGCTTGTTTATAGTTTTTGTTTCTCTCCTGGTGAACTTCCTGTTGGATTTTTGAGGAACCTTTTTCCTCAAAAACTGTCGTTATTTTTGGAAATGTCGTTATTTTTTGGAAAGGCGGACTTTTGTCGTTTAAACTTATAGCGCTTACTAAATTTGCCACTAAGGAAAACAAAAGCGGTCCAAAAAACATTTCCGTAAATCGTAAACCGTTATGCTAAACAGTTAAACAACTGAGATAGCTTTACCAACAAAACGTATGCATAACAAATTCTCTGCGTCACCACGGCAGTAGGTCACTGGACCAGAACGTCCCTCTGGTTATCGTGAAGACAGACAAGCCGTTCGTTTCTTTCCTTTACGTCTTTAAAAAATGCTTAAAAATCAGAAAATGACTTTTTCTTAAATTTTTTTGTAAAAAAGGGATGATAAATATAAGTTTATGCTGTAAAAATTGCAATGCGTTATGATTTATAGTTTGCCATATATCTGTTTTTTTAATGGATCCCATTGCGAAAGAGAAAATTTTGTTAAATTTAAAAATTTAATTTCTCCTAAACTAAATCGAAATTCAGAAAAAAAAAAAAAAAAAAAAAGAGCTACGAGGTGCAAATATTTGTTTCACGGCACTACATGCCTACATAGTTTCGTGGTTCTGTTGCTGTTAGTTTGTCTGCGACCGATAACACTTTTTTGCTTACCTTAATTTTGAAATACAACACTTCTTGAAGTATCCCCAGAATCGAAAAACGGTTTATTTCAGCGTGTTCTCCAAACAATTTTCTACAAACGATGTAAATTTCCTATTTTTGTGTTCGATACGTTTTTGCGCTGCGAGCTAGGAAAGCAAGAGTGTCGCGAAATTTCTAATACAGCGGCAGTTACTTTTTTTAGAATAGAGATAAATAGTGTGTATATATTGTAAAGTATTTCAGAAAATTATTTACCCAGATTTAATGAGCTAAACGAATTTTTAAAACGGTTATATTTTGCGTAGCGTACGAATGTACCAACACACAAACAACTGGCCAGCAGACACTTTCATATCACAGGTTTCGTCGTGATAATTGTGATGCTTTGGGGAAGTGGGGATGTGCTGTAAGACGTGCTAACTGGAAACGAAGCTAAGCCAAGCCATAATCTGACGATTGCCATTTAGTAAGAGGTCTCGATCACTATACCGGTATCGCCTGCCTGGAAATAGAAAAGAGAAGTGCGACGGCCAAGTTGTTCCCAAGGGAAAACAGCGTGCGAACAAACAAGTTAGTAAAATCATGCAATGCATTGATTATGATACGCTTTCCAACATACCAGAAATTATTACTCAAGTTATGTGGATAATGGCTGTGGAATAAATCTAGCTCCTGTGACCTGACCTTTGACCCATTTCGATGATATTCAACAGAACCGGTTCAGTATGCCTCAGGAATAGCATACTAAAAGTTTGTCGCAATGGAAGCAGTTTTACGCAAGTTATGAGAATAATGGCAGTGGAATAAATCTTGCTTTTGTGCCATGACCTTTGACCCCATTTTGTTGATATTCAACAGAACCGGTTCACTATACCTCCGGAACAACATGATAACGTTTTGTCGCAATCGAAGCATTTTTAGGTAAGGTATGATGCACAAGGGCAATGGAATGGATCCTACTCCAGTGTCCTGACCTTTAACCCTATTTCGCCTATTTTCAATAGGGTTTGTGCCCAGGTGGTTCCCTACCACATCTAAAATTTCATCGAAATCGAACCATATTTACGCATGTTATGACGCATAAAGGCAATGGAATGGATCTCGCTTTTATGTCTTAACCTTTGACCCCATTTCGCCCATTTTCAACAAGGGTCATCCCCTGGTGGTTACTTACTACATACTAAAATGTTATCGAAATCGAACCATTTTTACGCAAGTTATGCCGCACAGGCGGCAATAGAATAAATCCCGCTCTTATGCCCTGCCTGAACTTTGACCCCATTTCGTCCATTTTCAATAGGGTTCGTGCCCAGGTGGTTCCCTACCACATACTAAAATTTCATTGAAATCGAACCATATTTACGCATGTTATGACACATAATGGCAATTGAATGAATCCCGCTCTTATGTCCTGACCTTTGACCTCATTCCGCCCATTTTTAATAGCGTTCGTCCCCAGTTGGTTCCCTACAACATACTAAAATTTCATCGAAATTGAACCATTTTTACGCAAGTTATGCCTCATAAGGGCAATGAAATAAATCCTGCTCCTATGTCCTGCCTGACCTTTGACCCCATTTCGCCCATTTTCAATAGGGCTCGTGCCCAGGTGATTCCCTACCACATACTAAAATTTCATCGAAATCGAACCATTTTTACGCAAGTTATGACGCATAAAGGCAATGGAATGGATCCAGCTCCTATGTCCTGACCTTTGACCCTATTTCACCCATTTCCAATAGGATTCATCCCCAGGTGATTCCCTACCACATACTAGAATGTCATCGAAATCGAACCATTTTTTAGAAGTTATGATGTATAAAGGCAATGGAATGGATCCAGCTCCTATGTCCTGACCTTTGACCCTATTTCACCCATTTTCAATAGGGATCGTCCCCAGTGGTTCCCTACTACATACTAAAATTTCATCGAAATCAAACCATGTTTTCGCAAGTTATGACGCATAAGAGCAATGGAATGAATTCCGCTACTATGTCCTGACCTTTGACCCTGTTTCGCCCATTTTCAATAGGGTTTGTCCCCAGGTGGTCCCATACCACATACTAAAATTTCGTCGAAATCGAACCATTTTCGCGTGAGTTATCGTGCGGACGGACGGACAAAGCTGGAGCATATACGCTTCTTCAACCTGCGGTTGGAAAGCGTAAAAAAGAACACAAGTCACACGTTTAATTACAAGTCAGCGTGGTAATGCAGACAGGGACTGTTTGATCAGTAGATCCACGAGGTGTGACGTCGCTGAAAATGACGTCACGACTTGATAGGCCTTCAAGATCTCGGATGAAACGACACAACGCGTGACGTAATGAGACAGATGGCGTGACCGCGCGCCAACATTCTCAAACGCGAGATTGTGACGTCATAAGATTTTTAAGCATTGGAAGCATTAATGGAACGACGCCATGATACTAAAAACGTTTTAACTCGGGGTGGTTATTTAACCCACTAAACGAATTCAACTAAAGTCGAGATCAAGCCATATCGATTTCTGGTACCAGGAAACAGTAGGTTAACGACTTTCATCCAAAATTCTTAGAGCCGTTTCAAAAATAAAATGTACATACATACATACATACATACATACATACATACAAGAATTGCTACTTTAAGGTGGACGTCAAGTAATTTTGCTTCCCATACTTCCAATGGAAAAACTTCTGTACACATTTTCTTCACAATTAATGCGTTCCCAAGAATGAAAATTTGAACATCGATTAAAATAATTTCATTTCATAACCTGGAATACTTAATATTTTCTAAACCATAACGGTAATAGTATTTCTAAACCATACCCGTAATTATGCAATCCAACATTTAATTGTCCACTGACGTCATCAAAGTACAGGTCGCGCCATCTTTTTCTGGTTTCAACACCACCAAAGGAAACGTTATTGTTTTTTAATATAATTATGCTTATGTTTTAGTAAATGTCAAGTATTTCAAGTTATAGTATGAAGTTATTTTAATCGATGTTCAAATTTCCATCCTTGGGAACACAGTAATTGTGAAGGAAATGTGTACAAAAGGTTTTCGATTGGAAATATAGGAAGCAAAATTACTTGACGTCCACCTTAATAGTGTGGGATGAAGGCGATGGAATGGATCGCGATCCTATGTCCTGACCTTTTGACTCCATTTGTCCCATTTTCAATATGGTTCCTTTCCAGGTGGTCCCCTACCACATACTGAAATTGCATAGAAATCGAACCATTTTTACGCACCTTATGACGCATGAGGGCAATGGAATGCATCCCGCTCCTATGTCCTGACCTTTGACTCCACTTCGCCCATTTTCAATAGGGTTCGTCCCCAGGTGGTCCCCTACCATATACTAAAATTTCATTGGAATCGAACCATATTTACGCAAATTATGACGCATAAGGGCAATTGAATGGATCCCGCTCTTATGGCGTGACCTTTGACCCCACTTCACCCATTTTCAATAGGGTTCGTCCCCTGGTGGTCCCCTACTACATATTAAAATTTTATCGAAATCGAACCATTTTTATGTGAGTTATCGTGACGACAGACGGACGGAAAAAGCTAGAGCATATAGGCTTCTTCAGTTTAACACAATTTTACTAACAAGGTTGGGTTCAGGAGGCGAACATGGGCGTCCTGATACATAAATTGTAACCTACGGTTGGAAAGCGTAAAAAAACGAAACTTATTTTTAGTTTCATCCGGTTTTAAGAGCTAGTTACAGCAATGCTGCCGTGACTTGCATTTTCAATCTAGGCTTCTCACCTCCATTTCTAAACTTTCCCTGGAAATAATGGAGTTATTTTAGTATTTTAAGTGCAGGATAGTTAGTTAGTAACCTTTTGCACTTTATCTCTAAACATTACGTTGACTCAGTTTTTACTAGAGCTTTGTGTCATTCACCGTCACTTGCAGTTTCAATTTAGGCTTCTCACCTCCTTTTCTAATCTTTCCCTGGAAATAATGGAGCTGTTTTAGTACTTTAAGTGCAGGATAGTTCGCTAGTAACCTTTTACACTTACTTTATCTCTAAATATTAAGTTGAGGAACTCAGTTTTTACTAGAGCCTTGTGTCACTCACCAGACTATGTACTGCAGTTTTTTCTATCATATTTAATTTTATTTATTTCTTCTTCCGTTGATTAACTATTACGAACTCATAATACTGCGGGAAGAACTTCCAAAATTAAACGTTTGTTCTCGGCAACTTCTCTTAAGAATAAACAAATGGGCACATTAAAATGATTTTTGACATTACTTAGAGTCCGAAATACGAACATATGCAACTAGATTACGCAGTTTGCAAGAAACTGAAGCCGAAATATATTTTACACGTAGGACAAACGGCGTTTCATTTCAGTTATTTCATATCCCCCAAAATTACGATAAGGATGTTTTCGTTAAACGTAAGTTAAAAGCTGCAATATCTGATTTATCCCACATTGGAAAGAAATTAATACGCAGTGTCATAACAACGTTAAATTCCTTCTTTCGCGCAGGTAAATGAGCTTAATTAACGTTGTGTACATAGGACACATGCCGTTTTGCCGTACAAGCTAAGCGATCAAAATGTCGCTAGCTACTGCCACTCATTTACACAAGAACGTCGAGTCTATGTATCTTAAAGGTTTTTGGTTCTACGTCTTTAAGATATTTAGCGAAGGACAGATGACGTATCCCTACTTTGTAGGTTGCGGCACAACTGCTGCTGTGCCCCTTTGATTATTTTTTCAGATATAAAATGTTTAAGAAATAAAACGAAAGAAATACAAATTTGAAGTTGTGATTCCGTCAATTGGTGTAAATTATGATAAGAGAGGTAAGTCAAGTAATAACGAAAAACTTGAAAATTTCGTCATCCTGGAGCGGGAATCGAATCACGTCTCGCGGTCTGCTTAAAGATTTTCTTACTGGCTACATGGATTTCAAAAGATATAAAAATAATGTTGTTCTGCCTCACTTTTATCAGGCATCTTATTGCTAGAAGGGTGCAAAATCAAATTTCATTTTTCCAGAACAGTACATATTGCGCACTATAATTTCAAGAAAACAAGTGCCCCAAAATGCAGCATTTGGCCTTTCGGACCTGCTTGCTAACTAAATAATTCAATGCTATTATCCCTGTCTAAACGTGTTTACAAACGTTGATATATTATTTGCAGAAGCAATGATTCTCAGTCACAAAAACTGTGGATCCCCAAATTCATTCATCATTAAAATGTCTTCAAGTGATACCGATTCAAAATATGTCCTAATCGATTAATCGACAAGATCGAATTACAAAAGCGATGTTATTAGCGGCACCAGTAACCACATTTCGGAGTCCCGACGACAATAAAAGGATCATAAATCATTTTGTGCGTTCGCATGATATAGTGGTATGCAGCTTATTAAGGTCTAAGACTTATTAGGAGGCATCGCACTCAATTTACTAAGACTCATCTCGTTCCCAATTAGAGTAATTACAGAATGTAATTTACTTCTTCGGCGTCTGCATCAGTATGACACATCCATAATGCTGTTCACCGCACACCTTAAACGGAAGAAATTCACTTGGTTTATAAACGTTGTCGTTTTATCTTATATACAGTGATCAGCTATCATTCTGTCCATTTAATTTTATAATATTTGCTGTTCTGGGACGGACGAACTTTATCTTTTCTTTAGAAAAGTATAAATCAGAAAAAATTGACAAATTTTTATTTCATACTAGATGAAATCCTCTCAATAATGACGAGGAAAAATAAAATTTATGATACAGAAATTATTGACATTTATTTATTGAGTTTTTGAGCTCCACGTCAATAAATGGCGACGTTGGCTCACAACTTCCTGAAAATTTCCCGAGCAGTAGGTTATGCAATTTGATACGGCAGGCTGTCTGTATGTTATGTGTTTTGAAAAACCTTTAGTCTCTATTTCGTCAACACTTCCTTGTACACAACATTTTTCATATACACTGACTGTGAACCCTGTATCGATTTCCCCTGCTCTTTTCTCTGAACTATTTATATCTTGACGTCGTCAGATCATCGTACTTTTGACGTTGCCACAAACAGATGGCTAAACACCGGTTCAGGTAGGGAACTAAAATTCCTGATGTAAAGTTTTCGTATTTCTAAAGACTTAACCGTGTGACGTAACGCATCTCTGACGTCATGTGAGAATGATTTGGATTAGATGACGTTACACAAGCAGCTGTGTTCTTTGTTTTGATGACAAAAATAAAGTGATATACGCGTGGACTGTGCGCGTGTAGGTGATGATGTCACCTACATGAAACCCGAAAAGCTGAGCGTGACGTCACAAACAGCTGTTTCTCGGTTGTTGCTATGACGACTTAAAAAGTGGCACGGAGGAGGAGGAGAAGGAGGGCCCCAGCAAATTATATATTAGGATATTAGCTCGTAGCCCGTGTCATGCAAGGGCTGAAATACTATGACTGACATTTCTATAACACAAATCGTAAAACACGTACACATAACTAATATAAACGGTTGAATTATTAATGACCAGTGTATAAGATAGGTCACCAACAACAATATTTTCATAGTATTTCCATTCAATTTTCGCATGACAGAAGCCTATTGTATAGGTTAATAGATTTTAACCCGTCATATTTCTATTCCTTTTTATGAAATTACTCTGCAATTTGAAGAAAATGAAATAAAACACGACATAACACTTACGTAACAGAACAACTGTCTGCGACGTCAATTGCCTTACTAACTTCATTTTATATTCCGGTATTTTCCCCTGATCTTAGGTATCGTGCGATAGTGGTGAGCTTAGTTCCGATTTCGGCCGCCGAATAAAAGCAGATGTAGCTGCAAGTACTGAATGACGACAGAGCGTCAAGGACAGACGTAGTCTATTATACAGGTTTTATTTCATAAACATTTTGGAACAGGCAAATGAAAAATAAATGTTTAATGTGCTTTTAGTATTTTGCTGGTGGTAACGCTTGCAGATGAGCGAAAGTTACAGTATTCAACAGTGCAAGCTAGTGTTGAAAGCCGTATGTGTATGAAAACTGTGAGCTTGCTGATGATTTTTAAATGCTCATAGCGCTTTTGGAGTCGGCAAGATTGTAGTGAAGCTAGGTTTGGAGTTTCCTAAGAACAAATTCACCGCTGCAAATACATGCATCGCTGTTCAAAACACCTTGAAAACACATCTAGCATTTGTATCTTTTGAAATATTTACAGCTATTCAATTTATTAAGCAAAAATGTTTCGCAGTGCCTTTTTGGTTCATTTTCCTGTTTCAGAAATGTTCATTGGCAAGATGTAGTAATAGTTAAATTGGACTATACCAAATTAAATAAATAAGGTGAATAACTCGCAAAAAAAGGAACCGCAGAACCCCCTGCAAAAAGAGATAAATAAATAAAAATATAAACGAAACAATTTCAATTTAGCGGGTGAGACAGAGGCGCTAGCTCAGAGCTCTCTGCTCCATAAATGGAAAAAATAGGGGTGAGATCAGCATGTCTCAAATAAGAAAAGGGAGCCTAGAAACTCCGAAAATACAGCCTAACAAGCAGGACCTAAAAATTACACTTTTCCTATTCGAAGAAAAAAAAATTTTGTAAATTGGGGAAAGGAAGCAAAGAGAGAAAAATCGACCATTAGGGATGACGTGGAGAGTAGAAAAAACAGTTTCGAACATATTAACAATCACCCACTCCTCTGGCTGGGCACAGAATCTCATGTCAGGTAAACTCCTCCTTGTGTGCAATAATTATTTTAATTTTCTAATGATATTTGGGTCCAAATATCTAATGATATTTGGGTCCAAATATCTAATGATATTTGTCCAAATGCAGATCTGTTGATCTGCAAGACATTATTATAGACGCGCTTATATTTAGAGAAACGGCTACAGCTTGAAAAGAGAGACCACTTCCTCAGGGAAGAAATAAACCAGTGGGAATTTGTCGTCTTCCCATTTCTTAATTCATTTACGCAATTAGAAGTATTTATTAAAACAAACGAAATAAAAGAAAACCTGTATGAAAAATACTCATTTATTTTGTCTAAATATACTCCTTTATTTCGTCTCATGGGTGTTGTAGAATTCTTGAGCAACTTCTGAAAAAAGAACCCAAAATTTAATAACGATAAAACGTTTTCTATTCAAGGTATATTATAACGCATTTAAAAAAAAATATCTAACATCATAAGGATAGTAAAAAATTTCTAAAATTTCAATTGTAAGTGCACGTCCTACCCAAAAGCCATTTTTGCATTGTGTCAAAACCACGTGTTCGGTAATGACAGCTAGTGGTACAGTTATTGAACTTAACTCAGTAAATTATGATCACGGTTAAAGCCATCAGATGTAAAATAAACGTTCCCATGATGATTTCTACAAGTGCAGATGTTAGATATAATAGAGATTCATTTTTCGCTAATAAGAGGGTAAATTATGTGTGAGTATTATCTTGGGAATGGTGAAAGCTACCAGCAAAATACAAATGCACATTGCTTTTTATTTTTCTGGAGAAAAGGTGCCCGAGCTTTTAAAAATAAGTTTTTGTAGAAAGGTGGGAGGATTGACTTTATAAAAAGCCAACTCAAATACTTTAACATTTTTATAAGCCTTATTATTGTTACAAGGTACAAAATGCATAAACATAATTTACATGTGCGTACTCTATTAAATTATTATATTAAAAGGAAAAGTATTCCCTAAGATATTTACAATACATATCAAAAGCTCCAATTAAGATTTCTATCAAGGTTATTCACAAATGAGAGTTAAATTTGCACTAAATATTATAATATTTTTAAGGGAACTGCATTTAGATCATAAAATACAGTTGAACATTTTTCAACTGTTGATTTTACCAATCTCTTCCATTTCTTGCTTTTTATATCCACTGTCAAAAGGTGCTCTCGAAGGAGGCATGGGCGGAAGTATTTTGTAGGATCAAACTAAGTTAGCAGATGCTCAGAATTAAAAAAACACACAATAGTAAAGATATTGTTATGTCTGAAAGAGAATTCGTTGCTGGGGTTATTATAAAATTTCGTTGCTGGGGTTATTATAAAATATTCATTTGATAAAATTATCTTTAACATCCGCTAGAAGACGCAGCGAAGTTTTGTAAAGTTACCTTCAGTTGTAAAGGTTGCTTAGATATTTTTCTTCCTTGAAGTTATAGGTGTTTTCTAAAAGAACGGAACAAGTCTCTTTCATTGAGATGAAATCTGTTTAATAAAATCCTAATTTACTCTTTGTTATATAGTACAGGGTGTTCAACTTAAAAGTACACCCAGATAAACGTGCACTTACCTTTATTTGCACAACTGAAGTGCAGTTACAGCAACTGTTGAAAATGACGTCCGTGCATTTCAATGCATTTATCAGTACGTTTGACCATCTTACCGCTGACATTTGGCCACTTATTCCCTGGGTAGCAACGGTAATATTTAAAATAATATAGCTATACTAGTAATCCGAATTTCTTGGTGTAGATTATAAATCTAAGGCTCCAAGCTTTGATTTTCAAGGATGGTAGACAGCTAACTGCAAACTGGATATTAGAACACTTCAGAAATTTGAACGCTGTGACTTTACTAGACAATAAATGAATAGGTGCGAATGTGATCAGTCATTCGAAGAAACGAGGTCACGTTGGTTGGGCACACGGTACCGACCCAGGTAGCAATATTATGTTGGACCAACTGTTGGCTTTCAACGGTAGGCCCAGCGACGAGGCGACTCGGCGGCCAACAATTGGATATGTGTTGGTTCAACGGTTGGACCCACATTGGAAAACTGTTGCAAACAGTTTTCCAATGTGATCATGTGTTCTTGGACAACCATGGTTGGTCATGTGTTGTTAGACAACCATCGGGCAACCGTTAAGTGGTCATTTGTTGATAAATGGTTGGTCATGTGTAGTTGGAAAAACCGTTGGCCAATCTTCGATAAACAACACAACCTTCGCCCAACGCTGCCGACGCAAAAATATCATTGGGCCAACCGTTGGCCAATGTCAGTGTGCTACTGGAGGAGGTAGAAAACTTAGCATTATTTGAAGAATTGATTCCAAGGGCATGGCAACTCTAGAGAGACGCTATCATTGCAAGCCTCGCTACTGGTAAGAAAAACCTTCTTGAAAAAGCCATTTGGGTGATGTGCGAAAACTTGGAGACTGATTTTTATTCTACACCAAGAAATCCGGAGTACAGTTCCTGGAGATTGGTGTACAGTTCCTTGTTGTTTATTATTAACGGTAATGTTTCTCATCAACTCAGCGCCGTTTCGACTGGCAGTGACAGCGCCACCTTGTTATTACTCAGCATGCACCTACAACGACAACAAAATAGGAAATTCAGTTTGTTTACATGCATAATACCGCAAACCTCTTATTTCTAGCTATCACAGTTGTTCAACCAAAAATATTCTTAATGAGGGAAGGACTTTATGTCTACTCTGTATCTTTTCCGGAAAGATTTAATCCTTTAAAGACTAGGACCCTGAATCTTATGTAACTCAGAATACCGTAACGCACGAAACTGTCTTTTGCTACTTCCAGAATTTCTGCCCCCGCCCTTTTTTCTTTCTTTTTTTGATTGGAGGTTTAACGACCACCGTGAGCAACTCAATGGGCTATAAGCAGTCGTCCGTCCCTAATTTAAGGCCATTGGTTCCAGGGAAGGGAGAGTGCCAGTGCCGCAAGAAAAACACAACATCCATGCTGCACGAGATTCGAACCCGGAACCCTTTTGGACGAATGATCATGATCATGATCATATGTAGAGGATTTTAGGAAAGGAGTGTCTGACCCCAGGTCTTAAACAACCCTTAGAAATAGAAAGCTAGGAGATTTGTACTAGAGTGCCCGATAGGTAAGTGACACGGAAGCGAAGTAAAAAGGGGGAGAAAGACGCCCTTATTTATTACCGGGGGGGGGGGCAGTACCCGGGGTCCGACGGCTTAACGTGCCCATCCGGCGCACGGCGGATATTTAGTGGATCGAGCGTTCGTACCTGCCTGGGATCGAACCTGAGGTCCTTTCCGTGGCAGTCACGAACGTTGCCCACTAGGCCACCCGCGGCCCCATGAACGAATGATCAGAGGCCATCGGTTAGACCACTGCGCCACCGGAGCGACCCCGCCCTTTACAAGTTAACAAAAGAAGCATTAGGGCTCTGTCACCACACGAAACTTCCGATCTGTAGTTTTGATGTGCATTGACCTTCAAACGTTACCCGAGGGGGATAATTGTATTATTCCATGAAGAAGGCATGTGATGTCATGAGGGTAAATAATATTGCACTGGGAGATATCAGCGCCTGCTTTGCTTATTTGTTTAGCGATAACAATGGTGACTAAGAATGAGCCCTGCTGATCCCGTAAAAGCCACGCAAATTCAAAGAACAAATTGGCGTTGGAAATCCTCTTCACCTTAAACAGGCGTTTTCGGGTGTTCGTGGTAATGTGGATGTAAGGGCGTTTCAGGCGTTATGGTCGTTAAAGGGTCAATGAACGGCAAGTATGTGTAAAATTTTCGGGGGTAGCACAAAATGTTTGCTTTTACATGCCCCAAAATTACAGAGTAACTGAAGAAGTCTAGGTTTCTTTTGATTTTAGGATATCGTGAAGATATCTTAATTTTAGGTTTTCGTCTCAAAAGCTATGAATATAATCAATACTCTTTATTCACGACATAATTTTATGAAACATTTAAAAATGCGTCAAAGTACTTTTTTTTAATTTTGGACCATCAAGAAGGACACTTTTCTTCTTTTGTTTCGGTGTTTAACAACCATCATAAGTAGCTCTTAAAGCTATGAGAATTCGTCAGTCCCTAATTTGGGGCCGTAGTTCCTGGGAGGGGAGAGAGCCAGCACTGTTTGGCAGACAGTGAAAACAAAAGTTTGTCCGCTCTCCCTCACTCCGGTGTAAGTTGTTCTCCCAACTAAGTTAAACGGACAGAATGTATCGCTGCAAATTTACCGTCTTGACACGTGCTTTACCTTTGTTGTACGTCAGATGACGCGCTACCCATTTCTCACTCAAGGCTCGGGACAGGGCAAAGTTCGGACGATCAAACAGAGACAAGCGCATCTGACCATTCGGTCGCCGGGAAGGCCAACGGGATTTTGAGGAATGTCACTGAAGAGATACACTATTTTGACAAAAGTCATCGGACACCTAGAAGAGAAACACAACATAGCATTAATTGACATACATTAGTACGGTGTCGGTCCACTTTTGGCCTTAATGCATGCACTAACCCTTCGAAACATGGTGAAAATATTCCAAATACGTGGCGACAGTTAATAGATAAATACATCGCTCTTTCCACGTTCCAGAAACACACAGCAACCGAAAAATTGTTTTTCAGCCGCCGCTGTGGAATCGAACCAACAGAACTCTCGGTATCGCGCCGAGTGCGTTACCTTTACGCCACGGGGGCCAACAAAACATGCTTTCGAAACATGCTTTCGACAAGGGTTTGGAACACAGCGATAGGTATGCGCTTCCATTCAGTACATAATAATGCCGCTAATTGTTGCTTACTAGTAGGCCTGGGTTCCAAACTTCCTCTGCAAAGCTCTAATTCATTTCATAGCTGCTTTATGGGATTAAGATTAGGGCTCTGTGCTGGCCAGTCCACACACGATACGGAATTATCGTCAAACCACGCCGTAACAGTCCTTGCTTTATAGCTCGGTGCATTACCCTACTGGTACCAACAAGTCTCGGTTCCATAGTATTGCCACAGAGTTGGTAGAGCATAATTGTCCAGAATATCGAGGTAGTCGTGCTGTTTAACAGGTTTGTCCACGATAACCAATGGGCCGGGACCATTCCACGAAAAACACCCCCAACCGAGAACACTGCCACCTCCAAACTTGACCGTAGGAACAGTACACTGTGGTAAAGAGCGTTTCTCCGGCTGCTGCCATACACACACACACACACGGCCATCAGACTGATGAATCGTGTATCTGGATTCATCAGTCCACAGGACCTGTTACCACTGATCTACGGTCCACGATAAATGTTCTTTACACCATGGACGAGCAGCATTCCGAGTGGAGATGAAAGGCTAATGAGCAGCCGCACGATCACGGTATCCCATGGAATGTAGTTCTCTGCGAATGGTACGTGTAGATACCGAGGTTCCAGCATTTTTACTCAGCTGTACACTGAGGCCTTGTGCAGTACTCCGTCGATTAGCTGTTACGACTCTCCCGAGGCTTCGACGCCCTCTATCTCTGATTTTCTTTAGTCAGCCGGTACGTTTTGCTGCTTCAGGCACGCCATGTGTATTCCACTTATTCAGTATATCAAAAACAGTTGACGTGGGTATGTTTAAAAGCCTCTCAGTTTCTCTTATGGTCGAACCACTAATATAACACCGAACAATCTTTCTTTTCTGAAAGTCAGTTGTCTCCCGCCGCGACATTTTCACCCAACCTTACAGTGCGATATGATCGAGGTCAGCTGCAGGCTTGTTTTTATACCGTTTGTAGCTGAACCGCGCATTTTAACAACGCAGCGGATCCGCTCATTTGCTTTTGAAGGGGTATCCGGTGACTTTTGTCAGTATGGTGTACATGTTTACGTGTGTCTGTATTTTAATGCATTTTAGTCGTTACAACTTTACGTGACCTTCAGATCATTAATGTTCGAAACTGCCTTGGAAAAGAGAAAACTTGAAATATTTGAAAGTGAAATGTAGCCCTTTAAATAAGAGAAGTCGGGTAAGGAGCTTCATTTGGTTTTCTGTTGAAGGCAATGATATTTCCTGGAGAATTTCTAGTTTTTTCTTTCTTGGATCGAAATGAGGGAGGATGATCCAAACGCAGAACACAGATATATTATTTCGGAAGCACTCGGAATGGAAATACAATTAGACTTCAACATTCCTTCTGAAGTTCTCTGAAGATTCGCATACTTGAATGCACGCGCAACTGGCTGCACTTCTTGTTTGTTTTCTTAGAAAACTTGAACTCTGAGGTCCGGAGCTCGGCTCTCGTGCGATTGGTTTCTAGTCTAATCTATAAACAAGACTTCGCTCTTACGTCACCAAACCCAGCATATGACGTCATCCAATAACGTCAGTAAACCCTGGGATCCGGAATACCTGTTGATCCAGAAACTGCTTCGCGGTAGGTTTTCCTGGAAATTCCATCTGTTTTCCACCCAAATAGTTATTTTGTTTTTACCTGCTAAAAGATAATTTCTACGCTATCCTGTTTATGATAATATCTTACTCTTAAACACATGCCGCGGGTTATAATTTCAACTCCGTGTTTATCTCTCGATTTCACAGATTTTTGCACTCCAAGGAGCAGAAATCTGCAAAATAGTATAATTGTCATATCTTAAATTTGAAAAGCTGATGTTAGCAGTCCCTTGTAAGGTTAGCTCTCTCTTCGGAAGCGTAAAAAATCGACTGTGCAATCATTAGAGCATCTATATTCAGGTAATTTTTCCTGACGGGGGAACTCTTGCAGAAATCTCTACAAAGTATTTGCCCAACGTACTTTATCGATCCTTTTCCATTTCGCAAAAGTAACTTAATTAGATAAGCATATCTGAAATCTCTTTTAAAATACTCCCATAGGTGGATGATCTTCAATAAATTTTTCATCCTCCTGTTGAAATTCAAAAGGGAAGTGATTTCTCTTGTGATTAAAACAGAAAACAGGGGAATGCAGGGGACATTCACACATTTTTAGAACGTTTTTTCAGCAATATACTTAATGTTTAAAATAAAATTATTTTCTTGAATGTTCTATTTGATAGTCCTTTCTCTGGATATGTACCTACATCTACATTTCCAAGATAACAGGGGATGTCTTAAAATTGGTGGTGATGTTTCATTCCACTCCTCTTCCACTGCTTTCCATAGTCCAATCATTATTTTAGGTCTGCCTTTAGAAAGTGACCTTTTTAGGAGTACGTAGGCGTAATAGTCCATTGGTGACAGATCAGGGGACTTGGAAGGAATATCAGCAAAAGGTATAGATTTGATACCAAGCTCTTTTCTCATTTTTCAAGAAATAGAGTGGTAGATTTGGATGTATGGCTCGCAGCCTTATTCTGATGAAGTTGTAAACTTTGAGGGCTCTGTGCAAAAAAACAAACAAACAAAAAACGACAACAGTATTTACCCTTTAAATGTAGGAGGTAAAACATTATTTTGGTAATATGTAGAATCAATTTTAACATTTGTGGAAACACATCGAAGCCTTGTCCCCTCACTCCACAGTAAGTGGCTCTCCCAACTGAGTTACGCGGACAGAATGTCTTGCTGCAGATATGCCGTCTTGACACGTTTTCACTTCAGTAGTACGTCACATCATCTCTCTCTTAATTCTTTTTTTTTTTTGTCTTTGAAGCGAAGTAGGAATTTTTCATTAATTCCAAACAATGTGTGGAACAAACATCACACATTTTTCGAAGAACCTAACGGCCAGTGGATCCATTTTCCCCAAACGGACGCCAATATGAAAACACGAGTTTCTCCGCGAATGTCTACAAAATCGTGTTCCCTCACTCCGGAGTAAGTCGCTCTCCCAACTCAGCTACGCGGGCAGATTGTCTCGCTGCAGATTTGTCGTCTTGATACATGTCTTTACCTCTGTAGTACGTCACACATTCTTTTCAAACTATCTTAACTTAGATTTCCCATTGTACGAGAAACCAGCAATAATCATAAATTTTCTACTGAAACTTTGTTTGGATTCATAGAGCTAAAATTGTAAGCCTTTTCCTGCTCCTTTGCGATCCGATAGTAAATAGATATTTTCTTAGTTGCAATCGTTTAAATAGATCCATGCTTCACCAACAGTCGCAAAAAACTTCCATCTCTGTCTGGTTAAGTGATTTTCATAAATTATTCTACACCGTGTTCTTCGCTCAGCCACGTGCCCAGACAAAAATGTAGCGAACATTGTGTTTTCTGTTATTTTTTTCAGATTCAAATCTGTGTTTATTACCTTGTTTGCAGTTGACACAGAGAGTTTTAATGACTTAGCGATTGCTCTTGGTACGGTAGATTTTCTATTAATACCAAAGATGTTACTTTTTAAACAGTCGTAAAACTACGTACCTTCTTTGAATATTTGTTTGGTGTTCTTCTTCCTGTTAAAAACAATGCTTGACGATTTTACCCTCTACTAGTAATAATATTGCTTATTTTATATATTTAGAAAGGTTAATTCCATGATTATTACAGCGTTATTTAATTACAAGGTACGAATATTTCTCTTCGTAAAGAGCAAAAACATAATCTTCTATCCACAGATTGTTTGCGTGCGCCATTTTCTTAGCAGATTATATTTAACTGCAGCCGATGTTTTTTTCGTATTCATCTAACACGCTGTTGCCACTTTAAATTCTCTTATTTTCTGTAATTTCTTATCAAAAACATAACCTTCTGTCCACAGCTTGTTTCCGTGCACCATTTTCTTAGCAGACGATATTTAACTACAGCATATGTTTCTTTCGTGTTAATCCAACACGCTGTTGCCACTTTCAATTCTTTTAACCTGTTTTATGTTTTGTAAGTTCCTATCAAAATCGTTCTAAAATTGTGTGAAAATTCTCAGTAGAAGTCTGAAGTGATCTGAAGTAGGTGAAGTTCCACAAGAATTCATACAACCGTTATTTAGACTACCCTGGGAAGTTAACATATCTAACAATACTTCCCGGTCGTGAAAATGATGTATGTGACCGCGTTGTCGGCCTGGGTGCTGTATATTAAAAAAACGTTTCATTGCTTGAAAAACAACTGTACAAAATTTTAAAGAAGTACAATCGAAAAAACATATAAGTGAAAGCTTGGAGTGTGAATTAAATCCAAATCTGCTAATTGGTCTCATCATTAAACATATTAAGTGCAAACCATTTATGATACTGTGATGCTTCGTGTTAAAATGAATCGCCAAGTGGGAAAGCGTTGCGTACTTTGTGCAGAGGAATTCGTATGATACAAACGCTTTCTACGCAAAACATAATTAATGCGATTCATGGGAAAAAACATAAATCCGTCATGGAAGGAGTGACAACAAAATGATACACTGTCGAGTCACATTATTGTGACCACCTCCTACCTTTGACGTCAATAGCGCTTAGCCAATTAAAGAAGGCACGTGTCGCCAGTTGGTTTTTTTTTTTTTTTTTTTTTTAGGTTTAACGACCACCGTGAGCAACTCAAATGGGCTATAAGCAGTCGCCCGTCCCTAATTTAGGGTCACTGGTTCCAGGGAAGGGAGAGAGCCAGTGCCGTAAGACAAACACAACATCCATGCCTCACCGGGATTCGAACCCGGACCCCTTACGGACGAATGATCATAGGCCAACGCCTTAGACCACTGCGCCACCGGGGCGGCGTCGCCAGTTGTCTTGGAGGGTATATAAGGTGTGCTGTAGGCAATCTGAAAACATTTCACTCGTTGCTGTCATGGATAAAAGGAGCGGTATTATCAGATTTGCAAAAAGGGATGATTATCGGCTTTCGTGCCAAGGATGGCAGTATTTCTGAAACAGCGCAGTTTCTGAACTGTTCGCATGCTGCTGCTGTGGTTAAAGTCTATCGTGATTGGAGAAATGGCATCATTGCGAATAAGCGACGTGAAAATTGCCGAGCACCACGTGCCATTGATGTGAAAGGTGAACGTCGGCTTTGAAGGTGCGTGAGGGCAGATCGACACGCTACAGTGGAGCAACTCACTGGCCGAATTATCCAAGGGGCTACAGGAAGTGTGTCTAGAACGACAGTTCAGCAAACCCTGCTGCGTATGAGGCTCCGATGCAGACGGGTGGTCACTGCACCTATGCTAACGAAGGTGCATATGCAGAAAAGGCTTACGTTTGCAGGGCAGTATCAGAATTGGAGCTCCGCTGATTGGCAAAGGATTGTCTTCTCCGATGTGTCACGTTTTCTGCTTCATCGAACGGATCGATGTTGGTGTATAAGGCGAGAAGCATCGGAGAACAAACAGTCTTCAACCGTTGCTTGAAGAACACAAGCTGGTGTGGGCAGCGCTATAGTCTGGGGAATGTTTTCGTGGCATTCCCTGGGTCCACTCATACCTGTAGAAGGCACTATGGACCGACATCGTTATGAGTCCATCCTTGCAGACCACGTACATCCATACATGCTAATTGACGTCTCTGGAGCGGATGGGATCTTCCAGCACAACTATGCGACGTGTCACACAGCTAGAAATATCCGAGAGTGGTTGAAAGAGCACGATGAAGAATTAAAAGTACTTCCATGGCCCCTTAATTCCTCAGACGTAAATCCAATTGAGTATCTGTGGGACCATCTGGATCGTGTTTTTCGCTCCATGGATCTTCCGTTACCCTCTAGCAGCTGTCAGAAGCACTGCAGTCAGCATGGCTCCACATACCTGTTAACACATTCCAGCACCTTACTGAGTCATTCTCAGCCCGTCTAGCTGCTGTCCGCGCTGCACACGGCAGTTGCTCTGGATATTAGCTGGTGGTCACAATAATGTGACTCGAAGTGTATAACTCTAAGAGGGTTGTCACAATACTATACGAACCTCGTTTGTGAAAATTCCCACAGTCCGTACACAAAAAAATAAAAATTTTCATCAAATATTGTGATTTTTGGGTGTTTTATCTTAAAATCACAGTCGTATTCCTTTTTAATGTCGGATATTTGACATGTTATGCTTTCTGATGGTACGGAAGTTTTATCAACCTTGCGTATCATGT
The DNA here is from genome assembly GCA_039090855.1 of Macrothele yani. NCBI lineage: Eukaryota > Metazoa > Arthropoda > Arachnida > Araneae > Macrothelidae > Macrothele > Macrothele yani. The sequence goes on along the minus strand of CM077024.1, from coordinate 158,855,641 downwards.
AGTGGAAAACCCCTCCGGATGTTTTCCTGCGGTGTCACTGACGATGCGCCTTTGGCCGGTAATCAAAATTTCTCGACATTGTGACTAGGTCGTGTGAGTTTTTAAGTCGTTTGCCAATGACCTCCTACACGTCCTCAATGGGATCGCACTGGCCCGAGTAACCTGGATATCTTTTTCGCATCTGTCTGTTGATGTCGGAAGTGTGCGAGCTGGCGTTAACTTGTTAAAACTGAGAATCAGGAATACCACAGAGATACCGTAACAAAACTGGGTGCAATGCTTCACCAACGTATCATTGTGCTGTCATTATACTTACTACTATAAGCACCAGGATAAACAGCTGTCGAAAATGATAGAGACCTTAACTCTGACACCAGGCTGAGATGCCCTAGGACGCTTAAAGAGGGCAGAGAGATCATCTCGCTGGCCACATCATCTCCACACACTCAATCGGTGGCCTATGGCTTAGATACAGAAGCGGGACTCGTCGATGAATACGACACGGGTCCATTCGTCTGTCTTCACATACTTGGAACATACCACTATAACCTTGCGCGACGATGTACTGCAGTGGGTGGAAGTCTTCGCAAGGGCTGGAGAGAACGCAAATCTCCCTCAGTCAATTGCAATTCACAGTTAGTGGATGTCCATAGCTGCCCGTCGTATATTGTACGCTGTGGATTGTGTGTATCCTTTTTATTTGGAGGTTTTTTTGTTTCAGCAACTCAATGGGCTATACGCCATCTCTCGTACCTAATTTAGGCCCGTGTTTTCTAGGGAAGGGAATGAATCAGTGCCGTGAGGCAAACACAAAATCCATTCCTCACTGGGATTCGAACCCGAACGCAAATCAGATAAATGGTCAGAAGCCAGTGCTTAGACCACCACGCCACCGTGGCGGCATTGTGCAGATGCTAAGGATTGCCTTCGAATGCAGCGATCATGTCGCGTTTGGACGTCTGCCTACTCAAACCAGTCCCACTACGGCGCCACACGTTGCCTTCCACCAAACACTGTCGCTACATTCGGCGGAAAGTTGTTGTATCCCGATGCATTTACTCCGCGATGATACACAGAAACCAACCAGCTGTACGTATACCTACCATGAATTTGTAAAGGTGTCCGTAGGAATCCCGATGACGTCTTCCGGGGTTTCTAACGCCTTGCACATGCTTTTGCCAGCAATCATTGCCATGCAGAGGTTCACACGTCCACGTGAAGACAATGAAACCCAGGCACGAGGAGCCGTTTTCAGATTTTATCTCCATCACATGCCACGTGATTGGTCCCCAACTGCAATTATTTACATAACTCATTGGTTACTAATAGATTTGCATTTCCGACAAATACTTCCTACTCTGACATTTTCTACGTCGAGTACTGTATTTTTTCTAAATACACTCACTGTCATAAAAAGTTCGCGCTCCAAGAAGGAGGCGTTGGATTGGAATGATATTTTAGTAGTGAGGTGGTACATACCAAGGACAGAAGTGAGCACAATATCACAGCAGCAGAAAGATTTCCCGCAGACATACGGTACACATTCCGGTCAGCGTTAGTACCGCGTAGGACCGCCTCGTGCTCGGATATATGCGATGATACGGTCCGGCATGGAGTCAAAAAGACGCCGTATGCTATCCTGGGGCAGATAAGCCTACACGTTTTGCAACTGACGCTCTAAATCACGAACACTGGGACATGGAGAAAACTGGCGTCCCATCTGTTCTCACGTGTGCTCGATGGGTGAGAGATCAGGCGATCTAGCAGGACACGAAAAGGTCGAAGCATGATGTAAACAGTCCTGGGAAACTGGAGTCGTGTGCGGACGGGCGTTATATTGTTAGAAAATGGCTCCGGGACGCCCTGCCAGGATAGGTGGCACATGGGACCGCATGATCTCCTGTACGTAGAACTGGGCTGTCAACGTCCCTCGAGGGAAGTCATATGCTATGGCTCCCCAGACTATCACGCCTGCAGTTTGGGACGTGTGCAGCTGTACAGTGAGGTTGGGGTTGAAGTACTTACCTGAGGTCCTCCACACTCTGACATGGTGGTCATCCGCTCCCATACAGAAGCGGGATTCGTCACTGAACACTATACGTCCCCACTAGATAGCATTCCACGTTGCTCACTGCTGACACCACTGCAATCGATGTCAACGATAGTGAGGTGTTAATGACAGAAAACGTAAGGACCGTCGAGAGTGCAGATTCTCATTTTCCAGGCTTCTGGAAATGGTTTTCGTGGACACAAGAGTCCTTCGTACAATCACCACATGTCTCTGGATATTGGACCAAGACGTCATTGCATCTGTGCGTGCCGCTCTCACTATCCCACGGTCTTCTCTGCTGGTGGTGTGTCTGGGTAGTCCAGAGCCAGTCCGCAGTGTTCGGGTGCCGTACCGTGTCCATTGCTCACAACACGATCGCACCGTACTGTCCGACCGTCCCAAAAGACGGCCGATTTGACGCGTCTGCCACCCTGCCTCTTTCTTCCCGACGATACGGCTCAAAATCCGTATCGTCGGGAAGAGAGAGAGTCAGGGTGGCCGGCATCGTAGGCAGGGCGGCGCCGTACTTGGCCGTACACACACCTACGTTGGCTGCTCGGAATTTCTATCGCTCAGGGATCTCATCTGACTCTGACCGTGCACTTCGGCACGAATGTGGAGTCCCCTGTACGGCGCCTTATGATCCCCATGGATTGTGATTGCAGCGCCAATCCCAGACGCGCGGGCATGCGGAAACGCGCGAAATTTAATCATTTGCATGTCTACGGTCACCGTACCCATTCGCCGAGTTTGGCGTTAATCGCATGTTTTTTTGCTTGGTCCGCCGATTTGCATGACAATGAGTATACAATGGAACCTCCGTTATGCGTTTTTCACTTCTATACGTAATTCAGCATTAATCCCGCTGTTTTACTGTAGTTCTTATTGCTTTTTCTTTAACTCGGTTATACGTAATTCATTTATACGCTTTTTTGCGATTATACGCAAAAGTTTGATCTTTAGTTTATCAGAAATGCATGGCTCTTCGATTCTTTTACACTTAACTCGGTATTTTACTACTTTGAGAGAATTGAGACAGCTTTATTGTGTTCCTTCTCGGTGCAGCCAAAGTTGAACCTTGATCCCATCCATCAGCGAAGGGAATGTCATTTATTTTCAGTTTGGAGGAAATATTGGTTTAGTATTTCATCACTAATACACATATACACTGTTCAAACACTGATAAATATCTCGGGCGTAACTTTGTGGCTCCACCATTTCGTTGAGTTAGTAGAACAGAATCCTAAATCTATTTACAATATTCAACCCTCTGGTTTCAAATACACTGCTGGCCACCCAAAATGCAACACTAAGTAGGAAGCATCCGATTGGCCTGTAATTCGCAGAATGCGTCGCCCGCGAGAGGACATGCAAACGATTAGCATTGCAGGGCATATGCAAATCATGTGCGCCCGGCACGCCTCCGAGAAGCACTATAAGAAGGGTGCACAGAAGGCGGGGTGTAAGTAGTGGAAGTGTGTTGTGCTGCCGGACCTTTGCGTGGGAAGTTTCCTGTTGCCTCGTCGCAGAATACGGCAGTCACTCCAGCACGTTTCGGTTATCGACCGAGGACGAAGAGTGGCTTATCGCGAAAGCGGTTTATCGTACCGAGACATCGGCGCCCGTGTGGGACGACATCCAGCCATAGTGAGGCGAGTATGGATTCGGTGGGTGGAAGAGGGATGGACGGACCGACGTGAGTGATTGCCGCGGCCGCGGCACACCACCGAACGAGAGGACCGGCATGTTGTGCGCACGTACCGTTGGAACGTCGTCTGCAGGAGTGGGGACTCCTCGCACGGTGCCCATTGCTCCGAATACCATTGACGTTAAACCACCGGTGAGTGCGGCGGCAGTGGGCCATTGAACGCCGCATTTGGTCTACGGAATGGCACGACATTGTCTTCTCCGAAGAATCCCTCTTCTGCCTGCAACACCACGATGGTCGGATCTGCGTGTGGCGGGATCGCGGCGAGAGACTGTATGACGCCTGCATTATACATCGACATACCGGTCCGTCGCCTCGCGTTATGGTTTGGGGCGCAATTGGATATGACACCCGCACCCTTCTGGTACGCATCGCCGGTACACTCAACAGCCACCGCTACATCTCCGACGTTTTGGAGCCTGTAGTCCTCCTTTACCTGCATGACCTGCAAGCGACCACGTTTCAACAGGATAATGCGCTCCCGCACCTGGCACGCATCGTGCAACAATTCTTCACGGCCCACCAGGTGTCACTGCTGCCGTGGCCCGCCTGTTCTCCCGATATGTCACCCATCGAACACGTCTGGTCGCTGATCGGCAACCGAGTGGCCCGGTAAGCACCACCCGCTGCTATGCGTGATGAACTGTGGCAACGTGTGGAAGCAGCCTAGACCGACATACCCCAATCCAAATCCTCTTTCGTTCGATGCCGCGGCGTGTAGCGGTCGTTATATGAACACGCAGACATCAATAGACTATATGAACACGCAGACATCAATATATGAACACGCAAACATCAATAGACATCAATAGTTCCTCTGGCCACCAAGGCCAGAGGAACTATTGATGTCTATTGATGTTTGCGTGTTCATATATTGATGTCTGCGTGTTCCGCAATTCGCACCGGCCTGTAAGCTTAATTGTTTCATCTTTGTATCTGTTGTTATGTGTCCAGTAAATCTGGCTTTGCTGTCTCGTGTCCTTCTTGGTGTTGCATGTTGGGTGGCCAGCAGTGTAGGTGCACTCAAGATCAGCAAAAATGAAAAGCAGTTAATTCATGAGTTCCGGACTGAAGATCTGGTCTGAGATTTTTAGCTGTGAAAATAAGGATTTTTATAGACAGATGAAGTCCCCAAAAGAAAAGCTTGATTTTCATATGCTTTATTATTTTTGCAATGCGACAATTTGTAAAGCTTTTTATTCTTTTACCGACGATTCAATTTCGAAAAAAATATTTTTAAGGTATACATTATACTCCTTTAAAGTGCAAATTTTACAATAGTACGTAGGTTAGCAATACGAGGAAGGATATGACGCGATTCGCAGCAGTCGTATTATTAAAGTGCACCCAATAGAAAAGGAGAAAGAATTACATGTGACAAGGATGGTAAGTCAGATAATATCCGACTGACTAGTCCTGTGATGGTTAAATTCAAATTGATCGGAAACTTGAAACTTGGTCGTCCTGGGTGGTGTAGTGGTTAGCATACCTAGGCGTTTTCTGGGAGACGCGGGTTCGAGTCCCGCTCCAGGACGATGAAAAAAAATTTCAAGTTTTCGGATATTATCTGACTTACCATTCTTGTCACATTTACGCCAAAAATCGGATTGTCATCTTCAAAATTTGTATTATATGGCGTAATCCCGTATTTCTTTCATGAATTACATGTATTTGAAATCCTCGTTGTATCGAAGTCGTGGTCCATCGCGTGAACTCACGCACGCTAAGCTAAGAGAGAACTAATAATAACGTCATATTGTTTTGATATTGTTAGTTGTTCATCGGTTGCTGCCATGTTTGTGAGATATAAGAAGCGATCTAGTTAGCTGTGTATATATCGATTATATTTTTATTAATTTTTCCGTTTCTTTTATTCGACTCAAGATGAAATTATTTAAGGTTAGTATCGTTCATGCATACATTAGTTTTTCTTTTTCCGAAATCAAAAGTCTGCCATTGGAACGGAGCGCTACTTGCTTCCGAAAGGATTCAACGCCATATTGTACATTTATAAACATTCTATTCAACATACCATATCATCATCATCATTGTCAACGATTATCAATCTATTGCTGGACGAAGGTCTCTTCAAGCCTCTTCCACAACGGTCTGTCTTGTGGCAGTCTCCTCCATGTTACTCCCGCATACTTTTGAATTTCATCCACCCATCTCCCATGAGGTCTTCTTCTGGGTCTTTTCCTGTCCCTTGGAATCCAATCTAAAATTTCAGCTGTCCATCGATGGTCTGTCCTTCTGGCAGTATGTCCAGCCCATGGCCATTTCAAGGATTTTACTCTGATCATGATGTCTTCCACTCTTGTCATTTTTCTGATCCACGAGTTCCTCTTCTTATCTCTCCTGGTTACACCAAACATGCACCTCTCCATGCTGCTTTGAGTTGTCTGCAGCCTTTGTGTATGTATCTTTTAGTTAAGGTCCACGTCTCTGCACCATACACAATCACTGGAAGGATGCATTGATCAAACACTTTTCTTTTAAGGCATAATGACATATTGCTTTTGAAAATTATCCTGTTTCTTCCAAAAGCTCTCCAGGCAAGTTTTATACGCCGATTAATTTCTTCATCAATGTGACCCTCACTTGATATCTGCTGCCCAAGATAAATGTATGAATCGGTTGTCTCAAGCTTTTCTCCATCAATCGATAAATCTTCGTTTCTTGTAAAGATAAGGAGTGGGACTAAAAATGAACTTTCAGAAGATAACTTTTGTTTTCTGAAAGTTCATTTTTAATCCCACTTCTTTACTCTTGTCAGCAAGTTCTTGGATCATACTCTGCAGCTTTGAAGGGGTAGTTGCAAAGATGACTACGTCATCAGCAAAACTAAGGTGAGTTAGATAATCTCAATTAATCTTTATCCCTTTGTTTTCCCAGTTCAGTGATTGATTGAAATTTTCCAATGCCATATATAATAATCAATATTCTAACACGTAGGTCAGATTCTATTCAATATACCTATATATAATTATCAGTATTTCCAACACGTATAAAGTAACAGTGACAGTATTTCATGAAACGAATACCTCAGGCATTTCAAACTCCCGCGTAGGGAAGATACATTCTTAGAAAAGGTGGTGACACTTCCGAATAGATAGCTTGGAGTGCTTAAGCGAAAGGGCAACATAAACAAAATGGCGGCGCGCTTAGCTGTTTGCCCCGAAGTGGAACAGAGGGCAATGATCAGGTTTTCGTGGTGCGAGGTTGTACAACCTCGTGAACTTCATAGAAGAATGCTGCCACAATATGAAGATGCCTGCACCGTCGAAAGAAGAGTGTACGTGTTAGTAAATGCGCTTCAAAATGGGCAAACATCCATCCGTGATGAGCAACGCTCCTGACGTCCCCTCACGACCGTTACTGATGAGAAGGTGGGTCACTCTGACGTCATCATTCGTGAAAACTGGCGCATTTTCTTAGACGTTCTGTCCAGGGAATGTGATGTCAATATCGTATCCGCTCATACCATTGTCACGGAAGTTCTCAAGTATCGCAAGTTGTGTGCACGGTGAGTGCCTACGATGTTGACTGATGAGCACAAGATGGTTCGTGTGCAGACCACCATAGCGTTTTAGGCGCGGTATAAGGACGAAGGAGATGACTTCCTGGAGCGTATTGTCACATGATATGAAACTTGGGTGCATCACTATGAACCCGAAAGCAAGAGGCACTCTTCAGAATGTCAGCACGCATCTTCCCTAGTCAAGCAAAAGTTCACGTCAAACCCTCCCCAGAAAGGCCCTGTTCACTCTCTTCTGGGGTATGAATGGACCAATTTTGTAGCACTAAGAGAAAAAGGAGGAAACAGTGAATAGTGCTCGACGCAGTGCAATGTCGGAGGAGGAGCTGAAGTGAGCAATACGGTGCTGTCGCAGAGGACTTTTATCTAAAGGCGTTCTTCTCCTTCATGATAATGCCCGACCTCACACGGCCGCTGCAGCTCTTGACACCATTCAGATTTCAGATTTTACAGCATCCTCCATGCAGCTCTGAGTTTGCGTTCTCTGATTATCATGTGTTTGGACCTCCGAGGGAGTTTTTGGAAGACGAAGATTTAGGAGTGGTTAGGAAGTCATAGAAGCGGTGTATTACTGGCTCAAGGCACAACCTAAAGCATTTTTTTTTCTGATGGAATTGCAACGGTGTGAGAATTGCATTGAAAAGATGGGTGATTATGTAGATAAATGAAATATCATTTGTATCTCTCATTGAATTATATATCTCAAAATATTCAATTTGCTGTTACTTTTTTCCCTCGTATTTAACATTTTGAAATTTCGTTTATACATTTTTAAGGCCATTCTCTAGAGAAGCATAGAACCGAAGTTTCAGTGTTTATTTTTTAGTACTGAACGTTTCCAGTGGGAAGTTTTAGCGGATTGAGGTTAATATATTGAATATCCATTTGTGGAGTGGCTTTTGTTACTGTGTTTCAACCTGCTCATACTCCACTGAAAAGTTTTGCCGTAGTCTAATTCTTCCACTCTAAAGAAAAATTCCAAAATTCACAACTCTTGCTATTGCTTCTAAACTACATATGCTGTTGTCACTTAAGACCACTGAGATTCAAATTTAGTACATTCCAATACTTAGAGAAAAAAAAGAGAGAGAGAGCGAGAGAAGTCTTTTATTCATATTCTTACCCTTCAGATTGCTCAAGAATTTCTATTGGGAATAACGCGGTGGACGGGATTGGAAGAAGGAATTGCCACCATTTACGAGAGAGAGAGAGCGAGAAAGACAGAGAAAGAGAAAGATGTCTGATCGAACTAACAAAGAAATCTGACTTAAATATTCCTTGGAGAGTCGTTGAGTTGGAAAATTACTGACTGGGCGAGTGGCAACAGCAACTCTGATGACCACAAGTTTATAAGGACCTTCTCGTTATCGCCGTGATCGACCGCTACTCTCCAGATAAATCCGCGTCATTTAAAGGCCTCAGTTCAGAGCCCGAGTTTTTCTTAAGAATTCCTCAAATGCCTCTGAAAACACGCCGGGAATGTTCAAGACAAAAAAGTGAAAAATACTTAAATTAGAAAAATCGCTTCTCGTCGAAGTGAGCCCCTAGAGGGAAAAAGGAAAACGAGTCGGAAAAATAAACAGACGCAAAATTCCGAGGCGAAAAATTGCCTCACGACGAAACTACTGCCCATAAAATGAACCATTTAGCATATTTTTTTTATCGTTGCTTTTTTCAAGCGGAGTTCTAATTTATCAAAAAAAAAAGGGATAAATCTAGAAAACTGGTGCATTGTTTTTATCAGCATACAACACTCAATCGTAATGTGCTACCCACAGGATAAGTTTGAGAGGCATTTTCGGTATTCCGTTAAATAATAACATTTCTTGTACGTTTATAATGGTTCAGTGTGTTTAAGAAAACAACGTAAGATGCGTGTCGTGGAAAATCTATTTTTAAATTCTGACTTGCATGCACGGAAAAGAAGATTTATGTTTTTTCGTGTCACTTTGGAGGGAAAATTTTTTCACTAATTTGCTTTGAAATGAACTCCAGTTCATAAGGAATCGTTTATGCGTGCGGAATGTGTCATAATGGAAAAAATATTTAAAAATGTTTTTTAAAGATTTTGTTTTCTTAAATGTTTGATGCAGAAAAACAAAGAGGATCTTTTAGGGGAACGGACCATAAGAAAGGCGATATTTGCAGCTTCCTCTCGACCCCCTTCCAAGGCGGAAGAGGCGCTTTATTTGCTACTGACCGGATGTAACCTGTGGATATCCTAAACCAAAAGTTACCAGTCCCTTTCACTAACACACTTGCGACTCAGCTATTCATGCTACCTTGTCACATTTTAGCTTGCGTATGAGCAGATGGACTTTTCACAATTCATCGGTGTCAGGGTCGTTCCTTACGTTCGTCTAATTCTGAATATTATAAATAATGCCAAATCTGTCCCAGATTTGGAATTATTGCGGCATTATAATAAAAAATATTTGGCATTATAATTATAATAAAAATATTTGGCATTATAATTATAATAAAAATATTTGGCATTACTTAATAATAAAAATAAATATTATTTTTGAAAAAGTAAAGAGTCGAAAATTTGCTTTTATTTCCGCCGCCGTAGTTTCGTAAATATTTACTTTTATGCCTCATATCTTCTTTAATTGGTATTACGACAATAACATTTATTAATCCACCTACATAAGCATCGCTGAAATTAGCAAACCTTATAGTTTGTTACAAATTTTGAAGATCTGAATCCGTTTTTTGGTGTAAATATGACACGGATGGTAAGTCAGATAATATCCGAAAACTTGATAATTTCGTTGTCCTAGAGCGGGAATCGAACCCGCGTTTCCCGGATAGCATCCGAGTATGCTAACCACTACACCACCTAGAACGACCTGGTTTCAAGTTAATGATTTAATTCCATTTTGTATGTACCGGACTCTGGCTCGATGTGGTCGTGGGTGACAAGAATAAACGCAATGTGTCTTACGTAAATAAATGTATGCTCTCGTAGCACTCCTTTTATTGCGCATCCAAAAAGATCATGGCAGACGAAAGATGCGTTGCATAAATTATCCAAAAAGAGTACTTGAATATTTCCTCGATCTTTTAGTGTGTGTGTGTGTGTATGTATGCAATAGTCAACTATGGTCTGAGGAAGCTCATTCGCGTTCGTGGATACAGTGAGTCATCCGTCCCTAATTTAGGGTCATTAGTTTTAATGAAAGGAAACGCTAGGCAAGCTTGAGACAAAGAGGAAGCCTTTGTCTGATTTTGTACTCGATCCCGGACCGAACTTGAACGTGTAGCCAGAAGCACTGCATCTGACTTCTCCGGCATTCTTAGAGTAGTCGTTATTAGAAGCAAGGGATAATAACCGGGTGCACAAACTTCAAGGGAAAGTATCATCTCATGCGAAATTTTAATTCTCGTTTTACGAAATTATCAGAACATTATGGGAGGTTGAGGTTTTATATCTCGTTCTTTTATTGCGTTAATCCAAGATTTCTAAATTACGCAAAATTTTGCAGCACTGGTTTTGCGAGTTCCTAAGTTAGGTTCTTGTTCGTTTTATAAAATTTTGGTTTCTGATGAATTAAATACAGGCACTTACGAGATTAAAACAAAATATAACAAAAAACAACCAACCTATTTTTGGAATGCTGTTGTTGTATAATTTGTTTGGTAAAGAAATTGGTTCACTATTTCCGCAAGTCAGAAAAAGCGTCTCACGCCTATGTGAAGGATTAATATTCAATCACTTTTACTTAAGTTCAACTGGAAAGGCAGAATTAAAGAGCTTTTGAAGACGATCTGGCGAAATGTATAAGTGAGTTTAGCTGTCGTTTCAATAGGAGTACCTGAGATCGAGGAAACTGGAAGGCCGAACAACAGAAGTTCCTCCAAATGCCTCCAATCCCGAGATTTACAAAGTTTAATGCTCTGATGAAGAGAACCGGCATACTTTTCTCAGCTGAATACTTTGGCTTTCTCAAAAAGCATTAAACTCTAGCTGTAAGGTATTTGCCGTTACTGATTTACAGAATATTCCAATTTGAAGCATTACCGTTTCGCGTTTTCCTGCAGTGCACCGGATGAACATACTCTCAAGGAAAATGAAATTTGAGCACCAAGAAGGTAGCAACGTACTAAACTGAAATTTTGTAGACATAATGATACAGATGAATGATACACATGATGGCAAAAACAGAGCTGCAGGACAATTACAGAGGGATCTATGGCACGCAGTCCGGTCATCTTCAATAGCCCGTCGCGCCGTCTCGTGCGGCGATACATGCTGCAATAAGGTTCGGCATGGAGGCGAACAGACGTCTGAAGTTGTCCTACGGCAGACCGGCCCACACGTGTTGGACGGTATGCTCCAAATCCCGGATAGTGCGGCACGGCGGCAACCGGCGTTTCAACCGGTCCCACACGTCCTCGATAGGGAACATGTCCAGGCTTGGGGCAGGCCATGGAATCGTCTGCACATGACGTAGGCAGTCCTGGGCAACCCGAGCCGTGTGCGGGCGGGCCTAATCTTGCTCATATAGCGCATCTTGAATCCCGGCCAGGAATGGGAGCACATGGGGCCGTAGGATCTCATCCACATACCGCTGGCCCGTCAATGATCCACGTGCTACTACTAGAGCTGATCTGCCATCATAGGCAATGGCTACCGAGACCATAATGGCTGCAGTGGTGGAGGTGATGCGGTCGATAACGAGGTTGGGATTGGGCCATTAACCCGGGGACTTTCACACCCGGACAAGATGGTCATCTGTTCCCAAAACGAAGTAGCACTCATCGCTAAACACCACACATCTATAGTCTGTGGCGTTCCACGTCGCTCAGGCCTGGCACTACTGCACACGGAGCCGGTGATGTTCCGGTGTTAATGGAAGCACACGTAAGGGGTGCTGGGATCGCAGATTCGCTTCCGCGAGGCGTCGGGAAATGGTTCGCGAGCACATAGAAGCCGCCACATCTGTCTGTGTAGTGGACCGGGTCCCCATGGGATATGTCCGTGCCTGGCACACGATCCGTCGATCCTCTCTACCGGTGGTCCTCCTGGTCCGTCCGGAGCCGCTCCGCCGTGTGGCAGTGCCGTCACGTGTTCACTGCTCCAACGCAGACGGATGATATGGTCAGAACGATCTACGTGGCGGAAAATACAGTGCGCCGACCACCCTGCGGTTTTCAGCCCGATGATCAGACCTCTCTCAAAGTCCGTAAGTTGGGTAAATCGACGTCTCTGGCGTCTACCGGGCATTCTTGTCACTCTGTGCTATTGCTTGCGTCGGCCGGTGCTTTTCGCTTTTATGATGAATCTACTACACACCGGTTTATAAGGCTGCCGGTTCGTGTTTGCAGCAACACCACAGGGTGTGCGATCACACGCAATCGCACCAAACGTGGATCATTTGCATACTAGCACGCATTCTAGCTATTTGCAAAGTTTCGCAGTTGTTGTATGTTTTCTTCTAGATGCGCAAATTTCATTGTCCGTAAGTAAGTACCAAATATCTATGCATTGTTTTAAGACAATAAGAAAAAAATTTGCCGAAGATTACATAGTTACTAAACATGTAACTGAAATGTCATTAGTCATCCAAAAAAACAAAAAGAAAAAAACACGTTATAAACTACGTCACTGGGTGGACGACTACTTTTAGTGGGCCTCCCTCTTATATTCGGCTGACATTTTGAAATCTTGAAACCATTTTATGCAAAGTAGCTGTCCCGCTGATACTACTAACGCAAGATGACTGAATAGGTGTAAAAATGGACCGCTGAAGGCATGCAGATACTGATGAAGTGAATTAATAAGAAATAATGTGTAAACGACGCGTTCTGACGGACTCTAAACATGGAATGATCGTGGGTGCTCGAAGCATTAGTGCGGACATCAGCAAAACAGCTGCACTTAACGAGGACATCGGTTGTTAAAGTTTACACAGAGTGGACCACCACCAGTCAAAAAACGGTCTGAGTACAAGGCGTGTGCTCGTCAACTGCTACTGGATGCTCGATCCTAGAGGAGAGTAGGCAGATCTGTTCGGTCCAACAGACGGGCAACACTTCGTCAGATTACAGATAATCTGAATCAGGGACCAAGTTCAATGGCCTCTCGAAGTAGAGTTTGTCGCACATTACATCTTATGGGCAGCACAAGCAGACGGCTTGTCTGTAAGCCATTGCTATCTGCAGCGAACGAGAAGAAACGCCTGCACTTCGCTCAGGAACAAAATAATTTGACAGTAAATGAGTGGAAAGAGGTAATGCGGTCTGACGAATTCCTTATTCAATTACACCCTACAGATGGATGGGTGAGAATATGAGACATCAAAAAGAAAGCATGGACCCCTTTTTCAACGTCACTACTCTTCAAGCTTGAGATGGGTCTTGGGTAAGTTTTCATGGGAGTGTTTGATTCTTTGGTTCGGTGGTGAACGGACGATTGCAGCATGCAATCCGTTCACCACCTTTACCAGCGGCAGTCAGTTCTGCTCTGGGCAGAAGTGTGTTTTAATGGCTGTACTTTCTTGTATGTTTTTCAAGGCAATATCAGTTGTGATCTGGGCAGTAGCGTGTTTTAATGGCCGTACTTCCTTGTATGTTTGTCAAGGCAACATCAGTTGTGGTCTGGGCAGTAGCGTGTTTTAACGGTCGTACTTCCTTGTATGTTTGTCAAGGTGACATCAGTTGTGGTCTGGGCAGGGGTGTGTTTTAATGGCTGTACTTCCTTGTATGTTTGTCAAGGCAACATCAGTTGTGGTCTGGGAAGTAGCGTGTTTTAACGGCCGTACTTCCTTGTATGTTTGTCAAGGTAACATCAGCTGTGGTCTGGGCAGGAGTGTGTTTGAATGGCCCTACTTCCTCGTATGTTTGTCAAGGTAACATCAGTTGTGGTCTGGGTAGAAATGTGTTTTAATATGCGTACGTCCTTGTATGTTTGTCAAGGCAACATCAGTTGTGGTTTGGGCAGAAGTGTGTTTTAATGGCCGTACTTCCTTGTATGTTTGTAAAGGCAAATATCAGTTGTGGCCTGGGCAGTAGTGTGTTTTAATGGTCGTACTTCCTTGCATGTTTGTCAAGGCAACATGAATGCTTCAGTGCACAAAAACGGGATCATTGTGACACTATTTCACGTTACACTGCTATTGGACATGCATTCCGCTTTCTCGATGAGAATGCAACAAGCCACTGCGCCTAGAGCGTGCTTCAGGAGCTGAAATATCATGGGATTGAATTGTTGCAGCTTCCTCCAATGCTTCCTTTTCTTAATCCTAATGAGAACATATGGGACGATGTACAACGATGACTGGATAACTACATTCACCGGCACACCTACGTAACGTGTTGCCTGTAATATGGGATGAGCTGCTCCAGGCACATATCAATAATGCCATTGCAGATATGATTCGTAGACGTCTTCGACACAGAGGTGGTGTTACCGGGTACTGAAATCCAGAGGCATGGACGTTCTCCGAATTTACCATTTTGTCTATATTGCAGTGTTACCTTGTTGTGTGCAGCAGTTGCACAATGCATTGGTTTTGTAAAAGCACTCTTTATTGTTTCTGTTACGTCACTTCACTGATGTTATTTCAATGCGTGTTACTTAAATCATATCCTTCATTTCAAGCAACATCCCTTACTTTTTGTGACAAGTGTATCACACTGAATTCTTCATAGGTTTCGACAGTGAAGTGTGCTCTTAATATTTAAAGTACGGAAGCATCTTCCTTTCAAAAGTGCTTGCTGTTCAGTGCTGCCACCAGCAAAACACTGTTTTTTATTGGAGGTTTAACGACCACCGTGAGCAACGCAATGGGCTATAAGCAGTCGCCAGTCCCTAATTAAGGGTCACTGGTTCCAGGGAAGGGAGAGAGCCAGTGCCGTAAGACAAACACAACATCCATGCCTCACCGGGATTCGAACCCTGACCCCTTTCGGACAAATGATCAGAGGCCATTGCTTAGACCACTGCGCTACCGGGGCGGCAAACATTTCCCTGCCAGCCGCAAAAGTCAGTCTGTTGGAAAGAAAAAAATGTTTTGATAGTCTTCCTAGCTGTTTGACCATTATATTCCAATTGAGTTGCCAAGTGTTACAGTCACGAGAGACACAGAGTTTAGAGATGTTTCTGTTGAATATGCATCTGCACTTCTAGTTTGGAAAACACATTTCCAACTCAAAAGAGCGTAGCTAACCAATTTTTAGTCGGGTCCATATCGTTACGCAAGGTAACTTTCATTGTACTACGTGTCCAGCTATTCCGTACAACACCAGTCAGTCGACTTAATTTATTGCGAGGAAAAATGACGTTCGCCATAGCACCACTGCGTGTGATAAAAGTTAATATCTAGGAAATGGCTGTACCTTCCTTTTTAACATTACATTGTCTCACTGCAGTTTAAGCTGAAGGGAGTTGAGTTTTTATCGACGATCTACCTGGACGAAGCTAAAGCAAAAATGCTTTCTTTCTGTAATAAAAAAAAGCTCAAACACATTAAACCACTGACGCCTGTCGTTATAAATTTAATATTTCCTGACACTTATCTTTCCGGCGGACTCTCCGTAAAGGTTAAAATTCCCCGAAATGTAGTTCTTAGTTGATCAATATCACACGAAACACAGAGGAAGTGTTTTAATGAGAGAAGCTAAAAAATATTAAGGCAACCTTCCGACTTTGCCATTTTGTGTTCACAGCATGGATTTTGCCTCTCTCCCTAGTTCGGTCATTCCTTTATTTTTTGCTCAATCGATGATTTTATGACAAACAGTAAACGTTCTGCTGAGAAACACTACATACTCTCCGGTTTTAAATTTGTCCCTGGAGCAAAGAAACATCGTTCAGTATCTCCATCGCTTTTTGTGTTTCAGGTAGAAAACTATACACCGTTTCTATCTTCTTTATCTTTGCTTTCTTCATTATGGCTGTTTTATCATAAATTTCCCCATGGCGTTTCTTATACATCCGCACACCAAAGAACTTCATTATCATGAAAGAAATACGGGATTACGCCATATAATACAAATTTTGAAGATGACAATCCGATTTTTGGCGTAAATGTGACAAGGATGGTAAGTCAGATAATATCCGAAAACTTGAAAATTTTAGCGAATCTGGAGATTCTTAACCTCCAGATTCGCTGAACATGAATGCCGGTTGCTTCGACTAGCGAATCCTGTGATGGTTAAATTCAAATTGATCGGAAACTTGAAACTTGGTCGGTTTGGGTGGTGTAGTGGTTAGCGTACCCGGGCGCTATCTGGGAGACGCGGGTTCAAGTGCCGCTCCAGGACGATGAAAATTTTCAAGTTTTCGGATATTATCTGACTTACCGTCCTTGTCTAATTTACGCCAAAAATCGGATTGTCATCTTCAAAATTTGAACTTCATTATGTTGGTTATACATGCCTTTGGGTTCGTCTGTCCATACAGAAGCAGTGATAGAAATAAATAAAAACTTCACTGGTCGGGAGGACCAGGGTAGTTAACTTTCGGTATGCACACGTCCTGTGGATCAGTATATATCTGATGTTAATGGTCCGCATTTCTTTCGTCCACAAATGGCGCAAACATTATTACATTTAATATGCACACTGTATCGACATTGTTGTCCTTATTCAAAGCGACGTACTGTAAATCATGGACTTTAATTAATGAATGCAAGATATACACTGAGTAAGGTCTCCATTAACAACACCCCCACCCCCACCCACCGTTTTACATATTCGGAGTTATAACGAAGGGCCTCGTGATAGCAACGTGAGGTGCGGCCACTATAAATTGTACACACCTGTCCTCTGAACGTATTCAGTAAGCGTTTACCAGTAATGGGGAAACGAGGCGACTTAAGAGGACTAGGGAAGTTTGCATTTCAAAAAGTGGCGTGCGTTTCGTTGTTTATAACAAGGCAGCGAATTATTATAAAACGTTTTGTCTGTGTAGGGGTATTTAGTATAAAATGATAAAATAAGAAAATGTCACGATATTTATTCCCAGGTGAATGATATTGGCGCTCCAACGTAATGTGGCAAATTATGTAAAATCCCATTTTACCACGATTACAGTCGAATGACTGAAGATTTCGGGAAATCCCAGGGATATTTGTTCTTTTTAGGTTTCCCTCTATTGATTATACCTGAGAAATTGAAATTGAAAGCAAAATGCAAAAAATGGCGTCCAGATAACGAAAAATGTGGAAAAATAGGAGTTATTCTTTATAAAATGTTGAAAACATTTTTATTCAATCAGATGCCAGACAAATAAACAAAAACATCGCCCTTTCCCCGTTTTAGCAACGCATAGCAACCGAAAAATTGTTATTCGGTCACCGCCGGGAAATTGAATCCCGGATCTCTCGATATCTAGCCGAGCGCTTTAGCCTTACAATACGGGGACCAACAATCTACGGTGCTATACGTGTTTTTCAGTCACCTACTGACATCATAAATTTGTAAAATGGGCTCAGCTACTGATACGTCTCCATCTGGTGGGCATTAACGGCACTGGCTATATATTAATTAAAGCATTTAAATCCAAAGGGCGAGATCCAAAGTGAAAATCCTCCAAATACGTGGGGTCAGTATAAAAGTATAGCTGTCAAGCATAATCAATGTGTCATCGTATTTTACAACTCTGGTATAAATTTGAAGTTGATATCTCCAGCGGTTTTCGAGATATCGTGGTAAAATCACCAAAACACGTAGTTTCGAGAAAATCGCGTTCAAATATTCAGTACAATATTCATGTTAGAACAGTCGTACTTAAGCATAAAATTTTTTCTGCACTATAGAATGCAGTTCCTGCACTATAGAATTCCGGCACTTTGGTTGAAAGCCGCCACATCACGTTTTATGATCCCCTGACCACAAATTTTTCTGCACTATAGAATGCAGTTCCTGCACTATAGAATTCCGGCACTTTGGTTGAAAGCCGCCACATCACGTTTTATGATCCCCTGACCACAAATTTGTGAATTGTTCGAAAATTCAAACGGGAAGATATTCTTAAAGGATTGCACTATCGAAATATGCAAAACCCCCGAAAGCGATGTTTTCGATATTTCAAACCTCCTTAGTCCCCTTAAGCTAATTTGACAGCAGACAGATTGTTGGGGCCCCGCAAGGCAGGTGCCTGTATTTTGGAAACAGCAGCATTTGTTCCCTATTCCCGTTCTGCTGTGTCAAGAGTTTACCGGGATTGGATAAACCATGGAAAGACATCCAGTAGAAGGGCTCACACTTGTCAACGGTTGATATTAGAGGTGGGCGTCAGGTGCCATGACTGGCATCTCAGAAACGACGTGCAACAGTCACCCAGTTCACCCACCAGTACAACAGCGATGCAGTTCGACCTATTCCCACATGCACCACGCATCGTACCTTGCTTCGCCTATGGTTCCACAGCGGGAGACCAACGAGGGCATCCATGATGATGCCCACTCATCGTAAACAACTCCTCGCATGGGCCAAAGAATGTCGGCAATGAACAGATGGAAGAAGGTCGTCTGGAGTGATGAGACCCGTTTTCTGCTGCACCATCCTGATGGCCGGGTTCGCATATGGCATAAACAGCATGATGCCTTATCCCCTAATTGTACAGTTGGCGTTCAACAGGCCGATGGAGTTGAAGTTCTGGTCTAGGGAGCATTTTCCTGGCAAAGCCCTAGGTCCTTTAGTTATCATCCCAAAAACACTGGAATGTGGGCGATACAGAGACCTGTTAGCCGACCATGTCCATCCATATCTGCAGGAGATTTATACCCACATCTTTCAACAGCACAACGCACTGTGTCATCGGGCTCATATAACTAGTGAGTGGCTGGAGTAACACGACAACGAATTCGCCACATTGCCATGGGCACCAAAATCCCCTGACTGTAACCCAATTGAACATTTGTGTTGAATAAGCTAGAACGGGGGTGAGAACTGCTGATCTACCTCTACGGAACGAGAGTGAACTGACGGAGCTGCTGCAGTGGACATGGGTCAAATCACGCATGGAGCACGTTCGGCTCCTTGTAGAATCTGTTCCTAGGCGTCCGCGAGCCGTGATTGCACAGAAAGATGAGCGAACGTATTATTAGGTAGGTGTTTCTAATGCAAAGATAACTCAGTGTATTTAAATGTAGTTAGTATTTTGAAGGGTATGAGAGTTAATAGCAAATTTATTTTGTCTTTCACTTGATTAGATCCGTCGTGAGACTGCTGTAAGTGTATCAAAACATGAGAGTATTTAGTAAACCCTCATTAAGCCTGAACTTGTTTCTGTGTTCAGTTTATTTCGGCTGTCTGTTTTGGCTTCTCCCGTATTTCTGAGCCTCCGTTCATATTCGGTTGAATTGAAATATATTACTCGATTATTACGATACTCAACGCATGTCCCTTGGTGGATCAATTTTGAAGACATTATTTACAGTACAAGGAACTTACTACTTATCAGCAAGTTGAAAAGTTTTATAAATCGCGAAAGCATTTTGTCTGCTTCAGAATCGTAATGGATCCACGTAAACTTCTATGTCTTCATGCACTGATGCTGGAGACCTCGTAATCGGAGGTCACAATTATGTTGCCTATCATGGACATTTTTGGAGTTATATGTTTCCCTGTGCCTTTTCTGCAGACACTCGGAACGGATGCTTTAATGTCCTATGTTAAAGGAATCTAAAGGATTACAACTCCTCACAAACTCCGAAATAGCCTGGCCGGCCGGTTTCTAAACTGACGCTTTTCAGTCTGACACAGCAACACGCAGAACTCATTTCCGTTCTGTAGATTACTTGCACTACAGTTAAGATTACCCCGTACACTGTAAAAAAAGTGGTGTTAGTTATTGAGCTTGGAAGGTGTATTGCGTGAACACAAAGCCCGCCATACACAGAGAAGATTCGTTTTATGTGAAGTACAGCAATCGTTAGCAGGTGTCAATTATTCTTGTTTAATATAATCATCGTTGATCTTCACTAAATGCTGAACAGGTGGCGCAGTGGTTGTTGAACTGGGTTCTGGCCATTCGCCGGAGATGGGTCCGGGTTTGTATCCCGGTGAGGCATAGATATTGCGTTTGTCTTACGGCCTAGGAAGGAGTAGCCCAAAATTAGGGACGAACAACTGCTTATAGCCAATGGAGTTTCTAACGGTGGCTGTTAAACCACCAAGCAAAAACAAAAAACCCATTACACCCCTTTTCATTGCTTCAAAGTTCAACGACGGTCACGAGCTGCTATTATACTTTAAAGAGTATCAGCAGTCACCAGCCTATATTTTGGGGTCACTAGAGACACGGCGAACCGCTGTGGAACAAACGCACGGCTCGTGCCTTATCAGGGTCTCCAGTCCAACTTGGACGCTGGTGAGAAAAAGCGCCTCGGACCTTTCCAACACCAGGGCAGCACTAAGTCTGCTTGGGTCTTTGTAACATTTTTCTGTAAAAAAGAGAGCAGAGATAGGGGTGGTGGGGACATCTGTGGCAAGGGTATCACCCCCGCACAGAGTGGAACATACCCAAACCGAACGCAGGCGATAAATAGTTGAACAGCAGGACTTTCGAAAAGTGTATCGCAATCAACGAACAAGAGTGAACGTGGTGATCTGAGCGACTTTGATCGTGGACGCCTTGCCGGCGCAAGACAGATGGGTCATACTACCGCTCAAATTATTAAAACCATAGGGTTCCAGAGGGCAACAGTATCAAGGATGTACCCCGAGTACATCATCCACAGACGTACTAGCGCCCACAAAGCAAGCGGTGGTCGACCACACGCCGTTGAGGACTAGGGTCGACGTAAACTATCCAGACTATTTAAACATCTAGTTTAAATGTCCCAGGCCCAAGCAGAGTAAGCGAGCAAACTGTACGGCTTACGTTGCATAGCCTGGGCTGCGGGACACGAAGCTCTGATCGTGTCCCGTTGTGGACTGCTCGTCATGGGACATTACGCCTCGCCTGGTGCCAGGAACATCGAAAATGGACCTCTGCAGAGTAGCACCGCTTAGTGTGTCAGATGAATCCCGTTTTTAACTGTACTGAGGTTACTAGAGGGTTCGGGTGTGGCGTCGAGGGCATATCGCCATGGGTGTGGCGTCGAGGGCATATCGCCATGGGTGTGGCGTCGAGGGCATATTGCCATGGGTGTGGCGTCGAGGGCATATCGCCATGGGTGTGGCGTCGAGGGCATATCGCCATGGGTGTGGCGTCGAGGCCATATCGCCATGGATGTGGCGTCGAGGGCATATCGCCATGGGTGTGGCGTCGAGAGCACATCGCCATGGGTGTGGCGTCGAGAGCACCTCAACCAGGCTCTTGAACAGAGCCTGGTCGGCTATGTTCAAGGCGGTGGTGGTTTCGGGAGCCATCTCATATGACACATTATATCTCTTAGTTTGTTTGGACAGGTGCTTCACCGCTGAGCACTGAGAGTATGTGCTGGCTGATCACCTACACGTTTTCATGTCCTTCGCGCATTCTGTCGCCGATGGTCTGTTTCGGCAAGCCAATGAGCTTCTCCACCTGGCCACAACCACCCAGGCATGGCTTGAGGAACACTCAGCTGCGTTTGAACCATCGAGTGGTTCCCAAGGTCCTCGTATTTAAACTCTGTGGAAGCTCTCTGGAATGCTCTAGAGCGGAACATCAGATCCATGGACCTTGGACCGACAGCTCAAGCGCAGTTGTGGACAATGCTGCAACAATCATGGCTGGCATTACCTCCCGAATTTGGTGGAGTCGATGCCTTGGCGTGTACATGCTGTTATTCGCGCTTGAGAAGGGAAAACACTCTATTCGGTAGGTATCTCTAATATTTTGTCCATTGAATGTACACTGAAGAGCAATTGAATTAGAGACAGCTGGCGTTATGCAAATGTGGCGCTGTGGGTGGCCCTGTAAACGGAAGCGACATGACGTATGCAGTGATCCGACAATATAAGGAGTGATGCGACGGGAATCAGTAAGAGTCGGGCGCAGTATGGGTAAGACGAAGGATCTAAGCGCATTTGATCGTGGGCAAAGTGTCGGGGCCCGACGAATGGGTCACTCCATCCCGGAAGTCGTGCAAGCACTGGGAATTTTACGAGCAACGGTATCACGGGTGCTCCGTGAGTACATCGAATCCGGTAAAACCATCCCTGCAAGGGCCAACTGCCGTGGACAACAGCGTGTGGATGAGCGGGGTCATCGTCGGCTAGCTCGCATTGTAACAGCGGATAGACGGGGCACAGTGCACCGACGTGACCTTGCTTCCTTGGCCATCTAGGTCACCTGACCTCAATCCCATCGAGCACATCTGGGATGTCATCGAGAGAGATGTTCGAGGCTCTGAACCCCTCCATCAAATCTTTGTGAACTGTGGGAGCTTGTTCAGGGGTCGTGGATCAGTATGACTTCCCAACGCTTCCGGTATCTTATAGAGTCCATGCCGAGACGAGAAAGGTGGTGCTGCACATTACTAGACAGGTATCTCTTATTCAATTGATCTTCAGTGTATAATCTACTTCATTTCTTGAGCATTGCTGCAAGAACCAGATGATCCTTCTGTTTTGCCATTGCAATTATTAACTTACATCGCGCTTTGTTGCACAACAGCAGCACGTAATTTATATCAAAGATTTGAAATAACAGAACGGTTGATACACTAAGTATATCCTTTAGCGTATCGCAGTAATTACTCATCTCAGTTGACTCAATTTGTTAACCAGAGCAACGATATATCCGCATTGATTCCCCTGACGTGTTACTATAATTATTCACCTCTATCAGATCTACTTGTTTGCCAGAGTTATTATCTACTCTCATCGATTCCTATTACGTATTACTGAAATTACACGCATACATCTTTATCGATTTTACCTGTTTGCCGGAACTGTAATTAATTTGCATCGGTTTTTGCTTTGCTAACTTACAGAAATACTTCTTCTTTATGGCTGTAGTTGTTGACAAGAGCCGTTAGTAACCTGCCTGATTCCTCTCGCGAATCGCTATAAATATTCGTCAGCATAAACGTTACTCATTTTCCCAGAACCCTTATTAATCCACATAAATTATTATTCTGCGCTAGTGCAATTACTGATCTTTGGTGATTTTCTGTAGCAATAATGTAATTACTCTCCTATTTAGGTTCTACTTGCATGTCATCGTCATTCATTGCAAGAGCGATACATTGATACTT
This sequence comes from Macrothele yani, assembly GCA_039090855.1. Taxonomy (NCBI): domain Eukaryota; kingdom Metazoa; phylum Arthropoda; class Arachnida; order Araneae; family Macrothelidae; genus Macrothele; species Macrothele yani. The sequence goes on along the minus strand of CM077024.1, from coordinate 158,832,206 downwards.
TGTGCATCACATAACCACGATTCGTCTTCATGGCCTCTTCTTACGCGCTTTTGCTATTTTTAACCAGTTTTCCTATCGACGCTCAAACGTTTCCGTTCAGAAACCCTTAACGTTTGATTTTTACGTTTGAATTTAGTTCTCAGAAGTACACTCAATAGCAAAAAAAACATTAGAGATACCTACCAATAACGTGCTGGTTTTCTAGCTTGAATAAGAGTCTACACACGTCTAGGGATTGGCTCTGTCAGCTGCCGTAGGGTTTTCGGAGATAATTCCAGCCATACCTGCTGCAGCATTGTCCTCAACTTCATCTAGTATAACTATACTAGTAATCCGAACTACTAGTATAGTTATACTAGATATTAATCTCTTATTAGTGAAAAATATGTGTGAGCTGTTTTGTGTGGAGTTCTTGTGAAGTTCGTTAACTGAGAGCATCACTGTTCATATTTCACAAGGATTATTGACACTTTATTGTTATCATCAAGATTATTGGCACTTTATTGTTATCGTCAAGGTTATTGGCACTTATTGTTATAAACTGAATACAAGGATTATTGACACTTATTGTTATAAACTGAATACAAAGATTATTGGCACTTTATTGTTATCACCTTGTTGTTATCACTTATATTGTTGGCACTTTATTGTTATCATAAAAATAGAAAAACGGCCCAGCATTAGTGCCGGTGGCACTTATTCTTATCATCTTGTTGTTGTCACTTGGCACTTTATTGTTATCACTTATTGTTATAACTGATTACAAGGATTATTGGCACTTTATTGTTATCATCTGGGACGTCGTTCCAGGATCAATGGATCCGATGTTCCACTCTACGGCATCTCTGAGTGCTTCGACAGGGTTTAAATCCGAGGACCTTGGGTGCCACTGGATGGTTCTGAACTCTGATGAGTGTTCCTCTAGCCGTGGCTGGGTGGTCTTGACCCAATGGGGCGGCGTATTGTCCTGCTAGAACAGATCATCGGCCAAAGGATGCGCGAATGCCACGAAAGCTTGTAGGTGATTCACCAACTCTTTGAACAGAGCCGACCTGACACGACGGGGTAACGGCCTCATGTTGCCTGCTCGACACCCGCATCCTCCCTGTGAGTTCAGTACAGCTGAAAGCAGGATTCATATGACCGCGCAACGCAGCGCCATTCTGCAGAGAACCAGTTTTCATGTTCCCCGCACAAGGCGAGACGTAATATGACTGTCCGATGTGAAACAGCAGAGCCGTAACTAGGCTGCCCCGGGCGCAGTTCAAGAGTGGGCTCAAAAATCACTGTGTACAATCTGATTAAAATCGGAATCGAAACTTTTGCGCAAGTTTCTGGTGCACCTTTTACCGCCATACTTTGTCGTTTGTCTATTTACAGAATTTGCTTATATCTTTTGCCAGTTTCGGTAGCTTTGCAGCCTAAAATTTGAATTGCTTCGTCAAAATGTGCAGGGGATTTAATTTGTTCACACTGAGAAATGAAGCGCTGGTGTTAGTTCGTTGTATGAAAAGGATGTTATTCACATTCCTGAAGATTCTCTGGATGGGGCGATTCGATTACTACTACCCTACAACAAGTTGCATTTAAAATGTGATACCAAAGGTCCGAACTCCAGAGCAGTTAGGAATCTCATCATTTTTCACCTTTCATATCTTGCAGCCCATTTAGGGCTGTAAAATACAAACGGTGTTGTAAGTTAGGGAAAGAAAATGTACAAAACCCTTCTGCTGAGTTCTGCCACCCATTACCCACATTCGACAGGGTAAAATTCCTTTCCAGTCTGGAGTAAGAAATGACACACAAGACCAGCGTTGCAGTCCAAAAAATTCATGCAACAAGCATGGTTATAATATTTCAAGCACCAAGCGCTAAAGCTTTTTTTTGTCTTAACGATTTCGGTGGGGGCTGGGGGGAGGGGCGTAATATATGTAGCTTGCCCCGGGCGTAAAAATGCCTAGTTACGCCGCTGATAACAGTCAACACTGGCACACGAGTAGGACGTCGACTCCCGTAGGGAAGAGTATGCGGCGTGCACCGTAACGTTTGCCCGCTGACGCTGCTTGGGCCTCCAGCATCTTACCTCTTGGTCAGTAAAATAACTCGTTTTGCGATTAAAAGTAACTCAGATCACCACGTTAACCCGTGCTCGTTGATTACAATACACTGTGTTGGGAAGCCCTGCTGTCCACCTATTTATCGCCTGCTTTCGGTTTGGGTCTGTTCCACCCTGCGCGGGGATGCCCATGTCAACCATCCATCACACCTACCTCTAATGTTTTGTCTACCTTGTGTATTATAAGGACTGTTCAATAAGTAGTGAGATTCTCTGACTGGAGTGCGTTTGAGGGGGCAGCGGGTGGTCTAGTGGTTAACGTTCCTGACTGCCACGGAAAAGACCTCGGGTTCGATTCCAGGCAGGTACGAATGCTCGAACCACTAAATATACGTCGTGCGTCGGATGGGCACATTAAGCCGTCGGACCCCGGATATGCCCCCCCGGTAATAAATAAGGGCGTGTTCCTCCCCCTTTCTACCTCGTTTCCGTGTCACTTTCTTATTGCGTACTCTAGGCCAAATCTCCTAGCTTCCTATTTCCAAGGGTTGTTTAATACCTGTGGTAAAACACTCCCTTCCAAAAACCCTTTACATATAATCTAATTTGATCTGATCTGGAGTGCGTTTGCGCTTCTTAATTCTGTCAATGGGTGGCGCTAGTGCTGAAACAATTTAAAGACTACGCAACTGAATTGCAGCTTGTTTGTTACGGAAGCTGTGTAATGTGCTGGACTAATTTTATTGTTTACTCGTAGGAGATGGATGCGACGAAAATTGCTCGACCAATTCAGTTTCTGAAAGCGGAGAAAACGCCACCTAGCGAAATTCACAGACAAATAAATGCGGTGTATAGGCATGCTTGTCTTCCACGCAGTACTGTAATGCGGTGGTGATAGCTCTTTAGTGGTACACGAACAAGCACTGTAGACCTGCTAAGATCTGGAGCACTACGTCGTGCTGCTTCAGCGATTACAATTGCACGTGTGGACGCTGTGGTAAAGGCCAACCGAGGAATCACGATCCGAGAACTGGCGAAAAATGCCGAGTGGGAGCACCGGAACTGTCAATGCGATCATTCATTCGCACGTTGAGTATCGTAAGGTCTGCGTCACGTGGGTACCGAAACATCTGTCCGACGAACAGATGAGTCACCGAATGGGACTATCGTTTCAGCATCTGTTTAGCTACCATGAATAAGGTGAAGATTTCCTGCAACCGATTATGGTTGGGAACGAAAGCTGGTGTCATCATTTCGCGCCAGAGTTGAAATGCCAGAGCATGCACTGGAAACATGCATGATCACCACCTCCGAGGTAATCACATTCCAACATTTCTGTAGGCAGGATGATGTTAACCCTGTTCTTTGACCATCGGGTACCATTGATTCTTGAATGGCTACCAAAACGATCAACCATCAATGCAGAACGATATTGTCAAACTGTAAGGAAGTTTCGACAAGCCATGAAAAACAAAAGACCTGGCAACCTCACTCAGGGTATTGTGTTTCTACATGATAAAGCCCGGCAGGATACGGCAGTTATCACGCAACGGACATTGCAGAACGCTTTCACTCGCTACACCTTCAACTTCCGGCGTATAGTCCTGACCTATCGACCTGCAATTTTCACATCTTCGGGCCTATGAAAACATTTCTCAAAGGCAAACGTTTCACTTCGGATGATCAAATGCGTGAATCTGTAGATAACGGTTTCCAGCAGCAACCTGCCTTCTTCTCTGCCGCTGGAACAAAAGGAGTTGTGCAATAATGGGACCGCTATCTAAATGCTGGTGGCGATTATTTTTAAGTATGTCATGTTTTGACTCTTTCAGGCAGAAAGTCTCACTACTTATTGAACAAACCTTTTAAAATTCGATTACAGATGTTGCGAGGTAATCACGCGACAGTGTTGTAGTTCTGTTACTTAGAGGTTGGAACATCAGAGTTCTAAACCGAACGTGGGAGCTCGAATATCAGGTGATTTATGATACATATATCTTTTTTAAGTTTAAGTGCCTTCCATACAGGGTTAAAGAAATCCCTGTTTCTCAGATAGGCGATTTCGTTCCCAACTGAACAAAACATATAGCGCCCATTTCTCTGCTTCTTTGTTTTTCTCTTGTTGACAAAACTGTCCATATGTTCGAAGTAATGAACTTCAGATAAGTTCTTGAACGTCCAATAAATTGTTTCCGGTATATTACTCATAATAGTTGATTTTGTCACTAGCTGACTTCTGGCTTCTCTTTTCGTTCAAAGTACGTTTTAGCTAAGTGATTCCCATTCTTCCTTAGGAACTGGAGATTCACTTATGCCACCGAACAGGAAGATATTGTTGCAGAAATAACTGCAAAAATGAATAAACCGAAACATAAGTGAACATTCGCAGCTGGCTACTTTTCAAAATGGCGTTCAAATTATATAAATGCGACGTTTCAAGTGATTATTTTGCGGGAAAGAATGCGCTGAAAATCAATTGAATTCGACTTAATCTAAAATGCCTATATAGTATGCAAATCATTTATTCAGTTTCAAAACTTTTGTTCAAAATTCTGAGAACGAATTGAAAAAGTATTTCGTTTGTTATTACATACAACTCTTTGAAAATGTTTCCGAAAAATGCTTTCACGTGCATCAAATTTTAAAAAGACAATGACTTCACTCTGATATTTTAATAGTTGCACCATCAGTGAGCGTTCTTTTCGATATATACTGCATTACGTTACCCCGAATAAAGTAGCCAAGTATGATACGCTAGCTAACCTGAAGCACAGTGTGTACCCAGGTACCGGAGCATTGCAATTTAACAACGCTGAGACACCGTCTTCTATTTCCTAAAGACGGAGTCGTCTTCTGTTCCTAAAAGACAGTGGCTCAGTGTTGGGCCTATGTTACATTGCAAGGCTATGTTACCTAGTTATCGTTTTAAAGATATGAAGAATGTCTGGCATTTTGAGCAAACATTCTGTGTTAGTGGAATGAACATACTTATCCTTAAGTGATAACAAAGCAGAGTGTTCCCAATAATAAGAATGCCATTCGATATTTGATTTAACAGATATGCTTGAACCGTTAAGTAGGTTTTGCTTTTCTTTACGAAATGTATTTCAAGTGTAAAAGTAGATTCTTTAATTTTGTAGAGAAAAAGAGAGAGCAAGAGCGTCTGAAAAAGAGAGATCTGACAGGGAAACAAAAGCAGAAAGAGAGAGACAGATAGTGGGAGAGATTTCGAGTGACAAAGAATCAAAGGCAGTGAGACCATGCTAGACAGACACAATGAGAGCCGCTGCCAAAGAGAGAGAGAGAGAGACTGACAGATAGACAAAAGCAGAAAGAGAAAGACAGACAGCGGGAGAGATAAGCACTGAGAAAGAGAGAGGCATTGAAGCAGTGATAGACAGACAGAGAAAGAGAGAGAGAGGCAGTAAAAGACACTGAGAGGGAGAGATTAGCGACTGGCAAAGAGGAAAAGAGCTACTGATAAAAAGACAGAGAGGTAGTGAGGCAGTGACAGTCACACAGAGTGAGAGACAGCGACTGATAAAGAGAAAGAGGCGTGAGGCAGTGACTGACAGAAAAAGAAAGATATAGCGATTGACATGTGGCAGCGATAGACAGAGATCCATTAAGATAGGAGCACACGGAATGAGACAAGATACAGAGAAAGGCTGGCACATTGAGAGGAACTGATATAGGAACGAAAGAGATATGTAGCGAGGAAAAGAGGTGAGAGCGATAGTTGAAGCGGAAAACAAGAAGCAGATAGGCAGAGAGCGAGAAAAGAGAACAGTACAGAGAGATACGATACATGCAGTACGACATGGAGAAGAGACAAAAATAAAAAGGAAAAATCAGGGAAGCAAAGAAAGTCTGAGAGACTTAGAACAGACAAAGAGAGGGACAGAGAAAGAAACTGCAGAAAGAAAATGACGGAGCGAAGTTGAGAGATCGAAAGAGGCACGTAGAGGGAGGGCGACAGGTAGATAGATAGATAGTGCGTGTGGAGGGGAGATGCTGTCTATCAGTTATCGGGTTTCTATTTCTATAAAAATGCTCTATGGCTAAGAGTTCAACGTTTTGAACCAACACAACCCATCCTCTAGCCTAATTTGGCTTGAGGATGTGATAGTACTTGCATATTTGAGCCAAATGCTTTAGGATTTCATGTAAGGTCGTTATGTATAGTTTTATAATGGGCTTCCCTGATTTTTCAAAAGCAGTGCAAGTTTACCTGCTATTGTTAGAATGCTCAGGTATTAAACTAAAATAGGTAGCAGGTGTTTAACGAAATTTTTCTGGGGAGAAAAGGTTCTTTTAAAGGCGGAAAAACCGAGCTCATGATTCTCCTAGCAGATGAGATTTCGATTTCTCTTCAGTGTTTTGAAATTTAAATGGTTCTATTTGATTAAATCCCCCTTTCAATGGTGAAAAAAGAAATGTTCCTTGAGTAAGGGGATCTAGACAAGTATTATTTCGAAACTGGGATCTGCAGCCTCTGTTTGCTTTGTAAGGCAATTTAAGGATCACAGAAAGAGTCGAGGCAGTTTGCCAGTCGACAAAGAGAATCCCTCCTGCTTTGAGTAGGAATGCTGAAATGTTCCACTAATGTGCTGGTGGATTTCTTGGTACTGGATTCGGTTGCCATCGCAACGCTGTGTTTTGAACGAAGTGCACTGAAAACTGAGATGTCGAAGAATGAACCATGCAAACGGGAAAAAAGGGAAATTCTAAGAATTTTATTCGTCCGTGACAACGCCATATGTACCTTCTAAAATGCAGTAGTGAAAGTTAAGAAAAGTGATCCTTTGAAAACACTTTTCCATTAAGGAATATTTACGTGCCTTACGGCTGAACGTTATGCCTTGGTGCTTGTTTTCGATTCCGATATATCAGATAACAGTTTAAAAACAAATGAGCATTTTGTCATATATGTCGTTCCATTCCATCATGATCAATCATCTTTGCTGTATTCGGAGATAAAGATTTCCGGAAGTTTCTCCTGAATGAAAAAGTGGTCTCTGTACACTTCGCACAGATGACGGTTTTGCACAATCTTTGCCTGTGATTATTGGGTTTTCATGTAGTTTTACCAGGCTTTTTTAATTTGATACATACGTGTTTGAATATTTGCAACATTTCTTCGTAGGATGTTCGACATTGCTTTACATTTCTCTTCGCTAAAATGCTTTGAAAAGCTTCATGTTGCATTTGCATATTCTAGAATGTTATCAACTTTCTAGAATATGCAAGTGAAACATGAGCCTTTCTTTCGCAATGTTTTTCAGCAGGTGTCGTCACGGAACAAAGTACTTAGCATCTCGCCATTCCAACCTTTTTTAACATGATATATTGTATCATTGTGAACATTCCTTTATTGGCAAATGGAAGCTTTATCCTTCATACATATTCAGTGATTGTCCGCTGCAGTGGTAACACGGGATATGTACTATATTATTCCAAAGTGTCATTTTTCTTATTCGCATCTAAGTTAGAGAAAGAACAAAGCGTTTGACGGTATTCGTAGTTTCCATTAGTCGCTCCATTGGAAGGAAATACGCAACAAAAAAGTTCCATAATATTATATAAATGTCCTGATGCAGATGTGAACAGAAAATTCATTGGTGTTTTAATTGTACATTAAAAATGTGTACAGAAATTCGAATAAAATATTGCAAAAAAACATTCTGATTTTACTCCACTATAATTCCTTTTGACCACCGCTGCTTAGAAGGGAACGGTCCGAATCGTTGTCGCTAGATGCACAGTGCATGTTATATCATTCGACAGTACTGAAGAGGTAATGTGTAATGACAAACATTAGGTGCTATGGAATATAAATCACGAAGTTATAGGACATCAAAGAACACTGGCAGAGACAATATTCATGGAATCTCCATTACTCTTGCGGCCCGTGTCGGAATTGTTTTTGTTGTTTTAAATAATTGGTATACATTACAAAGTATTCATGGATAGACATACAATATAGCGCGTTCATTAATGGATATAAATTGCACTCACTATTCATGTACGACAAAAAATATGTAGATCTTTAATTATGGAATGATCCAAACAAAAGTAGTTCTCACAGTGAGCACATTTCATGAATGCTGTTTCCTTGCAATCTTCTCTACCACATTCCTCAATTAGACTCGATTCAAAAAACAATACTGGAGAGCTGTTTGGAAGCATCGAAAGTGAATAGTGACATAACTACACTTATAAAATGCAAAGCATATTAGGTTTTGAAATCGAGGCTCTGAAAACTGATAGTGAACAAAAGACTGCAGAAAGTGATTTCTGTGCCAACAGTCCATGTCTGATCTTACCAACAGAGTGTCCGTTATGAATTTAGCCATATTTTTATAGGGACTTCTTGCACTAATTTTTGTAGAAAATAATTGTAAGAAGTTCTAATATAACATTCATAATATACATACATTTCATAATATAATGCTCACGAACAAGGCTGTGGGGTGATAGTGCATAAAAATGCAGCAAGTTGTGCAGTGAAAATTACTACTAGTTAAACATGATTCGACGTACATATAACTCAATCATTTATTACGATGATAAAAATCTAGTAAATATAAACAAACAAAAGAATAGAACTCAACGGCGACATTCGATCCCAACCTTACGCTGCGAAAGCAAGAACAGCTCTGACAATACTTTTGCCCAAGGTTATTTAAAGACGGTAAGGTTGGTTTCTACGGAGGAAAAGGGGCCGTGGTCGTGACGTAACGATTGAGCGCAATGCTCCCAAAGATGGCGTATGGACGAAAATGTGTTACTCGTTATTTTTTTTTTTTTTTTTTTGATTGAAGATTTAACGACCACCGTGAGCAACTCAATGGGCTATGAGGAATCGACCGTCCCTAATTTAGGGTCACTGGTTCCAGGAAAGGGAGAAAGCCAGTGACGTAAGACAAACACAACATCTATACCTCACCGGGATTCGAACCCGGACCTCTTTCGGACGAATGATCAGAGGCCATCGCTTAGACCACTGGGCCACCGGGGCGGCCTTTTACTCGCTATAACCCTGTCACCCCCGCCAGTGTACGCTCACGTACCAAACTTTAGGTTTGTGCAATATGCAAAACATTTTAAGGCAGTTATAATTTCGTTTTGTTTATACTCAGTAATTTCCCACCACCAACATACACATAAAAAGCATATTCATCGTAGATTTTAGATACGGTGACTTACTTAGCTAATATAAAGCGAGGCCCACAAAACTGTCCAAATGCGGAATAGATACATGGATTATTAGCATTTTTAATACATTTCAAATAAAGTTTAAAGTTCAGATCGGAATAATTAAATTGTATATAAAATTAAGTGTTAAAAGTGTATGATACTACTTTGTAAACAAAGAGCGAGAAAAGAAAAATATAGATCCCACAGGGACAGTTTTAACAAGCCTCCGACAAAAACAAAATCACTCATTATTAAATACTTTGCCTCATTACAGGGTGTATCAGTGTTATAGGATTTAGTACTACTGTATGTGTGTCTCTGTCTTTTGCGATACAAAATGAAAACCGTTGTTCCCGATCTGAGTGTGTCTTTCCACTTTGTTTACATGCAACCTGATCACAACCAACGCGAAGGCGTGAAGGAAAGTAGTTCATGATAAATTTTAGGCATTTCTTTTTTAGAATGTTTCGTACTTTTGTTCTGGAATTCATAAATTTTACGCGTTCGTTTTTTAGAATTTGTTATAATAGACGCCTTAATTAGCTTAGATTTTGCAATAGCTTAGCTCAAAATTTGCCAACTGTACCCGAGTCATCGGTTACAGTTGGTGGCTTGTCCTAGTGATATTTTATAATTAACTTTCATTTATTTTGCTACTTTTGTGGCTTGCTATTTTCGAACTTTCTTTCGATCTTGCTCTACAGCCTTCTTTGCTTTGGCAGTAATATTAAGGAGGCGCATCCTTAAGAAGGTTCTTCTCCTAGTGTACACTTTTATAAGTTTCTCGTGTGATTCAGGATATTTTTCAGCCAGTAATTGACAAAAAGATTTCATTACATGCGGTGTTTCTGGTAGCTTGTCTGGTACTCTTTTTGCTGGCCTTTCTCAGCGAAATGTTCAGAGCATACAGTTGCATTTGAAAAAATTATTTTATCTAACCATCTGCATTTGATGAGCCATTCCCTTCTCTTGGTATGATCTTTAAGAAAACTGGAAAATAATTCCTTTCCCTTTCGTGTTGTGATTTCCACTTTTTGCATATGGTCACTGCACAATTTGGCATTATGGCGTTAGAAAATGCCAAGAATATTCAACACAAGAAGTCACAATACACACACCGTGCTTGATGATGGTAATATAACTATGGAATAATTATAATAATATAACTATAGAATAATTATATTAATATAACTATGGAATAATTATATTAATATAACTGTGGAATAATTATATTAATATAACTATCGAATAATTATATTAATATAACTATGGAATAATTATATTAATATAACTATAGAATAATTATATTAACATAACTATAGAATAATTATATTAATATAACTAGAATTACTAAATTAATATAACAATTATAACTAGATAAATATAACAAAAATAACTAAGTTAATACAACTCCTTGAATACAATTGACCTCAATAAACACGACACGAGTGCAGAAAAGCGGGAGATTGGAGCAGAGACATGTTTACATCTGCGGTTGAATCGCACTCGATGATGACGACATGCTCAAATCCCCGAAAATGTTTTAGAGCCGCACATCGCTGTTATGGCCACCCCTGACTTTTGGCGTTACAGCACGTACATTTGAAAATGTTTGGCACGAGAACAATGCGTGACATAATACATATACATCTCACTTGACTTGAATTACATTGTACAATAACAGATGAATTAATTACGTCATTACCTGAGACTAAATATCAAATAAGGATTCATTTCCAACAATCCGCCACACAATACTTATTTTGATTATGTACAAAAATTTTGTGAGTTTTCCACATCATAAACATTACTCAGCACTAGTGAACCATGGCACTTACGTGCTAAATTAAACAATAGTGAGTTCCAATAACTTATGCTTATGAGCACTTAGTCCTTTTGTCAAAATATCTGTAGTCATGTCGTTATAACTCAGGTATTTACATCAATTTTACCTGTTTCATACATTTCTAGAACAAAATGATGACGAATGTCAATATGTTTGGTCCTCGAGTGATAGAAAGGGTTGTGCACTAGCTTCTGTGCTGACTGATTATAACAATAAACATTTTTCGGTGATGTCATGGGTTCTAAAGAAAGTTCACTAAGAACGTTTCTTAAATGCACACTTTCTTTAGCAACTTTAGAGAGTGCCACATATTCCGCTTCTGTAGTTGAGAAAGCGACAGTTCTTTGTTTCTTGGATTCTCAACTTATTTCTCCTCCGGAAAATTTGAATACATATCCGGTGTAGGATTTTCTATCGTTTACATCGGAAGCCAAAAAGCCGTCAGTGGCTCTTTTGCACGTTTAAATACAAGCCCCAGGTTGTGTGTACCTTTTAGATATCTCAATATTCTTTTAGCTGCTATCCAGTGAGCTTTTCCTGGATTGTTGTTGAATTGGCTGATAAAATTCACAGCATGCGTGATATCAAGTCTGGTGGCTACAGAAAGCTACATGAGTGAACTAATAAGTGAACGATATGGGATATCTTTCATTTCAGATTTTTCTTCTTCTGTCTTAAGACTCATCTTATTTGTTAGCTTGGCGCTAATATCCAAAGGGGTTGTTACAGATTTAGCATCCTGCATTTTGAATTTACGTAGAACATCTTGTATAAATTTCTTTTGCGACATTGTTATGCCGTTTGTATTTGGTGCAAACTCAATGCCTAAACAGTAATGCAAGGATTCCAAGTCCTTCATTTTGAATGAACTTGCCAACGTATCCCTTATGGTTTTGTAACTATTTTTGCTGGTTGCAAATACAATCAAGTCATCAACATAAACAACGGCAATGACTTCATCAGTGCGATTTTTCATGTGGTAAACACATTTATCTGAAATGAACAATTTGAAACCAAGAGATTTCAGTTTTTCATTCAGTTTCTTATATCATTGCCTGCCGGATTGCTTTAGGCCACAGATTGACCTTTTTAATCGGCAAACTTGATCTTTATTGGATTTACTTTGGAAACCTTCCGGTAGTTCCATGTATATTTCTTCGTTTAAGTTTCCATTTACATATGCCATTACGAAATCCAGCTGGTAAGCCGTTAAGCCATTTTATAGCATGTGCGATTACAGTTCGAATCGAAATTAATCTGTCAACTGGTGAAAAGTTTTCTTCATAATCAATTCCTGGTGTTCGGGAGCATCCTTTTGCAACCAGTCTTGCTTTTAACTTTTCAATACTACCATCTTGATTGAGTTTTGTCTTCAAGACCCATCTGTAACCAATAACTCTTCTGTGTTTTGGTCTCGGTACCAACTCCCATGCTTTCTCCTTGACAAGAGCATCATATTTGCTTTGCATAACGATCTTCCAGTCTTTACTTTGCGTGCCATTTAAGGCTTCAAAAAGATTAGGATTAGCTTCGACATTATTGACAAACTCAGTTGTTTCAGTAATGTCAGCGGGAATCTTTTGATACTGCTTTGCAGGTCAGCCAGGGTTTTCCAGTATGAACTTTTCTAGGACGGCCAACAGTCCTCATTTTCGTTACTGCGTGGCCTTTGTTTGTAAACAATCGTGAATCTCAAATTTTGAAGATGACAATCCGATTTTTAGCGTAAATGTGACGAGGATGGCAAGTCAGATAATATCCGAAAACTTTAAATTTGTTTTCGGATATTATCTGACTTGCCATCCTCGTCACATTTACGCCACAAATCGGATTGTCATCTTCAAAATTTGGATTATATGGCGTAATCCTGTATTTCTTTCATGATGGTGAATCTCGTTTTCTTGAGAAATCTGGCATGGCTTTCTATGACGTAGGTTCCTGTGACGTATTTGGCTCTGACGGCATGTCTTCTGCTATCATTTCTTCTGTCGTCGTTTCACTCTCGGCGTCCAGTGCACTATTACCATCGGGTGAGTACGTTGTGTCACTCAGTTCGGAAATTGGAATAGGCATTTCGGATGACGTGAGCAGTTCGAAGTCATAACCATATGGAAGGTTATCTTCGAATTCGTCAATAAAACGGATGTCACGGCTTTCGACTATTTTTCTGAAAGTTTTGTTCCATAAGCGGTATGCTTTGGATTCCACTGAGTAGCCAACAAATATGTGTTCTTGGGATCTCGGGTCGAATTTACCCTTTGATCGCTTATTCAAAACATAAGCTCTTTGCCCAAAACATATGAAGAATGATACGTTTGGTTTGATGCCAAATAGAGCTTCATATGAGGTAATTTTCTCATTTAAACGTCGTGTCGGAGAACGATTCTTTAGGAATACAGCACAGTTTATTGCTTCTGCCCAAAAGCTAACAGGTAGTCTTGACTGTATCAACAAACATCTCGCCATTTCGACGAGTGTGCGATTATATCACTCGGCAACTCCATTTTGTTGTGGTGTTAATACTGCAGATTTTCCCCTGCGTATTACTTCATGCTCCAAATAAGTGTTGAGTTCTGCTCCGCAATATTCGAGCCCATTATCGGTACGAAGTGTTTTGGTTTTTGCTCCTGTATGGTTTTCCATTGAGGCTTTGAATTTCCAAAAAGCCGTCTTCACTTCGTGTTTTGTTTTAAGACAACACATTTCTGTATATCGTGACTTATTGTCAATAAAAGTAACGAAATAGCGTGAACCACCAAGGGATTGGGTATTCATTGGTCCACAGACATCTGAATGAACGAGTTCCAGCAATTTGTTTGCTTTCGAATCTGGAATACTTCGGAAAGGGTTTTGTTGTCTGTTTCGCCTGAATACAGATTTTACAACTTCTTATGGTATCCTAATTTTAAAAAGGGAGTCATACCACGATTTCGTCTGCTTTAAGCCTTTTTAGATCATTCTCATTTAAACGACCATATTTGTGATGACATTTTCGAAATTCTGTGACCATCGCCACATTCTCGTAACTTGGTGCAGCAAAAGATAATTCACCTTTTCTAACTGCTCGGAGAAGTACGGTTCCATTAGATTCAATGACTCTGGCTTCTTTTTGTTTGAAAATAACTGAACGGTCATTTGCTGTGGCGCTTGACACAGACAGTAAATTGCTTTTCAACTCTGGAACACAGAGCACATTTTCCAATCAAATGGTTTTCATTTCTTTTCCGTTTGGTACTGCGATCCGTATGGATCCTTTTCCGGCTACGTCTGCTGTTTTGTCTACTGCGAGATTCACGAAACAATTTGCCTGTTTATTTTTTCAGAAAACAGATCTTCGTCATTGCACATATGCGACGTTGCTCCGCTATTTAAGTACAATGCAGATTTTGCGTTGTGAGTGGCATTCATTGTTATAGCAGTATGCGCACTTTTATTTCTCGATTTTGTTACCATGGGAGCCTCTTGTCTTAAGGATTCTGCCTTTTTGTCAGCAATTCGTTTACGACACTCAGACGATTTATGACCTATCTTCGAACAGTAGTTGCATTTATAACTACGGAACACTTTGTTGTTCTTTCTGTCGTTCTTCCCTTGATTTTGCCTCCAGTAGGGTTCGAATTATTCTGTCTGTTGAAAGACAAGTATGCCGTTTGGCTTTCCTTTTTGTTTTTCGAGCTTCCTATTCTTCCAAAAGCTTGACTTTCAGAATATCAGGTTTCGGTAGCTCATCTCCAGATTCTATGGCACAACGAAAGTTGTCGAAACTCTCTGGAGTACTGTATAGCATTAATATTGAAAGAAGATCATCAGCTATTGAAATATCTATTTCGTGGAGTTTGTCGACTATTTCAAAAAAATCGGTCAGGTGTTCGGACATATAATTAATGTCGTTTATCTTGCGAAATAGGAGTCGCTTCAGCAATGCAGCCTTTCTAGCTGGTCCTTTTGATTCGTAAACTGAACGAAGCTTTTACCAGAATTCGCATGAAGTTTTGCAATTCTTTATATGACAAAGTTCACTTGGACAAATCGACAGGATTATGTCTGCTTTAACCTTCTGATAAGCCAGTATCCATTTGTGAAGCACTTCTAACTCAGCTGCGTTTGTTCCATCAACAGTTTTCGGATTCTGACCTGTTACGTAACTCCAATGGTCTTTGTGGATTAAAATGGCTTTCATTTGAATCTTCCAGGTATCATAATTGCATTTCCTCAGTTTGTCGATATGTATTTGCGACATCATTTATCTATGAATGCAATCGAAAATTCGCTAAAAGTTGATTACGAACGTTTGAATCGAAGCTTGGTACTTTCGGTCGTCCGCTTTATTTTTCATCAGTCTGAACTGACGAGTAATTATTGCGCCCAGTGTGAGCTTGCTTGGGCCCCATTAACCAGTGTGCCTGCCTGGGTGCTTGCCTGGTTGCCGTCCTGGCTGCCTACCTAATCCCATAACCAGTGTGGGGTGATAGTGCATAAAAATGTAGCAAGTAGTGTAGTGAAAATTACCACTAATTAGACATGATTCGACGTAGATATAACTTGATTATTTATTACGATGATAAAAATCTAGTAAATATAAACAATCAGAAGAATAGAATTCAGCGACGACATTCCATCCCAACCTTACGCTGCGAAAGCAAGAACAGCTGTGACAATACTTTTGCCGTTACAGCACGTACATTTGAAAATGCTTGCCACGAGAACAATGCGTGACATAATACATATACATCTCACTTGACTTGAATTACATTGTACAATAACAGATGAATTAATTACGTCATTACATGAGACTAAATATCAAATAAGAATTGATTTCCAACAAAGGCTCTAGTGGCTCCCATGTTGTCCATAGAAGCTCAAAGTTTGAATATAAACATATCTTATGGTCCTCTATTTAAACAACATACTTTGGTTTTGCAATCAGCGACAACCACATGTCCGTTTCCTTTTTAGTTAATTCAGTTCTTTCTGCATTTCGCCTCCTTTGATGCTACCGATTTGTTTTAGTTCTGTTTCATATAGAGGAGCTAGAAGTACATCTAATTGTTTCTAGATTTCTTGTGAGTATGTTTTTTCAGCTTCAGGGCTCAAAAAGTCGTTATTAACAATAAGGGCATTTTTTTGCGGGAGATATTTTAGGAACCCCTTCTGAAACACCCAAGGCTATAAGAAACCACTTGTACCTAACGTTCATCGTTCGAGAAACGAACGGAACCAGAGCCGTAGACCAAGCGCACCACCCATGCCGGACTCTGGACGATTGCACGAAGTTCTCGCCTCTGGCCATTCGGTCGCCGGAGTAGGACCATTACACATCTAAGCGATGGCTTCTGATCATTCGTCCGAGAGGGGTCCGGGTTCAAATCCCTGTGAGGCAGAGATGATGTGTTTGTCTTACGGCCCTGGTTCTCTCCCTTGCTTTGAACCAGTGGCCCTAAATTAGGGACGGGCGACTACTTACAGCCCACTGAGTTGCTCACGGTGGTCGTTAAACCTCCAATCAAAAAAAAAAAAAAAAAAAAAAAAAGAGCACCCACTAATCAGTTAAGAACGTATTTTACAGTGGTTCCAACTTTTCTGACAACTTTGAACACGGAGTTAGGCTCATATCCAGAGGACGTAGCAATGTGCATAAAGTTTTTGATCACAGCATCCGTTTGAAGACTGATCAGAAAACACCCAACGCTCGAATGCATTGATTTCCTAGGGCAAAATGAGTACACGTCATCATACGTTCTACTGACGGTGGTTCATAATCAACAATTATTCTCAGAAGCTAGATCTTGGCATTCATGTCATCCAAAAAAGTAAAACATTACTTGATTCAATCTCCATGGTAAATTTTGATGGTGGAATTGACAAAATGGATCCAATTCAGAAAAAGCTGGAGATTTTCAATTCAGTGTGGGGCAGCCCCAGTGACGCAGTGGTCTAAGCGCTGGCTTCTGATCGTTCGTCTTACATTGGTCAAGTTTCGGATCCCGGTGAGGCATGGGTGTTGTGCTTGTCTTACGGCACTGGCTCTCTTCCTTTTATGGAGCCAATGGCCTTTTATGGAGCCAATGGCCTTTTATGGAGCCAAGAACCTTTAATTAGGGATGGACGACTTCTTATAGCACATCGAGTTGGTCACGGCGATCGTTAAACCTTCAATCCAAGGAAAAAAAATCTGGATGTTTTATCGACTGTGGAAATACGATTCATTTTATTTTTCTAACCGGATCCATTGACTGTGAATAACTTTGATAAATTTAATTTACGTCGGAAAGGATTGAAAAGACGTGCTCATTACAACAAAAAATTCGGTGCCATTTTCTTGTTTAAATTTGTGAGTCTACAAACCTTTCGCTTCTTGTGTTTAAAATTCAGTTCTTGTCGAATGTGTTGATACTAATTTGTTTGTCGTTCAGCGCCTTGATTAATCCATTTCTGTGCTTATAAAGGCACTGCGATTCTGAAGATTTTTTAAACTCATCAATAAAACGGATATTCTAGATTTTAGCTTCGTTGTACTTACTACCTAGCAAAGGAGTTCAACTCAGAACAGATACTTTATTTGGAGTGTTATTAAAAGGAATAGAGCCAACATTCCAAGATCCAGTTATGACAAAATTTATGAACGACAAATAATCGTACTTATCTCTCTATTCTAAAAAAAAGCAACTGCCGCCGCTGTCGCTGTTTTAGAAATTTTGCTACACTCTTGCTTTCCTAGCTCGCAGCGCAAAACGTATTGAACACAAAAATATGAAATTTACATAGTTTGTAGAGAATTGTTTGGAAAAACCCGCTGAAATAAACCGTTTCTCCATTCTAGCGATACTTCAAGAGCTATTGTATTTCAAATTTAAGGTAAGCAAAAAAGTGGTATCAGGTCGCGTTCCGGACATAGTAACAGCAACATAACCAAGAAGCTTTGTAGGCATATAGTGCGATGACCGAATTTTTGCACCTCGTCGCCTTTTGCTTGAATTTCGATTTAGTTTACGAGAAATTAAATTTCTAAATTTCAGAAAATTCTTTATTTCGCGATGGGATCCATTTTAAAAAACGGATATATGGCAAACCATAAATCATAACGCATTGCAATTTTTACAGCATAAGCTTACAACTATCGTCATTTTTTTACAAAAAAAAACCTTTAAGAAAGAGTGATTTTCTGATTTGTAAGCATTTTTTAAAGATGCAAAGGATAGAAACGAATGGCTTGTCTTCATAAGGTCTTTATTGCTCAAAATGTTGGGAAAAGAACCCCGAACAAAATATATACAAGTACAAAATAAATATAGTAACAAGAAATGGGAGAGAACAAGGTGATCGCCAGCATTAAAAAAACAAATAAATACAATATAAAAGGTGTGAAAAAGCGGGCGCTCGCAGGCTGCCCAGTTTAACAGTAGTAAAAAATATAAGTCAATGAGTCCACTGGTGACAATAGAAATAAAATGTGTCTGTGAGTCCACCAAAAAAAAAACAGACGGTAAAGCAGTAAGAGTTCAAAGGTAAACAATTTCAAAACAAAACGCGAATTCAGTAGTAAAAGTAAGTCTCGCACTTGGGCAGAAAAGTAGACACAGAACACTAATGAAGAACACTGATGATGGAATAAAACACAGTAGTGGAGAGCCGAAAGTTAAGCCAGCAGTTCCACGACATTTTCGACGACTTGGAACCAAGGCTGATGTGGTGACCAAATAGACATGAAGTTTGGAACAGTGTTATTGGCTTGTGCAATGTCAAATTCGAGTTGTAGTCTGGCTGTAACGGAGTGACGATATCTGCGGCAGAGGAAACGACGAGCTGTGTGATAACGGCGGAGGGAAGGTTGATCGACGCAGCGATGATAGTACAGATAGATTGTATACTTCGCTTGTAGAATTAGGAAGGAGCATACATGATTATGCGTGGGAGCCGACGGAAAGTGGTGACGTAACACAAGATAATGTGACATGGTGTGAAGGTGAGCACAAACTTTTTGAAGGAGAGAGAACATCAGTGAGAACAAGGGCTGTAACATCAGACACAAGAAGTATGCATGATGAATATCTCCGAGGGTTGAACAAAAAAAACAAAGAGGTGAAGTCAGATGACGGAAACGGTGAAGAGTTCGAGGAGTCAGTAGGCGGCGATGAAGATGTAACCAATGAATGTCACAAGCTTTTGGAGAGGCGTAAGAAGTATGAGAGTCTGTCCAGGTGGCTGGCAAATCTGAAGATGGTACATTGGGAATAGGCATTGGTTCAAGAAAATGTGTTAAAAAATGCTGATAAAGAAGCTTGACAGTAACCTGATGTGGAAGGAAAGGAATATCATTGAGATACACAAGAAAAGGAAGGCTATGAGGCGCTGAGGGTTGCGAGATAAGTCCATGTTGATCTGCGAGGAGAGGATAGAGTCGACGAATACTGACTTGAAGTAATCGAAGCTGAGAACGATGAATGGGCGAATCCGAAAGAGGAGGAGTGATCTGGGAGAGCGATTTCCAGCGAAGGTTGGAATCCACGAGTTGAGAGACTCGCACCACGCCACTGGTGAACCAGGTGGAGAAGTGCAAATATGAAGAAGCAGAGGAACGGATAGCAGAAGAAAAGAAGAGAGGTTCCGCAAGGAGATCGTTAGTAGAGGCTGGGGGAAGGCGAATAGGATATAAGGAACGCCAGAGGGTAAGAGCGGATCTGTAAAACTCAGGGAAATGGCTCGGAACGAGAGGAAAGAGGTCCATGCGGAGAAAAGTTGAGACAGTGAGGTGGGGACTTCGGGGAAAGAGAAGCGTGTCGACAATGGTTTGAGAAGAAGAAGGTTGGAGAGAGAAATTCCGAAGGAAATTTTGAAGGTGGAAAGCTTTGAACTTCAGAGAGATGTCGGAGAGAGAGAGACCACCAAAAGAAATAGGAAGAACGAGAGTGGAGTGCTGCACCCAATGAATGACATTCCAGACGAAATTAGTGAAGGTACGTTGAAGTTCGCGAAGCAAAAACGGCGGAGGAAGGTGCGCAATCCAAGCATGAAAAAAAGATGGTTGGAGAAAGGTGTTGAGGAGGTAGGCACGGCTGAGGAACGACAGAAAAGGCTTGAGACGGTAAGAAGGTGCTAGGCGGCGATTGACCCGCTGAACCAGGGGAGACCAGGTAGCAGCGGCGACCGCAGAGGGGTCTCCAATGTAGACTCCGAGAAATTTGGCAACACTTGAAGACCAGCGGGCACCCCATGGGCGGTCAGCGCGGATCGTCCACGACCCAGCCCATAATCCAGAGCATTTATCCATGTTGAGTGAAGAACCAGAAATCGCAGCATATTCAAGATAGGTATTTCGAAGAGTTCCGAATGCTCCCTCAGAACGGATGAAGACTGTTAGGTCATCTGCGTAAGCCGAAAGAACTGTGTGGTGGTGACGTGTGCACGCAACTCCTCGCGGAACTGAGGAAAACAAACGAGAACGGAGACAAATCAAAAGCGGTTCAAAAGAGAGAGCAAAGAGTTGACCCGACAGGGGGCAGCCCTGCCGGATCCCACTGGCGAAAGGAATAGCAGAGGTGAGAAATGCTGAAGTACGAACACGAAAGAAGGAGTGAGAGTAAAGATTGGAAAGCGCCAAACGGAAGGAGGAAGGAAAACCAAACTGGCGAAGAACAGTGAAGAGATATGAGTGGTTAATTGAATCAAAAGCTTGACGCTGGTCGATATTGAAAATTGCGAGAGGTTCAGAGAGTCGAGAAGCAAGAGAGTATAAGTTACGAATGACAGTGATGTTAGAAGCGATTGAGCGAGAAGGAACAGTGTAGGTCTGATCAGGATGGATGATGTGTGAAAGAACTGGATTAAGGCGAAGAGCAAGAACTTTGGCAAAGATTTTGTAATCGGTATTTAGAATGGAACTAGCCGCCAGTTTGTCAAGAGTCCAAGGTTGCCAGATTTTGGAATAAGGCAAAGTAGAGCAAAGGAAAAAGCTGATGAAGAAAAGGAAGACGAAGAAAAAACGAAGTTAAAACAGGCAACAAGAAGAGGAAGAAGAGTTGGAAGAAAAGCCTTATAAAAGGAAAGAGGAAGACCGTCTTCACCTGGTGAGGAACGATCATTAAGACTGAAAACAGAAGAACGAATTTCGGCTGGTGAGATTGGAGCACTGAGCGAAGAAAAGAAACATTGAGGGACTTGAGGAAGACCGTGAAGAAGTGGAGAGGAATCAGCTGGAGGCATCTGAGAAGGTTGGAAACGACCAGAAAAATATGAATGAGTATGTTGGCAGATGAGGGAGGGGTCTGCCGTGGTAGATCCATCCGGAAGGGAAAGATAAGCGATGGTATTGTATTTAGTTCGATGTTCTTCAAGATGACGTAGACTCTGAAGGGGATCATCTTGAAAGTGAATAAGGGTGAACTTCAAGCGAGTCAGAGCAGATTTAGCTGATGATTGGAGGCGATGTTGAAGCCGGGCTTGCAGGATTTCAAAGTTAGGATCGGTGTGCGAGGTAGACTGAAGAGAACGGCGGATTGAATCTATGTCCATAAGACGATTGGTGCGAACAGAAAAACAAAAGCGTTTAGCAAACGCAGTAATGGAATGCTTGGTGGAGAGCCACAGAGCTGCCGGGTCAACAGTGGAGGAAAGTTGAATGACTGATTGCGCAATAATGGAATTGACATGAGAAATAAAAGTTGGATCTTGCAGGCAGAAATCATCAAGGGTCCAAACCATTGGGTGAGGGACACCAGTGGAAGGAAGATGAAATTGTAGAACGACTGGACGATGGTCGGAGGAAACAGCTGGAGCATGTGAAACAGAAACAAGGGAAGAACGCAAAAAACTGGAAACATAAAATCGGTCCAATCGTGCAGCAGCGTTGGAGGATCCTGCAGGAGGAAACCAAGTGAAATCACGGGTCACAGGATGGAGAAGGCGAAATGCATCTTGGAGATCAAAATTAAAGACCAGTTGAGTGAGTTGCGAAACCAGAGAAGAGCGGAAATCTTGAGACCCATCACGATCGTAAAGAGGTTGCAGCGTACAGTTAAAGTCACCAGCCATGATCACAATTTCAGAAGACGGAATCTCAGTGAGAATTGTAGTAACATGAAGAAAGAGGGATGTAGCTTCTGAATCACTACGAGGAACGTGCAAATTTAACAAATGAAAACGGGTAGAAAGGAAGCGAAAAGAAAGGTATTGAAAAATCCCAAGCAGGCTCTGTGACTCAACAACGTCAGACAGAAACGGAAGAAAACGATTATGAATGCCAATTGCGGTGCCGGACCCCAAATGGGCACGGAAATTGTGAAAAAAGACAAAAGGCCAGCGTCGCCAGCGGGAAATGTCTGTCAAAGGAGAACAGTTTGTTTCCTGCAGGAGAATGATGTTAGCTTTAAGATAACGAATATCTTCGAAGACAAGAGCATTAGTTGCCGACGCAGCAAAGCTTCGGCAGTTGAAACTAACACAACTCAGTTGGGATATCATGAACAGGCTGTAGATGGTTTTCGAGTTCAGCTGAGAGCTTCTTCAACAGGTATGAAAGACGCCGCTGAAACTGGGCAGCATCAGGAGGAAGAGTTATATTTCTCAAAAATTCATCAAGTAATTGAAGTTGTTGAAGCATTTCAGGTAACCTATTTAACTTGGATTGAATACACGGGATTGTTAGCAATTTTTTACGTTTTTTAGGGTGTTGAATAAGTTCAAGAAGTTCGGTGTATGTGAGCGGTTGCACTGGAACAGAACAGTCTTTGAAAAGAGTTGAAAGTTTGGTTATGGTGGGAAATGAAGAATCATCTTCAACATCCGAAGCAACCGATGCTGATTCACTTAAATCAGCAGCAACATCCATATCATCTTCAGTAGGGAGGCATGCGAATCTGTTTGTTGTACGAAGTGGAGAAGAAAAATTCTCCACGCCAGGTGAGGGTCCAGAGGAAGTGGCAGAAGATTTGGTCCGAGAACGCCTTGAGCGTCGCGAACGCTTTGGAGAAGACTCCGCAGAATTTGGGCGTTTCCCGGAAGTTTTGGGTCCAGAGGAGCCCTCAGAAGAAGGAAGAGGTGGAAATGAGATGTCATCAATGACAGCAGATTTGAACAGTTCAGAAGCAGGCGTTTGAATTTGCGAAACAGGCTGTAAAACTGGTGCCAATTTGTTGCACGATGGTGGCGCTTGAGTGCTGGGCAATGAAGACCCAGAAGTTTTGAAAGAAAGCAGCTATTCGGAATTGAATGGTAAAGACGGATCAGTGTTTGGCAATAACTGCGTAGTTGTTTTGAAAGATAGCGCCTTCTCGGAGTTGTATGGTAATGGCAGTTCTGAAACAGGTAAAGACAACGAAATATCTGCAGTCATGGAAGGAGCAATCAGCAGAGATGGTGACGTGGTTGACATAGGAGCAACAGTTTGTTCAGTAGTAAGGGAGGAAGAAGTGGAAGATAGAGGTGCATCGTGAACCTTCATCGAAGGGACAGCACCAGGTGCAGGTGTGCGGTGAGGGCACTCAGAAACCAGGTGTCCCTCAGCTCGGCACCGGAAGCACTGGACCCCAGCAAATAAGTTGAAAACGTATGTTCGTGTGTCCGTAACAAGTTGCAGAGTTGTGGGGCGGTAAGAAATGGCTTGGTCAGTGGGGAAAATAACACGATATTGGCGACGACCCCCTTGCACAAAGTTGAAAGGAGAGTCTCTGGCAGCAGCTGGAAGAAATTTTGTCTCTCCCACTACTCGACCAAGAGTGCCGAGTGCAGCAACAAGTAAGTTGTCAGGAATAGCAGTAGGCACAGGAGATAATGTCACTGTGACCGGGCGCTGTGCAGAAGCAACAGGTTGCAAGTGAAAGGAGCCAATATCAATGCCTGTAGCAAGAACGGTGTCGGTGGCTTTTTGGTGAACAAAATGAACGACAACACCCCCTCCAATGCGAATAATTGAAACGATGCTTTCCTTGGGAACAACTTTAACCAAGGCCTCCAAATAGAGGGGGAGGGGGTGTCACGAAGAGACGGAAAATACACACTTAATAACAAAGCTGAGGAAAGTTCTTTACCTGCTGGTGAGTCGTCAGAAATCCGAATCTTGAGAACTTTATCTTCTCTAGAAAATTCTGGTTGCAAGGAAAGAGGTGTATGAGATTGGTTTGGACGAGCAGTCGCAGCATACGAGCGTGGAGGAGTTGCAGCCGTGGCAGCAGAACGTGACTCGGCATCCAGGATATGCAAATTAGGACGAAGAACATTCGATGCAGAAACATTAGGACGAAGCACATTATAAGCAGAAACACAATTAGAAGAAGACAAATCCACACTTGAAGAGGTCAAAGTTGTCTCACAAGCGGTCGATGTAGCCAACGAAAATCCAGCGGAGATAAAATCAGCAGACGGAACTTGGGAAGCAGCCATCATGGCCGCTAAGCCGAACAACACAACACTGTCTGCTGCAACTGCGTCACACAGAAGAAACACAAAATAACGTAACAGAAGGCACACACACTCACTTCAAGTGAGGCAAAACGGTGAATCCACAACGCAGTCAACACGAACCACTAACGCAGACGATAAATTCACAGGACAAAAACATTTTTTTTACAGACGCAAAGGAAAGAAACGAACGGCTTGTCTTCATAAGGTCTTTATTGCTCAAAATGTTGGGAAAAGAACCCCGAACAAAATATATACAAGTACAAAATAAATATAGTAACAAGAAATGGGAGAGAACAAGGTGATCGCCAGCAATATAAAAAAAAAAAAAAAAAAAATAAATAAATACAATATAAATGGTGTGAAAAAGCGGGCGCTCGCAGGCTGCCCAGTTTAACAGTAGTAAAAAATATCAGTCAATGAGTCCATTGGTGACAATAGAAAAAAAATGTGTCTGTGAGTTCACCGAAAAAAAAAACAGACGGTAAAGCAGTAAGAGTTCAAAGGTAAACAATTTCAAAACAAAACGCGAATTCAGTAGTAAAAGTAAGTCTCGCACTTGGGCAGAAAAGTAGACACAGAACACTAATGAAGATCACTGATGATGGAATAAAACACAGTAGTGGAGAGCCGAAAGTTAAGCCAGCAGTTCCACGACATTTTCGACGACTTGGAACCAAGGCTGATGTGGTGACCATATAGACATGAAGTTTGGAACAGTGTTATTGGCTTGTGCAATGTCAAATTCGAGTTGTAGTCTGGTTGTAACGGAGTGACGATATCTGCGGCAGAGGAAACGACGAGCTGTGTGATAACGGCGGAGGGAAGGATGATCGACGCTGCGATGATAGTATAGATAGATTGTATACTTCGCTTGTAGAATTAGGAAGGAGCATACATGATTATGCGTGGGAGCCGACGGAAAGTGGTGACGTAACACAAGATAATGTGACATGGTGTGAAGGTGAGCACAAACTTTTTGAAGGAGAGAGAACATCAGAGAGAACAAGGGCTGTAACATCAGACACAAGAAGTATGCATGATGAACATCTCCGAGGGTTGAACAAAAAAAACAAAGAGGGGAAGTCAGATGACGGAAACGGTGAAGAGTTCGAGGAGTCAGTAGGCGGCGATGAAGATGTAACCAATGAATGTCACAAGCTTTTGGAGAGGCGAGAGAAGTATGAGAGTCTGTCCAGGTGGCTGGCAAATCTGAAGATGGTACATTAGGAATAGGCATTGGTTCAAGAAAATGTGTTAAAAAATGCTGATAAAGAAGCTTGACAGTAACCTGATGAGGAAGGAAAGGGACATCATTGAGATACACAAGAAAAGGAAGGCTATGAGGCGCTGAGGGTTGCGAGATAAGTCCAAGTTGATCTGCGAGGAGAGGATAGAGTCGACGAATACTGACTTGAAGTAATCGAAGCTGAGAACGATGAATGGGCGAATCCGAAAGAGGAGGAGTGATCTGGGAGAGCGATTTCCAGCGAAGGTTGGAATCCACGAGTTGAGAGACTCGCACCACGCCACTGGTGAACCAGGTGGAGAAGTGCAAATATGAAGAAGCAGTGGAACGGATAGCAGAAGAAAAGAAGAGAGGTTCCGCAAGGAGATCGTTAGTAGAGGCAGGGGAAGGCGAATAGGATATAAGGAACGCCAGAGGGTAAGAGCGGATCTGTAAAACTCAGGGAAATGGCTCGGAACGAGAGGAAAGAGGTCCATGCGGAGAAAAGTTGAGACAGTGAGGTGGGGACTTCGGGGAAAGAGAAGCGTGTCGACAATGGTTTGAGAAGAAGAAGGTTGGAGAAAGAAATTCCGAAGGAAATTTTGAAGGTGGAAAGCTTTGAATTTCAGAGAGATATCGGAGAGAGAGAGACCACCAAAAGAAATAGGAAGAACGAGAGTGGAGTGCTGCACCCAATGAATGACATTCCAGACGAAATTAGTGAAGGTACGTTGAAGTTCGCGAAGCAAAAACTGCGGAGGAAGGTGCGCAATCCAAACATGAAAAAAAGATGGTTGGAGAAAGGTGTTGAGGAGGTAGGCACGGCTGAGGAACGACAGAAAAGGCTTGAGACGGTAAAAAGGTGCTAGGCGGCGATTGACCCTTTGAACCAGGGGAGTCCAGGTAGCAGCGGCGACCGCAGAGGGGTCTCCAATGTAGACTCCGAGGAATTTGGCAACACTTGAAGACCAGCGGGCACCCCATGGGCGGTCAGCGCGGATCGTCCACGACCCAGCCCATAATCCAGAGCATTTATCCATGTTGAGTGAAGAACCAGAAATCGCAGCATATTCAAGATAGGTATTTCGAAGAGTTCCGAATGCTCCCTCAGAACGGATGAAGACTGTTAAGTCATCTGCGTATGCCGAAAGAACTGTGTGGTGGTGACGGGTGCACGCAACTCCTCGCGGAACTGAGGAAAACAAACGAGAACGGAGACAAATCAAAAGCGGTTCAAAAGAGAGAGCAAAGAGTTGACCCGACAGGGGGCAGCCCTGCCGGATCCCACTAGCGAAAGGAATAGCAGAGGTGAGAAATGCTGAAGTACGAACACGAAAGAAGGAGTGAGAGTAAAGATTGGAAAGTGCCAAACGGAAGGAGGAAGGAAAACCAAACTGGCGAAGAACAGTGAAGAGATATGAGTGGTTAATTGAATCAAAAGCTTGACGCTGGTCGATATTGAAAATTGCGAGAGGTTCAGAGAGTCGAGAAGCAAGAGAGTATAAGTTACGAATGACAGAGATGTTAGAAGCGATTGAGCGAGAAGGAACAGTGTAGGTCTGATCAGGATGGATGATGTGCGAAAGAACTGGATTAAGGCGAAGAGCAAGAACTTTGGCAAAGATTTTGTAATCGGTATTTAGAATGGAAATAGGCCGCCAGTTTGTCAAGAGTCCAAGGTTGCCAGATTTTGGAATAAGGCGAAGTAGAGCAAAGGAAAAAGCTGATGAAGAAAAGGAAGACGAAGAAAAAACGAAGTAAAAGCAGGCAACAAGAAGAGGAAGAAGAGTTCGAAGAAAAGCCTTATAAAAGGAAAGAGGAAGACCGTCTTCACCTGGTGAGGAACGATCATTAAGACTGAAAACAGAAGAACGAATTTCGGCTGGTGAGATTGGAGCACTGAGCGAAGAAAAGAAACACTGAGGGACTTGAGGAAGACCGTGAAGAAGTGGAGAGGAATCAGCTGGAGGCATCTGAGTAGGTTGAAAACGACCAGAAAAGTATGAATGGGTATGTTGGCAGATGAGGGAGGGGTCTGCCGTGGTAGATCCATCCGGAAGGGAAAGATAAGCGATGGTATTGTATTTAGTTCGATGTTCTTCAAGATGACGAAGACTCTGAAGGGGATCATCATGAAAGTGAAGAAGGGTGAACTTCAAGCGAGTCAGAGCAGATTTAGCCGATGATTGGAGGCGATGATGAAGTCGGGCTTGCAGGATTTCAAAGTTAGGATCGGTGTGCGAGGTAGACTGAAGAGAACGGCGGATTGAATCTATGTCCATAAGACGATTGGTGCGAACAGAAAAACAAAAGCGTTTAGCAAACGCAGAAATGGAATGCTTGGTGGAGAGCCACAGAGCTGCCGGGTCAACAGTGGAGGAAAGTTGATTGACTGATTGCGCAATAATGGAATTGACATGAGAAATAAAAGTTGGATCTTGCAGGCAGAAATCATCAAGGGTCCAAACCATTGGGTGAGGGACACCAGTGGAAGGAAGATGAAATTGAAGAACGACTGGACGATGGTCGGAGGAAACAGCTGGAGCATGTGAAACAGAAACAAGGGAAGAACGCAAAAAACTGGAAACATAAAATCGGTCCAAACGTGCAGCAGCGTTGGAGGATCCTGCAGGAGGAAACCAAGTGAAATCACGGGTCACAGGATGGAGAAGGCGAAATGCATCTTGGAGATCAAAATTAAAGACCAGTTGAGTGAGTTGCGAAACCAGAGAAGAGCGGAAATCTTGAGACCCATCACGATCGTAAAGAGGTTGCAGCGTACAGTTAAAGTCACCAGCCATAATCACAATTTCAGAAGACGGAATCTCAGCGAGAATTGTAGTAACATGAAGAAAGAGGGATGTAGCTTCTGAATCACTACGAGGAACGTGCAAATTTAACAAATGAAAACGGGTAGAAGGGAAGCGAAAAGAAAGGTATTGAAAAATCCCGAGCAGGCTCTGTGACTCAACAACGTCAGACAGAAACGGAAGAAAACGATTATGAATGCCAATTGCGGTGCCGGACCCCAAATGGGCACGGAAATTGTGAAAAAAGACAAAAGGCCAGCGTCGCCAGCGGGAAATGTCTGTCAAAGGAGAACAGTTTGTTTCCTGCAGGAGAATGATGTTAGCTTTAAGATAACGAATATCTTCGAAGACAAGAGCATTAGTTGCCGACGCAGCAAAGCTTCGGCAGTTGAAACTAACACAAATCAGTTGGGATATCATGAACAGGCTGTAGATGGTTTTCGAGTTCAGCTGAGAGCTTCTTCAACAGGTATGAAAGACGCCGCTGAAACTGGGCAGCATCAGGAGGAAGAGTTATATTTCTCAAAAATTCATCAAGTAATTGAAGTTGTTGAAGCATTTCAGGTAACCTATTTAACTTGGATTGAATACACGGGATTGTTAGCAATTTACGTTTTTTAGGGTGTTGAATTAGTTCAAGAAGTTCGGTGTATGTGAGCGGTTGCACTGGAACAGAACAGTCTTTGAAAAGAGTTGAAAGTTTGGTTATGGTGGGAAAAGAAGAATCATCTTCAACATCCGAAGCAACCGATGCTGATTCACTTAAATCAGCAGCAACATCCATATCATCTTCAGTAGGGAGGCATGCGAATCTGTTTGTTGTACGAAGTGGAGAAGAAAAATTCTCCACGCCAGGTGAGGTTCCAGAGGAAGTGGCAGAAGATTTGGTTCGAGAGCGCCATGAGCGTCGCGAACGCTTTGGAGAAGACTCCGCAGAATTTGGGCGTTTCCCGGAAGTTTTGGGTCCAGAGGAGCCCTCAGAAGAAGGAAGAGGTGGAAATGAGATGTCATCAATGACAGCAGATTTGAACAGTTCAGAAGCAGACGTTTGAATTTGCGAAACAGGCTGTAAAACGGGTGCCAATTTTTTGCACGGTGGTGGCGCTTGAGTGCTGGGCAATGAAGA
Source organism: Macrothele yani (assembly GCA_039090855.1). Classification (NCBI taxonomy): domain Eukaryota; kingdom Metazoa; phylum Arthropoda; class Arachnida; order Araneae; family Macrothelidae; genus Macrothele; species Macrothele yani. The sequence continues at coordinate 158,802,548 of CM077024.1, read as the reverse complement.
TGCAGAAGTTTTGAAAGAAAGCAGCTGTTCGGAATTGAATGGTAAAGACGGTTCAGTGTTTGGCAATAACTGCGTAGTTGTTTTGAAAGAAAGCGCCTCCTCGGAGTTGTATGGTAATGGCAGTTCTGAAACAGGCAAAGACAACGAAATATCTGCAGTCATGGAAGGAGCAATCAGCAGAGATGGTGACGTGGTTGACATAGGAGCTACAGTTTGTTCAGTAGTAAGGGAGGAAGAAGTGGAAGATGGAGGTGCATCGGGAACCTTCGTCGAAGGGACAGCACCAGGTGCAGGTGTGCGGTGAGGGCACTCAGAAACCAGGTGTCCCTCAGCTCGGCACCGGAAGCACTGGACACCAGCAAATAAGTTGAAAACGTATGCTCGTGTGTCCGTAACAAGTTGCAGAGTTGTGGGGCGGTAAGAAATGGCTTGGTCAGTGGGGAAAATAACACGATATTGGCGACGACCCCCTTGCACAAAGTTGAAAGGAGAGTCTCTGGCAGCAGCTGGAAGAAATTTTGTCTCTCCCACTACTCGACCAAGAGTGCCGAGTGCAGCAACAAGTAAGTTGTCAGGAATAGCAGTAGGCACGGGAGATAATGTCACTGTGACCGGGCGCTGTGCAGAAGCAACAGGTTGCAAGTGAAAGGAGCCAATATCAATGCCTGTAGCAAGAACGGTGTCGGTGGCTTTTTGGTGAACAAAATGAACGACAACACCCCCTCCAATGCGAATAATTGAAACGATGCTTTCCTTGGGAACAACTTTAACCAAGGCCTCCAAATAGAGGGGGAGGGGGTGTCACGAAGAGACGGAAAATACACACTTAATAACAAAGCTGAAGAAAGTTCTTTACCTGCTGGTGAGTCGTCAGAAATCCGAATCTTGAGAACTTTATCTTCTCTAGAAAATTCTGGTTGCATAGAAAGAGGTGCATGAGATTGGTTTGGACGAGCAGTCGCAGCATACGAACGTGGAGGAGTAGCAGCCATGGCAGCAGAACGTGACTCGGCACCCAGGATATGCAAATTAGGACGAAGAACATTCGATGCAGAAACATTAGGACGAAGCACATTAGAAGCAGAAACACAATTAGAAGTAGACAAATCCACACTTGGAGAGGTCATAGTTGTCTCACAAGCGGTCGATGTAGCTAAAGAAAATCCAGCAGAGATAAAATCAGCAGACGAAACTTGGGAAGCAGCCATCATGGCCGCTAAGCTGAACAACACAACACTGTCTGCTGCAACTGCGTCACACAGAAGAAACACAAAATAACGTAACAGAAGGCACTCACACTCACTTCAAGTGAGGCAAAACGGTGAAACCACAACGCAGTCAACACGAACCACTAACGCAGACGATAAATTCACAGGAAAAAAAACAATTTTTTTTACAGACGCAAAGGAAAGAAACGAACGGCTTGTCTTCATAAGGTCTTTATTGCTCAAAATGTTGGGAAAAGAACCCCGAACAAAATATATACAAGTACAAAATAAATATAGTAACAAGAAATGGGAGAGAACAAGGTGATCGCCAGCAATAAAAAAAACAAATAAATACAATATAAATGGTGTGAAAAAGCGGGCGCTCGTAGGCTGCCCAGTTTAACAGTAGTAAAAAATATCAGTCAATGAGTCCATTGGTGACAATAGAAATAAAATGTGTCTGTGAGTTCACCGAAAAAAAAAAAAAAAAAAAAAAAACAGACGGTAAAGCAGTAAGAGTTCAAAGGTAAACAATTTCAAAATAAAACGCGAATTCAGTAGTAAAAGTAAGTCTCGCACTTGGGCTGAAAAGTAGACACAGAACACTAATGAAGAACACTGATGATGGAATAAAACACAGTAGTGGAGAGCCGAAAGTTAAGCCAGCAGTTCCACGACATTTTCGACGACTTGGAACCAAGGCTGATGTGGTGACCATATAGACATGAAGTTTGGAACAGTGTTATTGGCTTGTGCAATGTCAAATTCGAGTTGTAGTCTGGTTGTAACGGAGTGACGATATCTGCGGCAGAGGAAACGACGAGCTGTATGATAACGGCGGAGGGAAGGTTGATCGACGCTGCGATGATAGTATAGATAGATTGTATACTTCGCTTGTAGAATTAGGAAGGAGCATACATGATTATGCGTGGGAGCCGACGGAAAGTGGTGACGTAACACAAGATAATGTGACATGGTGTGAAGGTGAGCACAAACTTTTTGAAGGAGAGAGAACATCAGAGAGAACAAGGGCTGTAACATCAGACACAAGAAGTATGCATGATGAACATCTCCGAGGGTTGAACAAAAAAACAAAGAGGGGAAGTCAGAAGACGGAAACGGTGAAGAGTTCGAGGAGTCAGTAGGCGGCGATGAAGATGTAACCAATGAATGTCACAAGCTTTTGGAGAGGCGAGAGAAGAATGAGAGTCTGTCCAGGTGGCTGGCAAATCTGAAGATGGTACATTAGGAATAGGCATAGGTTCAAGAAAATGTGTTAAAACATGCTGATAAAGAAGCTTGACAGTAACCTGATGAGGAAGGAAAGGAACATCATTGAGATACACAAGAAAAGGAAGGCTATGAGGCGCTGAGGGTTGCGAGATAAGTCCATGTTGATCTGCGAGGAGAGGATAGAGTCGACGAATACTGACTTGAAGTAATCGAAGCTGAGAACGATGAATGGGCGAATCCGAAAGAGGAGGAGTGATCTGGGAGAGCGATTTCCAGCGAAGGTTGGAATCCACGAGTTGAGAGACTCGCACCACGCCACTGGTGAACCAGGTGGAGAAGTGCAAATATGAAGAAGCAGTGGAACGGATAGCAGAAGAAAAGAAGAGAGGTTCCGCAAGGAGATCGTTAGTAGAGGCAGGGGGAAGGCGAATAGGATATAAGGAACGCCAGAGGGTAAGAGCGGATCTGTAAAACTCAGGGAAATGGCTCGGAACGAGAGGAAAGAGGTCCATGCGGAGAAAAGTTGAGACAGTGAGGTGGGGACTTCGGGGAAAGAGAAGCGTGTCGACAATGGTTTGAGAAGAAGAAGGTTGGAGAAAGAAATTCCGAAGGAAATTTTGAAGGTGGAAAGCTTTGAACTTCAGAGAGATATCGGAGAGAGAGAGACCACCAAAAGAAATAGGAAGAACGAGAGTGGAGTGCTGCACCCAATGAATGACATTCCAGACGAAATTAGTGAAGGTACGTTGAAGTTCGCGAAGCAAAAACTGCGGAGGAAGGTGCGCAATCCAAGCATGAAAAAAAGATGGTTGGAGAAAGGTGTTGAGGAGGTAGGCACGGCTGAGGAACGACAGAAAAGGCTTGAGACGGTAAAAAGGTGCTAGGCGGCGATTGACCCTTTGAACCAGGGGAGTCCAGGTAGCAGTGGCGACCGCAGAGGGGTCTCCAATGTAGACTCCGAGGAATTTGGCAACACTTGAAGACCAGCGGGCACCCCAAGGGCGGTCAGCGCGGATCGTCCACGACCCAGCCCATAATCCAGAGCATTTATCCATGTTGAGTGAAGAACCAGAAATCGCAGCATATTCAAGATAGGTATTTCGAAGAGTTCCGAATGCTCCTTCAGAACGGATGAAGACTGTTAAGTCATCTGCGTATGCCGAAAGTACTGTGTGGTGGTGACGGGTGCACGCAACTCCTCGCGGAACTGAGGAGAACAAACGAGAACGGAGACAAATCAAAAGCGGCTCAAAAGAGAGAGCAAAGAGTTGACCCGACAGGGGCAGCCCTGCCGGATCCCACTAGCGAAAGGAATAGCAGAGGTGAGAAATGCTGAAGTACGAACACGAAAGAAGGAGTGAGAGTAAAGATTGGAAAGCGCCAAACGGAAGGAGGAAGGACAACCAAACTGGCGAAGAACAGTGAAGAGATATGAGTGGTTAATTGAATCAAAAAGCTTGACGCTGGTCGATATTGAAAATTGCGAGAGGTTCAGAGAGTCGGGAAGCAAGAGCGTATAAGTTACGAATGACAGTGATGTTAGAAGCGATTGAGCGAGAAGGAACAGTGTAGGTCTGATCAGGATGGATGATGCGCGAAAGAACTGGATTAAGGCGAAGAGCAAGAACTTTGGCAAAGATTTTCTAATCGGTATTTAGAATGGAAATAGGCCGCCAGTTTGTCAAGAGTCCAAGGTTGCCAGATTTTGGAATAAGGCGAAGTAGAGCAAAGGAAAAAGCTGATGAAGAAAAGGAAGAAGAAGAAAAAACGAAGTTAAAGCAGGCAACAAGAAGAGGAAGAAGAGTTGGAAGAAAAGCCTTATAAAAGGAAAGAGGAAGACCGTCTTCACCTGGTGAGGAACGATCATTAAGACTGAAAACAGAAGAACGAATTTCGGCTGGTGAGATTGGAGCACTGAGCGAAGAAAAGAAACATTGAGGGACTTGAGGAAGACCGTGAAGAAGTGGAGAGGAATCAGCTGGAAGCATCTGAGGAGGTTGAAAACGACCAGAAAAGTATGAATGAGTATGTTGGCAGATGAGGGAGGGGTCTGCCGTGGTAGATCCATCCGGAAGGGAAAGATAAGCGATGGTATTGTATTTAGTTCGATGTTCTTCAAGATGACGAAGACTCTGAAGGGGATCATCATGAAAGTGAAGAAGCGTGAACGTCAAGCGAGTCAGAGCAGATTTAGCTGATGATTGGAGGCGATGATGAAGTCGGGCTTGCAGGATTTCAAAGTTAGGATCGGTGTGCGAGGTAGACTGAAGAGAACGGCGGATTGAATCTATGTCCATAAGACGATTGGTGCGAACAGAAAAACAAAAGCGTTTAGCAAATGCAGTAATGGAATGCTTGGTGGAGAGCCACAGAGCTGCCGGGTCAACAGTGGAGGAAAGTTGATTGACTGATTGCGCAATAATGGAAGTGACATGAGAAATAAAAAGTTGGATCTTGCAGGCAGAAATCATCAAGGGTCCAAACCATTGGGTGAGGGACACCAGTGGAGGGAAGATGAAATTGTAGAACGACTGGACGATGGTCGGAGGAAACAGCTGGAGCATGTGAAACAGAAACAAGGGAAGAACGCAAAAAACTGGAAACATAAAATCGGTCCAAACGTGCAGCAGCGTTGGAGGATCCTGCAGGAGGAAACCAGGTGAAATCACGGGTCACAGGATGGAGAAGGCGAAATGCATCTTGGAGATCAAAATTAAAGACCAGTTGAGTGAGTTGCGAAACCAGAGAAGAGCGGAAATCTTGAGACCCATCACGATCGTAAAGGGGTTGCAGCGAACAGTTAAAGTCACCAGCCATGATCACAATTTCAGAAGAAGGAATCTCAGCGAGAATTGTAGTAACATGAAGAAAGAGGGATGTAGCTTCTGAATCACTTCGAGGAACGTGCAAATTTAACAAATGAAAACGGGTAGAAGGGAAGCGAAAAGAAAGGTATTGAAAAATCCCAAGCAGGCTCTGTGACTCAACAACGTCAGACAGAAACGGAAGAAAACGATTATGAATGCCAATTGCGGTGCCGGACCCCAAATGGGCACGGAAATTGTGAAAAAAGACAAAAGGCCAGCGTCGCCAGCGGGAAATGTCTGTCAAAGGAGAACAGTTTGTTTCCTGCAGGAGAATGATGTTAGCTTTAAGATAACGAATATCTTCGAAGACAAGAGCATTAGTTGCCGACGTAGCAAAGCTTCGGCAGTTGAAACTAACACAAATCAGTTGGGATATCATGAACAGGCTGTAGATGGTTTTCGAGTTCAGCTGAGAGCTTCTTCAACAGGTATGAAAGACGCCGCTGAAACTGGGCAGCATCAGGAGGAAGAGTTATATTTCTCAAAAATTCATCAAGTAATTGAAGTTGTTGAAGCATTTCAGGTAACCTATTTAACTTGGATTGAATACACGGGATTGTTAGCAATTTACGTTTTTTAGGGTGTTGAATTAGTTCAAGAAGTTCGGTGTATGTGAGCGGTTGCACTGGAACAGAACAATCTTTGAAAAGAGTTGAAAGTTTGGTTATGGTGGGAAAAGAAGAATCATCTTCAACATCCGAAGCAACCGATGCTGATTCACTTAAATCAGCAGCAACATCCATATCATCTTCAGTAGGGAGGCATGCGAATCTGTTTGTTGTACGAAGAGGAGAAGAAAAATTCTCCACGCCAGGTGAGGTTCCAGAGGAAGTGGCAGAAGATTTGGTCCGACAACGCCTTGAGCGTCGCGAACGCTTTGGAGAAGACTCCGCAGAATTTGCGCGTTTCCCGGAAGTTTTGGGTCCAGAGGAGCCCTCAGAAGAAGGAAGAGGTGGAAATGAGATGTCATCAATGACAGCAGATTTGAACAGTTCAGAAGCAGACGTTTGAATTTGCTGTAAAACGGGTGCCAATTTTTTGCACGGTGGTGGCGCTTGAGTGCTGGGCAATGAAGACGCAGAAGTTTTGAAAGAAAACAGCTGTTCGGAATTGAATGGTAAAGACGGTTCAGTGTTTGGCAATAACTGCGTAGTTGGTTTGAAAGAAAGCGCCTTCTCGGAGTTGAATGGTAATGGCAGTTCTGAAACAGGCAAAGACAACGAAATATCTGCAGTCATGGAAGGAGCAATCAGCAGAGATGGTGACGTGGTTGATATAGGAGCAACAGTTTGTTCAGTAGTAAGGGAGGAAGAAGTGGAAGATGGAGGTGCATCGGGAACCTTCGTCGAAGGGACAGCACCAGGTGCAGGTGTGCGGTGAGGGCACTCAGAAACCAGGTGTCCCTCAGCTCGGCACCGGAAGCACTGGACACCAGCAAATAAGTTGAAAACGTATGTTCGTGTGTCCGTAACAAGTTGCAGAGTTGTGGGGCGGTAAGAAATGGCTTGGTCAGTGGGGAAAATAACACGATATTGGCGACGACCCCCTTGCACAAAGTTGAAAGGAGAGTCTCTGGCAGCAGCTGGAAGAAATTTTGTCTCTCCCACTACTCGACCAAGAGTGCCGAGTGCAGCAACAAGTAAGTTGTCAGGAATAGCAGTAGGCACAGGAGATAATGTCACTGTGACCGGGCGCTGTGCAGAAGCAACAGGTTGCAAGTGAAAGGAGCCAATATCAATGCCTGTAGCAAGAACGGTGTCGGTGGCTTTTTGGTGAACAAAATGAACGACAACACCCCCTCCAATGCGAATAATTGAAACGATGCTTTCCTTGGGAACAACTTTAACCAAGGCCTCCAAATAGAGGGGGAGGGGAGTGTCACGAAGAGACGGAAAATACACACTTAATAACAAAGCTGAAGAAAGTTCTTTACCTGCTGGTGAGTCGTCAGAAATCCGAATCTTGAGAACTTTATCTTCTCTAGAAAATTCTGGTTGCATAGAAAGAGGTGCATGAGATTGGTTTGGACGAGCAGTCGCAGCATACGAACGTGGAGGAGTAGCAGCCATGGCAGCAGAACGTGACTCGGCACCCAGGATATGCAAATTAGGACGAAGAACATTCGATGCAGAAACATTAGGACGAAGCACATTAGAAGCAGAAACACAATTAGAAGTAGACAAATCCACACATGAAGAGGTCATAGTTGTCTCACAAGCGGTCGATGTAGCTAAAGAAAATCCAGCAGAGATAAAATCAGCAGACGAAACTTGGGAAGCAGCCATCATGGCCGCTAAGCCGAACAACACAACACTGTCTGCTGCAACTGCGTCACACAGAAGAAACACAAAATAACGTAAGAGAAGGCACTCACACTCACTTCAAGTGAGGCAAAACGGTGAAACCACAACGCAGTCAACACGAACCACTAACGCAGACGATAAATTCACAGGAAAAAAAACATTTTTTTTTACAGACGCAAAGGAAAGAAACGAACGGCTTGTCTTCATAAAGTATTTATTGCTCAAAATGTTAGGTATAAAAAACGCCTCTACAAAGTATGAACAAGTACAGAAAACAAGACAGTAACAAGATGTGGGAGATAACAAGGTATACGCAAGCATTTAAAAAAACAATAACAACAGTGTAAAGGGTGTGAAAAAGAGGGCGCTGAGAGGCTGCCCAGTTGAACAGCAGTAAAAATAAAAGTCTATTAGTCCGTTGATAGCAATAGTATTAAACTGTGTCTAAGAGTTCGCCGAAAACTAAACAAAAACAGACGGTAAAGCAGTACAAGTTCAAAGGTAAGCAATTTCAAAACAAAACGTTTATTCAGAAGAAAAAAAAAAAAAACTCAGTCAGTTGGGAAATCATGAACAGGCTGTTGATTGTTTTCGAGTTCAGCTGTGAGCAACTTCAGCATGTACCACAGACGATGCTGAAGCTGGGCATCTTCAGGGGGAACGGAAACGTTATATTTCTCAAAAATTCATCAAGCAATTGCAGTTGTTGAAGCATTTCAGGTAACCAATTTAACTTAGATTGAATACACGGGATTGTTAGCAATTTTTTACGTTTTTTAGGGCGTTGAATTAGTTCAAGAAGTTCAGTAAATGTGAGCGGTTGCATTGGAACAGAACAGTCTTTGAACAGAGCGGAAAGTTTGGGAATGGTGGGAAGAGAAGAATCATCTCCAACAACATCCGAAGCAATCGATGCTGATTCACTTAAATTAGCAGCAACATCCATATCATCATCAGTAGGGAGGCAAGCGAAACTGTTTGTTGTACGAAGTTGAGAAGAAAAATTTTCTACGCCAGGTGAGGTTCCAGAGGAAGTGGCAGAAGATTTGGTCCGAAAACGCCTAGTGCGACGCGAAGGCCTAGGAGAAGACTCGGCAGAATTTGGACGTTTCCCGGCAGTTTTGGGTCCAGAGGAGCCCACCGAAGTAGGAAGAGGTGGAAATGACATGTCAACAATGAGAGCAGATTTGAACAGTTCAGAAGCAGGTGTTTGCACTTGCGAAACAGGCTGTGAAACGGGAGGCAATTTGTTGCTTGGTGGTGGCGCGTGAGAGCTGGGCAATGATGACGCAGTAGTTTCGGAAGAAAGCGGCTGCCCGGAGTTGAATGGAAATGGCAGTTCAGTGTTTGGCAATAACTGCGTAGTTGTTTTGAAAGAAAGCGCCTGCTCGGAGTCGTATGGTAATGGCTGTTTAGTGCTTGGCAATAACTGCGTAGGAGTTTTGAAAGACAGCGGCTGCTCGGAGTTGAATGGCAGTGGCGGAACTGAAACAGGTGAAGACAACGAAATATCTGCAGTCATTGAAGGAGCAAGTAGCAGAGATGGTGACGTGGTTGACATTGGGGAAACAGTTTGTTCAGTAGTAAGGGCGGAGGAAGTGTATGATGGAGGTGTGTCGGGAACCTTCAACGAAGGGACAGCACCTTGCGCAAGTGTGCGCTGAGGGCACTCATATGCCAGGTGTCCCTCAGCTCTACACCGGAAACACTGGACACCAGCAAATAAGTTGAAAACGTATGTTCGTGTGTCCGTAACAAGTTGCAGAGATGTGGGGCGGTTAGAAATGGCTTGGTCAGTGGGGAAAATAACACGATATTGGCGACGTCCTCCTTGCACAAATTTGAATGGAGAGTCTCTGGCAGCAGCTGGGAGAAATTTAGTCTCTCCCACTACTCGACCAAGAGTGCCGAGTGCAGCAACAAGTAAGTTGTCAGGAATAGCAGTAGGCACAGGAGATAATGTCACTGTGACCGGGCGCTGTGCAGAAGCAACAGGTTGCAAGTGAAAAGAGCCAATATCAATGCCTGTAGCAAGAACGGTGTCGGTGGCTTTTTGGTGAACAAAATGAACGACAACACCCTCCAATGCGAATAATTGAAACGATGCTTTCCTTGGGAACAACTTTAACCAAGGCCTCCAAATAGAGGGGGAGGGGGTGTCACGAAGAGGCGGAAAATACACACTTAATAACAAAGCTGAGGAAAGTTCTTTACCTGCTGGTGAGTCGTCAGAAATCCGAATCTTGAGAACTTTATCTTCTCTAGAAAATTCTGGATGCATTGAAAGAGGTGCATGAGATTGGTTTGGACGAGCAGTCGCAGCATACGAGCGTGGAGGAGTAGCAGCCGTGGCAGCAGAACGTGACTCGGCATCCAGGATATGCAAATTAGGACGAAGAACATTCGATGCAGAAACATTAGGACGAAGCACATTAGAAGCAGAAACACAATTAGAAGTAGACAAATCCACACTTGGAGAGGTCATAGTTGTCTCACAAGCGGTCGATGTAGCTAAAGAAAATCCAGCAGAGATAAAATCAGCAGACGAAACTTGGGAAGCAGCCATCATGGCCGCTAAGCCGAACAACACAACACTGTCTGCTGCAACTGCGTCACACAGAAGAAACACAAAATAACGTAACAGAAGGCACACACACTCACTTCAAGTGAGGCAAAAAGGTGAAACCACAACGCAGTCAACACGAACCACTAACGCAGACGATAAATTCACAGGAAAAAAACATTTTTTTACAGACGCAAAGGAAAGAAACGAACGGCTTGTCTGTCCTCACGATAACCACAGAGGAACGTTCTGGTGGTCACGTAACCTGCTGCCATGGTGACGCAGCGAATTTCTTATGCATATGTTTTGTTGGTAAAGCTATCTCAGTTGTTTAAGGTGGACGTCAAGTAATTTTGCTTCCTATACTTCCAATGGAAAAACTTCTGTACACATTTTCTTCACAATTAATGCGTTTCCAAGGATGGAAATTTGAACAACGATTAAAATAGCTTCATTTTATAACTTGGAATACTTAATATTTTCTAAAACATAACCATAATTATGCAATCCAACATTTGTTTGTCTACTGACGTCATCAAAGTACAGGTCGCGCCATCTTTTTCTGGACAATTAATGCGTTCCCAAGGATGAAAATTTGAACATCGATTAAAATAGCTTCATTGTATAACTTGGAATACTTAATATTTTCTAAAACATAACCATAATTATGCAATCCAACATTTGTTTGTGACGTCATCAAAGTACAGGTCACGCCATCTTTTTTCTGGTTCCAACACCACCAAAGGGAAAGTTATTGATTTTTTTTATAATTATGGTTATGCTTTAGAAAATATTAAGTATCCGAAGTTATAATATGAAGTTATTTTAATTGATGTTCACATTTTCATCCTTGGGAACAAAATAATTGTGAAGGAAATGTGTACAAAAGTTTTTCCATTGGAAGTATAGGAAGCAAAATTACTTGACGTCCACCTTAATGGTTTACGGAAATGTTTTTCGGACCCCTTTTGTTTTCCTTAGTGGTAAATTTAGTAAGTGCAATAAGTTCCGACCTAACAAAAATTAACGACAGTAAAAAAAACTCTGAAATTTTCGAATAATAAGCCTGATTTGCTTAGACATGCAACAAAAATTGAAATTTATATGAATTTTCCAGTTTTTATTTCTTGTGATATACTTGGAGATCGGGCTGCAGGGCCCGAGAGCTACTCTGGAAATGAACGTTGCGAGACTAGAGGCGCAGCCCCTAGTAAAATAAAAAAAGAGGTTACCAACTCTTATGGTGATTCGAAAGTCATTACCGGTTTGAATAGTAGTCCTGTGTCAGGCAATTACTTGGTGTACATGCATTATTCAGATAAGAACAACGCATGACCGGAAAACCAGTATTGTCTAGTTGGTATAAATAGAAGCACGAGCTGCCGTGATTTATTGGAAAATTTTCTACTGTCAAAAGTATGGACGAGACATACACGATCCGAGTGCTGTTATGGTTTTTCATTAAGAAAAAGTTGAAAGCTGCAGTTGCAAGGAGAGAAATTTGTGCTATGGAAGCTGAAGGAGAGCAGTGTCTGAAAGAACGGGAAGATTTTGGTTTCAGGGATTTCAAAATGTGAACTGTAGCCTTGAAGACAACGCATGTGCTGGAAGACCATCGACAGTGAATTCTGAAGCTGTACGCCGAGTTGTAGAGTCCAATTCATGCACAAGCCCCAGACAACTGTCAAATGAGTTGCGAATACCTCAGCCCAAAATTGTTCGCCATCCGGACCATCTCGGTAAGTCGTACAGAAGCTTTTAACAAGTATCCCATGAACTGACTGCTGCCCAAACTCAGCGACGCGTGCATGTGTGTGTCGCCAGTTGCTGGAAAATCCTCAGAACGACCGTGTTTTAGTCGGAAATCTTCCAGAACGACCGTTTCTTTAGGCGGAAAATCCCCAGAGCGACCGTCTCCGGTCAACTACAGGAACTGCAGGGCTTTGAGCTAATGCCTCAACTTGATTATAGTCCTGATCTTGCGCTGTACTTGGAGTCCAAGACCTTTTCACCTCGAAACCAAAGGATTTTTTTGCAGGGGGATTCAAGACATTGCATTGTAGGACCGTCCAACAGGATGGACTCTATTTTGAATATTAAATCTTTACACCTATGCATTATACATGTTTTCATCACCTGCCAGAAAACGGCAATGACTTTCGAATTACCCTGGTATTTATATCAAAGAAGTCAACACTGATGCTACCACTAGACTTTCTCTTCCCATACATATATTTCACTTTTGGGATGTCGCATCTTGTGACCATAATATTTCTCTTGCCGAGACTGCGACTTGTTGGTCAAGTGCATGCTTCTGACCATTCGTCTGAGATTTCCTCGATTTCGGATCCCGTTGAGGCATGGATCTTGTGTTTGTCTAACGACACTTCATCTAACCTAAGCGGGTTAAACAACTGTTGGAGACTGTGATCGTCAGCATCGCTGCTGACAACAGATTTTCATAACTTTTAATGAAATCTATGAAAACGTAAGTACAAATAATAAGGATTACAAATGGTACTGACAATGGCCTGGGTAAAACATGAAGACCAAGTAAGAAAATGCCATAAAATGGAGTGAGCCACTCCATTGGTATGCTGAAACGAATTCATAAGCCAAACATCCGGAAGTGAATGTCATAAGAGTAAAGCACTCCAGTGGTGCGATGAACAGTTTATGAGAGAGAGGCAAAAAAGTTATTGTTTCAGTCCAATGGTGTGTTGATTCTTTTGCTCAATGGGAAGAACATCACAATCTAAGACGTACACGGTTGAGATAAACTGACAGCTACCCGGTCGATGTTAAGCAGGTGGAGTGAAACTTGGAGAGTTGAGATGTCTGGGGAGCTGCTGTGAGAAGGCTAGTTGAATGCAAGTGGTGATCATGGAGCGAAATTGAAGAATAAGCTGGTGAGGTGCGTAACGAAGTGAAGGAGTGGTGGTTCGATTTGGGCGATCCATTAAGAAGCTCCACAAATGCAACCACCCTCCTGATTTTACAAGGATCAAAATGAAGGCGCAGAGTGCTGGGCAAGAGGTGACGAGATCATAAGCAGGTGTGAAAATATAGTCTCCAAAAGAGTGATCGTAAGAACAGACTGAATTGGTGATTCGAAACATGAGACGGAGTAAAGGGATGATGCGGGAACATCGGAAGTATACATGGAAAACCGACCCAGTAACATTACATTAGGAACAAATGGACGTCGGAATAATCTGAAGAGAGTGAAGGTGGGTGTGAGAAAGGAGTTTGTCGTGAAGAAATAACCACCTGACACAAAGACAACACAATATGAATTTTACTCTGATGCAATTATAACACGGGCACAGCGAAACTGCGGTAAACAGGGAAAAAAGCTATTGCGAGTAAACATTTGAGACCTTCTCAGTCCAAGAATTTATAATCTAATAGCGTTTTCTTTGCGCTGAATTGATTGGACAGTAGCTAGCTCTAATATATATTTTTTACTTATGTTTCCAGGTTGAACACTTACGAAGTCTTGCTGCCTCTTGTTTTCTTTATCTTCCTAGAACATCAGATAATTGCACTTCTTCACTCTTTGTCATGTTCGGGAGCCAACTTGCTGTCATAATGTGTCCCATTATTGACTAATGTTTCTGACTAGCTCCAGTGTTTTGCCTAATCCATAACGGATCAGGATCCCTTGAATATAAAAATTTGTAATACCTTTTCATATTTTGCACAGACATAATTTATGATTTTTTCAAATATGTAATGTGCAGTGTACGATGAAAACACGAAATTCGCAATTCTATGTTTTTATAAATGACGATTATACAAGTGACAGAGTTCATTGCCGTGATGAAGCATTTTGCAGGACGTGAGTGTTTGCAATATTTGTAAACTAATCATTGATATTTATTTACGAATTTTCCAAAGCAATACAGGCAAAAAATTGTTATATTAAATTGTTTAAGCCCTAACTTGTGAATCAAAAAGGGACGACTGTTGAACGCAGGCAGCCATCAACAGAAAATGTGATTAACAAAATTGGAGAAGAGGAAAGGAGGAAAAAGAGATGTTTTTGGGAGAAAAGAAGAACACACCGAAAGAAAGCGTGTGATACAAGTTTTAGACAATCGGATATTCCACTAATAAGAGAAAGAATTTGGTGTAAAGAAGAGAAGAAATCACAACGATGTGTAGGAATAGGTGCAACAAGACAAATTAAATGATTTTGTTTGCTCGCTGAAAGTTTCTGGCCCAAGTGCTATATTCAGTGACGTAGAATGCTCAATATACAGAGGTGATCTGGACCCGTGAGAACGCAGAATTCCAGTTAGCTGGAAATACCAACTAAATCCGTGTGCTCAAAGTGAGGCAATGTTAAGAGAAAGCTTATGTTCAACAAAGCATACAGGGAATTTCAAAACGATATGGTTAAAGAACGCAAAAGAATGAGACAGCAAAATATAATAGCAGAAATATAGAGATATAGGCTGAAAAAAAAAGCGGTTTGATAAAAGCGGCAGACAGAAAGTGAAAACCAGCAGTAAAGAGAAAAATAAAATGAAGTGAGTAACAGGAAACTGAAAAGAAGAAAGAAAAAGGGAATGAAAATACCTAGCAAAAAAGATCCGTAAATGGTAAGTGCGCTACATGTGGATCCCAGAGAGAGAAGTATGCCAGCTCATTCAAGACACAAAGCTTCGAATCAGCGGTTAGTTTTCTTCGAAGTTGATCCACAAACGAGTGACGATGTGAGAAGAATTAATACGTACATTAAAAAAAATCCAAGCGATATTTTTTTTCAAAGGAAGTAGAAATGTACTCTTCAGTAACAAAGCTTTTTGTTACAATTTAAAGGAGATGTAGCTGTTTTGGGAAGAAATGGTAAAGAATTTTGTTGATAACTTGCTGCGCTGACTTCACAAACTGAAACTTGAAAAAGTGCTAAAATTTTATACAAAACGATATCGCATCTGCAGCAAAACTAAAGATTTGATAAAAAGAACTTGAATTCCTTAAGTACACTTAACTCAGGCTATGAAATGTTTCCTAGTTTGCAAAACCTTAAAAAGAAAAAGGTAACACAAATATGAAATGCTGCTACTTCTTATTTTTTAAAGAAATACTTGTATAGCTTTATAAAATCGAAGTGTACAAATATTATAACATAAAAGAAAATTTTCTTGATAATTTTTCTTTGGAAAAATTAGTAAAAGAAAATGTTGGAGCTCAGCTGCCCTCCTACGCGAACATATTGCAAGACGCATTTAACGCTTTTCCTCCTAGACCACTTACGGATTGTAATAATAATTTGCCTTTCGATCGGAATCGTTGAGGCGATGGTTTTAGTCAAGTAAAATTTCTCATTTTCTCCATCACAAACTCAACTATATTTTCCTTGCCCAATGGTACATGCTGTTTAGTGTTAAAACGTAAAGAAAGTAGAAGAATACACCTTCAACAGGTAACCATAACAGTTGGGACCTAATGCGTCGATCTTCCAAAGTCCTTTTGTTTTTTGTTCTAAGAAACTGAATCAACTTACGTAGTTGCACGTGATTCATTATTCAGTGATGACAGTTTTGACCTAGGACGTGTACAAAATATGCGCATTTAAAGGAATTCTAATGCGCTGACGCATGTGAAATCTCATTTTAGTTTTGACGAATATTTCATTTTTCTCTCTCTATTCTTGTTTACTTCAGACAACAAAATAAATTTGAATAAAATACATGTTTCAATTATACATTGATTTTCATGTGTTGCAAAAGAGCGCCAAATTGCGCAGAGAAGATATGAGAATTTAATTTGTAAACAAAATCGAAACATGGACGTAAATCCAATTTTTAGACTTGACTTCAAGGGAAAACATGCAATTCTTACTCATTAAACGTTTTTTTTTAAACGCAGCTTCCCTGCAATTCGCCCTTGATGGCGTTCCTAATTGTAAACAGTCGTATCAGAATAATACTACCACCCCTGGAATCCCAGTGTACCCTCCCAGGCGCGTCACAGAGTTCACGTGACAAGGTCGAGCACACGGAGATATAAGTAGCCGGCCAGGACAGATGAGCCATAGTGCGTTGCCTGAGCGCTATGGGCAGAGGTAGTGATTTGACGGACATTCAAAAAGGAATGATCATCGGCTACCTGCTCAGGGAGCCACATACTAGGTTCTGGTATGTGCCTCCCTTTACCGTAAAATTTTGGAACTGTGTTTTGTACAGATGGTACAGAATATCTAAGGATACCTTTAACGGGGTATTGTAGTAGATGACACGCTGAATGAAAACGACTATTACCTAGGTCGTCATAATGTTACGACTCGTCATCAATCGCTAAATTGTAAAATATATAAAAATGAATTTGGTACATCCTGTGAGGATCTCAGCGGACGAAAGGGCTCTATAAATATTGAAATATGATTTATGTATTTAATTGATGTATTATTCAAATTTGCCTAACAGGGGTGAATATAATTGTGTGTGTGTGTGTGTGTGTGTGCTCAAATAACGGCAGTGTAAGATATATTGTATAAGAACGGACAATTTATTCTTACAAAACACTGCTGGCCATTTTGTGAAACTTTTCCCAAAAGACGCCATGTTTGTTCGAACTGTTTAAAAGAGTCGTTGTTAAATGCAATAGTGATGTTCTGTATGCTTTCTTACATGATTAGAGGAGGAACCAAAGTGACATTTGTTGCGAGTGCCAAAGAATGCGACCCCCAAACGTTTGAAGGGCTTGCTAGGAGAGGGAAGACAAGGTCATTCGAAACTGCTCTGAGAAACGAAGGGACGTTCTTCCTGTAATCCATGGGATATAACCTATAAATTTGCAAATATGTACATAAAACTAACTTGTATCAGCAGTAATTAAAATAAATCATTGACGATCATCCTGGTTGATTTCTAAAACTATTTAAAATAAGGGCCGTCATCCTAAAGGATAAAACGAACCGAAAATCTTGGGCCTACCAGGAGAAATGCATTCCTGGAAGAAAGAGCCAGCTGCATCACACCTCCATTCATGAAAGTACTGGAAATGTTCTCAATAATATTCTGATATATTTAGGTTGCAGCATTAACGCTATTTGCTGATTTGTTTAATTTACGTTAACTTCTAACTTCACTATACTTAAAGCTTAGTGTTTAGCTTAAGAGCTTGTAGACTTAATTCATTACTTTCCCGGATCAATCTGAATGGGTTGTAGCAGAAAGTGTTACCTAGTCATATGCAAATAGCACTTCAATATCACAGCCAAGCTTCAGTGATAACATAGGCCTACGTATGAATAATCAAACCACTTTATTTATTAGACCTTCAAGCTCATCACGTTGGTCAGCAACAAATCGTTCGTAACACAAGATACATTCAACAATACTTATCGATGATGTTTCACATTATGCAATCTCTCAATGCAAAATGCTGTTACAAGATTATCTCGTTCTCTGCTTGCCTCAACATTACGTATGATAAACAAATTACACATGAAATCAATCAACTGCTCCTCAATTTTTCATCTTAGATTGTATTGGGGTTTATCAAAATGTAGGAAACCCTTACTGTTTGTGGAGAATATTTTATTAATAAGTTGTAAGCTCATTACGGGATTTAAGAACAGAAGTAGTTCGACTTGGAGTAGATTTATAGAAATCATGCACAAACTGGAATTTGGGACCATTCTTCCTGTAAAATATATCCCAACAGTGCCAGTGATGTCATCATCATAATCATCATCATCAACAGCCATTATCAATCCACGGCTGGATTAAGATCTCCCCAAGTATCTTCCACAACGGTCTATCTTGTACCAGTCTCCTTTCTTTATCTTGTGCCAGTCTCCTTTATTTATCTTGTGCCAGTCTCCAGTCTTTTATAACATTTAATCATTTACTAATTTAAATTTTATTGACACCACTTATTTATTTCGATAAAACTATCATAAATATTTAAAAATAAAAGGTTTTAGGTTAAATAACGACAACAAAGGAACATAAACTGAAATCCACTTCTCATCCACTACAAAATCTAAATTTTTTTGGGTCCAATAAAAATTTACATAAAATTTGTAATAATTATTTTATATTGCTTTTTCGTGCAGATCTTTCACATAAACTTAGTGCGGGGAAGCCTGACAAGGAAGAACCACCCGGGACATGTTTTGTACAATTAATTTAGAATCACTCCTTTAGGGAGTACTAAAAAGAATCCCATATTTAAGTAATTCTTTAAAAAAGGGAATAAATAAAAACGAAACGAAAAATAATTTAAAAAGATAGCAAAGATTTGAAGAAAAAATTGCTACAGGAAATTTAAAGATTCTCAACATAAAAGTTTGCCTTTGGATCCTATTTTAAAATTCAAGTTCTATATTATTTAAAGTTTTATATTATTCTATTTGTATTATTTTATTCTATTGAGAACATTATTTCTTTTTCTGTAAACTATTGGTTTTAATGATATTCATTTCTTAAATATCTTATTTACTCCATATCTTCCAGTCCCAAATTTTAATAATCGTCGAAAATCACATTTAAGTGCTAGTTGTATTTGTTCTGCATTTCGATATTTTTGGTTGTAAGATATTAAGTTTCTATTTTTCCAAAGTTTATATTTTGTTATGGCTATTAAATAGTGAATTGCATTATTTTATAAATTACTGTATTTTAACGGTACATGATATAGAACTAACAATATTCATAAAGCTGTCTATGTACGATATACTAAAACACGTTTTCAAATTGCAAATTAAAACCACTTTATTTACAAGTTAAAAACAGGTTAAAAGACGCTAGATCTTTCAAGGCCTCATTGCCCCATCCTCAAGCTAAGTGCCACGAGTCACAAAGAAGCAACCAGTATATATTGAATACAAAACCCACAATGCACCCAGCCACAAGTACAAGTGAAGCCATTTAGAGTAAATTAAAGTTCAATAGGTAAAATATTATGCTAATTCTTCTTCTTCAAATTGCTGAGTGTTATGAGTAATAAACCGTTTCCACTGTCAAGGGACAAAAGCTGGAAGCTCAGAATTACAACATGTTGCTCCATACTTAATAATAAAAAGGCTTCCCGAAAGAAATATTGTACGCTTGTTAACATTAGAAGCAACAACTTTGGAATTCATCCAATCCGGGGAAAACTCATCCTGGCTGAGTGTAGTAGTTAAAGCTGTAGTTGTGGATTCCGTTCTAAACACGTTTTCAAATTGCAAATTAAAAAATACTTTATTTACAAATTAAAAACAGGTTAAAAGACGCTAGATCTTTCAAAGCCCCATGGCCCCATCCTCAGGATAAATGCCACGAGTTACAAAGATGCAACCAGTATATATTGAATGACATAACCCATAATGCACCTTGCACAAGCACAAGTGATGCCATTTAAAGTAAATTAAAGTTCAAAAATTAAACATTTTATGCTGATTCTTCTTTATCAAATTGCTGGGTATCATGAGTAATGAACCGTTTCCACTGTCGAGGAACAAACGCTGGAAGCTCAGACTTCCAGCATGTTGCTCCAAACTTAATAATAAATAGGCTTCCCGAAAGAAAAATTGTAAAATTAGAAGCAATAACTTGTTAAAATTAGAATTAATAACTTTGGAATTCATGATATAGAATTTGATTATTATTTAAATTTTCTGTTCAATTTAAGTAATTCTTTAATATATTTTTGCAAAGTTGCATTCTACAAAGATGTGCTCAATAGTTCCTAAAAGTCCACTATATCTACGGTATGAGTCATTTGACAAATGCATTTTATGCAGCCACTTAAGATTTGGAACGATGTTATTTGAAATTTCAAAATTTAAACCGCGATTGTATGTTCCCAAATTTATTTGTGTTTGTTGTTTCTAAATAGATTTTACAAGTGGTGTGTTCAGCATAGTTTCTAATTTTGTTTGATTTTTTTAAATTTAGTTCTTTGTTATTACATTGATGTTAGCAGTCAGAGATGTGTGAATTGCAGCATGGCCATAAATATTGATACGAAGGAGCTTCCGACGAACTCTTATGAGAGAAACGGGATCATTCCAACTGGTACTCAACTGTACTGCTATTTGCAGTGTTGCGGTCTTGTGGTTCTATTGTACACGCAGTGCCAACGTTCGGCTATCCCTATCTGATATCTTCTTGATAGTGTCCACAGCTTACACATTTGGAGGTAACGCCGTGCCCTTTTTTGGTACGCAGTCATAAACTTCGTTACAGTTCTAGCAAGTTAGATCAATAAGACAAAAAGGCCATCTTATGCACGATAAAATCTTTACTAGTTAAAAACACGTATGTTAAAAACACACAATGAACATTAGATCTTTCGAATTGGCCATCAATGATCTTGGCCTCATTCCAAAACGGAAAATGAGTGCTGCTTAGGCATAATCTTGACTAAGCTATAGTAGCAGAACACGACTTCACGTTATACTTATGTTCAGTAATAATGCAACCAAGATTGCGGGACGTAGAACCCACATAAATCAAATTTTGTTTTCCTGGTTCAAGGGCCTTTAGAGGAATGGAATACACCCCATAACAGGATCCCAAAGGCGTGGTATCCCTGTCGGCTTTGATAATAGACAAAATATTGTTGGCCTTAACACCAAAACCAACTCCGTGTTTTTTACAGTTATTCTTTAAAACATTGTTAACACATGGGATGTACTGTAAAGAAGTGACATACCTAGTAGAACAGTTCTAGTTATTGAACCTGCTGCATGACGCTCATCAATGATCATGCATTTTTTGATGTCGTTAAGATCTGACATTGTGGACAGTTACACCTGAACAGCTGTTTAACCTTCGACTGTGGCACTACTGCGTGATAGGCGACATTGTTCTTCACACTTTCATACCTCTCGTCGTGGGTGACGTCGTTCCTGCAATTTCCATATGGCTCATTGCGTTTATTCCAGTCGAAGACAGTGTTTCCATTATTTTGGTAAACCACTGTATAGTTGGATTTTTTTACTTGGCACCTGATGATAATGGACTCGCCTATTTTTGGGGGTGCAAACATTTTGGGTGCGATGTGTCGAAACATCTCTCTCCCCACCCACTGCATTGTTGTCTCCCCCATTGTCTCACATTGCTTGCTGGGGACATAATTGCTGGGGAGAGAGATATCACTGTTCCCTTACGAAGGATCACTTAAGAGACAAAGAAGCCCCCTTCCCCTTTTCAGATCAAACAATGCTTACTGCCACGTTCTCCACAAGAATTCCACCCTAGGGTGAGATTACTGCGGAACCCTCCGCCTGCTCCCTTCTTGCTGCAAATTACATGTTTTTAGACCCTGGAAGTGCTTGCTACACCCCAAAAATCAGGCCATTCCATTATCGTCAAGTGCCAAGAAAAACAAAATCCGCTATACATCTTACATTGCTCTTCCAGGATTGCACTCTGAGCTCTTATCTCAGAAGTCTTTATTTAAGTTGCTTCAAATTCATCCGGCAAAACAGTGGGGTATTATGTTCAAAAATTCTTAAACGAGAAGAAATCGAATTTAAGTAAGACCACAGGAATTTAAAAAGGAGGTTAAATCAGAGATACACGTTCTAATGTCAAAAGAAAGCACTAGATATACAAGGAACAAATTTAGGCTAATTTTTTCTTCTTCGAATCTCAAATAACTGGAATTTGAATTGCTACGTATTATGTATCCTCCTTTGACTCTATTGGAAGATTCAAGACCTTCTTCCTATAATCAGTACGAGTACCCACGCTCAATTTAAGTTCGAAAAAAGACTGAAATAAATGAGTACATATGCTAAAGAAGAGGATGCAAAGTAATTAAAATGATGTTCATCGTTTTTTCTTCTGCACATCTTTAAATCCGAGTTCATCAGAGAGATAAAATTTTTTTCTCATCTGTCTGCCCCAAGGTTGCAAACTCTGACGTCAGGACTTTCTTGCATATTTCATGGGTCATTTACAAAGATCTTGATTAAAACCTAACCGGAAGTCTGTGAGGAAATCATGCAGAAAAGAAGTGGATGAAAGAGAAAGAATATGAGTGATAAGAAACTACGAAAAGATTCGTGTAATCATTAGCTATGAAGAGATTTTGCTCATTGCAACCTACAGAAATTATTACAGCATCTATTCTTAGCTCGGCAGAAATTTCTCTCGATCAATACGAGCCTCGGGACAATAGTGAAAGGGGGGAAAGCGTAAGAAAATAATAATAAAAAAACTGAAAGTCTTCTTTTTGCTATAGAGAAGTCAAGATTTTGTTCTGTATTTCTGAACCACATGAAACATATCAGTTTATGATGGAATAAACGGCAGTGAAAGAATGCTGTACTCAACTTTTTATTCGATAAAGCAGTTTTTCTCCTCCAAACATCTAGAAATGTCGTAATGACGCGGAATGTGAGGACTTTGTTCCGCAAAAGGAGGTCTGTTTCTCCACAGGGAAGCCCGTGAAAACAATCGATATAAAAGATATTTTACCTTTCGGTTTTTTCATTCGTTGCATTTAATTAAAAGAAATTGAGAATTACATTTTACCTACAGGGCATGATTTATGCTTAGCCCAGCAGTATGTTTATGTATACATGATTTAGGGCCCCACATTTTAGGATCCCCAGAGTCACAATACAAAAAACAAAACAAAAACTGATTTTTGTGGAGTCCATTTAAATTCAATGTGAGTAATGGATAAGGCCTGGAAAATCGCAGTGTTTTTCATCTGAAACTTGCAGATGAAATATAAATGTGCTATATTCCTACATATACTATATACCTCTTTAGAGAGATCTTGCATTGCTAAGACACTTTGTAGAAGTGTTAAGTATTTCATATTGTAAAGTATCATATTTTAAAATTGCTTGGGTCAAAATTAAATGAATTAATGAGCTGAATAATGTACTTCAATGAGTGTGAGAATTATCCAGTTACGCATGTTGGCTCAAATCTAAATATCATTTCTCTGTTAATAAAATTATTCTACTATAATATTGAACACATCACAGGTGATTAATAAGCTACATAGAAGTTCACCTTGACTCTAAAAATCAGTCTGTACCAAGCCTAAATAATGTTTATCGCTTAAAAATAAAATTAAAAGGGATAAATAACTTTACGCCTGTTGATATTTGAATTATTACATAATTATGTGCAAAAATAGCAATACTAAGTTCAATAAGTAGGAACTTTACACCAATTTTACTCAAAATAGTATAGCTATACTAATAATCCGAATTTTTTTGGCGTAGAATGGAAATAAAACTTTCCAAGCTTTTGATGTAGTATCGGCTCCAGGCGATACTATTATACATCGGAATGACCAAACGTTCGTTTGGAATTAGAATCAGCGAACATAAAAAGGATACAAAAGACGAAAAAATAACCGAAGTCCTGAAAAACTGACTTTTTCTTAACGCGAAATTGCTACTCATACGAGACGAAACGCCAAAAACCCAATGGATGATGAGGCTCGGACGCACAGAAATCCGGGAAACGGACCACAGAAGTGCACGACTGCACGGGATGATAGACACCTCTACCGAATGGCAGTGGCCGATCGCACAGTGACATCCATGGTGTTAGCGCAGCAGTGGAGCACTATCACAGATCAGGCTTTGCTCTTCAACGCAGTTCGACGTCGTCTTCTTAACAGAGGACGTCGAACTGTGTCGAAGGTTCAAAGGAATACGCAACCCATTGCTGCGTATTCCTTTCTCCCTCAACCACAGACGCCTTAGGCTCCAATGTGGTCTCGAATATTGGTTCGCTGATTGGCAACAATTCGTGTTTTCTGGGGAGCCATGATTCAAATTGATGTGCCAGGATGGTCGCATGTATTCGAAGACATCGTGGTGAACGGCAGAGTGCCTTTTGCAGCGTCATACCGACACAATGCCAAACGTCATGGTTATGGGCGTCATTTGGTTCAATTCGCGATTTCGCCTGATCCGAATTGAGGGAACACCAAACAGTTAGCGATACATCAGGGATCCTTTAGAGGCAGAGGTGATACTGCATCTTGTCTGCGATAGATCCAGTTTCGAGAAAACATTTCACTAATCTGGAGAATCGACTGCTGATTGACTCCAGCAGCCAGATATATGTTATCCGAAACTTAATAGCAAACTTAATGTTCCTAAATGAAAACGCTTTACACCTGAGAAAAAAGCTTTTCACTTCTTCTATAAACAGAGCTACACTGATGACGTCCTGTACGTGTCAAACTGTAGGCAGCGTGCCCGATTGTTTCCTGGCGCCATCTAGTGGCACAGAAAACAATTAAAACTGTTTACAAACAATATACATAAACTTTAACTTCGGTTTTCGAGAATTTTCGATGACAACTAATTCTGAAACTAATCGTCCTTAGAAAAAGAAGAATGGGAGCGAGAACTAATTCATTCATTTTTCAATTAGGAATTATGTCGATCCATTCGTAATGCCTTCCGTGGCGTTATTGGCTCTAGTCACGTATGCATACGTGTATGTGCTCTTGTGTTTGCACACCTATGTTGGCATATACAGTATGTATGACCAGCTATTTGAGTTACGTGGCACAAGAGCTTCAGTGGTACAAAGAGTAGAAAGCAGTACTGTTTCTCACGAAACGAGAAAGAAGTATACAGCATCTGAATGCAACATAATAATACATACAAGCGAAATTCAAAAACACGACATGTAACGCAGTAAATACTAAAACAGAAACGACGGACTGTACAAAGTGATGAACACCGATTCAATACACAAAAGACAGTACAAAACATGCATGGCGCCGATAATTTGAAAGGCGACCCAAGATTTCGCAGTCGTTAATAAAAGAAGAAAACTAGCGCGTTCACTACAAAAAACAACACTTCTACCGCAAAATATGAACAGCAAGCAAATGTAATTTACGCATCCCACGGACAGTCACCGCTACTTGCGTAGCGGTGACTAAGAGGGCAATGATTAGTACTGAGACGTGCAGGTGTCGCCTTGGTGGGCGAGTGTTTTGAGGCTCTAAATTTTGCCTATTACCCAGATGTGGATCCGGGTTCGAATGCCGAATGTGGTGTGTTTGTCTAATAACGCTGGGTGTGTCCATTTTCTAGAATACGTGTCTGTAACTTAGAAACGGGGGATTGCATAAAGCTCTGTGAGTCACCCTCATTCCACCTCATTTTCAAACCACCAGTCCTCAACACTCCATGCAGTGTAGCAGTGAGCTTTATCGTATTGGAAGAGACAACGCTCATTTGCATAATACTGCCAGATTTTTGGTAGGTCAGAATTCCCCAGTACGTCATGAAATATTTCACAGTTCACGGTTTCTGGTATGATAACCAACAGGCCGAGTCCCGTCCACAAAAAACAGCTCCATGCCATGATGGAGTCGCCGTTGAGGGTAACAGTTGGGAGAACACAGTCCGACAAAATTCGTTTGCCTTCCACTCACCGATTCCAGACATGCCCACCAGATTGGAAGAGTAAAACGCGTGACTCATTACTCCAAAGAACAGCTTTCCAGCCGCTCACAGTGCTGGAACAAGGAAAGATACACCACTCTAAATGCTGCATCGCATTCACGATTGTGATGTGTGGCTGGTGTGCTGGGGCTTTACCGTAATATTTCCTACGGTATAACTCTCTGTGGTAGTTATGATACTAACCGAGCCATTACAAGGATTTCATGCTTTAGCAGCAATGGAAACAGCAGGGGAAGAACGGGATATCGTAAAATTTCTTATAATGGCTCGGTTAGTACCATAACTAACTCTCTGCGGTAGTTATGGTACTAACCGAGCCATTACAAGCATTTATTGCTTCAGCAGCAATAGAAACGGCAGAGGACGAACGGGATATCTTAACATTTCTTATAATAGCTCGGTTAGTACCATAATTAACTCTCTGCGGTAGTTATGGTACTAACCGAGCCATTACAAGGATTTCTTGCTTCAGCAGCAATGGGAACGGCAGGGGAAGAACGGGATATCGTAACATTTCTTATAATGGCTCGGTTAGTAGCATAATTAACTATCTGCGGTAGTTATGGTACTAACCGAGCCATTACAAGCATTTCTTGCTTCAGCTGCAATGGAAACGGCAGGGGAAGAACGGGATATCGTAACATTTCTTATGATGGCTCGGTTAGTACCATAACTAACTCTCTGCGGTAGTTATGGTACTAACCAAGCCATTACAAGTATTTCTTGCTTCAGCAGCAATGGCAACGGCAGGGGAAGAACGGGATATCTTAACATTTCTTACAATGGTACTTCTGTCATGTTCAGTCCGTTTGTGCGGCCTTTCTGAACCTTTTTATTATTGTGTTCTAGTTGCACAGTCCTGCTTCCCTCTCTTCACGATGTCACTTACAGTCGATTTTGTAACGTTTAGTTTAACTTCAATGCTCCGTATGGAAACGTTACTCTTATCACCAATAAACAATGGAAATCCGGAAGTTCACGTCCACGCGGCGTATCCGCTTCGAAGTTACTGATAACATGACAGAACCTCTCAGCTTTACACACGTACCTTCCTATTCACAGCGCTCTTTCATGCCGAACCGTTCTTTGAACTTATGGACATGTTTCATAGTGTACGAATATTTTTGATAACATAGTGTAAGTGGAAGTACAGAGTGGAAAATCAAGTCTTTTTCAGTACAACAAAAAAACAACAAAAGTGCGCCTATTCCTGTATCATTATACACTATACTGACAAAAGTCACCGGACACCTTGAAGAGGAACACAACATAGCATTTATTGACATATACACTTCTGGGCAATTGCTAAGGACGGATAATAAACGGCTATATAGCGCATAAAAAGTAAGTGTGGTTGGATGCCAAGTGAAATAAAATAATGTCAGAATGCCAGGACATTACAAGAAAGACAATTTATTGTGCCATCCAATAAATCCAGAAGGCTTTGGAACGTGTTCA
Organism: Macrothele yani; assembly: GCA_039090855.1. Classification (NCBI taxonomy): domain Eukaryota; kingdom Metazoa; phylum Arthropoda; class Arachnida; order Araneae; family Macrothelidae; genus Macrothele; species Macrothele yani. The sequence goes on along the minus strand of CM077024.1, from coordinate 158,775,504 downwards.
AGGGACAAACAGGCCATTTTGTGCAAAATACGTAAGCGTGAAAAAAATGCAATTACCGTCCGCACGCCTTCCGGCGTAAGATGTCAATACGGGATATGGCCACCATGGAGAGCGATGCAAGATTCCACACGTCGTGTCATGCTTTGCACAACATTATCAAGCAGCTGTTGGGGTAATTTATCCCATTCCTCTGTCAGTGCACGGATGAGGGTGTCCTTGTTTATTGGAGGGCATTGGCGACCAGCAAGACTCCTTCCCAAAGCATCCCACACATTTTCAATGGGATTCAGATCTGGAGAACGTGCTGGCTATACGACGCGTTGAATATCGTCGCTCTCAAGACACTCCTGGACAGTGACTGCTCGATGACATGTTGCGTTGTCGTCCATGAAAATGAATCTATCACCGACAGCACCACGGAACATGCGAACATGAGGTAGCAGAACATCATTAATGTATCGTTGGCCAGTCATAGTCCCAGTTGGAAGCACATAGAGGGACGCACGGCCATTGATCATGATGCCAGCCCATACCATGACACTACATGTCGGATATCGGTCCCTTTCCTGTATGTTTGCTGTACAATATGCAGCATCACTATCACGCCAGATCAGTTGTCGTCGACAATCAGACGATAGACTGTATCTACTCTCATCTGAGAAGAGGACAGCAGACCAGTCGTTATCAGTCCAATTGCGATGTTGATGGCACCATTGCAAACGGGCGGTACGGTGACGTCTGGACAATGGGATGCACACAACAGGACGGCGGGCGTATAGTCCTCCTTCATGCAAGCGTCTGGCGACAGTTTTTCGGGAGATCCGCTTGCCAGTAGCAGCCATAAATTGATTTGCTACCTCACTAGCTGTGCTGCGCCGGTGTCTTTTTGTTGATAGCCTATGTGCCGATCTTCTGCAGGTGTCGTACTGCGAACACGACCTCCCCCGTGACGTTTGCTACACTCTCCATTTGTTTGAAATGATTTCCAAAGCCTTGAAACAACACTGTGGCTGACGTCGAACTCCCTGGCAACATCTGTTATTTTTCGCCCTTCTTCAATCTTGCCAATAATACGGTCACGCGTAAAATCATCTAGGTGATGTCGGGAAAACATACTGAAAATTGCAAGTTCGTCAATTGATTCTTTCCCTTTCAACTTTGCGTTTGAAAAACAACGGTCAATGCGCATCAAATCCTTTATATCTCTTATCAGCGCTATGACGTCACGAACAAGTTCGGCAATCCAAAATTTGTATACGCACAACACGTCTTACTGTATCCCGCACTTATGCTAATTTCCACATTTTCCTGCCTTCCATTTTGTGGTTGCTATCGTTGCTATTGTCATCCGTCTTTAGCAGTTGCCCGGCAGTGTATTATTACGGTGTCGGTCCACCTTTGGCCTTATTTGGATGCACTGACCCTTCGAGACATGCTTTCGGCAAGGTTTTGGAACGCAGCGATAGGTATGCGCTTCCATTCAGCACATTATGCTGCCGCTAACTGTTGCTTATTAGTAGGCCTTGGTTCCAAACTTCTTATGCGGCTCTCTAATTCATCCCATAGGTGCTCGATGGGATTAATATCAGAGATTTGTGCTGGCCAGTCCACATAAGATACGGAATCATCGTCAAACCACGCCGTAACAGTTTTACTTTATGAATCCCTGCTGTTACCAACAAGGCGCGGTTCCATAGCATTGCCACAGAGTTAGTAGGGCATAATTGTTCAGAATATCGACCTAGACGAGCTGGTTAACAGGTTTGTCCACGATAATCAATGAGCTGGGACAATGCCCCAAAAAACACCCCGACCCGAGTACACTGCCAGCTCCAAACTTGACCGTAGGAACAGTACACTGGGGTAAATAGCGTTCCCCTGGCTGCCGCCATACCCACACACGGCTATGAATCTCATGGATCGTGTATCTGGATGTTTCAGTAAATAGGACACGTTTCTATTGATCTACGGTCCGCGATAAATGTTATTTGCACCATGCTAAATCGACGAGTAGCATTCCGAGTGGAGATGAAAGGCTTATGAGCAGCCACACGACCACGGCAACCCATGGAACGAAGTTCTCTGCGAATGGTACGTGTAAATACCGAGGCTCCAGCATTTTTACTCACCTGTGCACTGAGGTCGTGTGCAATACTCCGTCGATTATCTGTAACGACTTTCTTGGGGCTTTGACGTCCTCTATCACTGATTTTCTTTGGTCTGCCGGTACGTTTTACTGATTCAGGCACGCCATGTGCCTTCCACTTATTCAGTACATCCAAAACAGTTGACTTGTGTATTTTTAAAAGCCTCTCGGTTTCTCTTATGGAGAACCCACTAATATAACACCCAACAATCTTTCCTTTCTCAAAGTCAGTTCTTTTCCGCTGCTACATTTTCACTGAACCTCACAGTGCGATATGATCGCGGTCAGCTGCAGTCTTGTTTTTATACCGTTTGCAGCTGTACCGCGCATCTTGACAACGCACTGGACCCGTTCAATTTGTTTTTAAGGTGTGTCCGGTGTCTTTTGTCAATATAGTGTATGTTCGTGTTGTCACGAAAATAAACAGTTTACCGGTATTGCATAGCATCGTTCTATAAGTTGAAATTGGTATTTCGCAGTAACCTCATAGTAGCGCTCTCACATGTGTTGATTTTGTATAATGACACTGACGGACCACATTCAGAAGCTACAACAATTCAAACAATTCCAAAGTCTAAATGTAAAATTTCTTCTTATATTTCTTACGCTTTGTATTATCTTCAAATAATTCATCATCATCATCATCATTGTCAACCATTATCAATCCACTGCTGGACGAAGGTCTCCTAAATTTCCTCCACAACGATCTGTCTTGTGCCAGTCTCCTCCATGTCACTCCCGCATACTTTCGAATTTCATCCACCCATCTTCCATGTGGTCTTCTTCTGGGTCTTTTCCTGTCCCTTGGAATCCAATCTAAAATTTCGGCTGTCCATCGATGGTCTGTTCTTCTGGCAGTATGTCCAGCCCATTGCCATTTCAGGGATTTAACTCTGATCATGATGTCTTCCACTCTTGTCATTTTTCGGATCCACGTGTTCCTGTTCTTATCTCTCCTGGTTACACTAAGCATGCACCTCGCTATGCTACTTTGAGTTGTCTGCAGCCTTTGTATGTCTCTTTTAGCTAAGGTCCACGTCTCTGCACCATACGTAAGCACTGGAAGGATGCATTGATCAAACACTTTTCTTTTAAGACATAATGGCATATTGCTCTTGAAAATTATGCTGTTTCTTCCAAAAGCTCTCCAGGCAAGTTTTGTACGCCGATTAATTTCTTCACCAATGTGACCCTCACTTGATATCTGCTGTCCAAGATAAACGTACGAGTCTGTTATCTCCAGCTTTTCTCCATCAATCGATAAATCTTCATTTCTTGTAAAAGCATTAAACATCACTTTTGTCTTCTGAAAGTTCATTTTTAATCCCACTTCTTTACTCTTGTCAGCAAGTTCCTGCATCATACTCTGCAGCTCTGATGGGCTAGTTGCAAAAATGACTACGTCATCAGCAAAACGAAGGTGGGTTAGATAATCTCCATTAATCTTTATGCCTTTGTTTTCCGAGTTCAGTGATTGAAATACATTTTCCAATGTGGCATTAAAGAGCTTCGGAGATATGGTGTCACCTTGTCTTACTCTTTTTCCAATTTTTATGTGTGTTGTATTTTCAAATAGCAGAATCTTTGCACTTGCATTTTCATAGATGTTAATAATAATATTAATGTATGCATCTTCAATACCGCAGGATTTGAGAGCCATTGCAACTGCTGATGGTTTCACCGAATCAAAGGCTTTTTCATAATCGATAAAAGCCATGCAGAATGGAAGTTCTTTTTTTTTTTTTTTTTTTTTTTTTTTTTTGATTGGAGGTTTAACGACCACCGTGAGCAACTCAATGGGCTATAAGCAGTCGCCCGTCCCTAATTTAGGGTCACTGGTTCCAGGGAAGGGAGAGAGCCAGTGCCGTAAGACAAACACAACATCCATGCCTCACCGGGATTCGAAACCGGACCACTTTCGGACTAATGATCAGAGGCCAACGCCTTAGACCACTGCGCCACCGGGGCGGCAAATGGAAGTTCATATTCTCTCGCTCTTTCAATTAGTTCTCTCAGTACGTGGATATGATCTATTGTGCTGTAGCCACTCCTGAATCCAGCTTGTTCTCTCGGTTGAGCCATGTCCAGTGTTACCTTCAAGCGGTGTGAAAGAACTTTAGTGAAGATTTTATAAACCAATGATAGGAGGCTGATAGGTCTGTAGTTCCTGAGATCCTCAATGTCACCTTTTTTATGTAACAAGATCATTGTAGCGTTGTTCCAATCCTCAGGAATTTTCCCTTCATTAAGGCATCGAGTAAAAATTTGGGCGAGTACTGTTTCGATTTCTCCACTTGCTTCTTGTATGATGTCTACAGTAATTCCATCTTCTCCTGGAGCTTTTCCCAGCTTCATGTTCTTGATTGCATGTGCAACTTCTGCTGGAAGGACTGGAAGAACTCTGGTACCTTTCATGATGCCTGGAGTACATGTATCATCCCTTTCATATAATTTGGAGTAGAAATCTTTCACTCTTGTCAAAATTTCGCCTCTATTTCTTGTTACAGAACCATCTTCTTTTCTCAGTGCCATAATCTGATTTTTTCCCTTACTGAGATGTCCCTTTGCTATCTTTAGGCTTTGGTTGTTTTCAATTGCTTTCCTTACTAGTTCACAGTTGAATTTCCTTACGTCTTCAGTGATACTTTTTCGTACTGTCTTGCATAGCTCTATATATTCCACTTTGGAAGTCACATCTTCTTTAGTTGTACTCATCACTCTTCCTTTTTGCATCAACATTTTGGTTTTTCCTGATAATTTGTTCACATGCAATTTGTTCTTAGACCCAGCTAATTTTGTTGCTGTTTCCATAAGAGCTTTTGTTACTTTTCTGTTAACTTCAGAAATATCCTCTTCTTCCGATGGTAGGCCTTCTAAAGCAGAGAATCTGTTCTTCAGTTCCATATTTGAAGGTATTATGGTGTTTTTTAAGGTTGGTTATGTCAATACATTTTGTTTGTCTTATGAGCTTGCTACGTTCGAGTTTAGTGTTGAGGTGCATCTTACATCTCACCAATCTATGGTCACTGCCTGTGTTGAACTTGTTTAGCACACTGCAGTCTTCTATGACGAATTTTTTGTTACACATAATAAAATCAATTTCACTTGTCGTCCCATTTGGATGTCTCCATGTCCATTTCCTGTGTGGCTTTTTCTTGAAAAAGGAGTTCAAGATGAAAAACCCTTCTGCCTCTGTAAACTCTACGAGAGTATTTCCACGCTGGTTTCTGTTGCCGTGACCGAATTTACCTACTGAAGTTTCATTCTGTTGCCGTTGCCCTATTTTTGCATTGAAATCTCCCATAATTATCTTCAAGTGCTGCTTACATTTATTATTTAGATCACGAATTTCCTCATAAAATTCTTCAATTTCTTCTTCAGCATGACTTGTGGTGGGTGCATAAGTTTGAATAATCTGAGCCTGGTATCTTCTCGAGAGTTATATAACGAGTCGTGCAGCTCTGTCAGAGGAACTTTCAACTTCTACAACTTTATCCTTCAGTTTCTTGTTTATTATAAATCCAACACCACTAGTTCTGCCAGTATCTGTCCCACGATAGTAGAAGAGATGTCCACTTTTCAGTTCAATGAGATCTTCTCCTTTTCTCCTTACCTCACTTAGCCCGACGATGTCCCACTTGATCCTTTGTAGTTCCTCTTCCAATTCAAGAAGCCTTGAATCAGAAGATAGGGAGCGTCCGTTATACGTAGCCAAGGTCAGCATCAGATGGCAGCCTAGTCCGGTCCTCCGGGGATTCTTAGCACCCTCTGCCTTCATGTCGCACTGGCCGCTGCCTTGGCCAGGTACATTCCAGCTGCCGGAGACTGAGGGCCAAGATTTAGGTTGTGGAGTCATTTTGGAGGGGTTTGACCATAACTCACCACGCTGGCCAAGCGGGTTGGTGAGTGTGGGATAGCATTTCCTCTAATCCAGATGGTATAGTTATACCGCTATTGGCGGTCGTCAGAGCCCCTTTTGTGGGAACAGGATGTACCACGAGAAGGCGGGGTTGACATTTGTCAAGGAGAGGCTGTGATGTTACGCATCACCTCTGAAGGAAAGCATCATCGATATTCACGTAATAACAAAACCAAAGGGGCTGTAGATAATTGGTTTTAGACGATGCGCAATAAATAGCTTATGAGCACCCAATAAGTGACAAAGCTGAACACAAAAGTAATACTATAATACTTGGGGAATCTAATGTTATAGATTGGGTAAACAATATTGCCTTCACCAAGTTATTATGGCTCGTACTTTAGTTTCAACATGACTAGATCTTAAGACGGATTATTCCTAAAAGGATATTTAATGTGAAATATCTCATGGATGTGAATATTTAACGTAAACAGTTGAAAAATAATAGGATTTTTCTTGACAAACTCGAAAATCCTTCGGAGCATCATACCATTCAGTTAAGCTTTCTTCAGTACAAGTAAAAATATTTTGCAGCTCATGTGATTTAGATTCATTTAAATGCGATTCACCGAACATTCTTATTTTTAAAAAGTCGTTACCGGAGTTTTACTGCTGCTTCATAAGCAGTACTTTTCCCAATACAAAAAATGCTGCTTTAGCTTGGCGGTTTAACTCAAAATGTGCTCCTGGTGGAGTTATTATTCAGAAGTACAGATGCTTTTTTTGTTAACGCACTTAAAGCACATTATTATGGAAACATGAATCGCAGAAAACTATACCGCAGCATTTATTGTTTTCGGATCTCGAGGGAATAAATTTCTGCGAGATTTATGATGGGAAGAAGAGCATGGGATTAAATTGTTTTTTTACGACGGCCAATAAATATCCTGATGGCCCGTGTACTTGTGTTGGCTCTTAGAAATGGTATGCTTTCTGTTAATTCAAAGCTACTTGTAGATGAACAATTTTAACATAGCGTCATATTTTGTCCGTTAGGAGAGATTCGCTTAAAAGCTTTAAATTAAACTGAAATGGGCTATTAGCAGAGCAGACAAATGAAAATAAAATAAGGAAGAATGCGACAGACTTGACAGCTTAAAAAAGGAGAAAACAAAGTTGCGAAAGGCAGCGAGAACGCGATTCGTGAAAATGAAACGAATATTTTTACGTAAGTGAACACAGTATTCACATTTTGTTGATACTCTGAACAAAGTTTCCTGTCTTAACGATTGAACGTGTAAGGTAATAACGAAACCGAGGAAAACCTTTTTGATTTATTATCTCATACAAGTTGCGAAAATAAAAATAATCACCAGTTTAGTTTGTTGAAAACTTGGATGTACCTTTCTGAATCTATGGGTTCTGATACAGTAAATGACTGAGTAGATTTTTGCGGCTTATTGTGACGTTACGAGACTCTCTGAGATTAAACTTCTTGTGCAAAGTAACTATGCAACAATTTAATAACGAGGAACTATACACCAACTATGTAGAAAATAGTGTAACTACAATATACTGTAGTATAACTACAATATACTAGTAATCCGAATTTAGTGGAGTAGAAAAAAAATCAATTTTCCAAGCTCGGAAAAACTGATCTTTATTTTACATACATACATATCACTAAACTGTTCTCTGAGATTCAAAGGTTAGCCCTACAAAGAAATACAAACTACCAAATAAATTTTTAGCTGATTATTTACTTACTGGTGCCGTATCGAACTTCTGCATTTACAGCGATCTTGACCTACAACTCAGGCTTCACTGGCATCCAACACACGACGTTTCACGATATCCCACACTAGAGTGCGTAGGACGCACCGGTGGCGCAGTGGTTTAGATCATGGTTGCTGACCATTCGTCCAAAAATGGTCCGGGTTCGAATCCCGGTGAGGCATGGATGTTGTGTTTGTCTTACGGCACTGGCTCTCTCCCTTCCCTGGAACCAGTGGACCTAAATTAGGGACGGGCGACTGCTTATAGCCCATTGAGTTGCTCACAGTGGTCGTTAAACCTCCAATCAAAAGAAAAAGGGGGTCCGTTGCATACTTTCTTTGTGTCTTTTTAATCAAGTAAGTACACCAGTGTGGGGATTAGCTTACAGCTGATGGTTCCAGTTGGTTATTCAACCTAAGGATTCTGGAACAAAACCCAGTAAATTGGGGTCTTTTCTCCAATGTCACGCAGAACTAGCTGGGACCTCTCCAAGGTACGCAGAGGCCCTTGTTGCTGTTTTGTGTGCCATTGTTGCCCACGGAGCGCCCCGATAAGGCAAACTCATCTCTCACTAAGATCTAATATTTTTTATATATGCAACAATATTTCGCATGCTGTCCTTTTATTTAAGTAGTACAGCGGGAATCAATTGTTTTGCCTCTTCCACAGTTTAACAATAAAATCCTAAAACATCGAGGATGTCTAAAAATTCCGTCTTTTTTAACGAGCACGTCTATTAGTCTATTTAAGAATCTCAAACCTAGTAACACTAAAGGTATAAATTGAAATGTTTTTGTACGGCACTAAAAATTTCTCCTTATAAAAAGCACGTAAATGCAAGAAGTCTTCGAAGACTACACGATTTTTTTCATCGCTTAAATGGAAGTGGTTATGTTGTCTGAAACAGAAATATACTTTTACGACATACGCATGTAAGCTTGTACATACATAAGTAAAAGAGGCATCATCTAAATAAAGGCATCATTGAAAAAATAATTCTTATTAGAATGCAACACTTCTGTTAGGAATTCCCAGTAATTCCATTTAGTCAAGGAGGTTTTAGAGATAAACACTCCAAGGTGCATCAACTCTCTAGAATAACTGAAAAATGTGCTGAAGGAATAATAAAAAAAGAACACACCGCAGCCATATTTGTGGATGTGGCAAAAGCATTCGATAAATGCCCACATGAGGTAATTATCTACAAGCTAATAGCACATGATTTCCCACCCTGGATTATACATATAATCAAATAATACCTCACTAACAGAACATTCTGTGTAAAAATCAATGGGAAAAAATCATTAAAAAAAATCGAAGCTGGTGTACCGCAAGGCAGTGTACTCGCGCCAACGCTGTACTCTAACTTTACGTCAGACTATCCCAACTATAATAACAGGAATCTGACTACAGCTCTCTATGCTTATAACACTGCACTCGCTTATACTTCCAAAAATAAAAATCAAGCAACTTTCATGTTGCAACATTATGTTGAAAAACTTGAGAAGTATTTCTTAGATTGGAAAATCAAAATCAATACTGAAAAAACTCAAGCAATTCTATTTTCTAGGATTAAATGCAATCACAATCCAGACTTTGAAATAGAAATGTATGAAAAAATACCTTGGGTAAATGATGTTAAATATTTAGGACTTTTTATGGACCACAACCTAAACTGGAACAAGCATATTGAAGAAACTCTGACCAAATCTCTTAAGATCAGAGGAAGTCTCCAGCCAATAATAAAAAATAAAAGGCTTAGCAGGAAAAACAAAACTTTGTTATGGAAAGCCTGTATCAGCCCTGTTATTACTTATGCCTGTCCTATCTGGGGTAACTGCAACAAACAGCTGAAAAATAAGATTACCTCATTTTAAAATTTAAACCCTACGTTATATGGTTGGACTTGATGGAAGAACTTCAAACCATGCTATCCGAAGCATGCTAAATATTAATTCTATCCATTACACGATGTATGACTTAGCTAAAAGATACAATGAAAAAGCTAAGATTCATCCTAATCCTTTAGTTAGAGAGGCCATTAACTATAATGTCAATGAAACTGACAGTTATAAAAGGCCAAAAGCTATATTGAATAAAGTTTCAGAAATGAACCCAATTCACAGCTACCGTAGCAAAAAAATTAACAATAATTGGGACTAGTGTTCAGAGAGATTTTAGAAGAGTTTTTGTTTAAAAAAAAAAAAAAAAAAAAAAGGGCTCTTTTAAGGGCCGTACTCTCTTTTTCAAAAATACTTCACGCATGTGAAGTATTTTTTGAAAAAGAGATTTTCTATCACTTAGTCTACAGCTAGCAAGCAGCAAACTTGATTGCTCGCAGACCTTTGCCAAATCGAGGCTTTTAGAATGGCAGATAATGAAGAGGTTAAGGTGCAGGAAACGGAAATTCCAGCCACTGCAATTGAACCGTCACCACTCCAAATTCTGGACGGTCATATTGAAACTTCCCTAAAAGAATCCTGAAATCGGATAAATACAAAAAAAAAAAAAAAAAAAAGCAAGAAAAGAAAATTCGAAAAGTTGTGAAACAGGAAATAGCCAGCCTGAAAGAAGAAATTAGGTCTGAACTTCAGGAACAGCTACATAACCTGAACAGAAGGAAACCTGAAGTAAGAAACAAATTTGTCCTGAAAGGAGCGGCCCTTCACCTAACGACAGAGGAAATCTCAAGTGCCCTAAAGGAAGAGGGAATAACTACCATGAACCTTGAAAGGCAGAGGTTCGAGTCTGGAGCACCCAGAGGTTTCCTCAACTTCGAATCCGAAGGGCCGGTGAGAACAGGATCCATCACGGTACTTGGAAACCGGATGTTGATTGAAAACTTCAGACCATCAGCCTCCGGCGCACGAGGTTCTAAAAACAGTATGCTAGGTAGCAGCCGGGGAAGCTATAGAGGAAACAACAGAGGCAGGCGCACCGCTCCAGCCGCGCAAAATTTTGCGCAGGCTGCAGCCGTGCAAAATTATGCACAGGTTACAGCCGCGCCTGCCACGGTGGCTTTACCATCAGTGGGGCAAATGCCTGCTCCTTTACCCACGGTGTTAGACCTCGACGATAAGCAAAGGCTTGAGCTAGCTGCCTCCATGCTGCTCAGGAGATAATTACCTAAGTATCTCTACTGAGGAGGAACGTGGAAAAAAAAAACGAAAAAAAAAAAAAAGGCTCTTTTATGGGCCGTACTCTGTTTTGCAAAAATAATTTACACATGTGAAAAAATCTTGTTAAAAAAAAAAGGAAAAAAAAGGGCTCTTTTAGGGGCCGAACTTGATTTGCAAAAAGAAATATTACAGTTCACATATATGAGACTGACCCAGAAACAAGGTACTATGGTTTAAAAAAAGAAAAAGCCGACTCCTACTCAGGAACTGAGCAAACGACAAGTTTAAGGTGCCTTGCAACACATGGTTTTGGGAGAAAACTGGGTGTTTATCTGTCAGATTAGTTTTGGTGTGGTTCTTTTTTTTTTTTTTTTTAGGCACCCCTTTTCCCTGTCCTTTCCTTGGTTCCCTGCGGCCGGGCGTTGACAGCGGGATGACTTGCTTTGATTGATTTGTTGCAGGTAAATATGTAGGGTAGCTCACAACTTCAATACTTAACGGAAAACCGTATACTTTTGCTCTAATATTTCGCCACTTTTCTTTCATGCTGTTCTATCAGGGAAATCTGCTCCCAAATATCTTATCTTTTTCTTTTTCACCTGACAAAAGGCGCAGAGCGCTGTGGGTTCGGATCTCTCAAAATCAGATAGGAAATCTCTCTCTCTCTCTCTAAATAAAGGCAATTTTCATGACACATAGCAGGTAAAGTTTCATCTAGAAAATCACAGAGGGAAATTTTGTTAGTAAAGAAGCTATCTAATGTTGAAAGAATATTTGAAACTAAAGCCGATTTCGTGCAAAATTCGAAGGTGCCTTAATATGTAGGTGTACACCGAAGAAAACCATATTTATGCTACTTAGGAAGAAATACAAAGAAGCGCGAATGTCAGTAAATACGAAAAAAGTTTTGTTCATAATTTTAGCTTTCCAATCTGGACAAGAGGAAATTTCCCACTTTGACTACGGTAAACGAAGGCGCCATGGAAACGTGGAAATGGTTTAACCCACGTATCTCGGGAAATGGGGATGTAATGGCAGCAAAACGATTCTCATGGTCCTAGATATCGAACGCAAAAAGAACTTTTCAGATCCGAATAAGGAATACCAAGATGTACTGTCTACAGACGGACGGAGAAACTGATCTCTTTGCTTTCAAACGAGGTTCCGAAACAAGACAGTGGTTCACACGAGTTAGATCTCACAGGAATTGTTGAATAGAACGTTTAATCATCCAATTCAAAGCAAATTCAAAGAATAAAATTGACTTGGATTTGCATATTGTGGGTGTGTCCATTAAAAGTTTAATAAACAAAGAGAACAAAAAGAATGCATCAAATTTCCATATTAAACGAGAAAGGCTTTTGAAAAGAATTTAAAATGATTCCCTTTATTTAAGTTAAGGTATTTTAAATTGGGAATTTAATAGTTTCCTAAAACGAAAAATTCTTAGACGATATCAATGCAAAACTTAAGCGAAAAAAATCATTCAGACTTGCATTGCCAAAGAATCTTAGATAAACGATGGCCATCTAGGAAAAAATGTTAGATCAAAAAATGCTAGAAATGCAATCTTTGCTGTATTCATAGATGTCCGAAGTAAAGTGATATTGGAATGTAAATATACTAGAGACGTAATTAATACAAAATGTATATTTATGTCATTAATCAGAGTAATTTCCCATCCAGCAGTGCTAAAGTTATGTGGGTATTTTTCTCCGTTATATCCTCTGAGCGTTATAATTTTTAAATACAAATTTAAGTAAAGTTATGTGGCCAAATATAAAGGAAACGAATTATCTAGAAAGCATTGTAAACCATGAATGATATTGCTGACGCTTACAACAGCAAACAGATTTTTGTCGAACTTCAAAAATCAGAGACACGATACAAAATTTAAGTATGCATTAACAACACCTCGGAAGAAATTCTTACAAGAAGAAATGTTAGAAAATGTTTAATAATATTCCACATGATCTCACCTATCCACATACAATAGAATTTTTGAATGGCATATTAAAATCTCTAGACATAATGCAAATGCACTCTTACTTGTTGTAAAACAGCATATCTTAAATATAAGAAACGATATGGAAAGCATCGATCATTGGGACAGGAAGGCGATGTTTAAAGTACTTATCAGTCCGAGTGTAGGAGTTAAAAAGCCGTCAAAATAGAAATTTAATTGCATACCTTGAGGAAGGAAATCCCTCCACCAGAAAAGCTGAACAACAACATGGAAAGTAATTATCATCATTGCAGAATTGCGGTAGAAAAGGGATATTGCAAATGAGTTATTTAAAATTAGAGATGTTATACTAAATACGAATACACATATATGCCTCCAAGCTGGGAAAGATTGAAAATTGCAAGAATTTGAAAATGCATGAATCATTATTCTTAAATTTGGGGGATTCGGTATGACATATTTTTTATGTACACGGTTGTAGATTCGGATGTATGGCGCTTGTAAAGAACGAAACACCCGGACAAGATATAATTTGTGATTTCCTCATAAACAGAAGTTTCGAAGAATTTTTCAAAACATAAAGGAAATCGTCTATAACTAGCATGAACAGTCTCTCTCTGTTCTCTTTCTCCTCGGTTAAAATATACTTTCATCTTCCTCGATTTAAATGAATTTCATCGCATTTATAATTTTTAACTTCGGAACCACTGATCTTTGAGAGGACATCAGAATACAACTAAGTCTCGGTGACAAAAGAATTTCATTGCTCTTCATCTTAAGCTGAAATCAAAATCTCTACGTGTAAGGACTGTGCATTCAAAAGATGAAATACCCTTGTAGTAGGTTTTAATGGAATTTAGTAAAACTGTTCAGTTTATCTCCCAGGGAAACACTTGAGGAAAGAAGTGAAGAGTCATGAGATTCTGTTTTTGAAAGAATTTAATAACACTGCTTATTTTAATTTAGAAAAGAATGTGTTCTTGAAATGCACTGACAACGAAGTATTGCTACTACGTCAAAGAAATTCATTGACGATTTTAAGCTAAATTTAAAACGCTTTGGCAAAAAGAGTGCACAGGACTGAGAAGTGATGTTTTTTATACTAACATCAAAGGTTTCAATAAATCTCTCGGTTTTAATTCAACACGAGTTCGTTTTTGAGATATGGTGGACGTAACAAAAATGTTGTGTTGTTAAATACATTTAATGACTCTTAGAAAAAGCGCCAAAATTTGTTAGGAAGTTTTAAAAAACTGGGTAAAACAGACGCAAGATGCTGTTTTGTAATGATTTTTCAAAGCCCTTCTAACTATAAATTTGTAACCACTGCTTGTTTAGATGCGACTACAACAAAACCACTATGTATATAGTTTTAAATTTGTTAGAAGTATTTTTATGTTTGATTAGTAGCTACATAGTTGCCTAATTATCTTAGATCTCTTTGTAATACATAAAATACACTTAAGAAGCAAGTAGCCAAACGTCCAGGTAGAAAGTTCCAGTTATTCATATACGTAATTCCAACAGTTTATTCTGTACTTCAGGATATCGATATAATATCGCTGGTATCAACACAGATATCATTGTAAAGTAATAACACTTGCTCGTCGATCTCATACATTGAGAGGACAGCAATCATGGAATACGTGTGGTTGCCAGTGGCGCAGTGGTCTAAGCCATGGATTCTAGTTATTTGTCCGAAAGGGGTCCGGGTTCGAATACCGGTGAGACATGGATGTTGTGTTTGCCTTACGGCACTGTCTCCCTCCGTTCCCTGGAACCAGTGGCCCTAAATTAGGGTCAGGCTACTGCTTATAGCCCATTGAATTACTCACGGTGGTCGTTAAACCTCCAATAAAAAAAAAAACAGAATACCTGGTTCCTGTGAACCGGGACGCTGAATCCACTAGTAGAGGATTCCATTGGAATAAACCATCCTTGGCCAGGATGACAGCTGCGAGACGGTGTGGCATTGGCGTAATGAGGCCCAAAGCAACCTTCTAGAGCCCGTCATTACACTGGGCAGTCTCCTTCCATGGCCTCCTACCTGTGGACAGTCTCCAGGACGGCTGTTTCATGGAGACTGCTCACCACGCAAGATGTCTTTTGTAGTGGTTCAGCCAACATGACAACGATTTCCACTATCTTCCCTCGCCACCACGAAGCCAGGATATGAACTATATTGCGAATGTGTGGGATATGTTAGAAAAACAGATCCTGGAGCAAATTCCCCTTTAGTAAAACCTGAGCCAGTTAACGGACGACTGTCTAGCGAATTCGTTTTATGCTAAAGACGTATACAGTCGTATCAGAAAAATATTACCACCTACCTAATAACGGGAATAGCCACCCTTGGTCCGGATGACAGCGGCAAAGCGGCGTGGTACTGACACATTTAGACCCAGAAAGATTGCCCGAGGCACACGTGCCCATTCGAAATGTAGAAGAGCACGTAGATTCCGGAGATGACATGGTTGTGGGTCGACACGTCAAACCTGTCGATCCAAGTAGTCTCACAAGTGTTCTAGGGGATTGAGGTCGGGCGATTTTGCCAGCCAAGGGGAACGGAGACATCGCTGCCGTGTTCTTGGAACCCGTCGCTCACCCCTTAGCGATGTGGCATGGCCCATTGTCCTGCTGAAAGACACCACCATCACCAGTGTAAATGTCTGACATGAAGGGATGCATGTGGTCAGTGAGGATGGACAATTAGCCACTGGCGTTCAGGGACCCATCCAACTGTGCCAGTGGTCCCAGGTCATACCAGGAAAACCTCTCCCAGACATGCACACTGCCATCGACGCCTTGTATGGGACCGACAAGCGTGTCTGGGTGTTGGTTCTCGTGTGATTGACGCCGTATCCGCCATAACCAGTCAATTCTGGGTAGTAGAAACCTCGATTCGTCGGAGAAGGCAAAGTTTATCTACTGTCTAATGACGGTAGTCCCATGAAAACTGCAGGCGTCGTTGCCGATGAGCCTGGGTTAACATGGGCACCTTGACTAAGCGTCGATTCCGGAGTCCCATCCGTAACAGGGTTTGCTGTGCTGTTACCGGGAACATATATCTGGGTGCCCTAGCGTTCATTTGAGTGGTCATTTGTTGCACTGTTTCGCTTCAATCGCCCTTTAGCAGTCAACGGAGGTGGCGTTCTCCTCTGGGGTTGATGACTTTTATGCTCCACAAATATGGCGTCGGAAGGTACTTGGGGTGCCAGCGGTCCATTCTTGGTATACCCCTTACTACAGCCCCTCGCGAACAGCTCATGGCGCCTGCTGTTTCTGAGATGCTTCCACCTTTGGCGCGGTAGACGATAATCATTCCTTTTTGTACGTCAGTCGAATCACTACCACTGTTCATTGTGCTCACGTAACGAACTATGGCTCATCTGTCCTGAGTGGGCGTTTATATCTACGTGATGTCGACCTGTCGGCCTTGTCACGTGCACTTTGTGACGCGCCTTAGCGGGTACACTGTGATTTCGCGGATGGTCATGTTATTCTGATACAACTGTGTAGGTAGGAGTACATGACTTCATTAAGGTAGACGGTAATGCGACGTAAATATCGATAAATATCGTGAGTTGATAGTGGAATGGTTATTGGCTGCTCGACGCATGTGTCACTTTATTGTAGAGGTGGTACAAGAATTACAGCATCCCCGTTCGAGAGTATTAAGGGTGTATCGAGAATGCGCTATTTTCCAGAATAACATATGATCACGGTCAGCTCCATGGGAAGAGATTACTTGAAAGATAGATGAATGTGGCCTTCGACATCTGCATCGCATATTTGAAACCAATCTGGCAGAGACAGTGACATAAATCACCACTGACGTCACAAGGGTGGTGCCAGAGTTGTCTACATCGAGACCATCAGGCGATATTTAGCCGCAATAGGTTATGGGAGTCGATGACCTACCACAGTCGCATTGCGAACACCACATCATCTGACGTCTACTGGGCGAACGAACATAGATACTGGACCTTGGATAATTCGGAGACACACATGCCCTTTTCCAATGACTCCCGTTTCCAGTTATTTTGTTCAGATGAGAGAGAGAGAGAGGACGTAGAGGGACCCGCATGATGCGATGGTCCCCGCATGCCTACAGGAAACTGTTAAGGCTGGTGGAGGTTAGCTTATGGTCTGGGTCGTGTTCAACCACACAAGCAGGAACCTCTGGTACATCTAGATGCAAATTCCACGTTACGTGTCCATCATTGCAGACCATCTTCATCTGATAATGGTCATCATGTATCCACAGGGCAATCGACTCTTCCACACATTGGAAGCTCTGGTACATCTAGATGTATCTCTGGACATTCCACGCGACTGTGCATCCTTCCAAAACCATCTGCATCCGTTCATGGTCATCATGCACCAACAGGACAATGGACTATTTCAGACATTGGAAACTGGTACATCTTGATGCATCTCTGGACATTCCAAGCAACTGTGCATCCTTCCAAACCATCTGCATCTGTTCATGTTCATCATGCACGCACAGGGCCATGAACTATCACAGCAGGACAAGACACCTCTTTCTGATCCCTGATGAGAAGAATATAGTTTGAAGAGCATTTTGCAGAAGCTCCCTTCCTTAAATTTATGTAAGGAATTTAGTTACTCCTTGGATACATATTTCCTAACGGAACGTACATTATTTCTCCGAACAGCTGTTACAATTTGGTAACACTGCTATTGTGTCAGATCAATACAAAATGACGAGACTGAATGTGAATAATGTAGAGCTAATAGAGTTGTAGTGATGTCATGAAATTGTGAGCAGAAACGTTGATATTGAGATGAAAGTGAAACGTATTAGAAACATAGGAATATGTTATAACACCCATTCTCTGAATTATAATTAAGCCGAAAGAAGTAAACACATAAAAAATTATAACGCTGTCACAGATAAAATGCGAATTATGACGGAGTAACAAAACATTTTTCAGTCCAAAAGTAAAAAAAGATATTACAAGATTGCGAAGTTCAAGGTTGGGATATTATTTATACATGTATTAGTAAATAAGGCACACTTGGATTCCAAAGTTTATGGAAGGCTAGTAAAGTCCCGTGGCTCCGGTGATATCAGAATTCACTGGTGAGTCGAGTTGACAATGAAGCTGGAAATTGAAAGAAAAATTGTGGTGTTACGGAGCGTTGAGCAAAGTGCAACTGCGATGAGTTCCTGAGAGTTAAACGATGAGTATAGATGACAGCTTTCTTCAGGATGCGCGCACAATAGCAGACACCTGAATGTCCACTAGTTGAGCATGACACTTCGTTGCCAGCAGAGGAGTGCTGCAGTTTGCAAATCCAGGAAAGGATTCTAAAAAGAAACTGGATTTAAAATTCGTGCTCTCTAACCCCAAGAATTTGGTGTCATATAGCATGCCATTCCTTACTGCTGCAAATGAAAGGCACACTGAATGCTAAGAAAATATTAAAGCAATGGTCGTGTTTATGTTTAACTGATCTTAAGGGGCAAATATTGTAAATATCATAAAGATCAATGAATGTATAATTTTTGCAAATACATAGAATACGTGGCTTTCTAATCATCTCCTGAATTTCGGCACGTAAAACGGAAGGCTAATATATTCTTCTACAATCATTTTCTTAAATATTTTGGAGAATGGGACACCCACGGCCGAATCAACTTGTGTGTATGTAAATTATGTATTATTGCGCTCTTTGCTGAGTATGGCCGGTCAGTTCCAATAAAAGAACAGCAACCAAAGTGTTCAGCAAAACTGTTGTAGCACGAGTTTTGCAACGAAACACATTGCGAGCGAAAATTTTGACACGTGCCGAGAAAGTTCTACAGCACACTGAGCCGGGAAATATACAGGGTGCATAGGAAAGTCTCTGTAGCCTGAAAAACCAGGGTGCATAGGAAAGTCTCTTTAGCCTCAAAAACCAGGGTGCATAGGAAAGTCTCTTTAGCCTGAAAAACCAAGGTCCATAGGAAAGTCTCTGTAGCCTGAAAAACCAGGGTGCATAGGAAAGTCTCTTTAGCCTCAAAAACCAGGGTGCATAGGAAAGTCTCTTTAGCCTGAAAAACCAAGGTGCATAGGAAAGTCTCTTTAGCCTGAAGTGACTATGCCAAATCGAATGCAACTGAGAGGAGCGTGCCTAGTGGCGAAATGCGGAAGTTAGCCATTGCAAATAGAAAACAAAAAGAGATAGAGCAAAAATGTCAATTATAAAAATGTAGAGCATCAAGTAATTAGTACAAAACAACATTTGTTTCACACGGATAAGATAAATTATCGCCTGAATACCCTACAATGTCCGAAATCGATGCGCGACGATTCGAAACTGCATATTTACATTTCGCAAATGTAGCCATATGCAAATGCAGATTGTGACGTTGTACCGTACCTACGATATAAAAACCAGTAGCAGGATGTACCCTGATCAGAAGTTTAGGTCTACGTACGCTGTGTGAGAATGGCAAGAGCTTCACTCACTCCTCGAGGTGGTGCTTATTTACGGCGAATGCCAACGGACAGAGATACCTCCAACTATTACAGGATATCATACCTGACTTTTTAGGTGACATTCCCCTGTCCGCATTACGTTCCTTGTGGTTCCAACATGACGGTGCCCTTGCACACCAACCAGCAACAGTGCGACGCTTTCTCACAGATTGTTTTGGGAAACGAATCATTGGATATGGTGGTGCTGTTGAATAGCCTCCACGATCGCCAGACCGCACTCCTTTCGATTTCTTCATCTGGAGATACGTAAAAAATATGGTGCATGCAACAGCGCCTACAATTCTGCTGGATCTACTTCGTCGTGTTACAGATGCTTGCAATAGTGTGACACCTTCTATGCCGAGGAATGTGCATGCAGAGTTACTTTCACGAATACAAATGTGTACTGTGGGCAATGGCGAACTCTTCGAACACTCTCGACATTAACTTTTTATCACTGTACGCGAGTTTGCCTTTTTTATTTTTGTTTTGTCGGACTTCCTCAAACTGTATTGACATAAGTACGCATTTATGCAATAAATTGTGTGTATTTGCTCATACCTATGCCTGTTCCCCTCAAACGTTCACACAAAAGGTCGTGCATCGATTTCGGACATTTTAGGGTATTCAGGCGACAATTTATCTTATCCGTGTGAAACAAATGTCGTTTTGTACTAATTAATTAATGCTCTACAGCTTTGTAATTAGAAATTTTTCTCTATCTCTTTTCGTTTTCGATTTGCAATGGCTAACTTTCGCATTTCGCCACTAGGGGCGCTGCTACTGGTTGCGTTCCATCGGGAGTAATCGCTTTACTATACCGTTATCTCACTTGCATAACTGTACCTCTCTCCATTTGCAAGTTATTTCAGGCTAAAGGGACTTTCCTATGCACCCTGTACATATGGAATCCTTTTAGTCGACCGATATGAAGAAAGAACTTTACAGTTTGACTTATGAAATGGAAACGTCGTTTTTGTCGGCACAGGGATGGATAAGGAGACAAAGCGATGTTAAATAACGCAATGTTTATAGCAAACACGATTCGGAAGGGGCGAAATTAATTGTGGAATAAGTGCTGCTTCTGCCTATAGATACGATTTATTCTGAGTCGAACTGTCAAACCCCACAATGGTTTAAAAAAATCCTCTGTAATTTTGGTTTCTAAAATATGTACAATTTAGGACAGAAAACGGATATGAATAAAAAAAGGACAAAGCGTTCTTTGGAACCTTTCCTGAAAATGTTTTTTCTGATATTGTAGCTTAAGCGAAAATAAATTCGTGATCGTTTTGCCAAGCTGTTTTATTTGTTTTCCACTTTTGGTGCGTAGTCTGAGAAAACTACTTTTCTTGTTCCGTGACATTTAGCTATTAACCTTATCTAGGGAAAGGGTACTTAAATTAACATTTTCGTGCTGCTCCAGCGGAAAGAAAGTCGACTATTGTATAGTCAGCAATCTGAGAAAATCCAAACAGAACTCTGAAGGAATAATCAAATAATCAGGAAAAGCTTGTTGCTTGATTCAGAATACTGAAAAAATGCTGCATGTTTAGATGCATAGCAGATTTCGTACATACAAAGCATTACACAGGCCTGCAACCAAAAAATGTTTAGAAACCAATAGCTGATTTTCATAGATTTCTGGATGCTGATTTCAGGAAAAATAGTAAAAAAATTCCATCACGTACCATTTTTTCACAAATCGAAAATTTTGATTTTCGTAGCCACCAATCCATTGTGTTATAATCTACTAAGGAAGGGGATGAGCATTTAGTGTCATAAGTCGTCATTACTGGCGAAAACTGGAGATTTTTAGGGCAGTCTCTGGTGCGAAAAAAAAAACAATTTTCAAGTAATAATATGTCCAAAAAAAGTTTTGTTTGGACAGATTTTACTTCAAAATGGCTCTTATTCGTCGAGAGCCTACGTTAAAAATCACAATGATTCACCAGTCGTTATCATGAGGAGAATTCCAGGAACATCAAGTGTGACCGGAAATTAGTTAGTTCATGACTCACACCCTTTCGTTCCTCTCCCCTATTCCACGCTTCCCGCTCTCTGCTCAGTTGTACTTTGATCTTTGAGTGAAACGGTTGTGTGCTGAGCAGTGCAATTTTTCTCAAGGTGTTATATCTGTAGAGGTTAAAATTTTTTCCCCGCAGCGGATGAGTATACTCATTTTTATAGTTTTCATATTTAAAGTTTTAACCTATAAAATGTACTAAATGGCAGCAAGGGCTTGTCTTAATTCACCTGATTCCTTTTGTTATATTTGTGGGGAATTTGTAGTGAACAAACATCAAAGAAATATAACAGATTTCGTGAAGAAAGTATATTATGCATATTTCGGTGTAAAATTTGGTGACCAGAACAAGTCATGGGCCCCACATAAAGTGTGTTACCCTTGTGTAGAAGAATTGCGAAAGTGGTCACAAGGCACGAAAAATTCTTTCCAATTTGGAATCCCTATGATCTGGAGGGAACCTAAAAATCATAGTTATGACTGCCACTTCTGTTCATGTAACCTGCAGGGGTACAATTTAATTAATAAGAGAGAAATATTTTATCCAAACCTCCCGTCGGCAATACGCCCTGTTCCTCATAGCTCAGAAATACCTGTACCTAAACCTACTGAGAAACTAGAAGGCATTCCTGAAGACTCTAAAGACGAAGGTCAGGCTTATGACGAGGACTTTCACGGTGTTTCAGATAGCAGCGAGCCTCTACCTTTTTCCCAGCAGGAATTGAATGATTTAGTCAGAGATTTGGGCCTTTCTAAAGAATCTGCATAACTCTTAGGCTCTAGGCTAAAGGAAAAGAATTTATTGGCTCTTGGTACCTCTTTCTCATGGTTCAAAAAGAGAGAAACAGATTTGGTTCCATACTTTTCTCAAGATAGTGGCTTGGTTTACTGCAGCAATGTCACTGGATTGATGGTGATGTTTAATATACAGTATGACGTGAACGAGTGGAGGCTCTTTATTGACTCGTCAAAAAGAAGCCTCAAAGCAGTGCTTCTGCATAATGGCAGCAAGTAGGCTTCAGTGCCATTAGGGCATTCTGTGTACCTGAAAGAATGTTACGAGAATTTAGCCTTGATTCTCACCAAATTGAAATATAAAGATTTTGGATGGACGATATGCGGTGATCTAAAAGTGCTTTCCATGCTTCTTGGACAGCAAGCAGGATACACCAAGTACCCTTGCTTCTTGTGTGAATGGGACAGTCGGGATAAGGGCAATCACTGGATCAAAAAGGAGTGGCCGCATAGGAAAGCATTAACACCTGAAAACAAAAATGTAGTAAAGGAAAGTTTGGTTGATCCCAGTAAAGTCCTCTTGCCTCCACTTCACATCAAGCTTGGCTTGAAACAATTTGATAAGGCTTTATCACAAGAAGGAGAGTGCTTTAAATACCTTGGCAACACGTTTCCAGGACTGTCGCAAGCAAAACTAAAGGAAGGTGTTTTCCCAGGTCCAGATATTCGGAAACGTTTTACAGATGAAGTGTTTGAAAGTAAAATAGTTTTGAGTGAAAAAGAGGTCTGGGGAGCTTTTAAGGAAGTCGTCAAAAAATTCCTCGCGAACTTTAAGGACCCCAACTTTAAATGTATCGTGGGAAACATGTTAACGAAATTCAATGACTTGGGTTGTTCGATGAGTTTGAAAGTGCATTTTTTAAAATCGCATTCGGACTACTTTCCCGAAAATCTTGGTGCTGTTAGTGAAGAACAGGGAGAAAGATTTCACCAAGATATCAAGGAGATGGAGCGTAGATACCAAGGTAGGTGGAACGTCAATATGATGGCGTACTTCTGTTGCATACTGCACAGAGAAGACCCGCATACTGCCTACAAGAGCCAAAGTGCCAAAAGGAGCTTTCAGGGGAAAAGGAAAAGACAGCATAAGGACCTATGAATACCAGGATGTATTAACAATGGTAACTGCTCCTTTTAATATAATTTAGCAAATCATTTCCAATAGTTTGATAAATAATAAATTTGTAAATAAAACACTTAAAATATTTTGAAAAGACCTACTTTTCGCCAGAATATTTAAAACAGGCTTTCTTCCCCATATATTCAAACCCATTTTGTGAAAAATCCTTACGTGATTCAGAAAAATGGATGCCATATTTGAAATCAGCGCACCAAACAATTTAAAAATCAGTCATTACATTGCAAACACTTTTTCATGAATCAAATTTTGCAAGCCTGTGAATTATATGAATAGCAGATGAATCTCTTAAATCGAGTTACGTTTTGCTTCCGTATTCGACTCAGGATAAACATGTTTGCTCCAGAGTAGAAAAATCTGTAAATGGACATCTGAAACGCGCCGAAAAGGATTCCTACCGGGCTTTTTACTTTCAGAATAAAAATGATTCCAGTCAGCCTAAGTTTCGTTTTATGAAGGTATCCATGATCAATATCTACGGCACTGTTTGTCAGTGTGCGTAGACAAATAAGTTCCCTAAATTATTTCTTGCTATCTAGGGAAACTTCATGCCCCGAAAGCAAATTGTCTGGGAACGACCAGTCTTTCACAGTGAAAGAAAGATAAATATAGGAGCAAAAAAGTTCATTGGAAGCTTTCTTTAGGAAATCTTTACTCGTAAAGTAAGGAATTGTATGTAGAAAAAAATATCGAACCATATACGCAATTTTTAAGTGTGAAGCACTTATGAAAACAGAAAATTCTGATTCTGTAAAACGACCATCTATATATTTTAAACACAAGACCGTTTCTCTCTACAATCCGCCAGCGCCACCCACTGGAGCGATTTTCATTATTTTTTTTAAATGAAAGCTACTGACCCACAGAATTGTCATCGCTAATTTTTATTGTCATAAGTATTTTAGCACGTCTTTTGTAAAAAAAGATCGTGCTTATGTTATCGATTTGTCCGTCCGTCCGTCTGTACCCACGGTATCTCTGCAACTATTAGTCCGATTTGAAAAATTCTTTTTGTATTCGGAAGCCTGAAACATGCGAATGATGATCCGTTATTTCGTTTTTTTTTACGATGTACAATTTCGCCGCTAGAGGGCGTAAATGCAGATGATGTCGAATTCAAAATTACGTTTTATTCCACATATTTGCTTCTAAACATCCGATTGAAGAAATTATTTTATCTTTCTATTCCATTTATGTTGAAGAGTATTTTAGATATAGTTTCTTTTTCAAATTACGCATAGATTTTCCGCAAGGGGGCGTAAAAGTATATTACAGTTTTTCCCGATAACTCTTCTTCCAAACCTCGGATTTGAAAAAAATGTTTTCCACCGGATACATCTCCTGATGGGAAATCGTTTGCATATAATTTCGAATTTTTGGTAAAGAATAATTTGGCCACCAGGGGGCGTAAGTGTTAATTTTTGCTTCTGATGTATTTGTCATAAAATCTGAGCTTCTAAAATATCGATTGAAAAAGTTCTTTCGTGGACTGATGCCACTCACATCGATAAACCTTTTCGGGATATTTTCTTCCGAAAATATACCACAGTTTCTCCGCCAGGGGGCGTAGATGTATATATTATTTTTGTCAATATCTCTACTTCTAGGAGTCCGATTTAAATAATTCCTTCTTTATTGGATAGTGTTTTCCGTGTGACATGTTTTTCATATAATTTCAAATTTTCAAGTAAATCATAGGCTTTCCGCTAGGGGGCGTAAAGGCAAATTGCGTTTCTCCCTATGTATCTGCTTCTAAATCTCCAATTTGAAAAATTCTTTCTGCACCGGATACAGCTCCTGATGGAAAATTGTTTGCACATAATTTCTAATTTTTGTAAAAAAATGGTTTGGCCAACAGATGGCGTGAATCCTAATTTCCGCTTCTGATGTATTTGGAGCAAAATATGAGCTTCTAAAATCTCGATTGAAATAAAAAGTCGTTTGTTGACCGATACTACTCATGTCGACAAACCTTTTCGGAACATTTTCTTCTTGAAATAATGCATGGTTTCTACGCCAGGTGGCGTAGATTTATATCTTATTTTTGTCAATATCTCTACTTCTAAAAGTCCGATTTGAAAAATTCTTTCTTTGTTGGATAGTGTTTCCGATACGAAATGTTTTCCCTACAAATTCAAAATTTTCAAGTAAGTCACAGACTTTCCGCTAGGGAGCACAAAGGTAAATTGCGTTTTCTGTTCCTAAAACTCCGATTTGAAAAATTCTTCCTGTATCGCATACAAGACCTGATGGAAAATATTTTTCACATAATTTCTAATGTTTTGTAAAGAATGGTTTGGCCACCAGGGGTCATAAGTGTTAATTTCTGCTTCTGATATATTTGTAGCAAAATCTGTGCTCCTGAAAACTCGACTAAATTTTTTTTTCTTGGACCGATACCGCTCATATGCATAAACCTTTTGAGAATACTTTCTTCCTAAAAAAAGGAATGGTTTTCCCACCAGGGGACGTAAAGTCACATCTTATTTTTGTCTGTAACTCTGTTTCTAAGAGTTCGTACGCTCACGATTCCGTTTACAGCAACATCTGTGGGATTAAATACCCGATTGGAAAACTTCTTTCTTCCGTCAGATACTATTGTTTTCCATACCGGTTCCATTGAATTTGAATAGCTTTGATAAATTTAATTTGCATCAGAACGGATTCAAAAGACGTGCGTTTTATACCTGAGAATTCGGTGTCATCTTTCTTGTTTTTTGTTACCATGGCATTGTCTTTGTATAATGCGCAGTCCGTTATTCTTGCGTTTGTTCTCGCTTCAGTACTTGCAGCGCGATCTACCTTTCTGCGGTGGTCGGACTTGGAACTAAACCCTCCGCTATTAACTACGTAGTTGAAATCGAAGTTCAATGTCAAACGGAGCAGCGGCGCCTTTAACTTTGCTTTCTATGTGAATGCGTTTAAGATTACTCTTAGTAAAGAGTTGTTCTGGTTTGTCATGGAACGCCATGTTATCTCTATTCTCGGTGACAGTAACTGTTTGTTTCGTGATGTTTCTCAGTGTTCTACGCTATCAACTACGTAGTTGTATTTGAAGCTGAAAGTCAAACGGAACAGCGGTGCCTTGGATTTTGGTTACTATGTGAATGCGTTTAAGCTTACTCTTAGTAAAGAGCTGTTTTGGTTTGTCATGGAACGCTATGTTATCCCTATTCTCGGTGACGGCAACTGTTTATTTCGTGCTGTTTCTTAGTGTTTATATACTATTGAAGAACATCATCATTAAATTCGTATACGAGTAGTTAGAAAAATTAGAAATTAATGTGAATATTACCAAAATTTTGTTGTTGGTGACCCATCTTATGCACTTCCCATTAATAATTCAACTGTTTATTATACGTAGTTATGTATTTTATTACAATTCGTGTTATATGACGAGAAATGTTTTTTGGCACAGCTTTTTCAACAGTGCATGGCACGGGTTAGGGACTAGTAAGTTTCAAAACGGAAAAGATCTGCAAGAAATTTCGCTACAAACCCTGATTTTTAGTGTCAATAATTTTTGAAGGTTTGAAAAGCAGTTTTGCAAGCAACAAATATCTATCTGATCTCCAGAAGTTTAAAAGCTATAGAATTTGTTAAGATCGAAAGCTATAGAGTTCTCTAAATTTTTTTTTTTTAATATTAGGTGTACAAATAAGTTTTAAAGCGTTTTAAGACAACGCAACATGTATTTGGGAGAAAACAACAATACCTTTACGAATCAAAATATCTGCCGTCATTATCTATCACCTTCCTCCATCGGTTGGGCAGCTGACGGATTCCAGCCATGAAGAATACTTCGTCGTTGGACGCGATGAAGTCGTCAACCCATTTTTGTACTTCGTCATATGTCCGGAACCGTATAGCAGACAAACCATGTTGCATCGATCGAACCAAATGATAGACTGAAGGGGCTATGTCGGGACTATACGTCGGGTGCTCCAAAATTTCCCAGCTAAGCGTCAACAACGTTTCCTTGACCAATTTCGCGACATGCGGCCTAGCGTTGTCATGCAGTAATTTCACGGGATGCAGTTCTTTGCCTGTGAATGGACGTTCCGACAGATTTCCTGGTTCAATCGCAGGAATTGTTGTTTGTAGCTATCAGCAGTAAGAGTTTGACCTTGTCTCAATAGTTCATAATAGAGCACACCCTTCATATCACACCAGACGCACAGCAAAACTTTCTTGGAGTAAATACTGCGCTTCGGTGTCGAAGTCGTTGCTTCACCGGAGTCTAGCCAGTGTTTTCTGCGTTTGGAATTGTCGTACGCTATCCACGTTTCATCACCCGTAACGATTTTCCACAGGAAATACTTTGTGTTGTTTATTCAACAGATTCAAACACTTCATGACACGCTCATCCTTGTTCCTCTGGCTCAGGTCATGTGGCACGCATTTTGCTTCCCAGTGAATCTTTCCCATTACGCGTAAACGATTGGAAATGGTTTGTTGATTTATCCCAGTTGTTCAGCTCAATCTGTTGGCGTTTGAGACGCGTCTTTATAGAGCAATGGTTGCAGTTCCTCATGTGCAACCTTCCGCGAGGCGTGGCTACGTTCTCGATCGGTAACGTCAAAATCACATGCTTTAAACCATCTAAACCAAAACTCACACATGCTTTTTGACACAATATTCTCTAACAGAACAGAACAGATCCAAGTGAAAATCCTCCAAATACGTGGCGTTAATGAATAAACAAAGACATCCCTCTTTTCACGTTTAGCAACGCACAGCAACCGAAAAATTGTTATTCGGCCGCCGCCGGGGAATTTCATAGTCGATGTTAATAAAACATTTAATTGTGAGTAAACGTTGATAATTTATTCTAGGACGCAGGTTGTCAATTCAAACTTTCCGCCATCGCCTTCATTAAGGTGGCCATTATGAACGTAGAACAATAGTGTGTATCCATTAACCGAACGAAACCTTATGGCACGCAGAAACTGTGCTGAAAAACATCAAGGGTGGGAACACGACGAGTTGAGTCAAGTTTTCTTCTCTGACGAGTCGAGATCCACTCTGGAAACGGAAAACCGACGAGTTCTTATTTAAAGGGAACCCAGGACACGAAATATCCCAACGTTTATGCAGGAAACATCATATCACGGCGGACATTAATTTTATGGTTTGGGAAGGCATAAGTATCGGTGGACGTACGGACCTATACGTCATTAGAAACCGTAGTTTGACGGCTCACAGATATAGAGAGGAGATTCTCAGACCTATTGTCATGTCGTATTCTACATTCTTTCCGTTTCATGGACGATAACTGTGGATCTCATAGAGCTCGGCTAGGGAACAACATTCTTCAAATGGAGGTAATCGAGCGTATGGAGTGATCAGCATTCACCCCTGACTCAAATTCAATTGAGCATGCGTGGCACACACTTGGAAGACGCATTTTAGCTCGGTTGGCGCCTCCATTGACTCTTGGTGAATTGGAGATTGCTTTCACTGAGGAGTGTCAAACATTCCCCCAAAAGCTCCTCGATAACCTTATGAATTCTACACACGTGTGTAGCGGTCTAAATCGCTTGAGGGAAATACACACCCCTACTAAAATTCAGTTACTACCTTCATTTTTATTGTTGAACAGGTAATACACTATATCATTTATATGCAACAACTAGACGAA
This sequence comes from Macrothele yani, assembly GCA_039090855.1. Lineage (NCBI taxonomy): Eukaryota > Metazoa > Arthropoda > Arachnida > Araneae > Macrothelidae > Macrothele > Macrothele yani. The sequence goes on along the minus strand of CM077024.1, from coordinate 158,746,550 downwards.
ACCCGTCGGAATCTACGGTAAGTTTTTTTGTTTTATTTGAAAATAATAAACTCATATTAAAACAACAAATGTAAACTTTATTTAATTGACAAATTAATTCAACCACTTCAGTAAAGGCAATAAATAGTCCAGGTTCGTGATTTTTTTTTGTTACTGAAGATTTAACGACTACCGTGAGCAACTCAATGGGCTATAAGCAGTCGCCCGTCCCTAATTTATGGTCAACATTTATGGTCACTTGCCATTGCCATAAGACAGAAACAACATCCATGCCTCACCGGGATTCGAACCCAGTAGACGAAACCCGTCCGAATCAACGAATAGTTTTTTTTTTTTTTTTTTTAAAGAATAAACTCATATGAAACGTTTATTTACATCTTTACATAATGGTAAACGTCTTACCTACGTTAATAAAATGGATCGAATAAATGTTAAATTGTATGTATACATCACACAGTCAGGTGTTCGAGTGTTCACTGTTCCGATGAGAACTTTCAAACAAATTCCTTCTAGCGTTGTTTTGCACAACGGTTCGCTGAGAAGAGAGACTTCGGACTTTGGACTATCTGAGTCCCTCCATACCTCCGCCTTCAACAGCGCGTGAGTCAACCGCAGACGATCGGGTATTAACTGCATGCTTCTCCCATTGATTTTACATGGGACCTTTGCCGCCTCACAACGCCCGAACCGTTGCCCCAATCTCATTTTTCTCTTCGATTGGCACATCTACATGGTAAGACTTTTATTTTGATATCTTCACCATATGTTTACGTTCAGCCGTTCTCTCACAACTGGTCTTACAGTAAAAAAAAACTTATAGAATTAATATATAGATAACAAGTTAGTAAAATCATGCAATGCATTGATTATACAGTAATACGCTTTCCAACACACCAGAAATCATTACTCAAGTTATAAGGATAATGGCTGTGATAAGGTTTTATCTCAATCGAAGCATTTTTATATAAGTTATAACGCATAAGGGTAATGGAATGGATCCCGATCGTATGTCCTGAACTTTGATCCCACTTTACCCATTTTCAATAGGTTTTGTCTCCAGGTGGTCCCCTACCATATACTAAAATTTCATCAAAATTGAACCATATTTACGCAAGTTCTGATGCATAAGGGCAATGTAATGCATCCAGCTCCTATGTCCTGACCTTTGACCCAACTTCACCCATTTTCAGTAGGGGTTCGTCTCCAGGTGGTCCCCCTACTACATGCAAAAATTGCGTCGAAATCGAACCATATTTGCTCAAGTTATGGCGAATAAGGGCAATTTAATGAATCCCGCACCTATGTCGTGACCTTTGACCCCATTTGTCCCATTTTCAATACTGATCGTCCCCAGGTGGTTCCCTGCCACATACTAAAATTTCATCGAAATTGAACCATTTTTACGCGAGTTATTGTGCGGATGGACAGACGGACATAGCTGGAGCATATACGCTTCTTCAACCTACGGTTGGAAAGCGTAAAAAATGGAGGTAGTAACTTCATTTTTATTGTTTAGCATATTGCATTATGTGCTTTAAATGATAATATTGCATAGAAATTCGCTAAAGTGCCTTTTCTTACTCATACACTACAATGAAATATCTACTGTATCTTATATAAAAAAAATATTTTACGTTCAACAACGTCAGTCGCACATGATTTTCCTTACAATATTTCTTACTGCCCTAATTCTTTTGAGTAGTCTGGATTGTAGTGATCAACTGCTGAAATATGGACAATAATTCTTCCTTAATTTTTCTAGTTAAATGTTTAAAGTCTTAGGAGAACTCATTAGTGGTAGGGCGAATCAAACGTTCGTCCCGTTTGCAGCTAAAAAGTTCAATGATTCAAGATATCCATACACGCTCAACTTATTGTGCAAAATACATTACATTTTTTTCTATAGCGCTTTTCCAATATTCCACCAGATCCACTATTCTGCAGCAGTACCACTCTGCATGTTCGAGAATAAAAATTATCTGATGCAAAATTCCACATCCCCCATTAGAACGAAATGCCGTCATTATACAAAACGGGCAATGCAGCGAAACAGGCGGTGATCGGATGGAGAAAGGTGCAGATTGTATGGAAGATGTGGTAAAATTCCAACCCCATCCCATATACAGTACTGGAGGTTTTGGCGGGCAACTCTGCAGATGTAACTTGGGATGTTATCCACTTTGCAGCAACCCTGCTTCCTACTGATGAGCGCTGCGTAATTTTGGAGCAGAGCATTCTGGGTCCACTGCTGTTGTTTTACGTAGATCTTCCCGTTCACAGTCTAATCATCTAGCGATTATTTCCAGTGCACAGGACCCGTACAATTCCACCAAATGCATAACACGAATTTACTCCCAAACGGCGTTCTTGACGTGTCCTCAGTCCCAACGCATGCATATCCAGCTTTTCCCACCTGTGACGATTCGATGACCAAGCCCACCGTCTTGGACAGCAATATGCGACAGAGAGTAAATCTTTATTCTGCATGCTGGAATGTCAATTCATGGGGTTCAATGGAGCTTGAAAGTGAAAAATCGTGCTGTAGCAGGGGACGAACGATAGTGTATTGCGAAGACTCCCACCTTAGCTGCCGATAATGGAACCGCTTGTCGTCGAGTCTGGTGTTCCCAGCATTAGAACGCCGGTATAATTTTCGTGCAGTACTGCTGTCCCATGTTCCGACTTCTTCAGCTACACAAAGTCCTTTCGCTGTCGCGTTTCACTCTCCTTTCCAGTAATGGCGAGGAGCACACGATCTGAAAACTTATCAAACTCCACTCTCTGCTCACCTGATAACACAATTGACTATGAGCCAAATGCACGTCATCAGTCTCGTATGTTGGTCCATTGGACAAAGCGCTGGCTTATGACCATTCACCCGAGTTGGGTCCAGATTCGAATTCCGGTGAGGCATGGATGTAGTGTTTGTCTTACTGCACTGGTTCTCTCCCTTCCCTGGAGCCATGGCCAAAATTAGGGACGATCGACCGTTTATAGCCCACCGAGTTACTCACGGTGGTCGTTAAACCTCCATTCAGAAAAAAAGTCACGTATATTTCAAGTCATCGCGGTACCCATTCGACGCTGGCTCACGTTCCTCCCAGGAATAGAAGCCCATGATTAAGTGTATCTAAAGAAGGGAAAAACCTTTCCCTCCCGCTGGTGTTAGCGCTGGAAAACTCAGGCAGCAAGTGCAGCTATGATTCGCTTCATGCTCAATTAGTGTTGTTTTTTCTGGAGAATACGCCGGATGGGACAAAATCTCGCATTCCAGGTCGGTGATCGTGTTTGAAGTCGTTTTCGCTGTGTGCGGACGCGCGTTATGCTGAAGCAACAGGACCGACCTTCTTTCCTTGCCGGGTTATGGCCTTATCGCCTCCATTGCGTCACTCACACGAATGCGTTGCTGACAATAACGCTCGGTATTAACCGTTCCACCAGGTTTGAGCAACTCATAGTGCACGACACCGCGCTGATCCCCCCATATGCACAGCTACAAATTCCTGGCATGGATATTCGGTTTGGCGGTACTGGTGGTAGGCTGACCTGGAAAACCCCACGTTTTAAGCCACTTAGGATTATTGTAGAGGATCCACTTCTCATCACAGATCAAAATCTTGTGGAAAAAATCCTTTTTCTTGAATCTGGAGAGCAAGAACACAGCAACATCGTAGCGCCTAGACTTGTTCGCAGCTATGAGTTGGTAGGGCATCCAACGGCCCTCTTTGTGAATCCGTCTATGCTTGTGCAGGCGCTTTGCAATGGGTTGCCGTGTTACTCTGAATTCCTGGGCAAGCTCAGACTGTGTACGACAAGGATCCGCGTCTAACAGTTGTTCCAGTTCCTCATCGTCAACTTTCTGTTGCTGTCCCGGACTTTCTGCATCACGGAGATCAAAATTTCACTGCTTAAACTGCTGGAACCACTTCTTACACGTACTGTGGGACACAGTAGCCTCACCTTAACAGCATAGATCATTTCTTGGGCTTCTGCGGCGCTTGTTTTCAGCTGAAACGCGAACAGGAGGCAGTGCCTCAAATGTTGCTTTTCGAACGACATTGCTGTCACCGTAACCTTTGATTCCTTCTGTCACTACAGCTGTGAGCGGTAACGGTTACCTGGAAAGCTCTTGGATGTCGCTGCAATCAGCCATTATCGCACACAGCTATTTGCATTTGCCAACGTTCTATGGTCGTTAGGGGCAGAGAAGTAAGCTGCACACCTATTATAATGCCTGAAATTAGAAGAACTGCCATAACGGAATTGTCTCTCACCTTCAAAATATATTTTGGTAGTGCGCAAAATATTACAAAACATCATTTAGAAACTTTTTTTTTGTACGATAGATCCTCCACTTCTGATGCCCGAACAGCAAGCAAACCCGGTTGAAATCTACGGTATAAAACACGTTGAAAGATGTAACGTGTTAACTGTACCTCCGGCGTTTTTATATTCTACAGCTCGTACCTTATGATTACGTTCTGTTACTTACTATGGAGAGTGCTCTTAGATTCACGATTCCAGATGACAGACAATTGCAAAGTAATAGGTGTCTTAAAAGATGGAATTTACATTGCATTTGACTTGCGGCTAAGAACGCAGGGATGGGAAATTTGAGTTAAAGAAAGTCTGTTTATAAAGTGGCAGCATTTTTAATTGCCCAGAAGAAAACTGTTTTCATTTTAAACATCATTCCAAGCCTATATTTAACAACAACTGAATCAAATAATAACTAGCTTTTTTAAGGAACGAGCATTTGTTCATTCTTCATGTACCCAGCTTTCTAAATATCACGATGTTCTTGACCTCGTATATGAATAAGACGTTTCGAACTAGAACATTCTCATTCTTTTTTAAAGTCACTCAGATTCCAGTTTTATCCAGGTTTTTCCGTACATATACGTATTAGAGTGCTGTCATGAACAGTGTGCCTGGCATGATCAATGAGCGTAGTGATATCTTTTCAAGAGTTTTGTATCCTTGTTATCCTTAGAGCGATGTTTGCGTTCTCCCATTGATCCATCACCCTGTGCTGCAGAAGTTACTGATTTGGTTCTCGCATGAAGGGAGACTTTTATTCCTTTCTTCACTCTCCCGAAGAAATCTTAGAGCAATCCGTTTCCAAATAAAGCTGGCGCGCACGCAATGGCTGTCAAGAACAAAGCTTTCGCGAAAGAAAGGTCGCTACAGTTGTATAAATCCTGCTCTTACCTGACAGAAAGTGCTACCACACTCGCCTTTACAAAGGACAGTTTTATAACATTGTTAAACTATGGTTCTATAGACGCGATATCTTACATGCAATCTACTATGAAATCCGAATAAATAACTTCAACTAATTTATATGCCATTTTATGGCGAAACATTGAGTTCAGTAATTCCATTCAGAAAATTATATGTGGTAACCTTAATGAAGTCAGCACATCATTTACTTTGATTTTTGCATCACGACAGGCCTCTTGCCCATAATGCGCATTTTTTATGTTAATTAAAAACTCGTACTAATATTTCATTAATTGGCAAAATAATTTGCACATTGCGATCAAGTAAAAATGGCATAAACGCCGCCTCGGAGGCGTAGTGATTTAAACGATGGCTTCGGAACATTCCCCTGAGATGGGTGCGGGTTCGAATACCGGTGTGGACTTACGTTTGACTTACGGCGCCTGCTCTTTCCCTTCCCTGTAAGCAGTGGCCCTAAATTAGGGATTGGCGACTGGTTATATCAAACTGAGTTGCTCAACGTGATGGTTGTTAAATCCCCAATAAAAAAAGGGAATGCATAAGCACAATACAGTGATAGGTAAAATAGTTTGAATAATAATATTGTTACTAGATCCGTTAAAGGCTGTGAGCAATAATAAATATGAAATGTCGTTCACAGTAGTGAAGAAAATTGAAGGTTTAAGCCGTTTATTGCACGACGAGAAGATGATACTAAAATACACTATAACGAAGTAAATTTCTCCGTCATTTTTGTCCACGCCGGGGCTCGAACCCTGGTCCCCTCATTCCGGAGTAAGTCGCTCTACCAATTAAGCTACGTTGACGTCCGTTATCGCTGCTATCTGCGTTTATATCATATGCGTCCTGCTGGGCAGGCACGTCACCCCCCCGGAAAGAGGGCCAAGGGCATGGCCCACGGGTCAACCGTGAACATGATTCGTCGCAGGCAGCCATCCGCTGTAGAACGTACTTGAGAACTCCCAGTCAATCTAGTGTGTGGAATGCAACGTCACACCCATTTATTTTTTGAAGCGCTGGAGAAGAGATTCTCTGATTTTTCCTATCTCGCGGTGTGGAAAGAACATCACACCTTGGCGAGATCTTGAACGGCCGGGTCATACGGAAAGTTCGAGCACGATTATAACGAAGTAAATTTCTCCGTCATTTTTGTCCACGCCGGGGCTCGAACCCGGGTCCCCTCATTCCGGAATAAGTCACTTTACCAATTGAGCTACGCCGGACGTTCGTTATCGCTGCTATCTGCGTTTATATCGTGTGCGTCCTGCTGGGCAGGCACGTCACAACACCTATGACTCATTACATTATGATCACCTACCTAATAAGCTGTAGGATACCCTTTGGCCCGCAAAACGGCGGCCACTCAACGAGGCATTGATTCGACGAGCTAGCAATAGGTATCTTGGGGCATCTGGTACCATAATGCCAACAGCAGGTCCTCCAGTTCCCGTACATTTCGGGGTGGTGGTGATTTAGCGCGAACCCGCTTTTCCAAGTCGAACCACAAATGTCCCGATTGGGCTCACATTAGGTGAATTTGGAGGCCAGGGCCTTAACAAAAAGTCACCAGCATATTCCTCGAACCACTCCTTGACGATTCTTGCAGTGTGGCATGGCGCATTATCCTTTTGGTAATGGCCATCACCAGCAAGGTATACAGTTGCCATGAATGGGTGAACTTAGTTCGCAACGATGTTTAGATAACAGAAAGCTGTCAAGGATTGTGCTATTGGGATAATGGGGCCTAAAGTGTGCGAAGAAAGCCCCTCTCACAACATAACACCGTCGCCGCCGGACTGTTTCCGTCCAACAGTGCATCCAGGTGTCATAGCCTCCGTTGGTAATCGGCGTATCCGCGCCTGGCTGTCTACGTGATGCACCATGAATCTTGATTCGTCAGACCAAGCCTTTTTCTTCCAATCATTCACGGTCTAATCTCGATGATATTGAGCCCATTTCATGCGTTGTTGGCGATTACGAACTAATCTCTTCTTATTTCTGTCAGAGCCATAAATACCTTTTTAACACCTGTGAGGTTAGTGATATTTCCACATTATCAGCATCTACTGTTACCTTGATGATATATGTCTTACCCTACAGATGATCAAAAAGATATGTGATATTGTTTTCTAAAAATAAAATTTTCCTCTCAGGGGAAGTGCAACACAAAATCTTGAAAGAAATGTTTTGACCATTTTTATTAATTTCTTCTTGGTGATTTCTTTTGGGTAAATTCTGTTCTGGGTTAAACATTATCTGCGCATAATGACATTAAATGGAAAGTACCGTCACACTTTGGTTACGATATATGAAAGATTATAACTAGTTTGAAAATCTTTTTATATTAATTCTGTAGAAGAATTGAAACATATATTTCAAAAATAATTTTTGTAGTTTCTTATTTCATGGTTTCGGTCTAAAAATTCACGGCACCCTTCCTGGAAAACGGTTACCTGTATCGATGAATCATCGTTACAGCTAACCGTTTTCAGGAAGGGTGCCGTGACAAAAACTCAAAAGTTTTAATTTCAAAATTGTTTTTAAACCCATATTTCTTATTTGTGGGTTTAAAAACGATTTTGAAATTAAAACCTTTGAGAGTTTTTGAAATTCCGAAGCAAATCTGATGAGCAAAAGGGATAGCCGCTCAATTCTCTCGCATTGGGAGGTCTGCTGGCATGAGCAAGCAGACTGGTTGCGGTTTCCTAAACGTTTGGACAGCTTTGTCTATAACGGAAGGGTTATATCCTCTGCGTACTGCAATTCTTTTAAGAAAATCAAGCTCTTTCTGCAAGAAATTCTCAGTTGAGCGTGTATGTATTGCCCGATATCCGTATGTGTAGAAGGCGGAGATTTTTTGTTTCCATGGGTAATTTGGTTTTGCGTGTGAGGGTAAGGAAACAGCAAATGGGTTTCGATAAACTGTTGTACTAAAGGATCCTTCAGAGCCGGACAAAAGAACGTCAAGGAATGGTAAGTAGCCATTATTTTCAGTCTCACATGTGAACTGTATATGCGGGTAAATACAGAACATCATTTCAGCCAACCGGAAGTAGAAGATATTTTAAGACTGGGGAGAGTTGTTAAAAAAGTTTCCCTTTTCGTGGAAGATTTTCCAACAGATGGAAGGCCTTGCAATGAGCAGCCCAGTGTCGCCTATTTTATGCGAAGTCTATATAAGTCCCTTTGAGGACAAACTCTTTCAGCTTTTCACATTTGACCTGTGGATCCGATATGTAGATGATACTTTTGTTCTCTGGAATGGCATGAACTCGGAAACACCTAAATTTGTTGAACTTATCTATTCAATTGATCCGCATATACAGTTCACAGTATATGCGGATCAATTGAATAAATAAATATTCATATATAGGGAATGTTACCCGATCAAGTACGGGGTGAAATTTTTAACTGAAGCAAATTGAAAACATATCAAATAGACGCCTGATTTCTGTAAGGAAATACAGTAAAAACTCATTCATGTCAGAGTTGAAAACGTTTTAGATGCGATTTTGCTCACTCTGACACCTCAAAATTTCAATTTGTATTGTAGGTTAGAGCGTTTTAAATAGATCTCGGTATTCATATTTATAATAACGCTGATTAGTTTTTATGAAATCACTCTGCGATTTTATTCCTTTTTATGAAAAACTCTGCAATACGAAGAAAATAAAATAAAACACGCCATATCATCTACGTAACAGAACAAACCTCGCAGAGAGTTGTTCGAGCACGTGAGTATTGCCGCAGATGACGTCGTTTGTTTTACTAACTTTATTTTATTTTTCCGTATTTCTCCTCCTTGATTTTAGGTATCGTGCGAGCGCGTTGAGCTTAGTTCCGATTTCAGCTATCGGATAAAAGCAGATGGCGCTGCAAGTACTGAGTGATGTCAGAGCGTTAGGGACAGACGTATCCTATTATATAGGTTTTTCTTACTGACTGGCATCTGAAACGCAAGTAATTCAATTATCTATTAGAATCTGTAAGTTGTTTTCTCTTATACATGATGGCTACGGCTGCGCGGATGACCGTATGTATATGTACATGATTTTATTTTATGACTGCTACTTTTAAAAGTAGTAGTGCGATGTCCACATAAAAATGTCATTTCATTATTGGAGTTTTATAATTTTGTCTGTGTGGAGCTAATTTTGGAAAACTGCAACTTCAGTTAACTGAAAATGTTGTTAGAAATAGTTTTCCCAACACATCCTCTACTTTCTCCTATACTGAGAAAGTTTTTGCACATGGATGCATTTTATTTTGGGAATTGTTGTTGCGCTGTTTTGTCCTAGTTCAATATTGGAATTTGCAGTTGTTGTTTTCCTAGAGTGAAACAGTTTTCACCCACCAACCGATGCACGATAAATTTAGATTTTTAGTAGCTCTGACTACGCGTAATCTCCTTCGGATAAGGCTGTTTAAACACCGCTCAACGAATACTTTGCTGCAATAAAATCTGTCAGTGTCATCTCCAATAAGTTTCATTTGCAGAGGATCTTTTTGTTTTCGCCATCGCAGGTCGGAGAAGGACCGTGAGAAACAGAAGAGATCGACAACATGTCAGATGCAATCCCTTTCAAGGAACACGGCGGTGGAAAGATCTTTGTTTTCAAACCTTTCTGTGTAGGCGGTCTCTCCTGAATCAGCAAAGATTGTTTTTAAACACGAAGACGTGTTTTTCTTATTGTTATCGTGAGCCTAAAAAAATCATCCGAAAGTCAAGCCAAAAATCACCGGAAATGAGAGCCAAAGATGAGTTTTGAAAGCTTGTCTGTTTCGAAAACCGAAGATGAAAAATGGATGGAGAACGCAGTAGAATATGGTTTGAGTCAGATAAAAATAGAACAAAGACTTCTAGAAATGCTCGTGATGTCATACAAGCTCCTTGTCGTCTGAAGTTTACCTCGGTGATGAAATATAATGTACAGTCAAAGATTTGCAGGGATAAAGGTTTTAGATTGTATTTCATTGCTTTTGTCAAAATTAATTGATATAATCGCATTCCCATTTCTGTTGAAATAAACTACCAATCAATACGTATCTAATCTTGATATGCGCTAAATATTAATTACACTTATCATCAAAACAGTAGTTGCTCCCAGAAGGAGGCAACCGACAGGAATGAAACTTGGTAAGTAGGTTTGGTATTGTGAGATATGCAAATGATTCAAGTACCACGCTTAGCAGCGCATGTGACGCAAGCAAGGAAGGGTCATAGGCCTGTGTCCGACCGGCTATATACGGTCGTCCCGTTGCGCGTGCTTTCCATTCTGACTCAAGCTGTTGTGTTGGTTGCATCCTTTCCAAGTGAAGTATGCCTCGGAGAAAGGTTCGGAAGCAATTTGAGCAGTTGGACGTGTTCGAGAGGGGCCACATCGTTGGGCTCCTGAAAGCTGGATAGTCTTATCGCCGTATTGCGCGCCTTAGCGGTCAAGCGGATATCACCATGGCACGCTGTTGGCGGCAGTGGATAGAACAAGGCACGCAGTAGGGACAGAAGGGTGTGGGAGACTCAGACGAACCATGGTGAGGGAGGACCGACGGGTTGTTCGACATACGGGAAGTGACCCAACAGCCACGATTGCGGATATTCAGCGAGCAGCGGTGCCTTTCATGCATCGTCCAACTAATGTCAGCACCATTGGCAGACGGCTGCACGACGTAGGACTACCCGCAAGCAGACCTCTACGGCGACTGCCCTTAACACCATTGCATCGTCGCCAAAGACAGCAATTATGTTGTGCCAGACTGTCATGGAACCAATCAGAATGGCCGCAGGGAATCTTGGAAGTCCGCATTTGTCTCTGAGGAGACGACCACTGAATCTGTGTGTGGATGCACCGTGGTCAGCGCCAAGATGAACGGTTTGTTAATGAGCGTCACACGTCTAGAAGGCCTGGTGTCATGTTGTGGGATTCAATTACCTACGATGCCAGATCACCTTTGGAATTCATTACAGACACTTTGACAGCCCAACGTTACGTTAATGAGGTCCTGCAACCAGTGGCCCTACCTTTTATGAATGCTCACTCCGGTGCGATTTTCCAACAGAACAACGCTCGTCTACATACTGGTGCCCTCTCGAAGAGCTTACTTTCAAGGCACTGACACTCTGCCATAGCCAACCGCATCGCCAGACCTATCGCCGATTGAAAATGTGGGGATGCTATTGGACGTGCTATCCTCACTCCACCCTTATCACACAATCTGCAGGGACTGCGTGAGAAGATTCAAGCTGCCTAAGATGGCTTATTGCAGGACACCATTAGGAACCTGTATAACTCTATGCCAAGAAGTCTGGTTTACTGTGTGCGAAAACATGGAGGCCCGATGTCATACTGAGAGGCACTCAGTATTGGCATGTAGTTCAATAAATATAGCCCTTATCAGTCTCAATGCTTAATCGTTTATTGCTCCTGGTAACTTTACCTTCCTCCCGAATAGCATTGCAATCCGACACGTCCTTCTGGGTGTAACCATTTCCTTGATGATGAATGTAAGTACATTGGGACCCCTGTACATTAAATACAGGGGTCTCCAAAGAAACATAGGTTTACAAAGAAAGGTAGAAACACAAAGGTTTGGGGTATAACCTTGAAAGAGATAGAGAAAATCATACTTTGTGGCACATTTGAAAAGATATAGAGAAAATTATACTTTGTGGCACATTTGAAAAGAGATAGAGAAAATTATACTTTGTGACGCAAGAATTAAAATGGCAAGTTGCAGCGATAAGACAAGGTCATAGTAGTTCAGTCGAACTAATAGCTGGATCCGGAGCGAGAAATGTGGCTTTCATATACACTGCCGGTAAAAAGGGCTTTATTTTCACAGTGGAGCACCAAAGTAAAACTGAATCTCCAGGTTGTGAGGTTCGGGAATAATGTGTGATCCTTCTCCCACATATCATGTGGAATTTATCAGAACTCTTTCTTCTACTGTGAGCCAGTGAGCTTATTTAAGCATGGTCTGCCGGTTGACCTGGGAACCTGCGATTCGGTCGCAGCCCTTTCTCAACGGGGGAAGGTGGGGGAAATATATGATATGCCATTGAGGTAACACACGAGTCAAAATGGGAAGTTGCAGCGATAAGGCAAGTTCGGTGTTGTTCATTCGGAAGAAAAACTGGCTCTGGAGCTAGGAGACATCGAACCGAATCAAATACCACCACCGGCAAAAATGATGGCTTTTCGAAACTTGGCTAAGACAAAAGAATGAAAGAGAATATTTCAATGGTGTGAGGTATACTCTAAATAAACCTTTCTTTTGAGTTCTTGTCTTGTTATGTAAATTATACCAGCTCTTACAGATGTGCTTTAACTGACTGAAATATCCGACCAAAGCCAGGTGTAGCCCATTTCCACACGAAACATGCCTAGGTAGTTTACTAAATTGAGACTTGTTATTCCGGAAGCCACTTATCTCAGTTAAGAGGAAGAAAATCCGCTTGCTGTGGTGCCGAGAAAGCCGTTAATGGACAGCTGAGTAATGAAAAAGGAATTTAGTCGGATGAATAACGTTATAATTTGATTTGTCCTGAAGGTCGGCAGAGCGCGTGGCAAAACCATCATTAAAAAGTGGTTCCGGCCTGCCTTTTGAAGAAAACCGATATGAGGTATGACCGCCCAGAGCATGGCAAAACCACCACCATGCTGCACTGTTGGGAGCAGACAGTTTGGGTTGCACGCTTTTGACGTACACGTAAACACGGCCTGCTGTGAGGGACAGTGTGCATGTAGACTCATCCGGGTACATTATACGCTTTTATGCATCGACAGTCCACGTTGTATACTCCTGGAACCTCTGCTGTGGCCGTTGTGTATTCACCCAGGTCACCAGAGGTTTTGTAATAGCAGCTCTTCCATGAATATCTTGTTTATGCTGTTCCCGGCGGACTGTTTTCGTTGATATTGAGATCTACATATACAGATTGAGCTCCGCACTAATTTTCGGCGCCGTGGTGTTCTCATTACGGGTAACAATCTTCTTTAATGCTCTCCGGTTTCTATCAGTCACGGTCGTTTTCCGGCCTCTCTTGTGTTTCGTAGACGAGGTTTTCCCACGAACATGGTATGCTGTCATGACGCCAGACACAGTAGGGCTGTATACCTCCACAACCATGGTGACTGTTGTCACGGTGACATCAACTAGCCAACCTCTTTCAAAGCCCGATAGGTCGCTCATTTCCTCGTCACCCTGAAAGAAATTTTGCAACAAGACATTTTAAATGCATTTAAAAAGGACCTTCAGGTTCTAATCAAAGCTATTACTAAGAAAAAGTAGTGGATACCTTTGCGTATTGCAACTGTATTAAAATTCAGGTCTCTGAGCGTGGTGTTCACATCATTCTGTCAAACCCCTGTATATATGGAAGAAGCTGCAATAAATGAATAAAATTTCAGTACATTAATGCTACATTTTTCCTAGCAAGGGAAATGTTCTGACACACTGTAATTTTAAACATTTATCCAAGCAAACAAACGTTTCTCATTGAATGCCAGACTTTGCGCCAGAGCTCGGATTTCATTATACAAGGAAGGGGTTTTCATATTCTTAAGTGATATTCTTAGCCGGGTGCTCCTTGGAGACGTATTCTGCCATGGACAGATAACGCTTATTTCCCCTGCTTCGAGAATTTAGTAAGTAAACAGGAGATATGAATGTGAGTAGCTATACTCCCTAAATAGCAAAGATGTCTGAGACTCGACGAAGAAAAAGGATGAGAGGAAGATAAATGGGGAGATAAGAGACAGGCAGGCCCTAAAGGAATAAAATCATGTATTACATCCCGAGGGCATCTAGGTCCTAATCTTCATTTAGTAAACTAAGTGGATTTTGAAACACCACTTTGCTTTATTAACGGGGGCGCATATTACCAAAATAGTAAACTCTCATCAGATCCTGCTTCATTCTACTCTCAAGACGAATTCACTGACGAAAATCCTTATCGTGTTTCGAAACAAAACCTACTTTCTGAATCACACCCTAATGCTGTTATGTCGACACATCCACTTTTTATGAATTGTTCTCTTATTTCTATTGTTTAGATATCGCTTTTCAGGATTATACAGACTACCCAGTCCGTTAGAATAATATAATTATAGTTTTCACTCGATAGAAAAAGAGCGCTTGGTAAGTTCCAATTCCTCCTATGATGAAAGTGTTCATGGAGAGTGAGAGTTCAGATTTCCCTCGTATTACGCTAGTAAGTGAATCTCGGAAATCGCCGGGAAAAGTGAATTTAGTTTAAAATTCACACCTGCTTGTTAACATAGCAACACCAAGACAGAATCTCACAATTTAAATGAAATTTATATCACAGATTCCTCATGTAACAAGAGATAACTGATTGCATTTGTAGAGATATACAAGATTGTTTCGCTTTAAAACTCAGTATCACATGAAGCTACCTGGAGCTACAATACAAACTCCACATGGCGTGGCTTTGAATGGAAGATATTGTAGATATTTTGATATCTTCCTGGGAAATAGCCTGCCAGGCTTCTTCTACGCGAGACCAGAGTTCATTTGTGGTGACTGGCGGAGGCGATTGAAGGGTCAGTCGCTTAGCTACAACGTCCGAAACATGTTGGGTCGGGGACATATTCGACGAACGTGCAGGACAGGGAAGAAGCGGTGTCTGCCGTGCATGAAATTAGTTTTGGGACACAAATGGGCGAACATTATCCTGCTGGAATATAGCTCCAAGACAACTCTGAAGGAAGGGTATCATCTGTGCCTCTAAAACATCCCTGATGTGTAAATTACACACATGTTGAGAGTTCTCTCAATTGATATCAGGCGAGATCTCGAATTGAACCTAAAGGAGCCCCAAACCTTGTGACGCCTTTGGTCATGCCAGCTTAACGCCTGGCGTTAAACAGATATGACGTTGAGAAGGTGTGGCGCTGCAAGTTGGGCGCTGCCGTTCACCACGATACTTTCAAACGCTATTACGTAACTTTTTTCGTGTGCGTGATTGGTGTTACGCTATGTCTAAAGCCATGACTAAGTGTTAGTGCGGCAAATATAAATCCGTGCTGTTTCTTGTTCAACTTTAAATCTCATTAAATTTCAGCTGCTTAAAGGGTTGCCTTGATAGTTGTCCGAGCTGGACCTTGGTTCGAGTCCCAGTTGAGGAATGGTTGTTGTGCTTGTCTATCGGTTCTGGCTGTTCCCCTTCGCTGAAACCAGTCGCTTTAAATTTTGGACTGCTGATGTGCTTATAGATCTTAGAGTTGCTCACTGTGTTCGTTAAACCCCGAAAAAACCTGAATTAGAGTATCTGGTGATCGTCTGGTATAAAGTGGTAGCCTTTCATTGCTCTTGAGGTTAGGTGAAAATTGGAACCCCGCGGTATGTCTTAGATGCTTCACTTCTTCTTCCTGCTCTGGTTCTCTCCACTTACTAAGAGTATTGGCTCCAAATTAATTTTGGATGGTTCCTTGCAACCCAAGCTCACACAGCACAGAATATTTCGTATATGTTGCATGCACGTAGCACTGAAACATTGAGAATTTTCAGATACGTTGCGCAATGTAACAGTAGTATTTCAAAAACCTTAAGGTTACGTCAAAATGTCCTCAAACGTTGCACAACTTTGAAACATAACCGATACGTTACAGTGAAAGATCTTTGTAATTTCAACATACCAACTTCATGTTACTCTTACGTATTTGAAAGATATTTGTAACTTCGTTACATTACTGTTACGTATTTGAAAGATATTCGTGACGTCATCATATTACTGTTACGTATTTACTACGGTGAACATTATAGTTTTAATAACCTTTGTAAAATAACAATAAAAATATTACACTCGACAGCTGTTACAAAAGCAACAACAGTGGTATTACGAGTTGTTTACGTTTTCACAGGTTCAACGCAGTCTGCTGTCCATTGGGAACATGGGCGGCGTTTATATATTGATAACAAAAGAAATAAAAATCTGTTCCAGATGAGGGTGTCGAAGTTTTATTATACATGTGGAATAGACTATATTTCAGCGAAAAAAAGGAAGAAAATCAAATCGTCATTTTTCTAAATACCTACCAATATGAAATTTCTCAGCTTCAAGTAAAAAAAATATGCTAGTATAGTATACTAATACAACAGCACAGCCATCTACTTAGATTTTATAAAATGAGTTTTGGAATTTAAAAATTATAAAAATCAAAACAATTACTTACTTTCAGATGATCTTGAATCACAAAAAAAGGATGAAATATTAAATCAACTAACAAGCTAACTCGAGTACGACAGTATCACCAAAGAATATCCCAGTAACACGTGAAAATACGACTACGAGAGTGCTTCGGTGAAATGGCATAAATGCGCATGCGCATCGACGCCTTTGCCAAACCAAAAATCTTAAATATCGCCGATATGTAACGTCAAGGTAGCAATTACTTACAATGGAAATTATAAAACAGTATTATCGGTGAATGCTTTTTTAAACGTAACCGTATTGTACAAATATTTATGTTCCAAAATAGATGTTGCTGAAACTTAATTGTAAGATATCTCTGAAAGTGTAAACAAAATGAGAGATTGTAACATTATTGATACATATCTCAAACGTATTGTGCTTAATGGGAAATGTTCATGGGAATAGATTAGCTCTTATGAAAATTCAGAAAAGAAGATTTAAGTTATTCACTTCTGCGATAAGTAATATAGAGAAGTGTTGTCCATATGATAGATAACGTGAATGAAGAAATTATCAGCGTTTATTCGCCAATAAATCTTTTATTAACATCGACTGCAGTTTCGCATAGATTTGGCCCGGCATCATCAGGACGAATCGGCATGACTCCGTTTCGGAAATTCCCGGGATCGTGTCCTGAGGTATTGCTAATTATGCGTCGATGGCCAGTGTCCACAGTTTATCATGATGGCGTCGATGCTAATTATGCGTCGATGGCCAGTGTCCACAGTTTATCATGATGACGTCGATGCTAATTATGCGTCGATGGCCAGTGTCCACAGTTTATCATGATGACGTCGATACTAATTATGCGTCGATGGCCAGTGTCCACAGTTTATCATGATGGCGTCGATGATAATTATGCGTCGATGGCCAGTGTCCACAGTTTATCATGATGACGTCGATGCTAATTATGCGTCGATGGCAAGTGTCCACAGTTTATCATGATGACGTCGATACTAATTATGCGTCGATGGCCAGTGTCCACAGTTTATCATGTTGACGTCGATGCTAATTATGCGTCGATGGCCAGTGTCCACAGTTTATCATGATGACGTCGATGCTAATTATGCGTCGATGGCCAGTGTCCACAGTTTATCATGATGACGTCGATGCTAATTATGCGTCGATGGCCAGTGTCCACAGTTTATCATGATGACGTCGATGCTAATTATGCGTCGATGGCCAGTGTCCACAGTTTATCATGATGACGTCGATACTAATTATGCGTCGATGGCCAGTGTCCACAGTTTATCATGATGACGTCGATGCTAATTATGCGTCGATGGCCAGTGTATACAGTTTATCATGATGGCGTCGATGATAATCATGCGTCGATGGCCAGTGTCCACAGTTTATCATGATGACGTCGATGCTAATTATGCGTCGATGGTCAGTGTCCACAGTTTATCATGATGACGTCGATGCTAATTATGCGTCGATGGCCAGTGTATACTGTTTATCAAGATGGCGTCGATGCTAAATATGCGTCGATGGCCAATGTCCACAGTTTTTCATGATGGCGCGCCAAACGCTCTGCGAAACTATAGTCGATGTTAATAAAACATTTAATTGTAAATAAACGCTGATAATTTCTTCCATCTCAACATCAGAAGTACGTAGTCTTAAATTAAATATCGTAAACGTGATTTTCACTCCAAATAATAAATCAAAAATTTATACCGAAAAATGGGTTATCTATATAAAATTACTTATATCCCTAATGCAACGGTCTTGATTTTTGTGTACCTTTACTCTCGATTATTATTTAATTCTTTCTCAAAACAAATTGAAGAAAAACTTAGGAAATACATTCTCCAATTTCCTGTTGATTTCTTTGGTGATTGGACCACCTTGAAGACATACGGACATAATTAAATTCCTAAAGTATACCGTTCATCATACTGTGTAAGAAATTTAAGACATTTGTTTCCCTTTAGTGAGTATACGTTCTATCAAACATTTCTCCACTAAATGACAGTTTATAACCACCGACTTCCGATGATTCATGTTCTATGGCATTCTAATCGTGAATCGTATCGTTTATTAGCGCACATTGAAATCCAGTTTGGAATGAATTATTTTGTTAATAAATGATATTTTACTCTGCTGGCACTTTCTCCTAAGTGTTGTGAAGTTAACATATTCCGAAAATTGAATAGTTTATCATAATCCGCTTACTCATCCAAATATTTCAATTAACTAAATCCCAGCCGGTATGCGACGTAGCACAGAACGTCTGAATGTTGGGCTTAAGGCTTGCTCGTTTCAGAGCCTTAATGAGTTTGCCGCTCAGTATCGCTGGGGATTCCTTCCATTTGCATCTCGCTCGCGCATGCGTATGTGAGAAGAATTGGGAGAAGCTCATTAATTTATTAAAGTGCATGGCGGATGGGACCAGTTTTGTGTTTGTTCGGATCACTTTCCAGGTACTCGAAACAGATGGATCGTCTCAATTTAGACTCCCCATAGTAATAATTCCGGCAGTGTTGTCCTAATGATCCAGTTGAACGAATTCTCAGAAGACTGCCGCTTGTCGAATGAACTACTGTATTTAACCTCCTCTAAGGCTAACACACATGGCATGCAATCAGTTGCTTTCCCCAAATGAACGTCAAATTAGTTGAAAAATGTGACACCTTTTCTCAATACACCGAATCCATAATTTCAGCTTACGTCCTCATTTGAACAGATTTCTGCCTCCTTGTGCTCAAGATGAATTTTAGTTCCAAGTTCTTCAACTACGTGAGCCAAGTATTAATATAAAGCATCATGGTTACTGAAACGTAAATGTGAGACCAGTCATAGCAGCTTTGTTCATATTCACTTTCTTCAACAAATTAACCAGAATTTTGTACGGGATTAGACAATAAAGCCTGTCAATAGCAGACACCCTGGGACCTCAACTTTTGCCCGTTATTGGAAGGTATCTGCTATTTTGGAGGTGGATTTCGCAGCACACCTAAGCTCGCAATAAAAAATGTCATAAATACGTACGTAAAATGTACAAATAAAAATAATGGTATACATATTTAATAATAATATACATATTTTATATACATATACATATTGAATAATAATATGCAAATTTTATATACATATACATATTTAATAATAATATGCAAATTTTATATGCGTATTTAATAATATAATAATATTCATATTTTATATCATCATCATCATTGTCAGCCATTATCAATCCACTGCTGGACAAAGGTCTTTCCAAGCTTCTTCCACAACGGTCTGTCTTGTGGCAGTCTCCTCCATGTTACTCCCACATACTTTCGAATTTCATCCACCCATCTCCCATGTGGGCTTCTTCTTGGTCTTTTCCTGTCCCTTGGAATCCAATCTAAAATTTCGGCTGTCCATCGAAGGTCTGTCCTTCTGGCAGTATGTCCAGCCCATTGCCATTTCAGGGATTTAACTCTGATCATGATGTCTTCCACTCTTGTCATTTTTCTGATCCACGAGTTCCTCTTCTTATCTCTCCTGGTTACACCAAGCATGCACCTCTCCATGCCTCTTTGAGCTGTCTGCAGCCTTTGTGATACATATACATATTTAATAATAATATACAAATTTAATTGTACATTGTACAATTAAATAAGTGTACTTCCATTTTCTTTGATTGAATGATTTATTTTTCTTTGCTATTGTTTTACAGTGCAAAACATGTAGGTACATTCAGTACATGCACAATATTTTAATTTTAAATTGCGGTTCATACTGTACACTATACGTATTTCGATGCATATGTTGCGTTACACGTACGTAAGAGTTAAATATGTTGGACCCTGACTTTTAAAATGCACGTACTTATTACTTAATTAAATTAGTCAGCAATTTTTGGCTGCAAAGATTCTGATAAAAATGTTGGTGTTTCTCTGCAATCTGTAGCTTGTTTTTCAATACAAATTTTCGGCACGTCTTTTGCAAAAAAAGATCGTGCTTATGTTACCGGTTTGTACGTCCTTCCGTTCGTCTGTGGACACCATACCTCTTCAACTATTAGTCCGATTTAAAAAAAATTCTTTTTGCATTGGGAAGCTTGAAATGCGCAAATGATCCTTTTTTTCGTTGTTTTTTAAGATGCAAAATTTCCCCACTAGAGGGAGTAAATACAGATGATATTGAATTCAAAACATATTTTACTAGATGAAAACATGTCAATAATGACGGGTAAAAATAAAATTTATGATGCAGAAATTATTGACATTTATTTGTTAAGTTCTTGGCACTGAGAAAAGAAGATGGTACTGAAACAAGAAATAGAGGCGAAAGTTTCACAAGAGTGAAATATTTCTACCCGAAACTATATGAAAGTATAATACATCTGCTGCAGATATTACAAAACGTACCAGGACCAAATTCCCTCAAATCCTTCCGGCAGAAATTACATAGGTAATTCAGATCATGAAACGGGGAAGAGCTCCAGGAGAAGTCGGAATTACCGTGGACATTATAAAAGAAGCAAGTGGAGAAATTGGAAACTAGACTCGCTGCAAGCTTTTACTAGATCCCGCAATGAAAGGAGGATTCATGCTACGATAATCCTGCTACATAAAGAAAGGTGACATTGAGGATCTCAGGAACTACAGGCCCATCAGCCTCCTCCTTATATCAGTGGTTTATAAGATATTCACTAAAGTTCTTTCACATCGCTTGAAGATAACATTGGACATGGCTTAACCGAGAGAACGAGATGGATTCAGGAGTGGCTGCAGCACTATATAGATCACACCCATGTACTGACAGAACTAATGAAACCATAATCAGTTACAATGGCTTTAAAATCCTGCGGTATTGAAGAATGTATACATTAGCATTATTAATAACATCTCTGAAAATGCAAGTGCAAAGGTTCGGATATTTGAAAATACAGCACAAATAAAAATTGGAAAGGGAGTGAGCCAAGGTGACGTCATATATCCCAAACTCATTAGTGCCACATTGGAAAGTGTCTTTCAATCATTGAACTGGAAAAACAAAGGGATAAAGATTAATGGAGATTATTAAACTCACCTGCGTTTTGCTGATGACGTCATTATTGCAGCTGCCCCTTCAGGACTTCACAGTATGATCCAGGAACGTTCTGATAAGAGTAAAGAAGTGGGATTAAAAACGAAGTCTCAGAAAACAAAACTGATGTACAATGCTTTTACAAGAAGTGAAGATTTATGGATTGATAGGGAAAAGTTGGAGATTTGCTTTTGACTGCAGGTATCAATTAATCGGCGTATACAACTTGGTTGGAGAGCTTTTTGAAGGAACAGTACAATTTGTAAGAGCAATATGTCATTATGTCTTAAAATAAAAGTATTTAATCACTGCATCCTTCCAGTGCTTGTATATGGAGCAGCGACATGGACTTTAATTACAAAAGGCATACAAAGACTGCAGACAACTGAAAGAATCATGAAGGGGCATTATTGATGTAACCTGGAAAGATAAGAAGCGGTCCTCGTGGATAAGGAAAATGACAAGAGTGTAAGACATCATGATCTGATAAAAATCTCTTAAATGGCAATGGGCTGGACATATTAGCAGAAGGACGGGCCATGGATGGTACAAGCGAAATAATTTTAGACTGGATTCAAAGGAAAAGGGAAAGACCTCAAAAGAAGGTCGGTGGATGAAATTCGAAACCATGCGGGAGTGACATGGAGGAAACTGGCTTAAGACAGAAAGTTGTGGAAGAAACTTGGGGAGACCTTCATACAGCTGTGGATTGGTAACGATTGACAATGATGATAATATTCATTTCCACATACATGTAGTTCCTATGAACGTGGGTTTCTCCTATAGCACATTTTTATAATTGGTCAAGGAATAAGAATAACATTTTTGGAAAACACCAGTTGGTAACTGAAAACCAAGGTTTATGCCTTCCTGTAGTAACATAACAAGGAGTAATACCCCTCCAAAAAAAAAAAAAAATCTAAATTTAGAAGAGAAATTTTAGTAAGTTTTTTAAGCTAAAACACGTGTTTAAAAAAATTGCAAGCTACAAATTTGATACACAGACCCGACCCTACGTCAAAACGAATACAGACAAAAGCAAAATCCAAACTTGGAACTTCTCTAGCTATTTATAGTGCGTGGCAACGCACGGAGAGCCACGGTTTAAAACTTATGCAAATGAGCCGGCAAACGTATTGAAAGGACACACCTAGCACATCGAAAGCACAATCCAAATAGTTTGGCACAGGCCATTAATATTGCTGCTACTATTACATTTCTAGCTATTTCCACAAACGCTTAACGAAATATTGTTGCGCAAGAGTGCAATAAAATAGTGTTACGCAAAAGTAAAATGAACTCATGAAAGAAATACGGGATTACGCCATATAATACAAATTTTGTAGATGACAATCCGATTTTTGGCGTAAATGTGACAAGGATGGTAAGTCAGATAATATCCGAAAACTTGAAAATTTTCATCGTCCTGGAGGGGGACTCGAATCCACGTCTCCCAGATAGCGCCCGGGTATGCTAACCACTACACCACCCAGAACGAACAAGTTTCAAGTTTCCGATCAATTTGAATATAACCATCACAGGATTCGTTAGTCGAAGCAACCGGCATTCATATTTAGCGAATCTGGAGGTTAAGAGTCCTATCCAGTGATTGCCCGGATAAGCAGATAAATCATGAAAGAAATACGGGATTACGCCATATACTACGAATTTTGAAGATGGCAATCCGATTTTTGGCGTAAATGTGACAAGGATAGTAAGTCAGATAATATCCGAAAACTTGAAAATTTTCATCGTCCTGGAGCGGCACTTGAACCCGCGTCTCCCAGATAGCGCTCGGGTACGCTAACAACTACACCACTCAGAACGACCAAGTTTCAAGTTTCTGATCAATTTGAATATTACCATCACAGGATGACGGTGGTTCTGGGTGGTGTAGTGGTTAGCATACCCGGACGCTATCTGGGAGACGGTTCGAGTCCCCCTCCAGGACGATGAATATTTTCAAGTTTTCGGATATTTTCTGACTTACCATCCTTGTCACATTTACGCCATAAATCGGATTGTCATCTTCAAAATTTGTAAAATGAACTATTTGTTGGGTGATCTTATGGCGCAGCATTCTGCAAAATCAAATTTGAACAATATCTGAACGCTTTAAAAATCAATTAAATTAATAAAAATTGTGTAAATTTGAATTTCAAAAATTAGGACGTTCAAGTGCTTACATTCATACGGGGTTGCAGGTTTCTGGCAAGTTTGAATCCGCTACGTTGAACAGTTTCGTTTGTAAGGGACCTACAGACAGACAGGACGATTTTATTATTATAGAAAGTGGATGGCATTGTATTCCAATAAAGCCTTTCGCAAACTTAAACTTCAAGTTCGCTGAATCTTAAGTATGTGTTTTTGCAAGAATAGTGGTCGGATATAAATTCAGATTATGTTAGGAACTGTTGTACGTTTCTCCAAGAAGCAACAATCTGAAAACTTCTACAAATTTTGAAGATGACACTTCTATTCATGATGTTAAAGTTCTCTTCTCTCCCTTTCTCATTCCTGACATAGTAAGATAACGACTTAATCATGTTTTCAAATAAGAAACGGAACATTTGCTTCGCACTAATGTGAAGCGATCTGATGTACTGCATGCATGGAAATCACGAAGAATGCTTTGCTTGGGTGTCAGAACAAAGCTGCTGCTAACAATGACCGGAATGCAAATGGCATGAGAAATCCTGCCATTTGTGTTTCTCCATCCAAGAATGTTCCTTTTGAGCAACTCTTGTGTAGTACGGAAAACTAGGGAACGCATTGGAAGATCTTAAGCATCAAATGTTGGTATTCGAAATAAATTCTTGTTAAGATTTAATATTCGCAATATTTGTGTCACGTCTTCTGAATTATGTTGAGGGTATTTAACCGTTTATACTTTGAATTTCATTGGGGTATTCTAAAGCGACTGAAAAAAGCAAAAGCACACGTTTTAAATTTTCTGACCTAGAGCATCCTAAAAATTGGAGCGGAGCTACAAAAACTGCAGAACATCAGGTTTGACTATTTCACCGTATTTTCAGAAGATATGCTCTTGCGAACGTACTAATGTGAGACTTTCCTAATCCCATTTTTAATGATATCTTGAAATCTACGAATAAAAGTTTTCTTTCACTTCCTACAACACATGTAGTTAGTTCTAAGCGGGGAAAGAAAGGTGCCTTTCTAAAACAACATAAAGTTGTACAAAAAATAAAGAGAAAAGCCAATATTGGAAAAAAGTAAAATAAAATGATGGTTCTGGAAAGTTAACTAATTCTCGTGAAATTGAGGTAAAAGTAGGGAAAACTGAAAGTGAAATTTGGGTTTATCCTGGATCATTGATCAATTAAAGAGGTAGTGCGCTTGGTTCTATAAAGAAAATATTTCTGTTTCATTTCTTTATTTAATGAGCTTCCATTTTAACACATAACAGTCCGTCATGTTTCTGAAAACTTTCAGACACACTTCCGTGAAAGGTTTTATTTCTGGATTGAAGGTTTAACAATCACGTGAGCAACTCAATGGGCTATAAGCACCCGTTTCTACTTCAGCGCCACTGGTTCCAGGAAAGGGAGAGAGCCGGTGAATTAAGACAAACACAACATGCATGCCTCATCGAGATTCGAACCCGGACTCTTCTCCGACGAATGGTCAGAAGCCCGCTCTTAGACCACCGCGTAACCATGGCGGTCCGTAAAAGTTTGCTGAGTTGACCTGTAAATTCGTCGATGCAGTTTATGACAGCAGCGACCGAATTCATTTTTATACTGTAGAAACAGATTTGCAAAGAATGAAAAGAAACCTATCCAGAAAATGTTGAGATTAGTAATTAGAGAGGAATTTCCTAGATAACGCAGCACCACAGCAGCTCAAACAACAACATATCATAAATAATTTAGGTTCAAATCAGCTTTTGTGGCAGTTAACGTCGCCTCATCTGCAACTAACCAATGTTTTTCTGTACTACACTGTCGTATGGTACCCACTTTTTTTATCATCAGTAGCAATTAGCTACCAAACATTCACATTTTTCGACACGTAGGAATGTAATGTAAACATTAAATTTGTTAATATCCATGCCAATTCATGTGGAATTGAAACTCTGAGCTTCGAGACAAATTTATATTATGAGAGTGATCAGAAATAGTTTTATATATGGAAATTCCTGTTTACCAAGTGCGAAAACAAAAGTGTCTCTTGAGAAGGTAAATAAGTGCTTTCTCATGTTTGTGCAAAAAATGTTTGTTAGAAGTTGACTTTTCTACTCTGGTGACAAGAGAAATGTTCTTTGTTGTCATCTTTCCTAGCGTGAGAAAGTTTTCCCCACCGTTTATATTTACATTACAGTCCATTAGAGCTGCAGAAGTCGTAGCATGGTTTTAGTCATGTGGTCAAAGGCTGATCGCAAGTGATTCTTCGAGAGCAAAGCAACATGCTTTTATAGGAAGAGGTGTGATGTTCGGGAAAGAAAGTGATCTCTCGTTATAGAATCGACGTGAATTAACGGATTAACTGCGTGTATTGTGGAAAACAAAGAAAACAAAATATGGAAACACGAGCTTTAAAACTGTAACCTGGCTGTTTATGGTGGAACTAACACCGTGTAATCGAGCTACTATTTTGACATTAGACGTTCTTCGCGGATAGAAAACTTTATCTTCTCAGATCTCTGAAGCGTTCCCTGAATATTGAAATTTGCATATGGTTATTCTAGTTCTCATTGTTTACGAAATTACAATCAATCCATTGCCGCCCGTATGGGGCAGTGGTCTAAACGACGAATTCTGACCATTCTTCCGAAATGAATTCGGATTCGAATCCCGTGAGGCATGGTTAATGGGATTATCTTAGGGCATTGTCGTTATGTCTTCAATGAAACCGGTGTGGTAAATTAAGAATGGAGAGACTGCTTATAGCCCATGGAATTGCTCACAGTGGTCGTTAAATCCGAAAAAAGAAAAGGATCTATTCGTTTCACTGAAGGGTATGTGGTATTAACGTGATTAAATTATCTATTTATTCAAATTTGAGGTTCTTCAGCAAATATAACGTTCGTGACTGCCGCGGAAAGGACCTCAGGTTCGAACGCTCGATCCACTAAATTTCCGTCGGGCGTCGGATGGGCACGTTAAGACGTCGGACCCTGGGAACTGGTCCCCCGGTAATAAATAAAGTCGTCTTCTTCCCCCTTTCTACTCCGCTTTCGTGTCACTTTCCTATCGGGCACTCTAGCCCAAATCTCCTAGCTTCCTATATCTAAGGGTTGTTTAAGACCTGGGGTCAGACACTCCTTTCCTAAAATCCTCTACATATGAGCATTTACTATCTTTCAGCAAATATATAAGCGTAGCAGTGTCTTCTTAATCGCTACTGTTCTGTAATCCACAGTGCGAACCCGACCGTTCCATTCTGATCCTCTGTTTGTGACCTTACAAAAGTAAATCATGACACTGAGCCACGAGTTGCGCAAAAATAATTAGCGTGAATTTTTCTGTAACCATTTGCTATAAAGCAGCGGCATAAAGCAACGATGACCTTCCAAAACGGATTTGTATCTATATCAAAATAGTTAAAATTAAACTTCTTCAATCAAATTTAGGAGCTAACCTCCAAAACTGCATTGCCACCAAACTCACCTCAAAATATTTCTGTAACAATTAAATGCACTCTCACCATTTTAAATTTTAAAAGAATGAGCGTTCGGAACAACACTTTTTCTAAAAATATATTATTTGTGCAAAACAACAATATTCGAAAAACTAGCGACGACCCGCTAAAAATGGCGGCTAATATAAAAATCTACATGTCGAAATCCAATCTTGCGAACATTTTCTTTCCAAAAGCCAAATCGAATACATAACCTTCTTGATTAGAAGAATTGGGAGGCTTTTTTCCTGCTGATGTGCCCAGAGCCATTTCCAACAAGATAACGCCAGTCCGCACAAGGCTCGGGTTTCCCCAGGAGTATCTACGCCATGCTTCGACGCTTCCGTGGCCTGCCAGATTGCCAGATCTCTCGCCCATTGAGCACGTGTGGAACCAGATAGGACGCCAGCTTTCTCTATGTCCCAGTGTTCGTGATTTAGAAAGTCATTTGCAAGAAGTGTGGGCCAGTCTGTCCCAGGATAACATACGGCATCTCTTTGACTCTATGTCGGACTGTATCACCGCATGTATCCGAGCACAAGGCGATCCGACGCGGTACTAAGGCTGACCGGAATGTGCACAGTATGTCCGCTGGAATCGTCCTCTTGCTGTGATATTATAATCACAGCAAGAGGTCCTTGGTATGTGCCATCTCACTACTAAAATCTCATTTTAATCGGACGCCTTCTTCTTTGTGCGCTGATTTTTATGGCAATGAGTGTAATTTTATTTCTTCTGTAGGAAGGCTTATAACAAATTAAGCCTTTTTTTCAACGTGATATTTCGAAGCAACAGAATACTATCAAACTTGAAATATTTTTTAACGGACAAAAACTTTCAATTATCTTTAAGAAATGCTGGAATGTATTGTTTGTTTTACAGAATTATTTCACAGAACTCCTACATATAAAATTTACTCTTGACAGCTGTAATAGCGTTTGTCTTAAGCACTTCACAGACTGATACACAGGCATCGTACAATCACCTCTACAATAATTTAAATACCCTGTTTCTTACGTTAACACAATATACAGGTAATTCAAAATGATTGCCCCGATTGCAAATGACAGTAACATGCTTAGGAAGATAAATAGACAGCTGATATACACAAGAAGAAAGGAAGTTTAGTATTTTATTGGAACCTACTGCTGAGTTGCTATGGTGACGCAGGAAAGTGAGCTGCCCGTGCGCCAAACCCAGTGGAAAGAAATGGCGAACGCAGCAGAAAAGGCGTTTTGCGACAGGGTTTTCTGCAAGTGTTCCCCCAGGTCTCCGGAACTTACTCCTTGTGACTTCTTTTTGTGGGGCTACGTCAAAGACCATGTGTATATGCCACCTTTGCCGGGAACACTACACGAACTAAAGATGCGCATTCAGCTTGCACTGGCATCAGTGACTACGGACATGCTTCATAATGTATGGAGTGAAATGGATTACCGTTTAGATATGCAAATTAAGATAATTGATTGGTTTCTTAATACGTCGCCTTGATATACAATGAAGCACAGTATGCAGGTATTATATATCTCTATGGAGAGTTTCCTCAGGCAGCAGGGGAAAACATGCAAGAATCGTGCAAACGAGGGGGGGGGGACAAGCAAGAATCATGCAAACGAGCAGGGAAAAACATGCAAGAATGCAGAAAGTATTGAAAATGCTGAGCTTTGGCTTTATCAATGACTAGCAAAACACAGCATTAACTCATCTCTACAAAGACCTAGTTGAATATGGGTTCCTGCTATGTCATAAATGTATTTCGGGCAAATGACCCCACTAATTAAAAAAACACCTTCTAAGCCACGGAAAGGTAAAACGTAAAAATTTAGCAATACATTCATGACATACCTGGCCCAACTTTCACGACTCATCGTTCACAAATGCAGAAAAACCTAGTAAAGAGCCCATGAGCAAAAATAATATTTAACTATTGCCAGACACGTAGAGAATTTAGACCATAGAAACGTAATACAAAACCTGGAAAAAATCTAAAAGAAAGGAAAATTCACAGGAGTAAAAAATGGTTTACTTGCTAAGACACTTAAAACATTTTTTTTAAATGTAGGCAGTATAACGAAGTAAATCACTCCGTCATTTTTATCCGCGCCGGGGTTCGAACCCGGATCCCTCATTCCGGAACAAGTCACTCTACCAATTGAGCTACGCGGACGTTTTATTCTGATTCCTATCTGCCTTTATGTCGTGTGCGTCCTTCGGGCAGGTACGTCACATCTCCTGGTTCGTTACATCATCTCCCCCTTATTATTTTTATTTTTTTATTTTTTTCGAAGTGCTGGAGAAGGGATTCTCTTATTTTTCCTATCTCGCGGTGTGGAAATAACATCACACCATTGCGAGATTTTGAACGGTTGGGTCATCGGGATCGTTCGGGCGCCATTATAACGAAGTAAATTTCTCCGTCATTTTTATCCGCGCCGGGGTTCGAACCCGGATCCCCTCATTCCGGAACAAGTCACTCTACCAATTGAGCTACGCGGACGTTTTATTCTGATTCCTATCTGCCTTTATGTCGTGTGCGTCCTTCGGGCAGGTACGTCACATCTCCTGGTTCGTTACATCATCTCCCCCTTATTATTATTTTTTTTTATTTTTTTCGAAGTGCTGGAGAAGGGATTCTCTTATTTTTCCTATCTCGCGGTGTGGAAATAACATCACACCATTGCGAGATTTTGAACGGTCGGGTCATCGGGATCGTTCGGGCGCCATTATAACGAAGTAAATTTCTCCGTCATTTTTATCCGCGCCGGGGTTCGAACCCGGATCCCCTCATTCCGGAATAAGTTGCTCTACCAATTGAGCTACGCGGACGTTTTATTCTGATTCCTATCTGCCTCTATGTCGTGTGCTTCCTTCTGGCAGGTACGTCACATCTCCTGGTACGTTACAGCAGAAATGTAAAAATGCTTTACTTGAAGGCAACAGATCCCTAAAATGAGACATCAGAGCCTCGTGTCTCAAAACACTAAACAGGTAACTAGAGAAAAACCTTAACAAGATATATTTATTATTGTCTAGGTTCCACTGCCTGAGGAAGCTCTTCTTAGAGAGCGAAAGCTTGCCTTTGGATATAGTGCGTTATTACATCCATAAACGGATATACAGTATATAGTATCTGTGTACTGTGTTTCATTGTATACCGTTTAGATGTTGTCCACGTGACCCAGGGAAGTCACATAGAACATTTGTAAGGTATGGAAACAAAATTCTAAACTTCCTTCTTTATTGTGCAACAATATAATCTCTGTATCTATGTTCATATACCAGGTATTGTCATTTGTAATCGGGGCAATAATTTTGAATTATCATGTATAATAGCTGGTGTACAAAATGGGGAAGAGGAGGAAATATATCCTGTGCCCCAATAATAAAAATTCACACGATATACTATTCACTATAGGTCTGCATGGTCCTTAATTTGGAAAGCCCGGCCCGGCCCGGCCCGGACCGTTTTAAATGTTTTAATTGAAGCCCAGCCTGGCCCGTAAAATTTCAATATTTACCAAAACACGAATTTGACACCTGGTGCACTCAGTCATTCGACTCCTGAAGAGTTTTCGTTTCCTTAATTGCTACACGTATTCTATTACAATAAACGTTAATTCAGAATATTTATGAGACTCTGTATAAGTTACGTGGCGTCCGAGGGGGGGGCTTGTATACTCAAAAATATTGCATGAAAAGGACAATTTCCATGCCTTTCAAACTTTCTGGGTTTTCAAATTAGCATTCCCTACTGCCGGACCCGGAAATATCCTTGGGGATAAGGGGGTGGGGGGTAATTCGAGAAGTACGAAATATCCAGAATAATGACTCCGATAGTTCTACTGGGAAAAGATTTTATGGCTTTATAAACTGCACCTATCTCTACTGGCATATCATATCGCTGGAAACCAATATGTCTCTCGTGTGTGTGTGAGGGGGGGGGGGGACACATTTGTGCCGCTTGAGATGCGATGTTCCAGATTTTGTGCTATCGTAACTCAAAAGGTTTTTGCATTTAGTGCACTGCACAACGTTTACCGGCCGACTAGTTTCAGAGCGAGACAGTAATCTAAAATATTTCCAAATGTCGCTTTTCCCCTTTACATTGTCTACAACCACATATTTTCTGGAAGCGATTTTTTCGTGAAAATCCTTCGCTTTCTTAAACTCCATAATAAGTATGGAAGAGTATTTATCAGCAACACTGAACTGAGCATATGCTAAGGGAAAACAACGACAGACTGCCCAGCTTACCAGTCTCACAGAAGTTTTGAAAACGGCTGCCTGAGAATACAAATGAGGAAAATACGGCACAGATTTATACACAGAAGTTTCTCCCAGCCCATTTCTCCCGTGCCATTTAAAAAAACTTAAAAGCTTTTCACACATCTAGAGAACAAAGTGCCGCCAACCAAAACAATAAAAAAGATCGTCTGCGAGCGGGTGGCTCGGTTTAGAAATGCTGCAGTTAGCATGCCCTGAAGCATGAGAGAAGGGTGGAAGTTAGAGAGAGAGAGAGAGAGAGAGAGAGAGAGAGAGAGAAGGGACGACATTCACATTGAAAAACTAAGGGAGCTGACGTACTCCAGTTGTTTTGCAGGAGGGGAGGATATCGTAAAACTTCTATTTTTTCCATTAGAGGAAATTATTCAATCTTATACTGCTGCTGTATGTTGCGAGTTTTCCAAACGAGAAAGGCACCATACAGCGATTGTTTTTCTCATAAAAAAAACCCTGCTCGGCCCGTGTCTGTTTTACATTAAATATTGAAGGCCCGGCCTGTTTTCCCAACTTAGAAATGAGCAAAGGCCCGACTAGGCCCGCGGGCCGGCCTGGGGCAGTGCAGATCTCTACTATTCACAATATCCGATCTCATTACAGAACTTCGAAATCAGTTCCTTTGAGAGACGATTGAAATTTAACAGTTAATCAAACCTCAAGTATTCCTGCGAATCTCTCTTATTACCAGAATGCTTTCGTCATATGGATATGGAAAAAGTGAGAACGGAGTTTTTCCGTCAGTATATGAAACGAATTGCGGAAAGGTTTAAAAAATTCAGAATTTTCCGTTAACATATCCTAAAAACGGAAATTTACCGTTAAAATAAGAAAGGAATTGTGGAAAGGTTTCTGAAAATTAAACATTTTCCCGTTATAGGAAAAATCCGTGAAATTTAGGTTTCTTTTCGTTATTTCTCGGGAAAGGTTGTATGAGAAATATGTTTCGTTAATTCACGAAATGAATCACCAAAAGTCGCTCAAGTATTTCAGATAATATTTTACAGTAAACTACCAATGCTTCCTTCTGTATCTGAAGGGACATTGCGCCGCGGGTGGCCTAGTGGTCAGCGCCCGTGACTGCCACGGGGAAACCTCAGGTTCGATCCCGACCAGGTACGAACGCTCGAACTACTAAATATCCGCCGTGCGTCGGATGGGCATGTTAAGCCGTCGGACCCCGGGTACTCCCCCCCATCTCACGTAATAAATAAGAACGTCTTCCTCCACCTTTCTACCTCGCTTCCGTGTCACCTTCCTATCGGGTACTCTTGTCCAAATCTCCTAGCTTCCTATTTCTAAGGGTTGTTTAAAACTTGGGGTCAGACACTCCCTTCCTAAAATCCTCAACATATGATCTGATCTGATCTGAAGAAACATTAAGTAAGAAAGTCTACGGCTGCCCCGATGGTGCAGTGGTCTAAGCGCTTACTTCCGAAATGTGTCCATGTTCAAATCCCTGTGAGGCACTAGCTCTCTCCCTTCCCTGGTTTGTCTTACGGTTCTGGCTCTCTCCCTTCCTGGTGTCAGTGGTCCTAAATTAGGGACAGACGACTACATATAGCCCATTGAGTTGCTCATGGTGGTCTTTAAACACGAAACAAAAAGAACTTATTCAATTTAAGTTTTAAACAAATTTCAGCACTTTATTTGTATATGCAGAGGAAGGTCAGAAGAATTAAATATAACAGTATTTATGAAACGATACATCAGAAAATAAATGGCAGACGAACAAAACTCAAATATTTTTCAAAAGCAGTGGAGGTAAATTTAGGTTGCAGCCAAAGGAAAACGAGGTGTAATTCGAAGCGCAAAAAAAGAAAAAAAAAGGAAAAGAGGAAAGCGAAGAAAGAAAATAAACTCTCTAAGGCCCGAAGAAGAAACGTTGGCAGCGGAAGGATCGAAAGTGAGATCGCTGATTTCCTCAATTCCTGAGACGAGGGAACTTTATTTTTCTTGTAAGAGGAATTCAGTTTAGGAACTTTACTTAACTACTACATCAGCGAAACGTCTTGATGAGGTAGATCTTGGAGAAAATGTAATTTGGTGCTCCGCTTGAAAGCCATGTAAATCGCTTAAACGAAGCGCAAATTCAGCCCTGAGGATACGCGCTCAGCTAAACTGAATTTGATGGGAAATATTTCTTTCAGGTACTTTATAGGGAGATTGAAGAATAAGGTTCCGGAAAGCTAACACTAACTTGCTAGCATATGATCGAGTGTTAAATAGGTGAGATATCGAAATGGGTACCTTTTATGTTTTATTTATTTATGCAGTTTTTTTTTCTTTTGGTGGTGTTAGTAAAAAAGCTGTTTCACCGAGAAAATCGTTAGCATGAAACATACTAAAAGTTTGTCCAAAATAATTGGGAATTGCGTGTTAAACAAGATTTAAATATTGGGTTCGTGCGAATGAAATGTCCGACAAAGGACCAGCACCGTGGACAAAGAGAACGGAAAAGTAGGACAACTTACCTACGCAAAATAATCCCCCTCGGCATCGATACTTAGTTGCCATCTGTCCGGCAAGGCCATGATCCTGGAACGAAAAAGTTTTGTGGCTGGGACCCGAAGAAGTCATCAACTGCATGTTGAACCTCATTGTTTGTCGTGACATGTTTCCTGGACAGGGAGCGATCCAGGCGACGAAACAGACGAGAGCCTGTCGGAGACCAGTCCGGGAAATAGCAGGACGAGGGAGTGCTTCATAGCCCAAGGCACTTAGTGTCAGCATCGTCCATTGTGCGACATAAGTGCGAGCGTTGTCCTGGAGCAGAAGAACACAATGTCTGTTGACCAAAGCACGTTGTTTCTGCTGAATTTTCTGGTGCATCTGGTGTAATTCAGCACAATAACGTTCTATCGTGATGGTTTGGCCTTTTGGCAACAAGCTCCGATGAATTATCCCGGCTGTGGGCCACCAGACAAGGAATATCATCTTCCTGGTGTGTATGGGTGGCTTAGGATGCCGTCCAGCCGGATGTTCCTTGTACAGTTTGTTTCTGATTTTTACAAAGGACCCACCACTTCTCGCCGCAGGTGACGATTCGATACAGTAGAGGTTCATGTTTATTCCTGGAAAGCAGGGACGTGCAGACCTCGAAACGCCTTGTCTTGTTGGCAGTCGTCAACTCATGCGGCATCCACATGTCTAGTTTTTTTACCTTCCCCAGCGCAGCCAGACGCCGAACAACTGTCGTGTGGTGGACACCTACCCCTGCCACTATCTCAGGACACGTTTTTCGGGGGTCCGATTCAACCACACGTAACAGAACATCATCAGAAACAGCAACAGGCCAGTGACCACGTGCTTCGTTTTGCAGCTCCGTGTCACCGCTTCGGAACTTCACAAACCATCGCCGGTGGCAAATTTTTTTCAAGTTTTGACGTTTCTCCCCAAACGCTTTGTTAATGTTTCGAGCAGTAATTCCTGCAGAATCGCCCAATTTAAATTCATACAGCAAGATGACTCTCAAATCCGGCGTTTGCATGTTTTCTTTGCAAGCCACGTTATGTCCAAACAAATAAAGCCTGAACCTTTTTCTTCTCACACGTGCTAGCTTTTTATAGTAACTTTGTGACGTAATATATGCAACACCTGTGGGTGGTTCCATTCCGCTGTGGTGGGGGCCTGCCTCCACTGCTCGTTCGCGCCGGACATTTCATTAGCGCCAACCCAACATAAAGGTGATGAAAGTAAAAATTCCGAGCATACGAGGAATTTGCTGTTTGCGCATTGCAAATGAAACAGCAGAGCACAAAACTCAGCAGATAATACGACAAAGATGGAGGAAAGAGAAAGGGAGAGAGAGATTGAGAGAGAGAGAGAGGGAGAGAGAGAGAGAGAAAGGAAAAGAGAGGTCAATTCATATCGATACCAAAACCAGAGCATTCTGCTAACAGCCTATTTTCCTGAGGCTTTCATGCAAAGGTACACTCGCAGATTACTTTGCTGCTTATTTTTAATATAACAGCTCCACAAAACTGACGAATTTCCTCCAACCTCATTCGCGTTAGACTGAAAGGTGTGGATGGAACTCAATGTAAGCACAGAGTAATATCAGCTTGTTTCAAAATCAAAACCACAATCTTTCTCAAGAAACGGTTACTTGATCTCACAGAAAGGACTAAGTAAAGAAACAAACAATTGTGAAAATATTTGCTATCAAACAAAGCGCTTTTCGGAAAATGTTTGCGCTATTTACTGGACAGTACTTAGAAAAGTTTATTTACTTCCGAGCAGTGAATAAATGGGAAATACACTTTATTGACA
Source organism: Macrothele yani (assembly GCA_039090855.1). Taxonomy (NCBI): domain Eukaryota; kingdom Metazoa; phylum Arthropoda; class Arachnida; order Araneae; family Macrothelidae; genus Macrothele; species Macrothele yani. The sequence continues at coordinate 158,710,882 of CM077024.1, read as the reverse complement.
AAAGTGACCGGACACCTAAAAGATAAACACAACATAGCATATATTGACATACATTAGTACAGTGTCGGTCCACCTTTGGCCTTAATGCATGCACTGACCCTTCGAGACATGCTTTCGGCAAGGTTTTGGAACACAGCGATAGATATGCGCTTCCATTCAGTACATTATACTGCCGCTAACTGTTATTTAGTAGTAGGCCCTGGTTCCAAACATCTTATGCGGAACTCTAATTGATCCAAAAGGTGTTCTATGGAATTAAGATCAGGGCGCTGTGCTGGCCAGTCCACACACAATACGGAATTATTTTCAAACCAATTACTTTCAAACAGTCCTTGCTTTGTGGCGTGGTGTATTATCCTGCTGGAACCAAAAAGGCTCGGTTCCACAGTGTTGCCACAGAGTTAGTAGGGCATAATTGTCCAGAATATTGAGGTAGACGTGTTGGTTAACAGATTTGTCCACGATAACCAATGGGCCGGGACCATACCACGAACAACACCTACACACGAGTACAGTGCCAGCTCTAAACTGGACAGTAGGAAAAGTACACTGTGGTTAATAGCGTTCCTCCGGTTGCCGCCATGCCCACACACGGCCATCAGACTGATGGGTCGTGTATCTGGATTCATCAGTTTATAGGACCCGTTTCCATTGATCTACGGTCCACGATAAATATTCTTTACACCATGCTAAACGACGAGTAGCATTCCGAGTGGAGATGAAAGGCTTATGAGCAGCCGCACGACCACGGTAACCCATGGAATGAAGTTGTCTGCGAATGGTACATGTACATACCGAGGTTCCAGCATTTTTACTCTCCTATGCACTGAGGTCTTGTGCAGTACTCCGTCTATTAGCTGTAACGACTCTCCTGCGGCTTCGACGTCCTCTATCACTGATTTTCTTTGGTCTGCCGGTACGTTTTACTGCTTCAGGCACGCCAAGTGTCTTCCACTTATTCAGTACATCCAAAACATTTGATTTGGCTATGTTTAAACGCCTCTTGGTTTCTCTGATGGACGACCCACTGATATAACACCGAATAACCTTTCCTTTCTCAAAGTCAGTTCTATCCCGCGGCAAGATTTTCACTCAACTTCATAGTGCGATATTATCGCGGTCAGCTGGAGGCTTGTACCACGCATCTTAACAACGCAGGTCCGGAACCTCTGCCAGAGAGTAATAAGTGCTTCAGTGCCCGTCCGGAACCTCTGCCAGCGAGGGGCTTCAATGGCAGTCCGGAACTTTTGCCAGCGAGTGACAAGTGCTTTAATGCCAGTGACAAGTGCTTTAATGCCAGCGAGTGAAAAGTGCTTAAAAGGCAGTCCTGAACCCCTGCCAGCGAGTGATAAGTGCTTCAGTGCCAGTCCGGAACCTCTGCCAGCGAGTGACAAGGAGCTTCAATGCCAGTCAGGAACCTCTGCCAGCGAGTGAAAAGTGCTTCAACGGCAGTCCGGAACCTTTGCCAGCGAGTGACAAGTGCTTCAGTGCCAGTCCGGAACCTCTGCCAGAGAGTGACAAGTGCTTCAATGCCAGTCCGGAATCTCTGCTAGAGAGTGACAAGTGCTTCAATGGCAGTCCGGAACTTTTGCCAGCGAGTGACAAGTGCTTCAATGCCAGTCCGGAACCTCTGCCAGCAAGTGACAAGTGCTTCAATGCCAGTCCGGAAGAAACCAGGCTCCCTGGATGTAAAAAAGCTCCAAAATGCAATTTCGGCTTCCTCTCGGTTTCTGAAGGTCCTATCCTTGAAGTAACTGCAAAAAAATATGAACAGGTAGAAATCGGTCGGTTCCAAATCAGGCGAGTAGGCTGGAAGTGGGAGGGTTTTGAGTCTCAGTTCGTGCAGTTCCTCTTTCGTAATTTGTAACACACATGGTCTCGCGTTATCATGGAGGACGATTGAACACTTCCTGTTCACCAAAGGTCGCTGTTTGGAACACAGCGTCTGGTGCATTCGATCAATTTCTTCACAGTATATGACTGAGGTAATGCTTTCACCAGCATTCAAGAATCTGTAGTGTATGACACCGTAAACAGTCAACCACACTATCAACAAAACCTTCTTTGGTGTCAACCTTGGTTTAGGATGTTGTTTCGATGTTTCTCCATGGTTCAACCTCAGTCTATATCACTTTTCATTTTGATCACAAGTTTCTATGCGATCAAGTAGATCCTCCTTTTCGTTTGCGAAGCAGAAGGTTACTGCACATCTCAAAACGCTGTTGTTTCTCATGCTCGCAAGAGATTCACGTATCAAGTTTCTGGACCACACCAATTTGATAGAGATGTTCGCAAATGGTTGACACCGACACATTGCACTGGTCTTCGAGTTCTCTGACTACGCTAGGATTTGCTTCTACATTTGCTTTCGGAGAGTCGTTATTAATGACCAAATGTTGTCCTCGGCCATCCTCATCTTGTAGGCTCGTGTCTCCGGAATGAATCTTTTCAAACCACCGAAGAACAGTAAGTTGATGAGTCATCAGCCTGCGCTGTCCTGTTGCGAACTCCACAGGGTTCTATGGACCTCACTAGGCACGTTTACTGCCGCAAAAGCTACGATACTACTCCCATCGGCAGGTCGGAGGCACCGCGGGCCCGCACACTTGTACGGGTGGCGCGAAGCGGGAGCGCACTCAGATGGACCGTGAATCCGTCGAGACGTCCCTGAGAGATTTGATCGCCACCCGAACGGTGGGCACTTTGGCCTTTTATTTTATTTAAATCAAACAAAGTACAAACACTATAGTACACACACACATCTTAAAACAAACACATAAAAACATTGGCATGCAAGCCCAGGTGTACGCTATTTCAGCGTTTACAATGACGTCTATTGTTTTGGGTACACACAACCCGGTGATGAGCAGTGACTATTAGCCATAGTCAATTCTTCTCAGTAAGTTCAAATGTTGCCCCCTCATCCTATGTTTCGACCACATTACGATAGGTTCGTGCAATTTGAACTCACGAAAAAGAATCACCCGGAACTCACTCTTTCTTAACATCCTGTACAGATCACTCACACACGAGTAGCAACGACCGCAACTGAACCGATTATGGCGTGTATGTGTCGTCTGAGTCGCCCTTCAACTCGTACGAATGACTCCGCGAACGGGTTGGTCTGCAAGCATTGTATTCAATTTAAATGTGTTACCTCCGAAAATTGGCTGTCATTTTCCGAATGACCAGGCATTTCAAAATATAGACAGAACACATTCAGTTAGATGATTTTCTGACAAAAAACATTATCGACAGTAATCACATTTAATACTTTTGGCAGAGCCTCTCCTGTATCGGGAGAAACGTTTTCTACAGGCATACATCGAAGACCACAAGTCTAATATGATGTCGGTCCTCCACTTGCTGTCAAAATAGCTCTTACTGGATGAGGCATGAATACTACGACATTTCTGAAAGTATCTTGTAGTATCTGGTATCAAATCATTACCAAATTGTTCAGCCTGTTCTCATCGGATATCACGACGTGCACTGTCTGATCAAAAGTTATCTAACACTTGCCTATCCGTAAAGTCCCGGTAATACCAAAGAAATTTATATCTAGTTAGTTACGCTCTTTGCTCCTGTCACAGCCGTCGCTTTACTAGGAAGTCTTTCCACTCGATATAGGTACGTTGATGCGCAAATTGCCTTCTATTCTGCAGCTGGAGCACTAGGCGGGGTAGGTTACTAATATCGGGCGGTTCGAACTGGTTCTCAGTATACGGTCCAATTCATCACAAAATGATCCACGGGGTTCAGACCGGAGCTTCTGTGCAGGCCACCCAAGTTGTTCCACAACGATCTCACAACACCATTCTTGCAAGCACCTCGTTTGTAAACATAGACATTGTTTTTTTAGGGGAGGGGATAACGACCAACGTGAGCAAATCTGTGGGCTATAAGCAGTCTCCCGTCCCTAATTTAGGGCCACTGGTGACAAGGAAGGAAGATAGGCAGTGCCATAAGATAAAAACAACATGCATGCCCCACCGGGATTTGAACCCGGACCCATCTCGGACGAGTGATCAGAAGCCATCGTTTAGACCACCGCCACCAGGGTGGTACAATGGAACTGTGCTGTTTGTAACGGAAAGGGCTTTCACCGAACTGTAGCCACGACATTAGGTGCACAAAATTGTCGAAACTGTAATTACAATTTGCTGAGTTAACATTCTCGGGCACTAGAACTAAGTCGCCATTAGAAATATACCCAGCGCATGATGCTTCCACCTCAAACCCCACAGTTGGCTCTGCGTAGTCAGGCAGGTCGAAATTTTCTGGCGTTCTCCGCACCCAGGCTCCTGTGTCGGATGCTCAGATGATGAAGAGTGATTGATCACCCCAAAGACGGTGTTTTCACTGCCCCAGAGTCCAGTAGTGACGAGATTTACACTTCTCCAACCGACGGTTGCAAATAACCTTGCAGATGTTACAGTTGTGTGCGACTGCTCTGCAATGGAAATTCATTCCCTTCATCTCCCGAAGAACCGTTATTGTTCTGGCGTTGTTTCCAGATGTATTATTTTATAACTTGGAGATCAGCATTGCAATCTGGGACAGGCGATTATGTCGCACCTACCATCCCAGCACTCTGCGGCCCAGCTCTGTCACTATCTAATCTACCAGACCGCGATTTCCCTGTTGTTTCTTCCAGGCCTTTCCACTTCCCAGAAATATCACGTACACTTGATCGGGTGCAGCTGCAGCAGGGCAGGAAATTTCCGAACTGACAAGATGGCCACCTGTGACCGTGCCACACTAAAAGTTACTGATCTCTTTCGTACGTCTCATTCTACTGTTTCTGCTTGTCTAAGATGTTTTTCAGGCCACATGTGTCTTTTCATACCTGTATGAGCCATAGTTCTGATGTGTATTGGCAAATCTAATACTCCAAAGGGGTGTCCGGATACCTTTAACCAATCAGTATACAATTATGCATTATTTAAGACTATAAAACGTGTGCTGTTGAGATAGAATAAAACATATTCAATGTAATATTTACTAAACTAGCGGTGTTGAGATAGAATAAATATATTCATAGATCCTTCTCCTTCTTCTTAGACTGTTGACACCCACTGTAGGGTATCGGCCTTTCACAGTCTTTTCCATCGTCCCCGATCCTTAGCTTCGGTCCACCATTTAGCACCTCTAAATTTCTGAAGGTTATCTCTCCATCTTATTCTCTGGCGCCCTCTTCGTCTGCCTCCATCTCTCGGTTGTCATTCTGTTATTAATCATTCATTTGGGAGGTAATCGATCCTTAGCCTCAGTCCACCATTGAGCACCTCTAAATTTCTGAAGGTCATCTTCCCATCTTATTCTCTGGCGCCTTTGGGTGTTAATGGATCATTAGCCTCAGTCCACCACTTAGTACCTCTAAATTTTTAAGGTCATCTCTCCATCTTATTCTCTTGTGCCCTCTTCGTTTCCTTCCATCTCTCGGTTGCCATTCTGCTATTAATCTTGTCCACCTTTCAGTCTTCCAACACGTCCAGCCCACGCCCACTTTGATTCTTTTATCATTCTTATAATAGATATATACTATATTGACAAAAGTCACCGGACACCCCTTCAAAAGAAAATGAACGGATCCGCTGCGTTGTTACGATGCGCGGTACATTTGCAAACGGTATAAAAACGAGTCCGCAGCTGACCGCGATCATATCGCACTGTGAGGTTGAGTGAAAATGATGCAGCGGGAGAGAACTGACTTTGTTGAGTGTAATAGTTGGTTGTCCATAAAAGAAACCGAGAGGCGTTTAAACATACCCAAGTCAACTGTTTTCGATGTACTGAATAAGTGGAAGACACATGACGTGCCTGAAGCAGTAAAACGTACCGGCAGACCAAAGAAAATCAGTGATAGAGGACGTCAAAGCCTCAGGAGAGTCGTTACAGCTAATCGAAGGAGTGCTGCACAATTGAGTAAAAATGTTGGATCCTCTGTATGTACACGTATCAATCGCAGACAACTTCATTCCATGGGTTACCGTGGTCGTGCAAGTGCTCATAAGCCTTTCATCTCCACTCGGAATGCTACTCGTCGTTCAGCATGGTGTAAAGAACGTTTATCGTGGACTGTAGATAAATGGAAACGGGTCCTATGGTCTGATGAAGCCCGATACACGATCAATTAGTCTGATGGCCGTGTGTATGTATGGCGGAAGCCGGGGAACGCTATTCACCACAGTGTACTGTTCCTACGGTCAAGTTTGGAGCTGGTAGTGTATATCTGTGTGGGTATTTTTCGTGGTATGGTTCCGAAACATTGGAAATCGTGGACAAACCTGTTAACCAACACGTCTACCTCGATATTCTGGACAATTATGCCCTACAAACTGTGTCGCAATACTATGGAACCGAGGCTTGTTGGTACCAGAAGGATAATGCACCGAGCGATAAAGCAAGGACTGTAACGGCGTGGTTTGACGATAATTCAGTATCGTGTGTGGACTGGCCAGCACAGAGCCCTGATCTCAATCTCATACAGCACATATGGGAACAATTAGAGCGCACATAAGAAGTTTGGAACCAAAGCCTACTACTAAGCAACAGTTAGCGGCAGCATTATGTACTGAATGGAAGCGCATACCTATCACTGTGTTCCAAAACCTTGTCGAAAGCATGTCTTGAAGGGTCAGTGCATGATTAAGGCCAAAGGTGGACCGACACCGTACTAATGTGTGTCAATAAATGCTATGTAGTGTTTTTCTTCTAAGTGTCCGTGACCTTTGTCAATATAGTGTATATTTATTCATCGATTAAATGTATTCAATGTAGAAATAGAACACAAGTTTCTCGGATAGGTACATACCGATACACAAGTCACTTCCCGAAACCGTTTTCTCAGTTGTCCATGTTGGTTTCTACTCCATTTCTTTCAGGCGCGTGGAAACAACTCCCCGAAATCCGTGACCGTCAGAACGAACTCTGATGATGTTACAATGATTTGAATGTATACGCTCCATTCGTCCTGATGATGCTAAGCCAAACAATAGGCGAAACTATTGTCGTTGTATAATAAACATTTAATTCCGGTAAACTTTGCTGTTTTTGTTGAATCAGTATACAGTATTTCAAATGTCAGAGATCCGCTTCCTGGGGCTTGGTCTGACTTTTTTTTCAGGTAGGACGGCAAACATTTTAAGGTATCCCTGTAACATTTTTAAGTCTCTCTTATTTTAAGGTTTCCCTAAGACCTTAAAATACTGTAAGAGTACAAAGTTACGTGACTATATATCAGTTCCACAACTCGAGATCACCAGAATGATTATCTGTGGTCTCTTAGTAATTATGAACTGTAACAGAAATCATTCAGAAGAAACCTTAAAATGAAATAAATCCACGCGAGGGAGTTCAAGCTCATATTTTAAATCGTTAATAGAACGATACGCATGACAAAGTGGTAAAATTATGGGGTATGTTGCTAATTTAAAGAGCTAAATAGGTATGTAAAGGTAAAAGATTAAAGGTTACAAAGAATAAACGTATCCTTTAAATTTACATCATGTTTAGTAAAAGGAAATGTACCAACAGAAGCAGAGCAACAACGCTGAATGAATTTGCATTTTTTATTTTGTGTGGTTTAAGGCTTTTAACCATTGGGAGCGAAAGTACAAGTACCTTGTACATCAGAAAGTAAAAAGCTGCTTTTCTATTCAGTAATCTAATAGTGCCAACTTTGTTTTCATTATGGAAAAAAGATACATATATCCAAAATCAGGAGTGAAGAAAAACAGGAAGCTTTATAAAGCCTTCAGTTCATCTTATTTTTAAAAGCCGTACTTTCTTTATCATGGCGAGTTCGCTTTGTTTTTATCAATTTGGATCGAGGAAGTAGAAAGGTTTAGAACTACCAGCCAAAGGTGCAATAAGATCTGTTTGACAATGCAATAATAAAAGTGAATGTGTAGTTTCATTCCTTCATAATACAGTTTGTGTTACTTCTGAAACACCTTACAAAACGGATTTTAGAAGTGAATCTGTCTAACCTGTACATTTTATATTAGAAAACTGAATAGTCCTTTTCTTCATGTTATGGATATCGATTAACTATTAATTTGCTTAGTTTTTTTGTAAAGAGGTTTTGCACTTTAGTATTGCTGAATTCAAAATGAATGGAACAAAGGATGTATACAGGGAGAATTAGAAAAATATCACATATACTGTAGTTTTCTTTGCGGTCTGTAAGGTAGCAAAAATATTACAGAGTTGATTAATCAAAAGATTAAAACACAGAGAGTGATAAAAATAAGAACCAGTGCCATCACACATACACACCAACAATTTGTCAACCGGGATTCGAACCCTGCATGATCTTGGGCGAATCGTCATATTGCAGCGCCTGAGACAGCTTAGCCTCCTGCGTGGAGATACATTTTATCATCATCATTGTCAACCATTATCAATCCACTGCTGGACGAAGGTCTCCCCAAGCTTCTTCCACAACGGTCTGTCTTGTGCCAGTCTACTCCATGTTACTCCATTATACTTTCGAATTTCATCCACCCATCTCCCATATGGTCTTCTTCTGTGTCTTTTCCTGTCCCTTTTAATCCAATCTAAACTTTCGGCTGTCCATCGATGGTCTGTGCTTCTGGCAGTATGTCCAGCCCATTGCTATTTCAAAGATTTAACTCTGATCATGATGTCTTCCACTCTTGTCATTTTTCGGATCCACGAGTTCCTCTTCTTATCTCTCCTGGTTACACCAAGCATGCACCTCTCCATGCTGCTTTGAGTTGTCTGCAGCCTTTGTATCACTCTTTTAGTTAACGTTCACGTCTCTGCACCATACGTAAGCACTGGAAGGATGCATTAATCAAACACTTTTCTTTTAAAACAAAATTACATATTGCTCCTGAAAATAATGCTGTTTCTTCCAAATGCTCTCCAGGCAAGTTTTATACGCCGATTAATTTCTTCATCAATGTGACCCTCACTTGATATCTTCTGTCCAAGATAAACGTACGAACCTGTTATTTCCAGCTTTTCTCCATCAATCGATAAATCTTCATTCCTTGTTAAAGGATTGTACATCCCTTTTGTCTTCTGAAAGTTCATTTTTAATCCCACTTCTTTACTCTTGTAAGCATGTTCCTGGATCATACTCTGCAGCTCTGATGGGGTAGTTGCAAAAATGACTATGTCATCAGCAAAACGAAGGTGGGTTAGATAATCTCCATTAATCTTTATCCCTTTGTTTTCCCAGTTCAGTGATTGAAAGACATTTTCCAATGTGGCATTAAAGAGCTTGGGAGATATGGTGTCACCTTGTCTCACTCCCTTTCCAATTTTTATGTGTGTTGTATATTCAAACAGGCAAATCTTTGCACTTGCATTTTCATAGATGTTATTAATAATATTAATGTATGCATCTTCAATACCGCAGGTTTTCAGAGCCATTGTAACTGCTGATGGTTTCACCGAATCAAAGGCTTTTTCATAATCGATAAAAGCCATGCACAATGGAAGTTCATATTCCCTCGCTCTTTCAATTAGTTCTCTCAGTACGTGGATATGATCTATTGTGCTGTAGCCACTCCTGAATCCAGCTTGTTCTCTCGGTTTAGCCATGTCCAGTGTCACCTTCAAGCGGTGTGAAAGAACTTTAGTGAAGATTTTATAAACCACTGATAGGAGGCTGATAGGTCTGTAGTTCCTGAGACCCTCAATGTCACCTTTTTTATGTAGCAGGATCATTGTAGCCTTGTTCCATTCCTCAGGAATCTTCCCTTCATTAAGGCATCGAGTGAAAATTTGGGCGAGTACTGTTTCGATTTCTCCACTTGCTTCTTGTATGATGTCTACAGTAATTCCGGCTTCTCCTGGAGCTTTTCCCCGCTTCATGTTCTTCATTGCATGTGCAACTTCTGCTGGGAGTACTGGAAGAACTCTGGTACTGGTACCATTCATGATGTCTGGAGTACATGTATCATCCTTTTCATATAATGTCGAGTAGAAATATTTTACTCCTGCCAAAATTTCGCCTCTAGTTCTTGTTACAGAACCATCTTCTTTTCTCAGTGCCATAATCTGTTTTCTTCCCTTACTGAGATGTCCCTCTGCTATCTTTAGGCTTTGGTTGTTTTCAATTGCTTTCCTCATTAGTTCACAGTTGCATTTCATACTTTTGTTTTTATTTGCAATAGTTTTAGGTGCTATGCGATTTTGGTGTACCTTGATTCGACCAGGCACCCACTTGTACCACATATCAATTTTTTTTCGTTATATAAGTTTTTGTTTTTAAGCATATTGTGATATAAAATTAAATTGCTTTGAATAAACTTTCAGGATATATTCAATGTATAAATGGAACAAACTTTTCTTGGATAGGTTCTCACCGATACACAAGTAACTTCTCGAAATTACTTTCTTAGTTGTCTGGGTTGCTGTCTTTTAACGGGGCGGGAGGGGGGCTATACGTCTTGTCCCCGATCGCCAGTTACTTTCTCTATGGCACTGATCCAGGTTCAAGTCCCGGATGAGACCAGGGCTCTGTGCTTGCCCTACGGCGCTGCTTTTGTTTTCTTCTTGGCCTCGAACTAGGAACGAGCAACTCGTTTTATACTTAAAGTCCACATGCAGATGTCAATTTTGCACTTCAAGAAAGTAAAAAGAAACGAAATTTTAATAAAGTTATTCAGTTAAAATGTTACAAATAGAAACAAAATAAACAAAAGGCAATGCCACGGAACTGTCGGGTGCAATAAGCACGACTAAATAATGATAATGGGTAAGAAATAAAGAGAGGTTAAAAAGGGTTAAAAAAAGACTCAGTTGTTCAAAGATGTCAAGGAATTATATGCACAAAGACATATTTTTATGTGAAAGAATTGAAGATTTTTATAAAACCTGCAGGATTAGAATGTGAAATCTCTTTGTTAAACTATAATTTATATACAAAAATTACAACTTAAAGTTTTGAGATTTTAATTTGTTAGGAAAATATTCCGATATGTTAAACAGTGTTGATATATTAGAGGGTAGACAGTTCACTGAAAATGTTAAGGAAGTGAGGATAACCATTAATGCTGAAATTTTGTAAAAGAGAAAATGGCATCTAAGAGCAGTACAGACTGTTGATAAACTAAAAGGGTGAGTTACGCACCGAACAGAGAAAGGGTTAGGAGGCAAATATTTCATTACAATTTGTTAGAGGTTTAAAAGGTGCAAATGCATTACTCATTGTTAAAATGAAGAAAAGAAAGTATCTCAGCTACCTAAATATCAAAGAATAGGAGGATGCATAGTTGATGAATAGCTGAAGTTACAAAAAAGCAGACTATAAAGAAAAGCATACATTTTTAAAGGGAAGAAGAAAGTGAAAGGGTATAAAAGTACATTGCAGAGTGTTAGAGAGTTAAAAACAAACTTTCGCACAACAAGCTTAGAGAGAGTAATAGGATTAGGGGATGAAGTATGTACCATAATGTTTCTAAATCATTAAAAATAAAGATGCATTGCAGAGTTTAAAAGGAACGGAGGACTAAAATATCCATTTACACTGAAGATAGTTAAAAGTGAATGAATTGCATGCTGTAAAGAGTTTAATGTCAAAAGAAAAATTGTTAAAAGTTTGGCGTATGAGCAGCAGATTTTGAAGCACAGGAGAATTTTATCTTCTAAAGTCATTCTTTGCAAATCAACAAAAGATACAAACCAGGAAAATATGCATAAAAAGTGTTAGAACATAAAGAATACATTATAAAACTGCGAGATTAAAAGATGCTGATGCAACAAAAGAGTGTTGAGGAGGTTACGTGTAAAGAATATGCTTTGCGATTCTTACAGATGATTTAGATATATAAGAGATTCTTACTGGATTAAACGATAAACACATGTTATAGAGCTCTGAAGTATTAAACAACGTAGAGAATTAAAGGGCTCTAAGCATGTTATCTTACGTAAAACGTTCTTAAGAACGTTGACACTTTCAGTTAATGCCAGGAGTCTTCTTGACACCTGAATGTTTTGCTATACTATTTCAAAACGTCTTCTTCTTCTTAGCCTGTTGACACCCACTGCAGGGTATGGTCCTCCTCTAGCCTTTTCCAACTTCCTCGATCCTTTTTTTCACTTCACCATTCAGCACCTCTAAGTTTCTGAAGGTCATTTCTCCATATCATTCTCTGGCACCCTCTTCGTCTCCTTCCAGCTCTTGGTTGCCATTCTGTTATTAATAGTGTCCGTCTTTGAGTCTTCCAACATGTCCAGCCCATCTCCACTTTTATTCTTTTATTATTTTTATAATATTTATTATTCCTGTTCTTTCTCTTTTAATTTATTTTCTCTAACTTTATCTCTTCCTGTTATTTTCAACATTCTTCTCTCAAATGTTCTTACTGATACTCCAATTTTTTTTTACATTGTCACTCTGTGTTTGTTCACTTCCATAAGTAAATACGAGGGAAATACAAGCATTGGAGATTTTTATTTTTAAACACTTCCATAAGTAAATACGAGGGAAATACAAGCATTGGAGATTTTTATTTTTAAACACAATGGAAAATCACTGGTTAAATAGGTTTTAAGCATCCAAAAGGCTTTATTACCTTGGATAATTCTTCTATTGATTTCTCTTTTACGTCTTTCTTTAAAACTGATTACGTGATCTAAATAGAATCTCAAAAGCCAATGAAATGTAAAAGACGTGTTTCAGGAATGTATGTGCATGCACTACAACATTTATGGTCACAATCATAAAATGAAAATCTACAGACTCACGAGTTTCCTGGTAAACCAGATTTCATGTAAGCAGCTGAGGTGTAGAAGACAAATTGTGAAAAATGTTGTAGTTACATTTTTTTTGTTTGTATTGATTCTCGAGGACAGGGAAAAGTTAATATTCTGTGGAGTCATTGGTCTCAGGAAACAGCGCAGTTTACAAACAGAGACAAACACGAAAAGTGCATCACAACCAATAAAGGCCTTCGCTGGAGGCGCTTCGGAGGTGGGTGGCATGCTTTGGATACCAGAACATCTTTCGATCCGAGGAGAATAAGATCACTGCAACATAATGGGTCTGCCATGTGCAGTTATTGAGTGTTGACAGGTTGGACCGCCCGGAAAGATTACGTAGTGATATCCGCCAATGCAACGCATGATTTCTTCGTAATTATTGAGAAAAGGGGAAGTAGCCTTAGTACCAGCTGCTACTCTCTTAGCCATCGACTGGAATGTAATATCGAATGAGCAAGTAGTGTCCTGGAAGGGGAAGGCTTCCCATGTGTCCATTAGTTCTGAAATACAATACAACGTGTAAGAGGAAACCTGACCAGCTGGGGAACTTGGACCTTTCCGATGGATCGTAATTTGGGCATCTTGTCTAAAGAAAAACTTCGGGATTAATAATCATCTAGTCTTGCATATAACTCAGAAATTAAAAAAACATCGTTCCAATCCACTTTTCGGGGATACACACATAAAAACGGCCCCGAAATTGTAAAAAAGTGTTTAAAAAATTAAACGCCGTTATGTTTGTAATAAAATAGTAATGTTCAGCACTAAATCAAATCAACAACGTTCATTACAATTAAGTATTTTATTTTAAAGTTCACTACAGTTTTGCTGAGAGTTTGGCGCGGCTTCATCAGAATAAATGGAGAGAAAATATTTGATATCATCAGCGCTTTGACTGTCACGGGTTTTAGTGAGTTGTTTCCACTCGCTTATTAGAAATGGAGTCGATGCCATGTCGTTGACAGGCCGCGAAGCGTTGCGATATAAAGGTAAAGTTTCTGAAACATAAAGCTTGAAAGCCGATCCCGTATGTTAATAAATTTAGCGTTTCCAAACCAAATTTTTGGTTATTTTCGTGACAATGTTGATCTACATGTGCATAGAAGACTTCTTCAGATCACAGTTCCGTAGGTAAGTTTCGTGTTACTTCGAAAAGAAACGATAGGCCCTACGCATGTATCCTCTATACGAAAGTCCACATTCACAAGAAATCTTGGAATTTCGCTAGGAATTTATATTTTCATTAATATAGTAGTTTAATTCGTAAAAATTCATTTTGTTTATGGGTATAAAAACAAATTTGAAATTAAGGTTTTTGAGAATTTTAGAAATTTAGAAGCAAATTTGGGGAACAAATGGGATTACAGCTCATTTCTCTAGTGCTGGGAGGTCTAAAGGGGTGAACGCGCAGAGAGACAACCGTTTCCTACATATTTGGACAACTTTATCTGTAACGAAAGAGCTATCTACGTACATTCAATAGAGTGTCACAGTGTACTGCAGTTCCGGAGATCAAGCTAAACTTTCAATTGAGCAGAACGCTGATGTGGTCACAAAGATTAAAAAATTTACGTTCCATTTGTTCTCATGAAGCCGAGCTAAAAGCTCAGTGATACTGTAGTGGACCTCTAAGCGAATAAAGTGAACTGTGAACAAAGTTGTTGATCTCATATATCTCAACATCACAAGGATTGCAGTAAAAAATATTTTAATTTCCAATACTACCTCCATCAAGAAAATAGCTCCGACCCAAAGCTATACACTATGTTATCCAGTGCGTAGCGTACATTTCAGGTCACCTCTGTGCCAAAAGACATTTCACACGATCTCTCCTTCCCCCAAACAAAGAATCCACACTAGAAGTTCATTTTGGTTTACGGGATTTAATGAATTCCACTCCAAGCGCCTGATCACTCAAAAGGCATCCGAAGCCAGGAATCCCGGCTCAACAATTCCAGATTTATTTTAATTTAAACATTTCTCTTTTATGGTGACGACTTTTCCAGAATTTTCTCTCCAAGTAACGAAATAAGCGTACCTGAAAATGCACACAGGAATTCTAAACAGAACAGAGTGTCTTCGCCTTTTACATATCAATCACATGCACCGAAGAGCCATTACATTATGTGACCACCTGTCTAACATGATGCTGGCTCTCCACTTGTCGTCGAAACAGCTCTTACCCAGCAAAGCACGAACGCTACAAGATTTCTATAGGTGTCTTGTGGTATCTGGTAGCAGAACGTTACCAGCATATCATTGAACTTTGTAACTTGTGTGGTTGAGCCGCCGCAGATCGGATTTGCTGTTTCAACCCAAACTACAGATGCTCGATTGGACTGATAATGCACTGAAGTTCTAGTGAAAGATCAGAGTTTGATGAAGAATATGTATAGGCTCTAGGAATCAAAGAATGAAGTGAACCGGATTTGTAACTGTTGGGGGTGAACGAGTTATATGGGATCATAACTGGAACAAACGTTGGCTTATGATAACATGAGTTTGATTTTCGTGCTGATAGGAACTAATAAATTCGAAATCTGCCGTATTTGCACGATCTATACACAAGATGACGATACTATGTGACCTTAGATGAGATATTTATTTCGTAAAATTGATAGGTTAAAAACATATTTACAATTAAAACCATGAGATCTTTCAACCTTACGTTAAGGTCATCTTCAGGTGGAGGCACCATTAAAAGATATTTACAAGGAACTTCGTTATAAATGCTGTCGAGATAAGAATTTAAGTGACGTAAATACAAGTGTGAGGCGTAGATAGTTCTGCGCAGAACACATGTGCGTGAGCAAAACCAGGAATATCTTACCATCCACCCTCCACCCAAGAAACTCCCTACAAAAATATAGTCCTAAACAGTAAAAACAAACCAAGTATTATGTCCCCCCTCTCCCCAACCCCCTCCCTTAAAATACCGTAAGACAGAGAGCAAATACATCATAGAATTACAACATTAAAACAGTTAATATGGAAGTAACAATTGAGTGAGATACAAGAGCATTACTATTATCAAAAAATGATAAAATATGCACTTAAAAGTGCATATTCACAGAATATGTATTTATTAGGCTTCTGACAAACTGCCCTTGGCTTACGATATATTGACTGGGGTATCCGGACGACTCGGCCATAGTAGTGCATTTCTACTATGGCCGAGTCGTCCCGATACCCCGTCAATATTTCACTAAAATTCTTCACAGGTTTCAACGCTATTATTTTACCACACTTCAACTCCAACGTGAACTGCCTATTACCCGGTTTGTTGGCTCCATTCCTTACCACTCCACCATAGTATCCTTACTCTACGAGACAACTTCAACTATAACTTCGGTATTTCTTCCGAACGCCTTTTCAACCTGGTGAAGTCTGATCGTGACCACGTTATCATTATGGAAAAGTATGGTGCATATACCCTGCTACTACAAGCGGTCGATGCCTCTCTCCCAATGACAGCCTACATCGGATTAACCTGTCAGTCACTCGAGGTGAGAATCTCCGAACATAAATACAATGTTCGCAACTATTCATCCGCTACGGCCTTAGTGCGAACAGTCAAAAAGGGCGATTATTTACCACTACAGAATGACGTTAAATTACTGGGCTCGGTGAGAACTAAAACTCCTGTGCTATTTTTGGAGAGCTTGCACATTCTGGATTCTGCCGAACAGTGATGCAATGAAAAAACCCCGCAACCCATACCTGTTCCTTTGAGGTTAATACTGGAGAATCTCTCTTCCACTGCAAAGATGTTTCGAATATTTACTTACTGTACTTTGATTATTCGTTTTTATGCATTTGTACATATTTTCATTTAATTGTTACTTTCTCTGTAAATCATACTTAACTTTTTGGTGTGGCGCATACGTTGTTCCTTATCGATGCCTACAGGTGCGTATATAAGCCAGTGTGCCCCGTGTGTGTTCTCGTTGTGCCTGAAGATGGATCTGTGGCGACGGACTCGAAAGATCTCGCACATTGGTTTTAATCATTTTTAACCTTTTAAACAAGCTTTTATTTTCGTAAGTAAAGGTGATTCACAGCTTGCGATGATTTCTCGTGGTTATTTTGTGTTGAAATTGGTTACGTCTCATTTTTCGTGCTTAAGGCAGCAAAAATGATCGTACACTACTAAATCTCAATAGCACGACAAACATTTTTCAACTCGTCGTTCATTTTAGATATTGAAGATTTAAAGAGAAATTGTTTAATAAATGTGTAAAGTGAAACACATAAATAATTAGTACAACAAAGTCACGGATCAAAAGTAATTTAATTGTGCATAAAGTATCATTGTGTACGTTTTTACAATAAATATATTTGTTTCAATCTCATAAATAATACATTGTCGCTTCATTACTATATTCGTCATAAAATTGTGCGATCTATGTGCCCAGCATGTGACAACGAGTACATCTGTTATCCCAGATGTGCCATCGAATTATATACTTCCAGTTGATTCTATGAATAAATGAGTATGTATGGAGTACACGTATTCCAAATTCGAAATTGAGCTCTGGATGGCTTTGTGGTTATAGTTTCAGACTACTGATGGAGGGACCCCAGGTTCAAACCTAGCTTGGTAGTGTGAATTTCTAACAATCGCTGAATATCCTCCGTGCATCGGAAGAGCACGTTAAGTACTGGCCCCCGGGTAGGAATCCATCGGTTAAAGTTCCTAAGCCGCCCCCTTCTCCACCATACCTAATTTCTCTCTTCCTCGTATGTGCAAAATCTCACTAACAAACTATTCTGTCAGAACCGGCTCTAACTTCCTTCAGTTTCTGTGCACTGCCCGAAAGGGCACAGAAACTGAATGAAGTTAGAGCACATATATTTGATATATATATAGATTTTGTTGAGTACATATATCTGAAATATATGTGCTCAAAAATGAGTACATATATTTCAAATTAGAAATACCAGGTACACTCACAACTGATTCTCTGTATGTACTCAAAAATGAGTACGTGTCTTTTTTCAAAAATGAGACACAAGTACTTGGAACTATTATAAGCGCAGAATGTACTCAAAAACGAGTACATTTTGCTTATATCTAGGTATCAATTTTTAACAGTGTATCTTCAGGCCTTAAATCACCTTAACCCTTATTCAGTGGTAGACTGAAAGACCGGTGTTTATACCTCTGTATCAACAGACGTGTTTCAACCGCCGAAAAAGTAATGGGATAACAAGTAAATAAATGCCATCGTAGCCCAGAGTGTAGACTTTATTGTTCTGTAATTGTTACAAGTACAACGTGTGATCAAATAACAAGGTGAATGCTTTTACCAAAGACAGAAGCTTAATAGTAGTATCTCAAAAATTAATCCCCTGCAAAATAGTTCAGCTCGGCACACGCGCGCGCTCTTATTCCAGTGGGTCTGCCATTGATGGAAACACCAATAAAAGTACTATTTTGGAATACTTCAGTCGATGCTAATTCCGATGAATATGGGGGAATGGATTTTGCAGCCAAGAATTGGATGAACAGTGTGACTTCAGAAGACGAGGAATGAACATGGCACTGACATTTTTCATGTTCAATCTGACAGTGGCTTGAACAGAATCAAAAGACAGACTTTGGTGCAATTTCTCTGATGGCTTCAGTTCTGTTTGATCATTGCGCAAATTTTCATAACGTTGTTGTCAGTCACGTTGATGTTCTTCCAAGACGAGATTCACCTTCGATGGAAGAAGCGCTATCTTTAAACCTGGAAAATCAGTTAAAAACTGTCTTTTGGGTCTTAGCAATTTAACCATAAACAGTTGTCAGTTCTTTATGCGTTGTTCTCACCGAATGTCCAAGGTGGAAGCAATATTTCATGTTTGCGCGTTGCTCGAACTTCGAGATCCCGATGGCGTCGAACACCGAGAAACACGCGTCTACACTCTTTACCGTCTGGAGGACTACTGGCATTTGCTGCGCACCCAGTTACTGGGCAGGCGACACGTGTGAAAGTTAAGGATTAATAACCTTTGCTTCCTCAGTAAGGGTGGTTCATTCACCTCAATTTTTGATCACCACTCGTATACATAAATTCTTTGGGTACACTAGGGTGTACTATTTACGGCGAGCCAGAAGTGAAAAATTGAATTACGGAGTAAGAAATTACGAGGTAGTTCCCTTCCCTCACGAAAAATCCCGTATTAGCTGCTGGAGGGAGAGATGAAGAAATCTCAAGCAATTGGCCATCTCCATCGTACTATAGAAATTCCAGTAGGGTCTCAGCGGTTCGCATTCTTGAAGTACCCGGGATTTCCTACTCTGTTTGTTTTCAAAATTAAAAACAAAATTTATCACTTTCCCATCAGGAATACCTTTCCCTACTTCACCTTACTTTTCCTGTCTTCATCGACAGCTCTATACTTTTCCTGTCTTCATCGACACACAATTAGATCGCTAACACCTCAACTCGGTGTTAGTACTAAAGTTTAAAGCATTTTCCCTCTCGCTGTTATACTCCCATAAAAACACTGGAAGAAGACAAGTAACACTGGAGTAGCAAATTATTGCGAAAACCTAACTAATAGAAAAGAGCAAAGCTATACTAGTAATCCGATTTATTAGCTCAGGAGTATAGTACTCCATAAAGTTATTCCCATATTACAAAAAATAATATAAAAAATGTATTGTAGGTACAAGAAAGGGTGTGCACGTCAATGATGGCGCACAAGTAAAGGGATCCTTTCCAGTGTCAGTACAACTTCACATGGGCGCCATTTGTGGTCTGGAGGACATCTAAGCGGTACTGGATTTTACTCCATGTTTTGTTTAACATCTCACCAGAGACAGAAACAGTGACCTCGGCTATACTTCTCTTCAATATCTCAACATCCGGACTACTGCTAGAGAACACTAGGTTTTTCACATAACCCCACAGGAAAAAGTCTAGAGGGGTTATGTCGGGCGATCTGGGTGGCCATGTCATGGGACCGTTGCTGCCAATCCATCTGTTTGGAAATGTGACATTCAGGAACTCACGAAGCATTATTGACCAATGTGGTGTAGACCGTCTTGTTGGAAAATAACCAAAGGTTGGAGTGCATTCAACTGAGGTGCTACAAAAAGTTCCAGCATATGCAGGTACACGTTACATGCTACCGTGGGCTCTGTAAAAAAGAAGGGTCCGATGATTTTGTCATGCATCAGGCCACCCGATACGTTCACTTTCGGGATAGCCCTCTGTTGTTCGATGACATATTGGAGATTTTCTGATCCCCAGATTCGCACATTGTGCCCATTTACTGTACCAGAGACGTGGAATGTGGCTTCATCTGAGAAACAGACAGGGTGTAGACAATGACTATCATGAGCTATGCGCTGCAACATCTTTGTCGCAAATGCAGCACGGCGGGGCCGGTCATCAGGCTGAAGAGCTTGAACGATCTGTACCTTATAAACCTACAGATGAAGACGTATGTGTAAAAGTTTGTGAACCGTGGCAGGGGAATCCAAGTTTCCAGTGAAGCACGACGAATGGATTTTCTGTGACTTTGCAGAAATGTCTCCTGAACAGCCGCAGCTGCCTCCTGTGTAACCGGTGATATGCTGGCTCGCGGGATATCGCCAACACTAATCGTCGCTTTAAACTTTTCATACAAAGCTTTTATGCTTTTTTGGTCCGGTGATGATCGTCTGTACTCTTTTCTGAAATGAAGCTGGACAGTAACCGCCGATTTGGCCTAATGGAACCACAACACGCACCTCGCGTTTTCTAACATGGAAGCCATTATCGATTAAATGCTCCTCTTATTCAGCAGTAGCGCTCCCCTAAAGAACAGAAGAAAACTCTTTGAGTGCTGCTATATTAGTTCCCAACCATTTTTTTAACTTACATAGATTTTTTATATTCATTTTTGTAATGTGCGAAATACTTTATGGACACCCTGTATAAATAAGCGTTTCCAAGCTTTCGCACAATCAGATAGCTTTTTAAAGAAAGATATGCAGAAACTGTTTTCTTCTTTTAAAAGCCATCTGATTGATGTGCGAAAGCGCTTATTTATACTAATATATTCTTATGACAATAAATCGGATAACTAGCACAGTTTTACTATAGTGCGTTGCCTAAATGTAGAGACAGAACAAATTCTCGAATAAAAAAGAAACAACAACGAGCTGAAATGTACACCTCATATTTATAGCAAAAATAGCATAGGATACGCAGTTGCACAATAGTTTGACGGAAACATAACAATTCCAACGCCAAGTACATGAAAAAGACAACAGAAATACGCTGTCTCAAAAATATAAGGACTTACTAGTTATGAGCACCTCCGGTACGAATAGTGGAGCCGTTGTTCCGAATAACACTGAAAACCCTATTGGGCATGCTGTTCACCATGTGATGTAAGTGTTCTGGACGGACTGCGTTCCAGCTTCGTTCAATTTGCTCTTTCAATGCCACCACACTTGAGAACTGCCGTCCATTCGCATACACATCACGAACTAGGATACCCCAGATGTTTTCGATAGGGTTCTGATCTGGACTGAGTGCTGGCCGATCCATTACAGTCACATGATGAGTGTTAAACCAGCCTTTTGTTGATGCAGACCGATGGATAGAGGCATTGTCTTGCTGGAACAGATAATCAACACCCGCTAGAGTTTCGGCAAACGGTAGAAGGTGTATGCTGAGTATGTCCTAATACGTTTCAGAGTTTTGCCTACCTTGCAGAAAAGCGATATCCGTTGTCCCATTGAACGCAAAAGCTCCCCAAACCATCACAGATCCCCGTACTTTCTGTACGCTGAAGAAGGTGCGTGGCTTCCGTTGTAAATCATGCCAATAGCAGTTCCAACCGTCAGGGCCGTTCAGGTTGAACTTTTTCTCATCGGAAAAAATAGTTGTGATCTACTCGTCCGTCCAGTGCATGTGGCTCCTTGCCCCCAACAATCTGGCTTCCTTGTGGCGCCGCGTGAGGTGTGGCAGACGGCGCATTTTACGAAGCATAATGTTACGCCTTTCCTTGATTCGTCGATGAACTGTGACCTTTGAGACGGTGACACCAACAGTCCGAGAAGCTTGTCATAGTGATAACCTTTGGGATGAAACTAAACGCGTGATGCATGATCACCTCGTTTGGTTGTTATTCGATGCCTTCTAGGACGTTTTCTGGTAGTTAACGCACCGCGTTTCGATAAAGTCTTATAAATGACTGCCCTACTCCTCCCCATGGCTTTACAAATTTTCGCTTCAGGCAATCCATTTGCTATCAGTCTGCAAATCTACTGCACCTCCTCACCTGAATGTTGACTGTTGCGTGGCATTTCGGAAAATGAATGTCTGACGGCAGGCCCGCTGTCTATTGTAGGCTGGACCGAATTACGGTCCATGCGCGTGCATACAACATGCTAATTTGTACATCTCCTTTGCATGTGGCTACTT
Organism: Macrothele yani; assembly: GCA_039090855.1. Lineage (NCBI taxonomy): Eukaryota > Metazoa > Arthropoda > Arachnida > Araneae > Macrothelidae > Macrothele > Macrothele yani. The sequence continues at coordinate 158,688,728 of CM077024.1, read as the reverse complement.
TACATAGTTGTCTTTATATTTATGAGACACCTATAATTACACTATTTCACTTTGTGGCGTTCTTTTCACACAATCCGGTCATCTCCATGGATCGAAACTTTTGTTGTAGGGTTATGTCTAATTAGGTACCACTTCAGCTTCCTACTATACTCGCATTGCGTTCACGGCGCAAAGTCGACTGTCTCTATATTCATGCGATGCACCTTATTTTAAACGTACAGTAATTGGTGTAGTTCCTCTTTAATAACCTGCCTAATATCGTGTTGGGACGTCTTTGTCTTCATAATAGCCTCGACTCGATGTGGTATGGATTCAGCGAGGTATTGACATCCTTCTGCAATTATGTTCAGCTAAGCGGATGCAACGGAGCCCGTCAATTGCCAAGGGTCATTGCGTGCGTGCGCTCGCGCGCGCGTTTATATGTGTGCATGCGTGTGCGCGTGCGTTTTACTACTAGTCCTCTTAATATCTTCCCACAAGTGTTCAGTTGAGTTATGATATGGTGGCTGTGGAATTATGTTACCACTTTGAAGCCAATATCCTGCACTTGGAACCATTGCATGACAATCCGAGCCTTCTGGCATGAGGCATGATCCTGCTACAAATAGCCATTTCCATCAGGAAATAGCATGCACATATTCGGATGTACGTGGTACGCAACGACATTAAAGCTCCTCTTGCATCCAAATGCTGTTCCAAAGATATTAAGGAATCCCATATTAGCCACGAAAACATAGCTCAGACCAGCATACAACTTCCACCAGCTTGTATTTTAAACCAAATAGCTTTTATTAGAGCTGTTGAGCCCGTGTTCAGGCCCAACCGTTGATGTGCATTAACTAAAAACGTGATTCATAGGACGAGACGACCTTGTTCTAGTTTTCAGGTGTCTGGTTTTGAAGCTCCCATGCCCGTTGCAGACAAATGTTTCTGTTTTTAGCAGAGACGAATGGTACACAAAGTGAACGTCTGCTGATATAGCACTTTTGCGGCAAGTGCCGCAGGCTATGTATGCTGAAATTATGCTCTCCGTGACGTTGTTGTATTATGTCTCCTCATGAAAAGCCTTGACCTTTGGGTGCCACAACTTTCTGCCGAATGTAGCCACAGTGGTTGAAAGATGGTAACGCTCTTCGCCGTAGTGGGACTACTGCACGTAGGTGGACGTCCCAACGCCTTGATCGCCGTATTCCACGGCAGGCAGTAGGAGCCCAACAATCTACGGGGGAAGATATTAACGAGATGTAGGGGCAGCAATGGAGATCCACTATCGACAAGGACTGTGAATCGCATGTATTCGTCGAGGTGCACAGTCACCAATGGTCATCGACAAAGGCTGTGAGTTGTAGATTGGTTGACCCAGGTTTGAGCTCTGACCCGTTATTGCGACGTCTGCCAGTCACCCCAATCGTCACGCAATGTTGAGGTGGTGCCGAACCAGACATGCATGGGTGGAGTAACATGACCATGCCCTATTCTTCTACGAATCTATTTTCAGTCTCGGCTCGGATGATCTCCAATTGAGAGTCTGTGATGTATACTCTAATTTAACTTTCATTTTTAGTTTCTTTCTCCATTCATTATGTTTAGGTGTTTTCTACCTTAATGTCATAGAGTTTCACTCGCTGAATGGCATTGGCAACAGTGTTGAGGTCAGAGCGCGCAACGTGCTTGTGTTGACAGATAAGAACGAGAGATATATAATGTTGAAGGAAGCACCGAAAAAGTATGGTGGTGTGGTTTGTGTACTAGAATACTCCCGCAAGTTGTTGTTCGATGTAAACGAGTCGAACCTAAGTTGATAAAGGTTCAGTATTGAAACTGATGTGGATGTGGTCGTATTTGACTAATTTGAAGTATCGTATAGCATGTTTATAATTTTCCTGGAACACCCAATAAAGATATTTTGTGTGAGTAATCGAAGTCTTCTCTCTTCTGGCCGTTGGGTGATTAAATTTAGCTCAATGCATAATTAAAGATTTTAAGATTTTTGTTTGCTAGCTATCCGGTGCTTATGACTTCGAAGTTACAGTGCTACGAGTTCAATTGACTGATAGTGCGATAGGTAATGTTTCTTTGAAGTAGAAACGATTAAACGAAAAACATAAGTCTGGAGGCGATGTGGAACAGAGCTGATCCTGTTGACATCCGTGAGCTTACGGCTCCTCCTCAGCCTAGTGTCATGGTGTGAGGGCTAACAGTTTCTCAGCAGTTTTTCACCAAACGTACGCATACTGTGTATAATGCCAACAGGAAAAAACGTCGATGAATTACTTCAGATCGTTTTGTTGGCGGATATCCGTGGTATTCGTATTGCCCACTTTCAACAAGACAAAGCCCGCTTGCACACTGCCAACATCAGTACACACTGCCTAGAAGGTATCCTGGGATTGCCATAACCAACGTTATCCCCAGCATTTAAGTGAAAAAAATCCACAAACACCGTCTTCGACACAATTTAAAAAACACACAATCAAGTATTGAAGCACTCATATCTTGTTGAAGATTTAGTACTAAGATACATTGTATGTTAAAAGCAATACATACAAGTTAAAATCAGATCCTTCGAGTATGATTCATACTCATCCTCATATTAAAATGAATAGATGTTTAGTTGCAGCGAATGTTTTATATACAGTTCCAGGTGATTGGGTTCGATGACGTATAGATGAAGCCGTGGTCAGATTATGACAATGAAAGACACAAGACGAGAGGTTATAGTTCCAAAAGTTCGTCAAAATCGAGAGGTTGCAGCAAAGTTGCAGCGAAGGTTTTATGTACAGTTCCAGGTGATTGGGTTCGATGACGTATAGATGAAGCCGTGGTCAGATTATGACAATGAAAGACACAAGACGAGAAGTTATAGTTCCAAAAGTTCGTTAAAATCGAGAAGTTCTCGGTATCATTTCGTCTTTTGACAAGTACAGTATTATTCCACTGAGATGAAATATAATGGGGTATTTCTTCATTGCAACAGAAATGTTGCCAATAATGTATGACAAGACTTTCGGTGAATATTGCCGAAAAATATGATCTATTTTAAATGTAATTTGGAACTCGAGCTTGATTCCAAAGTTGGGAGCCGCCCCGGTGGCGCAGTGGTCTAAGCGATGGCCTCCGATCATTCGTCCGAGATGGGTGCGGGTTCGAATCCCGGTGTGGCATGGATACTGTGTTTGTCTCTCTCTCTCTTCCCTGGAACCAGTGACCCTAAATTAGGGATGGGCGACTGCTCGTAGCCATTGAGTTGCTCACGGTGGTCGTTCAACCTCCAATAAAAAAAAAGAAAGAAATTGGGAGTGGGTACCCGAATTATCCAATCTTGATTATGCCGTGCTCGACGACTTACTGTGGTCGTCATATTGGTGTTCACTTAAACGAATGTTTAGTGATCTGGTAGTCGAACCGATGTATAGCATATCCAGACCAGGGGCGGGGGTGTCATTTATTTTCATTAGGTTTCCATATACCACATTTCTTACTATTTTCCACCGGATCTATATCGTTTTAAACTCTTGCTAAAATATTAGAAGTCTTCACACCAAAGTTTAAGTTCTGTAAAAAACACACATTTTTAAGGATATTGACTACTGGAGGAACGTAACTTATTGTTCCCACAAATTTCGGTTTATTTCTAGTTTCATGTAGAGGTGATTGTGTTGACTTTTTAATTTTCTTGATGGTTTCCCTTGGCAAACCAAGCGTCATTGCAGTGTTAGTCAGTCTGCTGATTTCCAACTTTTTAAACCGGTGGTTAGAGGAATGAGTAATGGCAAGTTGCAAAAGAAAGTACTACTTAGCTTAAGTTCATTTTATTAGATATTTTTTTTTGAGTGAAGGTTTAACGACCACCATGTGTAACTCAATGGGCTATAAGCAGTTGCCAGTCCCTAATTTAGGGCCACTGGTTCCAGGGAAGGGAGAGAGCCAGTGCTGTAAGACAAACACAATACCCATGCCTCACTGAGATTCGCACCCGGACCCTTCTCGGACGAATGGTCATAAGCCAGCGCTTAGACCACTGCGCCACCGGGGCGGCATCTAAGATCTAGAGTGAATATTTTTCAGTAATATCTGCTCTTGTGACCTAACAAGAACATTCCGCGATACGAGTCCTTCACGACTGACGGCTTGTCTAACGCCTAGTAACCACGTTTCTTCGGGAAACTGCTGTTTCCAAAATCTGCCAAAATGCGTGATTCGTCTCGTTATTTTCTCTTAAAAGGGAGGTACTTATTATTTTTTCTTGAAACTCACGGAATGCGACCTCTGGTGGCGCTGCTGCCGTTTGCCATTACAATATGCAACCAATGAAAACTGAAGTGATCCACAACAGGTGGCGATGGCATAGGAAAAGCAAAAGAAAAACCCGTCGGACCAGCGCACTTATTCACATCTCGAGTTTCACAGACGTTCAAAATAATTTAATTAAGTTACTGCTTCGTTTAGCTGGAAAAGGAGACGACAGAAAAACGCATAAACGGAATTTATTCCTTTTCAAATCAAGTAAAAGAACAGAACTTGAGGACTTATTGCTCACTGGTTATGCTATCCAACGCTGATATGAATTTTATAAATATCCCTTGCGCTTTCAAGCGCAAAGCAAATTGATGCATATTTTATAAGTAGCACACGAATATAAAGTTAGAACGAAATCGCAATACCAGCTCCAGGATGCACATTTTGTTAAAAAATGAATTATACCACAGTTTTCACTTTTTTTTTGCGCTGTGATGTCGTTTTGTAGTTTCTCACTTTTAAGATAAAGGAAGGTACAGTCGTTTTAGTTTTAATACCTGCAGAAGAAAGGATTAGTATTTACATTTCTACATGTAAATTGCATTTTACAGACACTTTCCAACTTAGCTTATTCTATTATACACTGACCGACATAGAAATTGGCACATCGGTGAGCGCACGAAATGAGGAGAAACTTCCCACATATGTAGTTTATGTGTCAACAATGCAGATAGACAAAGTCATCGCTGTTTCCACGTTTTTCTTTAATTAACACACAGCAACAAAAAAATTGTATTTCGACACCACTGGGATCGAACCCTAGATCTCTCGGTAACTAGCCGAGGGCGCTCGCCTTAAGCTACGGTGTCGATAATCCACCGCCTTATGTATATTTATTTGTCAGCATCTGACTTCACAAAGCCTTAGGCATGGGATCAGTAACTTGTGCCGTTAGGGCTTAACGGCACAAGTTGCTGATCCCATAGCTAAGGCTTTGCGACTTCAGATGCTGACAGATAAACACACATAGCGCCGTGGAGTGTTGGCCCCTTAGCGTAAAGCGAATGCACTCGGCTAGTTATCGATATATCTGGGGTTCGATACCAACGGTGTGTAAATTAAATAAAAGTGGAAACAACGATGATTTTGTCTATTTACTATTCATTGATGGAAAGACGAAAATATTAAATATTTACAGATTAAAAACAAGCAACGAATATTTACATATGGAGATGGGTATGAAATGAATATGAAAAATACAGTATTTACAGATGTTGATGAGTGTGAATTCGAAATATATACACTTTTTACAAATGGATATTGCGAATGTCTTTGAAACAAATGCGTATTTACAAAAAGCGAGGAGTGTGAACTTGAAGATATACAAATTTACAGCTGGTGGTGATTGTGATCTCGAACAAACTGCGCTTGAGTTTTGGATGTGGAGATCACCAGTTCGTTGATAACAGTTGGAGGGCAGAAAAGAATAAAAAAAGTATAATGCAGTGCTAGTTCGCAAATAACGGGGAAAGTGAGATGAGTCATGTGACTTCCGGGTTAATGTCTAAGGTCAGAGTTCTCGTGGTCTGAACCGGAAACGTAGAAAAACTGAAGAATTAATGTACAGTTGAAATACACATTATCGCAAAGGAATCGAATTGAATCGAATTCTGTTTTGATAAACTCAGAGCCATTCTAGAGATTAAGATAATACAACGTAGTTGTCACGAATGTTTATTTTTTCAAGCCGACCATGGTTTTGCTGGGTATTGACCTAGCTTCATCAGGACGAATGGCACGTAAATATTCAAATTATATATGACATCATAAATGGTGTTTACAGTCACGTGTTTTGGTTAGATGCTTCCACGCGTTTGATAGAAATGGCGTGGATGCCATTTCATTAACAAGTTGCGAAGACTTCTGATATACACTGACGGAAAAAAGAATCACAACACCAACAAGGGGTTGTGTTAGATAAACGACAGTTGGTAGGCGGTGAGAGTACATCTGTAAGATGACGTCTATGCAAATTTCGCGCTCGGCGCATACGTGTGGCGCTAGTAGCGCCCCTCGGAACATGCAAAGCAGGTTTGCTGTAAATACGCGCTGTAACGTTCGTGAGCGTTAGTTATCGTTGAGATTCGATGTAGTGTGTTGATGTTAGTCAAGAATGCCTTTAAGAAGACGAAGAAGCCATTATCAACAGCTCACGGAGTTTGAACGAGGTCGTGTAATAGGGCTACGAGAAGGTGGATTTTCTTTCCGCAATATTGCAGAACGACTTGACAGGAATGTAGCCACTGTGCATGATTGTTGGCAGCGGTGGTCAAAGGAAGGTACTGCCTCAAGAAGACCGGGTTCCTGCCGGCCACGTGGCACTACGGAGAGGGAAGACCGCCGTGTACGGCGTATGGCCGTGGCGCATTGTACTGCGTCTGCGGCAGCAATTCGAGCAGCAGTTGCCACCACAGTGACACAAACGAACTGTTACAAATCGGTTACTTGAAGGACAGCTCCGAGCCAGACGCCCTGTAGCGTGCATTCCACTTACTCCAAACCACTGCCGTTTGCGACGTCAGTGGTGTCACGCTAGAGCTCATTGGAGGACGGAGTGGAGATCTAATGCATTTTCTGATGAAATCCGGTTCTGCTTGGGCGCCAGTGATGGCCGTGTGTTGGTTAGAAGGAGGCCAGGTGAGCGCCTGCAACCAACCTGTCTGCGTCCGAGACACACTGGACCTGCACCTGGAGTTATGGTCTGGGGAGCAATTTCCTATGACAGCAGGAGCACTCTCGTGGTTATCCCACGCACCCTGACAGCACAGTTGTACGTTGGTCTGGTGATTCAACCTGTTGTTCTGCCATTCATGAACAGCATTCCAGAGGGTGTTTTCCAACAGGATAACGCTCGCCCGCATACCCCTGTTGTAACCCAACATGCTCTACAGAGTGTCGACATGTTGCCGTGGCCTGCTAGATCACCAGACCATTCACCAATCGAGCACGTATGGGACATCATTGGACGACAACTCCAGCGTCACCCCCAACCAACATTAACCATCCCTGTATTGACCGACCAAGTGCAACAAGCATGGAACTCCATCCCACAAACTGACATCCAGCACCTGTACAACACAATGCATGAACGTTTGCGTGCTTGCATTCAACATTCTGGCGGTTACACCGGTTATTAATGTACCAGCATTTCACATTTAAAATGGCTCTTCTCGCGCTTACAATAAGCTGTGATCTTGAAACCTTAATTGATTAAATATGTTACCTATACAAATGTATTGCCGCCATTTCATTCCTCTACAACTATTTTTTCGTGGTGTTGGGAATTTCGTATCCGTCAGTGTATATGGAAAGCTTCCAAAATATCAAGTTTGGAGGTTGAATCTGGCTTGTCAATAAATTTTGCTTCTTCAAAGAGAAATCTGTGGTCCTTTTCATAACAGTGTTTAGCCATCGATGACTTTTTTAGGTCACAATTCCGAATGTAGGTCTTGTGCTCCTTCAATCGAAAATGCAATTCTCTACGGGTCTGTCCTATATACGAAGCGTCACATTCACATGGAATTTGATAAATTCCTCACGAGTTTTTTTCTTCAACACAGTCCTTTGTTCCTAAAAATCTCATTTTGTTTATGGGTTTAAAAGTCAACTTAAAATTAAAGGTCTTGAGAATTTTTGTAATTTTGAAGGCAATGTGACGGGAAAATGGAATAATGGCAAAATTCTCTCTCAATGGGCGCATCGCAGGAGTTAATGTGGAGATGGACTTCGGTTTCCGGAATTTTGTCAGAGCCTTGTCTATAATGGAAGGGTTATATCCTCGCTGTGCTGCAACACGTTTAAGGAAATAAAGTTCTTTTTCCAAACTGCCCTTATCTGAACATATATGTATCGTGCGATATACGCAACTGTAAAAGGCGCTGAGTTTTTCTTGATAAGGGTGATTAGACTTGGCATGTGGAGGTGACAAAATAGCGAAAGGCTTCCGATAACTTATTGCAGTAATAAAATATATGTTCAGAAATTCACAGTTAGGTTAAAACATTAGTTAATAAATTAAATCCCTGCACTTATTTTGCTCTGGTTCTCACGCCCTATGGGACTAACATTAGGAATTGGACATGAGCGACTCATCTTAAATAATGTAATGAAAATGGTTCCAAACAAGAATAAAAGGGAGATGAAAAAATGTAAATATGGCATTGCTATTTGAGCTATTTCGGTTAAGTTTTTATTTTGTGTTGGAGTCATGTGGCTGTGAAAATCTGGATTTTAGAACCCTTGCATCAAATATTTGCAAGGAATCAAATTGCAAAATTTAACACTTTTTCGGTTTTACAAAAATTGTTTGAACTGAGTGATGAAGAGATTTTCACCAATTGCACTGCCCTAGAAAAAAAAGGTGAGAGGCTTTACATGGAGACAAGTAAGAGTTACAAGCAAATTCAGAATTATACATATATTCTGTTTTATTTGAATATTCTATCGATTTTCTATGTATTATGAAGAATATTTCTTCCTTCATTGATTTACCGAGAAAACGTTTTTGGATACCCCTCGGTTTCACACTCACGTCACTGTCATTCATTTAATAGCGAATGCGAGAAATGTCAGACCAAATGAGATTCATCGGCGAATTGGGGAAATGTACGCACAGACCGCAATGAGTGCAGGAATGGTGCAAAAGTGGTTTCGACTATTTAATGATGGACGACAGAACGTTCATGACGAATCGTGCAGTGGTAGGCCTTCTCTGGTCACGGAATATTTGGTGGAGCGAGTGAATGAAAACATTAGGGAGAACTGATGCTCCACAATTTCTGAATTTTCAGAACATCTTCCTGAAGTTTCAAGGTCATTATTGCAGAAAATAATTACAGAAAAACCTTAGTACCGCAAAGTGTGTTCACGATGGGTGCCAAAGATGTTGATGGAAAAGCACAAAACGAATCGGATGGGATCTGCTTTGGAATCTTTGGAGCGCTACGCGGAGGAGGGCGATGATTTTTTAAAGCGGTATAGTGACAATAGATGAGACTTGGGTTTCTAACCTCACACCTGAATTGAAACAGCAGCCCCTTCAGTGGAAACACACCGGCTCGCTTACGACCAAAATATTGAAACACACGATTTCAACGAGGAAGGACATGTGCACTGCCTAAAGAACCGCCAGTAAACGCTGCTGTTTATTGAGAGACACTCAGAAAGTTGCGTCGTGCAGTTCAAAACAAACGGTGCAGCATGCTGAGCAAGGAAGTTGTTCTTCTCCATGACAGGAGGGCCTCATGACGCGAATGTGACGCAAAATATGGTCAGTAGATTTGGATGGGAGTAGCTGGTCCAGACTTAGCGCCCGGGTGCTATTATTTGTTTTTCCACTTGAAACGATTTCTTGTGGCCAGCGATTCGTTGATGACGATGACCTGAAGACGACGGTTGTGCGATGGTTCAAAACCGAGATTGCAGACTTTTATGACGGGCTTATTCAGAACCTTCTGCCATAATATGACAAATGCCTTAACATCGATGGGAAAATGTTGAAAAGTAGTTTAAGACATGTAGAATTCATCTCACATTGAAAATTAGTTATAAATATTTTTGTTTTTGTTTTGTCTTCAAACGGAACTTACTTTCTAGATGGCACTAACATTTTTCATGTATAGACTTCTAAAGAGAACAGAAAACGGAGGCGAGTTTGCATACTAAACAGAAACTGCCTGTACTGATAAGAAACTTTTCAACGGGTTCCATTTCAATGGTTAGTTTGCAAACATCATCAATATTATTTGTCATTTATTCATCAATATTATCATTATTATTATAATTTATACATCATTATTTATCATTATTATTATCATTTACTGATCATCATTTATGATTATTATTATTTACTCATCATCATTTATCATCATTATCATTATTATTATCATTTATTCATCATCAGTTATCATCATCATGTATTCTTCATCATAATCATCAGTAATAATAATAATATCATTTATTCATCGTCATTTATCATTATTGTTGTCATTTTTTCATCATTATTTATTTATTATTATTGTTGTCATTTATTTATCATCATTTATTTCTCATTATTATTTATAAAATCATTTTCATCATAATTTTTTATTTATCTTTTATTCATCATCATTTATTTATCATTATTATTTATAAAATCATCATTTTTTTATCATTATTTATTTTTCATTTATTCATCATCATTTGTCATTTATTATTTATCATTGTATTCATCATTTGTTCAGATCATTTGTTTCTGTATAGACCTCCAAAGAGAACAGAAAACGGAGGAGAGTTTGCATACTGAACAGAAACTGCATGTACTGATGAGAAACTTTTCAACGGGCTCCATTTAAATGGTTAGTTTGCAACGATCATCAAATTATAGGTTCTCACCTGTACTTTCATAACATCCAATTCTGGTTAAAAAATGGGTTGAAAAGAAAATTGCGAAGCAGGATTGAAAAAATAAGCTTAAAGCCAACAACCAAGATAAGCCTGATCTCTTATAACAAAGTGATGGACCATTTAACCGGGAGTTGAATAATGTAAAGCAATGGAGGAAACCAGAAAGCTTAGACATTGTTTGACATTTTTTAAAGCATGTCTTATAAGTAATATAGATTGTTATTTATAAATACAAAAAGCCCGGCTCGATATCTTGCATAACAACTCAACGTGTAGAACAGAATTTTGGATGATATGTGTACACCATATACACGGTCGAGTCACATTATTGTTACCACTAGCTAATATCCAGAGTAACCGCCGTGCTCAGCGCGGACAGCAGCTAAACTGGCTGGGAGTGACTCAATAAGGTGCTGGAAAGTGTTTACAGGTATGTAGAGCTATGCTGACTGCAGTACATCTGACAGCTGATGGAGGGCGTATGGCGGAGAATCCATGGAGCGAACAAAACGATCACGGTGGTCCCACAGATGCTCAATTTGGTTTAAGTCTGGGGAATTAAGGAGCCAGGGAAGTACTTTGAAATCTTCATCGTGCTCTTCCAACTATTCTTGGACATTTCTAGCTGTGTGACACGTAGCATTGTCGTGCTGGAAGATCCCATCCGCCCCAGGGAAGACAATGACCATGTATGAACGTACGTGCTTTGCAAGGATGGATTCATAACGAATTCGGTCCATAGTGCCTACCATAGGTATGAGTGGACCCAGAGAATGACACAAAAAGTTCTCCGGACCATAATGCTGCCTCCACCAGCTTGTGTTCTTCCAGCAATGGTTGAAGAGTGTTTGTTCTTCGATGTTTCTCGCCTTATAAGCGAACGTCCATCCGTTCGATGAAGCAGAAGACGTGACTCATCAAGAAGGTGATCCTTTGCCAATCAGCGGGGTCCAATTCCGATACTGCAGTGCAAATGTTAGCTTTTTCTGCAGATGCACCTTAGTTAGCGTAGGTGCAGTGACCATCGGTCTGCATCGGAGCCCCACACGCAACAGAGTTTGCTGAACTGTCGTTTTAGACACACTTCGGATAACCCCCTGGTTCATTCGGCCAATGTGTTGCTGCACTGTAGCGTGTGATTGGCGCTCACACATCTTCGTAGCCGACGTTCACCTCTCACATGAATGGCACTTGGTGCTCCGCAGTCTCCTCGTCGCTTATTCTCAGTGGTGCCATTGCTCCAATCACGATGCCCTTTAACCACAGCAGCACGCGAGCAGTTCACAAACTGCGCTATTTAGGAAATACTGCCAGCCTTGCCCCGAAAGCCGATAATCATCCCTTTTTGCAAATCTGATTAGTCGCTCCTTTTATCAATGATATCGACGAGTGATATGTTTTCAGAATGCCTACAGCACATCATGTATACCCTCCAAGCCAGCTCATGACACGTGCCTTATTTCATTGGCTACGCGCTGTTGAGATCAAAAGCAGGAGGTGGTCGCAATGATGTGACTCGACTGTGTATATTGGCAAAGAGAATATAAAAAGACCCTACACTGTACGTAATACTTGTAAATGCGACGAATTTGTCCTCAAAGGGTTGGGGTATAAACATTATTTATTCACGAAATGGGCTCACTAGAACACACATCAGAAAAAAACTATATATTATAGGCCTACTTTCTTTTGAGGTTAAAATGGTTTATCAAATGCAACCAGTTTTACCTCGTGGAACAATTTAATGAACATTTAAATCAGGTTTCCTGGTGCATTTCGAAGTGCTGAAAACAAAAAACAACTTCCTTTCGGTGGTTTGTTTTCCTAACGCAATGAATCGACCACCATTGTTCCCAGTATTAACAGATTCATTAGCTTTGCATAATAGATGATCAATGACTCGACTGAGCTTGTTAATGCTGTCTTTTATTTAAGCAACGGGTTATATCTGAACACGGTTCGTTGGTAATGAGAATTCTATCGATTTCCGAAATTCTGGTCCATTTCTCTACCATGTCGGGGTCTGTTGGAGTGCTTGTGATGAGAGATAAAGGATTCTGTTTCCTCCCTTGAAGAAATGGAAAAAAAATGGAGAGATGAACATTACTTTCTGCGGAATTTTTTCCCAGCGAAGATGAAAGCAATTTTTATTCGGTGAAAGACAATAAATCAAAGTGGCACTCTTGACTGTTGGAATCAGAAATGCAGAGAGCAAGGGAGAGAGACATCGAGTCCTTCAGCGATTGGAGAAACATAACTACATTCTTTTCAAGATAATTACCGAAGTGGGGCGTAATTAGTTCATGCATTCACTTTATCGAAATCCTTGCAAAATAATATGCAAATGAAGATTTCCATTGATTTCAGCCATCAGATTTAATAATCACTTCATTAACGAACTGCACTGAGAGATAGAGGATGAAGCGCATTTTAAATCATTAGTATTATTGGGCTTCCCGAAGATTTGAGTGTTCATGGAATGTTTGCATCGTAAAGCATCTTGAATATTAAGTAATAATTTCATAATTTTTTGTAATGAATCTTTAACACTACCAATTTTGCAAAGGTCGGAGACATGGGAATTTCAGCGATGATATTCAACTTCCTACTTTTTGAGTTTAAATTTCTGTGGGCGTGGTAGCCCTGTTGTAGAATGTTATGAATGCTTTTCGCATACTTCTTCTTCAAATGTTTGATTTAAAATTCGACGTGCAAAAAAGCTTACACTAAATATGTCGACAATGTAATAGTTATTAAATTTTATGTAAGCTGCAGGCCAATAACTAAACTGTGAACCACAATCGAAAATTCTGTTTTGTCGAACATATCTTAAGTAATTATTATAGTAAATCACAAAGGACGTTACGTGATTATAAATACCTCACCTTAGATAGTTCGGTTGGGCTTTTATGTGAAAAGGAAGTTAAAGCAGGTTTTGGTTTATTCAGAAAAGTACATTTGCCGTGGGAATTTAAGATAGATTCAAACCATTCAAACTGGATCTGCTGTGAATGGAAGTTATGAAAGAGGGAGACCGATTCTAATGTGTTCATCTGCAAAAGGAAGTTAAGGCAGATTGCGACTAATTTAGAAAAGCTCTTTTGCGAAAGGGAGTGAAGGTAGATTGAGGCAATTCAAACGGTGTCTTCTGTTAAAGGAAGTTCAGAAAGAGACCAATTCGGAAGGGATCATCTGTGAAAGTGCCATTGCCTTGGAGAACACACTTCGAGGGCCCAGAAAAAGTGGGGGAATTATCAAATCTCGCCTTACTACATACAGCTTCTGGTAAGTAACACTTTCAAAACATTGTCAGTGTCATTGAGTCTGCGCTGTGTATGCTCATTACGTCACGGGTTACCACCGGTTGTATTGTATATAACGCTCTGACATCCTGCTTTAATCCACTGTATTTTCACCTTATAATGGGTGAGTCGCCCACCCGAAAGACTTAGAGTGATTTTAACATGCATAGTTTTTAACGTATTAAACCCAAGGCATGACCGTGAAGTGCCAGTTTTGCCGACATGGACAGAGGCAAGTGGCTCAAACATCTCCCTCCTTTCTGTGGTTCATCGTCTTTGATAATTGTCCATTTTAGCAAGCAAACCGTAAGAAATAAATAGTGAAAAACATCCCTAAATCATAACTTTGAATAATAAAACTAAGAGGAAAGCAAAGCCTTCCCATAAACAGGTTCGTTTGTTAAAACGCATTTGATCCACTTCCTATACACTGAGGTGTCAAAAATAAAATAAAAACTGGGAAAGGAGCTACCATTTCCATTACATGCGACCACACCCATGCGGTAAATGACACCGTTCGCAGACGACGTATACAATGGTGTGAAGATTAATTGGGACAAGGTTAGATTTCAACATTTATTACATACTTTTCATACATGAATGGATTACAAGCTTTCTATTATTTCATGTGACCACCTTTGGCTGTAATAACTTGTTTAACACGTTTATCATTGAATGTATTAGTTTCTGACAAACAAATGTTCAGTTCCGATTCATGATACCACACATGAATAATGTTCGGAATGAGGTCTTTCACTGTTAAACAATTAGTCTTTTTGAGCCTAGATTTCACGATGTCCCACCTATCCTCAATATGACTGAGATCAGGTGAATTATCAGTCCACTCTAGAATGTCAATATTTTTTCTTTCATCACTGCCTGCACTTTTTTGGAAGGGTGGCATGGAGCAAGGTCATGCTGAAAAATGCCATGCGCATCATTAAAGGACTTTTTCATCTCTGGAACAACCTTCAGTTGTATTATTTCACAATATTTGTCGAAATTCATCATTCCCTCAACAGAACGAAGGCTTCTAGGTCCTTCAAAGGTGAAGCACCTCCAAAATATATTTTTAACTGAGTGTTTCACCTCTTGTTGCAAATGTGCTTTTCGGACAGATTCACCTTTACTCCGTCGTACAACAGATTGTCTCTGGCCTTGGACAAAAAAATGGACCTCATCACTAAACATCACTTTTTTCCAATCATCAGAAGTCCAGTGATTATATATTTTCGCCCATTTCAAGCGTTTCTTCTTCATTGACACTGTCAGGAGCTGCTTCTTTACAGGTCTCCTCGCACGTCGTCCAGCATCTAATAGTCTTCGGCGCACTGTGGTTGAATGCATCTTTACACCTCCGTCTGCTAACTCTCGCTCTGCAAGTCCTGACTTGTCATTGATAGACATATTACACTTTTCCTTATTATCAATTTACCAGTTCGTGGTGATGTCTTACGTTTTAGTCCCCACATTCCTTTTCGTTTTGGTGATATCGATCCACTACCTTTGTAGTATTTCAATAGGCTTGAAACATTGGATTTACTGACGTCCGTGGCCTCAGAAATCTTACGAATAGTCATCGACGTATTTTCCTTAAACGCTAAAACGTTAGCGAGTTTCCTTGACGAAATATCCATTACTGCACTTTACACCGCCAACTCACTCGTGCATGCTGCTATCAAACTCTGACTCAGAACTGAACGTAATCTGCCACTAGGCAGATGAACCTAGCGAAAACCGGTTCTGGATGGTTATGGTCGCATCCCTACGCAGTTTACGTACGCCCACTTCCGTCAGTAACGAGCAACGTCCAGATAAACTCAAGAAAACGAACTTTTTTTCACTTTGTCTTAATTAATTTGCACATCACTGTGTATAGAGGCAGATGTTTCCGCCAGTTCAAGTAGGCAGCGTATCAGGATTTCAGCAATTTCGAACGTGGTATGATAGTCGGCGTCTAGGAGATGGGTCATTTCATCTCGGAAATCACCACGAAATTTGGATTTACGCGGTCAACAATCTCAAGAGTGTCCTGGAGTAAACAAACTCAGGGGAAAATCCATAGCGCGAGACCAGTGTGGCCTTAACTATCTGATGACGTAATCCTGCTCAGTTGAAATGCCGACTCTGCAAGGATAAAAAGCACACTCTCAAAATTATTTTAGTGAAGGTTTGCGAGAGCAATCCTTCCAGGATCAGGTGGGTCACTACTCGGACGGGATCGGTCGGGGGACTGGTCAACCTCGCCTATCCTCGCGGGGCCACCACTTTACGTCCCCTTACCATTGCCCGTACGTGAGCCGTGCTAATGAGCTAGGATTCTAATGCGCGCCTGGCTGGGAGATTTGCTCACTATTGCGTACCTTTTGGGACCTTTCGTCCTATATTTGAGTCTAGGCTAAAACATTCATATTAAATCACAATGGGGTTCTCATGATTCTGGAAAATAAATCCTTTATTTTCTCGAGAGACGTCCCACAAAGATGAACTAAGACTGAAAAATGATATGTACACTCATGAATAAGTATAGCACACACCTATAGCACTTGGGCAGGTGCTATAGTGCAGAGTCATCTTCTGCTTCATGTGTTCCGTTCCTATCTTCTACCAGGAACTCTTCTTGCCTGGCGACAAGTTCTTTAGTCGTCTAAAAGGAGACCCTGTCTCGCTTTAGGGAATCCAAACAGGATCAAGATGCTTTTCGTCTTTTCCAATTCTGGAACGAGAACTTGTCTTCTCCCTGAAAGACAAATGCGGTCAAGAATCATGTGGGCCACTAGAAATAAAAAAGGAATTGCAATCAAGAATCATGTGGGCCACTAGAAAAAAAAAGGAATTGCAGTCAAGAATCATGTGAATAGTAAACTAGAAAAAAAAACCTGGGGTGGGGTAGAACTGTATCAAAGATGACATGAGCGAGAAGAAACTGAAGAACGAGTTGAAGCAAAATAAAAAGAGTGGATAAAGGGGACCCAAAAAGAACGATCCACATGTCAGATGTGGAACTGATAATGCTGCAGACGAAGGTAAGAAAAGGAGGAATATACGATGGCGTGATCTTAAAGATTGTGTTATGCACTTGTGAACTCTGTATATCTTAATCGTTTAAAGTTGAGGTGTTACAAAACCCATTTCATTGCTACCTTTCGTGTTAGTGATTTATTTGCAATATCTGAAGAGGTTTTGAGGCTGATTTACATCACCACTTCATACAAGCACAGTATATACATTTTCGTAGGTTATTCCTTAGTTATTCAAAAATGTGAGAGAAAATTAGGCTTAGCGAGTTTTGCAACTGAATGTGGCATGGTCTGTCATTTAAATATTAAAGTACACATGTCGGCGCAAAAACATTTTTCCATCCACTTCGTGCTTTTTTTTGAAATGCGAGCGGCACGAGGAGCTACGAGTTAGAGATATTTCATTTCACCTTTTACTTTTAAACGCGAAGTGATGTTTCGTATGATATTGATATTTGATATAAGAGTACGATGATATTTTCGTTCTTCCAGCTTTGTCCCCAAAATAAAGTACCAGTAAATAAAACTTATTATACGTCAGGAATTCTTTAAACATGAGAGTAACTGACCGCGTTTTTTATTTTCAGATTTGAAAAAAAATGTGGGAATTGAAAGATCGAGGGATTTAGTGTAAAACATTCCAAACGGTTACGCGTGAGACACTGCGCCATGTTCACTTACAGTTTCGAAGATCACAACACTTTAGTCAGGTACGTGTAGCAAGTACACCAGTGAAAATAATTTATAGGACAGATAGGTTATGTTGGTAACTACAGGCATATACAGGGGTTGGACAGAATAATGTGAACACGATCAGAGATGTGACTTTTAACGCAGCTGCATATGTCGCAGTACGCAAAGGCATCCACCACTTTTAACAGCTTTGTTTAGAACCTCAAGCTCCTGTTTACGTGTATTTAAACTGTCTTGCTGCAAAAATTTCTTTCGGGGTGACAACGAAAAGAGCGACCTAACGGACTTCGAAAGAGGGCTAATAGTTGGTGGCCGAAAGCTAGTTGGTGCCTCCGTGACAACAGTCGCCAGTGTAGTGTGAGTATCGAGATCTACTGTTTCTAGCGTCACGACAGCATACTGTGTTCGTGGTAAAACCTCGTCTGTGAAACAGAAGAGCAACCGAAAAATGACTCTGACTGATAAAGACAGGAGAGCATTAACCCTTTAACCGGCTGGAACGAATTAATTCAGGGTTACCGAAACTGGCTGAAAACAACTAGAACGAATATGTTTGCTGTCTAAGAAGGGGGCCGAACGCGACTGAAATGAGTAAACGTTGAGCATCAGAAAGAGTTGCTTAGTTTGTCATTCGAACTGACCATTTCGGGTGGATGATTGTCATTAATCCTTACTATATGATTACCTTTTCAGCTGTAATGGCTATAAAAATGACGAGGAGCGAACCTAAGATAAGAAAGAAAAAATGTTTAAGTCACTTTTTTCGACCCAATGGCATGATGCCCGAGTCAGAGTGACTGGCACTTCGCAATCATTCCTTGGAGCAAAGAATAAAGGACTATAAAGGGAATCAGACAGTATAAAATACTAAGGACTTGAAGAGAGCACTTCTCACCCGCGACAGATTTATGATTGGTACTGCTGAAATAAGTGTAGTGAAAGGAACTGTTTTGCAGTAAAGCATTCGTGTAACCCGGCGCAATGTTAGCATTTCTGGTACAGGCATTTGACGTGGACCAGGAACATCAAACAGAGGTCATCGCTAATTTTCATTGGCCGCCACCGGGAATCAGACCCAGGGTCTTCCAGTTACGCGCCGGATATGCTTCCACTGTACTACAGCGGCCTCGAATTCCTCCAGACTCACACACTAACTGCCAAGCCAGCATTGTGCGGGGCTCCAAGAAGAAAACTGCCAAACTGGCTTGGCAGTTAGTGTGTGAGTCTGGAGGAATTCGAGACCACATTAGTGCAGTGGAAGCATATCCGGCGCGTAACGGGAAGATCCTGGGTTCGATTCCCAAGCGGCTCAATGACAATTTTTCCGTGACTCACCTTTGAACGTGGAAATAGCGATGACCTCTGTTTGGTGAGGATTTCTGCTTGCGCAGCGCAGAAAAGTTTGGGCACCATTTGGTTCAGGTGCGTCGGCCGCTTAACGGGTTAAGAAGCTGTGTAATGGGGTCGGATGAATCCACATTCACACTATTACCCACGGCAGGACGTGTTTTCGTGTATAGAACACCGTCCGAAGCGTATAATCCTGACTGTCTGCTTCCAACAGTGCAGGATGTTGGTGGTTTGGTGGTTCTGTCATGCTATGGGCGGTCATATCGTGATTTTCAGCAGATCCACTGATCACCTTGAAAGGACGGATGACTGGCAGGGCGTATGAAACCATTTTGGCCAACCAAGTTCATCCAATGGCTCAGTTACGTCCTGCAGGGGATTCCATCTATCACTATGCTAACTCCCCAATTCACAGGCCTCAGAACGTGCAATCATTGTTTGAGAAACATGAAGGCGAAGTTTTACACCTTCCTTGGCCACCCCAATCACCAGACTTAAACATCATCGAGCCACTGTGATCTGTGCTGGTAAATAGAAGACGATCCCATTGTCCTCCTACTGCATCTCTCAAGGACCTGGAGCAGTTTCTGCACGAAGAATGGTGTAATGTCCCAGTAACTACGAGGCAAGATTTGTGTGCGTCCATTCCAAGTAAAATTCAGGCGGCTTCGAATGTCAAAGGTAGTCCCACATCCTGTTAGGTACGTAAAACCTTCTTTTCCTAAGTGTTCACATTATTCTGTCTAACGCCTGTACGTTAGCTTCACAGGGCAATCATAACGGCGTAGTTAACACTAGAACGAAATATTAATAATGACATAAATAACTTAGGTTAACAATGAATTCGACGAAGAAGAATGTTTCACTGATACAATGAAAGTAGAACTTGCTTCACAGAAGACATCTCCTCTGCTTGCATTTAACAACCCCTATATACACTCAGTAGACAAAATATTAGAGATAGTGGTGATGGGTAGTTTTCATGCGCAACCCCCGCGCGTAGTGAAACAAACCCAAACCGAACGCAGGCGACAAATAGACGGATAACAGGGGTGCTTCCGAACAGTGTATTGCAATAGTCGAATATGGGTAAACATGGTGAATTGAGCGACTTTGATCGTGGACGCACTGTCGGCGTAAGAGACATGGGCTGTTCTACCACCCAAGTGGTAAGAACCCTAGTGTTTCCGAGGGCAACTGTATCAAAGGTGTACCGCGACTACACCATCGACTGACGCACCAGCGCACAGAGAGAAAGCGGTGGCGGAACACACGCTGCAGATGACAGGGTCAGCATCGCTTACCCAGGCTCGTACACACCGACCGTTTGGCAACGGCTGCGCTAACCACATCAAGTTAAATGTCGCAGGTCCAAGCAGCATCAGCGATCAAGAAATACGCAGCACGTTGCATACACTAGGCTATGGAAGCCGATGCCCAACTCGTGGGCCACTGTTAACTTCTCGTCATGGAACATTACGCCTTACCTGATGACAGAAAAATCAAAACTGAACCTCGGCACGGTGATACCGCGTCGTGTAGTGAGACAGCTGATGGGAAGGTGCCGGTGTGGTGTCGACAGCTTGAAACAACAGCCCCGTCGTGCCTCTGTTCAAGGCAGTGCTGGCTTTGTAATGGTTTGAAGAGCCTTCTCATAGGACACATTAGTTCCCTCAGTGTGGCTGGAGAGGTCCCTAACAGCTGCTGCGCCAGCATGTGCTGGGTGATCCCCTAAACGCTTTCATGGCTTTCGCGCATCCTGCGGCCGACTGTCTGTTTCAGTAGGACAATGCGCCGCCCTTCCGGCCACCCAGGCATGGCTCCAGGCACACTCATCTGAGTTCGAAACTATCCAGTGGCCCGCACGGTCCCCGGATTTATACCCTGTGGAAGCTCTCTGGGATGTCATGGAACAGAACATGAGTTCCATGGATCCTCGATTGATGACATTATGCCAGAACTAACGTTCTGGCTGGTATTACTCAGGACACCCTCCGGCATCTGTTGGAATCGGTGCATCAGCCTTACAGGCTGTGATTCGCTTTATAAGATTACCAACAGGCTGTTAGGTAGGTATCTCGGACGTACTTTCCATTGAGTGAGAATTACACTTTGTTTTTATTCCTTGCCTGACATTTGACTGATTGTCATCGTTGCCAGGGGCATACAAACTCAGGAGTTCAGCCGTGACGCTATGTTCAGAATGTATTGGATTGTCGGAAAAGTCATGACGCATTTTAGCCCTGTTTTTCAAAGGTCATTTATTGATAGAAAGAACAAAGATCAATCAATGATATAATGCCCGTTTTGTTCGATAGCCTTTTGCCATCTCTCAGTGAGCTGCAGAATGCCTCGTTCATAGAAGGAGCTGTCTTTCGTGGCGAAAAACTGTACAAGGTGCTGATTTACCGCCTCATCTGAATTGAACGTTATACCACGCAAGGACTGTTAAAGAGAGCGAAACAAGTGGAAGTCTGACGGCGCAAGGTCAGGCGAGTATGCTGGGTGTGGCAACACATCCCACCCAAGCTCCAATAACTTTTAGCGGGTGATCAAACTTGTGTGTAGTCTCGCGTTGTCGTGATGGAACACAACATCTTTACGATGAACGAGCTCTGGACGTTTTTGGATGATGAATTCGTTCAAACTGTAACTGTACAATTGCCGACAGTACACATTTGAATTGATTGTTTGGTTCCGTGGTATGAGCTCGAAAAACATGACACCCTTAAAATCCCACCACGCTGAGACCAGAACCTTCCGCTGACGAATGTCTGTTTTGGATGTCGTTTGAGGCGAAGCAGCACGTCGGAACCAAGACCGTTTGCGCAGCACTGTTGTTGTACACAATCCACTTTTCGTCACCAGTTATGAGTCGCTTCAAAGAAGAATCGTTTTCTTCACGTTTAATGAGCATATCGCAGATGTTTATACGCACCGTCAATTGAGCTTCCTTGAGGTCATGAAGAACCTACACATCAAGCTCGCTTAGGTATCCCAGCTTCTTCAGGTGGTCGTGAACACTTGACTGATGGATGTGCATTGTGTCTGCAATCTCTCGTGTCGTGTAACGTGGGGTTGACTCGATCAATGCCTTGATTTGGTCGTCATCAACCACGGTGGGCCTTCCAGACCGAGGAGCATCGTTGAGGTCAAATTCACAAGCACGGAATTTTGCGAACCACCGCTGGTACTGACGTTCTTGTAGAGCATTATCATCGTACACTTTTCGCAACTTTTCACAAGCTTGACGAGCGTTCTTACCTTTACGGCAGTAAAACAGTAAAATATGGCAAAAATGCGCAGCTTTGCTTTCCATCTTCGACTTGATGGCAAATTTCCGCAAATCAATCAAATCGCTCACTATTCCTTTTAGACTGCAGCTAGAACTGGCACCTGTTTAATGCCATAGCGATAACAGAGCTGCGCATGCCTCTAGTACTTCCAAAACCGCCCAACCGCCAGCGGTTGCCAAAACACGTCATGACTTTTCCGATAACGCAATATAACGAGAGGTTACCGAAAATTACCTAAGAGGCAGCAAACAAAAAGAGAAAGCTAAAATCTTTGACACATCCGTTAAGCAGCAGAAATTCGGTTGATCTGAGACAAAGAAACAAACATCTTTGGTGTGTTGATATTACTCAGTTCATTTCTTATATTTTTATTATTTAAATGACTATGTAAATTCGTGAATACTAATTGTAGGCTAACTGCGTGACGATACTATCCTACTTTTGCGGGACTAGCTCATTTGAAATATTGGTAACCTGAGATACTGACGCTACTCAAAGTATATCTGGGCTTATATTTAAATTGCTAATGCACTGATTGCTTTGAATTGGAAAATTGATACGTAGCTTGAAAAAGTCTATAAAAGTGTGTTTACAAATTAAAACTAATCTTTCTGATGCCTCACAGGGCTCGCTCCTTGAAACAATACCTTTATAGGCTCATTTTTGCTGATGACACGAGCATTTTTTCTTTCTGGTCATGCAGTGTCTGACTTGATACCTTGTTTTAATCACGCTTTACAGGAATATCAGACTTGGCTTCGTTTTAATTTGTTAACTCTTAACATTACTAAAACAAAATGAATGCTTTTTGTTTTAGCTGAAAGGCTCAAGTTGAGCCATTTCCGGAGGATATTCTAAATGATATTCCTTTGGTTTTTCAAGAAAGGATAAAGTTTTTAGGTGTTCTGATTCAGGAGAATTTAAAGTGGGATGCCCATGTTGAAATTATTTCACGGGACTTGAGATCTCGAAAAGGAGTTTTATCTAGAGTTTCGAGTCTATTACCACTGAAGATTAAATGAACACTTTATTACTCTTTCATTTTTTCCCCATCTATCTTATTGTCTACTTGTTTACTGTAGGATAAGTAAAAGTCATACGAGTATTAAGAGAATTATTTCTTTACAAAAAAAAAAAAAATATTTTGTTGAATTTATAGGAAAATGTGGAGACCATGTTTAGCCGTTATAAAATACTGATATGCGAGAGACTATATTTTTATCAAGTCATGCTAATGCATGACCGTGTTTATGTCAATAAACAACTCAATCTAATTAATATGCACTATATTGACAAAAGTCACCGGACTCTTAAAAGATAAACACAACATAGCATTTATTGACATATATTAGTACGGTGTCGTCCCACCTTTGGCCTTAATGCATGCACTGACCCTTCAAGACATTCTTTCGACAAGGTTTTGGAACACAGCGATAGGTGTGCGCTTCCATTCAATACATAACGCTGCTGCTAACTGTTGCTTAGTAATATGCCTTGGTTCCAAACTTCTTATGCGGAGCTCTAATTCATCCCATAGGTGCTCTATGGGATTACGATCAGAGTTCTGTGCTGGACAGTCCACACACGATACGGAGTTATCGTCAAACCACGCCGTAACAGACTTTGCTTTATGGCTAGGTGCATTATCCTGCTGGTACCAAAAAGGCCCGCTTCCATAGTATTGCCACAGAATTTGTAGGGCATAATTCTCTAGAATATCGAGGTAGATGTGCTGGTTCTGGTTAACAGGTTTGTCCACGATAACTAATCGGCCGGGACCATACCACGACACCCCCAAACACACACACACGAGTATACTGTCAGCTCCAAACTTGACCATAGGAAGAGTAGACTGGTAAATAGCGTTTCCCCAGTTGCCGCTGTACCCACACACCGCCATTAGACTGATGGATCGTGTATATGGATTCATCACTAAATAGGACCAGTTCCTATTGATCTTCGGTCCACGATAAATGTTCTTTACACCATGCTAAAGGACGAGTAACATTCCGAGTGGAGATGAAAGGCTTACGAGCAGCTGCACGACCACAGTAAACCCATGGAGTGAAGTTTTCTACCAGTGGTACGTGTACATACCGAGGTTCCAGCATTTTTACTGACCTGTGCACTGAGGTTGTGTGCAGTACTCCGTCGATGAGCTGTAACGACTCTCCTGAGGCTTCGACGTCCTCTATCACTGAGTTTCTTTGGTCTGCCGGTACGTTTTGCTGCTTCAGGCACGCCATGTGTCTTCCACTTATTCAGTACATCCAAAACAGTTGAC
Source organism: Macrothele yani (assembly GCA_039090855.1). Taxonomy (NCBI): domain Eukaryota; kingdom Metazoa; phylum Arthropoda; class Arachnida; order Araneae; family Macrothelidae; genus Macrothele; species Macrothele yani. The sequence goes on along the minus strand of CM077024.1, from coordinate 158,664,100 downwards.
TTGGGTATGTTTAAATGCCTCTCGGTTTCTCTTATGGACAATTCACTAATATAACACCAAACAATCTTTCTTTTCTCAAAGTCAGTTGTCTGCCGCCGCGACATTTTCACTCAACCACACAGTGCGATATGATCGCGGCCAGCTGCACGCTTGTGTTTATTCCGTTTGCAGCTGTACCGCGCATTTTAACAACGCAGCGGATCCGTTCACTTGCTTTTGTAGGGGTGTTCGGTGTATCCTGCACATAGTTATCAAACGCGTGGGTATGGTAACTTTTTGATTTTCGGGACTTCTACTAATGCTCATTGCCCCCACTCCGGAACGGGGCGCTAATTTATGCAAAATCCCTTATAGTTTTGCTTCGTTTAAAGAAGCACAAAAGCAATATTATTTTTGTGGTTAGTTTATATTCATTTAAATTATATTGCATTGCGATTATGTGAATATAAGTTGGAAACATGTAAATTACTTGACTTGACATGTTTTCTTTCTTTAGGGACCAGAGGCTTGTCAGTCAGGCGAACATTAGCCTTTTGCCCCGATTTTACTGTCACTATCTTTTTCAATAGTGTACAGCGCGATTTTCATTAGAGTTGTTTATTTCTTGTTTATGAAAGACTTGGTGTGTATGTTTTTAACTGCATATAACTGCGAATAAATAAATATAAATAAATAAATAAATAAATAAAGGTTGAAAAGCAGGTTGGTGTTTTTTAAGCTCCTGGCTACTTCCATAGTTGACATCAAATGATTCCCTTTGGATCAATTCACATTTGAGTGTTTCGTTGCTTTAATCCTCTTTGCGTTGTTCAAGCGTCTGCTTCCATTGTAAAAATTACTTAGTTCATTTTGTCCTCTTTCTTGACGTCCTCAGAAGCACAGTATAATGTGTAAGGGTACTTTCCTGCGTTCTGTACTTGTCACTTACTTCTTCAGTAGCCAATCTCCAAAGACACCCTATAGTGAAACACAAATCTGTCGTTGGCGGAATATCGAATCCGCATTCTTCTGCTCCAAGCCTAGCGATTTTCCAATTAAGCTACACCGACTAAATTTATCGCTGCAGCTTTGCCGTCTCGACATCTGCGTCCCCTCTGAGGTAGGTATGTCAGAACCTAGAAAGAAAATTTCGAGAAGCAGCGAAGGACCAAAATTTTCAAATAAAATAAAATATGCGTATGCGTGCGTGCGTTTGTGTGTGTGTGTGTTTGTGACAGACAGAGAGAGAGAGAGAGAGACAACCACAGCTCCTTGGAAAATAGCAGTAGATACTGGAAAATTTAGCATATTGTATCTCTTTATTGCCGAAGTTGTAGTGGGTGCTTTCAGGTCAATATTCCAAAAAGAGAGGTCTTCTAATAGAAACCATATTTATACTATTATGCTATTTCTTCGCGAAACAGAAAGTTAGGAAGTTCTATGCAAGAGAGTGGAGAATTCTTATAAAATCTTTGAAGTGAGTGTTTCCGTTACTGCCGATTACTTGAAAATGTTTCCAGCAAGTGTGCATCAGTAGAAGTCAAACAATCCCTTATGTGGGCATTGTCATTTCATCCTATTGTTTACTAGCGACAAATGTACCTCACTCTTTCGATGCATGCAATGTTCCGCTGTCGGTGTTTAGTTGGAAAATATAATTTACCTACGCACTTAAAACCTTAAATGTACTTAGAATGTGTTTATGAAACATACGTTCATTACATTTCGCCTGAAAGAGGAAATTCGTATTTGCAGCTTAAGCTATGGAAACAGAAAAAGAGAAACGATTCATTTCAGCAACTAATGAAAGACAATTAACATTGTATTGAAAGAGGTATTACGATCTTAGAACTGATAGTTTTTCTGTATTCATGGATTCCAGATATGCTATTATTAGGATATTATTGAAATAGGAAACGGAAATGTTCGTATTTTGGGATTCTAAGGAAGCGGCATACGCATTACAAAGCAAAACTCAAAATGTTCGGATTGCATTATAGACGTTTAATCCTGGCAACGCGGGTAACAATTCGACTACAGACTGAACAACGACTAAAAATGTCAAACCTTTTTGAAAAGATGTTACGGACTTTAAATCCATATTCAATCTGAAAATGATTTACAAAATACTATAAAATAACTTTATAGTTTAAAAAAGTATTTCTACTTCAATGTTGATTTCTTCTGGGACATTAATGCTTTTCCATTGATCTCTATTGAAGTTTTTTCGGATAAATTAATAAGAGCTGCTAATGTAATAATAATCACATGTTTTGATAATAGTTCTTGCAACTGAAGGTTCATTTGATATAGTTTTTGATTCTATTACTTTAGAACACATAAGATTCCCTACAATTAAAAGCTCTGATATTCGACAACTTTTAGGCATATTCTTCTCATAATTATCAAACAGAATCAGCAACGGCCTTTCTTGTATTAAAATTTTACGATTCTAAAATTCTGATACAACAAATTATAAAAAAATATTAATTTTAATACACACATTTTTAAAAATTAAAATCGTACAACTGTAAGATTTTAATAAAAAGAAAGGTAATCAAATTTGATATTCGCTAACTAGGAATTTTTCTCACAACTGCGAATATATTGCCAGATAAATTACTTACATAATCTATTTCATATAGTAAGCTGAATAACCAATATCAATTTGCTCCTCTCTTTCCCTTCAAAAATACTACTATAGATTTCTATTTTTTGAGTTTTGCCACTATCCATCAAACTAAATGTTTGAAAACCAATTTTCAAAAATTTGTTTCTGGAATTCTTGGGCCTGAAATTGACCTTTTTGGAGAAACTTTGGAAAGTCTTATTAAAAAAAAAAAAAAAACTAAAAGGGAACAGGGGATGCGTTTCCAGAGAATGATAATTTAGTGCGAAAATCCATTATATTCTCCGAGATAAAGTGTTTTGTTCTTCGTGAAAAGTCATCTGCTGCCGCTTCGTGTGGTTTTCAGAGCCTAGGGGTGAAATGATGAATCGCTAAACAGGTGGCTTCAACAGGAATGACAGAATAAAACTTCGCTGAATTTATTGGACTGTTTTCCATTTAAGCAGAGCAGATATTTTGTCGTAATAGCTTCTGACGGACAAGAATGGGGGCTCTTGCGACGCATATTCTGAAGAACGAAAAGGATTAAAGAAAAATCGAAATCTTTCGCTTCGGAAAACTTTCTTAACAAACGCTGTACATTTGAAAAAAAATCGCCAATTCAGACTTTTATTTTACACGCAACCATCATTTTAATCGAAAAATGAATTCACAACAAATCTGTCCAGTTGAACGATACGCTGGTGCTCAAAATAAAAGAACAATCTATTAAAACGTATATTGCTGCCAATGAATGTAAAATATTGCACTAGAATTGGTGAACATGCACATTTTGCTGCGTGCAAGGCTATTGCATATTCAGTTTTGCGGCAGGTAAACCGGAATATGCAGATCTGGATCGCACCGTGTACCAGGCAACTCTTTCTTCAGTGCAGCAAGCTGATTACATCACGAAAAAATTGCATGCATGATTTTCAGTGGTGCACAGCGATTGTTCGAACAGATCGAAGTTTCTAGAACATTAAGTTTTCCACAAGATGTCTTGTCAAGACTCTAAAGAAAGTTTCAACAGGTAGGAGATGTTCGTCGTTGACAAGGAGAAGGCCGTCTCAGAGCCACAACTGCTGTAGATGAGATCACTATATGAATCACGATCACTAAATAAGACATATGACTGTTAGGAAACTCCCTCTGAAGGTTTCAACAGCTACAGGCACGAAGGTTTGAAAGCATACTCTTTGTAAAATACTTCCTGTGCAATGCATTTATGCGAAGAGACAGCGACAGCTACAGGAACGAGGATTTGAAGGCATACACTATGCAGAATACTTACTGCCCAATGGTTTTATGCAAAGAGACTATGACAGCTACAGAATCGAAGGTTTGAAGACATACGTTTTGTAGAATACTTCCTGAGCAATGTTTTTATGTAAAGAGACTGCAACAGCTGCAGGAAAAAGTGTTTGAAGGCATACTCTTTATGGAATACTTCCTGAGAAAAGTTTTTTGTAAAGAGACTATGACAGCTACAAGAACGAAGGTTTGAAACCATACATTTTGTAGAACACTTCCTTTTATGCAAAGAGACTGCAACAGCTACAGCAGCGAAGGTGCTGTAGCTGTCGCAGTCTCTTTGTAGTACACTTGGTGAGCAAGGTTGTAATGCAAAGAGACTAACAACTACAGGAACGAGGGTTGGTAGGCATACACTTTGTAGAATACTTCATGAGAAATTCTTTTAGGCAAAAATACTGCAACGGCTACAGGAAAAATAGTTTGAAGGCATACCCTTTGTCGAATACTTTCTGGGCAATACGTTTATGCAAAGAGACTGCAACAGCTACAGGAAAGAGGGTTTGAAGGCATGCACTTTGTAGAGCACTTTATGAGCAATTCTGTTAGGCAAAGAGACTGCAAAAGCTACAGGAACGATAGTTTGAAGTCATACCCTTTGTAGAACACTTCCTGGGCAACAATACCTTTATGCAAAGAGACTGCAACAGATACCGGAAAGAGAGTTTGAAGGAATACCCTTTTCAGAATACTTCCTGAGCAATGCTTTCATGCAAAGACATCAGTCATTTGTATCTCTCTAAATTCCAGAGCTCGGCAAGCTCGTATAACACGGAGTCGCCATCACACTTGGAGTCCAGACTAGAGTGTGCGCGAATGTTCTTTCCACAAATGAGTCCTGATTCCTCTTAAGTGCTGATTCGCGACGTATTCTCATCTGGAAAGAACCAGGTAACCAGAACAGTTAGTTTAATATTAGAAAAAATGTTTACTCTGGTAGCGGCGGCGTGATGGTCTGGGGACGAATCATGACAACAGGGCGCTCAGGTCTGCACATCTTTCAGAGTCGCTCTGTTACTGCCCTGAAGTACAGAGACGACATCCTGAATACAGTGTTTGCGCCGATTTTTGTTGTAAATCATATCTCAAATGGAGTACTTTGCTTATTAAATAGGTTTCCCTACCAACGCAAAGGAATCCACTTTCCTTCCCGTTTATAATAAACACGCATTGGGTGCGCGTACATTTATTTCCACAAGGAAGGTATTTATTATGAGTGCAATATCCTCGTATAGACGCTTCTTTCATCATTTTAAATATCCATGTACGTCACCCTTACATTCGTAATTCTTTAAGTTTATAATGCTATCATTGGCATGTTTTCATTGTATTAAATGTAACCACTTCCTCCAGAAAACCTGAAAATTTTCAGCGTCCTGGAGCGGGAATCGAAACTACGTTACTTGGAATTTTCTTGTCCTCGGTAGTTTAATGACTAGCATGCTTGACCTGATATCCTGCTGGTACCAAAAAGGCTTTCGATCCGATTTCAGTCCATTTTTCTAACTCCGAGTTAATTCGTTCCAGCCGGTTAAATGTTTGAAGTATGATCACTAAAACTATTCACATTTACGCATGTTCTTCACGCGCGTTAGGAGCAGTGCTTACATGTTTGTCCTTAAATAATGCGTTATCACTGACACAAAGACAAATAGTTTTTTTACGAGATCGCACAAGGTGATTCTGGGATTATTATTTGAATAAGATCAGTTAAGGAAATACATCACTTTCACACAAATTGTTTTCCTTAAATTGGCAAACGAGCCAGTAGCTTTTGTCACATTTTGCCCTTTTTTACGTATCGCGGGGAGTTTTGCAAAAACTTTAAAACATAAATTATAATCCTGACTGACAGCTTGATCGCCTTCTATGAAATATGCATGAGACATATCGCTGATGAAAAAGGAAAAAATAACGCTTTATTTGTACTTTCAATATGGGTACTCCTTTTCTAATCTCGGTGATGAACTTTTTTTGTTACGAAGACTTCTAACTTTCATTTCCGTGTCATAAGAGAAAACTTGTGTTTAAGGTGGACGTCTAGTGATTTTGTTTCCTATACTTCCAATGAGCAAACTTCTGTACACATTTTCTTCACAATTAATGCGTTCCCAAGGATGGAAATTTGAACATCGATTAAAATAACTTCATATTATAACTTGTAATGCTTAATATTTTCTAAAACATAACAGTAATTAAACAATCCAACATTTGTTTGTCTACTGACGTCATCAATGTACAGGTAACGCCATCTTTTTTCTGGTCTCAACACCACCAAAGGAAAAGTTATTGATTTTTAATATAATTATGGTTATGTTTTAGAAAATATTAAGTATTACAAGTTATAATATGAAGTTATTTTAATCGATGTTCACATTTTCATCCTTGGGAACGCATTAATTGTGAAGGAAATGTGTACAGAAGTTTGCCCTTTGGAAGTATAGAAAGCAAAATCACTAGACGTCGACCTTAAACACCAACTTCTGTTTTCAGCAAGATTGTTCCATTTTGAGCTCCTGCAAGATCAGTGAAAGGAATGAGTCTTCGCTGCTTCTGTTCGAGAGACGAGAACAAGAAACATATAGTTTATGTTTCTTGGAACAGTTTTTCTGAGGAATGATCCTGCATCGTTTTCTAAATTAAACGCTTATTCCACGAATTGCACAACTGAGACGGATGTGTGTGTGTGTGTGTAAATTGATGAGAGACACATCATCATAAAAACCTCCCCTACTTTTTTTTTTTTGATTGGAAGTTTAACGACCACCGTGAACAACTCATTGGGCTATAAGCAGTCTACCGTCTCTAATTTAGGGCCACCTGACACCAGGGAAGGGAGAGAGCCAGGGCTGTAAGACAAACACAACATCCATGCCTCACCGGGATTCGAACCCGGACCCATCTCGGACGAATGATCAGAAGCCATCCCTTAGACTACTCCGGCGACTTACACGGACGTGAGCACAATGGAGAGAGGTAGTGATTTGAGGGACGTTCAAAAAGGAATGATAATCGACTTCCTCGCCAAGGGTGGAAGCATCTCAGAAACAGCACACTTGGTGAACTGTTTGCGAGGTGTTGTAATAAGGGTGTACCAAGAATAGACTGCTGGCTCACCGAGTACCTCCCAAAATCATAACTTTGGAGGCCCAAAGGCTATCTCTCACAGAGGACAACGTCGCCTACATCGACGGGTAAAATGCAATCGACGCGCAACGGTTCAGCAATTGACCACTCAAATGATAGCTGGAGCATCCAGCTATGTGTCTACGATAACAGTAGAGCGAATCACGTTACGCATGGGTCTCCGGAGTCGACGCTGCATCAAGGCGTCCATGTTAACCCAGGTCCATCGGCAACATCACCTGCAGTTAGCATGGGACTACCGTCATTGGACAGTGGAAACGTGGAAAAACGTTGCTTTCTTCAACGAATCAAGGTTTCTACTCCACAGAAGTAACGAGCGATGGCGGATATGACGTCAGGCGCACAAGAACCAACACTCGGACAAGCTTGTCGACCACGTACAAGCCCGCGGGTCCCAGTGTGCATGTCTGGGGGATATTTTTATGTTGTGAACTGAGACCAATGGTACCACTGGATGGATCCCTGAATGCCAATGCCTACCTGTCCATCCTCGCTGACCACATGCATCCCTTCATGTTGAACGTTTACTCTGGTGGTGATGGTGTCTACCAACAGCACAATACATCGTGCCACGTCGCTAACGGAGTGCGTGGTTGGCTCCAGGAACAAGACAGCGATGTCTCCGTTCTCCCTTGGCCGACGAAATTGCCCGACCTCAATCCCTTAGAACACTTGCGGAACTATTTGGATGGACAGGTTTGACGTGCCGACCCACAGCCACGTCATCTCCGGGACCACTGTGCTCTGCTGCAGTCCGAATGGGCAAGTGTGCCTCGGGCAGTCTTCCACGGCCTCATTGCTCCACGCCACGCCGTCTGGCAGCCGTGCATCCAGACCAAGTGTGGTTATTTCCATTATTAGGTAAGTGATCATATTATTCTGATACGACGGTGTATGTGTCAAATCGGCAGCGATAAGCCTTGCCGGCGTAGTTTAGTAGGGATAATAGCCTTCTCCGGAGAAGGGAGACATGGCTTCCAAAATCCCCGCCGGTAAAACGGTTTTACGCTATACTGGTGCTAGAACGTAAATGAATCTCCTGGATATGAGGTCGAAGAATATGTGTGATAATTGTTTCACACATTGTATGGAATTAATAGAAATTACTTCTTCTGCAATGAGCTGGTTTTTCAAGCATGTTTGTCGGCGAACCAGAAAACCTGCGATGTCATACTCCCGCCTTTCCCAAGGAGGGATGAGGTAACGTACTAGGTAGCATGACGTAGATGACGTACTTCTATGCTACCGTATGAGTCGAATCGGAAAGTTGCTGCGATAAGTCATGCCGGCGCAGTTCATTTGGGAAGATAACTCCGTGGAAGACGTGTGTTCGAATGCACCACTGGTAAACGTTTATATGGTATAAGTGTGCTTGAGACATCGCTTCATTCTCATAGGACCCCTTAATGTATCAATTCTTTCACTTGAATAACTCTTTAATTTCGCATAAAATTTGGTATTAATTATTTGCTGTTGACACTAATCACGAATGTTAACCGTAGATCCTGAACAACAAGTGGTTATGTGTTTTTCCATCATAAGGATTTGCGCTTGTTGAAATTATTGCAAGAGCCGCTGCTGCAATTTAAAAAGAAGTTCTTATGCTTACCCCGAAGTTAATACTACCTTTATGCTTATTCTTTTATGTTTTGTGCTTTAGCGATCACTGTGAACAACTCAATGCTGAGCAGTCGGTCATTTCTAATTGAGGGTGTGACGTTTTTTGTTTTTTGAATGGAATTTTAACGACCACCGTGAGCAACTCAATGTGCTATAAGCAGTCTCCCGTCCCTAATTTAGGGTCACTGGTTCCAGAGAAGGCAGAGAGCCAGTGCCGTAAGACAAACACAACATCCATGCCTCACCGGGATTCGAACCAGGACCCCATTTGGACGAATGATCAGAAGCCATCACTTAAACCACTGCACCACCGGGGTGGCGTACTACAGATGTGAAACACGTGTCAAGGCGACAAATATGCAGCTATACATTCAGTCGGTGTAGTTTAGTCGGTTAGAACAACTCACTCCGGATCCAGGAGACGCTAGTTCGATCCCCGTCATCGACAAATTTGCGTTTTTACATTGACGCCCGATTGTGGAAAATGGATTCACTGGCAGTTGGGTTCTTCGAAAAATGTGTGATGTTTGTTCCACACATTGTTTGGAACTAATGAAAAATTCCTACTTGGCTTCAAAAGAAAAAACTTAAGAGGGAGATGATGTGACGTAGTAAACAGGTGAAACACGTGGCAAGGCGACAAATCTGCAGTGATACATTCCGTCGTTGTAGTTAGGTGGGTTAGAAGAACCCACTCCGGAACGAGCAGACGCGGCATCGATTTCCGTCATCGACACATTTGTATTTTCACAAGGGGTATTAGTTCGAGGAAGAAAGCCAATGCCGTAATACTAGTAGTGCACTATCTACGTCTCACCTAATAATTCGAACACGGTCACATCTTGGACCAATGATTAGAAGACAGCGTCTGGTACCACTACGTCACCACAGCGGCCTTTTTCTTGTATTTCAACAAATTTCATGTGAAAATCAATCCCATTAACTCATTTCTATTCCACGTATTATTTGCAGATATTTTCATTTAGCTGCACTTTTAATGCAAAGAAAAATATTCGTTCTCCGCTGAGAAGCGTTCACTTATACAACGGCCGTTCCATGAAAACAGAGAGTAAAACAACACAAATTGAAGAAGTATAGGTACAGCGCCAAGGAACTTCGCCTTCATTGTTGAAAACAACCAGAAATCGCACAGGGCGAGGTCAGGACTGTAAGCAGTTTGTGGCATGATTTCAGTACTGCATTTTGTAAGAAACTGTTGAACACAAGTAGCCACATATGGGCGAGCGTCATCATGGTGCAGGGTCCACTTGCCCACCAGTTCCGGTCGCTTAATCGATATGTGTCGTCGCAGAAGCTTCAAGACTAAAATGTAATACTTAGCATTGACAGTTATTTGTGGAGGAACGGCATGCTGGTAGACTACACCTTTATGATCAAAGAAATTATTATCATCTCCTTCCCAGCTGATTTGATTTGGCAGATGTTTTTTGGAGGAGGCGATCCTGTGTGTTTCCAGACACCCGTTCCGCAATTCGTGCGGGGTTCGAGATAGTGGACCCATTTTTCATCGGCAGTCGTTGCTCTGTTTAGAAACTTTGGATCTTTTGCAATTATTTGTTTCCACTCATGACACCCCTGAACTCTTGCTAATAATATTTTCTCGTCCGGTGATGAGACACCAATCCAGAACACACACGATGCAGCAGTAATTTGTCGCGTAGAATGCGGAATGCCGACGGTTTTGAAATATTAGTTGACACCGCTATCTCTTCACATGTCATTCGTCGATGTTCCTGCAGGATTTCCCATAGAGTGTTAACAATACGCTCCGTAAGACTTTCAGGTTGACCAGGTCTAGGAGCAAGTTCTGCCGACAAAAGCCCTTTTTTAAAATCATAGTGCCATCTAAAAATCGTTGACTCACCGGAACATTTATCTTTGCAATCTTTTTTCATTAAAGTAACTGTTTATGGAGCCGTTTTACTGAAACAATAGCAAAATTTTATCGAAGAACGTATTTCACTTCTTAACTCTGAATAACTCACCTCCCTAGCTGTATGGCGAAATGCAGACGTGCCTTAAATAACTGCGCAATAGCAATACCAGAATTGTCTGCCACGACTAATATCTGTTGCCATAGATACTTCCTTAATTCAGTTAGTCGTCTGCGTGGTTATTTTTTCCCTTCGCACTGTTGCCAACTAAAAAATAATTACTCTCAGGTTTTATGGAAGGGCCTTTGTATATTTACGAAATATCGGATAACTTTTGTATCTGTGTTATATCATGAACATACACTAAAGACGATTTATCCATTCCTTTTGGCATACGTTTTGCAGAATTCTTAATATTCTTAATCTCACTATATCATCAACGAAGAGAAAAATTGTAGAATATCGTGACAGTCGTTTTTGTTTACTCAACTGATCTCTTTTTCTGATTTTTTGATGGTGAGTGCTGCTGCAAGATTCTTCGTATGAGGACTTAGAAAGCAATTCCCCGATGGCGAGTGGGAGGAATGCTGCTGATAGGCGGGATATGGTATTTCTCCTAAAGACGACGGTATTTCTCTTTCCATCCACATTTCCTCTTCAGCGGAGTATGAGGCCAGAGGAAATAGTTCGCCTAGTCTATTAAGTTCGTAGTCCATTTCCACGCCATTGTGCGGATGACATCTATTAAACGCACGGACCACAGACTAAAAAGAAATATCCGAAGCGCAAAATAGCCAGAAGCGTAATTACACGGAATGCTCTCATTTGGCCCAAAAGAAAAACTTGTGAATATTAATACTCAATTACTGGGAATGACGGATATCTCTTCCTTAAAAGAGAATTATTCTCGTTTAAGAAAGATTGCTTTAAAGCAAAATGCTTTTATTATGAAGACACGTAGTTTTGTTAAATTTAGGATCTGTAGAGGATTTTGTTGGCGGTTCACTCGTAAGTGGTTGATTGGTCGCTCACGACTTTCTCCTTGCTTACATTATCGTAGTAAAGTCTAGTTTATATGTAACGAAGCTCTGTTTAGCGAATACCTTTATTTAACGAATTTCATAAGGAAGCCTCGAAACTTGAGCAAAAATGCGTTGAAAAATAACTTCATTTTGTGAATTCATTTTCTGTTTAACGAAGTGCTTCATATAAATTCCTTTCATTATGTTTTCATTTATTGCACTCTAAATTGATACGGGTGTTGCTACTGGTGATCACCTGCCTGGTGTGCATATTTCACAGTGTGTTCAGAAAGCTGTTGGGATTGCTGATGACTCTTAAAATGAGGATTACGAATGTGAATCAAAAAGATATGAACGATTACGAATGTGAATTAAGAAGATATGAACAAAGCGTATCAGACGATTCAAACTGCGCAATTACAATGTGCCAGAATATTTTTTTCTTGTCCTAATAGATATGATAGTTACTATGAAGGAACATCTTGTGCGAACGTTCAGACAAAAATTGCGGATTTCTTTGAATAATTATCAATAAAATTATTTATAGTAGCACTGCATATTGCGTGAACTGGTATTAAATTATTCTTTAAATGCTCTTAAAAAATTAAATGAATGCAGTACGTCAGTTTAGTGCTGTAGTAATAACGGCTTCAACAAATGTTAATAAAGCTTTTATTTTATTACCGCTAAAGTTAAAGCCTCAAAATGAGGTGAAAATGCTGTAGGTGTGCAACAACACACCTAGTTGATTTAAAATTCCAAAGACAAGTGCAAAATCGTACTTAACACTTAAAATCTTTGTACAGGAACAAATTTTGGACTGAAAACAAAAGCGTGGCATGTCGTAATACAACTCGTGCGACCTACACGGTTTAGTGTCACTACGCCTATCTTACAATGAAAATACCGAAATACGAGAATTAACCAAAGTAGTGCGTTGTACCACACAATCATGAAGCAATAATCCTAACAATGTATTATGAAGAAAACAGCATACGGTAAGTAGGCAACCCACTCAGGGAGTCAACACAAATTCTACAGGTCACGCAGAAGTATCAAAATATACATAGCAGTTCGAAGAAAACGTCAAGCAGGACGTCTGAGAATTATTTAGTACACGAAACTAGCTAACGGTTTAGGAGATGTTTGCACCAGAAGCACGTGGAATCCCAGAATGGGAAACCCAAGTTAATACTATACCGTGCAAATTAATTGGGACAAGCTATTTTATTCTCAGAATTGTAATGTGATCCGCCAGTTGATGTCGGAAACCCACGTAAACCGGTTGCATCAGCTGTGAGGTGGTGTGACTGTTAGAACTTGATAGTAAGAATGTGGTTTGATCGGTTTTAAACAGGAAATAGGCACTTCAGCTTCAGTTGTGAGCACTCGTGTGTGACAAGTAGATGTTAGGTTTTACTCTCTGTGAGTACGTGTTGCTTTCATGTATTGAAAAATGGATATTTCCCCTAAGGAAGCGTGCAAAAATAATTGCTCTGAAGGATCACACTTCTATGACAGTGAGAGATATCGCTTCTGCAGTTGGTGTAGGCAAATCAATTGTATCAAGATTGCTTACGCGATACAATGCATCTGGATCATCGTCTCCAAAAAGGAGAGGTAAATGTGGAAGAAAACGGAAATAAACTCCATGAACCGATAAATATCTAATCAGAAATAGTAAAATGAATCCAAAAAAACAAAAAACAAAACAAACAAGCACCGACCTTCGAAGAGATTTATTGGCTAGTGGTTTTGATGTTAGTGATTCAACTGTACGCCGTAGGCTTCTAAAAATTGGCCGGAAGGCAAGAAGACCAACGAAAAAACAATATTTGAATGCGAAACTGAAGATAAAACGTTTAGCATGGGCTAAAAGATATCAATCATGGACTGTTGACGACTGGAAAAAGGTAATTTTCAGTGATGAAACTCGTTTATTTGTGCAGGGTTACCAAGCAAATGTTGTTAGACGAAGCAACTGTGAACTCTTAAGACCTGAGCATGTCAAACAAACTGTAAAACACCCTCTTAAACAGATGTTTTGGGGTATTTTCACATCAAATGGCACTGACAGCATAGTTCCTGTTCAAGGTATGATGAATTCAGCCAAGTACGTAGAAATATTACAACGTACGTAGGATTGTTCCATTCTTGCAAACTTTTGACGGGACATTTCAACATGACTTGGCCCCATGACACAATTCGAAATTGGTCAAGAATTTCATGCTGGAAAATCAAATTCATTTGCTTGATTGGCTTGGAAATTCACCAGACTTAAATCTCATAGAAAACTTGTGGAATATTTTGAAGAGACGTTTAGGTAAAATGGACAGTACAACCAAAGAACGCATGATAACGAATGCTATAAAAGTGTGGTTCCACGATTATGAAGTCAAAAATATGTGCACTCAATGCCAAAACGAATTCAAAAGGTCATTTCTGCTAAAGGAGGACATACTTCATACTGATACAGGTATTTATCAGTGTATATCAAGGCATAGATGATATAAAGGCATAGTTTTGGAAAAAAGATTGATTTTTTACTTTGTCCCAATTAATTTGCACAGTGTAGTACATAACTATAGACATACCCATTAATGTCCTGAAAAACCCATGCAGGGTACAAAAAAACTGAATATCAGTGAAGACTAAATTTAATAGTAATAAATAAGTCTATTAATATTATTAATTTAAAATAAATACTAAATTTAATATTAATATAACAATCGGCAGTTTAGTTATTACGGCCAAAGCTCATTCTGTATTTATGTATAGCCTAAAAGCCATTTGTTCTGGCGGCATTCGAACCCACATCCTTCTGTTCTGGAACTTAATATTTTCCCAACTGCGCTACACCGACGAAATTCTCCGCTGCAACTTTTTCTTATCATGTGCATCCCCTCTGAGGTAAGTACGTCCCATATGTTAAAAAAGACATATTCCTCACAGCGAATTTTCTGCAAAATAAAAGTTTCAGCCTTCACCATGCGAATTGTGTCACAGAGCCCGCACTGTACATGTTGAAGTTTGCGAGTATCATTTCTGCGTACTTTGTGTTGTAGGAAGCAGTTTACCTTAGTGAGAAAAAATAGCATATTGTCTTTTTAATTTAGCACTCACATTACTACAAAATAAACATTAACATTATTATAATATAAAGAAATGCGATTCCTTAATGAAAGCCAAGAAACTATTCTTCCAAATAATTTTCGCTTTTTTTAAACCACTGAATTTCAAATTGATTTAATTGCTAAAAGATTCCCAATTCCCTGTTGGTAGAATACGATGTGAAGAATTCTGAGGAAGTGTGTTTAATGGTATCAATATTTTCTTACAACTTTTCTCTGAACGCTTTTAGTAATTGTAACTGCTTTTAAATCTTCACTAAACGCGGAAATCTCTCATCTCCTGGAGGTGATTGAATTCGAATCATTCCTCTTCTGTCTGCACACATTACGTTAAACCACTTAAGAAAATGATGGGTACTTAGGACATGTACTAAACCACTTAAGACGGCGTGGAAACTACATGCTGCCGTTAATGATACTTAATACAGACCTGAAATTATGTGTGAATTTCCTGAAAAACGTTGTAGGAAATAGAAATGAAAATGAACATAAAATTAAAGAGAGAGAGAGAGAGAGAGAGAGAAACGAGAAACGTATTGCGATGCAAATCTTTCGCTCATATTAATAACTATTTATAAAGGTCTTACATCAGAGAAAGTGTGGGATATTCAGAGTGGCTTTATGCCTGGTAAAGACTTCACTAACCAAATTTTTGCATTACGCATGATGATTGAAAAGTATCTGGCTGTTGGTAAGAAAGATTTTGCTCCCTTCATAGATTTAGAGAAAGCTTACGACCGAGTAAATAGGATACTTTTGTGGACGGTATTGAATGAATATGGTGTTACTGGGAATCTACTTAAACTTAATAGTATAAAAGCCATGTATGCTGGCATTAGAGCTTGTGTACGAGTGAATGGTGTTTTATCAAAATGGTTTTCTATTGGTGCAGGAGTCAGACAAGGTTGTGCCATGCCACCATAACTATGCGTGATCCCTAAATAGATAATGCTGGTTTATGTCTTGGCTATATCTGTGTGCAGATTGCTGTATGCTGATGACACTGTCGTTATATCTGTGTGCAGATTGCTGTATGCTGATGACACTGTCGTTATATCTGTGTGCAGATTGCTGTATGCTGATGTACGAAGTTTGCATGAAATTCAAACTGAGTATAAATAAGGGAAAAACCAAAGTTATGGTTTTTGAGAAAGAAACTGATAGTACTGAATGTAATATAAATCTAAATGACACAGTGATTGACCAGGTGAATGAGTTTGTGTATTTAGGAAGCATGTTTGGCAGAAAGAACAAATTGGATAGTTTCACAGTAATGAAGGGTTCTCAAGAGAGTCCTGCATGGCTGTGTATGAAAGCGTAATTGTTCCTACTCTGATGTACAGCAATGAAACCTGGATGCTACAGAAGAAACATAGGAATCGTTCGTGAGCTGGAGAAATGCGTTACTTACGGGGGTTTGTAATAAGACACGTTCTGATCGTGTGAGGAATGAAGATGTGTTGTAGTTGTGTAATGTGAAGCAAAATGTTGTTAGCAAGGTGGAGACTAATATGCTTCGGTGGTTTGGCCATGTTGAAAGAATGAGTGATGAGATACTTACTAAGAAAATCTTTTTAGCCCAAGTGGCAGGAAGGAAAGGCCAAGGAAGTCGTGGGAGGATCATATTCAGGAGTGTCTGCATGAGAAAAAGATTATGAGTATGAAGTATAGAAGGTCTCGTGTATGTCGTGTGATGGATATCAGTGAAGCCCGAGTTGCATGTCAAGATCGCTGTAAATGAAGATATTTGATACGGTAACAGTAAGTAAAAAATATCTGGTAGTTTGTATTTCTTTATGGAACTAACCTCTGAATCTCAGAAAAATATGCTTAGTGATGATGATAAATACATATTGTTATTTTTCTTATTGTTATTAATAGAGGAAGTGGAAAAGGAAAGACGACTGAATGACGATTTAAAACACAGGTGGTGTAGTAGTACATATATCCATCCACACATTGACATAAAACGCTACCAAATCCAAAGTACACTCAACTGACAAAACATTAGAGACATCTACCTAATCGCGTGTTGGTCTTCCTCTAACGCAAACAACTGCATGTACATGCCGAGACACCAACTCTACCAGATGCCGAAAGGTTTTTGGAGGTAATGCGAGCTATGCCTGTTGAGGCATTGTCCAAAATTCCGCCCGAGATGTCGGACCAGTATCCATGGACCTGATGTTCCGGTCCATGGCATCACAGACAGCTTGCGCAGGGTTTAAGTGCGGCAACTTGGATGCCAACTGGATGATTCCAAACTCAAATGAGTGTACCTCGAGTAAAAGCGTGGGTGGTTGCGGCCCGGTGGGGCGGTGCGTTTAATGCCGGAACAGACCATAGGCCGCAGGATGAGCGAAGGCCATGGGAGGGTGTAGGTGGTCAGCCAACACATGCTGGTAGCGCGCAGCGGTTAAGGACATCTTCAGACATGCTAAGAGATCTAATGTGTGCCTTGAGAAGACTCCCCAGACCTTAACAGATCCAGTTTTGCTCTGAACGCAGCCGACCTGGCACAACGGAACCACGGCCTCATGATGTCGAGGCCACACCCACACCCTCCAGTCATCTCATTACAGCTGAAAACGGGATTCAACTGAGGACACGACGCGGAGCGACTCTGCAGTGGTCCAATTTTCATGTTCCCTGCATGAGGCAAAGCTTAATGTCCGATGAAGAACAATCAACACTGGCACACGTGCAGGGCGTCGGCTCCCGTAGCCCAGGGTATGCATCGTGCACCGTACGGTTCGTTTGCTGACGCTTCTTGTGACTCTGACACTTAAATTGGATGTGATTTGAGCCGCAATTGTCAAGACGTCGGCACGAACGAGCCTGGATAGTCCTGGTCGACCCCGATTCATTTATGGCATATGTTTGGCCACCACTTACCCTCTGGGCCCTGGTACAACCGTCTGCAGTATACTCGCGGTACAACCTTGATACGGTTTCCCTCAAAAAGCAATGAGTTTTTACCACTTGCGCAATAAATTGACCTGCCTTGCGATTCAAAATTGTTGAGATCACCACATTTATCCATGTTCGTCGATTGCGATACACTGCTATAAAGCCCCGCTGTCCACTTATTTACCGCTTGCGTTCGGTTTGGGTCTCTTTCATTCTGCGCGGGGGATATCAATTTCAACCACCCGTCACCCCTATCCCTAATGATTTCTCTACTGAGTGTACTATCCCATTATAAACCTGGTGAAACTAGAAGTGCCTAAGTGGAGCTCAATGGGGTGGTCTTCCACTAGGGTTTGTGCCTTGTACCTGGATGTACATGTGGCGACTCGTGCGAGGCGAAGATGGTAATTTTTAAATGTACTGGCCCAATACGGTTAACAATATTGTTACAAGTTATGTGACGTGTAACTCCCATGAAGAGCGACAGCTATCGTTTGGGATGTGGAGGACGATTTGGGACCCTAAATCCGCTCACAATGCTCACGCAGCGAAGAACATTTTTACAATTTTTTTACTTCCGAGGAGTGCTAGAATTTTGATTTTGTAAACCATGGATAATTGAAGAACTTCAGCTGATGTTAATAAATAAAGAAACCATTACTTGTTGTCTCTAACATGTTATTTTCTTTCGCAATTAGGGCATTGGTAAAGAACTGCCGACAGAACTTATTGTTCGCATTGTTCTGAGTCGTTGTTAAGGTGATCATTATCGCAGCTGTAAGGTTTGTGATCGACTGAAAGAAACATTCAACTAATTTCCTAATATTTTTGTTCCTGTGCCATGGATATTTTGGTCTTTGCGACATTCATAAAAGTAACAGCCCGATGGAATGGCATACAACGTTTCTCTGTAACGTCGCATATTCAAATGTACGTGACTCGAGGTGAAGATAACACATAATTGCTTTTAAATAGTCGATTGAAAAAAATCTTTCTTCCATTCGATACCATTTACACAGTCGGGTTACATTATTGTGGCCACATACTACTTTTGACATCAACAGCACGTAGCCAATAAAAGAAGGAGCGTGTTGTTAGCTGCCTTCGAGGGTATGTATGGTGTGCTGTAGGCATTCTTAAAACATATCACTGGTTGCTGTTATGGAAAAAAGGAACGATTTATCAGATTTTCAAAAAGGGATGATTATTATCGGCTTTTGGGACAAGGGTGGCCGTATTTCTGAAACAGCGCAGTTTTTGAACTGTTCGCTTGTTGCTATGGTAAAAGTGTATCGTGATTGGAGAAATGGCACCATTGTGAATAAGCGACGTGGAAACTGCGGAGCATCACGGGCTATTGATGAGAGAGGTGAATGTCGGCTTCAAAGGTGCCTGAAGGCCGATCGACACGCTACAGTGGAATAACTTACTGGCCGAATGAACCAGGGGGATACCGGAAGTGTGCTTAAAATGACAGTTCAGCGAACCCTGCTGCATATGGAGCTCCGATGCAGACGGATGGGCATGCTAACGATGGTGCATCGGCAGAAAAAGCTTACGTTTGCACGGCAGTATCGGAATTGGACCTCTGCTAATTGGTAAAGAATTGCCTTCTACGGTGAGTCACGTTTTCTGCTTTATCGAACGGACGGACGTTGGCGTGTAAGGCGAGAAACATCGGAGAACAAATACTCTTCAACCATTGCTGGAAGAACACAAGCTGGTGGAGTCTGCGGAATATTTTCGTGGCATTCCCTTGGTCCACTAATACATTTGGAAGGCACTATGGAGCGAATTCGTTATGAATCCATCCTTTTAGACCACGTGCGTCCATACATGCTGATTGTCTTCCCTGGGGCGGATGGGATCTTCCAGCACGTCAATGCGACGTATCACATAGCTAGAAATGTCTGATAATGGTTGAAAGAGCACAATGAAAACTTCAAAGTACTTCCCTGGTCCCCTAATTCCCCAGACGTAAACCAAATTGAGCATCTGTGGGACCACCTCGATCGTGTAGTTTGCTCTAAGGATCCTGCACCACGCACCCTCCAGCAGGGCTCCACATACGTGTGAACACCTTCCAGCAAAGCTCCACATACATGTGAACACCTTCCAGCAGGGCTCCACATACGTGTGAGCATCTTTCAGCAGGGCTCCACAAACGTATGAACACCTTCCAGCAGGGCTCCACATACGTGTGAACACCTTCCAGCAGGGCTCTACATACGTGTGAACACCTTCCAGCAGGGCTCCACATACGTGTGAACACCTTCCAGCAGGGCTCCACATACGTGTGAACACCTTCCAGCAGGGCTCCACATACGTGTGAGCACCTTTCAGCAGGGCTCCACATACGTGTGAACACCTTCCAGCAGGGCTCCACATACGTGTAAACACCTTCCAGCAGGGCTCCACATACGTGTGAACACCTTCCAGTTGGGCTCCACATACGTGTGAACACCTTCCAGCTCCTTATCGAGTCAGTCCAAGCCCGTCTAACTGCTATCAGAGTAATTATTAGCTTGAGTAACATTATTGTGACCACAAGCTAATAATTACTCTAGTTATTAGCTTGTGGTCACAATAATGTGACTCGACCGTGTATAACGAAGATTATTTTGGGTAGATTTTTCCCTATGGCGCGTAAAGCAAAATTGCAATATCCCGACATCTCTGATTCTAAACGATTGATTCGAAAAATTCCGTCTTGCATTGGATAGAGCTCCGGTGGGAAATGTTCAGCATATAATTTCTAATTATTGGTAAACACTGGTTTGCCCACTAGAGGGTTAAGTGTATATTTCAGTTTCTGAGGATTTGCAACAATATCTGCGCTTCTTAAAGTCGATTAAAAATATTCTTTCGTGGACAGATACTGCTTATACCACTACAAACCTTTTGAGAATACCGTATGCTTAAAACGGTGTATAATGTTTCGACCATAGAGCGTAGATATATATCTTAATTTTTTCGATATCTGTGGTACTAGCAGTCCGATATGAAAAATTCTTTCTTTGTCTGATATCGTTTCTGGTGTAAAATGTTTCAGACATAATTTTAAAATTTTCTTCAGGCAGAAATGCACCACTAGTTAATATGAGTTCATATTTCCGTTTGCAGCATATTAGCAGCAAAATGTGAGCCCTTATAAACCTCATTGAAAGTATCCTTTTTCGGACAGATTTTACCTATTACCGAAACACTGTGGGCATTTCCCTCCCCCAAAAAACGCTGTTAAGATTTACCCCCTAGAAGAGCAAACAGTTTGTTCTCGATAATTCTGCTTCTAAAGGTACGATTTAAAAAACTGTTTTAACACCTGATATTATTTAATTTGTGGAACGCTTTGCCTGTACTCTTTGTTTTGTAGTTAGCAGTTCCGGCGCCAGGTAGTGTTAGTGTGTATTTCTGTATGAAGCCGTATCTGGTCTTCTAAGAAACCTGTTCAAAAATTAATTTTATTACTGTATGCTATTTTTATACTCTTTAAATAATGCACAACTTTTCCTCCAGGGGGCGCAAATGTCAAAATCTTCACGCTGTCTCTGTTTCTAGGAGACATATTTGAAAAAATATTTTTCCTTAGCATTGCTTTTGTTATGTTTTGTATTTTTACATTATTCGAAATTCTTCCACTAGGGGCGTTATATTTATTTCCCTTTATATCTCTTCTAACTATTCGATTCTAAAATCCATTTGTCTCTTAAACAAATGAAATGTATTATTCATACATGATTCAGACTAAAAACTCTATGTACATATTTTTACACGTGAGGAGCAAAGTTCCATTTTAATGACGGTAACCAAAGCACGAGAATTAACAGAAGAAAGGAGGGTGGAAGTTACAAAATTGAAGCACTTTGAAAGACAAATGATATATATGCTAAAACAGTACCTTAAGTCATGCAGGCAACACAGTTCTGTATAGATGTAGCGCAGTTCACCACATCTCCGCTGTCCAACTAGCTCCATATCACTTCAAAAGCCTAGGACTCGCAATCGTAAATTGAAATATGCAGACAGTTTGATGGTCAAAATATCCAAAAGATCACATCTAAACATACATTTGGTGCAGCAATATGAAATATATGAGAGATAAAAAATAAAATAATTCCCCACTTGGCTATAAAAATCGGAACTCCGCTTCTTTGCAAAGTGCAAGAAAACATCTGTGCGATATTCAGGAACACGCTATGCGTTTCGGTATATGTTCATACCATTATCAAGCTGTACTTTGGCAGTTTCGCTGGTGAAGCATGTAGATATATCTGGAAACTGCTAATCAGTGGCTGCCATGATTGGCATGACAGCCACTGATCTCTGACGCTGATATCTTGCTTAAGTTATGTGAAACGTGTGCACCATTTGTAAATTTTCGTGACGAACTTTTCGGCCGCAAGTAGGAGAGGGTAACTGCAATTTGTAGATGTTTTACGGACATTAGAAATCCGGTTGATTTTGGTGGAGGGTTCTTTTGACTATGAATAAAGTGGAAATACTCTATTCGCGTCGGAATGGATTCAAAATACATACTCATTACAACAGAGAGTTCTGTGCGATCATTCTTGTTTTTTACTATTCGCATCCAGGTAAAAATTTCCTTTTAAGTCCGCTCCTCTCACTCGACACAGTCCTTTTGCTGCAGTGTCGTTTTTTTAATGTAGCAAAAAGAAGTAAATTGCAGTCCACTTTAATTAAAACTACTTCTCAGAATATAACTCATTTTCATTGTGGAATGTCTCTTAATTTTCTTCTTCGGCACAAATCGCGTTTTCGGAGATTGCTTGCCTACAATTACGGGAGTTAACGAACACCAGTAGTTAGGGAAACAAAGAGACCGAGCAAAAGGGGGGATGTTTGTAATGTTGTTTGATCTTTAGGCAATCAATGCACAAAAGCTGTTCGAAATCCTTCTCATTAAGCTAACTATCGGGATTCGAAGAGTGGAGAAAGTCCTCTAAATCATTTCCGCTTTTGTCTGCCTCATAAAGGCAGATCAGGGGAAATACTCCTCGAAGAATAACTGTGAAAACGTGTGGTGCATTTCTTATCAGAACTGCATGTAACATAAATTTACGGTGCTTTGATTTTGATAAATTACTTTCGCTAAAAAGTTTCTTGTTTACCAGCTTTAAAGCTTAAATTACAGGAGGGACGCATAATCATTTCTCGTATATAATTCCTGTACGGGAATCATTCATTGATACAGATTATCAGATGTGGCACTGTTTTTTTTATATATATATAATTACATACCGGCCATTGAATTAGAAACTTTTATTCAATATGTTTTTGAACCTCGTTGGCCCGCTTCACAACATATGTATATGCGTAGATTCCACAAGCATGCGGTTACCAGTTCGGATCCTCTTCAATTTCCTGCGCATGCTTCTCTGAGGCATGGGTTGGTAACAGTTTTCATTGAATGTTTTGGTTAATCGCTGCGCACACTAAGTCCTGTTTCTCCGTACACACTCCCTTCGCAAATGACGGCGATCTCGTTTGTATTCGTGCCACATTTACGCCTCATAGCAAGCAATGTTGGTTATCATTCCACTGATTAAAGACTGGGTTATTTTCAACGTTATTTTATTTCATAAAAAGGAACAAGTAAAATTGTAAGAAAGTAACTGCAGGCATAGTTTTGATTCAGTCACAGCTTTCTTCCCCGTGCATAGCCCAGGCTATGAGCTAGTACGCGGATAAGCTAATGTATTCAAAGAGTCACTTAGTAACAAAAAATAAATGGGTCAGATTGTGAATATTGTCACAATATTTAAGCCATATTATGAGAAACAGATGAGTCCCAAAATGTCTTCATTTGGGTAGTAACTGCATTTAAGATCCTCTTAAAAAAAAAAAAAAAGATTTGGAGTTTAACGACCACCGTGAGCAACTCAGTGGGCAATAAGCATCTATCGTTCCTAATTTTGGGCCACTGGTTCCAGGGAAGCGAGATATTAGCCCGATTTGAAAAATTATGTAAAAATGATGATTCTTGTTTTCCATTATTTTTCTGATGCAAAACTTTGCCGCCAGAAGGCGTAAAGGCAAATGCTATCGAATTCAAAATGCATTTTATTCCATATCATTAGTTACAAACGTCCGATTAAAAAAATACTTTCTTACACTCGACGTCATTTATAATAAAAACTATTCTAAGCACATTTTGGTTTTCAAGTAGTGCCCAGCTTTTTATTCTAAGCACATAGTGGTTTACAAGTAGTGCACAGCTCTTTATTCTAAGCACATTTTGGTTTTCTAGTACTGCCCATCTTTTCATTCTAAGCACATTTTGGCTTCCAAGTAGTGCCCAGCTTTTTATTCTAAGAACATTTTGGTTTTCAAGTAGTGCCCAGCTACTTTCCGAAAATTGTGCGTCACCCCAGAAAAATTTCTGGTAATTTTCGTAACAGCGTTTGGCTATAAAAGATCTACTGAGGTCACATTTTTCAAATATATGATGTTCTTTCTATCTGACATTCGAGATGTTTCTTATTGAGCCTGGAAAAAATGAAAAGGCAACTCTCACGAATGCCCTAGAAAATTTGCAGGACGCCTATTAAGTTCCCTATCTACAATGTACAAAAATATATCAGCTATATACACATACTAGCATATAGCCCGTCTTAGGACGGTTGTTGTAAGCTTTAAATAAATATTAATATAGAGGGGATGTTGCCCGTACTATGACGCAGTGAAATTTTTAATTGAAAAAGATTGAAAACAAATTAAATAGACGCCGGATTTCTGTAAGTAAATATACGTAGTAAAAACTGATATATTAAGAACTAATTCATGTTAGAGCTAAAAATTATATGTTATTTATTTCCGTTTTTCAAAAGACCTCGTGATAAATAACATTCTGTTTAAAATATTTGTTGTTTTTCAGATAGATCGATATTTTGCAAAATGTGTAATATAATCAGCACTACACTCCAACAGTTGTTTTCGTGTAAACTTACCTTAATAACTTTTACTTTGATTTTTCGCGTTGAATTACTTTTTACCGGCACATTTGTTATTCCCTTCACGGCTTGTTTTAGACTGTCATATTCGATGGTTAGTTTAAAACTTCATACAGGAGTTTCTGTTTACAAAACAAAGCGACATCTGGTATTACAAATCCGAACTATCTAAATTCTAGGCAATGTGCTATTGAGGCGACATCTGCATTTATTGTAGATTCAATTTGGCCAACTTTGACATCTGAATATTTTAGGGTTGTTGTTTTTTTAGGTTAGAGCGTTCAGATAGACCGACAGCTTGCAAAATGTTTAATAAAATCATCACTAAACTCGGAAAGTTAGTAAAATTAAAATAAGTAAAAACAATTAAAGAGTGCAAATTAATATTCGATTTTTTCTAAGTTACACTCGTCGTCAAAAAAATAATTGCACCCAGAAGGACGTGTCGGATTGCAATGCTATTTGGCAGGAAGCTAAAGGTTACCAAAAACAATAAATGATTAAACATTGAGACTGATATGGGCAATATTCATTGAGCTACACGCCAATAAGTAGTGTCTCTCAGTTTGGAGTCGGGCCGCCATGTTTGCTCACACAACATGCCAGACGTCTCGGCATGGAGTTGTACAGGTTCTTAATGGTGTCCTGCGGTAAGCCATCTCATGCAGCTTGAAACTCCCTCACGCAGTTCCTGCAGATTGTGCGATAGTGCCGGAGTGTAGATAGCGCGTCCAATAGCATCGCACACATTTTCAAACGTCGATAGGTCTGGCGATGCTGCTGGCCATGGCAGAGTGTCGGTGCCTTGAAGGCAAGCTCTCGAGACAGCAGCAGTATGCGGACGAGCTTTGTCCTGTTGGAAAACCGCACCGGAGTGAGCGTTCAAAAAAGGTAGGACCACTGGTTTCAGGACTTCATTAACGTAACGTTCGGCTGTCAAAGTGCCTGTAATGAACACCAAAGGTGATCTGGCATCGTAGAAATTTGCACCCCACGCATAACACCAGGCCTTCTGAACGTGTGACGCTCGACAATAAACCTTTAATCTTGGCGCTGACCACGGTGTCTCCACACATGGATTCGGTGGTCGTCACCTCCAAGACAGAAGCGGGACTCGTCACTGAAGATCACCCGCTGCCATTCTGCATGGCTCCATGACAGTCTGGCAAGACAAACATTTCAGTATTTGACGACGATGCAATGGTGCTAAGGGAAATGGTCATAACGGTCTGCGTGTGTGTAGTCCTAAGTCGTGCAACCCTCTGCCAATGGTGCTGGCACTAATCGGACGATGCATGGAGGGCACCACTGCTCGCTGAATATCCGCAATCGTTGCTTCTGAATCACTCCGCGCATGTCGGACAACCTGTTGGTCTTCTCTCTCCGTGGTTCGTCTAAGTCTCCCAGATCCTTCCTGTCGCTGCTGAGTGTCTTGTTCTATCCGCTGCAGCCAACAGCCTGCTATGCTGATAACCGCACGACCGGTATGACGCGCAGTACGGCGATAAGACCATCCCGCTTCCCGGAACCCCACTATACGGCCCCTCTCGAACTCCTCCAATTGCTTCCGAGCTTTTTTCTGAGGCATACTTTCAAAGAATGCAACGAACACAAGTTAGAATGGCAAGCACCTTTTTTTTCATGTGTAGAGGATTTTAGGAAGGGAGTGTCTGACCCCAGGTCTTTAACAACCCTTAGAAATAGGAAGCTAGGAAATTTGGGATAGAGTGCCCGATAGGAAAGTGACACGGAAGCGAAGTAGAAAGGGGGAGGAAGACGCCCTTATTTATTACCGGGGTCCGACGGCTTAACGTGCCCATCCGACGTACGACGGAGGTTTGGTGGATCGAGCGTTCGTACCTGCCTGGGATCGAACCTGAGGTCCTCTCCGTGGTAGTCACGAACGTTGCCCACTAGACCACCCGCGGCCTAATGTCAAGCACTCGCAACGGGACTGCCTTATATAGCCGGCCAGGGAGAACACTACGACCCCTCCTTTGCATGCGTCACATGCGTGGCCGAGCGTAATACTTGAATGATTTGCATGTCTCCCGATGTCAAACCTACAAACCAAGTTTCATTTCTTCTGGTTGCTTCCTTCTGGGTGCAACTATTTTTTTGATGATGAGTGTAAATTAATATACAAACACAACTTGCCGTGATATTAAGTATTCGATTCCAATTTTGTAGATCGGAAAAATAGAACTCGAGTCATTGATAATTCAATGTTTTTTTTAAATTAACACGCGATTACATAAACATCTAAAAGTAATCGCGTGCTATTATATAGCAGGCAATCATTTTTGACACCTCGAGACGAATTGATCGATACGTGATATAGCAACAATAGAGACGTTGATGTGACGTCAACCTTTCCAGACAGACAGCCAAAGAGAGAGAGATCTGGGTGTTTATAACTTATGTATAATTGCAATTACCAATTACTCGAATATGCAACAAAAATATGCATTTCAACTAAAATATATTAAATATGTTATATTATAATATATCAGTTATATATGATATTATATCATTTCAAATAGAACATATTTTATTTATATTATAAATTAGAAGAATTGGCAATGTCGCTCCGGAGGCGGAGTGGTCTAAGCACTGGCTTATGACTATTTGTAAGTGAAGGGACCGGGTTAGAATCCCATGAGGCATGGATGTCGTGTTTGTCTTACGTCACAAGCTCTCTCCTCTCGTTCAAACCAGTGAACCTAAATTAGGGCCTGACGACTGTTTGTAGCCCAAACAGTCTTTTCGTTAAAACTTCAACCAAAAAAAAAAAAAAGAAAAACAGGAATTGGCAATCCATGTGAATAAGTGTAATTTAGGAAATGAATAGCATCAACAGCATATGGGGGCCCAGTAATTAAACGAGGCGCTCTGTTCTGTATAAAGCGGAGAAAATCTCTCGTAGGTTTCTTGTGAGACGATATTAGGAATAATCTTTCGCCAAAATGTTCTTTTAAGTAGCACGAAGCTTTGCGTAGAGATAATTACACTAATGTGAAGTAAGCTACATATAAAAAATAAAACGGCTAATAAGGATATTCGAAAGCTTTCACATTTTCGCTGTTTTCTTTTATTTGCAAGACAAGCAAAGAAATTTCGCCTTGAGTTGAAGGAACAAGCTTTACATCTTATTACATGGGTATGCTGAAAAGTACGAAATTAAGTTATCTAAATGCAAAAATTAGAGCTTTGAAACGTGATTAGAAATTTAATCCCGAGAACGTTGCAGGACAACACATTTAAAACGCAATAGCATTCAAAAGTTGTTACCATTAAAATGGTTAAGCCTTTCTAATTTCGGGAATTTTTCAACAGATATTGAGACATAAAGTGAACAAACCGAATTAACACATTTAATTTCCCGTTTCATATTGATTTTCTTTCTGGGCCAAGGGAATTCTTTCTTGAACGTGAGATAAATAAATTCAAATCAGTTATAGGGGAACGTAAGACAAAGAATAATTAAAAGTTAGACTTCAGGATAACTTATCGTTTTACAGAAAATGTTTAATTAGAAAATGCGTATCGGTTTTAGGGAACTGTTCTTTCTGGAACAATTCGTTGTGATGTAAAGAAAAAAGCGCTATTTTTTAAAGACGTCAATTATCCGAATTGGCGTATAATTTGCAGAACTTATAACTTTTTAAAACGATAATCAGCGGATAATATGACGAAAAATCTGCTATTTCTATTTTATTATCCACTGATAAGTTTAAGTATGATAAAATTCTGCGGGTTTTTTCTGTTGTTGTCTACTCATAAAATCGCACAAACATTCGAATTTGATTTTACTGCTACTATAATGTTCATTGTTTTATCTCCTGGAGATATTTTTATACCATATGTACTTTACTTCAGTATGATTCATATTGCTGCATATTTTTTAACACCACGTCAAATTTTCTTACAAAATTTTAAACGTTTATCGGAGGAAGAAACTATTTAATAATTAATCCATGTCACGGCTTAGAAAGTAACTTCGCCTTTATGTTTAAATGAAAATATCTCCGAAGAACTTTGATTCTCTGGGCCTCTAGAAAAATTATGAACACGTTCGTATCTACAAGAAAAGGAAATTTGAAGAAAGTACACAGAACAGCTCATCTACACGTGTGCTGAAAATTACGCACAAAATATTTATGCGAAAAAAGGCACAAAATTCAAATGAAACACCAAAATGTGCATACACTAAATTCGTAAGAAAATCTTCCTTATTGTGTGGAAAGGAGTACAAAGAAAGCACATAGAACTTCGAAACTACGTAACCGCAGCAAATGAAACTCAACTTCACATATAAAAGAAAAATAACGGAAGTACATAGTGCATCGAATTTAAGGATTCTCGGAAAATTTAGCACCTTTCATATTTACATGAAACAAAATACAATGACAACAAACAATTAAGAATTGACACTCGATTATGAGTACAAGCGTATTAAAGTAATTAAAAAATGGCCCATGCAAGGTACTGGTTAATGGGGACAGCCTTCATATCTTGAGGATGCAGGATTAGTTGCCTCTTGCTATGTTTTACAGATAAAAAATTTTGTCTTTATACGACAGCTAATTCAGAAGCCTGTCTCAGAAGCTTGACAGGTAGAAAAGCCAGAAATAGGATTCGATCCCATTTTGTTTCTTTGTTGATTTGGTGGTAGGTTGTGTTTAGTTGGGGTAGGGCAAAGCGTGACCTCTGAACTGGATCACATGATGTTTGTTTTTTCCAGAATTTTTTCTTTCAGTCGTCCTTCTGTCGGCAAAAGAAATGAGGCCTCTCCTTCATTAAAGTTTCGAATAAGACCTACACTGTATTTAAGTGATTTCGTGACGTATTAACGTTCCTAATAGTCCGGAGGAGAGGAAACCGAACCTTGAATTTCGACATATATAAAGTTTTTGAACTGTTTTTATGTCAGTTTGAGGTGCTGATTCCAAATCCGGTGAGTGCCACTCTCTAAACCTTGGGGAAATTTCACAATCCACCATAAGTACCCACACGGATATGGGGCTCTGCCGCTTCTCGTGAATTCACATTTGAGGCCATTTAATGGTAAAACCGTTACTCCCACGGAAATATGTATTCTAAGCAAAAGAAAAAGCAATTAAATTCTCGAAAAATATGATGTCTAAGAACTTTCTTCTAGGTGCTGCGGTTTCCGTACAAAACACGGGAACTTTATATTTAAGCAGTACAGAATAAACAGGTATGGTGAACCTGTTTTACATTAGCACAACTCAGCATGGGAAATAACAAATCACTATAATTTAACACTAAAATTAAAGATTAAATCACAAAATGAATTTACTGTTATTGATTTTAAGATTCAAAAACAACATCTTGATCACTGTCGTTTAATTCTTCACGTACAATTCCATTGCTACATTCACCTTGACAAGTACAGAATGTTGTACACTTTAATGTGACTCTAGTGCAACCACATCCACGATTACATCCTGTGGTGCATGAACAACTGATGAAGTTCAGTACCATGTCACGTGCTAGAGGAGTACCTTGTGGCAGCATGACAGGTGTGTACTCTGTTGTGGTCGTCAAAATGTGAACAGATCGGTCCATATCCCAATCCAAAGTCCATTACTATGTTCTAAATATGTGCTCGCCCCTCCATGAACTTTATGAATAGATCTCGATTGAGTCTTTGCATTTTCTTCAAGTAATAAGAACCATAGCGTGTATAGTTAACGTGTCCTGCAGCGAAGAAGTGGGGAAGCATTAAGTTTACTGACCGTAGATGCAGCAACCAATCACCTTCTTTCTCAGCACGGATGATCGTCATCATTATGAAAACAGGCTTTAAAAAACAATCAGCTTGGATGTCTGAGTACTTTCTGAGTTTTTATTAATCAGTTCCATAAGATCAGTGCTTAATACACAATTGGATGATCGGCCAGTAACAACATATTTATTCTAAGACAATCCGAAGGGATTTTGCATTCTGTGGAAACTTATGTCTTGAAAGCATCTTTGTCACCCTAGCAAATGCACACTTTAGAATATGTTGTAGTCCGCTACCACTCATTAGAGTCCCAACGCAACCGACAAAAGACATCAGCATGTGCAGCCCCCCCTAGTAGGACATTATTGAATAATGGGCTGTCGACCCATTTAAGCTCAACAGCAACCTTATAAAGTTGTTGATCATTTGTAAGCACAGCCCCTTTCTGACTTGCTGTTTCAGTTACTTTCACTGACTCAATTAAAGGTGACTTCATTGTGTCTGGTTCAGTTGGCACCATGTAGATTAATGGAATAAATGCAACTTGCGTCTTTGCTTCCGGATACAATCCTCTTTCACGTGCACATTTTGTGTTACAGAAACAGTATTCAAGTCCTCCGTCAAGAACTTGCTTCAGGAAAGTAAAATACATGGTTGCTGCTCTTTTACATTTCAAGTTAGTAACCACTGTCATGGCAAAGTCCCTTAAGCGGAGGAAACTCATCCTTCTTCAACATGTGCGCCATTTCCATTGGCATGTCGACAGTCATTTTTGTCCTCTAAAACGATGTACAATATGTGGCAGTTTAACACGTGGTACATCTTCCCACTTAAGACATCGAATTTTGTTATGCTGCTGTGTTCTTTCGCAACTAATATTGACGTCCTTTTGTGTCACTATCATGGCTAGCCCATGTGTTGACATGAGTCCATACTGAGAGGAAATATTTGCATCAATGTTGTCGGCTGTAACTTGAATGAGCCCGTTTGTGGCTGGTCCAACCATTCCATTTCTTTGATGAATGCTTGCAGTTGTAACAGCTGCGGAAGCGTCTTAGCTCAGAGTATGCTCACGCTACACTGAAATTATGAAAAAGGTTAATTAAAGTTTTTTGCTGATTCAATGCAACAGAAAGGGCAACCTGCAATGCAGTTGGTTGTTTTTTCACTATGCTGGTTAGTATCGAACCTATCATTGCTGCAGGCATTGTTGAATCATGCTTTGGTGACACTATCTGAAGTAGACTACACAGAGTCGGACTAACGTATTCTATAACAGAGTACATGGACACTTTAGTTGTGTCCATGCACACTTTAGTTGTGTCCATGTACCCTTGATCGAGGTTTATGGATTTCAACTCATCCTGAATTAAAGATTGCCAAATCAATGTTCGTACTGTCATCATCGTCAACTGTCAGAGTTGTTGCAGCTGTTTCACAGAAAATCAGGATTGATACAACTCCAGCATGTGAAAGAATCAGAAGGTCAGTCAATTTGTTAGACAAGGCTTACATCAATTGCCGTCGTATTAACGTCTCTCCCAACACCATGTACCGTTTATGACATGTAGTGCTACTCCACACAACTGACATGTCCTTTCCATTTCATATACTAAAACTTGTAAGGCATTGTCGTCTTCGCCTGAATTAATTGACGAATTGTTGTTGAAAAACTTTGAATAGAAGTCTTTATGGTAACGACCATCTGCTGCATGGAGGTCACTGATAGCACTGTTTACAACCAACATGACATTTCCGCCCCAGTGATCATTTCGTTGTACAGCATGATTAAGTATGGCGGTTTTAAATGTAACTTTCCCATCACGATCAGCGGTACGACAGAGATAATCTTCTCTTCACCTGGATGGGCATCTACCATCATATTGTGTAGAACACTGCATTCCACAGAAGATGCAATGTTCTTTAAATGTGAACGTGGCAGTACCTTCTCAATCTTTTCTCTGGCTGTTGG
Organism: Macrothele yani; assembly: GCA_039090855.1. Classification (NCBI taxonomy): domain Eukaryota; kingdom Metazoa; phylum Arthropoda; class Arachnida; order Araneae; family Macrothelidae; genus Macrothele; species Macrothele yani. The sequence goes on along the minus strand of CM077024.1, from coordinate 158,631,779 downwards.
CTTCCGGAGTCTCCTAACGGCTGCTGCCGCTTAAGATGACGATAAATGTGTCGCATGTTGCAGTACATTGACAAGCAGTTTTGGTGACAACAAATAGAATTCAGTCCTCCTTGTTGCAGATGAAGATTATTGCACCATCGTAAACTTGCTTGTGCTATGATTTGTACCTTTCAGACTTCTTCCCGTTTCTTCCGCCACGACAGAATATGCAGGCCTTTGTCTAATCTATTTTTAATAAGATTTACTCATTAACAACCTGCAAATAATAAAGAAATACAATGGATTAACAACTGATGGTAACAATGTTTTGCAGAAAATAACAATGTGTCATCACTGATTAATGTTTTGTACGAAAACCGCTGCACCTAGCTGAAATTTCTTAAACATCATATTTTTCGGGAATTTAATTCCTTTTTCTTTTGCTTAAAATAAGTATTTCCATGGGAGTAATGGTTTAACCATTAAATAACCTCATATATGAATTCACGAGAAGCGGCAGCGCCCCATGACCGTGTGGGAACTAATGGTGGATTGAGCAATTTCCCCAAGGTTTAGAGAGTGGCACTCACCGGATTTGGAATCAGCACCTCAAAGTTATGTAATATTATATATACTATGAACTGAAGAAGTCATCAGTTGCCCAACATTGTCACGAAAATAACCATAAATTTTTGTTTGGAAACGCTATGCTTATTGATAAACCTGATTCGACTAACAAGCTTAATGTATTTGAAGCTTTCCGTATATACCAGAATTCTTCACGACTTATGAACAACATGACGTCTACACCATTTCTTTCAAGAGGGAGGAAATAACTAATCAAAATCCGTGACCGTCAGAACTCTGATGATGTCACAATGATTTGAATGTTTACGCTCCATTCGTCCTGATGATGCCGAGCGAAATGCTCTGCAAAACTATAGTCGATTTTAATGATACATTTAATTGTGAATAAATGTTGATAATTTATTATAAATCAACACCACAAGTGTGTAGTCGTGAATTATATATAAGATATGAAGAGTAATTTTTAATAATCAGGTTTTTTTTTTCATTTGTAAAATTAGAATTGCGCAGTTGCAAATGTTATGGTAGTTTATTCGCAGAAGCACAAACAGTATTTTTTCTTTTCTGTTTTTTTTTCTTTCTTTTTCATTTCTTCTATAGATATAAATAAAAGAACACCTAGTTTTATTTTGCGTAAAAAATTTGGTTATATTCTGAGAATTAGGTGGTTTAAGAAAAAAGAAAGTTGTTAAATTATATTTCCTCAGCATACACATAAAATAAAAATAACACACTGTTACCTACTGCATTGGAACTGTCAATTTTTAAACTTAAATGAGAAAAGGAACTGGTTTGATAATCTAAAATAATCAATTTAGGTTCTCAAGGGGAATCTTAAAAAATTAAGTTTCATACGATAGGATTCTAAATGAAAAATTCTGCATGTAGTTTTTGAACGACAAAGCAGAAACTAAATTCCTGACGCAATGTTTTCCTGTTTCTAAATAGTTTCTGAAGCAATTTTAATCGGGCGCCGTAACGTATCCCTGACGTCATGTCGGAGTAATTTGGATGTGAAGAATCGGTTTTTGTTGCTATGACAACAAATCAAAGTGGTACACGCTTGCGCTCTGTTGATTGGCTACACTTTATTGTTGTAATAATCTTTCCTTGATATGGAGTATCACAAAACTGCACGAAACAACGTTTCGTCAAAGAGAAACAGATGTGTTCTAAATGTGAAATAATTAAGATTACAAAAATGAACATGAACATTACAACAATCAAAAAGAGTATACTGTTTGAGGTAGAGATTCAACAATTAAAACAGATAAGCACCAGGAGGCGCCAACAAAATGAGACAAACGTTCAAACGTTCAGACAAAGCAAATTATATATGTTTAGATAGTTACAGAACAAAAAGTCGTGTTAGGATTAATATTATGTGTACAATTGCGAAATAAAGAGCCGTGTTAGAATTAATATTATGTGAGTAACTATCGAATGAAATGTCGCGTTAGGATTTATATAATATGTATAACTTCCGAATAAAATGTCGCTTTAGGATTAACATTACGCGTACAGCTACCGAATAAAAAGTCATGTTAGGATTTAATATTGTATATATGGACCTTAACTAAAAGAGACATACAAAGGCTGCAGACAACTCAAAGTAGCATGGAGAGGTGCATACTTGGTGTAACCAGGAGAGATAAGAAGAGGAACTCGTGGATCCGAAAAATGACAAGAGTGGAAGACATCATGACCAGAGTTAAATCCCTGAAATGGCAATGGGCTGGACATACTGCCAGAAGGACAGATCAGCGATGGACAGCCGAAATTTTAGATTGGATTCCAAGGGACAGGAAAAGACCCAGAAGAAGACCACATGGAAGATGGGTGGATGAAATTCGAAAGTATGCAGGGGTGACATGGAGGAGACTGGCACAAGACAGACCGTTGTGGAGGAAACTTGGGGAGACCTTCGTCCAGCAGTGGATTGATAATGGTTGACAATGATGATGATGACGATATCAAGTGTACTATATTATGGCAAGAACTTTATGTCGCGAAGATGTCTAAATAAGTTCAGTGAAGACTTATGGCCCTCAGTTTTTCTCGCTTTAACATGGGTGTGATGTCACCTTTCTTTCAGGAGAAGGTTTGTATGTGTAATGTCTGATACTTTTAAGAAAATACCTTGTTACTAAGAAAAATCGTGCTATGGTGAAAACAATGACGAGGAAGATAACACTAAATTTTCGGTTGTAACGAGCACGCCTTTTGAATCGATATGCGAATTATATTTACGAAAGCTACTCACAATCAATGGAACTGGTATGGAAAACAGTGGTATCTGACAGAAGAAAAATATCTTTCAATCGGGTTTTTAATCCAGCAGATATTGCTGTAAACGGAAACGTCAACTTACGCCCTCTAGTGGCAGACTTGTGCGTTAAGAAAATTTTGAAATTATATGAGAAACATTTCGCAGCGGAAACGCTCTCCAACAAAGAAAGGATTGTTCAAATCGGGCTCTTAGAAGCAGGGATATCGACGAATATAAGATATGCATCTACGCCCCACCCCGCGGAAAAACATGTGTTATTTTAAAAAGAAAGTATTTTCGAAAGGTTTTTCCATGTGAGCGGTATCGGTCCATGAAAGAATGTTTTCAATCGAGTTTTCAGAAGCTTAGATTTTACTGTAAATACATCAGATTCAGAAATTAAATCTTACGCCCCCTGGTGGCCAAACCATTCTTTATCAAATATTATAAATTATATGCTGAGAATTTCCTATCAGGAGCTGTATCCGGTGCAGAAAGAATTTTTTAAATCGGAGTTTTAGAAGCAGATATATTGAGGAAAACGCAATTTACCTTTACGCCCCCTAGTGAAAAGTCTAGGCATTACTTGAAAATTTTGAACTTATGCGAGAAACATTTTACACCGGACACGCTATCTAACAAAGAAGGATTTTTCAAATCCGACTTTTAGAGGCAGAGATATTGACAGAAATAAGATGGATATCTACGCCATCTGATGGAGAAACCATGCATTATTTTAAGATGAAAATATCGACAGATGCGGCATCGGTCCACGAAACAATTGTTTCAATCGGGCTTTTAAAAGCTGAGATTTTGCTGCAAATACCTACGAAGCAAGAATTTAACCCTTACGCCCGCTGGTGGCCAAACCATATTTTATAAAAAGATTAGAAATTGCAATAAAAAAAAATCTCGCCAGGAGCTGTATCCGGTGCTAGAATAACTTTTCAAATTGCAATTTACCTTTACTCCCCCTAGCGGAAAGTCAATGAATTATTTGAAAATTTTGAAATTATATTAGAAACATGTCGCACTGGAGACACTATCCAACAAAGAAGGAATTCTTCAAATCGGACACCTAGAAGTAGAGATATTGACAAAAATAAGACATTTTTTTGTCCTTCTGGCGTAGAAACCATGCATTATTTTACGAAGAAAATATTCCTAAAAGGTTTGTAGACGGGAGTAGTATCGGTCAACTAAATAATTGTTTCAATCGAGATTTTAGAGGCTCAGATTTTGTTGCAAATACATTAGAAGCAGAAATCAATTCTTCCGCCCCTGGTGGCAAAGTATTCTTTACCAAAAAATAGAAATTATATGTAAAATATTTCCCATCACGAGCTGTATCCGCAGAAGGAAACATTTTTCAAATCGGAGTTTTAGAAGCTGAGATATCTGGGGAAAGCAATCTAGTTTTACGACCCTAGCGGAGAATATATGTATAACTTGGAAAAGTGACTATGTCTAAAATATTTTTCGACTTGAATGGCATCGAAAAGTAAAAGAATTTTCTCAATTGGATGTTTAGAAGAAAATATATGGATTAGAATGTGCTTTGAATTTGATATCATCTGCAGTTACGCCCTCTAGCGGCGAAGTTTAGCATCGTGAAAAAACACGAAATAAAGGATCATCATTTGCACATTTCGAGCTTCCAAATGCAAGAAGAATTTTTCAAATCGCACTATTAGTTGCAGAGATATTGTGTCTACAAATGGACGGGCAACCCGATAACATAAGCACGGTCTTTCTTTACGAAAGACGTGCTAAAAATGACAGAAATATGTGCGAAATCAACACTTAGCTATAAATTCCGTGCATAATAGTGATGTTTTTGAAGCAGTGTGAAATAAAAAAAACAGAAGGAAAACAACAGCAGCAAGGAAAAGGAAATCATAGGAATCGATTTTTCATGTGTAGCTTATCAGCAGCCAAATCAAGTTCCCGATAGATGGCTGTGAGGTTTTTAACACAGCCTCAGACTCTGGAATCTCTGATATAAAGTTGACTGAAACACTACCTGAAGCTTAATCTTAAAATTCTAGCGGAACTAGGAAGCCTAATATTTTATAGGACACGCTGCCTGACAGAAAGCCAATAAGAAGAGCTTCATGATCGATCTTTGGGGCTTTTTTCACGTACGCGAAGGGGGTTCCCTGGGGAGTAACTAAATCGTGGTCAAGCTCAGTGACCTCATATTCGCCCCGATATCTCCAACCCCCAGTGACGACAACCGCAATGATGATGATACTTTTTCACGACGATGGACTGATGTGGCATTCGAGTTTATTCCCCAAGTATTCCCTTGATCCAAACAAAGAAAAAGAAAAAACGAAAGAGAAGAAAACACTCCTGTATTGATTTTTTCTAGGCAAACTCATTTTCCTTTCGGTACTGCACCCAAAAATAAGTGGCAAGAAAGAAAAGAAAAGAAAATATACAATGGGAAACTTCGTCAACTGTCCATCACAGGTACCCTCCAGAGATTTCATTCGATGCTCAAAATAAACAGTGGTTCATATCTTTCTGCTTACGTCTACTTTGACATCCACTTACTGGAAGAAGTAAAAGGACCGCTACTTAAATTGTTTTTCTTCTGCTTTTCTCTTCAAAGAAATTAGACATCAAACAGAAGTAATCGCTCTTTCCGCATTTATGAGTGAGTGACGAAAAAATTATCATCGGCCGCCACCGGGAATCGAACCCAGGGTCTTCCAGTTACGCGCCGGACATGCTACCACTGCACCACAGCGGCATCGAATTCCTCAGACTCACATACGATTAACTGCCAAACCACATGGCAGTTTGCTTTTGGAGCCTCGCACAATGCTGGGGATTCACCAAAGATGGTAAGCAGCAACTGAACAAATAACTAGGAGGCGAATGAATAATTAATACACACAATTGACGTAGACTTAGAACATCAAACAGAAGTCATCGCTCTTTCCATGTTTATAACTTGTCGCTTAACCTATACTTTCCGGTGAAAATTAGCCAATGAACATTAGGGTGGTTCAAAATATTCGAACAACGAGATGTTTTGGTGCTCAAGGATTTTTTTGGTCCTTTTGATGAGAAAATGTCTCACACAAAATTTGAAGGAAATCCGATAATATTTAGAACTGCCTCTTCCTCATGGTGGTTGAACTTTTACTATTATAAAACTACGCCCGTTATAAAGAAAATAATAAACATGACACTTGGACATATAATACAATAAAAATACCAACGTTTCTCACAATAAAAGGTTTATTATACATCGACGATAGTTTTGCAGAGCGTTTGGCTCGTCTTCAACAAATCTTTGTGACATCATCAGAGTTCTGACGGTCACCGATTTTGGGGAGTTGTTTCCACGCGCTTGAAAGAAATGGAGTAGACGTCATTTCGTTGACAAGGCGTGAAAAGTTTTGATATAATTGAAAAGCTTCTAATATATTAAGCTTGATAATTGAATCAGGTTTATCCATAACTGTGGCGTTTCCAAACAAAGATTTATTATTATTTTCGTGACAATGTTGGGTTGTAGATGACTTCTTCAGTTCATAGTTCCTTACTTATGTCTTGCGTTCCTTCACACGAAAACTTAACGCCTTGCGGTCTGTCCTGTATACACTCACGGACAATGAAATTTGCGCACCTAGAAGAAATCATGCTACAACCGCGAAACTTTGTAAATTGCTAGAGAGCGTGCTGGTATGCAAATGATCCACGTTTGGTGCGAGTGGGCATGAATTCACACTCTGTGGTGGCGCTGAAAGCACGAACCGGCAGCCTTATAAAGCGGCGTGTAGTCGATGCTTCATGAAAGCGAAAAGCACCGGCCGACGCACGCAAGAGTACATAGTGACAAGAATGCCGGGTAGACGCCAGAGACGTCGATTTACGAAACTTACGTACTTTGAGAGAGGCCTGATCATCGGGCTGAAAACCGCGAGGTGGTTGGCGCGCCGTATAGCCCGCCACGTGGATCGTTCTGACCATACCGTCCGACTGTGTTGGAAGCCGTGGAGACGTGACGGCACGGTCACAAGGCGGAGTGGCTCCGGGCGGACCAAGAGGACCACCGGTGGAGAGGATTGACGGATCGTGTGCCCACGAACGGATCCCACGGGGACGCAGCCCACTATACAGGCAGATGTAGTGGCTGCTGTGTGCCCACGAACCATTTCCCGACGAATCGCTGAAGCGAATCTTCGATACCAGTGCCTCTTACGTGTACTGCCATTAACACTGGAACATCACCGGCTCCGTTTGCAGTGTCGTCAGGCCAGAGCGACGTGGTACGCCGCAGACTGGCAACGTGTGCTGTTTATCGATGAGTGCCGCTTCGTTTTGGGGACAGATGATCATCGTGTCCGAATGTGGAGGTCTCCTGGTCAACGACACAATCCCAACCTCGCTATCGAGCGCCACACTTCCCCATTGCAGGCATTATGCTCGGCTATTGCCTACAATAGCAGATCGTATCTAGTAGTGGTACGTGGATCATTGACAGCTCAGCGGTATGTGGATGAGATCCTACGGCTCCATGTGCTCCTATTCCTGGCCGGGATTCCAGTTGCGCTATACGAGCAAGTTAATGTCCGGCCGCACAGGGCTCGAATTGACCAGGACTGCCTACGTCATGTTCAGACACTTCCAAGGCCTACCGCTGGCTCTCCGAACATATCCCTTATGGAGCATGTGTGGGACCGGTTTAAACGCCAACTGCCGCCGTGCCGCACTGCCCGGGATTTTCAGCACACCGTCCAACACGTGTGGACCAGTTTGTCGCAGGACAACATCAGGCGTCTGTTAGCCTCAATGCCTGACCGTATTTCAGCATGTATCGCAGCACGAGGCGGTGCGACGCGCCACTGAAGATGAACGGACTGCGTACCACAGATCCCTCTGTAATTGTCCTGCAGATCTGTTTTTACCATCGTGTGTGTCATTGATCTGTATCATTACGTCCATAAAATTTCAGTTCAATCAGATGCTCCCTTCTTGGTGCGCAAATTTCATTGTCCGTGAGTGTATGAAAGTCCACATTCTCAAGGTATCTGATAAATTCCCGAGAAATTTATGTCTTCGACGTAGTCTTTTGATCCGTGAAGCTTCACCTTCGTTATGGGTTTGAGAATAACTTTAAAAGTAAAACTTTTGACAAGATGAAGTTTCGCAAATCAAAAGACTACGTGGAAGACATGAATTTCTGGGGAATTCATCAGATACCTTGTGAGTGTTGACTTTCATATATAGGACAGACCCGTAGGGTTTTAAATTTTTGTGTGAAGGAACACAAGACCTACGTACGGAACTATGAACTGAAGAAGTCGTCTCTTACCCAACATTGTCACGAAAATAACCATAAAATTTTGTGTAGTGACGCTACGCTTATTTGTAAACCCGATTCGACTATCAAGCTTAATGTATTACAAACTTTCCACATATACCGGAACTCTTCACAGCTGGTAAACGACATGAAGTCGACTCCTTTTTTTCAAGCGCGTGGAAACAACTCACCAAAACTCGTGACCGTCAGAACGCTGATAATGTTACAATGATTTGAATGCTTACACTACATTTGTCCTGTTGATGCCGAGCCAATTGCTCTACGAAACCATAATCAATGTATAATTGTAAGAAACTTCGGTAGTTTTATTCTATATTAACACCGCAAGCTTAATAGTCATAACTTATGTATGACACATTGACACTACAATACTTTAACTGAACAAGATAACTCTCAAATTTATTTTGTCAAGTAGGCTAACATAACGTTCATTGTAGTGATCATACAGTACTATGCAAAAATTTATAGAAAATCTCACTGCTGATTTGTCAGTCGGCTTGCTTCTCAGTTTCTGCGAAAAGTGTGCTTTCCTTAGTATTCGGAAAGCGTTTCGGGTGGATCTGCACAACTCGAGAGAGGAATTGTTTCCGATCTTCGTGCTTAGTGAGAGAACAATTGAAAATAGTAGCAAGAGTGAGACATTTTTCAGCACTGTAGCTGGCAAGTTTACTGTGTTCTTTGCTTCTTGGAAAGAATTAGTGTCTTCTCACGAATCCACGTTCTTGGCCCAGAAAGAGCAATTCAATTGCAAAACCTCAAAGAAGAAACAGGAAGCAGATCCAATGAAGTTAGAAAGGCCTTTGCCATATAATCTGCATGGCAAAACTTTAACCTTGATGAGGCAGTCCTAAATGTAATCAGATTCGTTTGTAATTTTTTCTGAGTTGCTTTCTCATCAAAAGGAACAATAAAATTCATGGGCACCAACAATTTATGAAAGCTGATTTTTTTTGCATATGACTTTTGAACCGCCCTAATGCTCACTTGATTTACATGTGTCGAACATTTATTAATTTTAAAGAGGACCAAAATTTGATTCTGTAACTGTGAGATTACATGGTTCGAAACAGTAAACGTCACACTAGGAAGTATTTGCCGGAGCGCCATGCATATCGGTTGGCATCTGCAGACACCTAAGTAGTTTAAATGTCCGCGTTTGCGAAACTAATCTCGCGATAGGTTAGGGAGAGCCACGAGAGCCCTAGCCTATCACGAGAGGGAGCCCAAAACAGCTCGTTGTGGCTGAGTTTGGCCGTCTTCATCTGGGAATTCGAAGCACTGCATTGGAGTGATCTTGGTGGGAAACTTACGTATAAGGAGTAAGAATGTTTGGGCGATATCATCGTGAATCCTACCATCCAATGGAAACATTTACATTCTTCATTGGGCTACGCACAGCTGGTTGGTGAAAAGATGACAACGTGGGTCGCCATAGTGGGTCGCCATGAAAAGATGATAACGTGGGTCGCCATAGTGAGATTGGTGCACGTAAGCGGACGTCGGAACGGCCTTGATTGCTGCATTCAATAGCAGCTCCAGAACTACAGCGAACGACATTATACGAGGTGTACAGGCAGCTGCGTACGTTCCCGTATCGACACCAATAGTGAATCCCAGATTGGCTGAGAAAAATTTCTGCTCTCGCCACGAGCAGAAATTTTTACGACTGTCACTCACAGTGGCATATTGTTGCACAAAACTGTAGTAGTGCCGTACCCGTGTGTAATAGGGCCAATGGAATCAGATCATATTCACCGACGAGCCTCTCTTCTTTCTCAGCGCCGACGATCTCAGATTGAGAGTCTGGAGACAACTCGTATGGCTAATTTGCCTGGTGGCGTGTTTTAGGACTGAGTTGGTTTGAGCAGGCGTTCATACTCAGTACGCTATAATCACGACCATACGTTGACGATGTGCTACAGCCCATTTTGTTGCCGTATTTCCGTTGTTACCTAGTTTCAACAAGATAACGACTCCCCGCACACTGACAACATCAGCACATAGTGCTTAAAGGTGCCTACGTCCTGTCTTGGCACAGCGCTATTCCCAGATTTCTCCTCGATGTAAAACGTGTGGGACGTCACGGTCAGACGCTTTAACGCTCTGCGCGTCACCCTCGCAATGTGAATGAATCATGAACATAGATAAACGATACACCATGACATCATCCAGATTCTTTTTCTCTGGATGACATGAGTAAAAATTGGTCTACAGTCCAAAATGACGTTTCTTACAGAACGCAAATTGGCGTGTAGCAATAGTTAAAGTGATTAACGTTCTGTGGAAGGCTGCTGTGCCGTGGTAACCCATTTCGTGCAGAATTGTGCACTCTGGACTGGTGCTAAGATCAGTCCGAATAGTGCGGAATATGGTTTGGCGTGATCTGAGACAATGTAGATTTGGTTTCTGAAAGGATGTCTACCTTACTCGAACGGGATAGTGAGTTAATGTGTTGCTTTTTGTTTGTCCAGAAATTTAACAACCACCATGAACAACTCAATGGGTTACACGCAGTTCTCCATCCCTAATTTAGGGCCATTGGTTCCAGGGAAGGTACACCGCCAGTGCAGTAAGACAATCACAGCATCCATGCCTCACAGGGATTTGAGCTTGGATCCATCTCGGACGAATAATCAGAAGCGAGCATTTAGACCACCACGCCACCTGGATGGCTAATGCGTTATTCCATTAGTACAACAAATTACCAACAGTCGGCCTACAGATATTTGCTACTGCCGATTGCTAAAGTGGCACATTATTATGAATTGGTGCTGAAAATCAGTTAACTATGTTAATAGCGCAAACATTCATTCACAGTCATGATATTTTCTCATCATAACCCTATGAGCATGTACATAGTTGGGTCAATGACATGGTGCTTGCGTTGTATCGAATTCACTCTCAATAGAGTAGCAATCTTAAGGCAGTGTATTCACGTGAAGTTCCATAACAGAAGACACCACAATTACTTGTTCGTATGAGACAAATTCGGAAATTCTTTGTTTAACCACTTAGACATACTAAGGCTTCCAATATACACTGTTGTCCATTGCAATTCCCATACAAGAAGAACAACTCGGATCGGGAAAAAACCTGTATGAGGAGTTAGGCCACGCGAATCCTTCTCAACTCTTGCACAAGTTTTCGTTTTCGGCGGTGTGATCATATGGTCATATGTAGAGGATTTTAGGAAAAAAGGGTCTGATCCCATGTCTTAAACAACCCTTAGAAAATAGGAAGCTAGGAGATTTGGGCTAGAGTGCCCGATAGGAAAGTGACACGGAAGCGAAGTAGAAAGCGGGAGGATGACGCCCTTATTTATTACCGGGGGGGGGGTACCCGGGGTCCGACGGCCTAACGTGCTCATCCGACGCACGGCGGATATTTAGTGGATCGAGTGTTCGTACCAGCCTGGGATCGAACCTAAGGCCCCTTCCGGGACAGTCACTAACGTTGCCCCCTAGGCCACCCGCGGCCCCTGCATAAGTTTTCGTTTCATTAGAATCACGTTTTGTGCACTGGTCGGTGGGAGGAATCGAAGAAATTCTAATCTTCAAAAAATTAGAAAACTCCCTTTAAGCATAAATACATTATTTTAAGCTGTTTTAACTTTATCAATTGGTTTAAACAAAATGCCACGGATTTAAGGATTCTGCGTTATATTACTCATTGAAAAACCACATTGTAAGAGCTCATCAGCTCATAAAATGAGTAAACAGGAAAGGAATCAAATTTCTTGATATGTTTTCCATTTCTCATTGTTTTCTCCTGAATGTGATTCAAAATGTAACAGTTTGTCACTCCCTATTCTTTCATCCAAAATTTCGTTTAGACAGCTAACCAATTGTCTCTTTTAATAGAGCTACATTTTTCAAATATTAACAACGCCCATCTCTCAATTACAGTTGCGAAAAATTGTTCTAACAGATTCTTTAGCACTTAATTTCTTACGAAGGGCGCACTGACATTGATGTTTTGGGTTAATATCAAGGTTTGTAAGCCTCTCATGAATAGTTTACTCCACAAGAAGTCATTCGTTGCTAATTTAGGGGCATACGCTACAAGTAAATGACAAAACGACTGGTACCGAAAAAGAAACACTAAGCCCATGCCCGATCCAGGACTAGCACTCTCACCCAACTCTGACAATATGACAAAATTATACTCCGAATCATTCGATTATGATGGCAGTAGGAGTATGTGATTTATGGATTCACCTGTCATCAGAAAGGACAGGATCTACGTTCGCGTAGATTCACCTTTCATCAGAAAGGACAGGATCTACTATTTTTACGTATGGTCGTTTGTTGAATATCAAAATGTAACTCTGCAAACACAAGAGGTTAAACATTTTCCTTCTTAGCGATCTTTTTACTCACGCAGAAAGCAGATATCTGGCGAATGGTCAGGCGTTTCGGAGAGAGATCCCGAAAAGGATCTTATGTGGTACCCTGTCTTTCATCCTGAGAAGGGGACCAGAGAAAACTTGAAATATCTCCGAATATTTCTCTCCATGTCTCAAAATAGCAAATGGCGTGTTTAAAATGGCGCAGCATCCGTCCCCACGTAAAGACAGAAAGCCACGTGAGGCCATGTTCGCTACCAACTGGGACAATTATGCGTTATTACCCCAAAAGTTCGTTTGGTACTATCGAAAAGTCGGTGTTCCTGTCGACGGAGTGGGTACAGCAGGCAAAGGAGAGACATTTCCGTTACACATGATGCATCTGAAAAGATGAAGGCCGGCACAGTCCCAGGTTGTGAAAACTGATTGTTTTGTACCCTCCGCAGCCAGCGGACACCGAGTTTTGGACAGCCCAAAAAAGTACTTTTTATCGGGTGTAACACGTACGCTTTGGAATCGGAGCAGAGAATTAGGTTTCATGAATTGCCCTCTTTGCGTCGAACTAGTTTTTTATATTTAATATGGTAATTATTTTCTATAAAAGGGCTCAACAGGTAATTTTCGGCCCCCGTGGCGCAATAATCTAAGCGCTGGTTTCTGACCATTCACTCGAGAAGGGTCCAGGTTTGAATCCCTGTGATGCATGGATGTTGTGTTTGTCTTATGGCATTGGCTTTCACCCTTCCCTGGAACCAGTGACCCTGCATTTAGGACGGGCGACTGTTTATATCCCATCGAAGGCCTGACGGCTGTCGTTAATCTTTTAACAATATAAATAAATAAATAAAGGTACTTTTTGAAACAAATTAAGATTGACTAAAACTACGCAGTAACTGAAGATTTTATTGATGCATAGCATATTTGTTTTTGGTGTGTGTATGTTTATATGTCTTTAAATATTTCTGTTAGTTTCTGAAGGACAGATTTGGAAGCTTAAACGTTTTATTGGCTATTGCTATACGCATCCCTTAAATCTCATTTCTGAAGAACTGAATAAAAAAGTTTATTTTTATCATCTGTAAGCATAAACATCTGCTTCAAGAAGATGGTCTCTGAGTTTATAGAAAAAACTTTCTGTTGGATGTAGGTATGCATATGTACAACGTTTTATCTTTCTTCGCATGGGTTTGTTTTGTTTTCATTTCTTCTTTTCGCAGAAGTGCCAAATTTAGGAATTTACAAAAACCAAATTACACTGTCTACCAATGGATTAGGCGTTTCCTTTTGTTCTGAATTCTTTGGAAGCTATCATTTTAGTTTGGAATGCTGTAACGACCTTTTTAAATTTTGATTTTTTATGTTCTTTAGCACAGAACTTTTGTTCCAACTCAGTTGCTTTTAATACTGTAACAAAGATTGTTATAACTTACATTTGTCAAAATGGCGGATAATATCTATGTTAAGATAAAGTGTGCGTGAATATTGTGCTCCTCAAAGTTTTTTTGTCTTTTAAAAAGAGCGACATTTTTAGTTGTAGCTTCATCAACTGTTACAAAAGTAATTAGAGAAAACAGTTACATTGCAATTTGTATTTTCCGTTTCGGAACATTCGCTCAATGTGTGTTTTTTTCCAAAAAAACATCGGCGGTCTGAGGAACTCACGTCTTGCTACTTTCAGCTTTCTTTGCGCTGGAATGGAATGTAATAAGCAACTCACACTTGCTCGCCCTGAATCACTTAGTTAAGGATAAATCAATAATAACCTACAAAACAATGTTGCATTCCGAAAGAACGGTTTCTTCAATCAAGTTTTCTGAGTTTTTCTTCGTGGAGACCTCTGCCTGCAGACGACCTAGGATGAAAAATAGCCAACGTCATTCTCTATTGATGTGTATCCGCGGTAGTACGTGATCCTGGATCGATAGGATGAGGAAGATGCGGACAAGTCCCCAATCGGATTAAACTTCTCTTAACCAAGGAGGCAAACTCGATACTTGGAACGAGTCTACGGAACAACTAGGCTTCAGTGGGAAATAGGACTCGCACATGACATCAGGAAAGAAAGTAGTGCTAGACAGGAAACCCTAAGACAATAATACCAAATAAATACATGGAATGAAGGAATTAAGCATTAAAGGGGTTGAAAATAAGATAGATAAATCTAAAATATCTAAGGAAAAGATTGGCTTTGTTGCACTTTACTTCGAAGCGATAAATACTTAAAAGAGATTGATATCCTTGTTAAGCAATGTACACATACTTTATGATACAGTAAAACTTCCAAATAACGCTCACTGCTCAGACCAGAAAAAGTGACCGTTGTTGGGAGGTGGCCGTTGTTTGGAGTGTTAGGCGTAAATTAACATTGTTAGTCTGTTACTTTTGTGAAATAGGAGATACATGTATGAAGCTTATGCAAAATGAAAGCGATTGCAGTGTTTTCTCATAATGCTGAATAAAACTCAGTATAATAATTAAACAAGTAAATCATGGAGTAGAGAATTTTGGGAAAATAGTCTGACGTTTGGTCCTAAACAGAAAAAAAGCAAGCTAGGAGATTAGGGACAGAGTATGCTATAGAAAAGAAAAACGAATGTTAGATAGACTCTGAACTGTAACTGTAGAATTAGCTGGCCTCGACCCGGAGAACAGGAACAAACCCTGTTTTTCGGGTAGAGGCCAGCTAACTCTTCAGTTACAGTTCAGTGTCTGCCTAACATTATTTAAATTTGTGTTCATCTAACATTTATAAAAGGGACAACATGCCAGGCACCAGGAACTACTCCCACTGCCATGGGAAGGCGATTGGAACGTATATGGGAGCTGGAGCTACCCTCACCAAGAAATTAAACTTAACTCCTTTCTTTTCACATACCTTTCGTACCCGCCGTAATCCCACTCCCCTGCTGGAAGCACAGTTCCTTCGGAAATAGCCTTTGTTTCAATCTATTACTTATCGCCGAAGTACCGAAGAAACTACGTCATATAAGGGGCAAGGTATACGTTATGTCTCTTTCAGGCGTGACTACAGTGTCCGTTGACCGCTGTTAAGAGGTTTCGTAGGTCGGAAGTTATCATTAATGTTAAAGATACTGCAGCTGTTTCGTACGAACCAAAAGTTGTCGTTTCTCGGAGGTCGCCGTTGTTCGCAGGTGTCATTTTCATGGAGGTTTTACTATAATATCACTTAAGTATTAGAAAACATATGATGCACAAAAACTAGCTGAAAAGTGTTTAGCACGATCATGAGCATCTGTAATAGAGCAAGTAAGTAAGGTGATTTTCGGTTCACTCTTCCTGGGTGGGATAATTTCTGCACTGAGCAGAGTATTAGAAAAAGTCAGTATATTCAAATACACTGCTCGGTACTGAAATTGCCCCACCCAGGAAGGTTGGCCGAAAATTACCAGAGACCTGGTATAGGAACTGAGTAGTATGTGATTTGATTTCCAAGGCAGTTGTGATTTGATTTCCATCAGTTCGACAGGCCGCAACACAGGATCGAGCAGTGTAATAGGGCAAGTGAGAACATTCAAATGCACTGCTCGGTACTGAAATTGCTCCACCCTGGGAATGTTAGCCGGAAATCCCCAGAGACCTAGAATAGGAACGAAATAGTATGTGATTTTATTTCCAAGGCAGTACATCAGTTTGACAAGCTGCAACACGGAATCACGTGACAGCAGCCAATACCTTCAAGAGTTTCTGTACCTCATCAACAGCAGATTTCGTGGAGACGGCGAGCAACAGCTATCTCTCAGAACATCAGAAGAGTTGAGGGTGGTTCCTGCCTTCACCGTTAACACTGCTGGCAGACAACTATTGAAAGGGGACCGACTCAGTATCTCTCCAACAATTAGACACAAAAAAAAGGAAATTATTTTAGTTTATGAGATGTTACCAAAGATCGTTATTAACATTGACTTTCGCTGAAATTAATGAGCCCAGGGTTACAAAACTTCTAAAAATGGTCAATTTCTTTGACTGTTTGGAAACCAGTAGGCGGAGTCTGACAGAAGAAATTCCTAAAACAAGGCAGGAAGATAAACTGAAGAGCTGGGAAACAGAAGAGAAAATATTCAAAAGATGATAAGAATAAGAAAATTTTGAGAGGCTTTCAGCAGTGGTAAAAATTACTAATGGAAGGGAAAGAGTTATTAGTCAGTTTCATATTACTGAAAAGAAAGAAGCCCAGTTTAAAAATTGGTCTCACTTCACATGAAAAAAAGTAGAATTTGATACTGCTCAAGAGATTTACAGCTTTTGTGGTCATAAAGGCGTTTCTCTCGTTCATTTCCTGATTTGCTTCTTCCATTATTGACGTAAAGTGGCTTCAGTTCTTCAAAAATACATAAAAAGAAGGAATTCTTCAGATATCATGCACCTAACAAGTACTTATGATAATGGTGTTTTAATACGCAATAGAAAATATAAGTCTCAATTTCTTAAGATGAGGACGGAAAGAAAAAACTCAAGCAACGAGAAAAATAGGAACAGAAGAAGCTAACGAAATTGAAACAAAGATTGCCGGTATTGCATAACGGAACGACGGCTAATTTGCATTAACATTATAAAAAAAACGAAGAACATATTTCTGCATCGTAAAAGCATGTTTTAATTGGGGCAGCACGGAGGAGCTCTGACGCACACTAATTTTTTTGGAGTCAGAAAAATCCTGCTCCTACCATCTCATTTTACTCTGTCGAGATTGGGTATTATTAAAGCAAATAGCGGACATTATCAGATATGTCATTTTTTGTCTCGTCATTATTCAAGTAACATTGAATCGAGTTTATAAAAAGATAAGGGTGAAATTTAAGAAAAAAGACTTTTCGGTACACATAAAAATTTAAGAAAAAGTCGTATACTTTAATAAGATTTAAATATTTTTCTAGGCATTATTTTGAAGTCAAAACTTGACTTCATTAAAATAAATGACACCCCGACGGGACATATTTTCTTCATGATTTCTGAGTTATTCGCCTGAAAGAGTAACTAAAGAAAAAGTAACTAGGCGGTAAATGGAAAATTAATTGCCCAATTTTTAGCAGATTGATGATTACGACGAGATAATCTTTGTGCAATGGTTAACTAATTGATAACTAATGAGGCGGTTATAAAAAACAAAACAACAGATAAAAATCGAAACTGTCCTTAGAAAGTAATGGAACATTCTTATTAGAGCATTTTCTCAATTTTTTACATGACGCACAAACCCGAAACTAATTTGCTTTCGTAAATACATTGGAATATCATACAGTGGCGCCTTGGTGGCGCAGTGGTCTAAGCGATGGCTTCTGATCAATCCTTCGAAAGGGGTCTGGGTTCGAATCCCGGTGAGGCATGGATGTTGCTTTTTCTTACGGCACTAGCTCTCAACCTTCTGTGGAACGAGTGGCCCTAAATTAGGGACGGGCGATGGCTTATAGCCCATTGAGTTGCTCCCAGTGCTCGTTAAACCTCCAACCAAAAAAAAAAAAAAAAAATAGAATATCATACATTTTGTTGTCAAGTGGCTAAGGGTGGTGCCGTAGGTTCCTGGCTAGCCATCCAAGCTGAGTTAGGATTCGAGTCCTGGATAAAGCATGGGTCGCAAGCATGTCTCGCTTCATTGGGCAACGCATGGCCTAGTGGTCAATGTTCGCGACTGCTATGTAAGAGTCTCAAAATCGATACCACGCAGCTATGAAAGCTCGAACCAGCAAATATCCGCCGTGCATCGGATGTCCAGGTTAAGCCGTCGGACGCCAGGTACTAATCGTACGGTTATAAATAAGAGAGTCTTCCTCCCCCTTTCTACCTCGCTTCCGCGTGGCTTTCCTGTTGGACACTCTAGCTCAAATCTTCTAGCTTCCTACTTCTAAGAGTTGTTGAAGACCTGGTGTCTGACACTCCCTAAAATCCTCTACATAAATCTCTTCAAAAAAATATCTCTGTGTTCCTTTTCTGGGATCAGTGACCCAAAGTTAGAGATGGGCAACTGCTTACAGCTCTAATGGTTGCCTCTTGTGGTCGTTAAACCTCGAAACGAAACGAAAGCCAAGAAATCCATTGATGGCTAATCATTTTTCATTAAACATCTATAAGTAATGTTATATCTTACTTCTCCTCTTGTACTTACTCATTCTTTATTCTGAGAATACTTGCTCCAGGAGGAATGTCGAGTCACCTTCTGCATACGTTTCAGATGATGCAAGCGAAAATTGAGAGAATTGGTCTTCATCTGGTCCCACCTTTTATTCATTACTCATATATTCGGTAGAG
This sequence comes from Macrothele yani, assembly GCA_039090855.1. Classification (NCBI taxonomy): domain Eukaryota; kingdom Metazoa; phylum Arthropoda; class Arachnida; order Araneae; family Macrothelidae; genus Macrothele; species Macrothele yani. Next base: position 158,612,993 of record CM077024.1, on the reverse strand, counting down.
GTCCAAAAAAGTTAACTGAAAAATTTCAAGCAGTTCAGTTTGTTCAAACTGTGCGGAACATCGCATTTTGAAAAATGGAGGATTTTGGCCAAAACAACCTGTGTGTAACGAAATAATGGTGCTTGGGTTTAGTAAATAAGTGTGTTTTGGGTAATGTGATATACATGTTTTGAATCAGGGCCGGTCTTAGACTCGGGGAAGCGGGGAGTCTAAGACCGACCCTGATTCAAAACTTGTATATTCGGACTCAGCGATTTGGAGGATTCCGCTCATCATAGGCACCGAAAAGTATAATAAAAATGAAATATGAAGACAAAATAATAATGAATTTCCTGTATAACCAAGCGAATGTCACCTTATTTATATGAGATATATTGTTTGGATTGTGGAAGCGTCGAAACACACCCAAATTAAACCAGCCAATGGTTCTGGATTAGACGGGATAGCCCCAGATCCCAATATGTACTTTTATATACTGATTCATTTTAAAATTCACGTATTGCATTAAAAATTGTATTGGCAATTCCAGTTCCTACTGCCTCATCAGAGCGAAATTTTTCGTCATTGAAATGAATAAAAATCTACAAGGTGAGCCAAAAGTCCCTGTGCACCTGACATACAGTGTGGTTTGCGATATCTCAAAGACGCATAATTGGGCCCATATTCTTCGAGGCGACCATAAACGCGGCAAGGTATTGTGACAATATCCTGTACGCATTCATCGGGCACTTAACCAAGGAGGAAATGGTTAATGGGTAATTCCAGCAGGATTACGCTGTGTCCCATGCAGCTCATGTCTCCATGGCGTTATTGACTGATGTGTTCGGAAACATGATCATCTCCAAAGGCATATGGCCACCACGTTCGTCCAATCTCAAGCCTCCAGAATATTGTCTTTGGATTTTTACTGAAAAACTTTCTTTACAAGAACAATCCCCGTTCTCTGCCGGCACTACAGGAAGCCATCATCAGAGTAATCAGCAACATTTCTTCATTGGACCTGTTACGTGTCTTTGAGAACATGTTCAAACGCGTGGATGCATGTTTACATAAAGGAGGGGGTCATTTCCAGCATTTATAAAAGGAAGGGGCCATCTCAAAGGAGGGGGTCATTTACAAAGGAGGGGATCATTTCCAACTACAAGCAGGTACGCTTGTAGTTGATATTCGTGTATTGTCTTCCTATGTGCGCAGTGACCTTTGGCTCACCCTTTATCTTAGAGCAACGATTGAAGAACGGTTATCTAATTTTGCATTGCCTTCAATACAATGTGAAGATATGGACTGCAACAACATAATGATTTTGCTGAAATGAAGACAAGAAAATATGTTATCTAGAATAAACTTTCGATAATTTATAAGTTTTTTATGTTATTCAATATCTCATATCCGCTGATGTGCGAATAGAACATCCAAACATACGCACTCTTGTATGTAAAAGAAAGTCTCTGCTTGTCATACGGATTTCAACCTTATCTTCCATATAGTTCACATCATTGCATTCGTCTCAATGTTATACATTGCAGTAAGGGTTGCTTCCAATAAAATCAACATGTTTTCCGTTGCGATTCCAAAAACAACAGATAAAGGCCTTTGTCTTATTGACAAGCGCTATGGAAGGTGACCGAGGTTACGGCTATTATACACTGAGTGGCCACTTTATTATGAGCACCCCCTCAGTACTTCGTTGGGCTACGTTTTGCCTTTAATACTGCGTCGATTCTTTGTGGCATGGACTCCACGAGATGTTGATAGGTGGTTTGTGGAATCTGAGACCATGCTTGATGAATAACACTTTCCAGGAGTGTGAGATTGCAGGGTTGTGGATCCAGCTGTCTGATGGCTCGTTCAACTTCATCCCACAAATTCTCAATGGGGTTGAGATCTGGAGATTGGGGGGGGGGCCACCTAAGCAAAGTAAACTCACCGGCATGTTCCTGAAACCAATCCTGTACAATACGAGTACTATGGAAGGATGCATTATCTTGTTGAAAGTAGCCATCGCCACTGGGATAAACAATTCGCATGACAGGATGCACTTCGTCCGCAACGATGTTTAGATATGATGTGCCAGTCAGACGTTGATCAACACGAATTAAAGGGCCCAAAGCATGCCAGGAAAAACATTCCCCAAACCATAGCGTTCCCTCCACCAGCTTGAAGGGTTGTATCAATGCATTTGGGGTCCATGCTCTCGTACTGTTTCCGCCAAATTCAAACTCGGCCATCGGCATAGGGCAACTGAAAACGTAATGCATCGTACCACATAATTTGTTTCCAGTTAGTGACTGTCCAATCCTTGTGCTCCTGTGCGAACTAGAGACGTCTTCTCTTGTTAACTGCAGACAGCAAAGGTGCTCGAACAGGCCTTCGGCTGCGATATCCCATCCGATGCAGTGTACGGCGAACAGTGCATGCGGAGATCATTTGAGGGGATCCTTGATTAAGATGGTCTGTAATTTGCTGCACTGTTGCCCTTCTGTTGTCTGTTACCAGTTTGGACACTCTCCGTTCCGCCCGAGCAGTCACTAGTCGATGACGACTACACGTTGCACGTAGAGACCCAGGTTTTTGGCTGACAGTCCAGTCTTTAAACACTTTAACAACAGCTGCTCTGGAACATTTCACGAATGCGGCGGTGTCGGTGATACTTGCTCCATGACTCTGAGCTCCCACAATCATCCCACGTTGAAAGTCCTTCAAATCGAATTTTTTACCCATATCGTCACCAAAAATAACTTCTACTACTGTCGCAAGTACTAAGCTTTCCCGTTTTATACTAGCCTCGCCCTTTGGCGGCAACAGCGTGCAGTTGCCATCAGACTGATATTTCGTGCATTTAGATTCATCAGTCCATAGGACCAGTTTCTATTGATCTACGGTCCGCGATAAATGTTCTTTACACCTTGCTAAACGACGAGTAGCATTCCGAGTGGAGATGAAAGGCTTTTGACCTGCCGCACGACCACGGTAACCCATGGAATGAAATTCTGTGCGAATGGTACGTGAACATACCGAGGTTCCAGCATTTTTACTCACCTGTAAACTGAGTTTTTGGGTAGTACTCCGTCGGTTAGCTGTTTTCCACTTATTCAGTACATCCAAAAGAGTTGACTTGGGTATATTTAAACGCCTCTCGGTTTTTCTTATGGACAACCTAATAATATAACACCCAAAATTTTTTCCTTTCTCAAAGTCAGTTCTTTCTCGCCGCGACATTTTTACTCAACCTCACAGTGCGATATGATCGCGGTTAGATGCAGGTTTGTTTTTATACCATTTGCAGCTAAACAACGCATCTTAACAACGCATCGGATCCATTCATTTGCTTTTTTAGGAGTGTCCGGTGACTTTTGTCAGTATAATGTATATCAAGAACTTAACTTTGACTCTGGGCAATATACTTTTCTCCCTTCAAGAACTCTTCGCCTTACTATCGGCAGTACTTCATTGAATGTGAATATTAAGGGTGCTCCAAGTCACTGATGCCAAATCGAAAAGGCTATTTGGGGATATATAATGTATTGATTCGGCTCACTGTCAGTGATGCCTGATTGCAAAAACTCATTGGGAAAGTAATGTGCTGATGAGTCAGAATACGTTTAACCAGAGGATTCTGATTTTACAGAAGAAAACAGAACCTCAAAAAGAAGACTACATTTTGTTATGGGGATTTATCGATTACTGTGAGCAACGCAGTGGGCTATAATAAGTCGGCCGTCCCTAATTTAGGGACATTGACTCCAGGGAAGGGAAAGAGCCGGTGCCATAAAACAAAAACGATATCCATGCGTTACCAGGACTCGAACCCAGACCCCATCGGAGAGGTCAAAAGGAAGGTTGAGTGGAATTCCATGCGATACAGTTTAATGCAAATACCGGTTTAATTATCTGTACCGCAGCGAACAGTCCCAACGTACAATACAGGAGGTCGAGTACTTTCTAGCGTTGGAACATTTAGAAGGACTACTACGACTGGGCTTTATTTGAAATAGAGCACATGACAGGTGGGATGAAAACGAACTACCCCAAAAGTCCTTGATTTATTAATTCCTCTTGACACATTAACATAAAGTGGAGCAGTTTACGGAACAGCAGTGTGTCAAGTGAAAGCTCTTGGTGCTCAAAATTAGAATCAATTTCTCCCAAAATCATAGATGAGTTATTGCTCTTAATTATCGCACTTAAAAGGTACCAGCTTCAAAGTCACCACTCTGATATCCTTGATGCACATGCTCAAACCGAACGAGTCCAGAAAACAAAAGGAGCCCAGCAATAACACTGTCCCTGGGCCAGCACTCAAGCCAGCACTTGCAGCCAGCCGTGCCAAAGGTGGCCCAGGACTATGTTGCCGCTGCCGAACCGTCAATAAAACGTGCCGGCGGCCACCACAAGAGCCAGCAGTTCAGCTCAGCAGCTGGCCAACAGTTGGCACTCCACCAGATATCATATGCCAGAACAGGGCCATCAGTTATCCATTACAGCCAGTGGCTGCCACAAACCGCCCTTAAGCGGGCATGCGAGCACGTGCCATAAATGATGGCTACCCTAATGTGGTCCGCGAGTTTTCCGGCAGTGGCGGCCGGCAGTCACGTGACGTAACTGTTGGCTTGCGGAATCTTAACCGCCAACTTCCCAGTAGTAGCTATTAAAAAAAAAGAGATAGCGCCGTTTCTTAAACGCATAACTATTTTTTCCTCCTACGAAACTTCTACAAGACGGAACGGCGCTGGGGACATTTTTTCAACAGGTCCTAAAAGACGCCCGAAACGAACCAAATGGCAGTCTGCTTACGAAGCAGCCGCTCTAGCCACTAAACTGGTTAGCCACGCACAAGCCTCGGCATGAAGCTGAGCCTCTTTTCTGCGCGATGTGAAACTAAGGGTTTTCTTTTTAATTTTACAATATTACGAGGTATTTTTCGTAAATGCCCATTTCATATATTTCATAAATTTATTTTTTCAACGTAAAGATTATTTTTATTTACCTTAAAGGAAATTTACTCATTTTCAACGAGTGTACCAACTTAAAGGCGCTTTTCAAAGTTTTGGGGTGTCGTTGTGGTCTTTTTTTTTTTTTTTTTTTTTTTTGATTGGTGGTTTAACGACCACCGTGAGCAACTCAATGGGCTATAAGCAGTCGCCCGTCCCTAATTTAGGGTCACTGCTTCCAGGGAAGGAGAGAACCAGTGCCGTAAGACAAACACAACATCCATGCCTCACCGGGATTCGAACCCGGACCCCGTTCGACGAATGATCAGAGGCCATCGCTTAGACCACTGCGCCACCGGGGCGGCGTTGTGGTCTTGAAAGGCGACTGTTTAATTAATATATTTACCCGTTCATGTCACATTCTGTTACATTTTCAACGTTGTATCTTTCCTTTCCGCGGTCCGAAGCTACACTTGTTCTAAAGAGGAAAAATATTTTATTTTACTTGTTGTTTTTAGCAGCGAATTCCTCTAATCTTGTGTATTCAACCCATGGATGAGTAGATTAAATCCACATGGCGTTGCTTTTTTTTCCAAGTAATTGATGAAATTTGTACGCGTATAATTGCTATTTTTTCCCCAACATAACGATTTTTTAATGTTTTTCCGGGACTCTTGTTTGAAACGGTTTAGTGTATGTTAAAACGAAATACTATACATATATTATTTCTTGTTTTTCATGGAAATGGTGTGGGCGTATTTCATGTCTCTCTGTATTCTCGATTATTTATGTGATTTGCTACGAAAATGAGTTTCTATTAATACATGTGAGTAACTGACCATTTCTTGCAGTTTATTAATAATTATTTATATGTTTTCTTCGGACGGTAATCTTCGTCGACGTGGCATTTCATTAGGAAATTGATTCGTCTGTCTACATATGACTTTTGTTTCTTAACATCCACTAAAATAGCATGATAGCGATAGAATCATCTTCAACTAACTGGTAACACGAGAGACACAGCACGTGTTTCTACGGCGCATGCGCAGTCCTGTTGCTTCCACCTCGAGTTGGGGTTGCTTCGGTTGCCAACTACGGGCCACTAGTGGCAGTTGCTTGGAGGCACGCAATTCACAGCGATGCTGCAGGTCCATCAATGGCTGCCAACTGATGACACTGCCACCAAAAAACCGCTACCGTGCCGTGAGCAGCAGATTTCAGCTAGCAGTGACTCATCACTGTCAGCTGGTAGCCAGCAGTTTCCCAACACTTGTGTTTCTGCTGGGATGCACAACTCAGTTGACGTACGTTATTAAAATGGAGGTCATCAGCTGTACGTAGAAAGTACTTGATGTACACACAAGTAGGAAAATCCAGGTATGAGCAGAAAAAACCCAGTTATACTGTGGGGTTAAAATTAAGACATGTAGGAATTGCTGTTGTGTTTAACGTTCTTTAAGTACAAAAAATAAAAGCGTGCAAAATCATTATTGTTGTATATGTCCTTGACGTGTATGTTCAGCAATAATGACGTAGAAACAAAGGGTAACTGAAAATTTTCTTTCACAGTGGACGTGCCTACGAAACAGAGAGCTTTGTTTTTTACCTGGATTTTACTGTAAATTGTACACCTGTTTTTCGGTTACCATATCCGGTTGGGTTTTTTAATGAAAATAAACTAACTCAGAGAAGATTACTTAATATTAACAGGCAGCACATTTTGAATGCATCTTATTAAACGCCATAAGCTTATTTGAGAACATAATTTTATTCAGAAGACTCGTAAGTTTTATTATTTGATGGAAATCCATTATACATTAACTTGGAAATAATAACACGTGACCAATGTTCGATAACACTATTCCTCCGCGGATAACTGATGCCCCCTTACCCAATGTCGTAAAATCCTGAAGGTATCGAGTGCATGTAGGATATTAATTTATAAGCTGTACCTGATATTATCCAACTTAAAATAATGAACTCAATTTGAGTGAAACGACAGGGGATAAAAGTAAATTGCATCAACAGGGAATACGTCTTCCACATGTCAGAAAACATGATAAAGAAAGACAAATAAGTGTTTCCGAGGTTTCTTCTGTTTCTTTTTATCTCCGCACCCCTTCTCTTCGGAGCCGCTATGGCTGGCAGCTATTTTGGATTCCTTCCATCCCGGACTAAAAATCAATATTCTTCGGTCCCCGGAGGAAAATGCACGTCAGAAAGATTGGCTTTAATCTTCAGATTTCTCGACAAAACGATAAAATTTCTTTGCTTTGTTATTGTCTTACACCTTTTTACGGTATTGATTTCTTTAGGGTGTTTACTGCGAAAAAAGAGAACATTTAAAAATTCATTTTAACGATACAAGAACACCACATTTTTTATGTTTTTTTTTATTTGAACTCATCTGTTATTTAAAAAATCAGGTGGAGTGTTTTTTGGAACGTATAAAATGAATTCAACTTTTCTTTAAGCATCGCGCAAGAAAATAGAAAAGCCGAAATCGTAATTACGAGCATTATTTCTATGAGGAAAGCTATCGCTTCACGACATTGCTGATGATATAAATATTGAAGGAAAGACTAGCTATCTGACAGAAGTGTTATCGTTCTGTACAACATGTATTAGTCACGGATTGTTACTGTATGAGGTTCTAGGTAATAATTCAGAAGATGGGCTTTAATACATTTTATGACTACAAAACTTCCGATGTTGAGATAAAATAAAATAGAAACATTTATTCACAATTGAAAATTTATTTCGAACATCTACTACAGTTTCGCTGAGCGTTTGGCTCGGCTTCATAAAAACAAATAGAGTGGAATCATTCAAACCATTGTAACATCATCAGAATGTTATAATGATTTGAATGATTTTGGTGCGCTGTTTTCACGCGCTTGAAGATAATGGAGTAGAAGATATCATGCCGTTGAGAAGCAGTGAAGAATTGAGGTATGTGTGGAAAGCTTCCAATATATTAAGCTTAATAATTGAACCAGGTTTATCAATTAGCGTAGCGTTTTTAAACAAACATTTATGTTTATTTTTGTGACAATACTGGGCTATAGAATTCTTCAGTTCACAGTTTCGTAAGTAAGTACTGTGTTCCTTCACATCGAAAATTATAGCCCTGCGGGCCTGTCCAATATATTAAAGTCCACATTCATAAGGGATCTGATACATTTCCCAGGAATTTATGTCTTCGACATAGTCTTTTTGTCGTAAAAATGCATCTTGTTTATAGGTTTGAAAATAACTTTGAAATTAAAACTTTTAGGAATTTTTGAAATTCTGAAGCAAATCTGAGAAGCAAATGGGATAATAGCTCAGTTCTCTTGTTAAGTCACCTCTGAAGGATCATTTAGTACAACAGTTTATCTCGAAAGCCATTTGCTGTCTCCTTACACCCACATGCAAAGTCAAATCAACCATGGAAACAAAGAATCTCTGCTTTCTACGCATACGTATATCGCGCAACGCATACAGTACTGCTTGTGAAAATTGCAACACCAAGAAGGAAACATGCGATTCGAATGAAATTTAGACCATACATTACTGATATGACTGTACATAAGTGATTTAATATTCAAAACAATTCAACAATTTTTACCTGCAAAAATCAGTATCTTGTGAAGCAGACGCGAGCTGCAATAAGAGCTTCTAGACGGAGTGGCATTGAATCGAAAAGGCGTTGGATGGTGTCCTGGGTAATTGCTCGCTAGGCGGCATGTGTGCGAGTCCACAAATTATTAGTACTGACTGCTGGATGACTTTGATGGTCTAGTTGCCGAGTGACCATATCCCAGTCCTGTTCAATAGGCGACATGTTTGGCGTGTGCAGGCCAGGGAAGAAGCGGTATCAGCTGTGCTGCGAAGAGGGTTTGAACATTCCTGGCAACATGTGGTGGGGCATTGTCCTGCTGGAATATAGCGCCATAAGTGCACTGAAGGAAGGGTGTGACTTCTGCCTGTACAACTACCTTGATGTAGTGGTCACTGTTGAGATTGCCCTCACGTCATAGCAGCCGAGTTCGCGAATAGTACTCAGTGGCACCCCACACCATCAAACACTGGGCGTTCAACCCATGTGACGCTCGACAATAGATGCTGGAAGACGGCGCTCACCACAATACCGTTTAATGTGTATGCCGCCATCATAGTAGCCCAAGCTGAATAGGGACTCGTCCGAAAACACGACATGTTGCCAATGAGCACTGTATTAAAAACCCTATTCCAGCATGAGGTATCGATGGTTCAGGGTCAAAGGAATCCGCCACAAAGGGGTGCGTGCAATCAGTCCTCTGTGCAGCAGACGGCGTAGAAGTGTGGTGGTAGACAATGTCATACCTGTTGCAGTGATCCACTTCTGTGCTAAGACTTGGGGAGATGCAGAACGGTTCGTCACTAGCATGCGAACGAGGTGCCGGTCACCCCGCGGTGTCGTCACATTTTTCGATCCACTGCCGGATTATCGATGCACCTAGTTCTCTTCGGCCTTCTGCCGCCACACGCGCATCACTGTCGTGGCGTTACGTGCCGTCCGAGCTGCAATGTCGCGGTACAAAAATGCACCTTTACACAGACAAACTATCTATTCGTCCCCGTTCAAAATCTGTCGTAATGTTATATTGCGCCCTTCGTCCTCTCCGAGGCATTATTGAATCCTAGAGACAACTCGCTGTCCGCGATGCAGTACTGGTGTGTATCCTAAATAGCCCTCTCTTCATACTCCTCACTCGAAAGTTCAGAGGGGGCCGCTGGTCCCAGACATGCGCAATGACTCTGCACTTCTAATCATTTGCATGCCCTACCCTGCTCTATATATCCTTTAAGTTTCAAGTGATTACCATCATTCCTTCATGGTGTTGGAATTTTCACAAACAGTAAATTATATGCTCAACTGATGATTTCTTGAAGAAGGAGCTATAACGAATATAGTACTTTCGTTATAGAAAATGCCGTCCAAAAATTTAGGAAACTGAAGTCTGTCTGTTTGCTCACACCAATAGACCTCTCAGTACCAAAGAATTGAGTTATCCCATTTGTTCTCAGTTTTGCTTCCGAATTTTAAGAAATTCTCAAAAGTTTTAATTTAAGATGTTATTTTCAAACCTATGAACAAGGTGATTTTTACGGATCAAAAGACTACATCGAAGATATAACTTCGGGAATTTATCAGATCCCTTGTGAATGTGAACTTTCGTATACCTTCTGGTCTATATGTTTCGGTGTGAAGTAACGCAAGACTTACGTACGGAACTGGCCGCCCCGGTGGCGCAGTGGTCTAAGCGATGGCCTCTGATCATTCGTCCGAACGGGGTCCGGGTTCGAACCCCGGTGAGGCATGGATGTTGTGTTTGTCTTACGGCACTGGCTCTCTCCCTTCCCTGGAACCAGTGACCCTAAATTAGGGATGGGCGACTGCTTATAGACCATTAAGTTGTTCCCGGTAGTCGTTAAACCTCCAATAAAAACAAATTGTACGGAATTGTGAACTGAAAAAGTCGTGTACAACCGAACATCATAGCAAAAAATAATCATAAATGTTTGTTTGAAAACGTTACGCTTATTGATAAACCTGATTCGACTATCAAGCTTAATGTATTAGAAGCTTTCCATATGTACCGCAATTCTTCACTGCTTGTCAACGTCATGATATCTACTCCATTTCTTTCAAGTGCGTGGAAAGAACTCACGAAAATCTGTGAACTTCAGAACACTGATAATGCCACAATGTTTTGAATGTTTATGCTCCATTTGTCCTCATGAAGCCGAGCCAAACGCTCAGCGAAACTACACAGTGCGTCAAAGAATTTTGAACACTGGGTCTGCAAAATGAAATAGAAACAAGAAATTATAATTTGTATTGGTTTGTTATTCAAAATAAATCCTTCCGGCTTCAATACACTTGTTACAGCGATTTAATAATGATTGGAATGCCTGTTTCAGTTCTCTTTGCAGAATTGCCACGAAAGCACGCGTATGGTCGAAATATCATCAAAATAACACCCTTTTAACGTCAATGTAAGTTGGGGGGGGGGGGAACGCAGGGTGCTAAATCAGGCGAATATGTTGGATAATTCAACACACAGACGTTATTTTTCGCTAAAAATCTACAAACAGGAAGTGAGGTGTGACTGGGTGCATTATCGTGCAACAAACACCAACTGTTTTCATCTCGATATTCTGGAATAATGCGACGAATTTTGCCCATCAAACGCTTCAAAACGTTTAAATAAAACTCACCAGTAATTGTTTGTTCATTTGGAACAAATTCTTTGTGGATAATACAATTACTATCGAAGAATGTAATGAGCATTGTTTTGATTTTCAATAGAACTTTTCTTGTTTTTTTTGGCTTGTGGCGAGTTTGTTTACTTCCATTCCGCACTTTGTCGCTTTGTTTTAGAATCATATTGAAAACACCATGTTTCATCACCAGTAACAATTGATCTTAAGAAGTTTGGATCATTTTCAGCGGCTGAAATGATGTCTCTGCAATGTGCACTTCTCCTTGAGTTTTGCTCATTATTTAACGTGTGTGGAACAAATTTAGCACAGACTTTTGTTTTGCCCAAGGCTTCACGCAGGATGGTTCGAATCGTTTCTTTGTTGATGTTTAAAGACTCTTCCATCAGTCTTAGTGACGCACATCGATTGTTTGCCACGAAATCACGCACTTTTTCAATAATCTCAGGTGTCCTAGATGAACTTGGTCTTCCGGTATGCTTTTCATCTTCTAGCGTCTCTCTTCCGTCCAAAAACGTTTGTGTAACAGGAAAACATTTGATCTACTTAAACAAAACTCACCGTAAACTTGTTTCATCATTTGGTACGTTTCCGAGGCACTGTTACCAAGTTTTGCGTTAATTTTAATAACAGCCCTTTGTTCTATTTTAATAATTCAACATGACAAAAATTTTACTTCTCTAATGAATGGCCGTTTCGTTTGAGTTACTTTAACAACTGCGCAGTACTTTTGGCAGAAAGCAAGCAGATGGTCATGGTTTATAACGCATTCGCTATTACACTGGTGGCGCCACCGTAGGCTGAAATCTAGCGCCAGTCTTTTTTTTTTTTTTTTTTTTTTTTTGATTGGAGGTTTAACGACCACCGTGAGCAACTCAATGGGCTATAAGCAGTCGCCCGTCCCTAATTTAGGGTCACTGGTTCCAGGGAAGGGAGAGAGCCAGTGCCGTAAGACAAACACAACATCCATGCCTCACCGGGATTCGAACCCGGACCCCTTCGGACGAATGATCAGAGGCCAACGCCTTAGACCACTGCGCCACCGGGGCGGCGCGCCAGTCTTAAAAATTATCTGACGCACTGTGTATAGTAGATATTCAAAATAAATATTTAATTGTGAATACTAAATGTTGCTATTTTATTTTCCGTTGGACTTTACTTCAAATAGCATTCTTTGGGCAACAGTGCAATGCGTGGCAATAAATAAAGAAATCTGCTACTTACGGGAGGTTTCGAGTTCTGATCATGTGGGAAAAAATATGTGTAACGGGAATCAAAATGTGTTTCTTTTTGTTTTCTTTCTTTGAGGATTTATTGACCCCCGTGAGCAACTAAGTGCAATATAAACAGTCCCTAATTTAAGACCACTGGTACCAGAGAAAGAAGAGTGCCAGAACTGTAAGGTAAGAACAATATCTGTGCTTCACCGCGATTAGAAACTGGACCCATCTCGGACGAATTGACTGAAGCCGGCGCTTAGGTTACTGCACCACTGGTGACGGCGATTCTGAAAAAAATATTTTTTGGTCAGATACCGCCTGCCACTAAAAACCATTTAAATAAAATTCTCTGCTTAAAATATTGCACAATTTTACCACTAGAGATCGTATATGTGACAAAAAAATCAAAGGGGAACAGTAGCAACTGAGCCGCAACCTACAACGTAGAACTGCGTCAACTGTCACTATTTTGTGGCACTCTATCACTAGTTCTACAGTCCTACAGTATTCAGCGAAGGACAGTTGACGTATCCTTACGTTGTAGGTTGCTGCGCGGTTGCTGATGTGCCCCTTTGAGTTATTTCAGATATAAAATTTTTAAAAAATAAAACGAGACACTGTTTATTTTATTCACTTAAAAACAACTTGTACTATACACTAATGGGCCACTTTAACATGACCACCTGACAGTTTTAAGCAAATTAGTTATGGCTGCACGCTGTTGCCGCCAGAGGGCCAGGCTAGTATAAAAAGGGAATGCTTGATTTTTAGGTAACGAGATAGGTAAAAAATGCGATTTGAAGGACTTTCAACGTGGGATGATTGTAGGAGCTCGGAACCATGGAGCGAGTATCACCGAAACCACCGCATTCGTGAAATGTTTCAGAGCAGCTGTTGTTAAAGTGTTTAAAGACTGGACTGTCAGCCAAAAAACTGGGTCTCTACGTGCAACGTGTGGTCGTGATCGACTAGTTACTGCTTGGGGGAAACGGAGAGTGTCCAGACTGGTAACAGACAACAGAAGGGTAATCAGTGCAGGAAACTACAGACCATCTTAATCAAGGATCCCCTCAAATGATCTTTGCACGCACTGTTTGCCGTACACTGCATCGAATGGGATATGGCAGCTGTTCGAACACCTTTGCTGTCTGCAGTTAACAAGAGAAAACGTCTCCAGTTTGCACAGGAGCACACGGATTGGACAATCGATAATTGGAAACAAATTATGTAGTCCGATGAATCACGTTTTCAGTTGCCCCATGGCGATGGCCGAGTGAGAATGTGGCGGAAACAGCACGAAAGCATGGACCCCAAATGCATTGCTACAACGTTTCAAGCTGGTGGAGGCAACGTTATCTTTTGGAGACTGTTTTCCTGGCATGCTTTGGGCCCTTTAATTTGTGTTGATCAATGTCTGACTGGCACATCATATCTAAACATCGTTGCGGACCAAGAGCATCCTCTCATGTGGATGGTTAATCCCAATGGCGATGGCTACTTTCAACAAGATAATGCGTCCTGACATAGTGCTCGTATTGTATAGGATTGGTTTCAGGAACATGCCGGTGAGTTTACTTTGGTTAGGTGGCCCCCACAATCTCGAGATCTCAACCCCATTGAAAATTTGTGTGATGAAGTTGAACGAGCCATCAGATAGCTGGACCCTGCAATCTCACACTCTTGGAAAGTGTTATTCATCAAGCATGGTCTCAGATTCCGCAAACCACCTATCAACATCTCGTGGAGTCCATGCCACGAAGAATCGACGCAGTATTAAAAGCAAAAGACGGCCCAACGAAGTACTGAGGGGGTGGTCATAATAAAGTGGCCACTCAGTGTATACAATTCATAGTAACTTATGCTGATGATAAATTATATTTAGTCGAAGTAGGTGGCGTAGTATCATCTCTGTCAGTAGTTATTGCTAAAACTGTTTCTGAAGAAATCGTCCTTCAGAAATAATTTTTAAAATTCCTCATTTGCCTTGTTATAAATTTGGCGATAGGTCTTGGGCCTAATGTATTCTTCTTGTTGTTGCTCTCGTTCTTGTCTATATTCAGAATGAATCGGCGGTGTAAATGTTTGAGAAGAAGAGGGGTGCGGGCGTGACATGATAAGGTCATGGCCCCGTCGTGCTATGATGGCTCTGTTCAAGGTGGTGGTGGCTCTGTGATAGAGTGGGGACCCTTCTCATATGACACATTAGGTCCCTTAGTTTGTCTCGAGAGGTTCTGAACAGCTGCATTGTATTATCCTGTGTTGATTGACCGCCGACACACTTCCATGGCCTTCGCGCATTGTGTAGCCGATGATCTGTTTCAGAAGGACAATGCGCCGCCCCACCGGCAGCAAGTAATAAAGCATGACTCGAGGAAAACTGATATGAGCTTGGAACGACCTAATGGCCTCCAACCCCTCCCCCCCCCCTTCGGATATTCTCACAAAAAAAACATGACTGCTCTTGGGATCTCATTTTTCTTTTCCCATGCTTCTTATGTAATGTTAAAGTTTTCCGATATCAGCCTGATTCGATATTTTTGAATTTATTTAACTTTTGTCAAGATCGGACATATTTCAATACATTCCTACTCTAGAAACAGATCTTTAAAATGTTACACTGATTATATGCCTCGCGCTCTAAGGGTCAAATATGAATCCCTGGTAAATAAAATGACCACCCAGTGTGTGCGAAACTAACACTGTTTGGTATTTTACAATTACTAAGACAAATAAGTTGGTTCTATAAGTGTATGAGGCTTACTAGAGTTAAATAAATTTCACTCATATACATTTTCTTCTTTCACGTAATTTGAGATTGTACACAACTTTTGGACACGTTGTATTTGCAGGCACCGCTTTCCTTAGGTTTGTAAGAAACAATTATCGATTTTGCTCTATGTGAAAAGCCGAGACATTTCTTTAGGGTTCTATGAATACGAAAGATTTTTGTACCCAATTACATTCATCGTTTTCAGAAAAATGGAAGTGAAATAGCACAGATAATTTAAAATCCGAAGTAAGCAAGAAGGATTTCTCTCAAAGTAAAGTTCTTATGGAGTGAACATTTTATTCGAAGCATGGGAAAGTAGGAGAATACACCGAGGGACTGATTATGTTTAATGGCGTTTCACCGCTTAGTTGGTCACCGAAGATTGCCTCTTAGTCGACGTTTGCAAGACCCTCCTTAACATAGCGCATAGTGAGTGCTTGAGGTTGATATCTTTGGAGCAGCAATCCCTTTATCTTTCCTAAGCAGGACCAGATGATGACTTGGAGAGCACTCAGCCGGGGCATTATTCTACAGGGGATTCGGTATTCAATGGCAAGAAATACTCAACCATGAATAACTCTGTGGCAAGAGGAGCTTTAGTGAGACGCATGTTGATAAATGACGTAAATAAAGGCAGTTTAAGAGCACGAAGTACGTTGCTATGTTTGCATGCAGATTTCCCAATTGAAACGAAAAAAGTAATCACTCATCTTCCATTCTGGAAGGGAAAAATAATACATTTACTGGCGTAATAAGGATGCAGTGTTAAAACAGGTTTCATTAAAAAGGCATTCACATCTAACAATTTTAAGATTCTGTAACTTCAGAATTTTAATAATCTTACATACACTCTACGTCAAAAAAATAGTTGCACTCAGAAGGACGTTTCGAATTGAAATTACGGGAGAAAGGAAAAGGTTAGCAGGAACAATAAATGATTAAACATCGAGACTGTTATGGGCAAAATTTATTGAGCTACAGGCAAATAAATAGTGTCTCTCAGTATAGCGTCGGGCTGCCATGTTTGCTCACACAGCATGCCAAACGTCTCGACATGGAGTTGTACAGGTTCCTAATGGTGTCCTGCGATAAGCCATGCATGCAGCCTGAATCTTCTCACGCAGTTCATGCAGATTGTGCGGTACGGGTCGAATATCCGCAATCGTGGCTGTTGGGTCACTACGCGCATGTCGGACAACCCGTCGGTCCTCTCTCTCCGTGGTTCATCTAGGCAACCCAGTCTCTTCCAGTCGCTCGCTGCTGCGTGCCTTGTTCTATCCACTTCCGCCAACAGCGTGCTACGGTGATACCCACAGGACCGGTTTGGCGCGCAATACAGCAATAAGACCATCCCGCTTCTCGAACTCCTCCAACTGCTCGTATTATTTCCGAACTTTTCGCCGAGGCATGCTACACTGGCAAAGGATACAACCAACACAACAGTACGAGTCAGAATGGCAAGCACGCGCAACGGAACGACCATATATAACCTGTCAGGCACAGCGCTACGACCCGTCCTTGCTTGTGTCACATGAGCGGCAGAGCGTGATACTTGAATCATTTGCATATCTGACGATGTCAAACCTACCCAGCAAGTTATATTCCTGTCGGTTGCTTCCTTCTGGGAGCTACTATATTTTTGAGGTAGAGTGTATAAAGGACAAATTTCGCTTGATTTTTATATTTTATATGCAGTGAAACCTCTTTTGCAAGGTCATCAATGATTCTGAGAAAAAAGTATCGCCACGACAAGTTACCGCCGAATAGAATGGTTCTGTTATGGATCAAATTTACATTTTTAACGCAACTTGCTGTGAAGCGCTTGTTCTGGCTTTCTTTCTGTCCTGCGATTTTTTTATTCAGAAATGTTTTACCCTAAGAGTAAGACTGAGGAATGAGGTAAAGAACATACGTACTCTGTCGCAAATGAAGCGCTCCTACCACATGATCCCATGCCAAAATGGAAGGTAAGGAGATTCTGAGCGCAACAGCAGCACTACTGCGGTTGAGCTTTGAAACTACTTCCAGCCTCCTCCTCGTTTGTCTTCCTTAAAGTCAGCGACATGCACTTTTGCCATTTTGAGCGATTTATCAATCCTTCTCAAACAATACGGCAGCTAGATAGGAAGGCTAGATTCGTTGGGATGAATGAGAACTCCTCACACTTTCGTTTTTGTCAGTATAAAGATCGAATATGCTTATCCTAGTTAGCAGGAAATCATACCGTCTGCAAACAAAATTTTAAGAACTTGAGAGACCCGAAGTACCACTTACCATTACATTTCTCTGAATGCTGGTTACAGAGAGTGAAACAGAAACAGGTGTCTCATGTTTTGAAACTCACAGCCTTTTGGTCACCTGTTTACAACTTCTTCAACAAGATTTTTCCATAAGTACCATATTGTTGGTCACCGCGAAATGCAGGTATATTCTCTTATGCATTTCAGAAATGGCTGCACGCAGCGATATCCTGCAGGTGTCCACCAAATAAAAGTACCTTAAACATAAACCTTCCCGCTTTCTCAGGTACCCGTAGAATTCCAATGACTGCCAACACAGCTTTCAGTGAACATTCACAGGAACAATCTAATCATCAAAAGACTTTTTAAAGCCTTTGATTTTTTTTCAGATTTATTTATTACAATCTATAATTTTAAACTTTTGTGTTGCCCTTTTTCCATTTACTGAAATTCTTGCGAAATATTATCTTGCGAGATAAAGAATCTAACAAATAAACAAACAAGCAAACAAACAAACAAAAACAGCGTTTTCTTGTTCACTTTATGTTGTTCCGGCAAAGTATCAACTTCTGGCACGGAGTTAGAAGAAATGCAGTCAGCTTGTGAAGGAGGTGTACACAGATTTCATCATTCCCACTCAGTCCGTGCTATTTCTTTGCCACCATTGTGTATGTGGTGTATGTTATTCTCTCTACAATAATGACGTCATAAGTGAAAAAAAAAAGAGGATGGTGAAGAAGAATGTCTCTTCCTATTTTTCGCAAAATATTCCGGTATTTTCATGTTTATATAACTGATTATTTACTGTTTTAAGCTGATTCGACATATTATTGAATTATATGATATGTTAAAAAATTTTTTTTATCGCATCTTGGGAACTGTTACTGCTCAAACACACGATGAGAGTAATTCCATCTTCGCAACATTTTTTTTTTCTGTATTCAGCTCTTTGATACAAATGCTTGTCTTATGAAGTTTGAGGACCTTCACGTAATACGTATAACTGCATACTCGGTTATTGCACCTTGCTCCAATATTAGTTTTAATGTTGTCAATACGATATTAATCACAAATATATACACAGTATTTATATATATTTTTGATTATTAAACTGACAAAAAATTCAATTTGGCTTGTATTCAGAATTCGGTACAACTTCTACTTATCTTTAGAAACTTCTACTTTAGTATCCGTTTGAAAGTTCCCAAAGTAATTTTTCAGGCTTGCATAATTTTTCTGTCCGTGACGCAATGTACATACACGCAAACTCTGCACTGCTGGTTACATTGTTTGGTTTTTCCAAAATATGTATCCCATTTTCATAACACGCATAGCCCTACATATGTATATATACATATCATCATCATCATCATCATTGTCAACCATTATCAATCCACTGCTGGACGAAGGTCTCCCCAAGTTTCCTCCACAACGGTCTGTCTTGTGCCAGTCTCCTCCATGTCACTCCCGCATACTTTCGAATTTCATCCATCCATCTCCCATGTGGTCTTCTTCTGGGTCTTTTCCTGTCCCTTAGAATCCTATCTAAAATTTCGGCTGTCCATAGATGGTCTGTTCTTCTGGCAGTATGTCCAGCATATTGCCATTTCAGGGATTTAACTCTGATCATGATGTCTTCCACTCTTGTCATTTTTCGGATCCACGTGTTCCTCTTCTTATCTCTCCTGGTTACACCAAGCATGCACCTCTCCATGCTGCTTTGAGTTGTCTGCAGCCTTTGTATGTCTCTTTTAGCTAAGGTCCACGTCTCTGCACCATACGTAAGCACTGGAAGGATGCATTGATCAAACACTTTTCTTTTAAGACATAATGGCATATTGCTCTTGAAAATTATGCTGTTTCTTCCAAAAGCTCTCCAGGCAAGTTTTGTACGCCGATTAATTTCTTCACCAATGTGACCCTCACTTGATATCTGCTGTCCAAGATAAACGTACGTGTCTGTTATCTCCAGCTTTTCTCCATCAATCGATAAATCTTCATTTCTTGTAAAAGCATTGTACATCACTTTTGTCTTCTGAAAGTTCATTTTTAATCCCACGTCTTTACTCTTGTCAGCAAGTTCCTGGATCATACTCTGTAGCTCTGATGGGGTAGTTGCAAAAATGACTATGTCATCAGCAAAACGAAGGTGGGTTAGATAATCTCCATTAATCTTTATCCCTTTGTTTTCCCAGTTCAGTGATTGAAAGACATTTTCCAATGTGGCATTAAAGAGCTTCGGAGATATGGTGTCACCTTGTCTCACTCCTTTTCAAATTTTTTGTGTGTTGTATTTTCAAACAGCCGAATCTTTGCACTTGCATTTTCATAGATGTTATTAATAATATTAATGTATGCATCTTCAATACCGCAGGATTTCAGAGCCATTGCAACTGCTGATGGTTTCACCGAATCAAAGGCTTTTTCATAATCGATAAAATCCATGCACAATGGAAGTTCATATTCCCTCGCTCTTTCAATTAGTTCTCTCAGTACGTGGATATGATCTATTGTGCTGTAGCCACTCCTGAATCCAGCTTGTTCTCTCGGTTGAGCCATGTCCAGTGTTACCTTCAAGCGGCGTGAAAGAACTTTAGTGAAGACTTTATAAACCACTGATAGGAGGCTGATAGGTCTGTAGTTCCTGAGATCCTCAATGTCACCTTTTTTATGTAGCAAGATCATTGTAGCGTTGTTCCAATCCTCAGCAATTTTCCCTTCATTAAGGCATCGAGTGAAAATTTGGGCGAGTACTGTTTCGATTTCTCCACTTGCTTCTTGTATGATGTCTACAGTAATTCCATCTTCTCCTGGAGCTTTTCCCCGCTTCATGTTCTTGATTGCATGTGCAACTTCTGCTGGAAGGACTGGAAGAACTCTGGTACTGGTACCTTTCATGATGTCTGGAGTGCATGTATCATCCCTTTCATATAATTTGGAGTAGAAATCTTTCACTCTTGTCATAATTTCGCCTCTATTTCTTGTTACAGAACCATCTTCTTTTCTCAGTGCCATAATCTGTTTTTTCCCCTTACTGAGCAAACAGTGTTACCATAAAGACATACGAAAACAATCAAAGATGCATAGCCCTACATAGGTATATATACATATGTAGGATATATATATATATATATATATATATATATATATCCTACATATGTATATATACCTATATGCATCTTTGATTGTTTTCGTATGTCTTTATGGTAACACTGTTTGCTCTCCTGTTTACAGAGCAACACAACATCAAATCCACTAAAACAGACACGAAACTTAACATGGGCAACAGAGTTGTCGGACGGTAATCATATTATTAATCACAAGTTCAAAACCGATAATAATAATGATTCAAATAAAGTGACACGCAGCGCTTTATTTTGAATCACACTTTTTGTTCTTTCCGCAAACATATCCTTTGAATTAAATGCTTACAAGTTCGGAAATAGCTGACATTTGCATTGTCAGTAATAAATTTCTGACTCATTTATTCAAAGTATCTGCGGAACGCTTTGGGAATCTATGTTTTTCACATGAGTATCTTATGTCTGGTCGTCATGCACTAGTTACACCTAGTATACATATCTCCATACCTCTTCCATCCTCTGCCTAACTTAGATAAGGTCCATTTCTATGTCATAAATAAGAACCGGAAGGCTGCATTGATTAAACACTTTTCAGACATAGACTGTGCCTGCGAAAATCGGTTCACTGTTCTGTTTCGATTTTATCTTTAACCATTCCGCGTGATTTGACAGGGTGCTGCAGGATAACAGCACCTTGTTTTATCCACAATGATTTGGGAAAAATGTCTTATTTTTAATCCTTTTCCTCTGTGAACTGTTTTAGCGCCCAGTATGTAAAGTTTCCCCACACTACTCAGTAGTTTAAAAACAGAGTCTACATGTTTTAACTTTTAAATGATAGAGGCCTCTATTCAAGATCTTGCTTCCGAGCCTAAAAGTTGAAGTTACGCGCCACAATCCAGCAAACAATTGATCCTTTTAGCGTCTTTCTAAAATTGTCACGAGTTTGGAACCAATTCGTCAAATAATGCTACGTTTTCACCAACGATACCACGTGCTCAACCAACATAGGATTGAGCGCTACAATCCCAACTTCACTGTACAGCGACACACGTCCCGAACTGCAGGCGTGATAGTCTGGGGAGCCATCGCGTATGACAACCGGACTTCCCTCGTAGTGATCGGAGGGCCGTTGACTGCCCAGCGCTACGTGCAGAAGATCCTGCGGTCCCATGTGCTGCCATTTCCAACAAGACAAAGCCCGTCCGCACACGGATCGGGTTTCCCAGTACTGTCTATGTCATGCTTTGATGCTTCTGTGGCCCGCCAAATCTCCTGATCTCTCGTCCATCGAGCATGAGCGGAAAAAGATAGAACCCCAAGTTTTCCCATGTACCAGTGTTCCTGATTTAGAGCGTCAGTTGCAAGAAGTGTTGGCCAATCTGTCCCAGGATAATATACGGCGTCTCTTTGACTCCATGCCTGACCGTATCAATGTATATATCCGAGCGCCAGGCAGAGAGGAATGTGTACCGTATGTCCGCTGAGAGGAATGTGTACCGTATGTCCGCTGAGAGGAATGTGTACCGTATGTCCGCTGAGAGGAATGTGTACCGTATGTCCGCTGAGAGGAATGTGTACCGTATGTCCGCGGGAAATCGTCCTACTGCTGCGCTATTGTAATCACTTCTGTCTTTGGTATATACCATCTCACTACCAAAATCTCATTTCAATCCGACGCCTCCTTCTTGGTGCGCGGATTTTTATGACAATGAGTATATTTTGAGTATAAATGGTGCACAGTTCTTATTTATTAATTACAGAAATAATGCCTTAAATCCTTTATTTAATTAGGAAATACCATTCTTTTATCGTAGGGCCTTCAAAGAGTAGTACTCCATCAGGATAAAGCTACCAGTCATACATCCAAATCTACCACTTTATTTCTTGAAAAAAAAATTAAAAAAGAGGTATCAAGAGAGAATATTACGAAGCTCAAGGAGTCCCTAAAATTTTCGGTTTATACGAAACTTCGTATTAAGCGAGCATTGTGGGTTCGACTGCATTAACCTTTTAACCGGCTGGAAGGAATTAACCCGAGATTAGCAAAATGGGCTTAAATCAGCTTGAACGAATATATTCGTTTTTCAAGAAGCTGCCGAACGCAGATGGAACAAGTAAATCTGCGAATCAGAAAGTTTTGCTTTATCCTTAAATTTGTTACAAAGGATGTTCACACCTTGTAGAACGATTTTTAATGTTTAAAATAAAATTATTTCTTTTTTAAATGTTCTATCGGACAGTCCTTTCTCTGGACTTTATACCTGCATCTAGATTTCAGAGATAACAGGGCATTGCTTAAAAGTGGTATTTTGTTCCACTCCTCTTCCACTGCTTTCCAAAGTCCGAGCATTGTTTTAGGTCTGCTCTATTTTAGCAGTCCGAAAGTATAATAGTCCATTAGTAACACATCAGGGGATTTTGAAGAAATATGAGCAAAAGGTATAGACTTGATACCTCTTTTTTAATTTTTTTCAAGAAATAAAGAAATTTTTTTTCAATGCCCTGTTATCTCTGAAATCTAGATGCAGGTATAAAGTCCAGAGAAAGGACTGTCCGATAGAACATTTAAAAAAGAAATAATTTTATTTTAAACATTAAAAATCGTTCTACAAGGTGTGAACATCCTTTGTAACAAATTTAAGGATAAAGCAAAACTTTCTGATTCGCAGATTTACTTGTTCCATCTGCGTTCGGCAGCTTCTTGAAAAACGAATATATTCGTTCAAGCTGATTTAAGCCCATTTTGCTAATCTCGGGTTAATTCCTTCCAGCCGGTTAAAAGGTTAATGCAGTCGAACCCACAATGCTCGCTTAATACGAAATTTCGTATAAACCGAAAATTTTAGGGACTCCTTGAGCTTCGTAATATTCTCTCGTGTTATTTTAATCGCAAGTTACGAGGAATAATATTTGGACAAACAGCATATATCGACATTCGTCAGGATCATGAGGAAACATAGTAAGTGGCATTCCCTCACCGAGTTTTTACTCCTATCTCTCGCGCCAAGTTTTTCCCCTTCCTCTCTCAGTCTCACCGAGTTTTTACCACTTCCTCTTTCGTCAAGTTTTTCCCCTTCATCTCTCACTCTTACCGAGTTTTTACCCTTATCTCTCTCTCAAGTTTTCCCCCTTTCTCTCTCATTCTCACCGAGTTCTTACCCCTATCTCTTTCGCCAAGTTTTCCCCGATCCCCTCTCACTCTCACCGAGTCTTTACCCCTTCCTCTCTCACTGAGTTTTACCCCTTCTTCTCTCACTCTCACCGAGTTTTTTCACCTTACTCTCTTGCCGAGTTTCACCCCTTCCTCTCTCACCGAGTTTTTACCCCTATCTCTCTCACCAAGGTTTTCCCCTTCCTCTCTCATTCTCTCCGAGTTTTTACCCCTATCTCTTTCGCCAAGTTTTTACCCTTCCTCTCTCACTCTCACCGAGTTCTTCCCCTTCCTCTGTCACTCTCACCGAGTTTTTTCACCTTACTCTCTTGCCGAGTTTCACACTTTCCTCTCTCACCGAGTTTTACCCCTTCCTCTCTCACTCTCACCGAGTTTTACCCCTTCCTCTCTCAGAGGAAAACTAGGAATTACGTGCTGTTGACAATCCCTTACAAACAGGTCAGTCTGCGCGAAGACAAGAATGTTGCAATTGTTTCTTTACTATTTTCCACTACCCCATGCATTTGCCACACATACATACTCTGGGTAAATGCTGTTTGTAATCCCCTCTCCGAAAAAAATTGAAAAGGCGGTGGCATTTCAATTCCTTAATCTCTGTTTAGAAAACCTTAGAGTTTATTTTGCGTCTAGAAACATTTCATCCACCGCGTTAGAGGAATTTGGGAAACTTTTAAAACACACACATAGATAATCTCAAACCCAAAATAAGCGACAACTGGCTCATGTTTCGACTTAAAAACAGCAAATGAAGTATACATGGGGAAATTTCATATTCTGACAGTTATTTTAAATTTTACGTTAATTAAATACTTTTCTTATTGCAGATCGCACTAATATTTTTTTTTGCTAACTACAGTTTTCAATTATTATTATTTTTACGCATTACTTACATTTGATTAAATGAAAAAGTGTCTATGATTGACTAGCTTTTACCTGATATGATGTAACATGCCAAAATAGCCCTATTTTAATCTGTCAAGTTATAACGAAGTTCACATTTACCGAACGCTTTTAACTCTCACTTCAACTAGTTATATACAGGTTCGATTGCAGTTTCATTCCGTCCTGATATCGGTTTGCCCCTTTTTGCTTTACCTCTCCGCTTTTCAAGGGAGATTTGGCTCAGCATAATAGTTTTTTGCAGAGTTCTCGCTTCTCCTAACAATTCTTTTTGTTTTGAGGGATAAAAGCCGCCGTGGGCAAAGTCAACAGCTGTAAGCAGTCGCCTGCACCTGATTTTGGATCACGGACTCCAGTGAAGGGGGAGAGCCAGGGCCGTATCACAAATATACAGCCTATGCACTATCGGGAATTGAACACTGTTCAATCTCAGGCGACTACGTCAAAACAAAGAATATGACTACTTCTTCACCGGAGAGACTTCTCGTCACATATCCGATAAGTGTAGGACTAACAGCTAAAGTCTAAACTGAGCACCTTGCTTGATATGCACTAAGGCAGACCTATTCGTTCTTCTAACAGTCCAAGGAATTTGGAGGATTTTTCTTACGCACTAGTCCTTAAAAGTATCTATTTTTTATCCTCTCAGCTTTTCAAATAGTCCAACTTTCGTAGCTGCACGTGACCACCGGGTAGGCCATTGCAAATACATCAAAAACTTTCAACTCATCAAGAGATACCTACTCTTCAACACATTTTTCAGTTTCTTGAAAGCTGGCCTTCTAAGAGAGAGAGAGAGGCAGTGAGGTAACAGCAATAAATTAATTTGAAACGATTCAATATGTGATTCGATGTTTTTGACTTTATACCTACTCTAAATGAATTATTCCTTTCTTGCTACTAAACTTTCAATTTCAAACATTTTTGGAAAAAAATATTATTAGCTCCCGTTTCGTTTTATTTAATGAAGCAATTGAGAATTTAGCGTCTCTGTATGTACAGATGTGACACTGAGTCTATAACCAACGTAAAAGAAAAATTCCCTGCAGTCCCATAGAAATTTCCCGGTATTTCCAATCAAAATGTTTTCAGAAAATGCTTGCCAAAATTCTTAAAGAAGCATATAAAACACGTCAGCTAGAAATTTTGCCTGTGTTTCAATATTTTTTCTTAGCTGAGACGGATATGAACTTAATAGTGTTTTATGCAATTGATAATTATATTTTCATAACATCATTAATATGTTATATCCGATCAACAACTTTTATTCAAAATTATATTTTAAGGTCTACTACAGTTTATCTGAGCTTTTCGTTTGGCTTCATGGGCTTCATCAGGACAAATTTGCTCTAATGAAATCAAGCCAAATGCTCAGCGAAAAAATAATAGATCTTTAAATAAAATATAGTTGTGAATTGTACGTTACTAATTTGACAGTATTACAAGGATTACACACAATTTTTTTAATCATTAAAGTGCATTTTTGTTAAAAATAACTATGAATTAATAATATTGCTCCTTAACAGTATATTGCATATTATTATGTAATAATGTAGTCTATTCCACACCTCAGCTTTCTTATATTTAGGTAATATAAATGAGTCAAAATTTAGAAGTTAACATTTCCAGAAAACCTACCTGCCTCCTAATGAAAGAGCTTAAAAACGTTTTATTGCAATGTAGTTTCCTAGGTTGCCTGATAACTGGTAAAGTCACTTCAATAAAATTTTGCCATTGCTAGAACTCAGATCAAATGTGCAATTCATTTAACGGAAGGTTCTACAGGAATGTTTTAAAAACCTAAAGACGCGTTAACGAGGTTTTAATGTATTGTGAGAAAAGCTTAATATTCACAAAGGATCTCTGGAGGACGCGAGAAAAGCAGAAAGTGAGAAAACATGCTTTAAAATTGCCTTTTTAAAAGTTAAATATGATATAATAATGTTAAAGATGTGAGTTTTAAAATTTCGTAAGAAAAGAATATGTTTACTTTCATTGAGAGAATCCGAAAGCAAAGAGTTGCAAATTAGAAGCGCTTTGAGGTAAATAAAAGGAAAAATAGTCTGTGAGTAAAAAGCTTTATTCATTTCATATAAAATAAATGTAAAGGTACAGAAAATAGAGCAATTAGGCAAACTAGATTTCCCTTGATACAAGAGTAATTATTTAATAAAAGTATGTGAATCCATGAATAATAAGCTGAATAATAACCATTTCTTGCTACTAAATAACGCACATATCCCCATAGTGATTTATAATTAACTGTGTAATATATCTTTAACGAGCGTCCAGCTATTTCGCAGCGTCTAACTTATCTGAATCTCAAGAGAAAAATCGCATACCCTTAAGAGTGAACAGTGTTGACATACGCCACCACATTTTCGCTTGTGTCTGCCAGTTGCACTGAAATTAAGCAGCGCCAGATCTCCAGAGAAAGAAGTCAACACCTTGCCCATTTTCAGGACCCCATTAGTTTTCCATGACTTGACAGATATGATTGATTGCTTCAACGCTTTGTAAGAAGTTCCATATGCAGTTCCCTCCGCCTTCTCATTCTTCGTTAGCTGTTGAAAGAAAATTTCTTTTTTAAAACCTTCTGTGAATCATTTTCTTGTAGAAATAATAGCATGGAACAAAGTTGTTCAGTTAGTTTTGCATTAGCAAACAACATGAATCTCAGTCCCTATCTAAGCAAGATCCTGTTTACGAATACATTCCAAAATAATTCGGAGGTCAAACTGCACTGTCAACACACAAATATTTGACCAACGTTTTGCTAACCTTTTTGTTCTAACGCAGTCATTCGTTAGCTGAAAATATGTTTGGTTGAAATCACAAGTCCGCGATATTTCGGGACAGCTAATTTACTAACTTACAATATATACACTGAAGAGCAATTGAATTAGAGACAGCTGGCGTTATGCAAATGTGGCGCTGTGGGCGGCCCTGTAAATGGAAACGACATGACGTATGCAGCGATCCGACAATATAAGGAGTGATGCGACGGGAATCAGTAAGAGTCGGACGCAGCATCGGTAAGACGAAGGATCTGAGCGAATTTGATTGTGGGCAAATTGTCACCGGATTCGATGCACCGTGAGTACATCGAATCCGGTGACACCATCCCTGCAAGGGACAACTGCCGTGGACAACAGTGTGTGGATGCGCGGGGTCATCATCGGCTAGCTCGCATTGTAACAGCGGATAGACGGGCCACAGTGCAAGAAATCACTCGGCAATTTGACGCTGGTGCACAAAAACGTGTAAGCAACCACACCATCCAGAACCATCTCTTCGCTATGGGGTACAGAAGCCATCGTCCCACGAGGGTACCGCTGCTGACCGCACATCACAGGGTGCAAAGATTAGTATGGGCGCGGGAACATCGCCACTGGACCCTAGACATGTGGGAAAATGTTGCCTGGACTGATGAGTCGAGATTCACGTTGGTACATGCGGATGGCAGGATACGAGTGCGGCGCAAAACACATGAAGTGATGGATCCTTCTTGCCAGCAGAGTACTCTTCAAGCTGGTGGGGTTGGCATTCTCGTCTGGGGACTGTTTACGTGGACTGCAATGGGACCCCTGGTACGTGTGACATCGTCCCTCACAGGTCAACGTTACCGGGATATCCTGGACGATCATTTGCACCCGTTTGTGCGTCTTCAACATCCCACTGGGGACCACATCCTGAAACAAGACAATGCACCGTGCCATCGCTCCCGAATTGTATCCGAATGGTTGGATGAAAACTCCACCGACGTGACCTCGCTTTCTTGGCCAGCTAGGTCTCCTGACCTCAATCTCATCTAGCACATCTGGGATGCCATCGAGAGAGATGACCCCCCTCCATCAAATCTTCGTGAACTGTAGGAGCTTGTTCAGGGGTCGTGGATCCGTATATCTTCCCAACGCTTCCGGTGTCTTGTTGAGTCCATGACGAGACGAATCGCCGCCGTCATCAGGACGAAAGGTGGTGCTACACGTTACTAGACTGGTATCTCTAATTCAATTGCTCTTCAGTGTAAAATAATCAGGTTTAGAGGACTGTAGAAAAATATGGGTTTAAGGTTTAACTTCGACATCAACGTAAGTGACAGTTGTTTTAAACTTAATTTGATGAACCCATATCATTCTAATTCGTTCGTTGCTTGTTAGAAGTAGCTGTAACCTTAATTAAACATTGATAAATCTCTAATGAGACACTTTCAAACACACGGTCCAGGGTAAGTGTTGAGACAGTACTTACAAATCCAAAGTCCACTTTATTATACATATAATATATATCTCCCCCGTACATAAAGAATTCGTAATATCAACACGTCGTTTGAAACAGCAAGGTGATAAACATTTCAAGCTATTATATCCTAACAACATATGTTTGACAATTATCGCTCGCCGTAATGAAATATATTCCACATAAAACTATATTACATTCAAATTAGTATTACTATACTATGGATCCGAATTTCTTGACGTAGAATAGAAATCAAATTTTCCAAGCTTCGCACATCAACCAGATGGCTTTTTCAAGGAAGGTAGGCAGCAAACTGCAGTGCTCGTCGCTTTCTCATTGTACGTTTACTGTTGAAAGAAAATTTCTTTCTCAAAACCTACTGTGTCTCATTTTCTTGTATTAAAGCAAAAATATTAGCAGGAAACAATGTTCAGTTAGCTGCTGAACAACATTGTCAGTTTCAGCAGTGTGTTTTGAAAAAGTTATCTGGTTGATGTGCGAAAGCTTGGAAACTTTGATTTCTATTCTACGCCAAGAAATTCAGATCATTAGTATAATTATACTATTTTGAGTATAACTGGTGTACAGTTCCTATTTATTAACTATCTTTACATTATATATATTATCCCTTGCATAACATATCTTTCAGAACATAAGCTGTCAGCCTCTGAACATAGCACATTCTGATTCTCCGAACATAGTTCTCACAAAACTCATATCAAACTTCACTTTCTTTACCTTTTGTTCCACTGTCAGGCTGCGAACTTTGAAAAGCTCGTTTGGAGAAAAAACGTGAGTTAAGTCAAAAAGAATTTACCGAGGAGAAACCAAATCTATATGAGAACACAGGAACTCAAAAGGAAGGTTAAATTAGAGGTATACGTATAAGGAAGGTTAAATTGCCGCCCCGGTGGCGCAGTGGTCTAAGCGATGGCCTCTGTTCATTCGTCCGAAAGGGGTCCGGGTTCGAATCCCGGTTAGGCATGGATGTTGTGTTTGTCTTACGGCACTGGCTCTTTCCCTTCCCTGGAACCGGTGACCCTAAATTCGGGACAGGCGACTGCTTATAGCCCATTGAGTTGCTCACTGTGGCCGTTAAACCTCCAATCAAAAAAGAAAAAAGAAAAAATAGAATTTAAATTAGAAGTATATGTATAACGAAGGATAAATTAGACGTATACGTATAAGGAAGGTTAAATTAGAGGTATACGTATAACTCAAAGGACGGTTTAATTAGAGGTATGCGTCACAACTGGAACAGAGACAAATACATTCGTGGCACTGCATAAGGCTATGGAAGACAATTTTTATTTAAATTATAGATATTTTCCCAGTGACTTCCTAGTAGACAAGTAGTCTGAGCTTCTAACCACTCTTCCGAGATGGGGGCGGGTTTGAGTCCCGGATAAAGTATAGCCTTACCCGATGACTTTGTCCGTTCCCTGAAACCATCGGCCTTAAATTAGGGACAGGAGACTGTTTATAGCCCTTAGCCTTCTTCACGATGGTCTTTACATATCGAAGTAAAAGTAAAACATTACCAGGTTTTAAAAATATTGGAATATTTACAACTTCGGAAATATTTCGATATCCCTAAACTGCTTCGCTGCCCTGGTACCCTCATGGTCTTAGGCGCTGGATTCTGGCCATTCGTCCGAGACTGATTCTGGGTCAAGTCTCGGAGAAGCATGAGTTGGGCGTTCATCTTACGGCGCAGCGCTGGAACCAGATGCCATAATTTAGGGATGGCCAACTTTTTATATAGTGTCTTATGTTTATCGAACCTAAAAGAACCAGAACATGAAGGATAAACACATCTTGTCATATCTAGGGATTTGAACCCAGATCCAGGAGTAAAAGAAGACAGAGTTACTCAGCAAAGAAGTGTTACTCAGCGGTGGAGTGGTCACTGTAGACCACTCCACCGCTGAGTAACACTATTTTTTTTAATTTTAGCATATATACATATGGGAGTAAATACAAAGACAATACAAAGAATTTCTTTGGAGTTAAAAAGACATTAAGGCACATGCAATTTGATAAAGATATTTAGGAAGAAGAAACAAAGATACAATGGGGAATCGCACAACGCATCAGAGATTTTTAATGACTTAAAGAAGGATTTCACGGTCCTTTTCGGTTGGTTGAAGAACAAATGCTCCACCGTGCGTTATTTTAGTTAGGGAATTTGACGACCACCATAATCAACTCCAAGGACTATAACCAATCCGTTCCTTCCAAATTTAGGCCCACTGGTTCCAAGGTTTTCGAGGCAGTCTGCGAACCGTGAATTCGGAGGCCGTGCGTCAGGCCGTAGAGGTAAATCCTACAACCAACTCTCGGAGATTATCCGGCAAGCTGGGAATACCAGACTACCGTGGTTCGTCACCTTCAGGACGTCGTCAAGGTCTACAGGAGTTTCCGTATTGTCCCTC
Source organism: Macrothele yani (assembly GCA_039090855.1). NCBI lineage: Eukaryota > Metazoa > Arthropoda > Arachnida > Araneae > Macrothelidae > Macrothele > Macrothele yani. Next base: position 158,581,751 of record CM077024.1, on the reverse strand, counting down.
ACGAACTGACGCCAGCTGAAGCAAACCGCCGAGCAGATGTGTGCACGAAACTCCTAGAAAACCCGCGCGATGTACGTTTCATCAAGAGATGTGTTACGCGCGATGAAAAGTGGGTCTATTTCCGTAATCGTAACACGCAACGGTAACCTCTACTCTCAACAGCTGGAGCGGATGTATGCCGTTTTGGAGGAGAAGTACCCGGCACTAGTGAACAGAAAGCGCGCTATCCTACAGCAGGACAACACTCGGCCTGGTACAACGCGAACGACTCGGGCAAAACTCCAGGAACTTGAGGGCACCGAATTGATGCCACACCAAGCATATACTGCGGAGGGATACTGTTCGTTCCTGTCCATGGCCCCCTTCCTTCGAGGGGGCCGCACTTCAACAACCAGGAGGTGGTGGCAGCTGGGGTGAAGGAGTTTTTTGCCTCGAAGGACAAGAACTGGTACCGTCGCGGAATCGAAGAACTGGCAGACAGACGGCTAAAGACGGTGCAACACGATGGGCTATACTTTGAATGCTAGTCAGCTTTCGTCGTAAAGGTACGTATGAAGACATAAAGTGATCCAAATATTGCAAAACGTTCGACTCAGCATCTGTTGTAATAATAATGGGGATGATTATTATTCATGCATTCTTAAAGATCTGCGGAGGGGAATTTATCCATTGCTTCCAGTGTGACCGAGCAGTACGAAGCGTTGGCTTCAAATAATTCTTTCGAAATGGAACCCCACGAACCGCGGCCAAGGCATTAATGGTGTATTTTTCCTACGACACTGGTTTTTTTTTTTTTTTTTTTTTGATTGGAGGTTTAACGACCACCATGAGCAACTCAATGGGCTATAAGCAGTCGCCCGTCCCTAATTTAGGGTCACTGGCTCCAGGGAAGGGAGAGAGCCAGTGCCGTAAGACAAACACAACATCCATGCCTGACCGGGATTCGAACCCGGACCCCTTACGGACGAATGATTAGAGGCCAGCGCCTTAGACCACTGCGCCACCGGGGCGGCCGACACTGGTTCGATACCAACCCTAGAATTAGTGGCCCTGAAATTAGGGATGGTTTTCTTCTTATAACGCTAAGAGTTTCGGATGGTGGTCTGTTTATAACGCTAAGAGTTATGGTGTCCAGCTCGAAACAAAAATAAAACATTCTCCATTTGTGGCGTAGCATGGCATTTGTATGTTCAGAAGCCTAATAATCTGATTAGAAGATTTATAATCCAATTCTATTACAGGAATTGTGAACGAAACCATTCACGTATTTCTTTCCTCGTGATGGCTTTTTTACTGCCGCCCAAATGTACAACTGGAGTATATGACATATAAATACAGTTATATTTAGAATATCTCTGCATCTAAGAGCCCGATTTTAGTGTTTTATTTTTTCCTTCGACAAATGTCTAACACCAGAAATGCATTACATTTCTACCACCACTTGGCCCACAGAGTTACAGTACATTTCTACCACCACCTGGCCCACAGAGTTACACTACATTTCTACCACCACCTGGTCTACAGAGTTAAATAGAATTAGGTTACGTACACGTGCCCGAAACCTGAGAATTAAATCGTTTTTGGGCGAGAAAACTCGGCCCTGTTGTTCTGATGTTCCAGCATGGTGCCGCTGAACCAAATAGGACGCTGCATTTAGAAGTAACTGAAGCCTATTAAATATAAATCTGAACAAATTCTCGGATTGCTCCAATCTAGACGTCGAGTAACTTTTCTCTTTGTAGCGGTATCCACTTCACTCTTAAAAAGGATCCTGTTCAGATGTCAGAAGTCCCCTCAAATATAAACATCGCAGAAGACTGTGAATAACAAGATCTTATGACATGGAAATTAATTTCTACTGAACAGAGATTCTTAAATTAACTTTCATCTGTGTCACCAGCTCTTCTGCTACTCGTGAGGACTGCACAATATTTTTATCAAGTAAGTTTCTGATCAGTCCATCTTGTTCACGGTCAGCCACATTTTCCTCTTCCTCCGATTTCGCCATTGTCGTCCTGGATTGGGACCATTCATCAGAGACGGCTCCGGGTTCAAATCCCGTGAGGCATGGATGTTATATTTGTCTAGCGGCACTGGCTCTCTCCCTTTAGCCCGTCCCTAATTTAGGGATTGGTGACTGCTTATAGCCCATTCAGTTGCTCACGGGGGTCGTTAAAATTCGCCTTCTTTGGTTGTTTTCAGCAGAAAATCCTTTCTTATGGCTATGTGTCCAACGTTAACAAGTTTTCCATTTTGTTGACAGTGTGTCACGTTTGCTTCCTTTTCTTTCGCATGATTGTGTTCAGATAGAAATCATCGCTACTAGCTGTATCTATAGTTAACAAGTTTTTCATTTATTGACGGTCTGCCACATTTTCTTTTTTGATCAATTCGCCCTTTCTTGATTATTTTCAGCAGGAAGTCCTCCCTCCTGCCTAAGTATACGAAGTTACCGTTTTGTTGAAAGGGTCTCACGTTTTTCTATTCTCCCTGTTTCCCCTACGTTATTGTCTAGAGAAGGAAATAATGCCTCCTAACTATGTGTCTGAAATAAACACGTTTCTGTCAGTCGAATGTTTGTATACGAATCATGGACCAAAGTAGGCTTAGCATTCATTGTCTCTTCGATATAAACTGGAAATTCAAAGCATTCTTCTGCAAGATTAAAATTTTAATGAAACAGTTTTCTTTTACCAGTATCTTTCAGATTCCTGTTATCATACCTACAAATTGCTACTGTACAGATTATTGAGTGCAGACTCTTCAGTTTAGTCCTTGTGGGCATGACTTCATTTCTACATATGTTATCGCATCAGCATACAATCTTCTTGCTGTAGTATGCCTTTTCTTAATGTCTTTTATGCAGCACCCGTTGTCGTTCATTTTTGATCCTCAGTAAATTCTTGTGCTTCTTCAATTTCTTATAATTTATTCTAAGTTACTAAACACAGCATAACTATACTAGGAATCCGAATTTCTTGACAAAGAGCAGAAATCAAAGATTCCAAGCTTTGGCACTTCAACCAGACGGTTTTTTCAAGAAAGGTGGGAAGCTAGCTGCAAACTGGATAATACAAAACTTCAACCATTTGAACGCGGTGACTTGACTAGACAATAAATAAATAGGCGCAAATGTGATCATTCATTCAAAGAAACGGGGTCACGTTGGTTTTGCACTCGGTACCGTGATAGAAAACGCATCATTATTTAAAGCATTAATTCCAAATGACAGGCAACTCTAGAGAGACGCTATCATTGCAAGCCTCGCTGAAGATTTCCAAGGTTTCGCGAATGGAGTAGATTTGGGTGTGGAGTATGAAGCTAATTTCTTTATATCCATACAGGATCAGCGGACTTGAACTTGACTTCTGTTGATAGGGCAGTGGTTATTTTTCCGTTTTTTGTATCCCTTTTATGTTCGTTGATTCTAATTCCAAATGAAGGTTTGGTCATTCCAATTTTCTACTACAGTACCGTGTGCCCAACCAACGTCACCTCGTTTCTTCAAATGAATGATCACATTTCCGTCAATTCATTTATTGTCTAGTCGAGTCACCGCGTTCAAATTGTTGAAGACTTCTATTATCCCGTTTGCAGTTAGTTGAACACCTTCCTTGATAAAGCAATCTGGTTGATGTGCGAAAGCTTGGAAACTTTGATGAAATTAGGATTCCTCTTATAGTTAACTATTTTTAGTATTGTCGGTGTATAGTTCCGTATTATTAATTTTCTAGTTTTATATGAATCTACTCTTTTGCTCATTGTTGCAATTTCTGTTGAGTTTTGTTCAAGAAGATTTATACTTTTGTTGCGTTTGAATTTCCTTCCATTCTCCTGTGGCCACTACAACCTTATCGTTCTCTGACCCAAGTCTACTACAACCTTATCGTTCTCTGACGGAAGTCTACTACAATCTTATCGTTCTCTGACGCAACAACAAATAAGTTTGGTGATGCAAATTTGATTTCTATTCCAGGCGATTTCTGTGCGTAAAGCAGTGAATCACTGTATCTTTGGTGAGCATCGAAAATAATTTCTTGGTCGTTTTCTGCAATGCTGACGTTTGAGCAGTTTCACTTTTTTTAAAACGCGAATGATTTTTAGATTAATAATTTAGAATCCTCATTTTTTTTTGCATTAGTTCTCCATGAAAAAAAGAAAATCTGTGATACACGCTTCGATGCTATTAAGCTGTATAACCACAATGGACTTAATTTATCAGATTCCATCTCAGTAAGCTTTCTACAGAAGGTGCCGCAGCACTATAAATTCTTATATATATACATAAATCCAGCTGTTCTTTCCATCTAACATAACCACAGAAATTTGGAAATTGTATCATCCTGGAACGGGAACCAAATCCGCATCTCACGCTTGGCGCTCGAGTATGCTACCCATGACAATGAAATCCAAACAACTAAGGTATTTAATCTTAAACGTCAGACTTTAATTTCACTGCACCAGTAGAAACAAACGAGTCTCATCGTAGTGCTAAGTTAGATCACCAGCAAATGAGTAAATATCAAGTTGGAAACACATGGAATAATTCATATAGACATAATATTTGCATCAAAGAGAAGTCATTGCTCTTTCCCCGTTTATAAGTGAGTCACGGAACAATTCTCATCGGCCGCCACCGGGAAACGAACCGAGGTATTCCAGTTACACGCCGGACATGCTACCACTGCACACAGCGGCCTCGAATTCTCCAGACTCACATACGACTAACTGCCAAACCACATGGCACGTTGCTTCTTGGAGCCCCGCACAATGCTGGGGATTCACGAAAAATGGTAAGCAGCAAATGAACAAATAACTAGGAGGCGAATGAATTATTAATACACACAGTGACAGCATGTGCGGCGCGTAACTGGAAGATCTGGGTTCGTTTCCAGTGGCAGCCGATGAGAATTTTTTCCGTGACTCACTTATAAACGGGGAAAGAGCGATGACTTCTGTTTGATGTTCCTAATCCACGCCATTGTGTAAATTAATTATATAATTGTTATTATAGTTAATAGTTAATATAGTTAACTATTAACTATAACAATTATTTTAACTATAGTTAATATAGCCGTTGGGATTCATTGTCCTGGGTGATGTAAAGTTTATCATAGTCGAGCGCAAATCGGGAGATGCTGATTCGATTTCCGTTACAGGGTGATACAATTTCCAAATTTCTGTGGTATGTTACATGGAAAGAACAACTTGACTTATGTCTACATTAATTATTCCATTTGTTTTCGACTTGATACAATGAATTCTGTTAGACTAGACTGTATTTCAGACTGAGATTTCGTAGCAGCAGTTTACAAAAAACAAATTGTCTTATGGGATGATATTAAAGAAGATTATTATTGCTAACTAAACTACTGTAATAGGACTTTTGTAACAGAAATGGTGTGTCGGAGACATAGGGTATCACAAGAAAAGTTTTGCCTTTGGTGACCTGGCCAGCACAGCTGACTATCATTATGCTGAAAATATTTGGATCCGTCAATCAATGAATGTGCTTAGTGTTTGCATCGTGGGGATTTCATAATACCCTATACAAGAGAAGGAAAGCAACACGCCCTAGAGTGGCAGAAGTGCGCCATCTATTTTGAAAAAGCAAAAGGTGTCTTCCGTCATTTGCTAGAATCCTTCTTATACAGACGAATTTTGTGTTGTGCCAATGAAATATCAGGAAATATTCACATATAATTTTCATATAACATACCTTGTGTTACCGATTTCCTTATATTCCTCAGATCTTCAATTTGCATAAGCTGTACTGAAGAAATTAGTATGATAAAAGAAATTCTTTGTTCGCATATTTTACACCGCCGCATTTTATCCCAGAGAAAGAATATTAAGCCGGAATCATCCGTTTTGCGGTAAATATTGATTCACTGAAAAGAAGAAGCAAAATTATAATTTCGAATAACTTTTCGTAAAGCAGTTCAGTTTTCTTAGGTTTTCCACAAGTTTATTTTACTTTCTCGCATGTACAAAAATAAAACAAATTCTAAATTTCTGATATTTCTACACGGGTTTTGTAGAGATAGCTTAAAACGAAACAAATACACTGTAGAAAATCTCAGTACTGAAATTCACTTCATTCATGAAACAGAAACTGAACTTATTTTCATATTCAGTGAGAAACTACACGAGAAAGACTGAAAAAAAAATAGTTATTGCAGTTTCTCAAAATTCGAGGGAAAAGTATTATTATCGTCGACAGCCGCCGGTCATCACTTCCTTAGGCAAACAGAAATATCGATTTTTCATCTAGACTCTTTACACAAAGTAATCCATTCGCATTATTCTGAAAAGACTGTTTACTTACGAGTTTTGCAGAGTGAATTTCCCGTGAACGAAAACAAATGACATTATTATTCGAAAGGAGGGGAGACAGGGAATTACCCTCCGAAACCACGCTGCTTTCTTGAATTATTTCTTCCAATCATGTCACGCGAAGATATTACCCTACAAAAGACACCTTTAAAGTCAATTTTCCGACACCGTATTTTATTTTAGAATGCGGAGACTTAGAAAAGATACTGATGAGAAAATGGGAGTTAAAATTAAAGAAAGAGAAAAAAATTGACTTATGTTTTACTGCAAACAGTCGTCACAGAATCATTGAAACCCATGATTTAAAACCAGATTTAGCCCACTGATCATTGCCGCATATAATTACGCAACACAATAAATTCATGTTTTATTCACACCTCTTTAATAACTCTACCTGCTGCTTCGTATTAGGCAATTAGAATTTGGAGGTTTCTTTTTTCCATTCGTTAAAGCAAGAAACATGACACCGAATTTTCGGGTGCAATTAGCACGCCTTTTGAATCCATTCTGACGCGAATTAAATTGATCGAAGCTATTCAAAGTCAATGGAACCGGTACTGGAAACAGTAGTACCTAACCGAAGAAAGAAGTTTTTCAATCGGGTTTTTGATTCCGCAGATAATGCTGTAAACGGAATCGTGAACTTACACCATCTGGTTGCCGACTTGTGCGTTAAGGAAAATTTGAAATTATATGAGCATCATTTCGCAGCGGAAACGCTCTCCAACAAAGAAATAATTTTTCAAATCGGACTCTTAGGAGCAGAGATATCCACAAATGTAAGATACCCGCAGGCATCTACGCACAGTGGCGGGAAAAATATGCATTTTTTTAGGAAGAAAGAATTTTCAAAAGGCTTTTCTGTGAGCGGTATCGGTCCAAGAAATAATTTTTTCAGTCGAGGCTTCAGATGCTCAGATTTTGCTGCAAATACATCAGAAACAGAAATTAAGACTTAGGAGCGGTGGACAAACCATTCTTTACCAAATATTAGAAATTATATGATAAACATTTCCCATCAAGAGCTGTATGGAGATTGGTTTCTCTATCCAACAAAGAAAGAAATTTACAAATAAGACTCTTACAAGTACAGGTATTGACAAAAGTATACATCTGCGCCTCATGTAGAAGAAACAATGCATTATTTTAAGAAATAAACATTCCAAAAAGGTTTATCGACGTGAATAGTATCGGTCCACAAGCGAGTTTTTTTCAATCAAGATTTTAGAAGCTCAGATTTTGGTACAAATACATCAGAAGCGGGAATTAAGGCTTACACCTCCTGATGGCCAATCCATTTTTTCATCAAAAATTACAAATTATATACAAAAGATTTCCCATCAGGAGCTGTATCCGGCGCAGAAAGAATTTTTCAAATCGGAGTTTTAGAAGCAGACATATCGGGGGAAACACCATTCACCCTTGTGCCCCAAGCGGAAAGTCTATGAACTACTTGAAAATTTTGAAATTATATGAAAAACATGTCGCACCGCAAACTCTATCCAATAAAGAAAGAATTTTTCAAAACGGACGAAGTAGAGATTTTGACGAAAATAAGATATGCATCTACGATCCTTGGCGGAGAAAGCATGCAGTATTTTATGTAGAAAATATTCCCAAAAGGTTTATCGACGTGAGTGGCATTGGTCCACGAACGAATCTTTTCAACCGAGATTTTAGAAGCGCATAGTTCGTGGGAAATGCATCAGAAGCAGAAATTAACACTTGGTGGCCAAGGCATTCTTTACTAAAAATTAGAAATATATGCAAAAGATTTCCCATGTGGAATTGTATCCGATGAAGAAAGAAATTTTCAAATCGGAGTTTTAGAAGAAGAGATATCGGAGGAAACACAATTTAATTTTACGCCCCCTACCGGAAAATTTATGCGTAACTGGAAAAATTGACAATATAACTAAAATAGTCTTCGACATAAATGGAATCGGAAGGTAAAGGAATTTTTTCAATCGGATGTTTAGAAGAAAATATATTTTAAATTCGATATGATTTGCATTTATGCCCTCTATCGGCGAAATTGTACACCGTAAAAAGAAACAAAATGAAGAATCATCATCCGCATATTTTAGGCTTCCCAATGCAAAAGGAATTTTTCGTATCGGACTAACAGTTGCGGGGATATGGTGATCACAGGCGGACGGACGGGCGGGTGAACTGATAGACAAACCGATAACATAAGCATGATCTTTTTTAAAAAGATGTGCTAAAAATCTAGTGGGATCGTGCCTAAAGCTTGCAATTTAAAGAAGAGGTAGTATGTAAAATGTGATAGGAATGTTTCTATAATATATTTAACTAAAATTCTTACGGTAAATAATGCTACTTAATTGCAACTTATTGACAATGTGAAAGCGTGAGACTTAAATTACCTTCCTTTGTAGAATTCCTTCCTCGATAACTGTTCTGTTATAACTGTTAACATTAGAGAACCTTCCCAACACTGAATTGAAAAAGCTAGTCATGCGAAGAAGCATGATGTGATTCTGAAAGCCGACGGGTGTTTCTGAGCTTTGGATTCGTGTGACAACTGAATGTAAAGATTTCCAAGTAGAAATGTAAATCAGTGACTCTGGTTTTGTAAATCCTCTTTTCCACAGAAGGGACTTCGTAATTAGCGTATTCACAATCAGGTGTCAAAAATGAAAGAAGACCCACCGTCTTGAAGATGAGGTTTAGTACTCCGAAAGTAAACAATGCCATATAAAGTGTTCGCTTCATTATGAAATGTATTGATGGCTTTGCATTTAAATTCGGATCTTTGGAAATAGTTTTAAATATCCTAAACCTGTGTCAGGTGTTACAAAGATATTGCACTTGTCATACTAAACTAAATGTGCTTAATTTATCACCCTGTAAGGCAAGAAACCTTGCACACGTGAGGTACAGCGTTATGAGCCAGAGTTTGAAATGGGTCAAAAAGTTTGGACCCGAACCAGCCATCACATAATTGGACCCGACCCGGACGGGCCATCATATAATCTGACCCGACCCGGATGGGCCATCACATAATCGGACCCGACCCGGATGGGCCATCACATAATCGGACCCGACCCGGACCTGACCCGGACAAATTTGCTCTAAGCTATAAATTCGAATATATCATCGTCATCACTGTCAATTATTATCAATCCCTTTCTAGATGAAGGTGTCCCCAAGTTTCTTCCCCAACGGACGGACTTGTGCCAGGTTCCTCCATTCACCTATCTCCCACGCGGTCTTCTTCTAGGTCTCTTCCTGGCCCTTGGAATCCAGTCTAAAATTTCGGTTGTTCATCTGTAGTCCGTTCTCTTGGTAATATATCCAGCCCATTGCCATTTCAGAGATTTTACCCTGATCATGATGTTTTCCATCCTTGTAATTTTCCTAATACACGAGTTCCTCTTTTTTCTTTCTTCGTTACACAAAACATGCACCTCTCCAGGATTCTTTCAGTTGATTGCAGTCTTTGTACATACGAGTACGTTTTTTTTTTGTTAAGGTCCACGTCTCTGCTCCGTACGTAAGCACTGGAAGGATACATTGATTAAACACTTTTCTTTTAAGACATAACGACATATTGCTCTTAAACATTGTCCTGTTTCTTCCAAAAGATCTCCATCCCAGTTTTATACCCTAATTAGTTTCTTCATCAATGTGACCCTCGATTAAAATCTGCTGTCCATGGCAAATGTAGGAATTGGTTATCTCCAGCTATTCCTCATTAATCAATAAATCTTCATTTTTTGTAAAAGCATTGTACATCAGTTCTGTCTTCTGATGTTTGATTTTTTTAGATTGAAGGTTTAACGTCCACCATGAGCAATTCAATGGGCTATAAGCAGTCGCCCATCCGTAATTTAGGGCCACTGGTTCCAGGGAAGGGAGCCAGTGCCGTAAGACAAACACAACATCCATGTATCACCGGGATTCGAACCCGGAACAATTTCGCACAAATGATCAGAAGCCATCGCTTAGACCACTGCGCCACCGGGGCAGCATGGTTCATTTTTAATCCCATTTCTGTGCCCTTCTCATCAAATTCCTGGATCATGCTCTGAAGTACTATGTCAAATACCTCTGAAGGGTTCTTTGGAATATTCTTTTTCTGTTTAAATGTAAAACGGAAATTGAACCGGGCTGAAATTGGATCAGGACGACCTGTTTGATCCGCTGACGCGTGACCCGTTTCCATCTCTGATATGAGCACGATATATTACCGAGGCAGAATGAAATTATGTAGTTATTTAAGGAAGCAGTCGTTTATCCTCTTGTAAAAGTGCTACTTACAAAAATGCCCAGAATGAGGCGCTGGTGTCTGATAATTCTTCCCCGGTGAGCCCGGGTTCAAATCCTTAATCAAGCGCAGGTGGTTTGTGCGCCTTTCTTTGGCTTCTACCTCTTTCCTAAAGCTAGTTGCCATAAATGAATAAAGGCGATTTCTCGTAATTCTAAGCGTTGCTCATTGTACTTATTAAACCTTGAAACGAAAAAGTGAGCGATGCCTGGTGCTGAAATGAAAAGAGATTTCATGTTATTCTGTTTCAAACCTAAACAAGTTTTTTTTTTTTTTGATTCGAGGTTTAACGACCACCGTGAGCAACTCAATGGGCTATAAGCAGTCGCCCGTCCCTAATTTAGGGTCACGGGTTCCAGGGAAGGGAGAGAGCCAGTGCCGTAAGACAAACACAACATCCATGCCTCACCGGGATTCGAACCCGGACCCCTTTCGGACGAATGATCAGAGGCCATCGCTGAGACCACTGCGCCACCAGGGCGGCCATAAATAAGTGTAATGTGCAGCATCTTGCACCACATCAACACACACAAAATGTCAGAAGAATACTCAATGTACAAACTTGATCTCCCATAAATTCGCAATCATTACCAAACTATGATAAAAGATGCAACTTTAAATCGGCAAATATTTTTATTGGTATCATAGTATTTAAAAGGCAACGTATCCGTTTAGATTAATAACATGTTAGTAAAATCATGCTATGCATTGATTATGATACGCTTTCCAATATACCAGAAATCATTACTCAAATTATTACTCAAGTTATGAGGATAATGGCTATAGAAGAAATCTCGCTCCTGTACCCTGACCTTTGGCCTCATTTTAATGATATTCACCAGAACCTATTCTGTATACGTCCGGAACAACATGATAAATTTTTGTCGCAATCGAAGCATTTGTACGTAAGTTATGATGCATAAGAGCGATGGAATGGATCCCACTCCTATGTCCAACCTTTGACCCCATTTCGCCCATGTTTAATAGGGTTCGTCCCGAGGTTGTCCCCTACTACATACTAAAAGTTCACCGAAATCGAACGAACCATCTGTACGTGAGTTATCGTGCGGACAGACAGACGGACAAAGGTGGAGCATATACGCTTCTTCAACCTACAGTTGGAAAGCGTAAACAACAGGATCACCTAAGCATCCCAACGTATGAGAGAACTCGTGATAATGAATTCTTCAGGTTGGGTGCGGCAATTTTGGAAAATATTACATGTGTGAAAACTCTGGAAAGTATCCCATGAGCCAAAGTGGGATCTCCAAATCCAACCAAAAGAAAATGGCTAAAGTGTGATCTCCAAATCCAACCAAAAGAAAATGGCTAAAGTGTGATCTCCAAATCCAACCAAAAGAAAATGGCTAAAGTGTGATCTCCAAATCCAACCAAAAGAAAATGGCTAAAGTGTGATCTCCAAATCCAACCAAAAGAAAAAAAGAATTCCTGACATCTATTTTGGCCTTGTTCTCTGCAGAAGAACGTGTGTAGATCATCAAGAACAACAAACATTGTGAGAGTATATACTTGAGTGGCTTTGTTAAAATTCCTCTAAAACCCCAAGTAATTCAAACTGAACCATAACGAAAACACACAAGCCATTATAAAAGCATGACAAATATTGACTTCGCGAAATGCGCAAAACAGCTGCCACTTACCAAGGCATCGATTTGATGAGGTGGTGATGGGTATCCTGGAGTACCTGGTACCATTATTTTAACAGCAGATCCCCCAGTTCCCGTACATCTTGGGGTGGTGGTGATTTAGCGCGAACCCGCTTTTCCATGTCAATCCACAAATGTTTGATTGAGTTCATGTCACGTGAATTTAGTGGCCAGAGCATTAACAGAAAGTCACCAGCTTGTTCCTCGAACCACTCCTTGACGATTCTGGCAGTGTCGCATGGCGCATTATGCTGTTGGTAATGGCCATCGCCAGCAGGGAACACAGTTGCCATAAATAGGTTAACTTAGTCGGCAACGATGTTCAGATACCTGACAGCTGCCATGTGTTGCTGCCTGTCCTGCGTTGGTAATCGGGGTATCCGCGCTCGGCCGTCTACGTGATGCCCCAGGAATCTTGATTCGTCAAACCAGGCCACTTTCTTCCAAACATCCACTATCCAATTTCGATGATCTTGGGCCCATTTCATGCGTTGTTGGCGAGCAATGAGTATTGGGACCCGGCTGGGTCTTCGGCTACGCAGGCCCATGCGCAGACTGTTGGGATTAGCTGTGTGCTGTGACACATTGCCCTGATCACCACGTTTGTATCTGCGGGTGATTTGTCGCACTGTGGCCATGCGGTCGCTGCGAACAATGCTGGACAGTCTCCGCTCCCCTCTGGCATCAATGAGCTTCGGACGACACTCGGCTGGACAACGGTTCGTCTGTCGGCCATCTGTGTACCACTTATGATACGTACTCACTACAGCAGCACGTAAACAACCCTCAAGCCACGCCGTTTCCGACATCGTAGTTCCGAGGCTCCGCGCCATCGCAATTTGTTCTTTATCAAACTCCGATAAATCGGCAGCTTTTTCCATTCTGACTACGGACACTATACTAACCGAAAGCCGGTCCTCGGGTTATATATATACTGCTCTGTGAACTTCACCTGCACCACCGTTCGGTCTCCAGGCGCGCTCACTTCTCTAGACTGGGGGTGGTCATAATGGAATGGATCATCGATGTATATATCATCATCATCATGTCCAACCATCATCAATCCACTGTTTTTTCCACAACGTTCTGCCTTGAGCTAGAATCCACCATATCACTCCCGCGAGTTTTCGAATTTCATCCTCCCAGCTCCCATGTGGCCTTCTTCTGGGTCTTTTCTTGTCCCTTGGAATCCAGTTTAAAATTTCAGTTTTCCATTTGTAGTCCGTCCTTCTGGCAACATGTTCAACGCTTTGCCTTTTCAGGGATTTTACTCTGTCTACCTTGGCCAGGTACATTCAAGCTGCCGGTGACTGGGGGCCAAGTTTTAGGTTGTGAAATAATGTTTTGGGGGTATCTGGCCATAACTCACCACGTCGGCCTAGCAAGATTGGTGAGTGTGGGACAGCAATTCCTCTAATCACCGTGGTACAGTTATACCGGTATTTGGCAGTCGTCAGAGCCCCTTTAGTGTGGGAACAGGATGCACCGCTAGAAAGCGAGTCTGACATTTGTCAAGGAGAGGCTATGATGTGTTTATGCAACACCTGACCTTACATTATACACTATCTACCAACAAGTAATTGGACGCCCCTGCAATCGACGATATCTGCGGTCCTGATACACGTCACAGCCGCCGCAGTTAAATATCGTGTGGGAAACAACAATGCAACCAGTCGCCAGCAAGATACCATGCAGTTCGGAGCTCTCCGGTTTCGAGAAAGGTGTAATCGTCGGGTATCACAGAAATGGCCGATCCATACCTGACATATCCAGCTAGTTGAGGTACCCAAAATCGACAGTGGAATACGTCATTGGCAAGTGGAAGATGAGAGGTGACTGTCGGAATGTGCCCCGACCCTGCAGACCCACAAAACTGGGAGTAAGATACCGACGGGTGCTGGCCAGAGAAATTCGGAAGAACCGCACCAAATCGATGGGCCACATCCGCGAGGAGTTTCAACAGGCATCCAGGAGTATTCTTTCGATGAATACCATCCGTAAGGAAGCCCCTCAGCTTGGTTATCATGGACGTCCTGCCGCCCACAAGCCTTTGATCACCAAGTCCAATAACGCTGCTTGGCTAACGTGGTGCAAAGAACGTCGACAGTGGACCGTTGAACAGTGGAAACAGGTTCTATGGAGCGACGAATCAAGGTTCACCCTCTACCGTTTGGATGGCAGGGTCTCGGTTTGGCGTCTGCCTGGAGAACGCCTCCTGCCGGAATGTATTGTGCCAACTGTGAAGTTTGGCGGCTGTGTAATTATGCTACGGGGGTGTTTCTCCTGGTATATCACGGGACCCTTGGTCTCAATTCCTGGTAGACTCAACGCCGAGACCTACTGCACCATTTTGGATAAGCATGCGATTCCTACGTTGTGGCAGTTTTACGGGGTGGACCCATGTTACTTTCAGGATGACAATGCCACCTGTCATGTTGCGAGGTCCACCATGGCTTGGTATGGTGACAATGGGGTTAATCGAATGGACTGGCCTCCGCAGAGCCCGGACCTTAACCCTATCGAGCACCTCTGGGATGAGTTGCCGAGTCGACTTAAGGGATGCCCCCCCCCGTCCGAAATCAGTGAAGGAACTGACCTGTCTTCTCCAAGCCTGGTGGAAGAAAATACCGCTTGCCGTCGTACAACGCCTGGTTGAGAGTATGTGCCGGAGTGTCGCAGCTGTAATCGCCGCTCGTGGAGGCTCCACCAACTATTGAAGGTGAATGAACTTCGTTTTCCTTTGCTATCACAGGTGTCCAATTACTTGTTGTTAGATAGTGTATTATTATATATCATACGATTTCGCGCTGGAAAGTATAGTCTAAAACTGTAAGGAAAATCTTTGGTGAATTTAATACTATGCTGCATTGTTTGTTTGAACAAACTTATTTTCTTTACGCTAACTAACGCTGTGAAAAAGTAAAAATTGTCCGTGGTCGGTGAACCCACATCCTAAGCTCCGGAGCCGAATGTTTTCCCAATAAAACTACACCGACGGAATTTATTGTTGCGAATTTGCCGTCTTGACAAGTACTTTCCTTCTGTAGTATGCCAAATAGTTACATCAATACATTCCAGTGCTTTCCCAAGGGAGGGATATCTACGATATTTATCAAATATCGTACATATCCCTCCCTTGTGAAAGGGCTGTAACAGATTCATAGGTTTCTGCGTTATCCGGTAAACTATGCTTGAAGTAGCTCACTGAAGAAGAAGAAGAAGGGATTCTAATTAATTCGAGACTATTAGTGGAATAAGCATAACCAGTTTCGAAGCATTGATGAAGAAATTCTCATTTATTCCAGACGGTGTCTGGAATGAACATTACACATTTTTCAAAGAATCCAACGGCCAGTAGACAGATTTGCACAATCGGACGCCAATGTAAAAACACACAAATTGCTCCTGACGTCATCGAATCCGCATCGTTCTGCTCTGGATCCGAATGATTTCTCAGTTAAGCTACATCCACGGAATTCATCGCTGCAACTTTGCCGTCTTGACATTCACTTTACCTCTATAATACGTCACAACGCTGAATATAGGAAAAATGGAAGATTCAGTTATATTGAAAATGATGCTCCCATATCAGTGGAAAAATTAAAATCATCAAGGTTATATTTGGCCTACATGAATGAAAATTGTTACCGATCACACTGATGGCAAATTTGAACTATTTGTTCTGTTTTAGAAGGAGAGGAAATGATTCAGACTGTTGTATAAAAAAATAAGAGCAATTTTATTCGACATTCTGTCAGTTAAGTAAGCAATAAGTTTAGCAAAATGTAAATAAAAGAAATCCACCAGCAAAGATCCTTTTGCAGAAGAAAAGGGAAGTGTTACGTAGTGGACCATCTGCTCTTCATATCTTGTTATCGTCGTCCGGAGAGCAGACAAGGTTTAGTAAATTAACAACCATGCAGAACTTCTTTATTTGATACAAGCCTGCTGTACCCGTCGTTGACGGGCTAGTGATAGTATAAAGTAAAAGCTATATCGGCAATTAAATTAAGACTGGTAAATCAAGGTTTATACAACTTTGTGGTACAACTTCCCGGAATAGAATATTAGGATAAAAAATGTATTTGAATTATTTAGCAGTTGTCACGTCCAATGTAAATAATTCAAAAAATTTGAAAGCAGAAGGCTTATGCAATGAAATTAATTGAGATGAAAAGTATCTTATTCTTGTAGAGCCTCGGAGTAAACAATACTAACAGTCCTTCCATTCGGAGCAAAGATGTAAAGATTTTCCCCATTTCCGACTCTGTAAAGGAATTCTAAAAAAGGAACGCCTACAATTTATGGTGAACTACTTTTCTGCACGCTTTAACGTTTGGTGTGATCAGGTGGATGTCAACAAAGCGGAAAGACACACTCAGATCGGGTAAAAACGCGTAACATTAAATAACTAAAAATTAAATTCAAATTTAAAAAAAATCGCTTTGAGGTGCACCAGAAGATGTCTACAGGTACCTTCATAACAAATTTCGTCGCTCTAGGTCTCCTAATTCTATGTGAAATTCGACCGACAGGCACACACACAGTCTTCTTTATATATAGAGAGATGCGAGCTAGTGCATGCACTTCCATCCTTTGTGTATCTGAGAACGGGACAATATTTTTGTTCTGTGACATTATATCACATGAATATCCTGAGTAAGCCCACAACACTAATATTGTTAAGCCAGGTTTCGTCTTTCGATCTCAGCAAAATGTCAAAAAGTAACTGAAGAGACAAAAGAGAATGTCGAGACATTGTCACATAAGGATGTAAATCTGTCTCAGAGGATACTAGCTAATTTTATGCTCTTTCTTCTTCTCTTCGTTCATCTTTAAGTCGTGTTATGGACAGCCATAAGACCACGGGTTGTTTCGCCAGCGTTTTCCTCTCTCTCTCCTACACGTAAAGCCATTAAACTCTTGAAGATAATGGTCCCGCATCTCATGATGTTATCCGAAAAGCTCACCGAATCGCCAAAGGCAAGAGGGACAGCTAACGGAACAACGATAGCACTGAGAGCATCGAGATAAGTTTTCAGAAGAGCGAAAAGCGGGAAAAATGAAGATAAAAGCTCAAACGTAGCTATTGAGGGGCAATGTAAAGGGTATAAGCTGTTTAGTTATAGCAGAGAAAAAAGACTTACTCTTCGCTAGAAAAAAAGAAAGCCTTGTAATTTTATCAGAAGTAGGAGACAAACAACTTCAGTCAAGTCAAAAATCCAGTGCCAGCTTTCGGTTAGCTCCGAAGTTTATCGCTTTTCTCTGCGATGCATGATAAGTTTAAGAAAAAGAAGAGACTGCCTTTGTTGAAGAATTTAAAATCTTCTTCGGACAAGAAACTGAAGAATAAAAGAAAGAAAGCAGCTCCTTCGCTTTCGAAGCGTGCAGTTCGTATTGAATGGTATGAAGGCGTCAGGCTGAAGTATCTGTAAGAAAGAACATGTAACGAATTTATCGATATATCGACTTCGCTTAAATTAGGAAAAGTTTCTATCGCATCTTTGTAAACTCGTCTTTTGGAGTAATCTAATGCTTCATTTTAATGTTGCATTAAGTTTAACTTTAGCTTAGCTTCCAGATAATATAATAAGGGGAAATATATGGTGACTGTACTTCATTTTTTGAAAGAATAATTGAGAAATGAGCATTGCAATGGATTGCATTTTTTAAGATCTTTTCGGGCTCCTTGAACTGCATTCCCTTTGTACTGGCAG
Source organism: Macrothele yani (assembly GCA_039090855.1). Taxonomy (NCBI): domain Eukaryota; kingdom Metazoa; phylum Arthropoda; class Arachnida; order Araneae; family Macrothelidae; genus Macrothele; species Macrothele yani. Next base: position 158,563,740 of record CM077024.1, on the reverse strand, counting down.
CAATAGAAACGACATTGAAAAATAATGTTTGTACATCCCGTACATCTTCTTGTAAACAATCCCTTTTAAAAATGCTAAACTTCGAAATATTCCATAAAATGTTTCAAAGAGAAACACACTGTAGGACTGGACGATACTTTCTTGAAGTAACTGACTTTATATCAGGTTTTTAACGAATTTAAAATGAAATCTTTGTGAATTTATCATCTTTTCCTCATGAAATAAAAGATCAGTTTTTTATAGAATGAACTTATATCACTTCATCGGTATAGGCCAGTTTTTTAAAGTTAAACATCCTCACTTTAAGATATTTAAAGCTAGATGTTAATCAGTTTTAACTTCATTTGTGTATTCAATTTAACAACAGAAATGAATTGTATTTAAATGCAGTATTTTTATCGAATTTATTATTAGTTCTGTGTTCAATAAACTCATGCATACACAAGTACCATACTTACACTAAACTCGTTCTTTTGATCGAGTTCTTCTTGTAGTAGATACACAGTTGTAAAATATTCAGTGCAATTGCAAACCGATTCAGATGCCATTTCTTTATTCAATATCCATTCTGCTTTTTTGATTTTCATTTTACCTATTTATTAAAATTATTTTAGTCATCTTCTAAAGCGGCCATTTGTGAATTTAACGCAGATTCTTTGTCGAGTTTATAAATGATGGCAGACTGGAATTTAATACCAGTCTGTTAACGAATTTAATATACGCTTTATATTGAATCTATCACTAAAGTATTATCAAATTTAATATCCGCTTTATATTGAATCTGTCACTAGTGTCGTGTGGAATTTAATATCCGCTTTGCATTGAATCTATCACTACAATCTTATCAAATTTAATATCCGCTTTATATTAAATCTCTCACCAGTGTCTTGTTGAATTTAATATCTGCTTTAAATTGAATTTATCACTAGTTGAACACCGGAATTTAATATGCGTTTTATATTGAATTTATGGCTTTATATTGAATCTATCACTAGAGTCTTATCGAATTTAATATCCGCTTTATATTGAATCTATCACTAATCTCTTAAAGAATTTAATATCCGCTTTATATTGCATTTATCGCTAGTTGAACATTGGAATTTAATATCCCCTTTATGTTGAATTTATGGCTTTATATTGTATCTATCAATAGAGTCTTATCGAATTTAATATCAGCTTTGTATTGAATCTATCAGTAGTCTCTTCTCGAATTCAGTATCCGCTTTATATTAAATCTATCAAAATTCTTTTATCCAATTTGATATCCGCTTTATATTGTTTCTGTCACTATTTTGTGAATCAGATTTAATGTCACTTATTTATATAAAATTTAGAACTAGATCTCTGTGGAATTCCTCAGCCGCCTTTCCTAATTCAGCATATGCTCAGCACGTCAATTATCCTTTACAGACGTTTTTTTTGTTTCGGGGTTTAACAACCACAATGAGCAGATCTCAGGAATGTAAGCAGACGCTCAAAAGTATTTTTTTTTATTTCTTTATTATTTTATTTTCCCTTTCTGTAATCCCCTCAAATTTAAATCTTTGGCCTAGCTCTAATTTTTTTTTCTTTCAACCTCCGCCGCAATATTTCCCCCTCAGCTGCAGATATAGTCTATTGTCCCCTTTCTTCCTTGGCTTAACGGTGGGGTTAAATTTGACAGTCTAATCAATTTTGCTCTTCAACATTTGTCGGATCAGGGTGCCTTATCCCGCATCTAAATTATTTTGGACCTTCTGGCCACGAGACTGGTTGAGAATTTGCCTGTGATTAGATTACTCATATATCTGATTGGGTTGTAATTGTTGGGAAAGGACAACAACACTGCCAGCAGGACAAACACAGAAGGACAAATATCTTCTAAGGCTAACCTCTTCAGAATCACGGAAGGGTATCTTCTAAGGTTAACCTCCTCATAATGACAGAAAAGCCACTATATCTTCTAAGGCTGATTTCTTCGCAGTCACAGAAGGGCAATCATATCCTTTATGATTAACCTTTTCTCTAAAACAGAAGGACCGCTGTATCTTCTAAGACTAACCTATTCACAAACACAGAAGCGGATCCATATTTTCTACGACTAACCTCTTCAAAAATACAGCAGTGATATCATATCTTCTAAGGCTAATTTCCTTATAAAGACAGAAGGGCAACTATATCTCTTAAAATTTGCCTCCTCATAAACACAGAGAGGCAGCCATATCTTCTAACGCCAACCTCCTCCCAAACTGGTTTCAGCTGACAAAAGAACCAAAAAAAAGTATAAATATGAAGTGGGAGTCGCATGAAACTGAAAAAAAATCTCTTGGGCAAGTGCATTTACTTCTGGAAAGAATGCAGTTAACTTAAGCATCAGGGCTTACGAATCAGGGTTTTTAGTCGAATTAGGTCAGCGTCAGATAACTTGTTACATAAATCTATGTGCCGATAATAACAGCTCAGAGGACACCTACTATTATTACCAACGTTTATTTTTCTCTTATTACTGGGATTAACTACTGCCATGTGTAATACTTGGGGCTATAAACGATTGCCTCTTGGTAGCTTGTGCCGGCTGGTTCCAGACAATGGGAAGGAAACCGCCATCAGACTGAAACACCACAGATGTTTCATGTAGCACCCGAACCCCCGCCACCTAGAACGAATCATTGGTATCCAGCGCTGTACAGAACTCAGCCAATGGGATCGCCTTCGAATGTTTGGAGAGAAGTATATTGTCTTCAACAGCATCGCCGTTTAGCTTCTATTTTTTGTTTGACGGTGTAACACCGCCTTACACTTAGTGGGCAGGATGTATGGGATACCTGACTTGTAAACAGTAAACTCACCATTTGCGCTGATAAGGGCAGTCACACGGCAAGATGTTGAGTCCTAGTCACAAGAGCGTTCCACAGATACCTCCACTCATGCTTGCTGCAACGCTGTTCATGATTTTGTCGTATTCCTTGTTGGAGGATCTAAAGCTCGTACCAACCTTTCCAAAGCATCCAAAAGATTTTCCACATGATCCATGTCTGGTGAACGGAGAGGTAATTACAAGGTGAGAACTCTTGTGTAATATACTTCTAACCATGCTCCAGTCATCACGGCTCCGCTGGGTGGTGCTTTGACTTGCTGGAATAATCCATTGTCCAGTGAGTGCATGATGTCCATGAACGGATGTAAATGGTCAGAAATGATGGACACGTAGAATGGGCCCTTCAGGGCTGCATCAAGACGTGGCAGTGATCTCAACGTGCGCTAGTTGAACACACCCGAGACCATAAACGAGCCTTCACCAGTCAGAAAAATTTGCTGAAGCAATACTTCGCCCCAAAATCACAACCATCCCGAAATGTACTGGAACTGGAGGATTCACTGATGAAGTTATGGTACCAGATACCCCCGGATACCTACCGTCACCTCATCGCATTGACGCCTCGCCGAGTGGCCACTGTCTTGCGGGCTAAAGGGGGTCCTACAGCTTATTAGGTTGGTAGGTGGTCATAATGTAATGGCACATCGGTATCTATGCCCCATTTGTCCATATTACAAAACTTACGTAATAGGGCCGATAGAATGAGAGCATGATATTCCTCCTTGGAGAATGCTTTTAATCAGCTAGTTACAGTTGGGCGGTAATTGCCAGCTTGAGGTCCTTGGTATTTTCAAAATGCAAGTTGTCCTGTGAACGAAGTGGAAGACCAAAATGTTCAGCTTGCTGATCAGGTGGAATTTCACTACGTTCGCACATGTGATTGGACACCTGAATGCAGGCGCAATAGTGTGCTCTTCCAGCAGACACGTGCTCGATAAGGTATAACAACGGCAACGGAAGTACGCTCAGATTAATCGCGGATAAGATGGATAGCAGGAGAGAGCTCTTTGAATTCGAAAAGGGCATGATAATAGGCTGCTAAATAGGAGGTATGATCATAAGAAGCATTGTTGATGTCAGAAATGTCGCTAAATCGACTGTGGACTTTGTCATTAACAAGCGGAAACCGGGACATTGCAGGAATTCACCTCTTACTAGAATACCCGCGAAACTGCAATCCAGGGACAGGAGGGTGCTGCAGAGGGAGATCCAGTACTAGGTACAGACCAATGCACGCCACAGCACATGAATTCCAGTCGGCCACAGATATTATGCTCTCCACCAAGACACTTCGAAAGAGGCCCGTGCACTCAAGTATCATGGCTGAGCAGTCATCCATTAACATCTAATCACAAAAACCAATAAAGACACGCGGCTACGATGGTGTCAAAACCACAAAAATTGGACATTGGAGCAATGGTGGCAGACGTTATGTAGCAAGGAATTCAGCTTCATATTATTCGAATCGGATGAACATGTGGCTTTGCGGATACCCGGAGAACGTCTGCTTCAGGAGTGTACAGTGCCGACTCTGAAGCACGGAGGCGGTGGAGTTATGATATGGAACTGTTTCAGCTGGTACGGTGTAGGTCCACTCGTTGTCATTCATTGTAATATGAATTTTGTGCTGTACAGAGATATCCTGAATAACTCAATACTCCCAAGGTTCTGGAAGTTCTACTGATACGACGATTGTTTCTTCCAAAACGACAATGCCACTTGTCATGTTTCCGGAGATACGATGGTTTCAACATCGCTTTATTAAGTCTCTGGGATTATTACATCGAAGAACGGGGCACAATAAACAACAGAATACGGCGGTGGGCGCCAGGAAGCATTAGCGAGTCAGAACAATTGAACACAGTATGGTACAGAACACGCAAGACGAGGGCGGTGCACAAGCATAATATCACAGAGCTAAAACGTTCACACAATACGCAAGAAATATCACAGAGCAAAGCCCTGGAGCATCAAGGCAGGAATCCAGAAGGAAGCAGTGGGACCCTAAGGGGAAAAGATACGATGGAATAGTATGAGGAAAATCAAGTCTCGCGGATGGACTGGCCCGCACAGAGCGCAGACCTCAATCCCATTTAACACCTATGAAACGTAATTGAACGACGAGTGAGGTCTAGACTGACATGGTCTTCTTCACTGACAGAGTTGGTCGATGTATTCAAAGCGGAATGGAAAACATCCCGCTCTCCAAACTTCATGGACTTCCGGACAGTTTACTTCGACTGGTGGTTGCTGTAATCTCTGCAAATAGAGGACCTAACCGCTACTGATATTTTTACAATATATTTTTCTATTTACTTGGAGTGTCCAATCACTTTTGTCCTCAGAGTGTATAACCAATGCTAATAAATGACAAGATCATGGAGCCGATGAAAGTGTGCATGAAATACATTTGTCATGTATAGGCGAGTTGATAAAATCACAGAGAAGAATGACTAAGAGGTTCCTTTTACCTCAGTCAAAGAACACAAGAGGGATGTTTGGGAGAGCAGAGCCACAACCGCCCTATCTAGAGAAGTAACAGAAAACACAGCCACACCATTTGTTATCTGATATGACTAGGAGATACTAACTCGCCGCAAATTTTGCAATGAAAACTTTTCCTTGGACACCAAAAAGAAATCATCACTATTTCCACGTTAATGAGTGAGTCTCGGAAAAAATCTCATCGACCTCCACCGGGAATCGAACCCAGGGTCTTCCAGCTACGCGCAGGATATGCTGCCACTGCATCAAAGCTGCATCGAATTCTCCACACTCACACGTGAATAACTGCCAAACTACATGGCAGGTTGCTTCATGGAGCCCCGCACAATGCTGGGGATTCACCATAGATGGAAAGCAACAACTGAACAAATAATTAGGAGGCGAAGGGCTAATTAATTCAAACACTGGGCGTAGATCAGGAACAGCAAACAGAAATTTTCGCTCTTTCCACGTTAATAAGTTAGTTACGGAAAAAGTTTCATCGGCCGCCAACGGGAATCGAACCTAGGGTCTTCCATTTACGCGCCAGACATGCTACCACTGCACTGTAGCATGTCCGGCGCGTAACTGGAAGACCCTAGGTTCGATTTCCTTTGGTGACCGATGAGAATTTTTCCGAGAATCACTTATTAACGTGGAACGAGCGATGATTTCTGTTTGGTGTTTCTGTTCCACGACGAGTGTTTGAATTGAATTAACCTTTCCTTGAATATACGTATCCACAGCTGGAGATATCTCCTGGCAATCATGACATAAAAAACCGGCCATCGCGTAGCTATCAAGCGGCTGAGCTATTGCCACAAATACCATTCTTTTTATTTACGCTTTACAACCGTAGGTTGAAGAAGCGTATGTGCTCCAGCTTTGTCCGTCCGTCCGTCTGTCTGTCGGCACGATACCTCGCGTAAAAATGGATCGATTTCGATGAAATTTTAGTATGTGGTAGGAGACCACCTGCGGACGAACCCTATTGAAAATGGACGAAATGTGGTCAACGGTCACGGCATAGGAGCGAGATCCATTCCAATGCCCTTATGCCTCATAACTTGCGTAAATATGGTTCGATGTCGATGAAATTTTAGCATATTGTAGGGGACCACCTGGGAATGACCCCTATTGAAAATGGATTAAGTGAGGTTAAAGGTCAGGACATAGGATCGGGATACATTCCATTGTTTTATGCGTCATAAGGTGCGTAAAAATGGTTCGATTTCGATGAAATTTTATTATGTGGTAGGGGACCACCTGGGGACGATCTTATGATGTCATAATCTCTCGCTTGATATGTTGGTACGCGGTCACGCCATCTGTCGTACTACGTAACGCGTTGTGTGTTGATCCTATTAAAGTTTTATGACGTCACACTCTTGAGAGCAAATGGTCGCGATTCCCATCTGCCTCATTACGTCACGCTTTGTGTGCGTAAGTTCGTCCGCACAATAACTCCCCTAAAAATCGTTCGATTTCGATGAACTTTTAGTATGTGGAAGGGGATCACCTGGGAAGGAACCCTATTGAACGTGAATGAAATGGGGTCAAAGGTTAGCACATAGGAGTGGGATCCATTCCACTGCTCTTATGCGTCATAACTAACGTAAAAAAAGGTTCGATAAGTTTTAGTATATGGTAGGAGGCCACCTGGGGACAAACCCTATTGAAAATGGGCAAAATGGGGTCAAAGGTCAGGACATAGGAGCGGAATCACTTCCATCGTCCTTATGCATCATAACGTACGTGTAAATTCTTCGATCTGGATGAAATGTTAGTATGTTGTAGGAGCCTGCCTGGGGACGAATCCTGTTGAAAATGGGCGAAATGAGGTCAAAGGTTAGGACACAGGGACGGAATCTATTCCACAGCCCTTATGCATCATAACTTACGTAAAAATGCTTCCATTCCGACAAAACGTTATCATGTTATTTCGGAGGTATACTGAACCCGTTATGTAGAATATCATCGAAATGGGATCAAAGGTCAGGGCACAGGAGCGAGATTTATGCCACATACATTATCCTCATAACTTGAGTAATAACTTGAGTAATGATTCCTGTAATGTTGGAAAGCGTATTACAATCAATGCATTGCATGATTTTACTAACTTGTTTATTATTATTTTTATTTATTTTATAAAATTTCTGCACTACAGTATTAAAGAAAAGCAATATAATACTCAGTAAAAATATAATATGTGCCACAATCATAAACTAATTGTACAAATAAAGTAAACAAATTCATCAACTAAACTTACAAAATCAACAAATCACCAGAACTTTCACAATAAATACAAATTCTGCGCAGCAACAAAACTAATTCCATTAAAAATTAATATCAATTAAATAGACTAGTTACCAATTGTCAATATGAATCAGATATTATATGATAGTAATAATTAAATGTACAGCAAGGGGAAAAGCCTGAAATACTGCTTGACTAGCCCCTGACCCCTCTAAATAAATACAAAGTATTCCAGTCCAGTCAAGACAATGAAAGCAATTTTAGAATGCGTTTCTTTTACAAATCATAAAGCAAAAATTTTCAATATTCAATTTCCCGTCAAAAAACTCCTTAGCATTCGCTTAAATACCGGATAACGTGCCTCTGATCTAATAATCAACAGTAATAATCTATTCCACTCACGCAATCCCAACTCATCAATATTGTTAAAAATTAAACCTGTACGAGCCCACGGAACAGAAAACCCCTACCCACAACGAGTATCATAGGAGTGAGTGGTACGCCGTAATGCAATCAAGTTGGAGTATTTTAAAAATACGTTCATGGGCCATCATCAACAATCTGTATTTATGTAGTTGCTCAATAGTTAATATCTGAAAATGACGAAAAAGAACCTCCGAACCAACCGAAAAATTTAACTATCGGACAAACTTCCTCTGCAACACAGATCAGCGAACTATGTTTGACCTTGTAGTCGCACCCTACATTAAAATGCACTACAACAATATAGGAAAAATAAAAGAATAGTATAAAATCAATAGAATTCTAACTGACAAAAAACCAGAAATCCGCGAAATCATACCAATGCCAGATCTCAAACATAACGCAAGCTGATACACCTGAGAATCCCATCTAAGAGATTCATACAGAACTGCACCCGAAAATTTCACTGTGGTTCGGAACTGTAATGCCGTATCATTTAAATAAGCACAACTCAATTCACAAGGATGAGGCCTGATGTTGGAAAACAACACGCACCCTGTCTTAGTAACATTTAACGTTAAAAAATTACATGCAGGCTATTTTTCTGTTGCCTTCACGTATTATTTACGTAATAAGAAACTTCGTCAAACGAAAGTTTGAATTACAATTTAGTCGTTACTCTCACTATTTTTAGCTTTGAAAAATCCTCCCAGTGGAGGCGAAAGATTGGCATTTGTATCATGCATTAATTTTGCACCATTAGAAAAGGATTTAAGACAACAATTGTCTGTGTTTAGTTCTTGCCATAGGCTAGTTCAGACTGATGATTTAAGTAAAACAAATTCGTAAGTCAAGGATTAGTTTAAAAAGAATGTAAACACATGTTCGAATTACAGATTGAAGACAGAAATATGATAATCAGTCTACGGACCACATATCTTAAAAAATCACAATACCGCATATTTAACAGCAAGCGTTAGTCTCCAGAAAGTACAGAATATCAAATCCTCCATTCAACTTTATGGTAAAGGTATGGCAAATGAAGAAATACGTATTTCTAGACATTATGAAATACAAATTAAAAAATAAAAATCCATTTATAGAAAAGGTGAAAATCTTACAAATAAAAACAACGTAATTCAATTTTTCAGTTGCTATGTGTTATTAAAGAAAAATGTGTAAATACGGATTTGTGAAGTCAGATGCAACCGCACTCGGCTAGTTACCGAGAGATCTGAGATTAGATACCAGCGGTGTCGAAATACAATTTTTCGGTTGCTGTGTGTTATTAAAGAAAAACCTAGAAAGAGCGATGACGTTATCTATATACATTTATAGAAAAGCGTTATGACTGAACAATAATCTTCTGCAGATATATGTAAAACTGGTGTAAAAATTATCGTATTATAATACAATTCATTTGATTCACTTTATAAAACTTTTAGCCATAAAGATTAACCTTTGAGAAGGCAATTTATGAAATTGAAACTAAATATTAAAGTAATTGTATTTGTGGAAAGTTTTGCGTGAAAATGACAATACTTAATCTATAGATATTTTTAAAGAAAACTTTAAAAGATAGAAAAGGGTTAACAGAAAGCTGCGCATAAAGAGTATATAAAGATAAGGAATAATGTAAAACATACGCTGAACAGAAAATTGTTGAACTGTGGATTAAACTGAAAGAATAAATGTCTGAAAATCATCGTATTATGTTTTTAAGACAAAATATAAACTTCAGGGATTCATTGCGTGTACATAAAAAATAGTAAGCATGTCATTCATCCGAAGTATCTATAATGAATTAGCTTTATTTACTTTCCGCTAAGCTAATTATTATGAATGAATCTCTTCCTACCAGCTAGCTAATGATATACTTGTACTAAGCTTCAAAATAGTGAATTCAAAAGGGGGTTGTTACTAGTTAATTATGAACGTAAACAAAGTCTCAAGGCTGGTTATTTATAGGAATCAAATAAATGTTATAAACCTAACAGCCAGACAGAGGTCTGACAAAAACTATGAATTGAGAAAGACTGAACTTACTGAAAACTTCTTTATTTCTAAGACTCTTGGTCAACTAATGCACACACAACACTTGTAGAACAATAATAAATAATCACTCCTCGTATTATACACGCTCTCGCTTAACGACCACACGCTCTCCTCATAACAACACAAAAGCCCCTCATAACAACATACAACGCTCCTCATAACAACACAAAAGCCCCTCATAACAACACACAACGCTCCTCATAACAACACACAAGCTCCCTCGATGAACGCGCCTATATACTAGCTACCACCACGTCATGACTTACACTCATTGCCAGATCTCATTCAGCGGGTGAAATAATATTTCGTTCAGTAGGAAGATAATTTACATAGTAAAATAAAATAACCAGAGATAGTAAAATCAAAAGGAAAGTGAATATAGAGTATACGTTACATATCTGTTTCATTAACTTTATAAAAGAGTTGGAAATATTTGTGAAAAACTGATTGTGCACAAAAGTTTTATTCATATATAGTAGTTTGTTAGAACTGAACATATTAGCGCCAATAATGCGAATCCATTCCGCAAATGTCTTCTGCATTTTCACATATCTCACTAACATATATCACTACAGCCATTCACTTTGCCTTCTCCAGGAAGTAGTTCTGGCAAGTTTTCAAAAGTATACTTCATTTTTCCCTGTGTAGAGTGGAATCCAAATAATATTAGACACAGCATCTCGAGAAATGTCCCTGTGGATGAAAAAATCACTTCAGCTTCAACGGAACGAAGTTTTACGCTTGGAAGATTTTTTCCTCGTTTCGAAGTGCTTTCTCTGTAGGAGTGAGTCTTTCTGTTTACAGGAACGAATCGCAACCTTTTGTGGGTGCGAATATTCTCAGCTTAAGGCAAAGACGCACGTAAGATATGAATTACTATTTTTTTTCGTCATATTTCTTTCTTCGAGGCTACTGATAGGAGAAAAAGGTATCTTACATTCTTCCATTGAATAGCAAAGTTTCACAAAAGACCGCAGGTTTCACCCTCGGAATGTTTCCTTGGGGACCTCTTCTAGCACGAATGCCTCGGTTCGGAAGGGGGGGGGGGGGGGGGGGAGAATTTCCCTTCCCATTTTAGCGTTTAGATTTCAAAACCTACAGTCCATTGTTGTCGGACTGACCGAGAAAAAACATGAAAAATGGTTTTACTTGCGTCTGCTTCTGATAATATGTTGTGCACAAGAATTCCATCTCACACAGGAAATTCGAACGTAAACCCTTGTGAACGCACGGATAAAACTTCACTTGCAGTTGTATTTTTTTTAATTTGCTTTCTTGTTCGAAAGCATCTTTATGCTTAGAGGAACATGAAGCCTTATGAATTGCTACAAAAAAAATCTTTTCGCCAACTCTTAGAATATTCGACACCTAAAGAATTGTTTTTTCATGTAATATTAACTTCAAGAAACCCGTTCCTTTACGAAATGTAATCTTAAATCAATTATCACTCAGCAGTATTTTCTGAAATCCTGGATTTTTTAAAACGGTGTGTTAAAAGTAAATTAATTTTCAGAATATTTATTTTGTTGCAACTCAGGTTTTGGAATAAACATAAGTTGCAACGATTCTTTTGCTCGCTTTTGAAAGTTGTTTTTGCAAAAGACCAATTTTTCCTTTTCTCATTACAGCTTGCGCAAAGTGAACTGGAATTTAAAAAGGATCAATCACTTTTGGTAATCACACAGTTCGTCCCCAAGTTATTTGGTGACAGTTTGGCCATTGTCCAATTAGGGACACGGACCAGGCAACCAATCACATTTTGGGAATTGTTCGACTACTTGTTTCCCCATCCATCCGTTAGAATGTATTCTGTTTTAAATGTTTCTTCTGGTTGAAAAAACTATTGCGTTAAGCAAACAACTGCGAGTATTGCGAAACTATGTATTGACAGTCTCAAAAAAAGGGAAACTGAAAGAAAAATTTAAAGCAAATGGACATTATAATAGAAATTGTGATAACACCCTTTTCCCGAGCGAAATGAGAATCTTTTAGGACAGGAAGAGAATTTCTTACATTAGATTTTCAAAAAACGCAAAACTCAGCCAAAATGGGAATGCATTTATGATCCGTAGTGGGAAAACAACGTTTCGCAGAGGCACTGAAATGTGTTATAACAGCAATAAAAAAATATCAAACGTTTTTTTTTCAGTCTGTAAAACAACCAGAAATAGAGTTAATTACTCACGGAATGAGCTAATTACTCACACCAACTAAATAGTAGCAATAACACGTGTTACGAAAAGTCACAAATTTTGCGCAAAATATTTCTGATAGTGGAAGATATCTGGGGCAAAATTCTTTTATTTTTTTCGAAATTTTCATATCGAACAAACAGAATAAGAGATATGGACGAAAGCGTAATGTAACATTTAGCTCTCTAGAAGGAAAGGTGTGAGTAATTTAGGGAAGAAAATGCGTTCAGATATTCTTCAGAATGAACAGTGTCCTATTAAGATAATATTTTTTCAAGGGATTTTCTGATTCGGAGACCGTTTCAAATAGAAGTATACGCTGGCGCATCCTGGTGGTAGAATTAGGTATTAGAAGTAGAAAATATGAGCTACGTATTTTTTGAATCAGAAGTTACACTATGGAAAGATATTTTTTTCAAATTCGACTTCTGAAAGCTAAGACAGCAAGAAAAATATTTTGATGTATGCGTCCCGAGTGAGAAAAATGTGCATTACTTAAAAAGATAATGTTCCCAATCTTTCTCGTACCAAATATCACATAGCAAAAAACTATATTTTCAATAGGATGTTTAGAAGTAGAAATACAGTTTTAATCAGTAACATACACTAACGCCACTTAGCGTCAGATCTGTGCACCACAAACATCGATGATTATATACAAAAAGTTCCACATATTGAACGGAATCCGTTAAAAGAATTTCTCTGACGAGACTTTTAGAAGCAGGTATATAGCAAATATATCTAAAGTAAATCATGCTTCAGCGCCCTAGGGGTTAAAGTTTGCATTATTTGGGGTAGCAAATGCATATAAAATGATTTCGTAGTGAGCGGTATGCTATGAAAATCGAATTTTTTGGTCGGATTTTTAGACACCCAGACACGTCTGCAAATATGTTTCAAGCATGAATATGCTCTTACGCTTCTAGAATCATGAGTCGGAAATAAAATTCGTCCTGAGCGGTATGAGGTGCAGAAAGAAGTTATTCAGGTGAGTTTATGCGAACTGTGATGCTACTGCTAATATATCGGCAACAGAAATATGCTCCTCCGCCCCCTAGTGGAGAAAAGTGCGCTATGAAAATGGAATTTATATGCAAAGGCCATTTTTGTACTTTGAGGTCCTTGTCGTCCACCTGGAACCATTGTATGAAGATTCGAGCTTTATGGCATGGCGGATTGTTCTACTGGCTGTATCCCTCCCCATCATAAAACGCCATGCACATGTACATACATGCCTGATCCGCAGTGATGTTAATATACACCGTAGGACAATTAATGACACCGATTTTTATTTTTAAAATATCTCGGTAAAACCCAGGGATCCAGAGGGCATGGTTTTTACGATTTCTAATCGTAAGTTCAAGAAGCGTATATGCTCCAGCTTTGTCCGTCTGTCTGTTTTTCCTTATGATAACTCGCGTAAAAATGGTTCGATTTCGATGAAATTTTAGAACGCGGTAGGGGACAACCTGGGGACGAAACCTATTGAAAATGGACGGAATGGGGTCAAAGGTCAGGGCATAGGAGAGGGATCCATTCCATCGCCCTTATGCGTCATAACTTAGGTAAAAATGCTTCGATTACAAAATAACGTTATCATATTGTTCCTGAGGTACACTGAACCAGTTCTGTTTAATATTATCGAAATGGGGTCAAAGGACAGGGCACAGGAGCAAGATATATTCCTTAGCCATTATCCTCATAACTTGAGTAATAACTTGGATAATGATTTCTGGTATGTTGGAAAGCGTATCATAATCAGTACATTGCATGATTTTACTAACTTGTTTGATAAGTAATTTATCAGCCATGCTGTGGCAAAAGAGTTTGCGTGAGAACTGCGCAGACTATTATTTACAATGTGCATTCCGTCATTTGGTGGAAGAGCATTGCCACAGCTCTATCATGGAGCAGAGAAGAAATATCCGGCTTTGTTTGAAAACTCGGTAAAACTGCACCTGATGCAGTTGAATTGTTGCGTGATTTGTATGGGTATAATTGCTTATGTCTTGCACAAATATTCCAATGGTATATGCACGTTTCAAGGATGGGCGAGAAGATTTAGAAAATGACGAAATGCCCGGATCGCTATTACAGTGCGCACGTCTGAATTCGTTGAGAAAGTTTGCGAAAAGATAAAAAGTGATCACTGTGTGGCCTTGAGGATGATAGAATGTTAGTTCGGTATAAATAAGGAGACGATTTGTCAAATTTTTCTGCAAAATTTGGGAGAGGGTTGTGCTCGTTGTTTTCCCGCATTCTTTATAAGACGACCAGAAATATGCACGAGTGGACTACACAAAAGATGTCCTGGATATATCAGACACAATGAAAAGTTTTCTTCAAACCATTTCGGCATGGGACGAAACATGGTGTTTTCGTTAGGAACCTGAAACGAAGCCTCGGAGTTCTTATTGGAAGTCGCCATAGTCACCGAAAGGAAAGGAGATAAGGTTACAAGAGTCCAAAAGCAAGACAATGCTTGTGCGCTTTTACGGCAGCAAAATATTTTTTTTTATTGGAGGTTTAACGACCACCGTGAGCAACTCAGTGGGCTATAATCAGTCACCCGTCCCTAATTTAGAGTCACTGGTTCCAGGGAAGGGAGAGCGCCAGCGCCGTAAGACAAACACAATATCCATGCCTAACCGGGATCCGAACCCGGTCCCATCTCGCACGAATAATCAGAACCCATGGGTTAGACCACTGCCCCTCCTGGGCGGCCAAGAGAATTAGGCATCACGAGTTCATTCATGAAGGTACAACTACAAGTGGCAATGCTTAGACGTCCATATTGCAACGATTGTGGAAGATGATTATTCCTGAGTACAAAAACGTGCAGTGATTCCTTCTACACGATAACGCACTCGCGCAGAAAGCATCCGGTGTATAGCATTTACTGTTACGGAAACAAATGTATGTGCTCCACCATCCCTCGTATTTTCCAGATTTGTCACCATGTGACCACTCTCTAGTCCCTAAATTAAAGCTGCCTTTAAAAGCAAATGTTTTTGCGGACACTGAAGACATATAAAGAACTGTGACATCAGCTCTTCACTCCATACCAAAAGATGACCTATGCAAGTCCTTCCTTTCGTTGGCTGATCGTGTCACTTTTTTTATTAATACAGGAGGAATGTACTTCGAATAAATATGAAAAAATATGAATAAATATTAAGACATACAAAGAAATGTGACATCAGCTCCTCACTCCATACCAAAAGCTGACCTCTGCAAGTCCTTCCTTTCGTTGGCTGATCGTGCCACTTCTTGTATTTACGCAGGAGGAATGTACTTCGAATAAATATGAATAAATATGAAGACATACAAAGAAATGTGACATCAGCTTTTCACTCTATACCAAAAGATTACCTGTACAAGCCCTTCCTTTCGTTGGCTGATCGTGCCACTTCTTGTATTAACGCAGGAGGAATGTACTTCGAATAAATATGAAGACATACAAAGAACTGAGACATCAGATCCTCACTCTATACCAAAAGATGACCTCTGCAAGTCCTTCCTTTCGTTGGCTGATCGTGCCACTTCTTGTATTAACGCAGGAGGAATGTACTTCGAATAAATATGAAGAAATATGAAGACATACAAAGAAATGTGACATCAGCTTTTCACTCTATACCAAAAGATTACCTGTACAAGCCCTTCCTTTCGTTGGCTGATCGTGCCACTTCTTGTATTAACGCAGGAGGAATGTGCTTCGAATAAATATGAAGACATACAAAGAACTGAGACATCAGATCTTCACTCCATACCAAAAGATGACCTCCGCAAGTCCTTCCTTTCGTTAGCTGACCGTGCCATTTCTTGTGTTAACGCTGGAGGAATGTACTTATAAATATGAAGACACACAAAGACCTGTGTCATCAGCTCTTCACTCCATACCAAAAGATGACCTCTGCAAGTCCTTCCTTTCGTTGGCTGATCGTGCCACTTCTTGTATTAACACAGAGGGAATGTACTTCGAATGAAATATATTCAAGCGAATTTTCCTGCTTTTCCATGTTTATAATAAAATTCAGTCTCATTAAATTGGCGCGCTGTATACATTATGGCATCCAAATGTTCTAGAGGTATTGAGGAACTGAATACCCGTAATGATAACAGGAACCAGACCACTTCACTGGCTCCTGAAGCTTGTACAATTAAATATAGCCAGGTGGGATCCATCGACTCCTGCTGTTGATTCCATATTACGGCTCATCCATCGGTGAGTATTAACTGAGAACGTGATTCAACAGACCAGGTGACCTCTTTTCAGTCGTCAAGGGCACAGATTTTCAGCTCACGTTCCCACTACAGAAGAATTTGTCTGCTATTACAGAGGATGTTCGTACATTTTAGAACGAGTTTCCAGCACAATGATTAATATTTAAAATATAATTATTTCTTTCTTAAATGTTCTACCTGATAGCCCTTTCTCTTGCGTATGAAACTACCTTCAGATTTCCAAGATAACAGGGCATATCTTGAAATTGGTAGTGGTATTTCATTCTACTCCTCTTCCACTGCTTTCCATAGTCCAATCATTGTTTTAGTTCTGCGTTTAGAAAGCGCTCATTTTAGCAGTCCGAAGGCACAATAAATAGCCCATTTATGACACATCAGGGGACTTTGAAGGAATATGAACAAAATGTATACCCGCCTATTTTTTTCAAGACATAGAGTGGTACATTTGGATGTATGACTGGTAGCCCTATTCTGATGGAATTCTACTCTTTGAAGGCTCAGTGGATAAAGGAATGGTATTTTCTCTTAAAATATAGGAGACTTTGAAGGAATATGAGCAAAAGGTATAGACTTGACAGCCATCTCTTTTCATTCATTGTTTCAAGAAATAGACTTGGATGTATGACTGGTAGCCTTATCCTGATGGAGTTCTACTCTTTGAAGGCTATGTGGATAAAGGAATGGTATTTTCTCTTTAAATATAGGAGACTTTGAAGGAATATGAGCAAAAGGTATAGATTTGACAGCCATCTCTTTTCATTCATTGTTTCAAGAAATAGACTTGGATGTATGACTGGTAGCCTTATCTGATGGAGTTCTACTCTTTGAAGGCTATGTGGATAAAGGAATGGCATTTCCTCTTTAAATATAGGAGACTTTGAAGGAATATGAGCAAAAGGTAAAGACTTGACAGCCATCTCTTTTTATTCATTGTTTCAAGAAATAGACTTGGATGTATGACTGGTAGCCTTATCCTGATGGAGTTCTACTCTTTGAAGGCTCTGTGGATAAAGGAATGGCATTTCCTCTTTAAATATACGAGTTAAAACATTATTTTGGTAATAAGAAGAATTGAAAGATGTGAATCCTTTTATTGGTGCAAATATGACATGGATGGTAAGTCGTACAATATCAGAAAACTTGAAATTTTCGTTGTCCTGTAGCGGAAATCGGACATGCGTCTCCCGGATAGAACTCGGGTATGCTAACCACTACACCACCCAGAACGACCATGTTCAAGCTTCCGATCAATTTGAATATAACAATTACAGGATTCGCAAGTCGAAGCAAATGGCATTCAAATATAGCTAATCTGAAGGTTTTGAATTAATGCCGTATTTTATTGAAGAAGAATTGATTTTAACATTCTTTTCAAAACTTTAATGTCCCATTGTAGGAGAAACCAGCTATAATCATGAATCCTTTATTGAAACTTTTTTGGATTCATTGAACCAAGTTTATAAATCTTTTTCTGCTCTTGCGATAAATCGACCTTTTTTTGTTAAATAGTTTAGGTAGATCCATGCTTCATCAATAGTTACAATAAATTTCCATCTGTCTCCGGATAAGTGATTTTCATAAAGAAGTCTACACAGTGTTCTGCGCTCAGCCACGTGCCCAGACAAAAGGCGGTGAAAATTTTGCTTTTTATCAGATTCAAATCTTTGTTTATTACCTTGTTTTGCAGTTGATACAGATATTTTCAAGGATTCGGCGAATGCTCTTTTAGTCGGTGGATTTTCTTTTAAGACCACATATCTTACTTTTGAAATAGTCCTAAAGGTACGTAGTATTTTTGGTAGTATATTAAAAGCAAACAGCATATAAATTCTGAATTTTCTTGTACCAAATTACTGGTCATACATGTAACTCTCTAACTAAACTGGAAAACTTCATCGTCCTGGAGCGGGCGATGGAGTTTTCAAGTTTTCAGGAGGAAAATTTGAACGTCCTCTGATTTTCGTCCTGGGTGGTGTAACGGTTAGCATACTCGAACGGAAATCGGGAGATGCGGGTGCGTTTTCCATTCCAGGGCGATGAAGTTTTAAAGTTTTTTGAGAGAGTTACATCAATGTTAAAAATTGGTACTTAGAAATAAGCAAAATGTACTCGTTTTTGAGTACATCCTGGGCTTATAATAGCTCCGAGTACTTGTGTCTCATTTTTGAAAAAGACACCTACTCCTTTTTGAGTACATCTGGTATTTCTAATTTGAAATATATGCACTAAAAAAATCCATATATTTCAAATATATGTGCTCTAACTTCATTCAGTTTCTGTGCCCTTTCGGGCAGGGCGCAGAAACTGAAGGAATTTAGAGCGAATCTAGCGATTCTGACAGGACAGTTTCTAACAGAGCACACTAGGTGGCGCCACCTTACAAGCGTACGATTTTGCACATAAAAGGCAGAGACAAATTGAAGGGGGTGGGGGTGGAACTTTAACCTGGGGATACCTACCCGGGGCCGCCACTTTACGTAACTGGTCCGATGCACGGGGGTATTCAGCGATTGTTAGAAATCCACACTAGGTTTGGACTTGAACCTGGGGTCCCTCAATCAATAGTCTGAATCTTTAACCACCAAGCTATCCGTGGCTCGATTTGAAATTTGGAATACGTGTACTCCATACATACTCATTTATTCATAGAATCAACTGGAAGTATATTATTCGATGGCACATCTGGGATAATAGATATAGTCGTCACATGCTGGGCAAATGGACGGCAGCATTTTATAACAAATATATGGATGAAGCGAAAATATATTATTTAGGAGATTGAAACAAAATTAGTTAATGTAAAAACGTACACAAAGATACTTTATTCATAATTAAATTACTTGTGATCAGTGACTTTGTTGTACTAATTATTTATGTGTGTCCCTTTACACATTTATTAAATAATTTCTCTTGAAATTAAAAATATCTAAAATGAAGTAATACGAGATTATATTTATATTTACTGAAGCAGTTATTTGTAAGTACGTATGGTTACTTATATTTGAGCATGTCATGTACTCATTTGCGATACGGTTGTCCTTAAATAAAAACGAGTAGGTTCAGGTTCTCATTTTTAAGTAGATTTTTTACATTGGTGGATGACCAGTAATGTGGTATAAGCAAATTCAGAATTATTATTCTGTTTACTTTGTAATATTCTATCGGTTACTCATATATTAGAGGAATATTTCTTCCTTCATTGATTTAGTAGTCTATTTAGGTATTCGTTTGGTGTGTTTTTTTCCTTTTAAAAGCAATGCTTGACAATTTCCCTTCTATTATTAATAATATAGCTTATTTTACGTTTAGGAATGCCAATTCCCTGATTTTTACGGCGTTTTTTAAATACAGAATACGAATATTTCTTTTCGTAAAGAGCAAAAATATCACCTTCCATCCATAGCTTGTTCACGTGCGCCATTTTGTTTTCTTAGCAGACGATATTTATCTGCAGCAGGTGTTTCTTGCGCGTTCATCTAACAAGCTGTTGCCAGTCTCAATTCTTTGAACTTCTTTTATTTTCTGTAATTTCTTAACAAAAACGTTCTGAAAATGTGTGAACACACTCTGTAGGAGACATGAGAGGTACACGAAGGGAACGTTTGTGGCCGCCTATGTATGGTATGGCCGACTATGTATGCTGAAATTCGCTTCTCGTTTATGCTGTTGAACTGCGCAGTTTCTTGTTGCAATGGAGCTCATCTGTTACCTCGTACAATGTCCCTCAACTGCCGTTGCTCTCGAACTTCGACCAGTTGTTTCCACCTCTGGCTGCTTGTGTTGTTTTTGGTACATCACTCACTGTACACTCCCGATACAGTTCTTCTTGCATAGCCGAGAAGGTTTACCGTTTCCCGGATGCTTACGCTTGCTTTCAGAACGCTCATAATCATGCCCTTTCAAAGACGCTTAAATCACGAGTTTTTCGCATAGTTCTGCTATCCATGCTTCGTTTTTATCTAGAACATGTACAGCGAGCTGTTTATAGAGCAGTCATAGCTTTGTACGTAAGTAAGGATGGAATGTGTCTGGCTGTTATTGGGTGTTTCTAATAATTTGCTACTTCGGATTATATGTGTGCTAGAATTTAATGCGGCACGGGCTCATCAGTGTTCATTTCTATCCTGCATTTAGTTAAATTAAGAACATTCACTTCGACTTGGGAATCGTGGTCAAAAATCTTATATGTCCCTATTCTCCCATATTTAGGCCTAATCTCTTACTGTCCATGCTGTTGAATCACTTTGGCATAATCCCAAACACATAAGACAAACAGAGAATTCTCAAACTCCTCGGATGTTTTAATAATGAAGAATAAACACAATGAAAATCTTCCAAATACGTGGAGACAATAGGAATAGACAAAATCATCACTTTTTCCACGTTTTTCTTTAGTTAACACAGAGCAACCGAAAAATTGTTATCCGGACACCGCTGGGATCGAACCCTAGATCTCTCGGTAACTAGCCGAGTGCGTTTGCCTTACGCTATGGGGGCTAACAATCCACGTCGTTATGCCTGTGTGTTTGCCAGCCGATGGAGACGTCTCAGTTGCTGAACCCATCTCTATGGATTAGTAAAGTCAGATGATAATAAAAACACACATAGCGTCGTGGATTGTTGGCCACGATAGCGTAAGGTGAACACACTCGGCAAGTTATTGAGAGATCCGGCGTACGATCCCAGCGGTGTCTGGATAACAATTTTTCTGTTGCTGTGTGTTAATTAAAGAAAACGTGGAATGTGCGATGACTTTTTAGAATAAACATCATTTTGTTATTGTAAGTCTTTACTAAACAGTATCTTTTAGGAAAATATTTTATATAAAATGTCTACTTACATGTTGGCATTATGATGTAGAGTTATGTCGTTCAATACATGCGATTTCATTAAAATGATAGGAAGGAGTGCTTTATCTCGTCGGTTGGTTAGATTAACGTAGTTTTTAAAATTGCTGGTACAAAAAGAAAACGGATTTTCATAACGACATTATTGGTTTCCAGTTGCTAGCAGAAGTCGATATTTTCCCGCTATAACTGCATGACAGAAGCCTTACCTCAATGGATATGTTTAAAAAAATGTGTTTACTTTTTAGTGCAGTTGATTTACAAAAAGTGTAAAATGGTTCATCCGTCTTGCTAAGGGTTTTCGTCGTTATACAACAACTTTATCATGAGTTATTTTTCAACTTCGCATAGTTTGCCATCAAAAATTTATCCGTTCCATTTTCATGATTTTGATTTTAAAAAGCCGTTTCGTATATTTTTTTCCTCAATACATTCTCATTTGCTACAAAATCCTCCTCTCTGTTTTTTCAACTTTGGCCACCTGAGAACATTTTTGCATCCAGTGATTCTGGCTTTGATTTTATTGGGCTCATTTTATTTCTTCGTTTTCGCCGAATTACTGAATCGGCCTTCCTTTATCCCTTTTCTTTTTTTCCTTGTAAGAGATCACTGAATCTTTCTGGAATTCTGCAGCTCGATCCTCACGTTCCTGTGAAATATTCTTTTTCAATCTGCTTTGTGTTGTTTTAAAGCTTCCCTTTCATTGCGTAAATAGTTTTACTGCATTTAAAGAAATAAAGGAAAATTTATCTGTTGGAAAAGAGTCTGCAGTGATATTTCTGCTTTGGTATCACGTACATCCAATAAAAATTTTAACATCCAGACGAATGTGTACCTCTGCAAGTGATATCTGCTCATGTCACTAGTTTTATTTCAGTTAAAAAAATCTTTATTTGTAACATATTGAATAAACAGAACACCCTAATACCATTAGATAACACTTCTAGTTTCATGCTGTAAAAATATAATATTTTGTCACTGTGGAAACATAAAGATCTTTGCTATTTGTTGAAATTTAAAGAATTAGTTATCTTTTGCTCATGGGCAGCGGAACCCGGTAAATTCAGGGGGGGGGGCAAATACCTTCGTTAAAACAATAAAACAATAAAAAAATAAAAAAGATAAAGAAAAACTTAAAGATAAATTTTCTTTTTCTTAAAAAAGATAGTTAAAACAATTAAAAAAACATAAAGAAAAACCGTAGTTTACATGTGCAAGTACTGTAACAAATTATCGTAAACTATTATTATCAATCCACTGCTAGATGAAAGTTTCTTCCACAAGTTTTCGTCTTGAGTATATCTGTCCCAAGTCACTCAATCATGCTTACGAATTTCATATAACTATCTTCCAGTAATTAATAAGTACGAACTGTACACCAATTATGCTCAAAATAGTATAACTACACTAATAATCCGAAATCTTTTGGCGTAGAATAGAAATAAACTTTCCAAGCTTTCGTACATCAGGCTTTTTCAAGGAAGGTAGCTGTCTACTTTCCTTTAGTTAGCTGTCTACCTTCCTTTAGTTAGCGGTTTGCCTTCCTTGAAAAAGAAGTTTTATTTCTATTCTACGCCAAGAGATTTCGGTTTATTAGTGTAGTTATATTATTTTGACCCATCTTAAAGGTTGTCTACTTCTTGGTCTTTTCCTAACCCTTGGTCAATTCCAATCTAATATCTCAGTTGTTTAACGTTAGTCAGTTCTAATATATCCAGCCCATTGCTATTTGACAATTTTTAGCGATCTTCTTTAAAGTGAAAAACACACCGGTGAGTTAACTTTTCAGTTTATTTGTGCAATATTAATTTTTAAAGTTGCCCTTGAAGCGTTTTTCAGAAAACTGAGAAATGTGGTGATCGTTAAAAAATGCTCAAATAGAAATGGGCCATAGGAAAAGTTTTATTAAAAACAGTTATAGGATACGTGAACCACAAATTTTTAAGACGTTTCGTACGAAGACCCTAATCCGGTGAGGGAACCACGAAATTCCAGCGGCGACCAGACCCACCGCGTCCCCTACCTTCCGTCGCCCATGCTCTTGCTCGAAGAACTTGCAAGCTTAAGATTCCAAGCTTAGCTATGCACTTGGAATTGCCATTAACTGAACACGCTTAAGCACAGAATATTATTAAATAGTCCTGAATGAATGAATCGGAAAACAGAACTTACAGTTTCAATGCCCCAATTTACTCCTCTCATTGGCACATCAAAGTGGATTTTCAATCACTTTACAATAACAAATGCTTCTATCAACATGCACGTTAAACTACGAAATCTTTATCTTGAAAGCACACAATATCAAAACTTTTGCTGAGTTCCGTTCAATAAATAGTTGAATCAGCTCTTCTCGTAACAAATCGTTTCAGCTACAAGTTTACAAATTATTGATATCGCAACTCTGTACGCCCTCTATAGTTAACAAGAATCTGCCCTAAAGAAGCTGTACATGGCTTATATTTCGTCCGTACTATTTATTTACTTTTAACTCTTTGCCAGTGATGACACTTATCCGTCGGGGAAAATAATGTGCCGTCAAGTCAGAAGTCCTCTAAACAGAAGGAGCGACATAAGAACACAAATTAAAGAGGAAAGTAAAATTAGATATATATATATATATATATACTGGTGCCAAAAGTCATGGGATAGCAGTATGTAAAATTTTAAAAGGCATGCTGTCGTTTAATGGTTTCGACGCACGCCACGAATTTTATCAGTTGCGAGGTGTAATCTCGTGAGTCAAGATGAAGAACCGCCAGTAAGATTATGGCAAGCGGACGTGAATTATCACAGTTTGAAGGAGGCATAGTAGTGAGAGCCAGACGGATGCGATATTCAATTTCCGGAGTTGTGCAAACATTCAACATTCCTCGATTGACGGTGCCACGTGCGTACCAAAATACCTCATGGAAAGCATTACCAACCAACGTGGGCAGCGCAGTGGCCGACCACGGGTGCTGAATGACCGTAACCAGCGGCGTTTGACCAGAATTGTCATTGATAACAGCCAAGCAACATTGGCTCAAATGACATTCAATGCAAGAGGTACCAGTGAAATATCCATCAGGTCAGTGCAGCGTAATTTAGCGTCCATGGGGTATGGGAGCAGAAGATCCACCAGAGTGCCTTTGTTAATACTACGACATCGGACACAGCGCCTCACCTGGGCTCGTGAACACGGTAATTGGACCCTGGAAGAGTGGCAACATGTGGTGTGGTCCGATGAGTCACGCTTCCAGTTGTTACGAGCTGATTGTAGGGCTCGTGTGTGGCGCAGATCCCATGAGACCATGGACCCAAGCTGTCAATAAGACACTGTGCAAGTTGGTGGTGGTTCCATACATGTGTGGGGTGTCTTTACAAAGCACGATTTGGGTGCTCTGCTCCTCGTAAACACGTCATTAACCGATAATCGCTTTGTTGCTCTACTGGGTGACCATTTGCAGCCCTTCATGGACTTCACCCGAAAACGATAGGATTTTCCAGGCTGACAATACACCATGTTATTGGGCCAAAATTGGTTCAAGTAGTATTCTGGACAATTCCGACGGATGGTGTGTCCACCACGTTCGCACGACATGAACCCAATAGAGCACTTATGGGACAAGATGGA
Organism: Macrothele yani; assembly: GCA_039090855.1. Lineage (NCBI taxonomy): Eukaryota > Metazoa > Arthropoda > Arachnida > Araneae > Macrothelidae > Macrothele > Macrothele yani. Next base: position 158,538,768 of record CM077024.1, on the reverse strand, counting down.
AAGGTTCAATCGCACCCGAGATCCTGCACCTACAAATACCAGGGAACTGTAGGCGGCTGTTCAGACCGCATGGCTCAACAGTCTTCTGGCCACGTGTGGAATCGATGCCACGTCCAGTTGCTGCACTTCCCCGGGCTAGAGGAGGTCCTACACGATACTAGATACGTATACCATGAATTTTGGCACGTCAGTGTACATCACAATGCATTGAAAAAATGCTGTGTGATGTTATGAATTCAAAAACTTGCTGTGATCTTAATCTTCCACAGACAAACAACTAAACTTATCTGGAGTGACGTACTTAGCATTAATCTCGTCAAATCAAATTTATTGATGGTGTGACATTTTACTTACCGCTGATGGCTATGCGTCTCTCTTTATTATGATCTCAGCAACACAGCCGCAGTTCTTTATTTTCGGGGTTTATCGACGACTGTGAGAAACTCTATGGAATACACACAGGTAGTCTCCCGTTCCTGATTTGCGCCATTGGCTTCGGGGAAAGGAGAGAGCCAGTGCCGTGCGACAAGCACCTATGCCACATCCGGGACTCGAGCCCAGCCTACCTTGTCCGAACGGTGGAAAGCCAGCTATTAGACTATTAGCCTACCGGGGCGACCCACTGCAGCTTTATAAATGACGTGTCTCCCGCAAGACATTTTGTACTTCTTACTGATTTTCATTTTTTCTTGCAGACATTTCTAAGTGTTATTCTCTTGTGATTTTCTCATCATTCCACTATCTTTCTTTTCTGCCACTTAGAATAAATTCTTTTGGTTAACACTTCATGATTCATTCTCTCAACACTGCAAAATTACCTCAAAATGTTTGTTTTCATCCTAGCAATGACCCTTAGCGTCACATTCCGCATCAGAAACACAGCTTCGTTCTTAATATGATCCGAATGAGTCTGGACACAAACCCGTCCTTAAGTAACGCATCTGTCCAGCGCACAAGAGACTCCTTTTCTGTTCTGCAGTACTCAGTTTAATTACCGTACATCGCAAAAGGAACAATCACACTTTCGTAAACAAGCACCCTTAAAAATGTTAGCAACCCATCAGTACTGTGAAATCATCCTAAAGCAGATATGACTTTCAAAGGTGAAGTTACTTGGCTACTAAAGTTTACCTGATAATCTGGTGTCATTGATGTACTGTTAAATAAGCTATCTTTCTTACAGTGACATTAAAATACGTATGTTTTACTTAACGTTCGATGGTTGTAGGTTGACCCTTGAACTATTTGAACCGGGTTTGGGTCTAGTTTGAGATGCAGATCAGGTGCTTGTCCTTACAAATTCTCCCTTCTCCAGACCACACTTAACCCGAGCTGCTATTGAACTTTGGAAAGAAAATTAAAAAAAGAGAACGATAGATACTATTTCTTGGAACTGTTGTCACAGAAAAACCATTCCTCATACTTCAGTGATTTTACATTCTGTATGAGGCAGAAAAGTTAGTGTCATGCTTAAGGCATTATTCCTATTCCTTTCATCCTGTTGATGGGTTAATTAAATTTCATTTTCTTTCTCTTCGTCCTCAGCATTTGTTTTTGTCAAAAATGTTTCTCTCTTTGTATTTGCGAAAAATGTATATAAGTATTTCTGTGTTCATGCCCCGATAAAAAATGAACGTTGCAATATGATCATTATCATACAAATACTCTATTCTTCGCAATATTTCGAAAGCATTGTCTTTCTCCACGACAGTTTCTTTCCGTACCTTTTTTTATACCCTTTCACCATAACTAAGAAATGATGAAACGTACATCCAGCAAAACTTGTAACCACTCCTCTGATAAAAAAAAAAAGCTGGTGAACCAAAAACGTCGTACACCGTAAAGCCCACTGCAATTATTTTAAAATATACTGGGCGTTATATCGGAAAAAATTCAAGCAGTTGGCTGTAGATCAGCTCATAATGCAGTATCAGCATACGACAAAGAACTGGAAGACTGGACAGCTCATTCTAAGTTGTTGGTTTTTGATTGGAGGTTTAACGACCACCGCGAGCAACTCAATGGGCTATAAGCAGCCGCCCGTTCCTAATTTAAGACTCCTGGTACCAGAGAAGGAAGAGAGCCAGTGCTGCAGGACAAACACAACATCCATGCCTTACCGGGGTTTGAACCCGGATCCCTTCTTTCGGACGAATGATCAGAAGCCATCGCTTAGACCACTGTGCCACTGGGGGAGGGGGGGGCGTTTTGTTTTTCACTGAGATACCGTCCACGGTCATGAAAAGCAGACATGTAAGGTGAACGAGAAGTTATGCACTACAAAATATTCAATTTGCGCATTTAGCTATTTATTACTAATTTCAATGGTATGTGAATAATAAAATGATCATCAAAGATGATTTATTCACATTTATATTCCTAAATCGCAGGAGGAAAATTTTTTGGGTGAGAACTTGAACAACACTTTCATGAAAAATTACTGTCAAAAATTAAAAGAAAACAAAAAAAAAATCAATATGTCTTCTATCTGCTTTTCCCACTCTATTTTTTAAAAATATTTTATAACTCATACAAAATAAGGAAACATAATATTGGGGGAAAATTCTAAAAAATGTACTGCGCTGTATGTTGTTAAGGCTTATTGCCTTGATATACAGCAAAATAAGGTAAATTGGTTGGTCTGTGTTTGCTTTGTAGTTTGCAATTTTACGGCATATCCAAGAAAAGGCCACGCATACTTTTAAATATGCGGAAAGAAGTGTAATTCTTCTCTCTTGTCACAGTGTTCGATGAAAATCCGTTTTCGCCATTACAAACGTTTAAATTGGAGTTTTCATGCCTGTTTTGTGTATCGTAAGACATCAGAAAACCGCATTGGTTAAACTTTTTTCTTTCAGTTTTTGCTGCCTAATTTTTCATTTTTTGCTTTTGCATTTGTTTAAAGTCTGCAGCACTCAATATCTTCATGTGCTGAACAGAAGTCTTAGGTGTTCAAAGTTTCCCTAAAATCCACGCGTTCATTTCCCGCTTGAGATTAGTAATTCTAAATATTCCCCAGCATTACGAAATTTCTAATGTACCTTTGCACTTCTAAACAGCGGGTCGAAGTGTAATTGAATGCACACCCCGAGTTCTTCGTTAATGGAAAAGCAACTGAGGACAGTCAGCGAAAGCGATTAATTCGGATAACTCAAAGGTGCCAAAATAAATGTACAGAGAAAAATTATGAAGCTCTTACCATTGTAATTCGTTGGTATTTTTTGATTTCCACTGTTGGATGCGAAGCCGCATTTGATTCTCTATCTCTCGATATCTTCAGAAATGCAACAATTTTTGGTAGTAACTTTTCTTTATATTTTCAAAATCTTTCAGTGCATAGTTTATTTCTTCGGAAAGAGAGACCACTTTTTACTCGGCAAACGGAAGGAGGTTGAGGTTTGCAGTTCATGCTCTGTAATGTGTATTGATGACTGAAGCTGCAATGCTTTTCTTTGGCTTTACAAAAATAAAGTGCTTTGGCAATCTTCTCTCTCTTTCTGGTAAATGAATTCAACTGTTATTCGTTTTACTGATTCTCTTGCTACTAAATGCTTATTTGTTATCTGCAATTTCATGATCTTGCATTTCCTTTCTAGAATATTTTATGTTCATCTAGTTAGTTTTGTTTTCAATGTGCTATATGGCTGTGAAATCTGCTCAATAATTTGCACTACGATATTTAGTATTGGACATTATGTAGTTTAAGCAAAACACGAAAACACAAAACAAAAGCAGAAATATTGTTATTTTTAATGTGATGGGCATGAAATCTCAGTACTTTAGGAAATATTAGAATATGAATGTTATTATTCCAACAGACAGGAATGAACTCTGCCTTTTTAGAAAATTCGTAAACGGGTACCAGTTGTATTTTTTGTAGAAAGACTGATTTTAATCACACGCGGAACAAAAATATACACTGGCGTGCAAAAATTAAGGACGAGACGGTTTTTCGAATGTAACGTCGTGCGGAAGTGCTTCACATCGACTCAAATCATACCATAAGATCCCCAAGATGTACGAATATGGAACAAGTGAGTAAAACCGTTCAAACGAGGAATCCAAAGGATACAAAGGCACTTTATTGAAAAGGTAGCTTCAAGCACAACTGGACAGAAACGTCCATGTGACAGGCGGCTGCCAAGAAAAATCCAGTCTTTAGTAGAGGATATGATCAACCCTGACTGCGTTGCAGGATTTACAACGTCTGTCCATGCTGAGGACGAGGTTGTCAAGGAGCTGTTGAGGCATCGCGCCCCATTCCTCTTGTAGCGCAAATCGCAGCTGCGGAATCGTTGCTGGCGGCTGGTGACGTGCTGCCAAGCGTCTCCCGAGAAGGTCCCACATTTATTTGATTGGATTTAGGTCCGGGAACCTTGCGGATCAATCCATGCGTTGAATATTTTTACTCTCCAACAGCTCTGCGACAGCCACTGTACGATGAGGTGTAGCATTGTCGTCCATGAAGAGGAACTCAGGACATACAGCACCTCTAAACAGACGCACGTGAGGCAGGAGAACCTCGGTACAATAGCGGACATTAGTGACGTAACCTCGTTGAAAGATGTGGAGGTCAGTACGGCTACCAAGCATGATACCGCCCCAAACGAGAACTCCGCCCCCTCCAAACCGGTCCCTTTCGATGATGTTGGAGGTGTGATTGCGTGTTCCCTGCTTTCTCCAGATGAGTATACGTCCAGAATCTCTCGTCAGACTAAATCGGCTCTCATCCGTAAAGAGAACTCGACCCCATTGCTGATGTGTCCAGTCCTTGTGTTCCTGGCACCACAGAAGTTACCGTCTCCGATGAGCAGGCGTTAATGGCACACGCCGTACTGGTCGTTGTGCAAATACACCACCTTTGTGCAGCCTCCTGGCCACGGTAAAACGCGATAACGGACGTCCAGCTGTCTGTTGCATGTGCCTTGCAATTTATCCCGCTGTCTGCCGTCTGTCTCTTCTCGCCTGTAGGACAATATACCGGTCGTCCGCTGCCGTGGTTGCTCGTGTACGACCACTACTGAACTCTCGGACGGCTGTTCCTGTCTTTTGAAATGGTCTCCAAGCTCGTGAAACGATGCTGCGAGCGATCCCGAACGCCTAGGCCACAGTAGTCACACTTCGACTTTCTTTCAACTTCGCAATGAGGCAACCTCGGGTAAATTCATCCAGATGTCGTCTACTGGATTGCCTGTTGGCCATATCACACGGTGGCAGCAACTCGACGTCGTTCAAACCGATGTACACCGTGCAATAACTTTCACTGAATTGCTGAGCGTACACCGCCCATGTGTTTTATACCCTTCCGACAGCCCCCCTTTACGTCATGCTGCATATATGCGCATGCCCTACCATACCGGACCCTAGCCTATCTCTTGAGTGGTCTTTCGGTCCGTTCTGCCTGCTCGTTCCGCTGTTATGCTAATTTCTCCTCTTCGCCCTTAATTTTTGCACACCAGTGTATGACAAAAGTATATTTTTAAAGAAAATCCACTTACTGAAGTACAAAAAGTGTACATAAATGTATATTTGGAAGCATTTTTTCTTTACTTAATGAGCGAATGAAGAGTTGCTAGGTGAAGTATTTATTAAATTCGATTCACCCACGGAAAAAAGACAAGAAAAGAGAAATCTCGAAATGATCAGACGCGACAACATGTAAAAGACAAAATCGAAATTGCATGTGAGTCGCGGTAAGGAAGTGTAAACAACTCGAGCTGTGGGTCGAAATATCGGTACCAACTTGTGTTAATCCGTTAATCCGTTTTTTAGCAGCTAATAGTTAAAATTCATGGTACTTTGAGCGAAGTGTTTGCAAATCTGGCGAACTTAAATTCAGTTAAGGGGCAGTTTATCATAACCTCAAATGAAATTAGAGCTATTTCTATAATTTCGTTTGAGAACAACTGCAGAATTGTGGTTTTGAAAGTGGCCACCGCCTGTCGTACTTCTAGAACCAAACCAAATAATTTTAGTGCCTTATTTGGCACAGGCATTTTTATTAATTACGTAAATGAAATGAGCGTGCTGTAGACAGGATCCATGGTTTAATTTACCAAACAAAGAGCAAACAGCATGAGAAAAAGAAAAAAAAACAGATATTGAGTGATGAAGAATCTTCAGAGTTTATAATGATATATACAGCATGACTAAAAGTATACCTTAACTAAAAGAGACATACAAAGGCTGCAGACAAATCAAAGAAGCATGGAGAGGTGCATACTTGGTGTAACCAGGAGAGATAAGAAGAGGAACTCGTGGATCCGAAAAATGACAAGAGTGGAAGTTATCATGATCAGAGTTAAATCCATGAAATGGCAATGGGCTGGACATACTGCCAGAAGGACAGACCATCGATGGACAGCCGAAATTTTAGATTAGATTCCAAGGGACAGGAAAAGACCCAGAAGAAGACCACATGGGAAATGGGCGGATGAAATTCGAAAGTATGCGGGAGTGACATGGAAGAGACTGGCACAAGACAGACCGTTGTGGAAGAGGCTTGGAAAGACCTTCGTCCAGCAGTGGATTGATAATGGTTGACAATGATGATGATGATACAGCATGAAATCTGACGGCTACAGGCAAAATAAAAGAAAACATAACTTCCCTTTTGAAAGTAAGAAAATAACTTCTTAATATGATTAATGAGATATTCTTCTTTATTTCTTCATTAGAGCTTTTTTGTTCCGAAAACGTATACGAAGATATCAGAAGTTACAAGGACCTTAAAAACCCTAAGCGATTGTTTTTGACTTTCAACAGGAAATTGAGGTCACGCACGTGGACGGACTTTGATCATGTTTTTTTCATCCCTACGTAAACATAAAAATTCGTTTGTTCTCTAGAGAAAAAATATCATAGAACAGGAATCAATTATTCATTTCTAAATTGGTTTTTACTTTGTTTGCCTGGTAATGGATAGCCTTTGGAACACAGCGCTGATGTATCAGCGGGTAAAAAAGTCGAAAACTCTGGGTTATTTCGTACACAACATTTTAAAACCTTTAAGCAAACGAAGGTTAAGCTTAAAAAAAGGTTTCCATCTTATAAATTTCCGATACGATTATCACATCTTGAATAATTCAGATGTTAGGTGCGAAATTTTCTACCAGTGTAACATGCTGTCGGATTGTATGCATATTACATTGATAAAAAAAACGGCAATGAAAAAACTGAAAATGGAAATACATGGAATCAGTGGTGGCACAAGATTAGTAACGCAGACTTTAAATCTGATAAATGGAATCAGTGGTTTCACAAGATCAGTAATACAGACTTCAGATCTGATAGATGCAATAAGTAGTAGCACAAGATCAGCAATATAGACTTTAGATCTGACAGATGGAATCAGTGGTAGTACAATACTAGTAATGCAGACTTTTAGATCTGATAGATGGAATCAGTGGTTGCACAAGATCAGTAATGCAGATTTCAGATCTGATAGATAGAATCAGGGATGTAAGGTCAGGTGATGCGTAACATCACAGCCTCTCCTTGACAAATGTCAACCCCGACTTCTAGTGGTGCATCCTGTTCCCACTAATGGGGCTCTGACGACCGCCAATAGCGGTATAACTATACCATCGGGATTAGAGGAAATCCTATCCCACACTCACCAACCTGCTTGGCCAGCGTGGTGAGTTATGGCCAAACCCCTCCAAAATGACTCCACAACTTAAATCTTGGCCCTCAGTCTCCGGCAGCTGGAATGCACCTGGCCAAGGCAGTGGTCAGTGCAACATGAAGGCAGAGGGTGCTAAGAATCCCCGGAGGACCGGACTAGGCTGCCATCTGATGCTGACCTTGGCTACGTATATTGGACGCTCCTTATCTTTTGATTCAAGGCTTCTTGAATTCGAAGAGGAACTACAAAGAATCAAGTGGGACATCATCGGGCTAAGTGAGGTAAGGAGAAAAGGAGAAGATCTCATTGAACTGAAAAGTGGACATCTCTTCTACTATCGTGAGACAGATACTGGCAGAACTAGTGGTGTTGGATTTATAATAAACAAGAAACGGAAGAATAAAGTTGTAGAAGTTGAAAGTTCCTCTGACAGAGCTGCACGAGAAGATACAAGGCTCAGATTATTCAAACTTACGAACCCACCACAAGTCATCCTGAAGAAGAAATTGAAGAATTTTATGAGGAAATTCGTCATCTAAATAATAAAAGTGAGCAGCACTTGAATATAATTATGGAAGATTTCAATACAAAAATAGGGAAACAGCAACAGAATGAAACTTCAGTAGGTAAATTCGGTCACGGCAAAATTCGGTCACGGAGAGATAAGAAGAGGAACTCGTGGATCCGAAAAATGACAAGAGTGGAAGACATCTTGATGAGAGTTAAATCCCTGAAATGGCAATGTGCTGGACATACTGCCAGAAGGACAGACCATCGATGGACAGCCGAAATTTTAGATTGGATTCCAAGGGACAGGAAAAGACCCAGAATAAGACCACATGGGAGATGGGTGGATGAAATTCGAAAGTATGCGAGAGTGACATGGAGAGTCTGGCACAAGACAGACCGTTGTGGAGGAAACTTGGGGAGACCTTCGTCCAGCAGTGGATTGATAATGGTTGACAATGATGATGATGATGAGATAGAATCAGTAGTAGCTCAAGATTAGTAATGCAGGCTTTTAGATCTGATAGATGCGATCACTGGTAGCACAAGATCGGTAATGCAGAGTTTTCGATTTGATAGATGTAATCAGTGGTAGCACGAGATTAGTAGTGCAGACTTTTAGATCTGACAGATGGAATCAGTGCTAGCACAAGGTTAGTAATGTAGACCTTGAGATCTGATATTTACTGGTTGTACAAGATTAGTAATGCAGAATTTTAGATCTGTTAGATGAAATCAGTGGTAGCACAAGATTAATAATGAAGGCTTTTAGATCTAATAGATGGAATTAGTGGTAACACAAGATTAGTAATGCAGATTTCAGATCTGATAGATGCAGTCAGTAGCAGCACAAGATGAGTAATGCATACCTATAGATCTGTTACATGGAGTCAGTGGCAGTATAAGAACAGTAGTGCAGACTTTAGATCTGATAGATGGAATCAGTGGTAGCACGAGATCAGTAATGGAGACTTACAGATCTGAGATGGGTGCATCTTTTATAGGAGAAAATGGACAGATGTTTAGTTGGTTTGGGCGTTCGTGTTGTATGAGGGAAGGAAGTTTCATGTAACAGGGACAGGTGGCGTGCCGGAAAAACTCGGACCTCCCCCCTCCTTTAAGCAAAGGTTATCTTGGAGACCCTTTTGCAAAAATGTATTATCTTTCAACTACTGAAATTTTAAAATTCCATATTATTAAATGGGTTTTATATATGGGCGTTTCAGTAATAAAACTTTTTGGAACCTTCAGGCATTTTTCCAAAAACCAAAATTTCGGCATTTTATTGCGTGTAACACAAATGTTCATCTGATAATTACAAGTGATTGCCTATGTTTTATACCGATAGAAAATACTTCAGAGTTTGGTCAAAGTTGATCATATCATGCAAATTTTATTCTATTAGAAACTATAGCCAGCTTCTTTAAAATGCCTCACGATCACGCACACAAGAAAAATATGACTGCCGTGCTACAGTGTCTAATGACCTATTTCGATTTGTACGAAAATACAGAACATAAGTAAACATATAAATAACAATTAAGAACTGTGGGGAAAATATAAAATTTCTTAACTTATTTTCCGTTGAATATAAAAAAACACACTGCCGCTTAGACCACATCGCTTAGACCACTGGTGGGGCTGTGGTCTAAGCGATGGCCCCTGATCATTCATCCGAAAGGGTTCCGGGTTTGAATCCCGGTGAGGTATGGATGTTGTGTTTGTCTTACGGCACTGGAACTCCCCCTTCTCTGGAACCGGACCCTAAATTAGGGACGGGCGACTGCTTATAGCCCTTTCAGTTGCTCACGGTGGTCGTTAAAGCTTCAATCCAAAAAAAAAAAAAAAAACAGTTATCACAATGTTTTGCACATGGTTTTTTTTCTCTTGAATCTCTTAGGAGAAAATGGCACAGGTCCCTGTTTCTTCGACTTAGCGAAGAACACTATTTAGTTCATTACATCCTGAAGGATGCGTAGCTATGTACAAACAACATAACAGCTTATCACCATTGGTATAAAAACTTCAAACTGATATTTCTTTCACATTCTTTTGTTTATATGCAAGTGACTGTGAAAAGGCGTTTCAAGTCCTCGAGACAGCTGCCTTCCCTTCATCTAGTATTTATAAACTAAAACTGAGAAAAAACAACAACAGCAATTGCTTTTCTTTTTAATACATCGTTCAAAGCTGCCGTCAAAAATTGCTGCCTGTTTCTTTAATCAGTTTCATATGAAGTTTCCTCAAATGTTTTTGCGAAATCTTTTTGCTGAGGCTTACTTAAATAACCTATTATTTTTTATCGCCGTGCATAGCTGTAATTTAGAAGCAATTTCGGGAATCTGGGTAATTAGTGAACAGCGAGATAAAATAATATCAGCAAGATCTTCTTACATAATTATAATCCACTTGTTAAACTTGTCACACCCTTTTTTCAATGAAATGCAGACATTGTAGTTATAATCCTATAAGAAAGCACTCGAATATATTTATATTTGGAGATATCAGGTTCAGAAAAATATCCTACAAAAACATGATGTTTTACAAATTTTAAAGATGATAAACCGTTTTTTGATGTAAATATGACAATGATGGTAAGTCAGATATCTCGTATTTCATTCATGAACATGGTATTAAGTTTGCAATAATGGTACTCCTGTTATACAAATAGCAGATTCTGTGTCTCGGAGAGCAGATGCGTAGAATCTTTATTATTAAGCAGCTACGTGTCTCGAGCAAACAGACAAAGTATTGTTTATATTCTTATTTTATATAAAGCAAAGCAAATAGACAAATGACTGAAATAGAATCGTTCATTACTTCGAGGAGCAGTGAACAGAGAAAGGACGATTGATGTTCTTATCCACATGCAAACTAACGAAGAGAAAAGAACTGAAGTTTTCTGTATAAAGTCAGTAAACAACAAAAAAAATGAACAAAATATCCTTAGAGGTACAAATGTTTTCAATGTAAATGCTTACTGACAAAGCACTGAAAAGATTCTTACGCTGCATGGGTATTAGTTAACAGAAAACTGAAAAACCGAAACATACTCTTATCCTCCTTCTAGATTAGTGAGCATGATGGAAACGTTTCAATAAAATTTCAGCAATTATAGAAGACGTTCAGCCATTTTCAGAATTTTTTTTTTAAATTACAGAAAATAAAAGAAGTTCAAAGAATTGGAGTTGGCAATAACAATGTTAGACGAACAAGAAAGGAACATCTGCTGCTGTTAAACATCATCTGCTAAGAAAACGGCGCACGTGACCAAGCTGCGGATTGAAGGTTATATTTTTTCTCATTACGAAGAGATATATTCGTATTCTGCCATTAAAAAAAGAAGCAAAAATCATGGAATTAGCATTTCTAAATGTAAAATAAGCAATATTATTAATAATAAAGGAAAAATTGTCAATAATTGCATTAAACAGGAAAAAGAACACCAAACGAATGTCAAAGTAGGTTCGACTATTTGAAAAATAAAGTTTCTGTTCTTAAAAGAAATCGATCGACCCAAAAAGCAATCGATAAGTCGTTAAAAAAACTCTTTATCAACTGTAAACAATGTAACAAACAAAGATTTTAACCTGGGAAAAAACAAAGAAACATAATATTAACCGCCTTTTGTCTAGGCACGTGGCTGAGCTCAGAACACAGTGTACACTTCTTTATGAAAATCACTTAGTCGGAGCCAGATGGAAATTTATTGCGATTATTGATGGAGCCTGGATCTTCTTAAACGACTTTAGCAAAAAATGTCGATTAAAGAGCAGAAAAAGACTTATAAACTTGGTTCCAAAAATCCAAAGAAAGTTTGAGTAAATGATTTATGATTATTGCTGTTACACGGACACAGCGCAGAACACGGTGTAGTGTGCTTTATAAAAATCCCTCAGCCGAAGACAGATGGAAATTTGTTGTAACTATGGATGAAGCATGGATCTGTCTAAACGATGTAACAAAAAATGGTCGATTTAGCGCAAAAGAACAGAAAAAGACTTATAAACTTGGTTCCATGACTCCAAAGAAGTTTTCAGTAAAGGATTTAAGATTTTTTCTGGTTTCTCGCACACTGGGAAATTAAGAAAAGGTGAAGAGAATGTTAAACTAAATTCTACGTATTACCAGAATAATGTTTTATCTCTTACCTTTAAAGAGGAAATAATATTCCTTTATCTACCGAGCCTTCAAGGAGTAGAACTCCTCTCAGGATAAGGCTGCCCGTCATACATTAAAATCTACCACTATTCTTCTTCTTCAAAAAAAAAATAAATAAATAAATAAAAGAGAGGAGTATCAAGTCTGTACGTTTTGTTCCTATTCCTTCGAAGACTCCACTGTTGTGTCACCAATGGGCTAATTGTGCCTTCGGCCTGCTAAGAGAGAGAGAGAGAGCGATTTATAAACGCAGACTTAGAACAATGATTGGACTAGGGAAAGCAGTGGAGGAGGAGCGGAATGAAATAGCACTGCCAATTCTAAGAAATCATTCGTTATCTTTGATATCTACAAGGGCCATTCAATAAAAACTGAGAATAATTTTTTCTGAGTTGGCAACAGTGCGAAGGGAAAAATAACCACGCACAGAACTAACTTAAATAAGAAAGTATATACGGCAACAGTTATTAGCCGTGGCGGACGATTCTGGTTTTGTTATTGCGCAGTTGTTTAAGGAACGTCTGCTTTTCGCCATACAGCTATGAAGGTGAGTTATTCCGAGTCATGACGTGAAATGTGTTGTGCGATAAAATATTGCTATCGTTTGGGTTAAACGGCTCCAGAAACAGTAGATTTAATGCATAAAGCTTACAAAGATAAATGTTTGAGTGAGTCAACGATGTTTAGATGGCACCATGATTTCAAAACAAGGCGTTTGTCTGCAGAACTCGCACCTGAAAGTTTTGTTACGGAACGTATAGTTAACACTGCTTGGGAAATCCTTCAAGAGGATCAACGGATGACGTGTGAAGATATGGCGGCGTCAACTAATATTTCAAAAACGTCGGAATTCCGCATTCTACGCGACAAATTACTGCTGCATCGCGTGTGTGTTCAGGTGGGTACCTCATCACCCGACGAGTGAACAATTGTTAGCCAGAGTTCAGGTGTCTATGGAGTAGAACAAAATGATTGAAAAGGTTCCAGACTTTCAAACACAGTAATAACTGACGATAAAACACAGGTTCACTATTTCGTCCCTTTCACGAAGCGCGCAACGAGTGTCTAGAAACGCGCAATCTCGCCTCCTATGAAAAACGTCCTCCAAGCTAAATCAGCTGGGAAGGTGGTGACGATAATTTTTTTATCATAGAGGTGTAGTCTACCAGCATGCCGTTCCTCTAAAAATTACTGTCCATGTTGAGTATTACATTTCAGTCTTTAATCGTCTGCGATGACACATATCGATTAAGCGACCGGAACTGGTGGGCAAGTGGACCCTACACCATGATCAAACCCGCCTACTTGTGGTTGCTTATGTTCAACAGTTTCTTACGAAATGCTATACTGAAATCATACCACAGCATGCCTCCAGTCCTGATCTCGCCCCGTGGGATTTCTGATTGTTTCCAACAATCAAGGAGATGTTTCGTGGCGCAACATTCAAGAGAAACGTTGACGTAATTCAAGCTGTACATGGGTCTCTGAAGCAGCTTCCACAAAATGCCTTTGCAACATGGTTTGAAAAGTGGACTGAACAATGGGACCGTTGCATATCATCCGAGGAAAGATACTTTGAGAAAGAATAGCATATATTTTGCTGCACCTATATTTCTTCATTTCGTGTGATTTTACACTTAGAGTTTATGGAATTGCAGTTGTAGATGCACTGTAGGTTCTCTTGAGAAAGTGTTATCAGATAGAACATTTAAGAAAGGAATAATTTAATTTTAATCATCAATTATATTGCTAGAAAGTCGTTCTACAAATGAATGAACATCTTCTGTATGACTTTTTTGTGTTCACCGTATGGAAAATGCATAAAAGTAGAATCTATTGATATGCACTTTGTGTTCACATCTCTGTGGCCGACACTGTTTTAAAGACTCCTTTAAAAGAAATTCGTGAGCGAACAGTAGTGGTTATGTAGGTGATAAAAAATTCACTAGAAAGCATGTAAAATTCAAGTTCGGAGACAAAAAAGAATCAGGACGCTACAGCAATAGAAAAATAGAATTGCACATAAAGCGCACGGGAACACAGAACGCAAAATAAAATATCCAGAGCAAGGGGATCGCCAAAAACTAAAAAAACAAAACAAAAGCAGTTTACGATATGGTCATCCTCAAATTTTAATTCGTAGGTTTAAGTTTTATGTTTTTCCTAAATCAATGGTAGTTGAATTGCGTTGCTGACATTTCTTTGTGAATTTCGGAATGATGCAGTGCAAACCAGAACATCATTTATCTGGTTACGGTTTATTTTAGTTTTGTTTTCGCGATAGTTAATCCTAGTTTTAAGTAGTAGTTATAGGCTAACTTTTGTTGATTTTGAGGAAAACAAGGGAAATCTTTCATCTTCAATTTTGAAAAGCTGCTTGCGAAAGAGGATTCTGTAAAAAATATTTGTTCATAAATAAAATTCCTTAACGCCTGGCTTCCGGGAAAACAATAATTAGATCGTGACTTCGGGAAGCATAAATTACCATTTGAGAGGCCGATTATAATCGGCTTTAGATGACTAAGCTTTTCCACGGTGAATATTAATTTGTCTGTTAGACTAGACAATATAAAACTAAATTTCAAAGCTAAGAACTGACGTTAAGCATAATGCGTCCTGAGGTTTAGAGAGCACCACGAAAATCCTCCTTTAATGATCCCTGTAATTTCTATAAAAAAAACAAGTTAGTAAAATCATGCAATGCATTGGTTATGATACGTATTCCGACATGCAGGAAATCATTACTCAAGTTATGAGGATAATGGCTGTGAAATAAATATCGCTTCTGTGTCCTGACCTTTGACCCAATTCCGATGATATTCAACAGAGAACCTGTTCAGTGTACCTCTGGAACAACATGATAAAGTTTTGTTGTAATCAGAGCATGTTTACGTAAGTTATGATGCATAAGGGCAATGGAATGATCCCGCTCCTATATCCTGATCTTTGACCCCATTTCGTCCATTTCCAATAAAATTTGACCCCAGGTGGTGCCCTACCACATACTAAAATTCCATCGAAATCGAAACATTTGTACGCAAGCTATGACGCATAAGGGCAACGGAATGGATCCAACTCATATGTCCGGACCTTTGACCCTATTTCGTCCATTTTAATAGAAATCATTTCACGGTGGATCCCTACCACATACGAAAATTTCATCGAAATCGAAACATTTTTACGGAAGTTATGAACTATAAGGGCAACGGAATGGATCCCGCTCCTATGTCGTGACCTTTTACCCCATTGCGTCCATTTTCTATAGGGTGTGTGCGGAGGTAGTCCCATACCCCATACTAAACATTGATCGAAATCGAACCATTTGTACGCAAGTTATGACGCATAAAGACAGTGGAATGGATCCCGCTCCTATGTCGTGACCTTTGACCCCATTTCGTCCATCTTCAAAATGGTTCGTCCCCAGGTAGTCCCCTACCACATACTAACATTTCATTGAAATCGAACCGTTTGTATGACGCATGAGGACAATGGAATAGATTCGGCTCCTATGTCGTGATCTTTAACCCAATTTCGTCCATTTTCAATAGGGTTCGTCCCCAGGTAATCCCCTACCACATACTAACATGTCATCGAAATCGAACAATGTTTACGCGATGTATCGTGCTGATGGGCAGACGTACAAAGCAGGAGCATATACGATTTTTCAACCTACGGTTGGAAAGCGTAAAAAAAGAAACCGTATTATATGGCGCTTTGGCTAAACTACACAAAAACAGCACACTCCCTTCTGCGTACTGACTTAGGCATACGTGAAAATTGCAACACCGAGAAAGAATCGCGCTATTCAAATGAAACTTATATGAGAGATACTTCATGTTACGGGAAATTACTGATTACATTTGTCGAGCTATAAATATTTGCCTCAAAACTCAGTATCGTGTAAATCCACCTTGTGAAATAATAAGTTTCTGCACGGCGTGGCACTGAATGAAAGAGGTTTTTTGATATTGTTCTGAGGATTAGTCTGCCAGGCTGCTTCTAAGCAAGAGCAGAGTTAATTTGTGGTGACTGGTAAAGGCGTTTGATAGGCCGGTCGCTTAGCTTCCATGGCCCAGACATGTTCAATCGGGAAAACATCCGGCGAACGTGAAAGACAGGGAACAAGCAGTACCAGCCGAAGCATTCCTGATGTATCGTTGCCTGTTGAGGATTCCCTCAATTCGTATCAGGAGAGATCGCGAATTGAAACCAATGGATCCTGAAACCATGACGCTTAGCATTAGGGCGGCATGAAGCTGGAAAGTGCCGTTCACCACAATGTTTTCGAACACGAATTCGAAAATCATAGTGCATCAAGTTGAATCGTGCCTCGTCAGAAAACACGACCTGTTCGCAATCAGCACGCCAATGTCTGTGTTGGAGTCTTCATTGCAGACTGAGGCGTCTATGTTTGAGAGTCAAAGGAATGCGCAGCAATGTGCTGCTAGTAACCGGTCCTCTGGTAAGCAGACAACGTAAAACTGTGTGGGAGGACACATCCTGACCTATGCCAGCGCTCTACTGCTGCGCTAGTACTGCTGTGACCTATGCAAGCGCTCTACTGCTGCAGTGCGGTAAATATGTCTTTCATCCGGTACAGTCGTGTGATTTTGTGGTGCAGTTCCCAGATCTATGTGCTTCCGAGTCCCATCTTTCCACTGACGCCACGCTTGCATGTGCCGGCCTTTTGTCTCGTATAAGTGGCAATTTCGCGCTTGAAAAATCCAGCTTCTGGCATCCCAGTAAACCTTTCTCGCTCAGAGTCGGTCAGGTGTTCACATTGCGACCTTGGTGGGCGACGGGGCATAGGGAGAGACATGGAACATCGTTTCGACTCAATGTCGGCTCTTCACTGATTGCAACGTCTCGTTTGATCCAGCTCTTTATATCCAAGACCGGACAGTTCAGAGGGCGCTGCTCCAAACCTGCGTGTGCATTTTCACTGACATTTGCTTGTATACACCTGTTGTACATATACTGTAAGCTTCAACCTAATACCAACAGTCCTTCATGGTGTTACTATTTTCGCAAACCGAAAGGTATTTAGAAGTGACTCGTAAAAAGGAAACTACGGAAAATAATTGTTCCTAATACTGTCATTTACGTAACAAATGCATCGATTAAAAGACTGGATTTTTTTATTGGAGGTTTAACGAAAAGACAGGATTAAGATGTGATTTATGTTTTTTTTTTATTTATTTTTTTATTTTTTTGATTAACCTGAAGCATAACAATGGGCTATAAGATTTTTGATTGACCGGGAGCAACACAATGGGCTATAAGCAGTCGCCCGTCCCTAATTAGGGCCACTGCCTTAGACAAACACAACATCCATGCGCCACCGTGATTCAAATCTGCGCCCTTTTCCTGACGAATGGTCAGAAACCATCGCTTAGACCACTGAGCTTGGACAGTTTGCAGCATCAAGAGCAGTATTTTTTGAATGAGAAACTTTTCAAAAGCGTTTCCTACCTTATTTTATTTTAATAGTAAAAGTCCGTAGATTTATGGAGAACGTTATAGGAAGATGTGTCAAAGGTTCTTCCAGTTGTGAGCTACACGTAATGTTGGACATCCATTCCAGTACGAAACGGGCGCCAGTGTCGACTGGGTTCCGTGATGATGTGAAATATACCAAACTATGACCTGCATTTGGTATAATGCTACAATGATTTATCAGATAAGCAAAGGATTGAGGTCGTTAAACGTGCTTTTCGCGTGCTCTTACTCAATTAGTGGTGAAAAGGGTTAAACGCGGCGGCAGCGGCTAGAGGAATTAGTTCATCTTAAGGCGAGGAAGCAGTTGACAGAAGCACTGCGCGAAAATGGTTCCTGTTTTTCACTGCTGGGAACACCAGTCTGAGACACAAGCCTAGTTGTGGAAACCCAACAATCGCCAACGCTGACATCTTCATCAAAGTAGTGACAGCAAACCATGCGAAACTGTAGCAAACGTTAATGTTACTAAAATTGCATTTATAAACGTTGTTTGTTCATACAAAAATGAAAATAATGTTAATACATGTCCGCAGTTCATTTTTAAATTGATAAATTGTTGACTGTGACTTTTTGTTGTCAAAAATTCAAGAGAGAGGTCTTTATCCAGATGTTAGTTGGGGTTTTTCTTGTTTGTTTTTTAAATAATAAAGCAGGGTTTAATTGCGAGATTTGATATTTTTTCGACGAAGACAAGGCGTGTCGATCCGCTTTCGAGAGGGAAATTTTGCACGACTGCTCTACTGTACCTAAGGATGTTCTATCGTTCTAAACGTTTCTTTTTCCTGGACGTTGTGTCTTTAATCGCGATGTCAACTATGCCACGTTGCCCAACAAGGTCGCATTATGAACACCTGACCGTCTTTGAGCAAGGAAGGTTTTCTGGCATGCCAGATGCTGGATTTTTCTGGAGCGAAATTGCCACTTATACGAATTTAAAGACATTTTCCGGTGGAAAGATCTGAACCTGCATCCTTCTGCTCCGAAACCGAATGTTCGTCCAATTCAGTTACACCGACGAAGTTTTTGCTGAAATTTGCCGTCTTGACATGTGCGTCGCCGTTGAGGTAGGCACGTCACATATATCACCCCCTTCGGAAAAGGCTGGGACGGCATCGTAGATTTCCGGGCTAGCCGGCAAACCACTCTTGAAGGAGTGCTCACTGTAGAAAGAGAATTATGACTCATTTCACAAAAAGCGTGAAACGAACATTAGACATTTTTTGAAAAACTCAACGGCTAGGAGATTCATTTTACATTCGGGTGCCAGTATAGTGTAAAGGCTATTTGCCGGTGGCGGCATCATTCTGCTCCGGAGCCTAATGCTTTCCCAGTTAAGCTACACCGACGAATGCTTATCACTGTTACTTGCTGTCTTGACATGCGCGTTACCTCTGAAGTATCATAGGTACATCACAGGGAATCCTCCTAAAGATCAGATTTTCCAGATAAACATTTTGATTTAACACTAGAAAACAGCCAAAAAAAAAGCCAAGCATTATAAAACATATTTCTCATACTAACATGTCATGAAAAGCTCTAGATCCACTTTATTACTATCATCTTCACGGGAACAAATTGAATCTACAGCAAAAACGTTGTAATTTCTAAATCTTTTAGCATTTTTGCAGATGGAGTGAAGTCCTTACATTTGATTGAAAGCAATAGTCCAGCTCTGATTCTCACAATAGCAGCAAGAAAATTCAGTTGCGTTTTGTTTCTTACTTTTGTTTAACTGGGGTTACAAAAGAGAATATCCTCTCAGCTACAAGATTATTAACTGGGTTCCTTAGACAGGTGAGGGAAAAAGTGGTGAGCTCTTTAAATGCCAGATGTTGAAGCACGCCAATCCAAAACTGTCTTCTGTCTGTAGGGAGTTCAACTTTCTTCAATGGAGCTTCTTCTTTTCAATCAACATAAATGATTTTCTGTATTGCTTTTCAATAGAGCTGTTGTTGATTTCTGCAAGGTATATAAAGGGTAACTGTGAAAATACGGTCCTTGGAACTTGATTTAAGATGACCTTAGAGCTCAATTTTGATAAATATTGAAATACAGCTCTCGCCGAGGGAAGTCTACATGTAACTTGACTGCAAGCTTCTTCTAGCATAGACCTACATCCTTCTTTGACAGTTTTTTTATTTCTAGATGAGCCTAAGTGCTTTTGTTCTTCTTTAGAAACACATTACATTCTGTTAAAAATTTAATACCAAATATCAACTTGATGAACATTTATTTTCTGCCCATTGAAATCATGCATTCTGCTCTGGAGACGTTTCTGGTGTAAGAATTATTCTGGTACAATTCATGAAGATCAGCTTTGGTTTGCTGAAAAAGTCTGTACAGTCTTTCAAGTTCCTGTACAACCGGTGTCGCAAATACAAAGAACAAGTAATTTCTGTAGTCTAACATCATTTACCAGTGTTGCTTTGTTTTTTTTGTTTTTTTTGATTGGAGGTTTAACGACCACCGTGAGCAACTCAATGGGCTATAAGCAGTCGCCCGTCCCTAATTTAGGGTCACTGGCTCCAGGGAAGGGAGAGAGCCAGTGCCGTAAGACAAACACAACATCCATGCCTCACCGGGATTCGAACCCGGACCCCTTACGGACGAATGATCAGAGGCCAACGCCTTAGACCACTGCGCCACCGGGGCGGCAGTGTTGCTTTGAATTTTGTATCAAACTTTAATTGGGCAAATTCGACGCTACTGAAATAAGACTTGAATTCTTCCCAATTCATCAAAATATTAAACATAATTTGGAACTTTGAGTTAACTATCAATCAAAGTTTAAACTGCATAGATACTAATTTCTGGCAACTTTTTCTTTAATGTGCTGCCATCTTGGAGCAAACAATAACGTATTTTTAAAGGAAAATTACTTTAAAAGAGGATGTTATGTAATTTTCATGTAACAAATGTAAAACTCCAGGAAAAGCCAAGTAAGCCAAATCAATTCTCTTCCGCCAACTAAACTGAAAAAGCCAGATTTCAGGAATTTAGCGTCAAAAAAACCCAACATGACAAACTTGGACTTTTTAAACTTCAAGAAAAATTGTGAAAAATAGAATTGAAAATGTTTCCTATTTATTTTTTATAACATTCGCAGCAGTTTCTGAGCACCTTCCGGTTAAATTAAAAGAAAGAAACGAAATTGAGTCACATCTTAATCATAACGTAATCAGTAATTGGACACCGCGACACATCTGAGTAACATCTAATTTTGAAGAATTTGTTTCACTTTTAAAGGCTAACAAAATGTTCCAAATATCTACATGTGACGATGTTAATTTGAATAATTTCTTCGCACAAGTGTTGCATTCGTAAGTATAGGAAAATATTTCTCCTCGCACAGCCTTGATTGATATAATCAAATTCGTTTCTGCTTGGATACGTGCACGTATTCAGATTAAAAAGATGTCTCCGACGCAGAGTCTAACCGATCAAATTTTCAGCAATGGCAATTTACTTTAGGGAATGACGGCAGCAAAAATTTAAACAGAACTGAATTACTTCTCATACTTTGGAGAATTGTCTGAAATTCCGGTCTATTACTCTGTGATCCTTCGGCCTAAGGAAGCAATTATGACATTAATACGATTGACATGCTTTATTTTCGATATATACGTAAGGTATTTAAAGATTTTAAAGTACAAACTGACAACGATCTTCTGAGTTCCAAACAACTTTCAGGTTTTGGTTCTCTTATTTTCCACGTCGTATTCGTTCTGAATAAAAGATGGGCACGTTCTTTAGGACATGAGTGATTATGGGACTAGAAAACTGTAGAAAACAAATGCAGACAGAAACCTAGCATAATGCACAAATTAATAAAAATAATTCCGACTTGAACTTTTTACGTTGGTAATGTAGAACTTGTCTTAGAACTATAAACTGATTTAACATTGAGAGTCCAGTCCGTGTTTTCGTCTAGTTCAAATGCCGTAGTCACCCATGAATTACTTTTAAGCCTTGTATTTTTATCGACGTAGAGTTTTTCGATTTCTGGATAATTTTTCTAATACCATTTTTTAAAGAAATCCGGAAGTCGCTTATTGCTATTTTTCAAGTGATGCATATAACAATAAGAGATATCACAGTGAATTGCGGATTACTTTTCGAAAGGCACCGTTGTTTTTTAAAAAGAAAGAATGGCACTTTTTAAAAAATGTAACTCTCGGTCAAGATGAAAATCAACGTATCCAAACGACTAACTGTGGGATCAAGTACCTATATAACATTGTGAGAAATCAATAATTGACTATTAAAGAAAAGCTCTCTATCTAATGACAGGGTATTGACTTTACGGCAAAGGTTTAACGGAGTTAGAACTTCTTGCGATTCGTGCTAAGCGCTTTACTTAGAAATTTAATAAATGATAATGAAAATCTTCAGAGCTGAATTTATTTCAGGATTTAAGAGCAGCCCCTACTTTTCTTTTCTCTAAGTTTTTGACATGATGGGTTTTTTCACCGAATGAAACTTAAAAAAGTTCATCTTACAATACTGCAAGCGGCCTGCGACTTATCTTTCTTTTGATCAGCTAACTCTAAACATCACGTGATGACCAGATATAAGCTACTAGAGAGGAATAGAGTACTTTTAGATCGTTATTCTGTCAAGCTGCTCTACGGCGGAGGAGTTACCCGAAATGACACTAGTAGTATAATTGATACTAGTGACACTCCAAGACACTAGTAGTAATTGACGTAATTGACACTCTAAGACTCAAGTAGTAATTGACGTAATTGACACTCTAAGACACTAGTAGTACAATTGCGCCTAAGCGTCAGCTGAAGACTCCCACGGAACCAGTAGCATGACTATGCCTAAACTAGAGAGAAACTTTAGGAGAACTATTTCTATAACTTTGTCAAACTAAAATACCAATCCACAAATAACCAGCAATATAAGTGATAGTCAAATAGATGTTACTGGCAGATGGATGCCAAATTAATCAAGCAAGTATACATGCCTCAGAAAACTTGAAAATTATATAGTCCTGGGACGGCAATCGAACCCGCACCTCCCGATTTTCGTTCGAGTATGCTACCGTTACACCACCCAGAATAGATGAAGGATAATATATGTTTCAATTTGCGCACGGCTGATCATTTTATCTGAGTCTCGATTAGCATCATCAGTTGGTTAGAAATTCCTTGTTTTGGGTGGTGTAACGGTAGCATACTCGAACAGAAATCGGGAGCTGCGGGTTCGATTCCCGGTGCAGGACAATGTAATTTTCAAGTTTTTTGAGCCATGTAAACTTGCCCAGCAATATAAGTGTCTCATAAAAAGTGAAAGTCCTCTAAATACGTAGCGTCAGTGAATAAACAAAGACATCGCTCTTTCCACGTTTATCAACACATAGCAACCGAAAAATTGTTATCCGGCCACTGCTGGGATCGTACCCCAGATCTCTAGATATCTAGTCGAATGCGTTCACCTTACGCTACAATTGCCAACAATCAACGACGCTATGTGCGCTTATCTGTCAGCTTCTGACATCACATATCCGTTGGATGAGCCCAGCAACTGAAGCGTCTCCATCTGGTGGGCATTAACGGCACAAGCCATATATTAATTATAGAAAATAAATCCAAAGGGCGAGAATAATAGTGAAAATTCTCTAAATACGTGGCGTAAGTGAATAACCAAAGACTTCGCTCTTTCCAAGTTTATCAAAACATGGAAAGAGCGATTATTAAACGTGGAATGAGCGATTATTAAACGTGAAAAGAGCGATGTCTTTGTTTAGTCTCATAAAAGGACTGGAACACTACTACAATAGTTTCTATTTTAACAGGGATAAACTCCTGCAGAGACAATATTATAGACACGTCGTACTAAAGGACCAACTTCCGGAAACATCTCATGATCTGCCACGCTCATAAGTGTGTACTTCGTTCCTAGGAGCGAAAGAAAGACATGGATCCACACTGAATTGCTATTCTGTTTCTCTCTCTCTTTCTGTCTCTTAAACAGGAAGAATGGTACCCGTCTTCAAACCTTAACAGATGTTTGCCAATAGAACAAAACTTCTAGAGAGCACCATAACAATTAATACTCGGTACTTGCAATTTCGATCCTTCAGCTGATGTCTCGAATTGAACACGCCTGGATTAATGCACTGCAAGTTGACACCTTAAAACCCTTCGGCTCTTATCATAGAAGCTGCGATAGAGTCCAGTTGCGTGGGGATCACGTGATATCACTTTTCAAAAGCATCAATATATTCTGTTGATTTCTAAAGTAAAACTAACATAACAGTTTGAAAATTTCATAATTCAGTCTTACAATCATTTTTGCTTTTCACGTAGTTCAGAGAAAATCCGATTATCCATTTCATAGTGTTCCCTTTTCTGTTCTCCTGAGCTAACAATTGAGTGAGAAATGTACGTAGATCTTCAATTTTGCAGAAGGGTTGAACAATTTAATTTAAAACACATTTGGAAGCAAACTTCAGTACTTCTTTCTTTTGTCAAAGGACACTGAAACTGTGTACTAGTTAACATCATTCTTTTTTAAAATTGTGCATCTTCTCTAATCATTTTTTTCTTTTGTAAGCATACACTATTATGCGAAAATTCCTTATGAGTTTTTGATTGTGCATGAAATGATTGAAACTCTAATTATCTTTTCTGCAGTCTAAAGAAAATAGAGGATTCCAGTTTCTTTTAAAACGGAAGACGTGGAAGCTAATGATATTTAGCGAAATGCGAATTTTATTCGGGGAATTAATGTAAATTAACAGGAAATTGAAAAATTGGGAGCGTAAGATAAAGCTGAGTGACCGAGAAGCACATCTCAAACTCAGAAAGCCTCTGAATCATGGCCGCCATTAACTAAATCCTAGTAACTTTCTTAATAAATCGCACAAAAGGACTTGCTGGCAATCTAAATTAAAGAAGGAGAAGGTAATAATTTTTCTTATACTTGCCTGTGGTTTTCAAGTGGGTGATAACCGGAACCTCACAGAATAAAATTTGGGCGATGCTTCGTAACAATGGAAATTTGAACTTTCCATGGAAATAGCTTGATTGCAAATACACTGGCGCCAAGAAAGAATTTGCAGATGATCATGAAATTTACATATGTTAATGGGGCCAAGTTTACGTAGGTGTGATATTAATTTCGGGACCAACCGGTGAGCGCTTACGCCACAGCACAGCATAATATGCAAATTATCGTCGGTGTTATTTAAGGAGTACGGCGAAGTGAATGTAATCAGTCGTCGGCGTACGGACACGTGCGAGAAGAAGCTGCAATGCCTGGACATGGAAGACGTGTACGATTTCAGCAGTTATCGGACTTTGAGCGAGGTCGTCTAGTCAGACTCCGCGAGGCCGGATGTTCGTATCGTCGTTTTGCGGAGCGAATTGGACGGGAAGTATCGGTGGTGGTACGATGGTGGCGTAGATGGTCCGAGAGACATTTCCACACGAGAAGACGTGGAACCGGGAGGTACAGACGGACTGATGAGCGGACCGATCGACGCATAAGAAGAGCGGAGTCGTCAAGCAGAACATCCACTGCGTCGCAAATCCTAGCTGCCGTTGCACCTGAGGTGACTGTGCTAACAATCCGCAACCGTCTACTGGATGCAGGACTACGTGCACGTGTGCCTTTGGCATGTGTACCTCTGACTCCAGCCCAACGTCAGGAACGGCTGCAGTGGTGTCGCCAACGTCTGCACTGGAGAGCGCAATGGCGATCTGTCGTGTTCAGCGATGAAAGAAAATTCTGCTTGGGAGCCTCCGATGGCCGTATGCGTGTTTGCAGACGCACAGGGGAGCGTCTCCACCCTTCTTGCATCCGCCAGCAACACACAGGGCCTACACCTGGTCTCCTGGGGTGGAGAACGACCAGCTATCACTCCCGTACACAACTAGTGTTTGTACCGGTTACGTTAAACAGCACCTTCTACATCAAAAACATCATTCAGCCCGTTGTCGTGCCATTTGTAAGATCGGACCATCGTGGTGTTTTCCAGCAAGATAACGCTCGCCTACACACGGCACGTGCAACTCAACATGCATTTCAGGGTGTGAGACAACTTCCATGGCCTGCACGTTCACCGGATTTGTCCCCCATTGAGCACGTGTGGGATTTTATGCGACAACGACTTATCCGGTCTCCACGGCCTGCCACGACCATCCCCGATTTACGCGTCCAGGTTGAGGATGCTTGGAACTCAATACCCCAAACTTAAATCCAACATCTGTACGGCAGACACCATGCCAGAATTGCACAGTGTGACGCAGTTCATGGCGGTTCAACCTTGTACTAACCATGTTACATGGAAATGTTATTTTTCAGTTTACCAGCAAATATTGTTGTATTTTGCCATAATGTTTTGATCACGTTATCCTCTGTATTCCGTTATTATGCTGAATAAATTTCGTTGGTATCAGACGTCTCCTTCTTGGTGTTCTTTTTATACTTTCCGTCAGTGTATGCACACGTGCGTGTAATAATCTGGCACTTTTGTAACTTTCCGCATTAACAGCAGCTTATTAGAAATTTTCAAGCAACATTAGCATTTCATATTAGCCTGAAAAAGTTTCTCTTCCATCCAATTTCGCATATATCCAATACGCAGCTAAACTGCTCCTGTCTAATCTGTCGGTTGTTTCAAAAAATCCTTTCATCGAATAACAAAATAGCAGGCGAAGAACTCGACAGACGCCTTGCATTTTTCTTTGTAATGTTACCACTGACGTTTGAGCAGTTAGAACTCCACAATAAATGGATGTGACATCAATGCCGCCGTGAACAACATCTGGTGTTGAGGTGTAATTTGAAAATTCATAAGTAAAAATAGATTTCTGAATAACAGCGTGTTTTCACTGTGCACTCTGATTGCGAGAAGACGAGCCATTTATCAACGGAAATAACAAAATCACTTGGACGTCAAAGCGGGAACCTCGACGCAGCGATGTGTGGTTCCAAAGTGGAGAAAAGAATCCGTCAGAAATGAGGAACACTTTTTCGAGACTGAAAGGTAATCTGAATAGCTAGTCTTGTTATCCCGTATTTATATATCGGTTCTCTCTCATAATGGGAAAACGAAACGCGTAAAATATTTTGGAAGTATTTCTCTAAGCTGCAGATATTCTTGTGGTAGAAGTGTAGGAGAGAATTATGGAACAACTTCGCTCCAATAAATAGTGCTTTTATGTAATTCCGATGAAGTAAAGTAAGTATAAAGGGAAACATGTATTTCTAACAAATTTCACTGGGCAGAAGTTTAGTTACTTCATTTCCCAAGCCTAGAACGAGTAGCTTTGCTGTGTTATCTTGGATTACCATTTCCCTTTGGGTCAGACGTAAGACATTAAACCATTTGCATCTCTGAATACAGAAATAACAGCACTTGTTTGTGATGTTCCTTTTTAGCACGTCTTTTGTGAAAAAGATCGTACTCATGTTACCGGTTTGTCCGTCCGTCTGTCTGTGGACACCAAATCTCTGCAAATATTAGTACGATTTGAAAAATTGTGTTCGCATTGGGGAATTTGAATTGTGCGAATGATGATCCTTCATTTCGTTTTCTTTTTCTTTTTACGATGCACAATTTCGCCGTTAGAAGGCATAAATGCAGATGTGATCGAATTCAAAATACGTTTTATCCCTTATATTTGATTCTAAACATTCGATTGAAATAAATATTTTAACCTTCGATTCCATTTATGTCGAAGACTATTTTAGGTATAGTAATTTTTTTCAAGTTACGCATAGTTTTTCCGCTAGGGGGAGTAAAACTAAATTGCGTTTTTCCTGATATCTCTGCTTCTAAAATTCCGATTTGAAAAGAAATCTTTCTGAAGCGAATGCAGCTCCTGATGGGTAATCCTTTGCATATGTATATATAATTCTTAATATTTAGTAAAAAATTGTTTGGCCACCATGGCCGTAAGCGTTAATTTCCGCTTTTGATGTATTTACAGCAAAATCCAAGCTTCTAAACTCTCGATCCAAAAACTTTATTCGAGGACCGACGCCTCTCACGTCGATAAACCATTTTGCAATATTTTCTTCTTAAAATATTTCATGGTTACTCCGCCAGGGGGCGTAGATGTATATCCTATTTTTGTTAATATTTTTACTTCTAAGAATCCGATTTGAAAAATTCCTTCTTCGTTCTTCCTCAGATAGTGTTTCCGGTGCGAAATGTTTTTCACATAATTTCAAAATTTTCAAGTAACTCACAAATTTTCAAGTAACTCACAGGGGGCGTTAAAGTAAATTGCGTTTTCCCCAATGTCTCTGCTTCTAAAACTCATATTTGAAAAATTCTTCCTGTATCGCATACGGCTTCTGATTGGAAATGTTTGCATACAATTTCTGATTTTCGGTAAAGAATGGTTTAGCCACCAGGGGTCGTAAGTATTAATTTCTGCTTCTGATGTATTTGCAGCAAAATCTGAGCTCCTGAGAACTCGATTGAAAAACTTCTTTCGTGGACCGATACCGATCAAATCAAAAACCCTTTTGAGAATCCTTTCTTCTTAAAATAATGCATGGTTTTCCCGCCATATCTTACATTGGTCGATATCTCTGCTTCTAAGAGTCCGATTTAAAAAAAAATCTTTCTTTGTTGGAGTGCGTTTCCGCTGTGAAATGTTTCTCATATAATTTCAAAATTTTCTTAACTCACAAGTCTGCCACCAGAGGACGAAAGCTCACGTTTCCGTTTACAGCAATATTTGCGGGACTAAAAATCCGGTTGAAAAACTTCTTTCTTTGGTCAGGTACTACTGTTTTCCATACCGGTTCCAGTGACTTTGAATAGCTTTGATAGACTTACTTCACGTCAGAACGGATTCAGAAGACATTCATTACAACCGAAATGTTAATGGCATCTTCCTTGTTCAAATTTATACTGTGTTCAAACAATTTGTTAATCCTTCCCGACATCATTCGATATCTATTCATAACAATACAACTTGTCAGATAAAAGCATGCTCTCACTGAAAAAAAATCTTAGCTACCTCATAGAAAAAGATCTTAGCTACCTCAATGAAAAAGAAGTACAGCTACGTCAATGCAATTACCTCTGTTCAGGAAGCTGCGTTGCTAACGTTTTTGCAACGCAATCGACTTAAAAACATATTTTAATGTGTCGTGGAAAAACGACATGCTCGTACATCTGGAAATAAAGGGATATTTTGTAATCTCATTTACTCAACAGATAAAAACAGTAGAAGCATACAACAAAGCTAACACACGAAGCTTTTATTATGAGAAAAGAACGTAGAGGAACATTACGTTTCTGAGTGCAAAACTGCGAACAATTTCCGTCGTTCTGCGTAAGCAAGTGGAATTTTAATTTTTCCTGAGTACATGTGTTTTTCAGTTCAAAGCGTCGAAACAAAGTGGTAATTTTTCTTTCATCTCGGAAAATGACAAATGCCCTTTCGTTCAAAGTTCAGCTACTAGACGAAGAATGAAAAAAACGTCGCACAGAAATACGGTGCGAAGTGCACAAAGACAGTTGAAGTGCATATATTTCTTACTGAAAATAAAATCTCAAAGAACTGCGTTTATTTAAAACGTATATTATCAATTTTGCCACCTTACGTAAGACCTGATAAAATCTGCACAAAAACAATTTGGCAGTAAAATAAAAGTTTCAAAAATTCTACATAAGTGAGCCTTTCGGAAAATTGTGAAATCCATAGATTTAGAATAATCGCCATTATTTTCATTATTTAAACTGTCACCGATTCGAAATATAAAATCTTTAATGGAATATTTAACATTTGAAATATTTTATTTTAAACAATTTTGGATTTGAGCACATAAAAGTACAGGATAACCCACAAAATACGAAAATGTAAGTGAAATACTCTAGCTCGAAATGAATTCAAAATATAAATAGCAATAAATGGAACGTAATTAAGGGTAATACCAAAAAAATTCCTAAAGTTGTGTACAGGAAGATTTCATTTTCTACTGAACAATTTTTGAAATAATCAGTAGCGTTTTAACTGCCTGTAGTGCACGAAGTTGGTAGTGATAATTCATGGGGCACAAGAAGTACTATACATCATTGTACATCCCTTCATAGTAATACCATATAATCCTTAAAAACGTGCCTTTAGGATATAATCTTATGACGAAGTAAATTTCTCCATCATTTTTATGCCAGTGGAGGGATTCGAACCCCCAACTCTAGGCTCCGGAGCGCTATCCACTATATTACACTGGCATATGCTCTCACTGCTATCTGCCTTTATGTCATATGCGTCCTGCGGGGCAAGCACGTCACATCTCCCCCTCCCCAAAGAGGGGGCCGGAGGCATAGCCCACAGGTCATCCAGGACCATGTATCGCTGTAGGCAGTCATCCCATGAAGAACGTGCATACGTGCATTTGAGAAATCCCAGACAATTTGGTGTGTGGAGCGTAACATCACCCTGATTTATTTCTTCGAAGCACTGAAGAAGGGATTCTCATTTTTCCTGTCTCGTCGTGTGGAAAGAACATCACATTATTGCGAGAAACTCAACAGCAGGGTCATCCAGGAAGTTCGAGCGCCAATATAACGTACAAGTTTGTTCGCGCCGGGACAGACTTGGACATACTTACTCTGCAGTGAGAGGACCCCCATCACTCCGCAGTAAGTCGCTCTCCCAACTTAGCTACACGGACATGTGCTCTCCCTGCTATCTGCCTCTTTATCTCATATACGTCCTGCGGGGCAGGCACGTCACAGGCTTTTCGTATCACCTTCATCCATATGGAATGTTAATCGAATGTATGTTGTCATATGCCTTCATCCATGTTGAATGTAATCGAATATATGTATATATACATATATGTTGTCTTCATTTGCATAGGCAAATGAAGACCACTTTCTTCGAAAGTACCATGCAACATGGCTTTCTTAAAAAAGAATCTCGCAAAGATAGCGATCAGTCTTTCAAAAAGGACCAGAATTGCTCTTTTGTTATATACAGTTGTCTTGTGACTGATACTTTAACACATACACTGACGGAAAAAAAATCCCAACACCACGAAAAAATAGTTGCAGAGGAATGAAATGGCGGCAATACATTCGTATAGGTAACATATTTAATCGATTAAGGTTCAAGATCACAGCTTATTGTAAGCGCGAGAAGAGCCATTTTAAATGTGAAATGCTGGTACATTAATAACCGGTGTAACCGCCAGAATGTTGAATGCAAGCACGCAAACGTACTTGCATTGTGTCGTACAGGTGGTGGATGTCAGTTTGTGGGATGGAGTTCCATGCCTGTTGCACTTGGTCGGTCAATACAGGGACGGTTAATGCTGGTTGGGGGTGACGCTGGAGTTGTCGTCCAATGATGTCTCATACGTGCTCGATTGGTGAAAGATCTGGTGATCTAGCAGGCCACGGCAACATGTCGACACTATGTAGAGCATGTTGGGTTACAACAGCGGTATGCGGGCGAGCGTCATCCGGTTGGAAAAGACCCCCTGGAATGCTGTTCATGAATGGCAGCACATCAGGTTGAATCACCAGACCGACGTACAACTGTGCCGTCAGGGTGCGTGGGATAACCACGAGAGTGCTCCTGCTGTCATAGGAAATTGCTCCCCAGACCATAACTCCAGGTGTAGGTCCAGTGTGTCTCGGCCGCAGACAGGTTGGTTGCAGGCGCTCACCTGGCCTCCTTCTATCCAGCACACGGCCATCACTGGCACCCAGGCAGAACCAGCTTTCATCAGAAAACACTACAGATCTCCACTCCGTCCTCCAATAAGCTCTAGCTTGACACCACTGACGTCGCAAACGGCAGTGGTTTCGAGTAAGTGGAATGCACGTTACAGGGCGTCTGGCTCGGAGCTGTCCTTCAAGTAACCGATTTGTAACAGTTCGTTGTGTCATTGTGGTGGCAAGTGCAGCTCGAATTGCTGCCTCAGACGCGGTACGATGTGCCACGGCCACACGCCGTACACGACGGTCTTCCCTCTCAGTAGTGCCACGTGGCCGGCCGGAACCCGGTCTTCTTTAGGTAGTACCTTCCCTTGACCACCGCTGTCAACAATCATGCACAGTGGCAACATTCCTGCCAAGTCGTTCTGCAATATTGCGGAAAGAAAATCCACCTTCTCGTAGCCCTATTACACGACCTCGTTCAAACTCCGTGAGCTGTTGATAATGGCTTCTTCGTCTTCTTAAAGGCATTCTTGACTAACATCAACACCCTACGTCGAATCTCAACGATAACTAACGCTCACGAACGTTACAGCGCGTATTTACAGCAAACCTGCTTTGCATGTTCCGAGGCGCTACTAGCGCCACACGTATGCGCCGAGCGCGAAATTTGCATAGACGTCATCTTACAGATGTACTCTCACCGCCTACCAACTGTCGTTTATCTAACACAACCCCTTCTTGGTGTTGGGATTTTTTTTCCGTCAGTGTATAGAAAAAAATACATATTCATCACTGTAACTCAATTTTCAATAATATAGAAAATAACATCAAGACGTAAATTTAATTTAAATTATAAATTAAGTATTCCTTCCCTGAGATCCTCACACTAGGCTTCGAAGAAATTACTGCATGTTGGCAAAATAGCAATCATTCTCAAGCTCGATCGATGATTCACACATGCCGCACCAGCAATGACATATTTTCTATATCATACTGACTTGACTATCTGATAGAAATTACCGAAAACTTACACTATGAAGGGATTTAACATTGATTTAACAAACGAGAACGCGAAGTAAGATAATTTTAAGTAAGAACAGAGAACCAAATTTGAAACTTAATTAGAGCATATACGCAACATCTCCAAAAGTAATTTGCACGATTTCATAAGTTTCTATTATCGGTTTTCTGAAGTTCTCGCAAACTTCAATGCGTTCTTCTTGATCTACATGTGGTAAATGCATAAGTAGCATATAAAATGCTCCTTGTTACTGTTCTGTTATGACCTTCGGTAGCAAGCTTTAAACAGCACTGTCCTAATGGATGAAAGACTATCACTTTAGAAATTGAGAGTATGCAACTATAACGTTTTATTCACTTTAATACATGTTGTCCAAACTGATGATTTTTAAGCAGGAATGAATTGCACCTACACAGTAAAAATGAAGTTGGAAAGTGGAACACACCTACATGCAAAGAAAGAGAGACTTCTAGTACTACATTGAAGAAACTGTACACACACTGAGTCCTACACTAGACAACCCCAGAAAACGAGCTTGCTAAGTTCTTCTGTCGAACTATGGTCATGTGTCCGGCGTCCTGCTCTTATATGTCCATTTCATATATCCAAATATATCATAACATATAGCAACATTTCTTCAGCATTTTGTAGCTCTCTGATGATGGTTACTTTGTTGTTTATGGATAATATTTTTCTCTTTAGTTGGCATTTGTGCATATGTTAGGGCCATTCCAAGCATTTTCCAACTTTTCTTATGGGAACATTCTAGCTAGCTACGATAAAAATTTCGATATTTTTTACAATACTATTTGTTTCGCAGTTCCAAAGAGGAATATACTTCGGAGTAATACTGTTGTGATAATTTTGAAACATTTGTGACAACACGTGCTTATTATTCCACGAAACATTTGCTTTAGAGTTCGATGGGGGTTGCGATTTAAACCATAAAGCCAGGAGAAACGTCTTTTTCAAGAAGTACCACTTGTTTGGTTAGCGTTGCTCTAATATAGCCAGTACTGTTAATATCAAGTTGTTAAAAGCTAGAAGCTAGCATTATACTTAATCTGGTTTATAATAAATTATCAACGTGTATTCACAATTAAATGTTTTATTAACATCGACTACAGTTTTGCAGAGCGTTTGGCTCGGCATCATCAGGACAAATGGTCCTATGATGGTCCCATTTGTCCTGCTGATGTCGAGCAAAACGCTCTGCAAAACTATAGTCGATGTTAAATAAATATTTAATTGTGAATAAACGTTGATAATTTATTCTGTCGCAAAATAATGTTCTCTAAGCTTTTGAACTTAGACCTTTACGCGGAAAATATAACACAATAACTGTAACGCACTATACATTGGCTCTCATTTTTAGTTGCTTCCTTTATGTAAATTTGAGTTCATTCTCTTTTACCATTTGCAACCTTAACGTTATATCTTCTCGCTCACGGAATGACGTTAGCAACAATTCTGATGTTAGAGAGCGTGACGTATGCATGTCACAGATAAGAAATAGAGATATATAATGTTGAAGCAGTAACCAAAGGGTAGCGGTGGAAGCTGTGTAAAGCTGAAGCTGTGTTTATTTGAAGTTTGCGTATTGGATCTGTATTGCTATATATTTAGTTTTTGGAGTTATACAGTTTTCTGAATACTAACTTACGTTGATCAGGGTTGAAAGATTAATACTACTGTGATTAGTTCCTCACGTATTTTGAAACATTCGAGCAAGTGTTTAGTTGATGGAATAAAATAATAGTAAAACAGTAAGTTTTTTTTAAACTTATTTGAGTGACTTCGTGAGTGTAAATAAGAAGAGGTAGAATTCCCGAAATCTTAAGTAATATTCTAAGACTACAAAGCCGCTGTCCCGGTGGCGCAATGGTCTAAGCGCCGGCTTATGACCATTCGTCCGTAAAGGATCCGAATCCAGTGAGGCACGGGCGTTGTGTTTGTCTCGCGGTCCTGGTTCTCTCGCTTACCTGGAACTAGTAACCCTAATTTAGGAACGGGCGACTTCTTATAACCCCTTGAGTTTCTCACGGTGGCCATTACATCCCCAATAAAAAAACGAAAGCCTACAAATCGTAAAGCACGCTACATCATGACGTAGCGTACTACTTCTGCTTTTTTTTTTTGATTGGAGGTTTAACGACCACCGTGAGCACCTCAATGGGCTATAAGCAGTCGCCCGTCCCTAATTTAGGGTCACTGGTTCCAGGGAAGGAGAGAGCCAGTGTCGTAAGACAAACACAACATCCATGCCTAACCGGGATTCGAACCCGGACCCCAGACGGACGAATGATCAGAGGCCTGCGCCACCGGGGCGGCCCTTCTGCTTCATTGTCGATTTGACAAATGAATGAAATCGACAGTGAAGCAGCGATAAGCCTGCCTGCGTAGTTCAATTGGGATAACAGGTGCTCCGGAGCTGGAAGGCATGTCTTCGGGTCTTACGAACGGCGAAAATATACATTGTTCTCGGAGTATAACATTTATTTTATTTTAACGTTTCTCCTAAGTGCGTTTTGTTACAGTTCATATTAAAATTCTTAGTAGCAAGAAAGGAACTTAGACAGCCATGCTGAAGATGACCTTGTTGTGAGATAGACATAAATGTATACAAACTTATGCATTTATTTCAAGGTGTCAGGGAGAATAGTACTTTTGTGACCTGCTTTTGAAAGGAAAATTTAGTTAAGGTAAGCAATGGGTGGCTTATTTTGGACACTTTAAATGTGCCAAGATATCGGGCGATAGAGAGCATCGCAGGAGAAAGGAAGAAATTAAAAAAAGAAAGAAAGAAACGAAACTTCAAATAACCTGCGTCGGGCCATGAACACATCCTTTAAATGTAAAAATAGTACCCTTTATCTCTGGAAATAGTTCACTATAGATATAAACATCCTCGTGGTGAATTTTATTTTTATTTGGGATTTAACGATCACTGTGGGCAACTCTATGGGCTACAAGTAGGGGCATCTTCCTGATTTAGGACCACTGGTTCCAGGAAATGGAGAGAGCTAGTGCCGTAAGACAAAAATAACTTCCATGTCTCATCGGGATTCGACTCCAGACCCATTCCGGACGAATAATCAGAAGTAATCGCTTACACCACTACGCCCATGATGAACTTTCAATTACAGCATCGTGCAAGGAGATCAATAGAAACTGTGTACGGACTCTTCGCAATTATAAAGTATATCAAAGGCACTCCGAAGAAACCTTAAAATAAAATAAATAAATACGCAATGAACACAAATATGAGATAAAACATGCTTCTAAAATGTTTTGGTAAATTTAGAAAACTTGTTCTATCTCCAATTCTGTTGATAAAAGGTAATATACTCGTACATATATATTTACGACGAGAAACGCTTTTACAAGGTGCGTTCTACCGGGAAAAAAGCCAAACGTGATGTACTTGCTGGCATCGTGTAGGAGGAAAACTTTCATCTTCCATAAAGAACACTCTCTTTTTGTAACGAAGGGGAAACTAAAAAGTCCTGACTGAACTTAACCGTTTATGCGACCGATGTACCTGAATAAAATGGCACTCAATATCCTCTTTGCTCCTGAAACAGAAAAAAGAAGACGTGACTAATCTTATCTGGGCTTCGGCCTCAAAGTACCACGGAAAAAAGCAAATGTGACTGAACTAATCTGAGCTTCGGCCTCAACGTATCACAGATAAAGAAGACGTGACTGAACTAATCTGGGCTTCGGCCTCAAAGTATCACAGAAAAAAGAAGACGTGACTGAACTAATCTGGCCTTCGGCCTCAAAGTATCACAGAAAAAAAGAAGACGTGACTGAACTAATCTGAGCTTCGGCCTCAAAGTATCACAGAAAAAAGAAGACGTGACTGGACTAATCTGGGCTTCGGCCTCAAAGTATCACAGAAAAAAGAAGACGTGACAACTAATCTGGGCTTCGGCCTCAAATTATCACAGAAAAAAGAAGACGTGACTGAACTAATCTGGACTTCGGCCTCAAAGTATCAAATATCTTTTCACCTACAAAAAAAAAAAAAAAAAAAAAGAAAAGACCGTGGTCGACCTGTTGAGCTCCATAGGCACGGGACATACAAAATTCCTTTAAGATCACTATCCTCAGGGAATCTTGACATATGTTACACGTCAAGACACTTAAAACTCGTTTGACAGAACACCAATACGATCTTCATAATGGATCTACTTCTACTGCATTGGCTCGATTCGTCACGCGAGAAACTTATGTTCCCATTTGGGAAGAGGTCAAGATCCTTACAGCCCCTCATGTCAAATCTCAACTCTTACTTACAGAGAGCCTATTCATCGATAAATTTTCCAGTTCCTGTTGTAACGACGAGATGTCAAAGAATATCCCTCAACCACAGAAACGTTTGAACAAAAATTGACTGTATAACACTTTTTTTCATCTCCATGATGTCGTACCTTGTGGTTATGTTGGACATGCGCTGTACAGCACGTGCGTACTGACTATGCGTCATCTTCTAATGTTTCCTAGTGTATTTGTATGTTACCTCATCCATTAGTTGTCTCATTGCGTCTGAGGATGGGTAGCTGCTTGCAGGACCAGAAAGATCTAAAGATTTTTAATGTATTTTATCAGTAATTAAAGTTTTTTTCTCATCGTGACTTTTACTAGCGTATCGTGCATAGACGGTTATTTTTCAGTGTTTCTCATGACTGAATCAACTGTTTATGCTACCAATGTACCTGAATAAAATGACGCCCAATATCCTCTTTGCTCTTGAGACACAAAAAAAAAAAAAGGTAAAGGGTACTTACGTATTAAACAGAGGCCTTCGGCAGAGACCGCTTTTGGCGCACATCTAACCACAGCAAGTACACGCACAAGAGTGAAACAGTTTCATATAAAGAAAATAAACATATAGAACCCCGTAGCCTTTCTATAGATTGTGTGCGTGTGTCCCACTTTCGGGGTCAACAAAATTGTATTTGTGACTCAGAGTAAAGTGATGAAAACCAGCCTCTTTCAGTTCATTAGATCTTACACCCGCCACGAATCCGAATCAACACACATATCCCTTTGCTCTTACATCTTTTTACATTACACTGCTAAGATTTAAATGAAAAGTATAATTTAATGTTATGGCCATTCTTACATATACGCTGCCTTGGCAACATTCCTATAATCTGAAAAAAACTCACTGCCTCTTCCTCAGTGTTAGGTAGATCCCAAATTGTTATCATATTTCCACAAAATGGCGAAAGCTTACTTACTTAAACAACATTATCAGTTAACGATTGAAGCGCACAGAACGCGAAACAAACTAAGAACGAGAAACAAAGTATCCAATGAAGTTCTCATGGAAACAATAAACAAAGTATTCAATGAAATTCTCTGGACGATTGAGGCACCTGAAACGCGAAACAAACTAAGCACACGGAATGGGAACCAAAGTATCCAATGAAGTTCTTACGGAAACAATAAACAAAGTATTCAATGAAATTCTCTGGACGATTGAGGCACGTGAAACGCGAAACAAACTAAGCACACGGAATGGGAACCAAAGTATCCAATGAAGTTCTCACGTGACGTCACGAGTTCATTACGAAAAACCGAACAAATGAAATGACTTTGAGGGCAAACGTAGAGACAGAGATGGTCCGGGAACAACGGCCCTTGCAGCTGAGATGTGCCTCGATTTAATACGCAAGTACTCAAAAACGTCCTGCCTGAACTTAACCCGTTAAGCGACCGGTGACCTAAATAAAATGGCGCCTAATATCCTTTTTGCTCCTGAAACAGAAATATTCACATTGCGTCTGCGTTTTACGAAAACTACGATAAAAACAATTATTTCCCCTCTCATCTCTGCATTAGCGAACATAAACATGTCAAGCCCTGTAATTTTTGTTAATTGGTTAGTCTTTTACTTCACTTAAACATTACTTTCATACTTTGCTCGGTGTTTCTGGTAGCACTGTAGCTTCGTAGCGTTAAACACCAAATAGCTAGCACACATCATCCTTAATTTTACACTGAGCTAAATTAGGTGGACCTAACTACCAGAAGAGAGAAGACTTCAATTACTCACATAAATCGACTTTTATTGGTCTTCCTGTAATAGCATAACTACGCAAAAGATACTTCATACCTTGTAACATAGTTATGACGGTTATCTTTAACGCATTGTTGCACGGAAGTATCAACAATGCATCGGATATCAGCAGCATAACAAATAATAATTAGCGACTCTGCTTTTCAATGAAAGCCACAAACTGAACCTGTACGTCATGAGGCTCCAAACGCTGAGAACAATTACAACTTCTTTACACATACCCGTGTAAATGCAACGTAAGGCAACGCTAATCTATCCACACAGCACCACACCGTTTGCTGTTCGCTCCGTACATTATACACCTCGTTCTTATCTTGTTGAGCGAAGCGAGGCTGAAGGCCAAGTGGAGCTCTCTTTACGAGACTCGAGACAATTAGTTGTTCGGGCATAGGTACGAGATGACACATACGATCACCGTGATGTTTTGCATGCGATTGGACATCGTCCATGGTCAGGTTTTGACGACTTTCGATACCCGAAATTTCGTGTCGTTGAGGAATAATCGTCCACAAACTTGCATTTTTTGGGGGTTTTGCCGAGTTTCAGAAGGAGTCGTTTGCTACCTATCTCTTCCAAAGATCTTCAGCCGATCGCCGTGACACTTGCCACAGAAAAGGGGAAGGACATGGTGAGTGACATGCGGTTGGAATCATGGTGATTGGTCCTGTCCTATAAAAATAATGACCATTAAAAAATGACCAATTTTGATAATAACTGAAAAAATCTGCTTTCTATATGAGACTCGGGACAATTAGGTGTTCGGGCATAGCTGCGACATGACACATCTGATCACCGTGATTTTTGGCATGCGATTGGACATCACCCATGGTCAGGTTTTGACGCCTTCGGATTCCCGAATTTCCGTGTCATTGAGGAATTTCAATTAAAACTAGATGCCCTTTTAACCGTTTCACGTAAGTCGGCACACAAACATTAATTAAAAAAAATCGTTTGAATTGAAAAACGAAGATTGAAAGACTCTGTCTGTTAGCTCAGCACTTGTTTAATCTATAATAATAAAAGGAAGTTTGTGTACGTGTGTGTGTGTGTGTGCCTGTCTTTCGCGACACAGAATGAAAAACGTGGTTCCTGATCTGAGTGTGTCTTTCCGCTTTGTTTACATGCAACCTGATCACAACCAACGTGAAGGCGTAAAGGAAAGTAGTTCATGAAAATTGTTAATCGTTTTTTTAATGTTTCGTACTTTTGTTCTGGAAGTCATAAATTTTATGCCTTCGTTTTTTAGAATTTGTTACAACAGACACCTTAATGAGCTTAGATTTTGCAACAGCTTCACTCAAAATTTGCTAACTGTACCCGAGTTATCGGTTACCATGGACCTTATTCATGTGACCTCAGAAGTGGATTTCTGCGTACCAACATGGCTGCTGATTCAATGTTTTCGCTATTTGATTATCCTTTACTGTTGGCTAATTTTCACAATCTTAACGTCATGGATTTTGTCGAGTAATTAATAGAACTATAGAGCGAAGAAGAAGAAATTAATTTCTTAAAAGAACAAATCAAGGTAACAAAAATGTACCAAGAGAGTTTTGTGCTCGATGTTTATTTCGCATGACGCAGAAGACCATCGCCGTTAGTCATCATGAAGTTTTTAATGTAGCATTTCTCGTACACGGTATATTAAATTTTCATGTTCTTATTATCAGACGTTGGCGACATATCTGAAACATAAAACTGAGTACCTTGTTTTGTAAAACAAAAACATTTAGAAACTCAGACAAATACGTAATAACGAAACAAACTAGGGTTCGCACGTTATGAAATCTGCTTAAAAAATTAAATGAACGCGTAACATTACATAAAAGATAAATTATAGATATGTTTGTTTTATTCTTTGAGGAAAGTAGAACTTAATTCTTAATTTGCAGATTCAAATATTCCATCAATTTTCCCTTACCTTTTTTTTTTTCTTTTTTTTTTTTTTTTTCGAAATTGAAATTCGAAGGAATACTACGAGGTTTCAACTGCCTTTGATTCGTAGTGTCATAATATCTAGAAAAAATTTCGTTAAAGTAGACAGAACATATTGGAGAGTGCACATCGGAATGGAAATCACCGCGTTTCATTTTACACAGCCATTTCTTTAATAATTTCGTCTTTTTCAGAGGAAAATTAAGGAATGTTTTTCGTTCGTCTACACAATTTTGGGTTGCAGGATTTATTAGTGCAACCATACGATGAGCAAATGTTAGACATGTTGTTAATAAATTTACGAAAATGGAGATTTTTCTGAACCCTTGCAACGTAACGCCATGATAAGCAATGGGAAAACGCATGTAAACAAACTGTTGTTGGTCCTCGGCCACGGAAAGGCTTTCCCATGATGCAATGAGAGGTGAATAAGGTCCATTGGCGGCGTGTTTTAGTCAACACTCGCATCTCAACAGTGTTGCTACAAAAACATTCATTGAATGAGAAAAGTATAATGCTAAAGTTGAAACGCTTGAAGACAATGAACTCGAAATTTCCATAGAGAAAAAACTAAAAATGAAAGTTAAATTAGAGTATATATATCATAGCGCTTCTTCCTAGTCCTTTATTCTCTGCTCCATGCCGGAAATCCAAATGGGGAAGGGCTAATGCCGTGATATGGACACCTTGGCATTGGGTAGAAATACGTGACTCAAACATCCCTTTCCTTTCTTAGGTTCGTCGCCATTGTTAAACCCATTCCAGCAGGTAATCAGTCAGAAAGGATTAGTGTCAATCTCCCCCCCTCCAAATTACCATTTTGAG
Source organism: Macrothele yani (assembly GCA_039090855.1). NCBI lineage: Eukaryota > Metazoa > Arthropoda > Arachnida > Araneae > Macrothelidae > Macrothele > Macrothele yani. The sequence goes on along the minus strand of CM077024.1, from coordinate 158,497,454 downwards.
TAACAAGGAAAAGCAAATCTTTTCAATGAGCAGGTTCACACGTTCCAGCTGCATTCTTCCCATTTCTCAAAGAGCGCATATATTCTTTCGAGCTGATTTCAGCTCATTTTACTAACCACGAGTTATTTCGTTCCAGCCTCTTAAAGTGCTAGTTAGTTAGCTGTATCCTAAAGTTATTATTCGTCATTTTGTATGGGTGAAATCGAGATGAGAACATGACCGTGTTGTTGCGTAGGCAACATTTTGTGTCTGATAGCTGTGATGTTATAACGTAACCCCTTTTCCGTGTGCGAGATTGGCGTTACTTTACTGTATGTCTAAAACCATGAAAAATGAAATGTTGAACTAAGTGAGAATACGATGCAATAGTTGCCAGCTGAAATTAATGTTTTACGGCCAGACGAAATATATACAGAAGGCAATTTTACGATAACCGTTTATTGGTCCAGCAATATTTGACGAAATCCAAAATATAGCACTGCGAGTTTGACACTTCACATATAATGCCTGAATTATCCATCGTATAATCTAGCTTAACAACGATCGAATATCTCCACACACACACACACACTAACAAACTGATGTACCGTCCTTTTTATTTAACGTTTTTATCATATTCATACGACACTCTCTCTCACCTCAAAAGTGTTGCCAACCTCATTCATGTGAGAGAGAAGATATCACGTTAAGTTTGGAGAAGGCACAAGAGAACAAAATCAAATTTACTTAGGAAAAGGAACTAAAAATTAGAGTTATAGTAAAATATACGTCACAATGTGTATGCGTTTGTTACTACAAAAGTAATGGATTAAAATAAATCAAAAGAAAGTATAATGTTTGTATAAAACACTTAAAGCACTCATTTCAAATTTTAAAAATCAATATAAAGAAACAGAAATCCATAGTCAATAAATTTCTTTCCTCACTATTGAGTCACACTCCTTTTTACAATACCGTTTTAACTATTACAAGAACCTCTAAATGACTTTTGTGGAGCGCATATGTCACACTTTGGCTCTTCGTCTAGGTAGGTTACTTTAAAGACTAGGACCAGCATATCTCTTCCAGTAAGATGCACATAAGAAATGAAAATAAATGTTATTAGAACACGTCTTCTTTTGATGCGATACTCAGATTCGCCTTTTGTTGCACCAAGAACATCTTATTCTTTTCTTCTGCTGTAATTCTCAGTTTTTCTTTCGCAAGAGATGAAACGCTAAAGAAAGCTTCGTGGAAACATCCCTTACTTTATTTCTAAAGGTAAAGTCGAGAAGAAATTACTAAGCGCATACAGAGGGCTCTTTTAATCTGTTGCTCTAGAGCAAAAGTAGTTGAATGCCTGCTGCTAGATTTCTGATGATGAAGATGGAGGAGAGTTCTTTTACAAAAATCAATCTGTTAGTAGAACACGCTCCCATTAGGAGATTCTGTCCGGGGAAGCCATGTTGTGCTTCGTGTTTTGGGGATTAAACACAGGGATTTTAAGATCCGTGCTGCGCGTTATAAAGACATTAGTTTATGTTCTCTTGAAGATTTTCCTTTTTATCTTTTTCTTTGTATTATCCCATGTTATTTCACAGAGTGTTCGTTCAGAGCTTGGTCGTCGATAATACGATTCCCAAGCCAGCTCTCTTTTCTTTTCTTTTTCTGAGGTGACAGTAATATTCTCCAGGGAAGTGTTTCATTTGAAAGAAAATAAAATATAAATGTGTTTGATAATTGAAAAACTACAGAATATTTGAGAAACATGTGAATTCTGCTCATGGAGACCGATCACAAATTATACAAGTGTACAAGCAAAAATTTGTGGAAGTTTTTTTCTTTGCTGTATAAAACCTACCGTAAGTTTGTTCAGAAATTAAAAAATGATGTCATTTCTTTTGTAATATCTAAGGGCCTATTAGAAAAGTTGTAAGAGGAAGACATTATCTTATCATTTTTAGAAATTTATTTATCTTAATAAGAGAGAGTGTACAGACTCTTTGCGAATAATTCCACAAATCATGTTTAAAGGAAAAATAATTTTATGTGCATTCATCAGACTTCTGTAAATATGTGTTATGAGGACAACATTTCTTAGATTCGAAATAACGCGGAATAATGTTAGTGTTCCACCTTCGTTAAAATGGTCTTACCGCCTTTAGTGCATCTCAAAACAATTGTTTACCTTGTCTCTCTCTAATAAAACTTTATGTTTCAGGGAAAATATACAAATGCCTATATGCAAGAACTGAAGCTCATCTTACATCCTTATTTTCACATATTCATTGAGTATGCAGTATTTTCAACATATCTTTCAAAACTACTCGTACATTCCTTTCACTCTTTATGATAGTGTACCTGTTTTATCAACAAAACAAGTACGTTTAACTATTCAATCTGTTCGCTGCACTAAAACTGCAACGGTCATCGCTCGCATTGGCCCCCAGTTATACGGAATCACTCGACTAACTACGTTCCGCCAGAGAATTTACAGTCATCGCATTGACAGTAGAAATAAATAAAATATAGCAGCAAACACTTACACACCAGTCAATACATGAAATTAATTCCTTTATCGGTGGGCTGGAGCCATATTTGTTTAGTTTCAAAAATATGCTCTGAGAGAGATAGAGAGAGAAAGAGAGAGAGAGAGAGGAGGAGAGAGAAACAGAGGCAGAGAGAGAGACAGAGAGGGACTGAGAGAATGACAGAGAGAGAGAGAGAGAGATAGAAACACAGGTAAAAGAGAGAAAGAGAGAGAGAGAGAGAGAGAGAGAGAGAGAGAGAGAGAGAGAGAGAGAGAGAGAAAATGGCAGAGAGAGACTGAGAGAATGACAGAGAAAGACTGAAAGAATGACAGAGAGAGAGATTTAGAGAAACAGAGAGAGAGAGAGAATGGCAGAGAGACTGAAAGAATGACAGAAAGGCAGATGGAGAGATAAAGAGAAACAGAGAAAGAGAAATAAAGAGAAACAGAGAAAGAGAGAGACTGAAAGAATGACAGAGAGACAGATAGAGAGATAAAGGGAAACAAAGAAAGAGAGAGAGAGACACACATAGACAGGCAGTGAGAGAGAGAGAGAGAGAGAGAGACCGAGCTGAAGAGGGAGACGAGGAGAGAGAAAGTAGAAGGGATTATCTGGTTTCAGATAATAATAAATCAATTCGCATAATCCACGGAAGAACTGAGACAATCATTTATTGTTAGTCTACAAAAAATGTCTGGTATACAATGACTCCACTAGAACGCCGAGACTCCATTAAAACTCTGAATGACTCCACTAGAACTCATGTGACGTACCTGCCAGCAGGATGCACACGACATAAAGGCAGATAGGATTCAGAACAAGCGTCCGCGTAGCTCAATTGGTAGAGTGACTTATTCCGGAATGAGGGGATACGGTTTCGAGCCCCGGCGCGGATAAAAATGACGGAGAAATTTACTTCGTTATAATGGCGCCCGAACTATCCGGATGACCCGACCGTTCAAAATCTCGCATTGGTGTGATGTTCTTTCCACACCGCGAGATAGGAAAAATCAGAGAAGCGCTTCGAAAAAAAATGTGTGATGTTGCATTCCACACACCAGATTGACTGTGAGTTCTCAAGTGCACGTTCTACAGTGGATGGCTGCCTGCAACGATTCATGGTCACGGCTGATCCGTGGGCCATGCCCCCGGCCCTCTTGGGGGGGAGATGTGACGTACCTGCCAGTAGAACGCACACGACATAAAGGCAGATAGGATTCAGAACAAACGTCCGCGTAGCTCAATTGGTAGAGTGACTTATTCCGGAATGAGGGGATCCGGGTTCGAATCCTGGCGTGGACAGAAATGACGGAGTAATTTACTTCGTTATACTCTGAGTAGAAACACTTGTACTTATTCCATTAGAGAATCACTACTAGCTAGTCTACTGTAAAGCGGAGTAGAAATCCTCATAGAAAATCCACTAGAAAGCAGACCCGCCGTCTGATTATTAATGGCTTGAGTGCCATCAGGGTCTCCCGGAGTCACACTGTTGAAGACAGAGAGATACTAACGAAGAACAGCTTGTAATTTAGTGCAATTTTTAAAATGCAGCTTGTTTCTGACTAATACTACGGATGAGCTCTAACTCTTTCTGATTTTCATGGATAGGTTTGAAAGCTAAGCTGAAAACAGCGTTTCATGTTTTCTAACTCATCTGTCTTAGTCTCCCAGCAGCCCATATGTTTGTACATCTTTCTCAGTGAATAGAAGAGGAAAATGCTTGAAATTTTTCGGTGTGCTAAGCTAAAATCAAATGAAACATCTGAAGATTGCTGCAAATCTTAATACCAAAAAATAAAATAAAAACGACTAGAAAATCTTGCTCATACTAAATAAATAAAAAAAGAAAAGTTCAAATTTGGGAGGGGGTGGGGCACAAAAGGAGGAAAACACAAAGTTGTTGGACAAGGAAAACTGAAAATCTTGAGTACCCTTACATGGTGACTTAGAAAAACACGAAATATCTGAAAATTCATCTGCATGATATCCTAACAGAAAAAGAAGGAAAGCTTGGAATGTGAAATTTCAGATGAAAATTCGCCCTCAGCTGTTACGTAGAAAGTTTTCAGGAATTGTATTCCCCATCTCCAACAAAGAGTGACATTTTATAAAGACACTGACAATATTTACAATGATGAATAATATTTCTTTGTCCATGCAAGTGTACCTGATTTGCTAATTATTTTATCTCTTTATATGCCGGTATTACAAAATGTCTCTTTTATTGAACCTCCGGTTTAAAATTTCCTTTTCACCCATATCATCATCATCATCATTGTCAACCATTATCAATCCACTGCTGGACGAAGGTCTCCCCAAGTTTCCTCCACAACGGCCTGTCTTGTGCCAGTCTCCTCCATGTCACCCCTGCATACTTTCGAATTTCATCCACCCATCTCCCATGTGGTCTTCTTCTGGGTCTTTTCCGGTCCCTTGGAATCCAATCTAAAATTTCGGCTGTCCATCGATGATCTGTCCTTCTGGCAGTATGTCCAGCCCATTGCCATTTCAGGGATTTAACTCTGATCATTAAGTCTTCCACTCTTGTCATTTTTCGGATCCACGAGTTCCTCTTCTTATCTCTCCTGGTTACACCAAGTATGCACCTCTCCATGCTTCTTTGAGTTGTCTGCAGCCTTTGTATGTCTCTTTTAGTTAAGGTCCACGTCTCTGCACCATACGTAAGCACTGGAAGGATGCATTGATCAAACACTTTTCTTTTAAGACATAATGGCATATTGCTCTTGAAAATTATGCTGTTTCTTCCAAAAGCTCTCCAGGCAAGTTTTGTACCCCGATTAATTTCTTCATCAATGTGACCCTCACTTGATATCTGCTGTCCAAGATAAACGTACGTGTCTGTTATCTCCAGCTTTTCTCCATCAATCGATAAATCTTCATTTCTTGTAAAAGCATTGAACATCACTTTTGTCTTCTGAAAGTTCATTTTTAATCCCACTTCTTTACTCTTGTCAGCAAGTTCCTGGATCATACTCTGCAGCTCTGATGGGCTAGTTGCAAAAATGACTACGTCATCAGCAAAACGAAGGTGGGTTAGATAATCTCCATTAATCTTTATCCCCTTGTTTTCCCAGCTCAGTGACTGAAAAACACCCTCCAATGTGGCATTAAAGAGCTTCGGAGATATGGTGTCACCTTGTCTCACTCCCTTTCCAATTTTTATGTGTGTTGTATTTTCAAACAGCCTAATCTTTGCACTTGCATTTTCATAGATGTTATTAATAATATTAATGTATGCATCTTCAATACCGCAGGTTTTCAGAGCCATTGTAACTGCTGATGGTTTCACCGAATCAAAGGCTTTTTCATAATCGATAAAAGCCATGCACAATGGAAGTTCATATTCCCTCGCTCTTTCAATTAGTTCTCTCAGCACATGGATATGATCTATTGTGCTGTAGCCACTCCTGAATCCAGCTTGTTCTCTCGGTTGAGCCATGTCCAGTGTTACCTTCAAGCGGTGTGAAAGAACTTTAGTGAAGATTTTATAAACTACTGATAGGAGGCTGATAGGTCTGTAGTTTCCGAGATCCTCAATGTCACCTTTCTTATGTAGCAGGATCATTGTAGCGGTGTTCCAATCATCAGGAATCTTTTACTTCATTAAGGCATCGAGTGAAAATTTGGGCGAGTACTGTTTCGATTTCTCCACTTGCTTCTTGTATGATGTCTACAGTAATTCCATCTTCTCCAGGAGCTTTTCCCCGCTTTATGTTCTTGATTGCATGTGCAACTTCTGCTGGAAGGACTGGAGGAACTCTGGTACTGGTATCTTTCATGATGTCTAGAGTGCATGTATCATCCCTTTCATATAATTTGGAGTAGAAATCTTTCACTCTTGTCAAAATTTCGCCTCTATTTCTTGTTACAGAACCATCTTCTTTTCTCAGTGCCATAATCTGTTTTCTTCCCTTACTGAGATGTCCCTTTGCTATCTTTAGGCTTTGGTTGTTTTCAATTGCTTTCCTCACTAGTTCACAGTTGAATTTTCTTACGTCTTCAGTAATACTTTTTCGTACTGTCTTGCATAGCTCTATATATTCCACTTTGGAAGTCACATCTTCTTTAGTTGTCCTCATCTCTCTTCTTTTTTGCATCAACATTTTCGTTTTTCCTGATAATTTATTTACATGCAACTTCTGCTTAGACCCAGCGAATTTTGTTGCTGTTTCCATAAGAGCTTTGGTTACTTTTCTGTTAACTTCAGAGATGTCCACTTTATCCGATGTTAGGCCTTCTAAAGCAGAGAACCTGTTCTTCAGTTCCAACTTGAAGGTATTATGGTGTTTTTTAAGGTTGGTTATGTCAATAGATTTTGTTTGCCTTATGAGCTTGCCACGTTCAAGTTTAGTGTTGAGGTGCATCTTACATCTCACCAATCTATGGTCACTACCTGTTTTGAACTTGTTTAGCACACTGCAGTCTTCTATGACGAATTTTTTGTTACACATAATAAAATCAATTTCACTTGTCGTCCCATTTGGATGTCTCCATGTCCATTTCCTGTGTGGCTTTTTCTTGAAGAAGGAGTTCAAGATGAAAAACCCTTCTGCCTCTGCAAACTCAACGAGAGTATTTCCACGCTGGTTTCTGTTGCCGTGACCGAATTTACCTACTGAAGTTTCATTCTGTTGCCGTTGCCCTATTTTTGCATTGAAATCTCCCATAATTATTTTCAAGTGCTGCTTACCTTTATTATTTAGATGACAAATTTCCTCATAAAATTCTTTCACCCATATATGCAACCATATTTCAAATCATTTTACCTGTGCGTTTTCGCACTTCAGCGTCCCCAGTCACTTCGCCGAACTTCCTTCCCCAAAGTTAGCCCATGTGCATTACTGTACTTCTGTCTTAGTTTTTCTTATATTGCTGTAGTTCGTATTTCCTATGCTTTTTTGCATATGTTATATTGAAATATAGAAATCCATTTCATTTTAGAACAAAAACAAAAAGACAACTGTATAAATTTCCCAATGTTTCCGATCAATGAATTCTCATGAACGCTTTACAATTTATTTTTAAGGCCAGATTAGGGCGCGCACTCGCCATCTGGGAAACGGAGGAAAGCCCACGAGCTATCTCTCAGTGCTTTTTCAGGGGATTTACGAAAGATCGTTTCGATGTAGCGTTCGACATCAATTCCCTCCTATGCTTCAGGATGCAAGCACTGAAATTACAGACGTCTTATCTTTCTTTTACTGTTGAACATTCGTTGCATCAGGTGTTTCATTAAGACATCCGATAAACAGATCTATTGCATGACTTCACGTGCAACCCGGAATCATTACCAACAAGCTTTTTGCTCAGATCAGGAAATCAGTTGAAGGAGAAATCTTCTTTCGAGCTTCTTCTATAAATAAAGAGAACTCTTCTCCGAGGTTTTCGATAAGATTCCATCGATCGCTCTGTTTAGACATTTCATTTGTTGTTTTCCTACGTGATGCAGTTTAAACTTATTTGACCTGTTGGAGTGATCGTCGTCGTCACTGCTATGAGGATTCGTTTGAAAACATCGTCAGATTTCTTAATTGACTATATTTGTCAAAGATACTGACACAGGTTGGAGACTCTAGATTTCAATGGGTGTCTTTCGAAATGCATTCAAGTTTTATTCCTGTATATGTACTGGCAGTAATTTAGATTCCCAAGGATTTTTTCGGGTATCTTATTACTCTTGCCAAGGAAACAGGCTTAGTACCTAAGATTTTCGATGATTTGATCATTTTTTCTTGATATCTTACCAATTTCTTTGCTCATGAGCTGAAAATATCTTAGAATCTTGAGGAATCTGATACTCTTCTTTGATATCTTATTCCTCTGGCTGCTCATACACTATACGTACCATAGATTTTGCACTAACCTTATCATCTTTTACCTTATCTTATTCCTTTTTCTGCGCATGAACTGGGAGTATTTTATATTCTGGAGGAATATGATCATCATCTCCGTTACCTTTTCTCTTGCAGCGCACGCCCTATTGGTATATCTCGTTCACGAGAAATTTTATCATCTTCTCTGACATTTATTGCTCTTTCTTGCAACACTTTTGATTCTTGAAGAATCTGATACCTTATTTCCTTTCCTGAAAATTTACGGGAAGTAGTTTAGATTCTCCGGAAACGTAATTATTTTCTTTAGTATCATGTTGTACTTCTATTAGAAATACCATGGATTCACGAGAGATCGGATCTTCATTCATATATTATTAGGTGTATAAATAAGTTTTAAAGCGGTTTAAGACAACGCGACATGTAATTTGGGAGAAAACAACAATACCTTTACGAATCAAAATATGCGCACTCATTATCTATCACCTTCCTCCATCGGTCAGGCAGCTGACGGATTCCAGCTATGAAGAATACTTCGTCCTGCGACGCGATGAAGTCGTCAACCAATTTTTGCCCTTCGTCGCATGTCCGAAACCGTACAGTAGACAAACCATGTTGCATCGATCGGAAGAAATGATACCCTGAAGGACTATGTCGGGACTATACGCCGGGTGCTTTAAAACTTCCCAGCCAAGAGTGAATAACGTTTCTTTGACTTATTTTGCGACACGCGGCCTAGCGTTGTCATGCAGTAATTTCACGGGACGCAATCATTTGCCTGTGAATGAACGTTTCAGACAGATTTTCTCGTTCAATCGCAGCAATTGTTCCTTGTAGCGATCAGCAGTAACAGTTTGACCCTGTTCCAATAGTTCATAATAGAGCACACCCTTCATAACCCACCAGATGAACAGCAGACCTTTCTTGGAGTGAATAATGCGTTTCGGTGTCGAAGTCGTTGCTTCACCGGGGTCTACCCAATGTTTTTTGCGTTTGATATTGTCATACCATGTCCACTTTTCATCACCCGTAACGATTCTTTTCAGAAAAGACTTCCTGTGTTGTTTATTCAACTGATTCAAACACTTCATGACACTCACATCCTTGTTCCTCTGGCTGAGGTCGTGTGGCACCCATTTTTCTTTCTTCTGAATCTTTCCCATTGCGCGTAAACAATTGGAAATGGTTTGTTGTGTTACTCACAGGTGTTCAACTAGTTCTTTTTGCGTTTGAGACGAATATTCATTCAGTAATGCTTTCAGTTTCTCATGTGCAACTTTCTGCAGGGTGCCGCTACGTTCTCGATCGCTAACATCAAAAATCACCTACTTTAAACCGTCTAAACCAGAACTCACACGTGCTTTTCGATAAAATATTCTCCCCCCAGAACAGAACAGATCTATGCACATGCTTTTGCAGCACTTTTGCCTTGATGAAATTTGTAACGAAGGCAGTGTCAAATAAATGCGTATCGCTTGCCATCTTTCACCTAACGATGTGCAAGTGCGTTTGACTGTTGGACAAACTTCTGTGTCACATTTTATACTCTGGACCAGTTACGGTCACACGAAAACAACGCGTAAGAATGTCGGATATGTAAATTAGCGGTATACGTCACACAAAACCACTTTAAAACTTATTTGTACACCTAATATATTTCTTCTGCAGCACGCACTGGTAATATCTCATATTCTGATTTCCTATCTTATTTCTCTTCCTCCAAAAGCAATGGAAGTGCTTTGGATTCTCTGTGATTATGATCCCCTTCTGTGATATTTCATTCCACTTATTGCTCATGTGCTTAAGTGCTGTAAGTATGTTAGATTCTCAGTAAATATGACCATCTTCTCTGGTATCTAAGGCATGTGCTCATGCACAGGAAGTGTCTTAGATGCTCCGTAAATATGGCTATCTTCTCTGGTATCATATTCCTATTGCTACACATGCACAGTAAATACCTCAGATTATCCGGAAACATTATCATTTTCTCTAGTACTATACCGTGCAAATTAATTGGGACAAGCTATTTTATTCTCAGAATTGTAATGCGATCGCCAGTTGATGTCGGTAACCCACGTAAACCGGTTTTATCAGCTGTGAGGTGGTGTGACTGTTACAACTTGATATTAAAAATGTGGTTTGACCGGTTTTAAACAGGAAATAGGCACTTCAGCTTCAGTTGTGAACTTTCGTGTGTGACAGGTGGATGTTAGTTTTTGCTCTCTGTGAGTACGTTTTGTATTCGTGTATTGAAAAATTGATATTTTTCCAAGGAAGCGTGCAAAAATAATTGCTCTGAAAGATCACACTTCTATTACAGTGAGAGATATCGCTTTTGCAGTTGGTGTAGGCAAATCAAGTGTATCTAGACTGCTTACGCGATACAATGCATCTGGATCATCATCTCCAAAAAAGAGAGGTAAATGTGGAAGAAAACGAAAAATAACTCCATGAACCGATAAATATCTAATCAGAAATAGTAAAATGAATCCAAAACAAAAAAGCACCGACCTTCAAAGAGATTTATTGGCTAGTGGTTGTGATGTTAGTGATTCAACTGTACGCCGTAGGCTTCTGGAAGTTGGCCGGAAGGCAAGAAGATCAACGAAAAAACAATATTTGAATGCGAAAATGAAGGTAAAACGTTTAGCATGGGCCAAAAAATATAAATCACGGACTTCTGACGACTGGAAAAATTAATTTTCAGTGATGAAACTCATTTATGTGTGCAGGGTTACCAAGCAAATGTCGTTAGACGAAACAACTGTGAACCCTTAAGACCTGAGCATGTCAAACAAACTGTAAAACACCCTCTGAAACAGATGTTTTGGGGTTTTTTCGGATCAAATGGCACTGGAAGCTTAGTTCCTGTTCAAGGTATGATGAATTTAGCCAAGTACGTAAAAATATTACAACGTAGGGATTGTTCCATTCTTGCAAACTTTTGACGGGACATTTCAACATGACTTGGCCCTATGTCACAATTCGAAATTGGTCAAGAATTTCATGCTGGAAAATCAAATTCATTTGCTTGATTGGCCTGGAAATTCACCAGACCTAAATCTCATAGAAAACTTGTGGAATATTATGAAGAGACGTTTAGGTAAAATGGATTGTACAACCAAAAAACGCATGATAACGAATGCTATAAAAGTGTGGTTCCACGATTATGAAGTCAAAACTATGTGCACTCAATTAGTGGAGTCAATGCCAAAACGAATTGAAGAGGTCATTTCTGCTAAAGGAGGACATACGTCATACTAATACAGGTATTTATCAGTGTATACTAAGGCATAGAATGATATAAAGGCATAGTTTTGGAAAAAAGAGTGATTTTTTACTTTGTCCCAATTAATTTGCACAGGATAGTATCTTACTCCTTCTGTTGCGCATGAACTGGAAGTGCACTAGATTGCTTGGAAATTTGATCACCTTCTCTGGCACCTTATTCTTCTTTCAGCGCACGAAATGAAAGCACCTTAGATTTCCAATCACGTTCTGCGGTATCTTATTTCTATTGCTGCACATACCGCTGGGCATGTGCAGCAATAGAAATAAGATACCGCATTGAATAGAAAGTAGATACCGCACTAAAACTCTGATTAAAACCTATCAGCTTTTAGATCTTAGTTTTAAGAGGTAGTCATGATGGTTGAATATTGAGATAAAGGTTCTGTCCAAGCCATTTAACAGAAAAACAATACCCGGCCGAAAGTAATTCTTAATTAATTTGGTTGCAAATTATTCAATATACTTATCACAGTGAGTTATTCAGAAACAAAATACATGTGTTTGCTGAGGAAAGAACATGTGTCCCATATATATTTTGGTTGCTATTTTAATATGCGCAACAGATACGAGCATACAAAGTATCAAGCGGTCTGAGAAATTTAAAGAGACACCAGGAAAGTTGCAACAAATAATGATGGAAATGAAAAGTGGATACCGTGAGATTTTTGGAGAGAATTTGAATATCGAATATTGAAATTCAGGAAAACAAGAGGTTAGAAAGAAATGGGGAAGACCTCCTCCAACAGGTGAAAGAAAAGGAGTGTCGGGGAAGAAAAGTAGTTTTATAAAGCGGAAGACATTCAGTTCTAAACTTGTTTACGTCTCAAGTATTTTTTCGTAACTTTGGAATGAATGGGCTACAAAATTCCAGATCTCTATACTTAAAATATTAAGTGCTGCTTCTTAAACTCATCTTTTCTCTTTAGTAGTTTAGCATACACACGTGAATAATGATGAAAAAAAATAATACACTTAAAATTAACCCCAGTCTTCCTTTCATTTCGATGTAACTTCTCGTGCCTTGTTTGAAAGTTTTGACAGATCATATTTCTAGACGCTATGTTTCACAGTTTAAATGTTCAGATCCTGAACATCGTCAAAAAACAAGTCCAGCAGCTAAAATAAAAGAAAAGAAAAACAAATGTGTTGTTTTACTTCAGAAGCGAAAAGAAGACGTTTTAGATACCTAAATATTTAATACTATCAAGTCAGTCACCAAATTTCTTGCGCTTAAAGAAAAAGATTTAATATGATGTACAAACAGTTTTAACAGATTAGTTCAGAGCACACATGTCAGGAATTTAGAGTTCATATGCACATGACAATTAAACTTTTGAAACAGCATCGCCTGTTTACATGCTTCTGGAACTAATAGGTTATATCACGATTTATGCAATTAAACAACCAAGAATGTCTTTATTTAGTTTTCATATACTGATAAGAAATTAGGGGATATTGTATTGTCAGCATGAAGTCAAGGCAAAATCGACGAACTGCAAGTCTGGATTATAGGAAAACCTCTATGCGGCATATGTTCACAACAAGGGAATAAAAAGATGCAAATGAGTAGAACTATGGTTTTTGCGCACTTTAGCGATGTGCAAAGCTAACTCGCTATAAACATCGCTTTTGCTGAGTTGCCCTCATTCAGTAAGAAATTACTTTTGCATGTGTGCTTAAATATGTAGAACGATGTCACAAGAACGTGATACGCCAAAAGTCATATCTTTGAGAATAATCCGAACGCTTGAAGCTGGACAGACACAGAAGACAGTGGCAGAAGAAGTTGATTTGTCTCAAAACATCAGCAGCAGACTGTGGAGACGTTTGTAAGAGACCACAAAAGTACGGAGAAGTCTAGGGAAATGTTGAATAGCACCAACAACAGCACAAAATGACTAGTGTTTGCGTTTAATGACTAAGGAACCTCAACGTAGGAACAACAGACAAAATACCACTGAAATGAAACATCTATTTACTAGGAGCCACAGAAAGACGCTTATCTATACAGACCGTAAGTAGTCGTGTGCTCCTCACTGCATATCACCGCAGAGACCGCACAAAAAATCATACTCAAAACTACGGTGGTTCTGATCGTGAACAGTGGCCATCCTTTCTTTCTAAGTATGAGGGGAGTTTCAAGTTGCAGCGCAATAATGGTCGCATTTATCTCTGAGGTGAATGAGGAATGTGAAAGAACCAAGCCTTTATGCAGGAAAAAGAACCGTTCCGTGGTACTGGAAACTGTGCGAGCGGTTATCAAAATTACTGGTCGTAGAGAACTCTACATCATCCGGGATCGTCTCTGTCACAGCAGGGTGATATCTTCTGTCCTATAGTTATGTCCTGTGCCGCGGATGTTTGGGAAACATTCCACTGAATGGATGATAACACACCTAGGTACACTGCCGCCTACGTGGTCGAGTGGTATGAAACGTTGGCCTCTAATCAGTCGTCCGAACCGGACCTGGGGTCAAATCCCGGGTGAGACATGAAGAGAGCGCTTGTCCTACTGGACTTGGGGCCAAACTCTATTTTTTAAACAATGAAATCCCTCTAATGTTAAACTATTACAACAAGACGGACAACCATGAGTATTAACCAATCAAGATATCCTTTTCTGTCTAAAAATGTGACTTCAATATTTTCCACTTTTCATTTTCAAAATCATCAGTGAGCTAGTTGCTGTCATTGATCTAAACATGACATTACTATATCTTCTTTTAGAAATTTTAAACCGATAATATATTGCATCATCAAATAGCTCCAAGAGCACATAAGTCCTTGACTGCCCAAGTGGTCCAATTGTCAGAGGTGTGCTCATCGAATTGGACGCCTCAGCTGGACCCGTGCCCAAACTTCGGGTGAGGCATGGGGCTTAGCACTTCCCTCCCCCGCTCATCAAGAGAACTACTAACCTATGAGCGCACATTTCTGACAACGAACCCACACAGCCTTGCTGTGATATGAGCATATGGTGGCACCATATTGGTTCCTCATGCCTGGTGGGGAGTAAAACATACAAATAATTTCTTATATAAACACCAAATGAATATCAACTACTCATCCAAAAAGGGACCACAATAAACTAATTGCTACGTAATGTACCTTTCTTTTCCCGTGAGTATGCAATTAATGATTATAGTTGCACTCTATATGATTATAGTTGCACTCTAATCCACGCGTCTCTACGAAATGCGTACAAATATTTTTTTCAGTAGAAAATTAACTGGAAAAAAATAATTTTTCAAAGCACACTCTTTCTTGCGTCGTCAGGTAAACAATTACACATCTTTTTCGAATTTCTTTTTCTCCTTACACCCCGTTAGAGTTACTGGTGAATCAAACGTCCACCCAGTCAAAGGAAGAGATAATGGAAGGTTGAAAATCCGTTTACCTGGGCATTTTAGTAATGAAATTTCCTTGCTTTCTCATGCTTTGTAATTTGCATTTGTCAAAGACTTTGCTCCTTTCAACATCTGGCATTTGCTTTTCACATTGTTATTCAAATGCGAGGCAAGCTCAACATTCTTCGACGTTTTCGACAGGGAGAAAAAAATAGATGCACTTCTTTCTTTATGAAAAAGAAGACAAATTGTTCTTACATTTTTATTTTCTTCTTTTTGTTTATTTCTCATCTCCTCAGATCGCGTTTTCCCCCTCTAGTTCCTGTGCCATACATTTTTTACAAACCAATCCCACGGCGCTATTGCATTTGAAGAACTCAACCGTTAAAAGTCACGAGGCAGACTTTTGCCGTGTCGAGGAGATAAGTGAAACGACAGAAATTGATTTCCGGATGAAAACACTTCGAAGTGTATTCTCCAAGGAATTCTGACTTCTTTTTCCTAAAATGCTACTTTTGCTTTTCTTCGATCTGTATAACGGACATTATATGTTTGTACTTGAGGGGTTAAATGACCGGGTATGACTGAAACTCATTGTAAGTCAGTATACCGCTGTTTTCATACATCGCTCTCGAATAAAATCTGCACAGGATATGTCTTTCTCATCTCCCCTGCACTCACGCTAATTTTGCTTTACGTTCTCCCCAAGTGCCTGGATATACAATACGATAAAAGTTACTTTGAAGGTATGAGGGAATCGTGTGGAATACCTTATTAATTTTGTCACACAAAGATTTGGTGCTAACAACACGAAACTCTCATGGAAGGATTTTATGTACGAATGTATTTTTTTAAGAGCGTTAATTTTTAGGACGTCCCTTTAAAATCTTTACTGTAGATATGCGAAAAATGACCAAAAGTTTCCATATAAGTAACGACTTCACTTTTTAGAGTGGGGCAGAAAAGTTCTTGTTGTATACATCAATTCTACAGAATAACATACAGTAATTTTTTTATGTCACATAAAGTAACTCTGAAAATGGTCATGATTTTGCATGCTCATTATAGACATTCTTGTCACACACACTAACTCTTAAAATAAGCAGGATTTCCCATGTTTTTTTAAAGGTCCTTCTTACATACTCTGACAACCATCATGATTTCCAGAGCCTTCTTTAGAAATTCTTGTCACATACACTAACTCTAAAAAGAAAACGATTTCCCACGCCTTTTTAAAAGTTCTTCTCACATACTCTAACAACGATCATGCTTTCCCGAGCCTTCTTTAGAAATTTGTGTCACATACAATAACTCTAAAAAAGAAAGCGATTTTCCGTGTCTTTTTTAAAAGTCCTGTCTCATACTCTAACAACGACCAATATTTCCTAAATCTTCTACAGAAATTTTTGTCACAGAAAGAAAACTACTTCCCATGCCTTTTTCAAAAATTCTGTTCACATACTCTAACAACGATCACGATTTCCCAATCCTTCTTTAGAAATTGTCACATACACTAACACCAGAAAAAAACCCGATTTCATATGTCTTTTTTAAAAGTTCTTTGATTTCTCAAGCCTTCTTTAGAAGTTCTTGTCACAATAAATTAACTCTAAAAAAAGAAGACGATTTCCCTTGCTTTTTTTAACGCTCTTGTCATATGCAATAATTCTAACAATGATCATGATTTCCCACGCCTTTCTTTTAACGCTCTTGTCATCTGCAATAATTCTAACATTGATCATGATTTCCCACGGCTTCTTTAGAAATTATTGTCCAATACACTAATTCTAAAAATGAGCAATATATTACATTCCTTCTTTAAAAATTCTTGCCACATACGTTAACCATAACAATGATAAGGATTTTCCTCGTATTTAGAAATTCTTGTCAATGCACTAACTCTAACAATATTTATGATTTCCCACACCTTCTTTAGAAATTCTTGTCCAATACACTAATTCTAAAAATGAACAATATAGCCCATTCCTTCTTTTAAATTCTTGCCACATACGTTAACCATAACAATGATAATGATTTTCCTCGTATTTAAAAATTCTTGTCAATACACTAACTCTAAAAATAAGCACCATTTCCTATGGCTTCTTTAAAAGTTCTTGTCATATAACCCTAAAAATGATCATCATTTCTCACGCCTTTTTCGTAATCCGTGTTTCATACACTAACTCTGAAAACATTCATCAATTCTCATGTTCATTTCAGAAAATGCATGTCATATTTTGATGCATACCACAGAATAACCTTCAATTTGAGTTTTTGTTTTTTATGAAAGTTTTGTTATTCTTTAGTTAAACATTTTCGTTCTTAACGGCACATTAGTTACCCAAACAGCTTTTACAATTTGACAACGCGGACAGTAGGTCACAGCAGAACAATACAATAACGAGACGTTGAATGTGAAGATAGTTGGGTAGTGAAGTTATTGATATGTCGAGAGATTGCGAGTATATTGTTAAACATGAATTTTACGAAAGAGACAAAAAGCTTGTTGATATGTATGTGACGGACGAATAAGTGTAATTTTCATACGATTGATATCAATGTTGACACCGGCAAGATTATATTCGGACACTGGATTACATTGCAGTCGATTTGAACTTCCCGTGAGGGAACAATAAAGCAAATAGTTTGTTAAACAGTAAGTGTTGATTCTTTTACCCTGGCAGTTGATTTTCTTATCCACGTAGTACTTCTTCGCAGAAGTCAAACATACGAAGTACGTTTAACGAAGTTCTATACGAGCATAAGTAATTAAATAAACTACAAGCAATTTAAAGCCTAATCACTATAATATGCATTGCTGCTTACAATGAACACCATTTTCCATGCCTTCTTTAGACGTTGCTATCGCATAAACTAACTCTAAAAATGGCCATGACATTTTGAAAATTCTAATCACATATACTAACTCTAACAATGGCGATTATTTCTCATGCTCTTTTTAGAAATGTTTGGCACGTGCATTAATAGCCACTATAATTTCTAATGCATGTTTCGTAATTTTTTGATGAACAATTGGATGACGGAATGTCTGTGTTTTGCAGATATCTCCTTTTCGAGAAATAAGATTGCTAAATTCCTTTTCTTTCATCGGATTCTTTAAATATGCAAAAAGATGATTCATGTATTTTCTATAATTCCGGTGATAATTTTTTGGTGCTAATTTTTGTAAATACATGTGCCGGTTTGAGATGACGTCTTTGCTTGCAGAAATTGCAGCAAACACATACACAATCTACCAACAAATAATTGGACACCCCTGCAATCGACGATATCTGCGGTCCTGATACACGTCACGGCTGCCGCCGTTAAATATCGTGTGGGAAACAACAACGCAAACAGTCGCATGCAAGATGCCACGCAGTTCGGAGCTCTCTGATTTCGAGAAAGGTGTAATCGTCGGGCATCACAGAAATGGCCGATCTATACGTGACATATCCAGCGAGTTGAAGTACCCAAAATCGACAGTAGACGACGTGATTAGCAAGTCGAAGATAAGAGGTGACTGTCGGAATGTGCCCCGACCCGGCAGACCCAAAAAACTGGGAGTTAGAGCCCGACGGGTGCTGGCCAGAGAAATTCGGAAGAAACTCACCAAATCAATGCGCCACATCCGCGAGGAGTTCCAACAGGCATCCGGGAGTGTTCTTTCGATGAATACCATCCATAAGGAAGCCCATCTGCTCGGTTATCATAGACGTGCTGCCGCCCACAAGCCTTTGATCACCAAGTCTAATAGCGCTGCTCGGCTAACGTGGTGCGAAGAACGTCGACAGTGGACCGTTGAACAGTGGAAACAGGTTATTTGGAGCGACGAATCAAGGTTCACCCTCTACCGTTTGGATGGCAGGGTCTGGATTTGGCGTCTGACTGGAGAACGCCTCCTCCCGGAATGTATTGTGCCAACTGTGAAGTTTGGCGGCGGTGGACTTATGCTATGTGGGTGTTTCTCCTGGTATGGCACGGGACCCTTGGTCGCAATTCCTGGTAGACTCAACGCCGAGACCTACTGCACCATTTTGGATGACCATGCGCTTCCTACGTTGTGGCAGTTTTACGGGGTGAGCCCATGTTACTTTCAGGGTGAAAATGCCAACTGTCATGTTGCGAGGTCTACCATGGCTTGGTGTGGTGACAATGCTACTACAACATTTCCTCCAGAATACAATATTCCTAAAACAACATGCAATGTTTGAACAACATTGCATGTCGCCGTTCTGTTTGTGGTACGGACGCCTAAAAAGTTAACAGCCACAACCTGCTAATTTGGGAACTTTTGCTTTACGAGTTTCAACAGGGCCATAACGCTGCTCAAGCAACACGACATATTTGTCATGCTAAAGGGGAAGGTTCGGTGGACCACAGCACCGCAACCAGATGGTTCAAGAAATTTCGCTCAGGTGACAGAAACCTCGACGATCAGCAGAGGTCAGATACCCCGCGTACCATGAATTCGGATGCCGTACGCCAGGCCGTAGAGGCAAATCCTACAACCAGCATCGGATATTATCAGGCGAGATAGAACATACCACATAACACAGCGGTCCGTCATATTCAGGACTTCGGCAAGGTCTACAGAAGCCGCCGAATTGTCCCTCACAAATTGACGCCAGCCGAAGCAAAAACGCCAAATGGAAGTGTGCACGAAACTCCTTGAAAACCCGTGCGACGTACATTTCATCAAGGAGAATTGTTACGTGCGATGAAAAGTGGGTTTACTTCCGTAATCCTAACACACAACGGCAATGGTTGAGCCCGGGCCACCTTCCTGAACGTGTTGCAAAATGTGGGCGCTTCGAGAACAAGGTGATCCTCTGCGTCTGGTGGAGTTCCAAGGGAATAATTCATTACGAATTTGTTCAGACGGTCGGACCGTCAACGCCAACCTCTGCTCTGAACAGCTGTGGCGGGTGTATGCTGTTTTGTTGGAGAAGTACCCGGCACTGGTGAACAGAAAGCGCTCTCTCCTACAGCAGGACAGCGCTCGGCTTCATACCACGCAAACGACCCGGGCAAAACTCCAAGATCGGGAGGGCATCGAACTGACGCCACACCCAGCATATAGTCCGGAACTTGCCCCGTCTGATTATTACTTTTTCCGGTCCATGGCCCACTTCCTTTGCTGGCGGCACTTCAACAATCAGGAGGAGGTGGCAGATGGGGTGAAGGAGTTCCTTGCCGGGAAGGACAAGAATTGGTAGCGCCGTGGAATCGAAGAACTGGCGCACAGATGACTAAAGACGGTGCAACGCGATGGCCTATATTTTAAATGCTGGTCAGCTTTCATCGTAAAGGTAGGTATGAAGACATAAAGTGATCCAAATATTGCAAAACTTTCGATCACCTTCTGTATTTACATAGTGAATGATAAGCATGGAGGGTCTGGGTTAGTTTCGACGCTTTGGGGCAGATTTTGAACCTAGATATTTCACGTAATGTGTAATTTGTTTCTACAGCATGTGCATATTTATACATTTTCTGGAATAGCGTCAACAATGTTTTGACCGATTTCAGAACAACTATCGTTTATCAACGTGTACAGATATTATTTCTTTCTTTAATGTGCAATATTCATTTTGTGTAACAAATATGAAGAAAATGAAGTAATTTGGTCAGCATTTTGATCAGGTTTGCATTGCGTTGTTCCTTCCAAGATGGATTAATTATTTCACCAGCGTAAGTTGTTTGCTGACTAAGCGTAAGCGAAAATTGTTCCAAGGCAACTTTTAGGGGAATTTTGACCATTTTTGAAACCAATAATTTTGCACAGAGTGAATCTTTTGAAATGAACATGAATTGTTTGGGAAAATGCATATGTACCTGAAGACTACACATCGAATGCTTGTGGCTTTTGTTATATGGAAAGCGTCACTAATACCTTTCAACATTTCTGTCGAACTATTGAAAGCAAATTATTTGCACATGTCTACACGTTATCTGAAAGCCTAAAGCAGGGATGAAGTCATGTCAGCGTTATCTGCTACAGTTATCTTTACAACAGGGAGCTGCAAATTGATGGATAACAGGGAAGAGACCACGTCCAATCAATGCCGAAAGCGCCGAAATTACTCCCGGATCGTCAACCCGTATCGAAACATCTGTCGGAATTAATGGCAGGCGTCTGAGTATGTGACGAGCAGTGTTGGAAGGAAGGCCATCGCATCAGTCGCTTCCATGGAATTGCATGACAAATCACTTCATGCTGAATTTACATTTTGGTTACCGATGATTGCCAATGCCGCTTGCAGCATTCTTTGCTTTAAAAGGCACCCAAGGGGAAAACAGGACTGGGTCAAATGATATACGAAATGAACAATCGGAACTGAGGGAAATGGGATTTTGCTGCGCATTCGATTTCTCCAAAGGTCATTAGACCTTTTTCCAATGATTTTTCAGATGATGGGAGAAAAAGTGTTGAATGAAAAATTGCTTTCATAGCAATTTTTTCGAAAAGCATTTTGTGTACAAAATTCTGAAGACGATTGCATACAGAAGCAAAGATTTATAAAAGAAGAGAGCTGGAAGAACTTTTGAAAAATCGAGATTCTTTAGTAAAAAACAACTACTGCCGTTTAAAAATACTACGAATTTGTAGAATAAAATGATATATTATCTTCTAGTGGTAAATCAAATAAGTCGTGTCAGATATAGTGGAGGGGAAACGCTGTGATTTTGTAGAATAAAATTCACATATTACCTTCTAGTGGTACTTACACGTCAGATAAGGCGAGTCAGGAGACTAGTGGAGAGTAAAAGGCTATGAATTTGTAGAATAAAATGGCATTATCTTCTAGTTGTATTTACACATCAGATAAGGCGTGTTAGAAAAATGTAGTGGAAGGTAAAAGGCTAGGAATTTGTTGAATAAAATTACATATTATCTTCAAATGGTATGCACATATCAAATAAGGCGTCACAAGAGACTGTAATGGAGGGGAAAAGACTATGGATTTCTAAAATAAAATGACTTATTATCTTCTAGTTGTACTTACACAACATATAAGGCATGGAAGGAGACCGTAGTGGACGGGAAAATGTTATGAATTTGTAGAATAAAATGACTTATTATCTTCTAGTTGTACTTACACATCAGATAAGGCGTGGAAGGAGACCGTAGTGGACGGGAAAATGTTATGAATTTGTAGAATAAAATGACTTATTATCTTCTAGTTGTACTTACACATTGCCGCCCCGGTGGCGCAGTGGTCTAAGCGATGGCCTCTGATCATTCGTCCGAACGGGGTCCGGGTTCGAATCCCGGTGAGGCATGGATGTTGTGTTTGTCTTACGGCACTGGTTCTCTCCCTTCCCTGGAGCCAGTGACCCTAAATTAGGGACGGGCGACTGCTTATAGCCCATTGAGTTGCTCACGGTGGTCGTTAAACCTCCAATCAAAAAAAAAAAAAAAAAAACTTACACATCAGATAAGGCGTGGAAGGAGACCTTAGTGGACGGGAAAATGTCATAAATTTGTAGAATAAAATGACATGTTGTCTTCTAGTGGTACTTACTCATCAGATAAGGCGTGTCAGATATATTGGAAGGGAAAATGCTATGAAAACTGCAATAAATCACATATTACCTTCTAGTGGTGCTTACACATCAGATAAGGCGTGTCTGGAGACTGTAGTGTATAAAATGAACCGTAGTGAATGAAATGACATATTATCTTCTAGTTGTATTTACACATCAGATAAAGCGTGTCAGACGACTATAGTGGAGGGTAAAATACTAGGAATTTGTAGAATAAAATTACATATTATCTTCAAGTGATATGCACATGTCAGATAAAGGTGTTTCAGGAGACTCTAATGGAGATAAAAATGCTATGAATTTGTAGAATAAAATGACATATGTCTTCTAGTGGTACGAACACATCAGATAGGGTGTGTCAAGAGATTCTAGTGGAGGGAATAAACGCGTCACAATTAAAGATCCCATTGATGAAAGATCTCTAGTGGAGGGAATAAACGCGTCACAATTAAAGATCCCATTGATTAAAGATGTCTAGTGGAGGGAAATAAACGCGTCACAATTAAAGATCCCATTGATGAAAGATCTCTAGTGGAGGGAATAAACGCGTCACAATTAAAGATCCCATTGATTAAAGATCTCTAGTGGAGGGAATAAACGCGTCACAATTAAAGATCCCATTGATGAAAGATCTCTAGTGGAGGGAATAAACGCGTCACAATTAAAGATCCCATTGATTAAAGATCTCTAGTGGAGGGAATAAACGCGTCACAATTAAAGATCCCATTGATGAAAGATCTCTAGTGGAGGGAATAAACGCGTCACAATTAAAGATCCCATTGATTAAAGATCTCTAGTGGAGGGAATAAACGCGTCACAATTAAAGATCCCATTGATGAAAGATCTCTAGTGGAGGGAATAAACGCGTCACAATTAAAGATCCCATTGATTAAAGATCTCTAGTGGAGGGAATAAACGCGTCACAATTAAAGATCTCATTGTCACTGCGAAGTGCCCAAAAGAAACGTTCCATAGTGCAGAAGAACTATCAAGAAACATTTCATCCTGAATATGTATCTGAAAGTACCGACTCGTGAAGGTAAAATAAACAGAAAAACATAGGCTCGAAAAAAGTAATAATCGGGGTAAAGAAATAAAAAACTTGAGAAAAAAAAACTGCACCGATATAATTCCATTTTAACGGCCCGTACTAACAGAAAAAGAAATGTATCGGAAACATTTACAAGTGAATAAAATTATTTGCGAGAAGGTAGCACCCCTGAGGGGAAAATCAATCTTATCCAGAGAGAAAACTAATCGAAAAAGTGATATCCATGAAACGCCGCTTTTGTTAAGAAGACATTTAAAAAAAAACACCGATGAAAAATCTTTTGAGAAATGAAGTCACTAGGAAGGTATATTACCGAAAAAGGCTCTATGGAAGAAACATGTTGCAAAAACAAACAAATGAAATGAAATGAACAAGGAGCATGATTTTAACGAAAGTGGATAAATAACTCAAGAAACTGCTCCTGACAGAGAACAAAATTACAGCAGCTGAGGAAATTCGGCGTGATGACAAAATGTTCATCACTTAAGAAACATTTGTAAGATCAAAAATATCAGAAAAATACCTCTCAAACTTCTACAGCCCAATAAGAAAATTTTTTTATAAAACTATGTGCATACTACTTTTCATATTTTTGAGTGTAAATCAAAGTTCAATCACAAAATATTGATTTTCCAATTTAATATTAAAAACTCGCAAGAAACCCGAAAATTAAAAATTTGGAGTGAGATTAAGAATTTATAAATTATATTTAACTTACTTGTTTAAATCTTTTATATTATATAGAGATATTTAATCAGAAGTACGCATTTCTGGCTGTCATAGGCAATGACAGTGGAAAGAAGAGATTTTCTCAAAAATTATTCGAAAGGCAGGGATTTTCGATTTTTTTCTGTTGACTATTTGGTAAATAGTTTCTTGCGTGAGAAGCTTCTAAGTTTTGTAACGTGCAAAAAAATCGTTTGAAGTCGTTATTTACAGAGAGAATAAATAAGTATTTATTTTTGAATTCCAAAAAGGTATTCTGGAAGGTCGAAATCTTTAATTTCTTTATATTTAGGTGCCCCTTTGATGATCTTGTTACATAGATGTTTTCCTGTCAGGTGTGGAGCTGCAAAACCTTCAGCCTGTACAAAATCTAAATTGCTCTTAACAACGCCTCATTCGTTCCACACAACATGTGCGAGAATCTGGCTCGGCCACGAAGTGAATCCGCCAGACTTCCACGCTTAGGATCTACTGATTACGAAAGCGAAAAAATGGAACAAAAGCACAGAAAGATACTCACTAACAATAACTATCCACTAATATTCAAAACAAGGAGAGCATGAGGTGAAAACCGTTGTCAGAAATGTCTCACGCGGGAAAAAAAATTTAGACGCCCGCGCAACCAATGTATATTAGTCTGAACAAGAGAAACGACAGCTTAAGACAAAAAATGAAGGACAAGATAAATGGATAAACAGACATGCAGAAAAATTCAGTATTCTTAAAATATAGTTGCAGTTACATTACTAACCAAGGTTTGAAAACAGTCAAGACAAAAGAGCCAATGGACAAGATGAATACCTATAAAACATTGATTGAATCTATGAAATTACACAGTCGAGTCACATTATTGTGACCACCTCCTACTTTTGACGTCAATAGCGCGTAGCCATTTAAAGAAGGCACGTGTCGTGAGCTGGCTTGGAGGGTATATAACGTGTGCTGCAGGCATTCGGAAAACATATCACTTTCATGATTATCGGCTTTCGGGAGAAGGGTGGCAGTATTTCTGAAACAGCGCAGTTTGTGAATTGTTCGCCTGCTGCTGTGGTTAAAGGGTATTGTGATTAGAAAAATGGCACCATTGTGAATAACCGACGAGGAAACTGCGGAGCATTACGTGCCATTGATATGAGAGATGAACTCCGACTGCGAAGGGGCGTGAGGGCCGATCGCCACGCTACAGAGGAACTATTCACTGGCCGAATGAACCAAGGGGCTACCGGAAGTGTGCCTAAAACGACAGTTCAGCAAACCCTGCTGCGTATGGGGTTCCGATGCGGACGAATGGTCACTGCACCTATGTTAACGAAGGCGCATCGGGAGAAAAGGCTTACATTTGCACGGGAGTGTCGGAATTGGACCTCCGCTGTTTGGCAAAGGATTGTCTTCTACCGATGAGTCACGTTTTCTGCTTCCTCGAACGGGTGGACGTTAGCGTATAAGGCGAGAAGCCTCGGACAACAAACACTCTTCAACTTCTGCTGGAAAAACACAAACTGGTGGGGCAGCTTTATGGTCTGGAGAATGTTCTCGTGACATTCCCTAGGTCCACTCATACCTGTGGAAGGTACTATGCACCATATTCTTTATGAATCCATCCTTGCAGACGACGTACATCCATACATGCTGATCGTCTTCCCTGGGGCGGATGGGATCTTCCAGCACGACAATGCAACGTGTCACACAGCTAGAAATGTCCGAGAGTGGTTGGAAGAGCACGATGAAGACTTCAAAGTACTTCCCTGGTCCCCTAATATTCCAGACTTAAACCCAATTGAGCATCTATGGGACCACCTCGATCGTGTTGTTCGCTCTATGGATCCTCCACCACGCACCCTCCAGAAGCTGTCGGATGCCCTGCAGTCAGCATGTCTCCACATACCCGTGAAAACCTTTCCGCATCTTATTGAGTCACTCCCAGCCTGTCTAGCTGCTGTCCGCGCTGCACACGGCGGTTACTCTGGATATTAGCTGGTGGTCACAATAATGTGACTCGACCGTGTATACAGATTCATCACTTGGACTTAAATCTATTTACTGAGACTTAACTAACTGCCGAACCTTTACGTTATAACTATAAACCCGTTGCGTTGAAGAAACTATAAACTTGATTAAGCATTGCAAATAATTATCTAACTAAGCACTTTAAATTCAATTATCCAGAATAAGTAAATGATCAACAGAAGCGAGTATTTAGTAAATCAGAGTTCACCCTTAACTCCAGGTAAGTACAACGAATGAAAATATTGTGGAATTCATTTCACTTCGTAATAACAAGATGACGTAGAAATAAAGCTTTCCAAAGTCATTAACGTTCGCCCACTGTATCAAAATAAAAAAAACAAAGCGTAATAAACACAAATATTTCTTCTTAAACCAGTTTTGTAATCTTACCTCGCTCTTTTCTTGTTCGACTTACAACAACAATCGCTCTGAGCTCTCGGCATTTAACTGTAATCATTAGCACATTAACAACTCCAGCACCGTACTTTCCATTGACCTGTAAGTCACTGTCAGGGTTACCAAACGTGAAAACTCTATGGGAGGAATAATGTGGCGTTAAGTTGGAAAACGTTTAACGAACTTACATAAGAACACATAAATTCAAGGGGAAAGTTAAATTAGAGGGAAACGTCACACATCATTTATACAATTTTGATTATTTGCTTAGATAGATCGAATGAAATCTGTAAAAATATTTGGCAAAAGCCGTGGCAGCTTGAGAATCATTAGTCAGATACGCTGAACTGCAGCTGTGAAGCCGTTCGAGTGCTTGAGTTAAAAATATGTTGGAAATTTTAATTTGCTTCGAGGTAGAAGAAGACACTAAAAATGATGGTTGTCGAAACATCGATACAGCCGGACTAAATGAGGTCCTGAAACGTTTAGTGAAAGTGCAATAGGAGCAACTTTTGTAAACGTCATCCACTACGTTAGTATTGCTGAACACAGTCAGGAAAAAATTTCTCCAGTTGTATAGCTAATCCCTGGTACTGCCACATCATATGCCATTTTCTACGTGAAGTTTTGGACCGAGTCATCTGTACAATTCATGCTCTGCGCTGAAAAGAGTTACTTTGCAGAAATGATTTCATAAACGCAAATTATTAACTAACACCTTGCAAACCGAAGACCAGTTTGGTGTGTAAAAAAACCATTTAACAAATTCGTTAGAATTATCAGAGAAAGCACTAGAAGAGCGGTGGAGCTAAAGTTTCCATATCCAGTAAATAAACAGAGATGTACAAAACACTACCGTGTAATTTTTTGTTCAATATACAGTAATTTCATAAAATCGATTGTCGAATTGACTATGAAATTTATAACACCTTTTTAAAAACATAAATCAAATCTAACAAAACATATGTCCATTTTTTGGATGAGACCATGATATCTTAATATTCATTTATGCTCAGAGTCAGAAGCTAGTGTGAATGTTGCGATCAAGAAGGTCATAAACCCTAACATGTGGTTTGGAGAACTTTAGGAAGTTGACTTCGACATCCGTTATACTTGCCGTTTAATTTTACTTACCTGCAGTTTTTGCCTTTATGTTTTCCCATGTAAATGAATAACCGCATTTGATTTAGAGTATCTACTTTTATTTATTTCGAGAGTTACTCTGTGCGTATTGTTTTCCTTCGTCAACGGGATAGTCGATCATATGCACAGCGAAATTGCAGTTAAAAATAACAATGGGAAACAATATATATACAGTACATACATTGTCATAAAAATCTGCGCACCAAGAAAGAGGCGGCTGATTGAAATGAGATTTTAGTAGTGAGATGGTACATACCAAAGACAGAAGTGATTACAATATCACAACAGTAGGACCATTTCCCCAGGATATACGGTGCACATTCCGGTCAGCGTTAGTACCGCGTCGAAGCGCCTCGTGCTCGAATACATGAGGTGATACGGTCCTGCATGGAGTCAAAGAGACGCCGTATGTTATCGTGGGACAAATTAAGCCCACACTTCTTGCAACTGATGCTCTAAATCACGAACCCTAGGATATGGAGAAAGCTGGCGTCACATATGGTCCAACACGTGCTCGATGGGCGAGAGATCAAGCAATCTGGAAGGCCACGGAAGCGTCGAAGCATGACTTAGACAGTATTGGGAAACCCGAGCTGTGTGCAGACGGGAGTTATCTTGTTGGAAAATGGCTCCGGGCCGTCTCGCCGGGTAAGGCAGTACATGGAGTCGCAGGATCTTCTTGTAAGTAGCGCTGGGCTTTCAACGTCCCTCAGATCACCTCAAGGGAACTCCGGCTGTCATACGCGATGTCTCCCCAGACCATCACGCCTGCAGGTCGGGACGTGTGCCGCTGTATAGTGAGGTTGGGGTTGTAGCACTCGCCTGTGGCCCTCCCCAATGGGAAACGGTGTTCGTCCTTTCCCATACAGAAGCGGAATACGTCGCCAATCCATAGCATTTCACGTCCCTCGCTGCTGACACCACTGCAATCAACGCCGACGATGGTCAGGTTTTAATGGTAGAAAACGTAAGGGCCTTCGAGAGTGCAGATTCGCCTCTGCCAGGCGTCAGAAAATGGTTCTGGCCGGCACAGGAATCAATTGCACAGCCGCCACATGTCTTTGGATATTGGACAAGGACGTCGTTGCAACTGTGTGTGCCATTTGCACAATCCCATGGTCCTCTCTGCTGGTGGTGTATCTGGGTCGTCAAGAGCCAGTCCGCCGTGCCTGGGTGCCTTCAAATCGCACCGTACTGTCCGCAACACGATCGCACCATACTGTCAGATCGGCCCAAAGGGCAGCAGATTCGGCGCGCCGGCCACCCTGCCACTCTCATCGCGTCTATACGGTCTGTTCGAACTCCGTAAGTTGCCGGTACGCACATCTACGGCGGCTCCTCGGCATGTCTATCGCTCAGGGATCTCACATCCCTCTTTCCGTGCACTTCAGCACGAAAGTAGAGTCCCCTGAGCGGTGCCTTGTAAGATGCAAGGATTGCGATTGCAGGGCCGGTCTTGGAAGTGCGGGCATGCGGAATCGCACGAAACTTTAATCATTTGCATATCTGCCCTCCCCGTAGCTATTGACCGAGTTTCGCGTTACTCGCACGGTTTTTTCTTGGTGCGCGGATTTTTGTGACAGTGAGTGTATAAAAAAATTTACTGACACAACGTAAGTTTACAGTATCTATAAAAGAACTGCATGAATTTTGTCGCCTGTAGTTTATCATGATAAATTTTCTCTTTTAAGACATCCTTTCCCGGAAGGTGTGACGTATCAGCAAATAGGAAGTGCTTAAAATGGTCATTTGCCGTCTTTTATTTCATCTCTAGTTTTGTTCATTTGCCGAAAGTTATTTTCAAGGATAGAACTAAACGAAAGAGTGTTTATAATCTGTGCTTTTTTTCCAATATTTATATTTATCATACTTGTAAACAAAGGAATTGAGGAGTTTGCAGCAAAAAAAAAGGGGGGGGGGAAGGCAGCTCCATTTTGGCCGATTTTTACTAATAAAAAAATATGCCGGATCGATTGGTGCTGGAACCAGATAGATCAAATAATAAATGGGTGAGATATTAATATTTTGGGAGCTGCTCCCATCACCGTTTGGCGCACGTACGATGTATGCCGATGAATAAAATTGTAATATTTCATGTGTTTATTAACAAAGAGATTTGTAATGCTGTTTAACGGTCATTAAACACAATTTATTAACATTATTAATTTTTCTATCTTTACTAAGTGCGAAATTCAATGAAACTTATGACACTTGGTGCCAAAAAGGGACAGCTTCAAATTTTTTATATTTATCCTATATTAATTTTAGGGACAAAACATTCAGAAAATACATGTATTTATTAGAAATAATGTTATCTTTACAGTGGGGAGTTTTTTGACAACCTCAGTTAAACCATATTTTTTATAAACAGTTTTTTCCCACAAAATGTCAAAAAGAGAGCTGTCCCCCCTTTTGCTACAAGCTCCTCAATTGTCTTTCCTGCCACCTTTTTTTTCCAAAACAACTGAATCCTTCTTTAACTATTGTATAATTAAAACATTTAATTCGTCTTTCCTCTAATTATTCTAAAATAAATAGTTGATCAATATACATGGTCGAGTCACATTATTGTGACCACCATCCAATATCCAGAGTAACCGCCGTGTGCAGCGCGGACAGCAGCTAGACGTGCTGGGAGTGACTCAGTAAGGTGCTGGGAGTGACTAAGTAAGGTGCTGGGAGTGACTAAGTAAGGTGCTGAAAGGTGTTCACAGGTATGTGGAGCCATGCTGACTGCAATGCGTCTGACAGCCGCTAAAGGGTGCGTAGTGAAGGATCCACAAAGCGAACCACACGATCGAGGTGGTTCCCCAGATGCTCAATTGGGTTTACGTCTGGGGAATTAAGGGACTAGGGAAGTACTTTGAAATCTTCATCATGCTCTTCCAACCACTCTCGGACATTTCTAGCTGTGTCACACGTCGCATTGTCGTGTGGAAGATCCCATCTGTCCAGGGAAGACAATCAGCATCTACGGATGCACGTGGTCTGCAAGGATGGATTCATAACGAATTCAGTCCTTAGTGCCTTTCACAGGTTTGAGTGGACACAGAGAATGCCACGAAAACATTCCCGAGACCATAACGCTGCCCCCACCAGCTTGTGTTCTTTCAGCAATGGTTGAAGAGTGTTTGTTCTCCGAGGTCTCTCGCCTTATACGCCAAGGTCCATCCGTTCGATGATGCAGAAAACGTGACTCATCGGAGATGGCAATCTTTGGCCAATCAGCGGAGGTCCAATTCCTATATTGCCGTGCAAATGTAAGCGTTTCTGCCGATGCACCTTCGTTAGCATAGGTGCAGTGACCATCCGTCTGCATCGGAGCCCCATACGCAGCATGGTTCGCTGAACTGTCGTTTTAGACACACTTCCGGTAGCTCCCTGGTTCATTCAGACAGTGAGTTGCTCCACTGTAGCGTGTAGATCGGCCCTCACGCCCCTTCGCAGCAGACGTTCACTTCTCACATCAATGCCACCTGGTGCTCCGCAGTTTCCACATCGCTTATTCGCAATGGTGCCATTTCTCCAATCACGATACACTTCAACCACAGCAGCACGCGAACAGTTCGAGAAATACTGCCACCCTTGGCCCGAAGGCTGATAATCATCGCTTTTTGCAAATCTGATAAATCGCTCCTTTTATCCATGTCAGCAAAAAGTGATATGTCTTCAGAATACCTACAGCTTACCTTATATGTCCTCCAAGTCAGCTCACGACACGTGCCTTCATTCATTGGCTACGCGCTGTTGACGTCAAAAGTAGGAGATGGTCACAATAATGTGGCTCCACTCTGTATCTATTCAAACAAAAACAAAATATCCAAAAAAAGTCATATTTACGCGTAGTTTTTTCTGCAAATTCGGCAAGAACGCTCTTCTAGAATTACAGAATTGAAGATGCTATAAAGCAGTACAAAAATTTAAAGATTTGTATGATTCACAAGGCAATTTTCTCCGTCCTACGTCGCAGAAAAGAACAATAACTGATATCATACGAAAAAAAATAATTGCAGATATACCAAAATATGGACTGGTGTTTTGTGAGCTGCGGAAAAAAAGGGAATGTAGTGAGGTAAATTGTAACTAAATCAAACGCCGTAGCTCTAGAATAGGAGAGACCACCGTATCTTGTATTTTCTCCAGAAGAATCCAATATGCTATTATTTCGGTTGAATGGCCAAAGAAGAGATGGAGAACAATAATGGTTGGAGAACTTCCGGTCACTCGGATGTCCCATTCCAGAAATAAGAATTCCTTCCTGCGTTTTCTCATTTCCACAGATACCATGGGAAACTAATCAGATGGTCATCTGTTACGTCGGTTACTCAATAAAAAGCTTGCGTTGTTGAATGCATGCAGAGAGTAGGGGAGGAGGGTGTTGTACCGCAACTCCATGAAGATTAATCACCATTCCCCACAATTGTATGTCACGATTAACACCCTAAATTTGCACAAATAGCCTTGAATGCTTTTAGAAATGTACGATTATTACAGAACCACAGAAAAGATATTCTTTTATTTCGTTCTTTATTTTGGAAGTGTTTTCTTATGCCGTGATACTAATTGACTAAACAAATTTAAGATTTCTACAGAAATTTACAGAAAGGCATACAATAATTTCATACCTTGCAGTCTATGTGCGGCACATTTCTTTGGCTACCGTCGTAGCCAAATCGGCAAATCAAAGTCTTAGAAAGCACTGTCTTCTTATCAAATACATGTATTCTTCCTTTCGAACTGTGTTCTACATGGTTGATTATTATCAGAAACAAAATTTTAAACAAGATAGAGTTAGTGATGCGGTTAGAGCACCTGATTCATATATTTTCCAAGTTTTAATCAAAAGATCCTTTTATTTTAAACACCAAGTAATGACGATTCTCAAAATTTTCGGGGAAAATTGCAGTTATATACCTCTGATGAACCGTACATCATTTTTCTTTCTTTATTTGTTATTATTTTCGCTTTATGCAAGTTCCTTCATTCTTCCCATTTTCACATAAAAGTGAATTCCACTCATTCTTTTCGTCTCTGTACTTACTCTTTGCTTCGGAATTTTCCACATGTAAAATTCCTGTCAATTTGTAGTTGACAAATCTAGGATACAGCAGGATTAAAAGATTAAAACCAGTCATTGTTCTGTGAGAATGTTTAGCAGTTATAAAAACACATTCGTGCCTGTGCTCAAAAAGGGACGAGTTAAACTGATGCTGAAATTTTCATTTTATGGAGTATGTAAATGACAAGTATACCATTTTGGAACATACTTACCTGTTTTTATTTCAGCAAAAATTTATATGGTGCAGACATTACTTTTAGCAGAGCCTGCATATCTACATCACTAAGTACAGATTTGCAGCCTTTCTATGACCAGCAAGTGCTTACCAAGCATCAGCGAACTCATATTTGTCATGAATGGCGTAGGACACAGAATCAAGGGAATGGCTGTCTTGAATGTTCGTTGTACAGAAATCAGAAACGAACTGACTATATCTCTCTACGTGAGATCCAATGGAACTTTGAATTTTCATCATTAGGCTTACTTAGTCTTTTCATCGTTAGGCGTACTTGGACTTTTCATCGTTATGCGTACTTGGCATTTTCATCGTTATACCTACTTGGCCTTTTCATCGTTAGACATAATAGGTATTTTTATCGTTAGACGTACGTGATCTTTTTCATCGTTAGGCGCGCACTTGGTAATTTCATTGTTAGGCGTACTTGGTCTTTTCATCGTAGGCTTATTTGGACTTTTCATCGTTATGCGTACTTGATCTTTTCATCGTTAGACATAATGGGTATTTTTATCGTTAGACGTACTTGATCTTTTCATCGTTAGGCGCACTTGGTATTTTCATTGTTAGGTGTGCGTGGTATTTTCATCGTTAGACGTACTTGGTCTTTTCATCATTAGGCGTACTTGGTCTTCTCATCATTACGCGTACTTGGTCTTTTCATCGTTAGGCCTACTAGAATCAGAAAAAGCTGCACTTTGTGACTTCGGTTTGCATTAAACTTTTACAATCTACCTAGTACTAAAATTCGAAGTGTAACGTATACACTCGATTCACTTTCCTTTTGATTTTTACTATCTCTGGTTATTTTATTTTACTATGTAAATTATCTTCTTACTGAACGAGATGTTATTTCTCCCGCTGAATGAGATCTGGCAATAAGTGTAAGTCATGACGTGGTGGTAGCCAGTATAAATAGGCGCGTTCAACGATACTAGAGAGAGCTTTTTGTTGATGTGCGTAGGGAGAGCTTTTTGTTGATGTGCGTAGGGAGAGCTTTTTGTTTCATGTGTAAAGAGATCTTCGTTATATGCGTAAGGAGAGCTTCGTTTATGTGAGTAGAGCTTCGTTCATGTGCAAGGAGCTACGTTTTATTGAGTAGCTGTGTGTCCGGTGAAGTGTATGTTGGATCATATCAAGAGTTTCTCTAATAAAAAGTTGTTCTAGTAAGTACGTTTTTCTCAGTTCATAGTTTTGTCAGATCTCTGTCTGGCTGTTAGGTTTATTTCATTAGTTGTTATTATTAACAACCAGCATTAAGACTTTATTCATCTTAATTACTATTACAACATTACTAGCAGTTAAAAGCTTGTTCATTATTATTACTACACTACTAGCAGGAAAGTTTATTCATGATATAATTAATAACACAAGAACCATTAGAAGAAGCATTAGTAGAAGAAGCTGTATTCATTATAGAAGATGTGACAGATTTTAAGTATACACATCGTGAAACCAATACATGACTTAATGTGTTTGATTGCACATGGGGGATCATTTTTATTGGTACTCTTCCCAACATCTTTTCCTGTTATGAAAACAGATTCCAGTTACCTATAAATATTTAGAGTGATATTTCAGACTTTTCATTTTTTAAATTCATAGTTTAATGGTTAAGGTAAGCAATTCAAAGAACCGTAAGCACTCACCGGTCCCTAATTGGGGAACAGTTGCTCCTGGAAAGGCAGAGATCTGGAACAATAAGACAAACAGAACACCTTACTCATAACAGATCACCTAGCGCCAGCTAATGAATGGTCCGAAGCCAGTGCTTCATACGGCTAGAGAACCAGAGAGAGAGAGAGAGAGAGAGAGTGATAGAGAGAGAGAGGAGAGAGAGAAAGAGAAGAGAGACAGAGGAGAGAGAGAGTGATAGAGAGAGAGGGGATAGAGAGAAAGAGAAGAGAGACAGAGGGGAGAGAGAGAGAGAAAGAGAAAGAAAGAGAGAGACAGGGGGCTGCTATTTCAGTTTTTTGTTTCCCCTATGGCATTAACCTGATGCGCCAATGCCACCTATGACTATCATACGATGGTTTCTAAATCTTATCGATATGTATCAGACATTTTTTAAATACTTCATGCGTCGCAATTATGACCATTAATGTTTTGGCTTAGATTGACACGAGTAGACCATCCTGACGTTCCGGCATTCTAGAGTGAGCTCATGCCCGTCCTCTTTCGGTCTGCAGATAAACAAAACCAGCATAAAAGTGCACTGGATCATGTTTTGAAAAAATGCATACATCCATGTTTAATTATAACTATTACAGAATATAAAAAAAAATCCTACAAGTCTAAAAATACCAGAAGGTAGTTATAGATTTCTCCAAATGATGGACGTATTCATCATGAAGTAGTTCTTGTATGTACGTAAACCATGGTACAAACTCAAAAACATTTATGTTTAAAAGACCTCTTCTGGTGTGTGCAGTGGTTCTTTATGAATACACTCAGACGGATATGTCAGATGATTACCTCTGTTCATCAGTCATGGAAAAGTTTGCCACGTAGAGAGGAGTCTGGATTCATCAGTGAACAGAATGGATCTCAGTTAGCTTTTCATTACCAGATAACTAATGCACTGCAATTCCATAAGTGTGGAATTTCACGTCGTTTAAAGGCCGAAATACAATTTCAATGAACACAGTTCCATAATTTGATTTAAAAAGGAATTTTTTTTTAGATTGCGTTCTGCAAAACTGATCTTTGGGGAGAATGATTACACAAACTATGGTCCCCTGTTATTACCTAATCTCTGCTACTGTATGCTCTTAATCAACGACACGCAAGATGTTTCGTTGTTCAGGTAATGTAGATAACGTGGAAGACCTATTCTCGAGACCCATCGCTGAACAGGAGTGACTATCCTGTGCGGCGGTATCTGGCATGAATAGTTCTGCCTAGAAAATTTAGATTCTTTCATTCTCGATGTTCGCAAGTTGGGGTACGACCTACGTTGTCGTAGCTTTGGATATTTATAATTTTCCACAGTCTGGATACTTCTCGTAAGATGTGAAATTTTATATAGCGAAGAAAATAAAAATTTTCAGCGGCTAAGTGGTCTGAGGCGCTGAATTCTGACCACTCGTTCGAGATGGGTTTGACTGTTGAATGAGCCATTGATTGTATATTTGTCCAATGGCTCTGGCCCTCTCCTTTCTCTGGAGCCTGTGGCTCGAAATTTGGGATTTGCGATTGCTTATAGCCCTAAGATTTGCTTATGTTTGTAGTCAAACGAAGAAATAACAAGAAAGATGACACCGAATTTTCGGGTGTAATAAGCACGTCTTTTGAATCTCTTCTGACGCAAATTAAATTTATCAATAAAACCGGTATGGAAAACAATAGTATCTGACGGAGGAAAGAAGTTTTTCAATTGGGTTTTTAATCCCGCAGATATTGCTCTAAACGGAATCGTGAGCTTACGCCCTTTGGTTGCAGACTTGTGCGTTAAGAAAAACATGAATTTATATGACAAACATTTCGCACCGGAAACGCTCTCCAACACAGAAATGATTTTTCAAATTGGACTCTTAGAAACAGAGATATCGACAAATATAAGATGTGACTTTACGTCCCCTGGTGGTAAAACCATGCATTTTTTTAGGAAGAAAGTATTCTCAAAAGGGTTTTCCGTATGAGCGGTATCGGTCCAAGAAAAAAAAAATTTAGTCGAGTTTTCAGGATCCCAGATTTTGCTACAAATACATCAGAAGCAGAAATTAACACATGCCCCCTGGTTGCCAAACCATTCTTTACCAAACATTAGAAATTATGTGAAAAATATTTTCCATCAGGTCTTGTGTGCGATACAGGAAGAATTTTTCAAATTGGAGTTTTAGAAGCAGAAATAACGCAGAAAACGCAATTTAACTTTGTGACTCCTAGCGGAAAGTCTATGATTTACTTGAATTTTTTTTTTATATAGGAAAAACATTTCGCATCGGAAACACTATCCAACAAAGAAGGAATTTTTCAAATCGGACTCCTAGAAGTAGAGATATTGACAAAAATGAGATATACATCTACCCCCACCCTGGCGTAGAACCCATACATTTTTTCAAGAAGAAAATGTTCCTAAAAGGTTTATCGACAGGAGTAGTATCGTTCAACAGATGATTTTTTTTACAATCGAGAATTTAGAAGCTCATATTTTGCTGCAAATACATAAGAAGCGGAAATTAAGATTTACGCCTTCTGGTGGCCAAACCATTTTCTTACAAAACTTAGAAATTGTGTGCAAACGATTTCCCATCAGGAACTGTATCCGGTGCAGAAAGAATTTTTCAAATCGGAGATTTAGAAGCAGAGATATAGTGGGAAACGCAATTTACCTCTGCGCCCCTAGCGGAAAGTCTATGAATTACTTGAAATTTTTGAAATTATATGAAAAACATGTCGCACTGAAAACAGTATCCAACAAAGAAGGAGTTTTTCAAATCGGACTCATAGAGGTAGGGATATTGACAAAAATAAGATATACATCTACGCCCGTTGGCGGAGAAACTGTGGAATATTTTAAGAAGAAAGTATTGCGGAAAGATGAATTGATGTCAATGGCATCAGTCCGCAAAATAATTTTTTCAATCGATATTTTAGAAGCTCTGATTTTATGGCAAATACATCAGAAGCAAAAATTAACACTTACGCGCCCTGGTGGCTAAAGTATTCTTTACCAAAAATTTGAAATTATATGCAAAAGATTTTCCACCAGGAGATGTATCCGCTGAAAAAAAATTTCAAATCGGAGTTTTAGAAGAGTTATCGGGAAAAATGTAATTTACTTTTACGCCCCCTAGCGAAAAATCTATGCGTAATTTGAAAAAGTAACTATATCTAAACTATTCTTCGACATACGTGGAATCGAAAGATAAAATTTTTTTTTTCAATGGGATGTTTCCAAGCAAATATGTGGAATAAAACGTATTTTTGAATTCGACATCATCTGCATTTACGCCCTCTAGCGTCGTAACTGTACATCGTCAGAAAGAACGAAATAAAGGATCATCATTCGCATATTTCAAGCTTCCCAATGCAAAAAGAATTTTTAACATCGGACTAATAGTTGCAGAAATATCGTGGGTACAGACGGACGGACAAACCGGTAACATAAGCACGATCTTTTTTTACAAAAGACGTGCTAAAAAATCAGTGATTAGATTTATTTAAGAATTCACCATTAAAGATACTCGCACATGTCTAAAATCTTTTACACAAGCACTGAAAAAATGCTTGATGGAAATTAAGAATAGTATTTTAAATTTGATCTTTTAATCATTTCCATTAACACACAGGATCTGCTTTAATTAAGCCCTTACTGTACCACCATGTTCGCCAGTGATCTAAACCCTCGCCTCTTACCGTTTTGCCGAGGGGCCTGGGTAGTAGACGCGGTTGAGGAAGGGACGGTAGTCCAGCCCCACGGAGAAGTGGAGGGGGCGCATATGAGGTACAGACGACAGCATACAGCGCTTAGAGCGGCTGACGATGGTCGTTAACGCCCTCCTCCAGCAAAAAGCCACGTACTTATACCATAGGATAACAAAATTCTATTACATTTCCATCGTTTCCTCCAAAATGTAAGCATCATGCAGTACATGGGCTTACACTATGCATGTCATGAAATAACATATATACGCACAGTGTTTCAAAAAATCAGTTAAAATCACAAACTTCTATTTATATTAAACTAACTAATCCATATGTGCACATACCATCATACATAATAGTCGTGGCGAAGAAACAAAAGCCATTAAAAGCACAGTATTGCTGTATTTCAAAACCTATGACTCTTTTTTACCTAAAATTTCGGCTTTGCCTATTTAAAATAGTTTAGCATGATCTGGTTTACTATTAGCGAGCAGAAACCTCCTTTACTTCCACTTCTTAACGAATCGTTTAAGAAATAAATATTCAATTCTTTCAACCAGAAATTGCTGAATTCCGATTTATCTATTAATTAAGCTAAGTACTCCACTTCTTTTCGACGACAACAAATTTCCTCCACTAAGTAAGAAAAGCTGATTGCTCAAAATGATAATTTATGTCCTTATCTCGACACAACAAATGGATGAAGCGACTTGAGTCGGCAGAAAATAACTTTGTTTCTGAGAACATGACCTTCGGAGGCACAGAGTTTTCCAGCGCAGTGAGTGGAATTTATGGCACCGTGCGGCTTAATGTCGAAAGGAATGTCTGGCACATTTATAAATTACTACCAGCATCTAGGTTTTATTTAATTGACCATGACTAAGAGATTAATCCTGTTTTACGAATTAATGACAAGATATTCATTTGCTCGAAACCCATCTTTTCCATTTCGGTAGCATTGTGGTCCAGTGATGAAGATGTCTTAATGTTGGACTTCTCCGAAATAAGTTATAACGATGCGAATCAAAGACTTATTTCCAGTGACTTTCCCCTTTCACTCCTTATTAAATTAGCCACAATTACAGATAGATGTGAAATTGTATGTTGAGGGCATGTAATGAAATACTGAGATACATAAGTTGCTTCCCAGAAATGTCGTGGATAAGAAATCTCAGTGACTTGCCTCACCGTTCTTCTTTCTCGGAGATATCTTTTAGTCAGTCCTGGTTTCCTGCTGAATGGATAAAGGGAATCAAATGGCGTAATGTCTTTGCCTTTCTTTACCATATTCTTAAATGAATGCTAATCTAAGGACAGGGGAGGGTATGAGGCTTAACACCGTGTGTGTGTGTGTGGGGGGAGGGATTGGGGGTTAACCGTGGCATAAGGAAAGCAAACTACTTCTGTGTGCATAATTAATTCCTTTTTGTTATGGAGAACAAAAAAATCCTCAAGTGTTTTGCTGTTGTTTTTTTGTAAACAAAGAAGCGTTTCGCAAACAGGCTTTTGTAGCGGTGTCGTGCGCCAAGCGACCCTCTGGAAATCGTGCGCGAAACGAGTCTGTAAATTGAATCATTTTACTTATACACTGAGTGGCCACTTTATTATGACCACCTGACAGTTTTAAGCAAATGAGCTATGGCTGCACGCTGTTGCCGCCAGAGGGCGAGGCTAGTATAAAAAGGGAAAGCTTAGTGCTCGATACAGTAGTAGAAGTGATTTTTAGGTGACGAGATGGGTAAAAAATGCGATTTGACGGTCTTTCAACGTGGGATGATTGTAGGAGCTCGGAGCCATGGGGCGAGTATTACCAAAATAGCGGCATTCGTGAAATGTTCCAGAGCAGCTGTTGTTAAAGTGTTTAAAGACTGGACTGTCAGCCAAAAGACTGGGTCTCTACTTGCAACGTGTGGTCGTCATCGACTAGTGACTGCTCGGGCGGAACGGAGAGTGTCCAGACTGGTAACAGACAACAGAAGGGCAACAGTGCAGCAAATTACAGACCATCTTAATCAAGGATCCCCTCAAATGATTTCTGCATGCACTGTTCGCCGTACACTGCATCGGATGGGATATGGAGCCGAAGGCCTGTTCGAACACCTTTGCTGTCTGCAGTTAACAAGAGAAAACGTTTCCAGTTCGCACAGGAGCACAGGGATTGGACATTCTATAATTCGAAACAAATTATGTGGTCCGATGAATCACGTTTTCAGTTGCGCCATGCCGATGGCCGAGTGAGAATTTGGCGGAAATAGCACAAAAGCATGGACCCCAAATGCATTGCTATGACCTTTCAAGCTGGTGGGGGCAATGTTATGGTTTGGGGAATGTTTTCCTGGCATGCTTTGAGCCCTTTATTTCGTGTTCATCAACGTCTGACTGGCAAATCATATCTAAACATCGTTGCGGACCGAGTGCAGCCTATCATGTGGATAGTTTATCCCAATGGCGATGGCTACTTTCAACAATATATTGCGTCCTGCCATAGTGCTCGTATTGTACAGGATTGGTTTCAGACACATGCCGGTGAGTTTACTTTGCTTAGGTGGCTCCCACAATCTCCAGATCTCAACCCCATTGAGAATTTGTGGGATGAAGTTGAACGAGACATCAGACAGCTGGATCCACAACCCTGCAATCTCACATTCCTGGAAAGTGTTATTCATCAAGCTTGGTCTCAGATTCCATAAACCACCTATCAACATCTCGTGGAGTCCATGCCACGAAGAATCTACGCAGTATTAAAGGCAAAAGGTGGCCCAACGAAGTACTGAGGGGTGATCATAATAAAGTGGCCACTTAGTTTATATACAGTATACAGGGTGTAACCAAAAGTCCGGAAACCGCCACATAACTGGTTAAATAATGGTTATACAGGAACGAAACTGGTGGCTAGGTACAGGTAAAGTGCCATGGCCGATCGAATGGGACCGACATCGGCGCACTCTGGCTGATATTTGCGGTACTTATGAAAACTAGCTTCGAAACAAAGCGAGATAGGGCAAAAATGTCAAATGAAAAGTTGTAGAACATCCGCTGGTTAGTAGGAAACGACACGTGTTTCGCCGGAAACCAGCAAGGGAACGCCTGTAAACGCAGCGAATGCGAACGTTCGCCGGACGGTGTCAGTCGGATAACCGTGCTTAGAAACCGACATGAAACGCGCACGATACAGCATAAGAGACAAAACAATGCTGATGTTATTGAAACAAAGTAAGCATTTTTATGTAATCATACAAAATGCAATTAAGTCTGCAAACCGTGACGCGGTAGCTAACGGTTTTCCGACTGACACCGTTCGGGTAACGTTCGTATTTGTTGCGTTTACAGGCGTTCCGTTGATGGTTTCCGGTGAACCACGTGTCGTTTCCTACTAACCAGCGGATGTTCTACAACTTTTCAATTTCATATTTCGCCCTATCTCGCTTTGTTTCGAAGCTAGTTTTCATAAGTACGGCAAATATCCGCCAGAAAATCGCCTCTGTCGTCCCCATTCGATCGGCCATGGCCTTTTAGCTTTACTTAGCCACCAATTTTTTTCCTGTATGACCATTATTTCACCAGTTATGTGGCTGTTTCCGGACTTTTGGTTACACCCTCTATATACAAATCGTTGTCAAATTATTTACATATAATTAATCAACTACTTACATTAAGGTTTTTATAAATACAAGTTTTTTGTATAGGTGCAGAGACGTGGACCTTAACTAAAAGAGACATTCAAAGACTACAGACAACTCAAAGAAGAATGGAGAGGTGCATACTTGGTGTAACCAGGATAGATAAGAAGAGGAACTCGTGGATAAGGTAAATGAGAAGAGTGGAAGACATCGTTATCAGAGTAAAATCTCTGAAATGGCAGTGGGCAGGACATATTGCCAGAAGGACAGACCATCGATGGACAGCCGAAATTTTAGACTGGATTCCAAGGGGCAGGAAAATACCCAGAAGAAAACCACATGGGAGAGGGTGGATGAATTTCGAAAGCATGCGGGAGCAACATGTAGGAGACTGGCATAAGGCAGACGGTAGCGGAAGAAACTTGGGGAGACCTTCGTCCAGTAGTGTATTGATAATGATTGACAATGATAATGATGATATATACAAATCGTAGTCAAATTATTTACATCTGATTAATTACTTACATCAAGTTTTTTATACTAAACACAAGTTTTTAATATCATTATATATATACATATCATCCTCATCATCATCATTGTCAACCATTATCAATTAACTGCTGGACGAAAGTCTCCCTAAGTTTCCTCCACAACGGTCTGTCTTGTGCCAGTCTCCTCCATGTCACTCCCGCATACTTTCGAATTTCATCCACCCATCTTCCATGTGGTCTTCTTCTGGGTCTTTTCCTGTCCCTTGGAATCTAATCTAAAATTTCGGCTGTCCATCGATGGTCTGTTCTTCTGGCAGTATGTCCAGCCCATTGCCATTTCAGGGATTTAACTCTGATCATGATGTCTTCCACTCTTGTCATTTTTCGGATCCACGTGTTCCTCTTCTTATCTCTCCTGGTTACACCAAGCATGCACCTCTCCATGCTGCTTTGAGTTGTCTGCAGCCTTTGTATGTCTCTTTTAGCTAAGGTCCACGTCTCTGCACCATACGTAAGCACTGGAAGGATACATTGATCAAACACTTTTCTTTTAAGACATAATGGCATATTGCTCTTGAAAATTATGCTGTTTCTTCCAAAAGCTCTCCAGACAAGTTTTGTACGCCGATTAATTTCTTCACCAATGTGACCCTCACTTGATATCTGCTGTCCAAGATAAAGCTACGTGTCTGTTATCTCCAGCTTTTCGCCATCAATCGATAAATCTTCATTTCTTGTAAAAGCATTGTACATCACTTTTGTCTTCTGAAAGTTCATTTTTAATCCCACTTCTTTACTCTTGTCAGCAAGTTCCTGGATCATACTCTGTAGCTCTGATGGGGTAGTTGCAAAAATGACTATGTCATCAGCAAAACGAAGGTGGGTTAGATAATCTCCATTAATATTTATCCCTTTGTTTTCCCAGTTCAGTGATTGAAAGACATTTTCCAATGTGGCATTAAAGAGCTTCGGAGATATGGTGTCACCTTGTCTCACTCATTTTCCAATTTTTATGTGTGTTGTATTTTCAAACAGCCGAATCTTTGCACTTGCATTTTCATAGATGTTATTAATAATATTAATGTATGCATCTTCAATACCGCAGGATTTCAGAGCCATTGCAACTGCTGATGGTTTCACCGAATCAAAGGCTTTTTCATAATCGATAAAAGCCATGCAGAATGGAAGTTCATATTCCCTCGCTCTTTCAATTAGTTCTCTCAGTACGTGGATATGATCTATTGTGCTGTAGCCACTCCTGAATCCAGCTTGTTCTCTCGGTTGAGCCATGTCCAGTGTCACCTTCAAAGGGTGTGAAAGAACTATAGTGAAGATTTTATAAACTACTGATAGGAGGCTGATAGGTCTGTAGTTCCTGAGATCCTCAATGTCACCTTTTTTATGTAGCAAGATCATTGTAGCGTTGTTCCAATCCTCAGGAATTTTCCCTTCATTAAGGCATGGAGTGAAAATTTGGGCGAGTACTGTTTCGATTTCTCCACTTGCTTCTTGTATGATGTCTACAGTAATTCCATCTTCTCCTGGAGCTTTTCCTCGCTTCATGTTCTTGATTGCATGTGCAACTTCTT
This sequence comes from Macrothele yani, assembly GCA_039090855.1. Classification (NCBI taxonomy): domain Eukaryota; kingdom Metazoa; phylum Arthropoda; class Arachnida; order Araneae; family Macrothelidae; genus Macrothele; species Macrothele yani. Next base: position 158,453,213 of record CM077024.1, on the reverse strand, counting down.
CTGGAAGGACTGGAAGAACTCTGGTACTGGTACCTTTCATGATGTCTGGAGTACATGTATCATCCCTTTCATATAATTTGGAGTAGAAATCTTTCACTCTTATCAAAATTTCGCCTCTATTTCTTGTTACAGAACCATCTTCTTTTCTCAGTGTCATAATCTGTTTTTTCCCCTTACTGAGATGTCCCTTTGCTATCTTTAGGCTTTGGTTGTTTTCAATTGCTTTCCTTACTAGTTCACAGTTGAATTTCCTTACGTCTTCAGTGATACTTTTTCGTACTGTCTTGCATAGCTCTATATATTCCACTTTGGAAGTCACATCTTCTTTAGTTGTACTCATCACTCTTCTTTTTTGCATCAACATTTTGGTTTTTCCTGATAATTTGTTCACATGCAATTTGTTCTTAGACCCAGCTAATTTTGTTGCTGTTTCCATAAGAGCTTTGGTTACTTTTCTGTTAACTTCAGAAATATCCACTTCTTCCGATGTTAGGCCTTCTAAAGCAGAGAATCTGTTCTTCAGTTCCAATTTGAAGGTATTATGGTGTTTTTTAATGTTGGTTATGTCAATACATTTTGTTTGTCTTATGAGCTTGCTACGTTCGAGTTTAGTGTTGAGGTGCATCTTACATCTCACCAATCTATGGTCACTGCCTGTGTTGAACTTGTTTAGCACACTGCAGTCTTCTATGACGAATTTTTTGTTACACATAATAAAATCAATTTCACTTGTCGTCCCATTTGGATGTCTCCATGTCCATTTCCTGTGTGGCTTTTTCTTGAAAAAGGAGTTCAAGATGAAAAACCCTTCTGCCTCTGCAAACTCTACGAGAGTATTTCCACGCTGGTTTCTGTTGCCGTGACCGAATTTACCTACTGAAGTTTCATTCTGTTGCCGTTGCCCTATTTTTGCATTGAAATCTCCCATAATTATCTTCAAGTGCTGCTTACCTTTATTATTTAGATCACAAATTTCCTCATAAAATTCTTCAATTTCTTCTTCAGCATGACTTGTGGTGGGTGCATAAGTTTGAATAATCTGAGCCTGGTATCTTCTCGAGAGTTGGATAACGAGTCGTGCAGCTCTGTCAGAGGAACTTTCAACTTCTACAACTTTATCCTTCAGTTTCTTGTTTATTATAAATCCAACACCACTAGTTCTGCCAGTATCTGTCCCACGATAGTAGAAGAGATGTCCACTTTTCAGTTCAATGAGATCTTCTCCTTTTCTCCTTACCTCACTTAGCCAGACGATGTCCCACTTGATCCTTTGTAGTTCCTCTTCCAATTCAAGAAGCCTTGAATCAGAAGATAGGGAGCGTCCGTTATACGTCGCCAAGGTCAGCATCAGATGGCAGCCTAGTCCCCTCCTCCGGGGATTCTTAGCACCCTCTGCCTTCATGTCGCACTGGCCGCTGCCTTGGCCAGGTACATTCCAGCTGCCGGATACTGAGGGCCAAGATTTAAGTTGTGGAGTCATTTTGGAGGGGTTTGGCCATAACTCACCACGCTGGCCAAGCGGGTTGGTGAGTGTGGGATAGCATTTCCTCTAATCCCGATGGTATAGTTATACCGCTATTGGCGGTCGTCAGAGCCCCTTTAGTGGGAACAGGATTTTACCACGAGAAGGCGGGGTTGACATTTGTCAAGGAGAGGCTGTGATGTTACGCATCACCTGACCTTACATCCCATATATATATATATATATATATAAATCGTAGTCAAACTATTTACATCTAATTAATTAAGTACTTACATCTTCTGAATTTTGTAGCTTTTGTCCTTAGTCCAACTTGGTAACATACTTTAATGCTTTCAGTTCTTTAGAATTTCCAAATTCGACGTGTGATGCACAAACAACAATTAAAAGAATTAGGAGAACTTGGTCCAAAAAGGAAGAAAATGTATGTACAAGTAGACGAATGAATTCGTAATATCATGGCGTAATTTGGAAATTCTAAAGACCTTAAAAAATGTCTGAAAGCATTAAGCTATGTTACCAAGTTGGACTAAGAACAAAAGCTACAAAATTCAGATGTAGGTATTTAATAAATAAGATGTAAATATTTTGAATACGATTTGTATATATATGTAAAATGATATTAAAAACTTGTATTTGGTATAAAAAAAACTTGATGAAAGTGATTAATTAATCAGATGTAAATAGTTTGACTACGATTTGTATCATCATCATCATTGTCAACCATTATCAATCCACTGTTGGACGAAGGTCTCCCCAAGTTTCCTCCACAACGGTCTGTCTTGTGCCAGTCTCCTCCATGTCACCCCTGCATACTTTCGAATTTCATCCACCCATCTCCCATGTGGTCTTCTTCTGGGTCTTTTCCTGTCCCTTGGAATCCAATCTAAAATTTCGGCTGTCCATCGATGATCTGTCCTTCTGGCAGTATGTCCAGCCCATTGCCATTTCAGGGATTTAACTCTGATAATGATGTCTTCCACTCTTGTCATTTTTCGGATCCACGAGTTCCTCTTCTTATCTCTCCTGGTTACACCAAGTATGCACCTCTCCATTCTTCTTTGAGTTGTCTGCAGCCTTTGTATGTCTCTTTTAGTTAAGGTCCACGTCTCCGCACCATACGTAAGCACTGGAAGGATGCATTGATCAAACACTTTTCTTTTAAGACATAATGGCATATTGCTCTTGAAAATTATGCTGTTTCTTCCAAAAGCTCTCCAGGCAAGTTTTGTACGCCGATTAATTTCTTCATCAATGTGACCCTCACTTGATATCTGCTGTCCAAGATAAATGTACGTGTCTGTTATCTCCAGCTTTTCTCCATCAATCGATAAATCTTCATTTCCTGTAAAAGCATTGAACATCACTTTTGTCTTCTGAAAGTTCATTTTTAATCCCACTTCTTTACTCTTGTCAGCAAGTTCCTGGATCACACTCTGCAGCTCTGATGAGGTAGTTGCAAAAATGACTACGTCATCAGCAAAACGAAGGTGGGTTAGATAATCTCCATTAATCTTTATCCCCTTGTTTTACCAGCTCAGCGACTGAAAAACACCCTCCAATGTGGCATTAAAGAGCTACGGAGATATGGTGTCACCTTGTCTCACTCCCTTTCCAATTTTTACGTGTGTTGTATTTTCAAACAGCCGAATCTTTGCACTTGCATTTTCATAGATGTTTTTAATAATATTAATGTATGCATCTTCAATACCGCAGGTTTTCAGAGCCATTGTAACTGCTGATGGTTTCACTGAATCAAAGGCTTTTTCATAATCGATAAAAGATATGCACAATGGAAGTTCATATTCCCTCGTTCTTTCAATTAGTTCTCTCAGTACGTGGATATGATCTATTGTGCTGTAGCCACTCCTGAATCCAGCTTGTTCTCTCGGTTGAGCCATGTCCAGTGTCACCTTCAAAGGGTGTGAAAGAACTATAGTGAAGATTTTATAAACCACTGATAGGAGGCTGATAGGTCTGTAGTTCCTGAGATCCTCAATGTCACCTTTTTTATGTAGCAAGATCATTGTAGCGTTGTTCCAATCCTCAGGAATTTTCCCTTCATTAAGGCATGGAGTGAAAATTTGGGCGAGTACTGTTTCGATTTCTCCACTTGCTTCTTGTATGATGTCTACAGTAATTCCATCTTCTCCTGAAGCTTTTCCTCGCTTCATGTTCTTGATTGCATGTGCAACTTCTGCTGGAAGGACTGGAAGAACTCTGGTACTGGTACCTTTCATGATGTCTGGAGTACATGTATCATCCCTTTCATATAATTTGGAGTAGAAATCTTTCACTCTTATCAAAATTTCGCCTCTATTTCTTGTTACAGAACCATCTTCTTTTCTCAGTGTCATAATCTGTTTTTTCCCCTTACTGAGATGTCCCTTTGCTATCTTTAGGCTTTGGTTGTTTTCAATTGCTTTCCTTACTAGTTCACAGTTGAATTTCCTTACGTCTTCAGTGATACTTTTTCGTACTGTCTTGCATAGCTCTATATATTCCACTTTGGAAGTCACATCTTCTTTAGTTGTACTCATCACTCTTCCTTTTTGCATCAACATTTTGGTTTTTCCTGATAATTTGTTCACATGCAATTTGTTCTTAGACCCAGCTAATTTTGTTGCTGTTTCCATAAGAGCTTTGGTTACTTTTCTGTTAACTTCAGAAATATCCACTTCTTCCGATGTTAGGCCTTCTAAAGCAGAGAATCTGTTCTTCAGTTCCAATTTGAAGGTATTATGGTGTTTTTTAAGCTTGGTTATGTCAATACATTTTGTTTGTCTTATGAGCTTGCCACGTTCAAGTTTAGTGTTGAGGTGCATCTTACATCTCACCAATCTATGGTCACTACCTGTGTTGAACTTGTTTAGCACACTGCAGTCTTCTATGACGAATTTTTTGTTACACATAATAAAATCAATTTCACTTGTCGTCCCATTTGGATGTCTCCATGTCCATTTCCTGTGTGGCTTTTTCTTGAAAAAGGAGTTCAAGATGAAAAACCCTTCTGCCTCTGCAAACTCAACGAGAGTATTTCCACGCTGGTTTCTGTTGCCGTGACCGAATTTACCTACTGAAGTTTCATTCTGTTGCCGTTGCCCTATTTTTGCATTGAAATCTCCCATAATTATCTTCAAGTGCTGCTTACCTTTATTATTTAGATCACAAATTTCCTCATAAAATTCTTCAATTTCTTCTTCAGCATGACTTGTGGTGGGTGCATAAGTTTGAATAATCTGAGCCTGGTATCTTCTCGAGAGTTGGACAACGAGTCGTGCAGCTCTGTCAGAGGAACTTTCAACTTCTACAACTTTATCCTTCAGTTTCTTGTTTATTATAAATCCAACACCACTAGTTCTGCCAGTATCTGTCCCACGATAGTAGAAGAGATGTCCACTTTTCAGTTCAATGAGATCTTCTCCTTTTCTCCTTACCTCACTTAGCCCGACGATGTCCCACTTGATCCTTTGTAGTTCCTCTTCCAATTCAAGAAGCCTTGAATCAGAAGATAGGGAGCGTCCGTTATACGACGCCAAGGTCAGCATCAGATGGCAGCCTAGTCCCCTCCTCCGGGGATTCTTAGCACCCTCTGCCTTCATGTCGCACTGGCCGCTGCCTTGGCCAGGTACATTCCAGCTGCCGGATACTGAGGGCCAAGATTTAAGTTGTACAGTCATTTTGGAAGGGTTTGGCCATAACTCACCACGCTGGCCAAGCGGGTTGGTGAGTGTGGGATAGCATTTCCTCTAATCCCGATGGTATAGTTATACCGCTATTGGCGGTCGTCAGAGCCCCTTTAGTGGGAACAGGGTGCACCACGAGAAGGCGGGGTTGACATTTGTCAAGGAGAGATATATATAAGTCAAATGATTCGATTAGCAGGGTAGCTTCGTCCACGATGGAATACAACAGGGTCGCTTCCCGCACGTAATCTTTGTAGCTGTCGCCATGCGCTAGAGTTGTTGTTTTTCTTTATTGTTTGTCGTGCGAAAGTTTCTTCCAGCGGCAAACTTCGACCTGAGTCGGTCACGTGATGTAATACTGTATGCTGAGAAAAGCAACAGGTTGAAGAATTATAACTAATAATTCTGAAGTATTATTCTGACCGAACGCAAGCATTATTCTGCGCTCGTGACAAAATAGTTCTCATCGGTGTTTTATTTGTGTTGATAAAACACTTCCCGGATTATCTATGCTAACACTGAGCAAGGTAAGGATTTATTTTAGATGTCCGCGACTTCCTAAATGTTCGCGGTGATACAACAAAAATTTATGGCGTATAAATTTGTTACCTGCAGTAATTAGGAAGAAGGTTTGTTTGCAGAACTCTGTGTCTAAAGTCCAACCTGCAGATTGTTCGATATATTAGTTGTTCCCTTATCACGCATTGTATTTGTGCATTATCTATTCTTCTCAATCTTGTATTATGAAATATTGCATTATCTTGTCTGATCTTGGGTTATGAAATGTTGCTATCAGTACCGTATATTCGATGCTAGCTAGGCTAGGTGCGAAGCCCAGAGAATTCACAAATAAAACTGAATTAAATATACAAAAATAAAAGTCAATTATCAACGGTATTAAATATGTCGATGCTTTCGGTGCGAAAAAAAAAAGACGCGTGCGGATTCGCTTCTTTGACTTAGTCTGATTCGAAAACCTTCCGCACAATCGCCTGCTAGCGTTTCTAAAACAACATGAATCCGCTGGTAGAGGGTAACGGGCCATTGCTTTGAGCAACGGTTCGCTCAGAAAAAAGAAGAGTTAGGCTATCTCAGTCACTCTCATACTCTCGCCCATAAGAGTGTTTCGCGAGTTGTTTCAGTTTTTATGAAGTGTTAATGAAATAAAATCAGAGATATAATATCTTAATCTTGTGGCTTTATTGGATTCGAACTGTTTTGATAAATTTTGTGAAAGTGTTTCCCTGAACATCTACTGTCAGAACTTAAAGAACTCTATGCTTCAAATTTTTATACAAAGCTCGACTAAAAAATTAACTAAAGGTGTTTTATTCTCTTGATGAATGCAAAAACAAATCAGTAAGAGACATTACGTGTTACATAAAGTTGAATAAATTGAACATAGTGTTTAGTGAGGTGCACAAATGAGCAGACCTCATATTAAACTTTCCATCAACAACTGCAACTGCCGAAATAAGTTTTTCAGCATTAAAAAGAATGAAGATATATCTTAAAGCCACACAAGGACATGTACATTCGAAAAACTTGGCAGTTTTGTCAATAGAGAAAAACATTACTTTTCAATATGAAAAAGTACTTGGAAGAAACACTTTATGAAAACGTAGCACTCAAGTTCACACAAAAGGAGAAGATTGAAGTTCATGTACAAATAAAGTATTCAGAAAAAGAATGGAGTTCATGTACAAATAAAGTATTCAGAAAAAGAATGGAGTTCATGTACAAATAAAGTATTCAGAAAAAGAATGGAGTTCATGTACAAATAAGTGTTAAAATCCTAATCCTCATAATTATTTGGTATCATGTTAGCAAAGGCATGTACCTAAAATTTAGAAAAGAAGTTACTTCTACAGTATTACTTAACAATTAAAAATTAAACTCCGCAATTTTAAAAAAACAGTACTGGAGGAAGGGGGGAGGTAGCCCAGGTCTCGCACCCAAGATACGCCACTGGTTGCTATCCTTTTTGTTGGTTAAATTACTCTCTAGGAAGTTTTTATTTGCACACCTCTTCTTTACCTTCTTTACTGTTCTCTGATCCAGAGGTTGAACTCAATCGATTCGGTTCCATCCTGTGCGTGGCGCCTGGCAACTGATTCGCCGCAGATGCCACCAGCGACGTAACACTATTTTGAAAAGCTTGAAAGACATTTTGCCAAAATCATATACAGTGAAACCTCGGTTACACGTTTTCTGGCTATACGTTTGTACTTATATACCTCATTCTGCACTATTCTCGAATTCTCTACCGCTTTTTCCGTTCGGTTTTACGTAAATCGTTTATAAGAGTTTTATCTTAATACGTTACATTTTGAATTTCGGATTATCAAAAATACACGATACTTGGATTATTTTATACGTAACCTGGCATGTTACAACTTTTGAGAGAACAAAGACAGCGTTATTTTTTTGCTGCCATGACATACACGATGAAACTAAAAATTTACTATACAGCATTCACGGTGTCATTTTCTCTCCGAGTTCAAGAAATTTGAAAAACGCAACTGTTAGTGAATATTTTTGCTCGGAACAAATGCTAAATCAACTATTCGATGAACTGTTTTGAAAAGAGAAATTCTTGTAAGTGGAGAAAGTGTTATGTGGGCAATGAATGTAAAACAAAATAGTATCCGGATTTACTACCTAGTAGGTCAAAGCTAAGGGTTTTTTTTTTCTTCTTTTTTAATATATTGAAAATACGAAATCCTATAGAATTTCTTAACTAGTATGAAGTTAGAACAAAAAATGAATACAAAGGTTGATATAGACTTCAGGTAACAAACACCTATGCATGTATGTATTACAGTATAAATTTCCTTAATCTAAAATTGCCAGTCCCTCACCCATTTTGTTTCCCTTTGAAGGCATTCAAAATTTTGCAATAATATTTAGCATTTTGAAATTTCTTCGGTACGCTCTTTTACGTTCATACGCTTTTAAAGTCATCCCATAGAAAAACGTATAACAGAGATACCATTGTATACCTATCTTTTTTCGGGTGGAAAACGCACGTTCCGTATACTTGGTGATCCTCTGTAAAGAAAGCAGCCCCGTAGGCGCAGTGGTCTAAGTGCTGGCGTGTGGCCATTCGTTCGTGATGGGTTCGAATCCCACTGAAGCATTGATGTTGTTTTTGTCTTTCGGTAGTGGCTCTCTCCCTTCCCTGTAACCAGCAGCCCCAAATTAGGGACGGGCTGCTGCTTATAACCCTCTGAGTTGCTCACGGTGATCGTTAAACCTTAAAAAAAGAATAAAAAACTTTGAAGAAAACAACAAAAAACTCACGTTTTTTCCCTTCAGTATACCTCTCTGAAAGTTTAAATGGATAATGACAGTAATATAAAGAACTCGTTTGAGAAGTAGCAGAAATAGAAAGAAAAATGACCAAAAGAAATGCTTCTTAAGATATGGGCACCTACTAAAACGCTATATTTAGCAAGATAAAACTTTAGCCCCCAAGACGAATTTGGCTGCTGTTAAGTGTGTCGATACACGTGCGAAGAATTACGAACGTTGTTCTCTTGGCCTATTGGGGTTTCAAATTAGAACAATGTATTTAGCAATCGAGAACTTAAGTCACTAGCCAAGGTGATTTTGGCTGATGATGAGGGTGCTGGTTCCCTTTTTTTTCTGTTGACACAAAAGAGAGCGAAAGATTATATACGCTGTTCTGTTGTTCTCTTGTAGTGTATCGGGAATGTCACTAACTAGCAGGAGTAAATGTAGTATCTCATTCAAGATGCGGCGGACTCCCAATGCTCAGATTAAATACATACTTCAGAATTATTAGTTGTAAAGCACTGTCGTGATCCCAGAACTCCAGCATTTTGTGGAAATTGTCTCTGGAAAAAACTGCATTGCTTTCCAACACAATTAATTCTATTGAATGAAAGACAGTGGAAATGATAAAACTTTAGGAAGTTCATAATTTCGGAAAATCTATAATAAAGTCGCATTCGGGCGATGTGCGTTTTAATTATTTCAATAACTTTAGGGGTAAAGTAGTCTGAAGTTAATCGTGTGGGGTAATACACTATCTATCAACAAGTAATTGGACACCCCTGCAATCGACGATATCTACGGTCCTGACACAAGTCACGGCCGCCGCCGTTAAATATCGTGTGGGAAACAACAACGCAATCAGTCGCATGCAAGATGCCACGCAGTTCGGAGCTCTCTGATTTCGAGAAAGGTGTAATCATAGGGTATCACAGAAATAACCGATCCATACGTGACATATCAAGCGAGTTGAAGTACCCAAAATCGACAGTGGCCTACATGATTGGCAAGTGGAAGATGAGAGTGACTGTCGGAATGCGCCCCGACCCGGCAGATCCACAAAACTGGGAGTTAGAGACGGACGGGTGCTAGCCAGAGAAATTCGGAAGAACCGCACCAAATCGATGGACCACATCCGCGAGGAGTTTCAACAGGCATCCGGGAGTGTTATTTCGATGAATACCATCCGTAAAGAAGCCCATCTGCTTGGTTATCATGGACGTGCTGCTTCCCACAAGCCTTTGATCACCAAGTCCAATAGCGCTGCTCGGCTAACGTGGTGCAAAGAATGTCGACAGTGGACCGTTGAACAGTAGAAACAGGTTCTCTGGAGCGACGAATCAAGGTTCACCCTCTACCGTTCGGATGGCAGGGTCTGGGTTTGGCGTCTGCCTGGAGAACGCCTTCTGCCGGAATGTATTGTGCCAACTGTGAAGTTTGGCGGCGGCGGAATTATGCTATGGGGGGGGGTTCTCCTGGTATGGCACGGGACCCTTGGTCGCAATTCCTGGTAGACTCAACGCCAAGACCTACTGCACCATTTGGGATGACCATGCGCTTCCTACGTTGTGGCAGTTTTACGGGGTGGACCAAGGTTACTTTCAGGATGACAATGCCACCTATCATGTTGCGAGATCCACCATGGCTTGGCATGGTGACAATGGGGTTAATCGAATGGACTGACCTGCGCAGAGCCCGGACCTTAACCTTATCGAGCACCTCTGAGACGTGTTGGAGTGTCAACTTAAGGGGTGCCCCCACCGTCCGAAATCGGTGAAGGAACTGACCTATGTTCTCCAAGCCGAGTGGAAGAAAATAACGCTACCCGTTGTACAACGCCTGGTTGAGAGTATGCCCCGGAGTGTCGCAGCTGTAATCGCCGCTCGTGGAGGCTCCACCAACTATTGAAAGTGAATAAACTTCGTTTTCCTTTGCTATCACAGGTGTACTTGTTGGTAGGTAGTGTAGTTGTTTATAGAGCAACATTTCTTTTACTTGGTATTTGTTTATGGTTCAAACTACTGCCCAACACAGACTTCTCTGTAAACCATTATCCGATTGCAGGCTAAAGCTTGAAACCTGCTGAAGTGAATGTATTTACTGGAAAGCTTCTAACTTATTATAGCTGAATCGCTTGAGCTGAACCCCGGATAGCATGAGGACTTAACGCGTTCGTAGTCGGTGACCTTTTTTGTTTTGTGTGTGTGGTGCTCGACGACCCACCGGTGGGATGTTGATTGATTAAATACAGTGCTGTATGACACACCGATGGGTCGTTTCTTGGGAGTGTTTCCTCGTCTGCCAACAGATGGAGATTGATGCTTGTGGTTTGTACGTTTGCATTTCGTACCAATGTGATTGGTGTAAGTGCCGGAGGGCCTATCCTACCAGATCTACGTCAACGGCCTCAGAGAAAAATTCGCTAACATAACTACACGAACTCCCAAAATACGATTGATATTGCGAAAGATATCAAATACAAAGTTCGGGAGTATCTTTTGTTAGTTACGTACCTGCCATAAATAGTAGCGACCAACTGGCAAATGTAGGCTGCACGCAGGGGAACCAAAATTATTCCAGAGCACTTTTAAGCAGTACAATTTTACTGGATTGCTGTCTAGTTATGGGACGGCCGTTAAACGAAGAAGGAGATACACTGTATACCTAGAATCAACCGCCTTCTTTCGTACAAAACTTCTGCGTAATTATCCCTCTTTCTTACAAAACTTCCAGTAACATTTCTATTAGCTATCATGTCGTAATCACAGCTCCGTACAAATAGAGAAAAGAGCAATCAAGTGCCATACTTTTATCTAACAGTGGACAATGTTTTTAAGAAATATATCCAGCCTGTTGCCACTTGAGGGTCATTACTTTGATCATAGTGTCATCCACTTTTGCCATTCTCTTGATCCATGAGTTTTTGTTTCCTACTTTTCTTGCTTGCGGCAAACACGCGTCTGTGCAGGCTCCATCAAGTTGTCTGCAGCTTCTCCTCTTCTTTTGTAATTAAGGTATGACTTGAACAGGTACATTTGAGCCTCCAGAGATCAAGGACCATGTTGTGAAGTGATCTGGAAAGATTGGGAATAACTCACACCAAGCCAGGCATGAGATTTGGAAAGAGTGGGACACAGTTTGCTCTAACTTGATGGTATAGATACAGCGCTATTTGTCTGTCGTCACAGCCATATCAGTGTGAACAGGAGGCTTCATAAGGAAGCTGGGTTAACACTTGACTAGGATATTCTGTATGATACACACACAAACAATATATATTTGGATATTTATTTATTATTTACTTAATTTATGGTTCATTCATTGCAGATCTGATTTTAATAGATACGATGAAATATTAACATATGGACCGCACTAAAATTTCTCAATTTTTAACCCTTTCGCGAAAACGATAGTAAAATGTTTTGTCACTCAGATTACCACAGCGCCCGAAAATATTTGCTGCTCCTTTCCGAATTTCAGACTCCCTTTCTTTATCAAGTTAACAAAAGCATTAGGGCTGCGTCACAACTCGAAACTTCCGATCTTTAGGTTTGCTATGCACTAACTTTCGGACGTTTTCCTGGGGCAATCAGTGCATTCTTCTACTGAGAGCCTTCGACAAATGGGAGTGGTAATAGCTGGAAAATCTTGTTTACTTTCCCCTTTTCTTGTTCTTTCTTGTAAAACATATGCTCTCAATCTGTTTATTCGGATTGAGCAAAATGAAAGAATATTTACGAAATATTTTCTCTCGTAAACTCCGTTTTTGGAACAATGTAAAATATCACAGATCAACGAAGCACGTGCCAACAAAGCAAGAGTTCTACTGAGCGATGTCAGAAGGCTAGATGATATAGAGCTACGACAAACCAACTCTTGGTGCATTTCTTTGTTTAGCGACAACATTGACGACTGATGGTGACTTCTGCTAATCCCTCGGATGCCGTGCGAATTCAAACATGGGGGATAGGAAATTCTACTCATGCTATCCGGGCAACTTGGGCGTTTGTGGTTGTCTACATGTCCGGGCGCGTCGGGCGTTGTGGTAGCGAAAGCGTTAAAGTAACACACTGAAAAGTTGTAAATTCTGGTTACGTGAGTTGAAAACAACTATGCTAGTAATCAGATTTATTGGCGTAGGAATACATGAACAATCGTTTCAAGGTTTCGCACATCATCCAGATGGCTTTCAAAGGAAGATAGTCAGAAACTGCAATCTGAATATTAGAAAGCTTTAAGGATTTGAACGCGGTGACTTGACTTGAGAATAAATAGACACGACGTAATATTCATTTAAAGACACGAGGCATCACGTTGGTTATGCACGCGGTATCCTGGTAGGGAGAAGGCGCTACTTGAATAACTGGCTCCAAATTCATGGCGACTCCAGTGAGACGCTGTCATTGAAAATGTCACTGTTGGTAATGTTCTCCAAGGTTTCCCGAATAGCTGTACATTTCCGGATACAGTAGGTCGGAAATTTCTTTATGTCGTCCCACATAGCAGTAGGAGGCTTGAATTTGACTTCTTTGGATAGGGCCAGTGTTACTTTACCGTATTTTGTCTCCCTTTTATGCTCGATGACTCTGATTCTGATTCTTTACTAAAGGAAAATTGGAGACCATCACCAACAGTGATACTTCCAATGATAGCGTCTCTCTGGAGTTGCCACGAATTTTGAGCCCGTTCTTTAAGTTAAGGCTTTTTCTACGAGGATACCGCGTGCACAACCAACGTGATGCCTCGTGTCTTTAAATGAATATTACGTCGTATTTATTTTTTGTCAAATAAAGTCACAGCGTTTAAATTCTTAAAGCGTTCTAATATTCAAATTGCAGATTCTGATAATCTCCCTTGAAAAAGCCATCTTGTTGATGTGCAAAAGCTTGGAAACGATTTTTCATATATTCCTACGCCAATAAATCGGATTATTAGAATAGTTTTACTATTTTCTACATAATTGATCTATAGTTCCTCGTGATTAATTTGAGTTGAAAAATATCAACACAACCCGTATAAAATGGAGAGATACACCTAATTACGCGTCCAAAATGGAGCGTATTTGGCGAAATCTACGTTTTTACCATGCTCTAGTTTGTAGATTATATTTTATCTTCTCAATGAAGTAGTTACTTCCCAGTAAAGAAACCGAGCTTACTATGCCATATCGAAGGCACTTCTAACCGGTTCGCAGATTCGTTTAAGATGTGGGAAAAAAGGACAAATTTAGCATTATTGTGTTACTGAATTTCCAGTAGAACTCTCCGAATAATAAATGCTTTATGTTCACTGGCGAGGCTTTTCAGTTTCTTATGTTTTTCTAATGACTGAAACTGATAATGGTGTTTTTGGTAGATTTAGGGGAATACTAACATACTTTTATTTGATCGCAAACTTTACGCTCATTTTCTGAGAAAAATCATTTCTAATGCGTTCTGAGGAATATATCTAGAATAACATTGCATGGAAGCTTACATTCAAGTGTATTATTGAACATAAAATCTTTTGAATTAATCAGATATGCGTCGTGACTCTTGAAAAGCACTAGAAAGCGCACAAAGAGGAGAAGAGGACACCAGCTGCGACAATACTACAAAGGGAGAGGGAGAAAGGGCTGCACAAAGTAATCAAATAAGTATGCAGTAGAAAGAGAAAAATCAAATGCCGAGTCGAACGGAGGAAAAGTCACGTTTCTCCTGGTATAAACAGAACGAAAAAGAAAAAAATCCTTGAAGCCACTCGGGGAGTTAAAGGCGCCGTGGACAAAGAAGAATGGGTGACTATCAACCATTGCGAATGCTAAGACCGTTTTTATCAACAAGCGCTCAACAAGATGTCAGGTGTTACGACACAGGAAAATACTTAAGAAAAAGTCGCTGAGAAGTGTAATTTTTGAGAAGAAAAGTCATGTGTAGGAAAGCATTTTGCAATTGCAGTGGAGTATTTCATGCAACAAACAGAATAGACAGGATCAATAAAATCCAAATACAGACACTATAAGAATTCAAAGTGTGACTTTATACACTGGGACTCATATGCAGTCTAACACACAGATAGTTAGATGGCCGTAAGTATAGCTATGAATAAATATACGACATCTTTTAATCATTTTCTGTTTCTTCATGAAGTCTCAATAGCAGTGGTGCTTGGTTGAATTTGCCGATGCGTATGCAGTGCAAATTTTTACACATATTTTTAAATCTCCTCATTCACAAAAATTCTTGTTCAGAAACCACCTCTGAGACAGTGGATTTTTATACAAATTTCCTACAACTACGTATTCATTGAATCTCTAATTCCGACACGCGACATTGAGAAATTGTTCCATTGCAGAAATTCATTTGAACCTTATTCAGAAATTAAATTAAAATGAATTCATATATATTTGAAAATTTTTGAGTGATGCATCACAATGTGAGCGATTTTAGAGACGCTTTTTAACAAATACTGTGTCAAAAAGAAACGGAAAAATGCGTTTTTATTCGCATGTAAAACATTAAAACTCAAAGCACGCACAGCCTTATCGAAATACACAATCCAGTCAAATAATTATGACCACCCCCGATGAAAGTAGAAACCGTAACAGCCAGATAGCGTGCGTAGTAACATATGCAGATCATGTAGGGAATTTAAAAGGAGAAGAACTCCTGGACGGTATTAAGTTTCGTATGAAAAAGGGAAAAGGACGTGACCTAGCAGTTTGAAAAAAGAATGATAGCTGGCTACCGACAGAATGGAAGTAGAGTTAGAGAAAGGGCAGATATTATGGGCTGTTCACGCGGTGCAGTTGCTAAAGTGTTCCATGAATGGAAGGAAACCGGCAACACCTGCAGTAATCGGAGCAATAGTGGACAAACACTGAGCACTGATGACCGCGGGCTGCGACGGCTATCCCGATTAGGACGATCCAACAAACGGGCCACAGTGGAACAACTGGCCAGAGCATTTAATGCAAGCAGATCAAGGAGCGAATCGCAGACCACAGTCCAACGAAAATCGGCAAGACCTGCAGTAATCAGGTAATAGTGGATGCTCACTGAGCATTGACGACCGTGGGCTGCGACGGCTCGCTCAAATAGTACGATCCCATAGACGGGCCACAGTGGAACAATTGGACAGAGCACTTAATGCAGGCACATCAAAGGAGCGTATCGCGGACCACAGTCTAACGAAAACCGGCAAGACCTGCAGTTATTGGGTAACAGTGGACTCCCACGGAGCGTTGACTACCGTGGGCTGCGACGACTATCCCGATTGGTACGATCCAACAGACGGATAACAGTGGAACAACTGGCCAGAGCATTAAACGCAGGTACATCAATGAGCGGATCGCAGGCCACAGCACAATGAACTCTGCTCTCTAAGGGTCTCCAGAGCCGCCGTCCACTCAAGGTACCCATGCTGATGTCCAGACATTCAATGATTACGGCGTGGATTTGCATCTCGGAGGAGGCATCGGATCATCGAACAGTGGAAGAAAGCCGCCTTTTCAGACGAATCACGCTTTCTGCTTTATCGTGTGGATGATCGATGGAAAGTACAGCGAAGCACTGCTATCAGACATCATTCCGACACGATGTTCGAAAAGAAAGACCCAGGAAAAGCCAAGTGATAGTGTGGGGAAAATGTAATTTCTTCGTAGGAATCACTGGCAGCAATCATCTGTATCCGTCAATCGCCCGATGAACGCTTCAGGCTTCCTTTACATTGTGACAGATTATGTGCTCCCATTTCATGATGACGGTCTACCTCGATGGCATGGGTTACTTCTCGCAAGATAATTCTCTTGCCATGTTGCTATGCGTGGTCTGAGGACTATTCCGGTGCCTTTCAGCTTACTATACTGGCCTTCCTATTCGCCGGACATGAAACCCATTGAACATCTGTGGAACTATCTTGACCAAAAGGTTCGACGTATGGATCTACCACCGATGACACTTGATGGTCTGTGAGAAACTCTGGTGTCTGCATAGTGTAGCATCTCTACAGAAACGTTTAGATGCCTCATTGAATCAATGCCACGCCGTAAATCTTTGGTATTTACGTACATTGACTCAATAGTAAAAGAATACTTTACAATGTACAGTGAAGATTTTACAATGTCGCCCGCAAATGGCTTACACAACTTATAAGCTTCTAAAATTTTGTTGTGTAAGCATTCTTTAAAACTAAGCATATTTTTATTAAAACGAAAAGAATGAAGAAAAGTCATACTTCACTTAGTAGATTTAGTGAGATTTTCTGATATTGATCCCAGGTTTTCGTTTCATTCCACTATCGTAGTAATAAGGTTTGTGACTGATATCGTACAAAATAAGATTTGTTTGCACAGCGTTGTTTAACTTTTTGCCCACAAACGTTGTGACGTACTACAGAGATGAAAACATCTGTCAAGACGTCAAATTTACAGGGAGACATTCTGTCCGCGCAGCTCAGTTGGGAGAGCAACTTGCTCCGGAGTGAGGGACCACGGTTTCCATGCTCGTCAACGACAAACTTGTGTTTTCACAACGTCTCCTCAGAAGCACTGCAAGTTTGACTTAACACAATGCGCTTCGCTTCAAAAAAAATCGCATCCGGAAAAAACATTCTCAGAGAGAAATACCCAAAATTTCCATTGAATTCCGAAAGAAAAATTCAGCGATGTTCCAAAGTAACGTGTGAACCACCACTGGACACTTCAGTTACCAAATCTGTAACTTCGTTTCTGTTTCTACAACTCGCTACCAGTGGAAAGTACACTGGTGTTGCAAAAATTAAAGGACGAAGAAGAGAAATTAGCATAACAGCAGAACGAGCAGGCAGAATGGACCGAAAGACCACTCAAGAGATAGACAAGGATCCAGTACGGTATGGCATGTGCATATACGCATCATGACGTAGGAAAGGGAGTGTCGGAAAGGTATCAAACACACGGGTGGTGAACGCTCAGCAATCCGATGAAAGCTATTGCACGGTGTACATCGGTTTGAACGACGTGGAGTTGCTGCCACAGTGTGATATGTCCAACAGGCAATTCTGTAAACGACATCTGGATGATTTTACCCGAGGTTGCGTCATTGGAAAGTTGGAGGAAGGTCGAAGTGTGACTAGTGTGGCCGAGGAGTTCGGGATCACTCACAGCATCGTTTCACGAGCTTGGAAAGCATTTCAAATGACAGGAACAACTGTCCGAGAGTTTAGCACTGGTCGTCCATGAGCAACCATGGCTGCGGACGACCGGTATATTTGTCCTACAGGCGAGAAGATACAGACGGCAGACAGCAGGATAAATTGCAAGGCACATGCAACAGACAACTGGACGTCCGTTATCACGTTTTACTGTGGCCCGGAGGCTGCACAAAGGTGGTCTATTTGCCCAACGACCAGTACGGTGTGTGCCATTAACGCCTGCTCATCAGAAACGGCGGTTTGCTGTGGTTCCAGGAACACAAGAACTGGACACATCAGCAATAGGGTCAAGTTCTCTTTACGGATGAGAGCCGATTTAGTCTGACGAGCGATTCTGGAGGTATACACATCTGGAGAGAGCAGGGGACACGCAATCACACCTCCGACATCATCGAAAGGGACCGGTGTGGAGGTGGCGGAGTTCTCGTTTGGGACGATATCATGCTTGGTAGCCGTACTGACCTCCACATCTTCCAAGGAGTTTCGGTCACTGGTGTCCGCTATTGTACCAAGGTTCTCCTGCCTCACGTGCGTCTGTTTAGAGGTGAGGTCTTCTTTATGGACGACAACGCTACACCTCATCGTACAGTGGCTGTCGCAGAGCTGTTGGAGAGTGAAGATATTCAACACATGGATTGGATCCGCAAGTTCCCCGGACCGAAATCCAATCGAACACGTGTGGGACCTTCTCGGGAGACGCTTGGCAGCACGTCACTAGCCGCCAGCAACAATTCCGCCGCTGCGATTGGCGCTGCAAGATGAATGGGCCGCGATGCCTCAACAGCTACTTGACAACCTCGTCCTCAGCATGGACAGACGTTGTAAATCCTTCAACGCAGTCAGGGGTGATCATATCCTCTACTAAAGACTGGATATTTCTCAGCAGCCGCCTGGCACATGGACGTGTTTGTCTTCTATCCAGTTGTGCTCGAATCTACCATTTCAATAAAGTGCCTTTGTATCCGTTGGATTCCTTGTTTGGACATTTTTGCTCACTTGTCCCATATTCTTACATCTTGGGTATCTTATGGTATGATTTGAGTCGATGTGGAGCACTTCTGCACGACGTTACATTCGATAAACCGTCTCGTTCTTAATTTTTGCACGCCAGTGTAGTGAGCGGCAAGATAAACAGCTGAGAGAGGAGCCAGGATTTCTTCTTACCTGATGTACCTGCTAAGTGCGCTTGCGCGCCATAGCGAAGCAATGCAGCTCATGCTTACCAGTCTCTACAAATCTGGAAGATGACAACAAGTATGAGAAAAATGAAACAATGGGATGCTTTCTATACGAAGCTGTAAATTGCGCATAAAAAGGCAAAATTGTGTTAAAAAGAAATGCAACTTTGAGATCGGAACGACTGTAATGCAAAATAAGTAGACGATTGAACGAAACCTCTGCAATTTTTTCTTCCCGGTAAAAGTTGTGTTGGTGCTTTTCAAGATATTGGTTCTTCATTTACCGGTGGTAGTACTGCACCAAGCTCTCATCAACCGGGAGGCTGTTTTAGATATAACAGTAACCTTCGCATTTGTAGAGAGCAAGTAATCGTTCGAACTCTTCTTCTCATTTCAGACATAAATTGACAGGGAACCCATTGAGAACAAGCTTTCTTGTAACTCAGAACTACTGTAATCAATCGGCCTTACAGAAACCAACATTTAACATTTCTTCCATAGATCTTTCACAAAATTATAGGTTTTCTTGATAAGTTCTTTGATTTTGTTTCCTGTTCAAATCATGAATTGCAGCAAGCGGTTTTCCAGAACGCGACTGATCGTTCAGTACCGAAGGAAGTTTCGCCGTTATGGATGGATTTCGTCACCCATCGACGTCAATTCGTAGCATATTCCCATGAAAAAACAGCAGATGGATTCTGACAGGAATACCATTTTCGTAGGGTAAAACCTAATAATTGGTGTCTGTCTCATACACTTCCACGCTGAATAAAAGGAACCCTAAATTTCCGCCGAATACAACGAAACCAATATACCATCATGTTTTCTAAGTCGTATCTCACTACAAACTGAATCAAACGGAACAATGTAAAGGTTAGGAATGGCTCAATTTCAAGATCACACTTTTGGCGTCAGATACTTGCGCTAAACGTTACTTTTATAAACACCCCTCCTATCGTCATCTTCTGTTGCCTTCCGCAATTATGTCTTGAGCAAATTTCTTCCATGATAACCCAGCGGGTCTAGTTCACTTTGTCGACAACTCATTTTGTCGACACTATATATGCAAACATCGATTCAAAGCAGTCAGTTGTACGGTATAAGCATACCATGAGATAGCATACCAAATTTTATGCTATCTGATGGTACTGCTCTTGAAAATTATGCTGTTTCTTCCAAAAGGGCCCGGGGTCAAGTTTTGTACGCCGATTAATTTCTTCATCAATGTACCCCCATTTTCATATTGTCCAAGCATAAAATTTGGTATAATATCTCAGTTGTACTCTCCACCAATCGATAGAATCTTCATTTCTTGTCAAATGAGCCCCATACATCACATTTTCGTAAAATCTATAGTTTCCATTTTTAATCCCACCAAATTTGGTATACTATGTCAGCAAGTTCAACTGGATCATACTCTGCAGATGCTCTGATGGGGTAGTTCAGAATGACTACGTGCAGTTCTTAAGTAAAAATGTTAGATAATCTCCATTGAGAACATTGTGTATAGGGCCCCCTTGTTTTCCCAGCTCGGTGACCTTGAAAAACACCCTCCAAAAACGTGTACGGTATTGAAGAGAGTACCATGAGATATGGTGTACACCAAATTTGTCTCACTCTGAACTTTTATGTGTGTTGTATTTTCAGGAATCGCTGTTTGCACTTGCATTTTCATAGTATCGACGAATTGCAAGTGTCGACGAAATGAGTTGCCAACACACATAAAATTGTCGACGAAATGAACGAGACCGAAGGTGACATTCCATATACCCCATCACCCAGGTATTGTTTTCTGGGTCTTTCCATGTCCTTTGGAAAGTCTAGTATCATTTGTCCTGAACTGTGGACACAACAAAGGGTAGTAATATGCCCAGCCCATTAATGGGCGACTTTATTGTGATCATAATATCATCGACTCTTGTCGTTTTGCTTGATGACGTAAGTTTCCTTTTGGATCTTTCTTGCAATACATCAAGCATTGATATCTTCATACTTCGAGTTGCTCTCTGCTTCTCCACAGCTTTCTTAATCCGTGACTCTGATATATTCCTAAGAATGAACTTTCAGAAGACAAAATTTTCAATGCTTTTACATACATAATGATGAATTGGTCTTATCGAATTTACTGATTCTTCCAAATGCTTTCCGTCCAAGTTTTATTCACTTATTAATTTGTTCTTCGATGGGGTCACTCAATTGATGAAGTAATCCAATCGGCGTAGGCAAAACTTGCCTGGAATTTAATCTTCTCTTTTGTAAACGTACAGCATAATTTTCAAGAGCAAATATCCACTTTATGTCTTAAAAAGAAAAGTTCCTGGATCATGCTCTGTTGCTCTGAGGGCACGGTAGTAAATGGACCTGTCATGAAAAAGGTGCATCAAACAATAACAGCTAATCAACATCTCATTGCTTTTCCAATACAACGCATGTCGTCAATCGTTCCAATCTGCTAAGGTCTTGATGCCTCCCCAGGAGAGACTAAGTTCCACAGAGGATCTCTATCTTGAGCACTTCTCTTCGAAAAATGGATCTCCGGTATGCTTTGGAAGATCATTCTCTCATGATTCAGAGTTAAATCGTAATACACGAATATTTTGGCTTCTCTAAACAACTGGATCAACTCCACCTTCCAGAAGGTTTAACAGACCACCGTGAGCAAATCAATGGACTATAAGCAGTCGCCCGTCTCTAATTTAGGGCCACTGGTTCTAGGAAGGAGAGAGCCAGTGCCAGTAAGACAAGACCAACATGGATGCCTCACCGGGATTCGAACCCGTAAATTTCGGGAGTGACATGGAGGAGACTGGCACTTCAAGACCACTGCGCCACCGTTGTGGAGGAAACTTGGGAGACCTTCGTGTAGTGTATGCAGTGGATTGATAATGGCTTTGACAACTGATACCAGTATGACTGATGATCCGGGACTACAGGAAAACAGTCGATTCCACAGTCAGTTTGGCCCGGTAGTGTGAGTTATAACATGAGATAGCATACCAAATTTGGTATGCTATCTAATAATTGTCTCTCAGTCTCTGGCGTTTGCACACGTTCTGGCCTAGGCAGCAGGGCCCAATGCGACATGAGCAAAAGGCATACAACATAACCAGGGTAAAATCTACGAAGATTTTAAATTGATCAGAACCACCAAATTTGGCGAAGTGTCAATAGACAACGAGGAACTAATGGATCAGGAAATGGACAAAATTGTGTTGCAGTTCTTGACCAAAGTAAAATCCGTGAAATTTTTGAGCCATTGTGTATGGACATATTACTAAAAGAACTAAAAAAATGAGTATTAGACGGTCTACCAAGAGTACCATGAGATCAAAAAGACGACCACAAATTTGGGAGGAAGATATATGACTTTTTTCGGTTTTTAGGAATCGTCTGTTTGAGTATGACATTGACGAAAGACTGGCTGCCAAGAGAGTGCTCTTGTCGACGAAATGAAACGTCAGACCGGACCTTCATAGAGCAGTGGATTGCATAACTGATGCTGCTGTTGCTGATGATGATATCATGTACAAGGTGATCCATTTAGAACGAGTACCCTAGAAAAAACCTTACATTTTTGCAACTGGGACACTACTGGTAGTAATATGCCCAGCCCATTGTTTCTTTCTTTATTGTGATCAATAGATATCATCGACTCCTGGATAGTAAGCCGACAGATCCGTAAGTTTACGGATCTTGTCTTGAATAGGGCACCAAAAAAAAAAGCAAATATCTTCATACTTTAAGTTGCTCTCTGCTTCTCCATCAGCTTCAGGAACTCTGATGACAAGGGAAACTGAGATGGGTAAGCTTACTGCAAACGGTTTCTTTTAACACATAATGATGAATTGGTCTTACGAATTTGCGATTCTTGATATTGCTCTCCATCACATGGTTTTATTCGGATGAAGCCTGGTTTAATTTGTTATTCGATGGGCGCACTCACTTGATATCTGTCGAAAATCCACAGGTTATGTGTGAAACACCGATGTCACTTCACGAAGGTTGGTGTATGGTGTGCGGTTTCGTACCAACCATTTAATCTTCTCTTTTTGTAAACGTACTGTCAACACTAACGTTTATCTGCCGCATATTCAATGAATTTGTGGAAATCCAACTTGATGACATTTGGCAGAAAGTTCCTGGATCATGCTACTGCTGCTCTGAGCAGGATGGAGCTACGTGTCACACATCGAAAGGTGCATCAAACAATGGAACAGCTAACCAACATCTTTGATGGCAGATTAATTTCCAATACACACGCATGTCGTCAATCGTTCCAACTTCTGACTTCTTTTTATGGGGTCTTAAAGAATAGAGTCTCCCCAAAACTGTTCCACCCAAAAACTATCTTGAGCAATTCTCTTCGATGGATCTCACGGTATGTTTTGGAAATCATTCTCTCATATTCCACGTTGTCTTCTTCTGTTTTAATATTTCGTAATACACGAGTATTTTCAACTGTGTTTACAACAACTACAACCCACCATTCTTTTTCTTTTTTGATTGGATTCTAACGACCACCGTAGCAAATTCTCAATGGGTTATAAGCTCGCCCGTATGATTTAGGGCCACTGGTTCTTAGGGAAAAATGTTACCGTAAGTAAATCACATGGTACTGGTTTAAATGGACCCCTTTCGGACGAATGATCAGAGCATCTATACACTAGTCATCTTGCAGGAAACTCCACCTTCGTGTAGTGTATGCTGTTCAGACTGAAGTGGCTTTGACAGACTGAGCCATACCAGTATGACTCTAGCTCGTGCAAGCGAAATACCTGGGTTTGAATCTTCGGAGGGCGTAGTGTGGTGACAAAACCATTTACTTTCTCACCGGTGTTGTCTCTCAGTTCCTTTCCTAGAAGCAGTGGAACGTCTAAACGCCAGGCGACACTTTTGAGTCAGGTGCTCACGGAAACTCTTATGTCGCATTTAAGCAAAAATGCGATCATGAAAAACTCTGTAAAACTTGCAGACTGAGGGTAACATACGAAGATGCAAATTGATCAATAATGACTGAATCACAGAGGTGCAATAGACTTAGATGAGGAACTTCAGTAATGGATCAGGAATAATGGATTCTGAGATGATACGTGCATGATGACCAAAGTAAAATCCGTGAAATTTGCCAAGGCTGGACATTTTACTTAAAGAACTAAAAAAAACATCAGTACTTTAGACTGACTACCAAGAGACACACAACGATCAAAAAGACGACCACATGGGTTATGAATTCCCCTTTTTAGTCGTCGGAATCCTGAGAAGACTGGCTCAAGAGAGGCTGTTGTAGGTGAAAGGCAAAAATTTCATAGAGCAGATGGAGTTGATAGCTAATGCTGCTGTTGCAGATGATATCATGCTTTTAGGGTTTTTTCCATTTAAACCAGTACCCTGAACAATCAAAACAAGATATACATTTTGCAAGGGATCGCGCAAGGAACTTCTACATCTATGCAAAAGCATCCTCTTCTCTAGTATGACGTCGCTGACAGGATATTCATAGTAACCGTGGAAGCCTCAAAGGGCAGCAAAAAAAAACAAATATTCGACCCTTTCTAAAGCTACACGTAATTTTCATCAGCTGCAGGAACCGGACAAGGAAATTGAAAGATGGATCATCATTACTGTCATCTCCGGTGCGTTCATAGTGCTATATCTTTTCTTTGATTTGCGATCTGAATAATTCTTGTTTCCATCACTATGGTTTACGGAACCCCAGAGCCAGTCTGGTTTCATCTGTCAGAACCGCTACGTCAATTCGCAAAACAGCAGATACTGGGCTGTCGAAAACTTACACACGTTATGTGTGAACACCAACCGATGACAATTAACTCTAACCAAAAGCTTGGTGTATGGTGTGCGGTTTCGTCTACGAATTTATTTGGAAAAATTATGTTTCTCTGAGATTTCATGAAGTCAACACTAACGTTTATTGCCGCATCAATTTCAATAAATGAAGGATTTGTGGAACAACTTGATGACATTGAATTGACAGAGGGCTACTTTCAGCAAGATGGCGAAAACGTGTCACGAACATCGAAACTGTCTCAATGCCTAGGAACTCATAACCAGCTTCTTTGATGGCAGATTAATTTCAAAAAACATATGGCCTCGCACGATCTCCGGACTTAACACAACTAATTATGGGGAATACACACTTAACTCAATTTTACAAAACCCGACCCAAAAACATTGGAATGCATTGCGTGAAAGAATCACGACTGAAATTGGCACGTTACTTTGTCAGAGAGTTAACAAGTCACTATAGAAATATGGTGCGGCGTGTTCAACTGTGTTTACAAGAGAAAACAAATTCCACCATTAGGACTTTGATAAAATGATTCTCCAATGGACCACATGTATAATTCATTCAACTTACTGTTTATTTGGTGTTCTGTACTTTATAAAAATGTTATAAGTAAATTCCCAAATGGTACTGGTTTAAATGGCCACCCTTTATATGACCACCTATACACTAGTATCTTGCAGGAAATTAACTATGGCTGTACGCTGTTGCCGCCAGAGGGCGAGGCTGGTGAATCAGAAAAAGGAAAGCTTAGTGCTTGCGACAGTAGTAGCGAAACCTGGGTTTGAATCCTGGAGGTGACGAGATGGTGTGGTGTTTACTTTAACGGTGTTGGCTCTGTTCCTTTCCTAGAAGCAGTGGCTCTAAATTTGAACTCGGAGCGACACTTTTTGGAGTCAGGTGCTCACGGAAACCTTATGCCGCATTCATTAAATGTTCCAGAAAAACTCTGTTAAAACTTGCAGACTGGTAACATTCAAGCCAAATAGATCAATAATGACTGATGACAGAGGCGATAGACTTAACTTTTGGAACTTCAGTAATGATGAAATATGATTCTGTGGGCGGATACGTGCAGTGTACCAATGTACGTAACATTTGCCAATATTTTATTTAGGGAATAAAATTTTACAAACACAGTACTTTAGGCTTAAGGAGTGCACTCAAATGATACCGTTTTCGGTGTTATACGCTTCCCCTTTTTCAGTCGTCGGAATCCTGAAAAAGGCTACAAAGCTACCAAATGCTTAAGATAAAAAGGCAAAAATTTGGACTGAGACAGATGTGGAGTTGAAGTATTAGTGCAGATTTTCTGCTTTTAGTTTTCCTTCCCTGAAATTTAGACGCTGAACAATACAAAACAAGATGCATTGCTATCAACCCTTACTGCAGAGGCATCGTTATCGTTGGGAATGTTTTCTACATCTATGCAAAGGCATCCTTTAATTCGTGTATGATCAACGTCTGACTGGCACATCATATCTAAACATCGTTGCGGACCAAGCCTCATACTGTCATGTGGAAGGTGCTTGTCCCAATGGCGATGGCTACTTTTCACAGCTAGATAATGTGTCCCCATCAAAGCTCCGGGAGCGAAAGAGCGAGAGAAATTGAAAGATGGATCATCATTAGTCATCTCCGGTGCGTTCATAGTGCTATATCTTTCTTTGATTCCCAGCCTTCTGAATAATGATTGTTTCAAGCACTACTTGACTAAAATGGAACCCCAGAGACAGTCTTTGCTCTGTGAGAACAGCTGGATTCTAAAAGCCGGCGAATCTCACACTCCCAATATTACTTCATCAAGCATGGTCTCCGATTCCTAACACCAACCAGTCCCTATGGCAATCTCGTGGAACTCCTAACCAAGAATGTTATGTATAGGTTTTCGGAATTTATTTGGCCCAACGAAATTATTTTCTAAATTGAGATTTCATGAAGTCTTGAAGCCTGGCCAGCTGCGTGTATCAATTTCAATGAAATGAAGGATTTATTAAGTGACCAAAATTTTATAAGTATCACAGTATCACTTGATATTTTAGAAACTTGACGAAAAAAGAAAAACTGTAATTCATGCCTAGGATTCGTCAGCTTGGCCGCAGAATTCCTACAATGAAAATAGTGAAGCTCGCACGTTGCCGTAGACACACAACAATTATGGTGTAGAATACACACTTAACTCAATTTTTAATTAA
Organism: Macrothele yani; assembly: GCA_039090855.1. Lineage (NCBI taxonomy): Eukaryota > Metazoa > Arthropoda > Arachnida > Araneae > Macrothelidae > Macrothele > Macrothele yani. The sequence continues at coordinate 158,426,403 of CM077024.1, read as the reverse complement.
ACCGATAAAACAACGGAATACCAGAATAGAATAAATTGACATTTTTGTCAGAGAGTTAATAAGTAACTATAGAAATACTTTCTCAGAGAAAGAGAAAACAAATTTTATGACGCAAGAAAAAATTATGAAAATGGAGTATTGACAATTCATTGCCAACATTTTATTTGGTGTTCTGTACTTTTTGTAGACATTCTAAATACACTGAGTGGCCACTTTATTATGACCACCTGACAGTTTATAAGTAAATGAGCTATGGCTGCATGCTTTTGCCGCCAGAGAGAGAGAGGCTAGTATAAAAAGCGATAAGCTTAGTGCTTGCGACAGTAGTAGAAGTGATTTTGGGGTGACGAGATGGGTAAAAATGCGATTTGACGGACTTTCAAGATGATTGTAGGATCTCGGAGCCATGGAGCGGGTATCACCGAAACCGCCGCATTCATTAAATGTTCCAGAACAGCTGTTGTTAAAGTGTTTAAAGACTGGACTGTCAGCCAAAAAACTGGTCTCTACGTGCAACTGTAACGTTTTACCAGGATATGTGACGTACCTGGGAAGGAAGCACACGACATAAAGGCAGATAAGAATCAGAATAAAACGTCCGCGTAGCTCAATTGGTAGAGCAACTTTTTAAAGGGATCCGGGTTCGAATCCTGGCGTGGACAGAAATGACGGAGAAATTTACTTCGTTATAATGGCGCCCGAATTTGCGGATGACCCGACCGTTTATACTTTTATTTAATGGTTTGTTCCACACCGAGAGATATAAGAAACACATAGTACAAAAAAAAAAAAAAAAAAATAAATAATTGTTTCAAACAAAAATAAGGGGGAGATGATGTAACGTACCAGGAGATATACCTTCCAGAAGGGCGCACACGACATAAAGGCAGATAGGAATCAGAATAAAACGTTCGCGTAGCTCAATTGGTAGAGCAACTTATTCCTTGGAATGAGGGGATCCAGGGTTTGAATCCTGGCGTGGACAGAAATGACGGAGAAATTTACTTCGTTATACAACTGGTCGTCATGGACTAGTGACTGCTCGGGCGGAACGGAGAGTGTCCAGACTAGTAACGAACAGAAGGGCAACAGTGCAAGCAAATTACGAACCATCTTAATCAAGGATCCCCTTAAATGATCTCTGCACGCACTGTTCGCCGTACACTGCATCGGATGGGATATGGCAGCCGAAGGCCCTGTTCGAACACCTTTGCTGTCGCAATTAACAAGAGAAACCGTCTCCAGTTCGCACAGGAGCACAAGTTGGACAGTCGATAATTGGAAACAAATTATGTGGTCCGATGAATCACGTTTTCAGTTGCACCATACCGATGGCCAAGTGAGAACTTGGCGGAACAGCCCATCCGAAAGCCAATGGAACCCAAAGTGATGGGTCTAGTAACACTTCATCATCTGGTGAGAATACGTTATGGCGTTTGGGGAATGTTTACCTGCGAATGCTTTAGGCCCTTTGGTCGTGTTGATCAACGTCTGACTCGCACATCATATCTAACATCGTTGCGGACCAAGTGCATCCTGTCATGTGAGTGGTTTATCCCAATGGCGATGGCTACTTTCAACAAGATAATGCGTCCTGCCATAGTGCTCGTATTGTACAGGATTGGTTTCAGGAACATGCCGTTGAGTTTACTTTGCTTAGGTGGCTTCCCCACAATATCAAGATCTCAACCCCATTGAGAATTTGTGGGATGAATTTGAACGAGCCATCAGACAGTTGAATTCAGAAGCCGGCAATCTCACACTCCTGGAAAGTGCTATCCATCAAGCATGGTCTCAGATTCCAAACCACCTATCAACAACTCGTGGAGTCCATGCCACGAAGAATCGATGCAGTATTAAAGGCAAAAGGTGGCCCAACGAACTACTGAGGGTGGTCATAATAAAGTGGCTACTCAGTGTGCAAATGAAATATACGTTTTTAATAGTGATCATATTTTTGGGTGTCAACGTGACAGCTTGATATTTTAGCATAAAGATCTTTTATCTCTTATCACTTATACATAAGAGACAAACATTTTTATCATTTGAACTTTTTCCAGCTCTTTGTCTCATCGAAATATCTTCTTTCATTTGTTCAAGATGACAACACTGTCCAATACCCAGGAAGTCCCTTTATTTTTTTAAGAGAAATTCTGATGGATTGCTATCTCGTTATTGTTTTTCAGCAAGATTTCATACTGTTCTTTATTTTGTTGCTGTGGAGCTATAACCTATGACTCTCTCACCTGCAATAATTCAAGTCCCCTATGTTAGGTTTATAGACCTGAACCTAAAGCGCGCTGCGCCTTTTGGCAGTAGAGAAGTATAGGAAAATTTTGAGAAGCGATAACAGAGTGCCCTGATAGAATAGTAGTGACATTAATAAGTGCGGAAGAATTAGGATGCAAAGAAGTATACAGTTTCGCATTAAGAAATAAAGTTATATACTAACCTACTTACTTACCTTCAGCAGCAGCACACTCCGCAATAACGTTAGCATTAAACATCCAGCCACGGCAAATGCGGAAAGGAAGGGAAGAATCTGAAAACAACAGACAGCACTCACCGAAAAAAAAATCAAAGAGAAACGCCCAGTTTTCTCAGAAAGCAATTTATCAATAATTGCCGATTATTAAAATAGGCACCTGATAATACAGAAGCTTACCGTTTGCTCTGTGTGTAGGAATCAGCTATTCTGCCTTGCTACTCACTAGGACCTATCAGGGGAAAGTATTTTTCCCATTGGATGAGGAGATTATTACTATTGTTTTGCGAGTTTGCTTTTGCTCTCGAAGCTAAGTTTTCTTTACACGTGGGAAGAAGAAGTAGAAAAATGGCAATTAGGCCCTTAAAAGGGCTTTTAAAATTGCAGAGTTGGAGTTGGTGCAGTCTTAACATTTGCACCAGTTTATACTTTATTTAATGGTTTGTTCAGCAAGTATAAGAAACACATAGTACAAAAACAAAAAAAAACGGTTAATTGTTTCCAAACAAAAACCTCCTTTTAGTTAGCTAGGGCCAATCAATATTTTTTCTTTGACCAGACTTATACTTATGAAACTAAGCAGGGAGAATTACTCACTTGAGAAAACAAAACTTTGTCCCCTTGAGCATAATGAACTTCATCACGTTTTTAGCAACGGCTATGCGCAAGTTCAGTCAATGGTTCACGTCGTGTGCCGTCGACTGCCCTAGAGGGGATCCTGGTGTGAATCGTAATGCTACTAGTATTACTGGAATCTTGGTGTGAATCCCCGTAATGCCACTAGTATTACTGGAATCTTGGTGTGAATCCCCGTAATGCTACTGTGATCCGGTGTAGAAGCGATGTTTTACACCAGGATCACAGTATTACTGAGATCCTGGTGTGAGAAGCCATATTTTGAAGTTATATTTTACGACAGTTAGTTATCTTTTAGCGATATGTAAGCAGCTTTCTTCACTTACCACTTACTGCTTTATAACATGTTAAACGCCACATTCTTGCACGATTGCTTCAAACCACACACATCACGCGTTACTCAGTAGTGACTGGAAACAGTTCTTGTGCCACCATGGACAGCCAAGTCGACATATCTACATTATTTTCGACTGAGCACATGCAAAACGATATGACAAGGTAATTGAGAACAAAACGGACTCCAGTACATCAAACTAGGAATATTAAATACAGGTGTAACAAATCTGCAGAATCATAGATCAGGACATAACTAAGACTTTCTTTTGCCTCGCTTCTTTTCTGAAGTGCTTATATTACCACTAGAAATGCGCACACCTTGTACAAATATGTACTACTGTAATATTCATACGTACTATTCACCAAACGATCTACAAATATGATCATTTGTTACTTAAAATATTTACTTTTAACAGCCCTCTTTGTATCATGCGCACGATATTCCACTTGGTACGGGCAATCATTTTTGATGAAATGAGAATTAACGTAAAGGTGCAATAATAAGAAAACATTAATTTCCGACATACTGATAACTTTAAAATTTGCGAACTATTACCCGGAAAAAGTAAGTACAATAATATGGTATTTTATTGACGTTTTCCATTTGCTGTGTGACAACATTCTTATGTCATACCGTTATGGTAAAGGGAGATCGATATCTGCCCGCTGTATTCCGACACGATTTTGCATATTTAAACAAGTTAGTAAAATCATGCAATGCATTGATTATGATACGCTTTCCAACACACCAGAAATTATTACTCAAGTTATGAGAATAATAGCTGTGGAAAAAATCTCGCTTCTGTGTCCTGACCTTTGACCCCATTTCGATGATATTCAATAGAACCGGTTTAGTATACCTCAAGAATAACATACTAAAGTTTTGTCGCCATAGAAGCAGTTTTACGCAAGTTATAAGAATAATGGCTGTGGAATAAATCTTGCTTTTGTGCAATGACCTTTGATCCCATTTCGTTGATATTCAACAGAACCGGTTCACAATACCTCCGGAACAACATGATAACGTTTTGTCGCAATCGAAACATTTTTTGGAAAGTTATGATGCACAAGGGCAATGGAATGGATCCCACTCCAGTGTCCTGACGTTTGACCCCATTTCGCCCATTTTCAATAGGGTTCGTCCCCAGTGGCTCCCTACCACATACTAAAATTTCATCGAAATCGAACCATTTTTACGCAAGTTATGACGCATAAGGGCAATGGAACAAATCCCGCTCTTATGTCCTGCCTGACCTTTGACCCCATTTCGCCCATTTTCAATAGGGTTCGTGCCCAGGTGGTTCCCTACCACATGCTGAAATTTCATCGAAATCGAACCATATTTACGCATGTTATGACGCATAAAGGCAATGGAATGGATTCCATGTTTATGCCCTGACCTTTGACCCCATTTCGCCCCTTTTCAATAGGGTTCGTCCATAGGTAGTTTCTTACCACATACCAAAATTTCATCGAAATCGAATCGTTTTTACGCAAGTTATGAGGCATAAGGGCAATGGAATAAATCCCGCTCTTATGCCCTGCCTGACCTTTGACCCCAATTTGCCAATTTTCTATAGGGTTCGTGCCCAGGTAGTTCCCTACCACATACTGAAATTTCATCGAAATCGAACCATATTCACGCATGTTATGACGCATAAAGGCAATGAAATGGATCCCGCTCTTATGGCGTGACCTTTGACCCCATTTCACCCATTTTCAATAAGGTTCGTCCCCTGGTGGTCCCCTACCACATACTACAATTTCATCGAAATCGAACCATATTTACGCAAGTTATGTCGCATAAGGGCAATTGAATGGATCCTGCTCTTATGGCGTGACCTTCGACCCCACTTCACCCATTTTCAATAGGGTTCGTCCCCTTGTGGTCCCCTACCACATACTAAAATTTCATCGAAATCGAACAATTTATACGTGAGTTATCGTGCCGGACAGACAGACGGACGGAAAAAGCTGGAGCATATACGCTACTTCAACCTACGGTTGGAAAGCGTAAAAAACGCACTCTTGGTTTACTTTAGCCTTCCTTCTAAAAGCGCAGAAATTGAGGAATTCATTCCTTTTTCTCTATGCAAGCATCTGACTAGCATTATCCCCCGTCACAATGAGATTTCAGACGTTACGATTACTTTTCTGACGACAGATACTTTCCACATCAACTGTCACGTATCACGAAATAACCACCTGTAGGTGGTACATTTCACCTGTAGGTACCACCTGTAGGTGGTACGTTAGTTATTCCGTGACAGGCTAAAATTATTTAAAAACCGGAACTTCCCAAAGTACCATGATTATGATTCAGAATAAACAAATACATCGCTCTTTCTACGTTTTAACAATACACAGCATCCGAAAAAGTGTTATTCGGTCACCGCTGGGGAATCGAATCCCAGATCTCTCGATATCTAGCGGAACGCGTTAGCCTTACACCACGGTGGCCAACAATCCATGGAGCTATGTGTGTTTTTCTGTCAGCTTCTGACATCATAAATCCGTAAGATGGGCTCAGCAACTGAGACGTCTCCACCTGGTGGGCATTAACGACAGTGGTAATATAAATTAATTCATCATCATCATCATCATTGTCAACCATTATCAATCCACTGCTGGACGAAGGTCTCCCCAAGTTTCCTCCACAACGGTCTGTCTTGTGCCAGTCTCCTCCATGTCACCCCTGCATACTTTCGAATTTCATCCACCCATCTCCCATGTGGTCTTCTTCTGGGTCTTTTCCTGTCCCTTGAATCCAATCTAAAATTTCGGCTGTCCATCGATGATCTGTCCTTCTGGCAGTATGTCCAGCCCATTGCCATTTCAGGGATTTAACTCTGATCATGATGTCTTCCACTCTTGTCATTTTCGGATCCACGAGTTCCTCTTCTTATCTCTCCTGGTTACACCAAGTATGCACCTCTGCATGCCTCTTTGAGTTGTCTGCAGCCTTTGTATGTCTCTTTTAGTTAAGGTCCACGTCTCTGCACCATACGTAAGCACTGGAAGGATGCATTGATCAAACACTTTTCTTTTAAGACATAATGGCATATTGCTCTTGAAAATTATGCTGTTTCTTCCAAAAGCTCTCCAGGCAAGTTTTGTACGCCGATTAATTTCTTCATCAATGTGACCCTCACTTGATACCTGCTGTCCAAGATAAACGCATGTGTCTGTTATCTCCAGCTTTTCTCCATCAATCGATAAATCTTCATTTCTTTTGTAAAAGCATTGAACATCACTTTTGTCTTCTGAAAGTTCATTTTTAATCCCACTTCTTTACTCTTGTCAGCAAGTTCCTGGATCATACTCTGCAGCTCTGATGGGGTAGTTGCAAAAATGACTACGTCATCAGCAAAACGAAGGTGGGTTAGATAATCTCCATTAATCTTTATCCCCTTGTTTTCCCAGCTCAGTGACTGAAAAACACCCTCCAATGTGGCATTAAAGAGCTTCGGAGATATGGTGTCACCTTGTCTCACTCCCCTTTCCAATTTTTATGTGTGTTGTATTTTTCAAACAGCCTAATCTTTGCACTTGAATTTTCATAGATGTTATTTATAATATTAATGTATGCATCTTCAATACCGCAGGTTTTCAGAGCCATTGTAACTGCTGATGGTTTCACCGAATCAAAGGCTTTTTCATAATCGATAAAAGCCATGCACAATGGAAGTTCATATTCCCTCGCTCTTTCAATTAGTTCTCTCAGCACATGGATATGATCTATTGTGCTGTAGCCACTACTGAATCCAGCTTGTTCTCTCGGTTGAGCCATGTCCAGTGTTACCTTCAAGCGGTGTGAAAGAACTTTAGTGAAGATTTTATAAACCACTGATAGGAGGCTGATAGGTCTGTAGTTCCTGAGATCCTCGATGTCACCTTTTTTATGTAGCAGGATCATTGTAGCGGTGTTCCAATCCTCAGGAATCTTTCCTTCATTAAGGCATCGAGTGAAAATTTGGGCGAGTACTGTTTCGATTTCTCCACTTGCTTCTTGTATGATGTCTACAGTAATTCCATCTTCTCCTGGAGCTTTTCCCGCTTCATGTTCTTGATTGCATGTGCAACTTCTGCTGGAAGGACTGGAGGAACTCTGGTACTGGTATCTTTCATGATGTCTGGAGTGCATGTATCATCCCTTTCATATAATTTGGAGTAGAAATCTTTCACTCTTGTCAAAATTTCGCCTCTATTTCTTGTTACAGAACCATCTTCTTTTCTCAGTGCCATAATCTGTTTTCTTCCCTTACTGAGATGTCCCTTTGCTATCTTCAGGCTTTGGTTGTTTTCAATTGCTTTCCTCACTAGTTCACAGTTGAATTTCCTTACGTCTTCAGTGATACTTTTTCGTACTGTCTTGCATAGCTCTATATATTCCACTTTGGAAGTCACATCTTCTTTAGTTGTCCTCATCTCTCTTCTTTTTTGCATCAACATTTTCGTTTTTCCTGATAATTTATTTACATGCAACTTGTTCTTAGACCAAGCTAATTTTGTTGCTGTTTCCATAAGAGCTTTGGTTACTTTTCTGTTAACTTCAGAGATGTCCACTTCTTCCGATGTTAGGCCTTCTAAAGCAGAGAATCTGTTCTTCAGTTCCGACTTGAAGGTATTATGGTGTTTTTTAAGCTTGGTTATGTCAATAGATTTTGTTTGTCTTATGAGCTTGCCACGTTCAAGTTTAGAGTTGAGGTGCATCTTACATCTCACCAATCTATGGTCACTACCTGTGTTGAACTTGTTTAGCACACTGCAGTCTTCTATGACGAATTTTTTGTTACACATAATAAAATCAATTTCACTTGTCGTCCCATTTGGATGTCTCCATGTCCATTTCCTGTGTGGCTTTTTCTTGAAGAAGGAGTTCAAGATGAAAAACCCTTCTGTCTCTGCAAACTCAACGAAAGTATTTCCACGCTGGTTTCTGTTGCCGTGACCGAATTTACCTACTGAAGTTTCATTTTGTTGCCGTTGCCCTATTTTTGCATTGAAATCTCCCATAATTATTTTCAAGTGCTGCTTACCTTTATTATTTAGATGACAGATTTCCTCATAAAATTCTTCAATTTCTTCTTCAGGATGACTTGTGGTGGGTGCATGTTTGAATAATCTGAGCCTGGTATCTTCTCGAGAGTTGGTTAACGAGTCGTGCAGCTCTGTCAGAGGAACTTTCAACTTCTACCACTTTATCCTTCAGTTTCTTGTTTATTATAAATCCAACACCACTAGTTCTGCCAGTATCTGTCCCACGATAGTAGAAGAGATGTCCACTTTTCAGTTCGATGAGATCTTCTCCTTTTCTCCTTACCTCACTTAGCCCCACGGTGTACCACTTGATCCTTTGTAGTTCCTCTTCCAATTCAAGAAGCCTTGAATCAGAAGATAGGGAGCGTCCATTGTACGTTGCCAAGGTCAGCATCAGATGGCAGCCTAGTCCGGTCCTCCGGGGATTCTTAGCACCTCTGCCTTCATGTCGCACTGGCCGCTGCCTTGGCCAGGTACATTCCAGCTGCCGGAGACTGAGGGCCAAGATTTAAGTTGTGGAGTCATTTTGGAGGGGTTTGGCCATAACTCACCACGCTGGCCAAGCGGGTTGGTGAGTGTGGGATAGAATTTCCTCTAATCCCGATGGTATAGTTATACCGCTATTGGCGGTCGTCAGAGCCCCTTTAGTGGGAACAGGATGCACCACGAGAAGGCGGGGTTGACATTTGTCAAGGAGAGGCTGTGATGTTACGCATCACCTGACCTTACATCCCATAAAATTAATTACAGCAGTTAAATCCAAAGAGCGAGATGCAAAGTGAAAGTCCTCCAATTACGTGGCGTCAGTGAATAAACAAGGACATCGCTCTTTCCACATCTTAGCAACACACATCAACCGAAAAATTGTTATTTGGTCACCGCTGGGGAATCGAATCCCAGATCTCTCGATAAGCGCCGTGGATTGTTGGACACCGTGGTGTAAAGCTATCGCGCTCGGCTAGATTTCGAGAGACATGAGGTTTAATTCCCCAGCGGTGACCGAATAACAATGTTTTCGGTTGCTGTGTGTTGCTAAAACGTGGAAAGAGCGATGTGTTTGTTTATTCACTGACGCCACGTATTTGGAGGATTTTCACTTATGATTCAGAAATCAGATACTGTAGTTTAAATTATGGGAAAATATTATTGAAATCAACATTAATGTCTGAAAAGGGTCATGCGTCCGTGGCTAGTCCTCTATACGCTATAGAATACTGATGAATGATTTGCAAATGCATTTTAAAATTAGATAAGAATCTAATCAATAACTGTGTTAAATATTTTTCACTGATATCTGTTTTCCTTCTTCAAATCCGCTCTTTTACTTTGTATACTAAACACCAGCACAAAAGACTTCGACTCCCGCCACACGTTGAATAACTTTCTCTGTGATATGAGCAAAACAACTTACTGACGATTTCCTTCCGATTTTAGAAACTGGACATCTGCTGTCATTTATGGTAAAAAGTTGAAACTATTTAAAACAGTAGTTACTCTGTGAATAGCTGATTACGCTTTATCACGAATTTACCTATGCCCCGAAATTATCAATGTTTACCCTACTCTATGACTTACTTTAAAGATCTTTAAGGGAAGATTATTCTTCTTATTTACACCAGCTAGAAACAAACAATATTTAGGATGCGATTATACACTATTGACCAACAAGTAATTGGACCTCCCTGCAATCGATGATATCTGCGGTCTTCATACACGTCACGGCCGCCGCCGTTAAATATCGCGTGGGAAAGAACAACGCAACCAGTCGCATGCAAGATGCCACGCAGTTCGGAGCTCTTTAATTTCGAGAAAGGTGTAATCGTCGGGTATCACAGAAATGGCCGATCCATACATGACATATCCAGCGAGTTGAAGTACAAATAAAATCGACAGTGGTTTATGTGATTGGCAAGTGGAAGATGAGAGGTGACTGCCGGAATGTGCCCCGACCCGGCAGACCTACAAAACTGGAAGTAAGAGACCAACGGGTGCTGGCCAGAGAAATTCCGAAGAACACATCCACGAGGACTTTCAACAGGCATCCGGGAGTGTTCTTTCGATGAATACCGTCCGTAAGGAAGCCCATCTGCTCGGTTATCATGGACGTGCTGCCGCCCACAAGCCTTTGATCACCAAGTCCAATAGCGCTGCTCGGCTAACGTGGTGCAAAGAACGTCGTCAGTGGACCGTTGAACAGTGGAAACAGGTTCTCTGGAGCGACGAATCAAGGTTCAACCTCTACCGTTCGGATGGCCGGGTCTGGGTTTGGCGTCTGCCTGGAGAACGTCTCCTGCCGGAATGTATTGTGCCAACTGTGAAGTTCGGCGGCGGTGGAATTATGCTATGGGGGTGTTTCTCCTGGTATGGCACGGGGCCCTTGGTCGCAATTCCTGGTAGACTCAAAGCCGAGACCTACTGCACCATTTTGGATGACCATGCGCTTCCTACGTTGTGGCAGTTTTGCGGGGTGGGCCCATGTTACTTTCAGGATGACAATGCCACCTGTCATGTTGCCAGGTCAACCATGGCTTGGTATGGTGACAGTGGGGTTAATCGAATGGACTGGCCTGCGCCGTCCAAAATCGGAGAAGGAACTAACCTGTCTTTTCCACGCCGAGTGGAAGAAAATACGACTAGCCGTCGTACAACGTCTGCCCCGGAGGGTCGCAGCTGTAATCGCCGCTCGTGGAGGCTCCACCAACTATTTAAGGTGAATAAACTTCGTTTTCCTTGGCTATCACAGGTGTCCAATTACTTGTTGGTAGATAGTGTAATTGAAATACGTGAATCTGCATTAGTTTTCTTAGATGCGCTTGCTTCGTGTTTTTGTAGCCGTTTTTGCACATCACTACCTGTAGAATGCTATTTCGTTTTTTCCAGTAACTCTGGTTTTTGGAAAAACCGAAAGAGCATTCAGGTTAGTAATTGGAAACACACGCCATTAACGCACCGTGAAAGTTAGTAGCTTCTTTTATATATAGTATGTTTAGTGTTCAGGCTTTAAAGTAATTTTACCAGATTTTGCATTACTGCTTCGTCTTTTTTGCAGCCGATTTGCTTCGGGTTTTTTCTGCAGCCATTTTGCATATGTGCGCTTGCTTCGTCTTTTTTGCAGCCGCTTCTGCATATCACTGCTCTTAGAATGCTATTTCCGTTTTTCCAATAACTCTGGTTATCGGAAAAACCGAAATAGCATTCAGGTTAGTAATTGGAAACACACGTAGTTAATGCACCGTGAAAGTTAGTAGCTTCTTTTATATATAGTAGGTTTAGTGTCCATGCTTTAAAGTAATTTCACCAGATTTTGCATTACTTTTTTATTTGCTTTTATTTTACTGGAGGGTAAAGATCCCAACGTCTTTCTGTCACTGTTCATAAGGCGAGGGGAAAACACTAAGTTTTAAATGTCGTCATCATCTTTTCTTTGGACGGGGATTTTATTTTCCGCTTGGTTCGTTCAATACCTGGCAACATCTTTATCTGCGAGCGATGTGCTTCCTTAAAAGATGTCGGGATTTCCACTAGTTGTTGACTTTGGGCCGTAAAAGTGTCTTCTTTGGGAGAAGAAGTCCTTCATTTATTTATAGAATATGGATACTAAAGCCGAGCTTACGTCATCTTCGCCTTTGGAAGAGCACTAAGCATGAATTTTCTCAAGGTTCTGCAGAACATTCGCTTTGAGCCTTAAAGGAAATATTCCTTTCAAGATTTATCAGAATTCTCTGCAAAATGCAAATTCAACGTTCGAACCAGGATATTTTAAATCATGAAGCAGAAGAGCTTTCAAAGTGAGAACACATTTCGCGCAATCTTTTAAAAAATTCTCTTTCATATTTACGATGTGGAGTTTACACGAGAAAGTAAATTGAAAACTAACATATGTGTCAAAGTATCCTACTAACCTCCAAAAGCTCCCATACACTCGCTTCTGCAGCCCTGATGACAGAATGGTCAGATGCGTAGGTCTCTAGCTTGTCGTCCGAGCTGGTTCTGAGGTTCGAGTCCAGATGAGGCATGGTTGGCATGTTTGCGTTAGGCCTACCTTATCAAGATCCAGTGGCACCAGGTTAGGGAAGGGAGACTAATTTTACCCCTTAGATTTGCAAATGGTAAACATTAAACCCCGATAAAAATTAGAAAACCCTTGTCGCTTTCACATGGATGTGGCCGCGCCGGTGGCGCAGTGGTCAAAGCTATGACTTCTGATCATTCGTCCGAGATGGGTCCGGGTTCGAATCCTGATGTGGCATGGATGTTGTGTTTGTCTTACTGCGCTGGCTCTCTCCTCTTCCCTGGAACCAGTGGCCTTAAATTAGGGACGGGGACTGCTTATAGCCCATTGAGTTGCTCACTGTGGTTGTTAAACATACAATCAAAAAAAAAAAAAAAAACATGACGTCAGTGTCGTCAGTCTCAGCGATTATTTAGTTGGCCTGTCTTAATCTGGTTTATGTGATGCACCCTACCTCGTAGCTAGGATTTCTACCAATGAACAATATAGTACAGTCGGTCCAACCTTCCCTGTCCTTTTCTTCAAAGAACGATACATTGCAGTCGATACAGTATTGTCCCTTGGCTAGGCTGTTCTCCAAAGAATGATAAAGTGTAGCCTGTACAGCCTCCTCCCTCATGACTAAAAATTCAACAGATGTATAGTATACTGCAACTAGTACAGTTTCTTCTCTCTTGAATAAATTGTCCAAAAACTAACTAACTACTGCAGCTGATAGGGCCTCTCATTCCTCCTAAAAAGCGACAACCAATTCAGCTTCAGATGTGGTACCTTGAATTTTGACCTTCAACGTAAGTTCCAGTTTATAATATAGGTGTTTTTAAGGAAAAAATCGGTACCCTACAAATGCTAAAAACCTATGCTCACTCATAAAGCAAACTAATATGGGCATTATCCGCTTTTTTCGCCGCCCCGGTGGCGCAGTGGTCTAAGGCGTTGGCTTCTGATCATTCGTCCGTAAGGGGTCCGGGTTCGAATCCCGGTCAGGCATGGATGTTGCGTTTGTCTTACGGCACTGGATCTCTCCCTTCCCTGGAACCAGTGACCCTAAATTAAGGACGGGTGACTGTTTATAGCCCATTGAGTTGCTCACGGTGGTCGTTAAACCTCCAATAAAAAAAATGATCCGCTTAAAAAAAACAATTTTGTTGTAACGAAATAATGATAGATCGTAAGGAGCAAGATATTGTACAAAACGTTATGGTAGAGAGGTCTCTGTGCTCATGGTTGCCTACATAGCTCCTAAAGTTCTGAAATCGTACCATGAGAAACAGCTTTACTCCATCAAGCGGCTTTTTCCAAGCTAAAATGCTTCTGGTACCATACACTCCTGTAGTTGACGTTTTAGATGAATCTGCAAATATACCGAGGTCCCAACTGATTAAATAGTGTACTGTATCGTTAGTTCTACTTCCACCATTCTAGGTACCAATTACGCGTTTTCACGCCATTAAGGTGAGTTAGCTGGTTGGCATTCATAATGGTAGATTTTGGCGCTCTCTCTCTCTCTCTCTTGTGATAAACCATGCTACGAAGCTTGACACAAAGTCACCTTAATCCCTGCTGGACAGTCTGGTTGAATTTTTCAGCAAGGACGGACGACTCTGACGTACTACCCTTTCTAGTAAAATTGGGTCACACGCTGTTCAGTAGGTTACTGCACGGTTTTAGTTTCCACATTTTTCGGCTACACGATGCCTGAATTTGGATGATGCAGGCAGTTAGCAGTGTAACGAATGGGCCAGACACAGAATGTCGTAACACTATTTGAAAAAAAAAAAAAGGAATAGAACACTAATGAATTTGAAAGTTAAATTATATACGATTCCCATTTTAAATGCTATGAAGCACACATAAGCTTTTGCGATTCGTATCCGTTCCTAATGTGTTAGAGTGAATCACGTGTTTTGACGGAAATACCCAATAATCTACAGCAGGAGTTTCGGGATACCTTTTGAAGGCAATGTACTTTTCAGTAGATCATACGCAGAGATCCTGTGCAAATGTTGTTGTGGATTTAACGTGTGCTACCAGCCGTGAATAAAGGGTCTGTGCACGAATAATTAATGAATGTGCATTCGTTTCACATCATTTTTGAATAAGCATTTGATTTTTGTCAAAATTAATTGCAAAATTAATTCCATATGAGTGTCGAGGGGGTGGTAGTAAAAATACAAGACAACTATAATCTGCTGCCATTTGGCGGCCGTCTCCTACGGGCATTTGTCCCATGATTGCTGATGTGATGAAGTCACACTTAGTCCCTAGTCCCCCTTCCCTGACAGGGTTACCACATGAGTGTCGATGGGGTGGTAGTAAAAATACAACTGGTGGCAGGTACCTACGGGTATTTGTCCCATGATTGTTAATGATGATGAAGTCGTCCCCAGAACTACCTAGTCCCTGGCCCCCTTCCCTAACAAGGGTTTACCAGATGAGTGTCGATGAGCTGGTAGTAAAAATACAAGAAGATTGTGATGTACTGCATCACGTGGCCGGCTCCTACGGGCATCTGTCCCATATTTGTTGGTGTTGATGAAGTCGGCCCTGAACGCACTTAAACCCTGGTCCCCCTTCCCTGACTAGGTTTACCATGTGAGTGTCGATGCGCTGGTAGTAAAAATGCAAGACGATTGTGATGTACTGCAACTCGTGGCCGGCTCCTACGGGCATTTGTCCCATATTTGTTGGTGTTGATGAAGTTGGCCCTGAACGCACTTAAACCCTGGTCCCCCTTCCCTGACAAGGTTTACCATGTGAGTGTCGATGAGCTGGTAGTAAAAATACAAGAAGATTGTGATGTACTGCATTTCGTGGCCGGCTCCTACGGGCATTTGTCCCATATTTGTTGGTGTTGATGAAGTCGGTCCTGAACGCACTTAAACCCTGGTCCCCCTTCCCTGACAAGGTTTACCATGTGAGTGTCGATGAGCTGGTAGTAAAAATACAAGAAGATTGTGATGTACTGCATCTCGTGGCCGGCTCCTACGGGCATTTTCCCCATATTTGTTGGTGTTGATGAAGTCGGCCCTGAACGCACTTAAACCCTGGTCCCCCTTCCCTGACAAGGTTTACCATGTGAGTGTCAATGAGCTGGTAGTAAAAATACAAGAAGATTGTGACGTACTGCATCTCGTGGCCGGTTCCTACGGGCATTTTTTCCATATTTGTTGGTGTTGATGAAGTCGGCCCTGAACGCACTTAAATCCTGGTCACCCTTCCCTGACAAGGTTTACCATGTGAGTGTCAATGCGCTGGTAGTAAAAATACAAGACGATTGTAATCTGCATCCATCTGTGCGCCCGGCTCCTACGTGCATCTGTCCCATGGTTGATGATGATGATAAAAATCTAGAAAGGGGGATTTTCCGACCTGAAAAATTAACGTAGGGAATAGGTAATAATTGAGGCATTAAGCGCAGCACATATAACCTCAAGTTACAGTTTTGTTGATGCACCAATCTTCTACTGAGACGCTTGTTCATATTTGTTTATATTCCATTGTAATTTGGAATTCTTCCATCTGCTTTTCATGAGGGTTGACAATTTTTTGTTAAGTGTAGTGTAAAACTGATCCAGAACTAAACGTCTGGAAATGCTGATTACATTTCATGGCCACAAGGTGAAAACTTATAAAATAACTTTGAGGATTCGTCAAAGGAGAAAGTATGAGTCCATCCCGTTTAGTTATCAGGATTTAGAAAAACACACGATCATATGATATTTAACCGATTAATCGAAATTAAATTCTGATTATTGACTTAAGCAGGAAGGGAGTGATAGAACATTTTTAACATGAATTTTGGCATGTTCAAGCGTGACAGAAATACTTTACATTGAGTGTTTACTGCATTAGGAAAATCAGTTCATGTAGATTTCATCACTGATTTCCACGAGGACCTGAAATAAACAGATGAAATAATAATAAAATCTGTGACCTACTACAGAGGTGACGTACATGTCAAGACGGCAAGTAACAGTGATAAGCACTTGTCGATGTGGCCTAAGTGGAAAAGCATGCAGCTCCAGAGTGGGGGAATGCTCGTTTATGCTCCGCGACTGGCTAAAATTTGTGTTTTCACATAGGCGCCCGTATGTAAAAATGGTTTCACATTGGCTCCTGCATTAGGTTCTTCAAAAAAATGTGTGACGTTCCTTCAACACATCGTGTGGAATTAGTGAGAATTCCTTCTTCTACAGAGAGTTACTTCAAGCATGGTGTGCGACAAGCCCCAAAATCTGCGATTCCGTGCCCCCCCCTTGAAGGGGGATATATGTGATATACTACAGAGGAGACGTACATGTCAAGAGTGCAAGTAGCCGGGATGAGCACTTGTCGATGCAGCTTAACTGGGTAAGCATTCTGCTCCGGAACGGAAGGAAGCAGGTTCACCACAGGAAAAAACTGTGTCACACTATACCTCCATCTTCTTGGAAAATTTCAGAAACTTTCACATGATTGGGGAATATACTGGAATATTCTGAATTGCGTAACTCATATTTGTGAAAAGGTGTGATTTTTCATAAGGTATTAAAGAACAGCCAAAGACCTCATCTATTACACTGAATGAGTTAAATTGCAATCACTTTCATTAAAAGGTATATACCCCATCGCTAAAATATGCTTACAAAATAGTTTTATCTATCACAAGATTGCAAGCACAAGATCTCCGCTCGTACACTGCTGGACAATTGGTAAGGACGGATCATAAACGGCTATATAGCGCATAAAAAAATAAGTGTGTTTGGATGCCAAGTGAAATAAAATAATGTCAGAATGCCAGGACATTACAAGAAAGACAATTTATTGTGCTGTGAAATCCAGAAGGCTTTGGAACGTGTTCAAGGGACAAACAGGCTATTTTGTGCAGAATAAGCAAGAGGCAGAAGGGTTTTTCATCTTGAACTCCTTCTTCAAGAAAAAGCCACACAGGAAATGGACATGGAGACATCCAAATGGGACGACAAGTGAAATTGATTTTATTATGTGTAACAAAAAATTCGTCATAGAAGACTGCAGTATGCTAAACAAGTTCAACACAGGTAGTGACCATAGATTGGTGAGATGTAAGATGCACCTCAACACTAAACTTGAACGTGGCAAGCTCATAAGACAAACAAAATCTATTGACATAACCAACCTTAAAAAACACCATAATACCTTCAAGTTGGAACTGAAGAACAGGTTCTCTGCTTTAGAAGGCCTAACATCGGAAGAAGTGGACATCTCTGAAGTTAACAGAAAAGTAACCAAAGCTCTTATGGAAACAGCAACAAAATTAGCTTGGTCTAAGAACAAGTTGCATGTAAATAAATTATCAGGAAAAACGAAAATGTTGATGCAAAAAAGAAGAGAGATGAGGACAACTAAAGAAGATGTGACTTCCAAAGTGGAATATATAGAGCTATGCAAGACAGTACGAAAAAGTATCACTGAAGACATAAGAAAATTCAACTGTGAACTAGTGAGGAAAGCAATTGAAAACAACAAAAGCCTAAAGATAGCAAAGGGACATCTCAGTAAGGGAAGAAAACAGATTATGGCACTGAGAAAAGAAGATGGTTCTGTAACAAGAAATAGAGGCGAAATTTTGACAAGAGTGAAAGATTTCTACTCCAAATTATATGAAAGGGATGATACATGCACTCCAGACATCATGAAAGATACCAGTACCAGAGTTCCTCCAGTCCTTCCAGCAGAAGTTGCACATGCAATCAAGAACATGAAGCGGGCAAAAGCTCCAGGAGAAGATGGAATTACTGTAGACATCATACAAGAAGCAAGTGGAGAAATCGAAACAGTACTCGCCCAAATTTTCACTCGATGCCTTAATGAAGGAAAGATTCCTGAGGATTGGAACACCGCTACAATGATCCTGCTACATAAGAAAGGTGACATTGAGGATCTCGGAAACTACAGACCTATCAGCCTCCTATCAGTAGTTTATAAAATCTTCACTAAAGTTCTTTCACACCGCTTGAAGGTAACACTGGACATGGCTCAACCGAGAGAACAAGCTGGATTCAGGAGTGGCTACAGCACAATAGATCATATCCACGTGCTGAGAGAACTAATTGAAAGAGCGAGGGAATATGAACTTCCATTGTGCATGGCTTTTATCGATTATGAAAAAGCCTTTGATTCGGTGAAACCATCAGCAGTTACAATGGCTTTGAAAACCTGTGGTATTGAAGATGCATACATTAATATTATTAATAACATCTATGAAAATGCAAGTGCAAAGATTAGGCTGTTTGAAAATACAACACACATAAAAATTGGAAAGGGAGTGAGACAAGGTGACACCATATCTCCGAAGCTCTTTTAATGCCACATTGGAGGGTGTTTTTCAGTCACTGAGCTGGGAAAACAAGGGGATAAAGATTAATGGAGATTATCTAACCCACCTTCGTTTCGCTGATGACGTAGTCATTTTTGCAACTACCCCATCAGAGCTGCAGAGTATGATCCAGGAACTTGCTGACAAGAGTAAAGAAGTGGGATTAAAAATGAACTTTCAGAAAACAAAAGGGATGTTCAATGCTTTTACAAGAAATGAAGATTTATCGATTGATGGAGAAAAGCTGGAGATAACAGATACGTACGTTTATCTTGGACAGCAGATATCAAGTGAGGGTCACATTGTTGAAGAAATTAATCGGCGTACAAAACTTGCCTGGAGAGCTTTTGGAAGAAACAGCATAATTTTCAAGAGCAATATGCCATTATGTTTTAAAAGAAAAGTGTTTGATCAATGCATCCTTCCAGTGCTTACGTATGGTGCAGAGACGTGGACCTTAACTAAAAGAGACATACAAAGGCTGCAGACAACTCAAAGAGGCATGCAGAGGTGCATACTTGGTGTAACCAGGAGAGATAAGAAGAGGAACTCGTGGATCCGAAAAATGACAAGAGTGGAAGACATCATGATCAGAGTTAAATCCCTGAAATGGCAATGGGCTGGACATACTGCCAGAAGGACAGATCATCGATGGACAGCCGAAATTTTAGATTGGATTCCAAGGGACAGGAAAAGACCCAGAGGAAGACCACATGGGAGATGGGTGGATGAAATTCGAAAGTATGCAGGGGTGACATGGAGGAGACTGGCACAAGACAGACCGTTGTGGAGGAAACTTGGGGAGACCTTCGTCCAGCAGTGGATTGATAATGGTTGACAATGATGATGATGATGATGATGTAAACGCTAAAAAAATGCAATTACCGTCCGCAGGCGTTCCGGCGTAAGATGTCAATACGGGATATGGCCACCATGTAGGGCGATGCAAGATTACCCACGTCGTGTCATGCTTTGCACAACATTATCAAGCAGCTGTTGGGGTAATTTATCCCATTCCTCTGTCAGTGCACGGATGAGGGTGTCCTTGTTTATTGGAGGACATTGGCGATCAGCAAGACTCCTGCCCAAAGCATCCCACACATTTTCAATGGGACTCAGATCTGGAGAACGTGCTGGCCATACGAGGTGTTGAATATCCTCGCTCTCAAGACACTCCTGGACAGTGACTGTTCGATGACATGTTGCTTTGTCGTCCATGAAAATGAATCTATCACCGACAGCACCACGGAACATGCGAACATGAGGTAGCAGAACATCATTAATGTATCGTTGGCTAGTCATAGTCCTAGTTGGAAGCACATAGAGGGACGTACGGCCATTGATCATGATGCCAGTCCATACCATGACACTACATGTCGGATATCAGTCCCTTTCCTGTATGTTTGCTGTACAATATGCAGTACCACTATCACGCCAGATCAGTTGTCGTCGACAATCAGACGATAGACTGTATCTACTCTCATCTGAGAAGAGGACAGCAGACCAGTCGCTATCAGTCCAATTGCGATGTTGATGGCACCATTGCAAACGGGCGGTACGGTGACGTCTGGACAATGTAATGCACACAACAGGACGGCGGGCGTATAGTCCTCCTTCATGCAAACGTCTGGCGACAGTTTTTCGGGAGATCCGCTTGCCAGTAGCAGCCATAAACTGATTTGCTACCTCAGTAGCTGTGCTGCGCAGGTATCTTTTTGTTGATAGCACTATGTACCGATCTTCTGCAGGTGTCGTACTGCGAACACGACCTCCCCCGCGACGTTTGCTACACTCTCCATTTGTTTGAAATGATTTCCAAAGCCTTGAAACAACACTGTGGCTGACGTCGAACTCCCTGGCAACATCTGTTATTTTTCGCCCTTCTTCAATCTTGCCAATAATACGGCCAAGCGTAAAATCATCTAAGTGATGTCGGGAAGACATACTGAAAATTGCAAATACGTCAATTGATTCTTTCCCTTTCAACTTTGCGTTTGAACAACAACGGTCAATACGCGTCAAATCCTTTATATCTCTTTTCAGTGCTATGATGTCATGAACAAGTTCGGCAATCCAAAATTTGCATACGCACAACACGTCTAACTGTATGCCGCACTTATGCTAATTTCCACATTTTCCTGCCTTCCATTTTATGGTTGCCATCGTTGCTATTGTCATCCGTCCTTAGCAATTGTCCGGCAGTGTATAAGTAAGATTGCAAAACATTTATTTTTGTGATGGGTGGGCAGCTCGCTTCTGGGATTTCGTTGAAGACCAGATCAATACGGGTATTTTTTTTGTTAGATTATTTATACCACGGATACCTTTTTTGTCAGTCAGAATAATCCTCACCTGTTTTATATATTCAGTACCTATTTATTGGAGAGCTCACAACTTAAAAAATGCAAAACTCAATGCTTATTTAAAATGTTGAAAAGCGAACTTAAAAATAAGGAATTTGCGCATATCATTTCCTTCAAAGTGCACTAAAGTTACAATGTATATACCACATCCTGAGACATGAAAGACCGGTAGTCATTAGACTTGCAGCAGCTTGCGAAATATCAGACTATCACAGGAACTAATTTTTTATCATGATTGTAGATGCATAAGTACTCGAAATTAGCTGTGTATTACAAGCTGCATGTGGTAGGGAATATGTTTAACGCAAATAAGAAACTTACATCATTTTAACGGCTATCATTTTCAATGCACTTCCGTTCCGCATCAACATGCCGCTGCATTCGGTTATTCCAGTGGGCAAAGTAGTGCTATATCTTATATGGTGTGATCACTTTGAGCACATATTTAAGTACATTTTTAAGCACATATTTAACTTTAGGAAAAAATAAAATAGTCCCTTGCGACCAAATCTGGCAAGTAGGCACTATGATGAGCACTAGCGTTGTCATGGTAAACAATGAAGCGAAGCCATTTTCCCACAACTCTCTTTGACCTGTTTCTGCTGACTCACTCTCTCAAAATCCCTAGAACCTGCTTGTAGCAATGCTGGCTCAGATGCTCCATTGGGAACCTACTCCGCCAAAATTACACCCTTAATGTCGAAGAAAAGAGTTAACATAGTATTAAACATGGACTTGATTTTTCTATTCTTTCTTCATCCTTAGCGACGCTGGTATTTTCCAATGTATTTGCTGTTCTTTCGTTTCAAGTTCATACTGGACTATCTAAGTTTCGTTACAAGTGATAACATTTTCTAAAAGATTGGAATTCGCTTGAAGGCCAGCATGAGTTATTCTGTTTTTGTCACGATAATCTTCCGAGTGATCTTGCCACAAATCTTTGTAATGTTCAGGTTTTCCTGTAAGATTTGTCTAACAGTCTCATTATTATTATTTACCATTTCTGCTATCATTCTAATTTGTTATCATTTGCCTCAGAGTCTCATTATTACTATTTACCATTTCTGCTACCATTCTAATTTGTTATCATTTGCCTAAGAGTCTCATGATTATTGTTTACCAATTCTGTTATCATTCTAATTTGTTATCATTTGCCTAACAGTCTAATTACACTAGTCAACAACAAAAAAACTTTTTCTCTGTGTCTGGTTTGTAAGTAGGTTGATTTACCTAATTTGGGTGTGCTGAATTCAGCGGAAAAAACAGATTTTTTCTACCACGTCACAGTTACGAGATATACATCAGTAATAAAAATACAATTGCACTGTTGGCCACCCAAAATGCAAAACCAAGAAGGACACGAGATAGCAAAGCCAGATTTATTGGACACATAACAACAGATACAAAGATGAAACGATTGAGCTTACAGGCCCGTGCGATTTGCGGAACGCGCAGACATCAATAGTTCGTGTGGCCCCCATGGCTGGCAATAACGGCGGCTACTCGCCTCGGTATCGAACGAAAGAGACTTTGGATGTGGGCTTGGGGTATGTCGGTCCAGGCTGCTTCCACAGGTTTCCACAGTTCATCAGGTGTAGCCGCGGGTGGTGCTTGACGGGCTACTCGGTTGCTAATCAGCGACCAAATTTGTACGATGGGCGACATATCGGGAGAACAGGCGGGCCACGGCAGCAGTGACACTTGGTGGGCCATGAAGAATTGTTGCACGATGCGTGCCACGTGCGGGCGCGCATTGTCCTGTTGAAACGTGGCCACTGGCAGATCCTGCCGGTAAGGGAGGACTACAGGCTTCAAAACGTCGGCGATGTAGCGTTGGCTGTTAAGTGTACCGGCGATGCGCACCAGAGGGGTGCGGGTGTGATATCCAATTGCGCCCCAAACCATAACGCCAGGCGACGAACCGGTATGGCGATGCATAATGCAGGCGTCATACAGTCTCTCGCCGCGGTGCCGCCACACTCGGATCCGACCATCGTGGTGTTGCAGGCAGGAGCGGGATTCGTCGGAGAAGACTTGGTGTTGCATTTTTGTGACATTCCGTAGTCCAGGTGTGGCGTTCCACGGCCCACTGCTACCGCACTCGCCGATGGTGTAATGTCAATGGTAATTGGAGCAATGGACGCCGTTCGGCAAGTGCCCGCTCCTGCAGACGACGTCGAACGGTACGTGCTAACACAGGTTGTTGCCCAACACACCCTAATTCCTGCGCTAACGTTTGTGATGTGGCGGTGCGAGTCTTCAATGCCCGCCGCACAACATGACGGTCCTCTCGTTCGGTGGTGTGCCGCGGCTTCGGCAATCGCTCACGTCTGTTTGTCCGTCCCTCCTACAACCACCGAATCCATACTCGCCTCACTGTGGCTGGATGTCGTCCCACACGGGCGCCGATGTCTCGTAAAGATAAACTGCTGTCGCGATAAGACACTATTCGTCCTCCGTCGAACTACGAAACGTGCTGGAATGACTGCCGTATTCTGCGATGAAGCAACAGGAAGCTTCCACGCACAGATCTTGCAGCACAACACACTTCCACTACTTACACCCCGCCTTCTGTTCAACCTTCTTATAGTGCTTCTAGGTGGCGTGCCGGGCGGACATGATTTGCATATGCCCTGCAATGCTAATCGTTTGCATGTCCTCTCGTGGGCGACACATGCTGCGAATTTAAAGCCAATCGGATGCTTCCTTCTTGGTGTTGCATTTTGGGTGGCCAGCAATGTATATGGTATTGGCTAATATTGACCATTTCAAATACAAACAAAACATAACACTCAGAATACAGTAATGTTGTTCTAATAACGTAAAAAACTCATATAAACAACAAATTGCAATAAAATAATGCACAGGAATTCAGGAAGCTAAATATGAAAATGTATAATGTCAATTTTCTTTGGTGAAATGGGATAACGATTCTTAACTTTTGTACGGTGTCTCATCAGTCTCCCTATAAATAAACCAACAGTAATCGCCCATCATCGAGGAGTTTCAGTGTCCTTGCTAACGATGCTCCATGGAAAGTATGACTTGGTGAAAGCGTTCACCCTGTTCGTCACTAACAGCATCCAAGTTTTCCGGGAAAAAGTCAATGTGCGAGTGTAAAAAGTGAGTTTTTAGTGACATTCTACACCCGTGTTCTTGTGGTAGTCCAATAGGCCAGTCACATTGGAAACATAGTTCTCGTGTTTTCTGTTGCCCAAAAAGTCGTGCACAACGGCTTTCAAAGAGGTCCAAGCAGCTAACTCGAGATCTGTGAGCTTAGCAGCATAGGTTGTATCTTTAAACAATTTCCTGATTTGTGGCCCAATGAAGATACTTTATTTCAGCTTTGCTTCACTAAACGTGGGAAAAATGTCTTTCAAATGATTAAAGGTCTGATCTTCTTTATCAAGAGCTTTTACAAAGTTCTTCATCAAGCCCAACTTTATATGAAGCTGAGGCAAAATGACTTTACGCAATCAACCAATGGAGTAGGTTTCACATTTTCCTTTCCAGTAATGTATTACTTCCTCACAGGCCATTCCTTGACTTTGTAGTAGTTCTTGGTACCTCGGCTATCCCACAAGCACAAAAAACAACAGTGTTTTGTGAACCCACCCTGTAAATCTGTAAGCAGTGTGACAACTTTTAAATCACAGCATGCCACTCATGATCTTCATATTTGATTGCATCCAACAGCAAAATCATGCTTTCATAAGTTTCCTTCATGACCACAGAATGAGCCAAAGGCGCTGATGGCAGTTTCCTGCCATTATGCAATATCACTACTTTTAAGCTAGCTTTAGATGCATCAACAAATATTCTCCACTCGTGCGGATAACGCAGAACACCTAGCTCCATCATCAAACGATTGATGTCGGTGCACACACACACACGTGGAATTAATCATTTCAAAATATCCAAACACACAGCTTTTTCTTGTTGCAAAACTTGAAATCTTTGTCCCTTGTGCTAGAAGGTTCCACTGTTGCAGTCTAGAACCCAACAATTCAGCTTGCTGTTTAGAAAGTTTCAAGTCACGAAATAAATTATTCCGTTCCTCCTGTTCTATGAAGTGCGGCGATCTGTCATGAAATTCAGGGATGTAATCTTCTGCAAGTCGTTCATCTTCAGATTAGCTTTCCTCGGATGGTTCTGACGCAGTGGTTTGAAAGTTACAGACAGGAATGGGTAAGTCTTTTCCATGAGGCGCAGGTTTATGTACGGAAGAGACATCAGGATATTTGATTAGATGTTTCGTTTTACTGGAATGCCCTGCAATATTCGTAAGGCAAAAATAACAGTCCGTATGATGATCTTTTGGCTCGCACCAAACCATTGGAACAGCAAACGGCATGGCTCAGCGGTTTCTTTACATCCATTTTGTTAGGGTAGTTGCGCAGGTTATACAAGCAATATGCGGTACAAAGGTTTTATCCTGATCTCATAGAACACAGTCAAAGTACTGTTTATAAGCCATCTTAACTAAGTTAGTTATTGGCTTTCTTTGTGTTTTCAGAGTGTATTTGCCACAAACAAAACAAAAGTTATTGGGGTGATTTACACAACCACGAAATTTATCAGTTGTCATTAGCCTAATTATACGGTACTCACCTGTATCCAATAAATGCTCGAACGTCTCATTAGCGCGCGCAGGACAAATAAAACCACTGATGACACACAAACAGAGGCAACAATGACGAGGAGTACACGAAGCAACTAACACAAAACTAGCGTTTTGCCACGCACTAAGCAGCAGGGCTTCCGTCTCTCTCTCTCTCTGAGTAACCTCTTTCGGCCAATGCAAGTACCCTGCTCCTACACCTCAATTGTCCTTCCATCTAGTGACTATTTGTAACTTCTTCCACGATATATTACATCCACTTCTGAGTAACCAGCATAGTCAAGGATTTTATTATATATTTTTCACGGCAAAAAGCACGAGAACCCCCAAAACACAAAAAAAAACCCGTTAAAATTCAGGATCAAAAGCAAAAATATCTTTAAAACCTTACGTGATACACCATTTCTGAAGGCAAATTCGGATTCTACAACCAAACATATAGAAGGATACATGTATCATATACCAGATGCCAAATGGCTGTTAACCAGTGTTATCATTGTTTACCATTTTTGTTCTTATTGTAATACTCAGAACTCGATCATTTGAAATATTCCGCAGATGATATCCACATAGTCTTCTGCGGTGCTAAAGTATATTTTTGTGGTGCTAAAGTATATTTGCAAGACTGATTAGACAAAACTTCTCATTTTGAAAGAAATATAGGTATATATCTGCATAGCATAGAAATTTTGCCGCTAGGTAAAAGCAACGCTAAATTTAATTCAAGTGGTCTACGTGGGAACTCAATTTCTCCAACAAAAATAGTACCGCCACAAAAGTATTTCGAACATGCCAGAACTTTTAAGATATCCAGAATAAAACCTATATAACAGGCTTCGTCGGTCCCAAACGCTCTGACGACATCGGTACTCGCAGCGTCATCTGCTTTTATCTGATGGCCGAAATCGGAACTAAGCTCATCGCAATCGCACGATACGTCAAATCAAGGAAAAATACAAGAAAATAAAATAAAGTTAGTAAGACAAACGATTTCATCTGTGGTAACACGCTTGTGCTCGAACAACTGGATGCGACGTTTGCTCTGTTACGTAGGTGTTATGTCGTGTTTTATTTAATTCTCTTCGCATTGAAGAGTAATTTCGTAAAAAGGAATCGGCGAAATATTGAATGGGAATATTACGAAAATGTTGTTGTTGGCGACCTGTCTTATGGACTTCCCATTAATAATTCAACCGTTTATTATAATTATGTATACGTATTTTACGAATTGTGTTACAAAAATTTCAGTCACAGCTTTCTCACCTGTGCATGACACGGGCTATGAGCTGGTATTTTATAACATTTTACGCTAAATCCGTTTTATCCAACAGTGTAAGGACCTTGGCAAAATTCCATTTTTTTAGTTAATAAATGTTTCATTTGATGAAGCGTTTTTTTTCATGTTTGCTCATTAGAGACATTGCTGGTTGGATGGATAGCACACGGTCGATCTATTTGAGTAGACTCGACTTCGTTAGCAAGCTTTCATTTTTTATCAATATGAATGTTTTGGAAGCCCTGACAACACATACGTACGCATATTTTGCGAGCTCTTTGTCGTACGTTCATGCTCACAGGACCTATTGAAACGATAATTTATTTCTATGTTTACTTCTGTTTTTCTCAAGAGAAACCTCATATTGAACGGAACTCTCTCTTTAGGGCTACCTTAAAGATAAATTTTTTATCCGTTAATCTAGTAGAATCTTTAATTGACACGCGATTTCGACTATGTTAAGTTTTTTCTTTACTAAATTACTTTTCAGGGAGGAATTTTTTCAGCAACCAAGAGAACGCAAATCGTAATTCTCGGCTGTGGCTCAAGTTCTTGATACGATCCGTAACAGAGGTATGAGAAAGTTTCTGATCCACGTTAAAAAACATTGTCTATTCATTTACAAAAATGATAAAAATGGCACACCCTGTTGTGTATGCCATGGCATTGTGTCCAGGCGTACCTCAGTAAAGGAACCTCCGTTGTCAACGATAAACAAAGCAAGATGTCGTAGCATCGATTCATGTCAGACAGGACCGGAATAGAGTTCTGTGGCACACTAAACCATTCTACTTCCTACTGAAAGAGAAGGACGCTGAAATGGTTCTTCTGGCTGTCCCAAGGAATGTCTGACAAAGGCAGGGTGTTGACATCACGTAGACACTGTAGATCAAAACGATAATACTCTTTGCAATATGCATTATCTTGTTAGGAAACGTCATTAGGGTTGCCTCGGAGTAACGTTAGGCAATGCAATTTACAGAATTTCATTGACGTATCCTTGTGCTGGCTACGTTCCTTTGAAAAACACCAACCGCGACCGGGGGTCATAATGTAAGGCATCCCACGTAATGACTCCGATGATACGGGCAGTGTATGTTATCTGAATGTACACATGATTCAATTGTAGCACTTGATGACGTCATAACCTTTAACGGCGGCTATATACATCTGGGCAGAAGCGGGGCTCAAATGTCAAAACGACTTAGTGCTCCATTCCGCAATTCCAGCCCTCCACTCTCTACATCATAACAGAAGTTTCTGTCCCACAGAAGCAACAGACGCATAGGGCTCTGTGGATGTGTTCCTTTTTAAGACAAAAGTCATCGACATTTTCTTGTGGAAAATAATGGAAGAGCGACATTTCGGAGCCAATCAACGTCCAACACATTTGTACCA
The DNA here is from genome assembly GCA_039090855.1 of Macrothele yani. NCBI lineage: Eukaryota > Metazoa > Arthropoda > Arachnida > Araneae > Macrothelidae > Macrothele > Macrothele yani. The sequence continues at coordinate 158,397,896 of CM077024.1, read as the reverse complement.
ATAACAATAACGAAAGCTACTTGCCCTTCTTCATAATTAGGGAGATTTTCTTTCTTTAAGTGACATTTCAATACAATACAATACAATTATTTATTGCACACATTTAAAACTTACATGAAAATGCAATACACCAGGAGGAATCTGAACACATTGGTTGTAAGGCGATTCCCCCTATCAGATGTAAGAAAAAGAATAAAACATATGACATATATGAAAGCAAGTAAAATGGTTATAACAGAAGCACCACTGTCAGCAGCATGCTCGGAACTACAATTTAATGATAGGGGTTGAGATTCGTTATGGAGATCAGGGTGATTTACAATGTAATTTCGCAGATACAAGGAAAACCTTTTGATATTTTCCAGGGATCTGATGCTCTCTGGGAGATTATTCCATAGGATAATGGCTTTATACAGTATGCTATTTAAACCATAATTAAGTCTAACACACGGCTGACATAATTTGTTGTTAGCAACAGATCTGGTGAAGATAGAATAATCCAGATATTTGATGTCAGATTGAAAAATAGGTAGTTTAAGATGCATTATTTTAAAAAACATGATACCTAGTTTCAAGGTAAAAATTTCATGAATTTTTAGAATATTTAGTTTTAGAAATAATGGTTTTGAATGAGACATGTAATCTGTGTTCAGCATATAGCGAACAGATTTATTCTGTAATTTGAGCAAGCATAACTTATTGTTTGCACTTATATTTGAATACCAAGATTCCAGACAATAGGATAGATGGGTATAAATAAAAGCATAGTAAAATGTTTTTAGGACATTGATAGGGAAGAGATGCTTAATTTTACCAAGCAGGCCAACCTGTAAGGAAACCTTTTTTTAAACTAACTGAACATGCGTATTCCAGTTAAATAATTCATCAAACCAAACACCAAGATACTGAATTTTGTCCATAATTTTAAGGGGGAGATCATTAATCCTGACTGGAAATTTATTTATGTGCTCTCTTTTATGAACGCTTCGGAAATATACGGCGTTGGTTTTTAGAATATTTAGTGATAATTTGTTAGAGCATAACCAATGAGATAAATTTGATAGATCATTATTGATCATTATCTGTAACTTATGCAAATCATGACATTTTTGAAAAATGACAGTGTCATCAGCGTATAGCAAAGCATGAGTTGATTGCAGCCACAGAGGAAGGTCATTAATATATAACAGGAACAGTAACGGTCCCAATACCGAACCTTGAGGCACTTCACATGAAACATTAATCACGTTATCAAAAGTTTGTGTTTCCGCCTGCGAATCAAGGGTCCTTTTCTTCATCCAATAGGCCCACTCAATGAAGGCTGCTCTGCTGAGCAGCTATACTGGTGATGAAAATTGCCGGACCGATATTCATTACGGTATATTTATTAGCGTGCCTTTAAGAACAATCCATATGCAAACTCTAACTTTTAAAAAACATATTTACAACTCTTAAACATTTCATATTTAAACCCTTTCAAAACCTCTGAACCTTTTAAACCTTAATACTCGTGAGATCCACGCAATACACACCAAGAACACTTACAAACATGCTAACCCAAAAAGCGTATACCCAATTTTAAAGTCACTATTACTTTTTCTTAAAAATTCTATAATTCTATAGGGTCTTCTTAAAGGCATGGCAATAAAGATATCGTAATGGACATCGAACCGGTAATTTTCATCACCAGCATATTTGCTCAGAAGAGCAGTCTTCATTGAATGGGCCTATTGGATGAAGAAAAGGACCCTTGACCGGAAGGAAGAGACACAAACTTTAGATAGCGTGCTTGAAATATCACTTAAAGAAGGAAAACCTCCCTAACTATGAAGAAGGGTGAGTAGCCTTCGTTATGGTTATTTGCAATTCTGCACGTGAAATTAAAGTCACCGGTGGCGCAGTGGTCTAAGGCGCTGGCCTCTGATCATTCGTCCGTAAGGGGTCCGGGTTCGAATCCCGGTCAGGCATGGATGTTGTGTTTGTCTTACGGCACTGGCTCTCTCCCTTCCCTGGAACCAGTGACCTTAAATTAGGGACGGGCGACTGCTTATAGCCCATTGAGTTGCTCACGGTGGTCGTTAAACCTCCAATCAAAAAAAAAAAAAAATTAAAGTCAGCAATATTAACATAGAAGTTGTTCATGAAGCTGTAGTAGTATACATCTGCACCAGTCATCACAGATGGTTGGAAGATGCCTGGCTTCTAATGTCCCGATCCTTGGGTTCTATGGCACGTCCGTGGATGTCTATGGGAGCAGATAGTAAAAAACCTCCATACTCCACTACTGCAAACACTTTGTCATTGTGATTATGGTAAGATCAATTTGGATGGCCATTCGTGGTGTTGACCAACCAGACTCACACGACATAACTAACCAGACTCACACGATATAACCAACCAGACTTACACGACATAACCAGCCAGACTCACACGACACGACAACAGTCCTTGATACCCTGTCGCCTGCGTTTTCTCGACATACATAGGCTGCTCTAACACACAGATAAAAATCAACTCACCTCATATCATACTACACATACCGGCTACTGAATTATAAACTTTTGTTCAATACGGGTTGGACACCTTTTATCTCGAATTACAGGACGTATGCGGTCTGGCATTAATTCCACAAGGAGTTGGAATCTATCTATGTTACAGCATACCACGCGTTCATCAGACAGTCCTTTAACTGTCACAAATTCGACGGAAGAAGCCCGCTTTTTTTAATATGCCCTATACATTCTTAATGAGATTTAGATTTGGGCTTTGTAGTCGCCAGCGAAAATGATGGACGTCGTTATCATGCTTGCTGAACCACTTCTGAACACATCTTGCGCGATTGACAGCGGCATTTTCGTCCATGAAACACCGTCACGTGCTGGATAAAAAGTCGACACTGGAGGGTGTACTTGATCGGCAGCTATGTTAAGATAATCCTTCAAGAACAACTGACTTTCCACCAATATTAGGGAACCCGTTCCTTACTAACAGAACGTGTGCCTCAGCATGACACCATAACCAGCATCTTGAATTGTGTTTAAAAGTCAAGCTGGGGACTTTGCTTCATGGCGCTTCCACCAAACTCTCTGCCAACCGTCGCTACAGAACAAGGTCGGTCCTCACGTGACTTTTTTTCCAGTCTCCCAATGTTCAGTCACGGTGTTGCTGATACCACTGTAGACGAACTTTCGATCTCTTATCAGAAATCAATAGGTTCCGTACAGGCATGCGACTGTCAATGCCTATCCTCTTCGATTCCGTGCCCATAGTTTCCTGAGATATGGGTGGCAAACGGCTTCCATTGAATGCTTCGGAAGTCTCGTTTCTCTCTACAAGCCTGCTCAGACAACGGAGATATCGTTCCTACCAAATTGTCGTCGTGCCACATTTGTGCCTCGTAGACAAGCAATGTAGGTCATTTTTCCACTGATTACAGACCTGGGATATCTCACACGTTTTAAGAAACCAGTCAACTCCACTATTTTCAAAATCATCACTCCATCCAGATGGGCACCCAGAATAAGCCCTTCATCGAATTCCGAAAGAGCCTAGTTTTTCCCATTGTGATCAACACTACTGACGATTACTGAAAAGTAGCAATCGCCGCCACGATGGCGCAGTAGTCTAAGCGATGGCTTCTGATCATTCGTCTGAGATGGGTCCGAGTTCGAATCCCGGTGAGGTATGGGTGTTGTGTTTCTCTTACTGCGCCTGCTCTACCCCTTCTCTGAAACCAGTGACCCTACATTAGGGATTGGTTGTTAAACCGTCAATCAAAGAAAAAAAGTAGCAGTCTTAAATAGTTGCCTAGATCACATGGTGACACACGTGACTACATATTTTGCATATACGCCGTGTTAATGACGTTACGCGTAAAGGTTTCTAATTCGGTGGCCTGGTGTGTGTATAATAGAAAAACCTTAAATATGAGTGCCACTGGTTACAGCGCCACTCACAGCTCCGGTACCACTGACACCACATGACAATTTTTTGTACACTTTACACAGGAACACACGTTGGTAACATAACGTCGGGAAGTTGTTCGCAGTAGATTCTGCAATTTCGGCGTTCATCAGTGAACTGTAAATTGATTCACACTTACAATCACATAAATATCGAATATCAGATGTGCTGATTCTGACTGCTGAAAATACGAGTTAAATAGACAAAGGCATAGCTCTTTCCACGTTTATGTTTAATCAACACACAGCAAGCAAAATATTGTTATCCGGACTCCGCTAGGATCGAACCCCAGATCTCTCGATAACTAGCTGAGTGCGTTCGTCTTACGCTATGGTAGCCAACAATCCACGGCGCAATGTGCGTTTATCTGTCAGCATCTGATTTCACAAATCCGTAGGGATGGGCTCAGCAACTCCGACGTCTTCATCTGGTGGGGCTTAACGGCACAAGCTATTTAATTATATCTAATTAAACATATAAATTTAATTATACCGTTCGTCTTATAGCTTATAAAACCAATAGGCGAGAGTAAATGGAGCGAGTTCGTTTTACGCTACAGTGGCCATCGTAGCGTAAGACGAACGCACTCGGCTAGTTATCGAGATATCTGGGTTTCGATCCCAGCGGTGTCCGGATAACAATTTTTTGGTTGCTGTGTGTTAATTAAGGACAAACGTGGAAAGAACTATGACTTAGTCTATTTACATTGTCTCTACGTATTTGGAAGGTTTTCAACACGAGTTAATTGAAGTAGGGACCATGCAGATGTATACATAACCATGCAGATGCAGATGTATGCATAACCATGCAGATGTATACATAACTATGCAGATGTATACATAACCATGCAGATGTATATATAGCTTTCGGACCTTTCTCCACCATCATTTTATTCTACGAAGCGTCATACGACCCAAAGGAACTCAAGAATTTGTTACCGGAGAAACACTGAAGTGTTCTTTATCGAGCTTTTTGCTCAGACGTATCTTTATCCTAAACGAAAACAATTACAGAAAAGACTGATTTTTGAGGTGAAATGATAATCAGTGTAAGGAGTTGCAAATGAATGTTGACCCTAATTGACACGTAGTTAAGGTAACTTCGTCAATCAGAACCAATCGCTGGAAGACGCTGTAGTTTTTATTGCAATATAATTTTCGTTGCACATGCCTTGTGAAATTTGAAATGTTTTACGTTGTTCAACATAGATTGTCTTTCTTCACATTTATGAAGTCGATTTTCTTTGTTGACTTGACGTAGGGATGAAGCAGACATTTAAATCACGGAAAGGTACGTAAGAAATTGATGGGTTTTTTCACTAAATGCAGGAAGAAATCCATTGCGATTATACATGCATATAGCAGCTCTCTCTTAACAAGAGTAGAAAGAAACTTTTTTAATGGAGAAACGAATGCAATTATCATTGTTTAATGACAAACATTATTTAGCATGAAGGAGCATGCAATGCAGTAATTAAAAGTTTTTCTACTTTACGAAACAATATATTATTATTTTTCAATGAGAGACATCCTGAAGCACCATTCAAAACAACAATAAAATTCATTTTTGATCCTAAACTACGGCATTATTACAGACAATGAAATTTCATCTAGATTCATGTGAAACAGTTAAAAAATTCCTATATCAATAAAGTAGCTTGCCTTGTAATGTTTTGAATACTTTACAAGGCAAGCACTTCTAGTTCGTGTTCAACTTTTCACCTGTTTTGCCTAACATCTCTTTGGAGAGGGTAGCAATAGTATCTGTTATCCTCCTCTGATGAGTTTCAATATCAGATGCTGGTGTTGAATAGCCTTATCCTTGACATAAGCCCACAGGAAAATTTATATGGGTGTTACTTCGGGTGACAACAGCTGCCATGATGTTGTGCCGTCTGTCCCAATCCATCTGTTGGGAAATGTGGTATTGAAGAATTTTGGAACAATTTTTCCCCAATTTGGCGGGGCGCCAGCCTGCTGGAAAATTGCCCATTGTTAATATTGATCCAACTGAGGTGCCACAGGAAGCTCTATCATGTCCAGCAACACATTTTTACTTATCATCCGCTCGTGAAAAAAGAAAGGTCATATAACTCTGTGAGATCACACCAAACACTCACTTTTAGGCTATCCCGCTGTTTTGCAAAGACAACAGGAAAATTTTCCGACCCCTATATATACACATTTTGTCTGTTTGCTTCACAGAGGTGTGAAACCTAGCCTCATGCAAAAAACACACTCGTTGCAGGTAATTGTTGTGGCCGTCGATACGCTGTAAAATCTCAGTTGCACAGGCAGCACGACGACGTGTATGGCCTTTCACTTGCAAGGCTTGAATTATCTGTCGCATATAAACAAAGCCCTTTGTGTAACGTTTTCTTCAGTGTAGTGCAGGGGATTCTGAGTTAAGATGAAGCACATCCGGTGGATTTTGAGGGACTCCGAGCGAAAGCTGTCCGACTGCATCGACAGTTTCTTCACTAACACCTGCTCTGAACGTCCTTTTTTGGGTCATCAAAATTTTCCGTTTCTATAAACTTTGCTACCAAGCTGCTACGTTTTCATGATCTGGTGGTGGATCCCTATACTCTCTTCCGAAATTACGTCGAACAGTTATAGGTGATTTAGTTTGGTGCTACCACAGAACACATTGCGCCTTTTCCTGTGCAGACACCATTTTGACTTTTCGCCCTGGCATGGCAAATAGTTATTACTCAGAATGCGTCAAAAACAACAACAACAACAACAAAAACTTTATTACGTGCAAGATGCCACAAACCGCTTGTTTATAACTATGATAGTTTTTTATTAAAACTTTTCTTAGCGAGGGAAGGCCTACTGTATATAGATATGTATGTATATTAGGTGTACATAAGACTTAAAGCGTTTTAAGACAACGCAGCATGTACTCTGCGAGAAAACAACAATACCTTTACGAATCAAAATATACGCCGTCATTATCTATCACCTTCCGCCAAATATCGGGCATCTGAAGAATTCCAGCCATTAAGAATACTTCGTCGTGTTACGCGATGAATTCGTCAACCCATTTTTGCACTTCGTCACATTTCCTGACCCGTACAGCAGACAAACTGTTTACATCTATCGGAACAAATGATCGTCTAAGGGGATATGCCTGGATCGTCTAAGGGGATACGTCGGGTGCTCCAAAACTTCCCAGCCAAGCGTCAATAACGTTCCCTTGACCGATTTTGCGACATGCAGCCTAGCGTTGTCATGCAGTAATTTCACGGGAAGCAACCCTTTGCCTGTGAATGGACGTTTCCGACAGATTTCCTGGTTCAATCGCAGCAATTGTTGCTTGTAGCGATCAGTAGTATCAGTTTGACACTGTTCCAATTGTTCATAATAGAGCACACCCTTCATATCTCACCAGATGCACAGCAGAACTTTCTTGGAGTGAATATTGCGTTTCGGTGTAGAAGTCGTTGCTTTACCGGGGTCTACCCAGTGTTTTTTGCGTTTGGTATTGTCGTAACATACCCACTTTTTATGACCCGTAAGGATTTTCCACAGGAAAGCCTGTCTGTGTTGTTTATTCAACAGATTCAAACACTTCATCAGACGCACATCATTGTTCCTCTGGCTGAGGTCATTTGGCACCCATTTTCCTTTCTTCTAAATGTTTCCCATTGCGCGTAAACGATTGGAAATGGTTTGTTGAGTTACTCCCAGTTGTTTAGCCAGTTCTTTTTTGCGTTTGAGACGAATCTTCATCTAGCAATGCTTGCAGTTCTTCATGTGCAACCTTCTGCGGGTCGCCGCTACGTTCTCGAACGCTAACATCAAAATTACCTGTTTTAAACCGTCTAACCCAAACCTCGCACCTGCTTTTTAATACAATATTATCCCCCAGAGCAGAACAGGTCGATGGACATGTTTTGCAGCGCTTTTTCCGTGATGAAATTCGTAACGAAGGCAGTGTCGAATAAATGCAGTATGGCTTGTCATCTTTCACCTACCGAAGTGCCTACCGTTTGACTGTTACCGTTTGACTGTTGGGCAAACTTCTGTGTTACATTTTATACTATGGACCAGTTACGGTTACGTGACAACAACGCGGGAGAATGTCGGATATGTAAATTAGCGGTATATGTCGCACAAAAAACGCTGTAAAACTTATTTGTACATCTAACATATGCGATACTTAAAATCATACATTAGCATTATTAATAACTAATAACATCTATGAGAATGCAAGCGCAAAGGTTCAGATATTTGAGGATACAGCACAAATTAAATTTGGAGAGGGATTGAGACAAGGCGACTCCATATTTTTTTTTTTTGATTGGAGGTTTAACGACCACCGTGAGCAACTCAATTTAGGGTCACTGGTTCCAGGGAAGGGAGAGAGCCAGTGCCGTAAGACAAACACAACATCCATGCCTCACCGGGATTCGAACCCGGACCCCTTACGGACGAATGATCAGAGGCCAGCGCCTTACACCACTGCGCCACCGGGGCGGCTTATATTTCCCAAGCTCTTCAATGCCACATTGCAAAATGTATTTCAATCATTGAACTCGGAAAACAAAGGGATAATGATTAGTGAGCATTATTTAACTCACCTTGGTTTTGCTGATGGCGTAGTCATTTTTGCAACTACCCCTTCAGAGCTGCAGATTATGATCCAAGAACTTGCTGACAAGTGTAAAGAAGTGCGATTAAAAATGAACTTTCAGAAGACAAAAGTGGTGCAAAATGCTTTTACAAGAAACGACGATTTATCAATTGATGGGGAAAAGCTTGAGAAAACCGATACCTACATTTATCTTGGGCAGCAGATATCAAGTGAGGGTCACACTGGTAAAGAAATTAATCTGCGTATAAAACTTGGATAAAGAGCTTTTAGAAGAAACAGTACAATTTTTAAGAGAAGTGTGGCATTATGCCCTAAAATAAGTGTTTGATCAATGCATCCTCTTAGTCATTACGTATAGAGAGACCTGGACCTTAAATGAAAAAGGCATACAAAGACTGCAGACAACTCAAAGAAGAATGGAGAGATGCATGTTTGGTGTAACCAGGAAATATAAAAAAAGGAACTTGTGGATGAGGATCATGACAGGAGTGGACGACATCATGACCAGATTAAAATCACTGAAATGGCAATGGGCTGGACATGTTGCCGGAAGAACGGACCACAGAGGGACAACCGAAATTTTATCCTGAATTCCGAGGGACAGAAAAAGACCCAGAAGAAGACCCTATGGGAGGTGGATTGATGAAATTCGAAAGCATTCAGGAATGACATGGATGAGACAGGCTCATAACAGCCTGCCTCTTCCATGTCATTCCTGACATTTGGGGGGGATGTTCATCCCGCAATGAATTGATAATGGTTGGCAATGATGATATATACTGTATATACAGTATATATATATATACATCATGTCATGCAAGGGTCACAGTAATGGAGAAATTAATCGCTGTATAAAGCGTGACTACAGAGCCTATGAGGGAAACCGTAAAATTTTTAAGACATTAATATGACATTACGTCTGAAAGGAAAAGTGTTTAATCAATGCGTCGTTTCAATTCTTACATATGGGGCAGAGACATGAACCTTAAATAAGAAAGACATACAGGAGCAACGGTAAAAGGTATGGAGAGATGCATGCTTGTTGTAAGCAGGAAAGATCAGAAGAGGAACTCGTGGATATCGATAAAAACAAGAGTGGAAGACATCATGATCAGAGTAAAATCCATGAAATGGCAATCGGCTGGTCATGTTGCCAGAAGAATGCACCACCGATGAAAACACAGAAGTTTAGAATGGATACCAAGGGACAAAAAAAGACCCAGAAAAAGACCACATAGGAGATAGATGGATGAAATTAGGAAGCATGCCGGAATAACATAGAGGAGATTGGCTCAAGACAGAACGTTGTGAAAGAAACTTAGGGAGACCTCCATCCAGCGGTGGATTTTGCCCGCCATAACTTTGCCCGGCATGCTTCCACGCGGTTCCGGGAGGTCTGTATCGGGATTTCTCTCCATTCCTCCGAAGATTTTACCAGAGCTGTCGCAAGTGAAGGTCATGCCATCCGAGATTGGATTTGTCGTTCCAGCTCACTCTATAAATATTCCACCGGATTTACACTGCTGGCAACACAAAATGCAACACCAAAAAGGAAGCATCCGATTGGCCTGAAATTTGCAGCATGCGTCGCCCGCAAAAGGATATGCACACGATTAGCATTGTAGGGCATATGCAAATCATATGCGCCCGGCACGCGCCCAAGAAGCACTATACGAAACCCTCACAGAAGGCGGGGATTAAGTAGTGAAAGTGTGTTGTGCTGCCGGGTTTGTGCGTGGGAAGCTTCCTGATGCCTCGTCGCAGAATACGGCACTCATTCCAGCACGTTTCGGAGTTCGACAGAGGATGAATAGTGGCTTATCGCGACAGCGGTTTATCGTACCGAGACTTTGGCGCCCGTGTGGGACGACATCCAGCCATAGTGAGGCGAGTACGGATTCGGTGGGTGCAGAAGGGATGGACGGACCGACGTGAGCGATTGCTGCGGTACACCACCCAAAGAGAGGACCGGCATGTTGTGCGGCGGGCATTGACGGCTCGCACCACCACATCGCGAACGTTAGCGCAGGAATTAGGGTGTGTTGCGCAACAACCTGTGTCATCACGTACCGTTCGACGTCATCTGCAGGAGCAGGGACTTGTCGCACGGTGCCCATTGCTCCGATTACCATTGACGTTACACCACCGGCGACTGCGGCGGTAGTGGGCCGTTGAGCGCCGCACTTGGACTACGGAATGGCACGACTTTCTCTTCTCCGACGAATCCCGCTTCTGCCTGCAACACCACGATGGTCGGATCCGCGTGTGGCAGCACCGCGGCGAGAGACTGTATGACGCCTGCACTATGCATCGCCACACCGGTTCGTCGCCTGGCGTTATGGTTTGGGGCATAATTGGATATGACACCCGCACCCCTCTGGTACGCATCGCCAGTACATTCAACAGCACAGCTACATTTCCGACGTTTTGGAGCCTGTAGTCTTACCTTACCTGCAGGACCTGCTAGTGGCCACGTTTCAACAGTACAATGCGCGTCCGCACGTGGCACGCATCGTGCAACAATTCTTCACGGCCCACCAGGTGTCACTGCTGCGGTGGCCCTTTCTCCCGATATGTCACCCATCGAACACGTCTGGTCGCTGATCGGCAACCGAGTCGCCCGACAAGCACCACCCGCTGCTACGCCTGATGAACTGTGGCAACGTGTGAAAGAAGCCTGGACCGACATACCCCAAATTCACATCTAAAGACTCTTTCGTTCGATGCCGCGGCGTGTAGCGGCCGTTATTGCCAGCCATGGGGGCTACACGAACTATTGATGTCTGCGTGTTCCGCAAGTCGCACGGTCCTGTAAGCTCAATCGTTTCATCTTTGTATCTGTTGTTATGTGTCCAGTAAATCTGGCTTTGGTATCTCGTGTCCTTCTTGGTGTTGCATTTTGGGTGGCCAGAAGTATAGATCAGGAATTAGAGTATTCCAATCCAATGCTTGTCCTGCTGCTTAAAAGAGACATGGACATACCTAGGTAATGTAACATTATTCAGAATATCTTCGTACCTGACGCTCCTTAACCTGGAGGGCACCACAAACAAAGGACAAGTCCTTCCCATCAGAAATAGTTCCACACCATCAGAAATACGATTCCAAATATTACTGCAGCAACAACGCAGACTGTTTGGCAGCGCTCCCTGTTGAAAGTCTCACCGAAATACCTTTCCAAATGTGTCTATTTGGAACTGTGGAGTACCATCAGGCTCTCCAAAAGTGGCGTTGATATCTGCATCATTGAATCGCTTTGAAGGACAGCGGATAAAAAAAGATTTGTTGAGGCAAGTGCAATAGTTTTCGTTCTGAAGATTCATATCAAGAACCTTTTGAATGCACTCCGTTTAACAAATTTATTATTATCCACAAACATTCTTGTCCTCTCTTGGTGTCATATAAATGACCGCTACTTAGAATCAAATTATAAAGTTGTTCAACTTCTTTAGTTTCCTGCTCTTTAATATCAATTATGAGATCGCTCACTTTCCCCTCAATTTAACACAATTTTGGCTTTAAATCAATCTGATTGTTATACCTTCTCTTTGTCTGTTGTGAGCACCGAACTTTAGGTTTTCCCCCCGATACGTTTCCTTTTTATATTTTGTGAAGGACGGGGAATATAATCTGAGTCACCATGATATCAAAGCTTGCTTTTTATTCCACTCAGACATTTTGACATCGTGTCGAAGTCGTACAGTGCACGTGGCATGATATCATCTGAATTTTGTCATTGTGTTCTCATTCCACTGATTCGCACATTTTCCTTCTGAACAATAGAAAAAAATTTTTACTTCAATCAATTACGCAGAAAATCTTATCCATTTCATAGCTTTCCATAGGCTGTCATGCTGAACATAAAATCTATTATTGTTCTATGTAGAACAAAAGAAGTTCTATTTTGTATATTTATAAGTGAGGCAAAGGATATAATTTTTGAAAGAAATGAAAAAAAGCCTGGCAGAACTGAACACATTATTAACAACATTACAAGCCACTGCGCTAGATGACAGCATCGTACAGGGACACTATGTAATTTGTACAAGAAAAACGAAATTTATGTACATCAAATGGAAGACGTATGCCAGAAAAAATTATAGAGGTTTGCAAAAAGGAAGAAAAACAGGCTGAACTGTCCTGAACAATACAAATAGTCAAATAATCTATCAATAAAGCAACGACTTGAGCTCCAGAAGTTGGCGGGAATTCTGATAATGCCCCTTTGTTATTATAAAAATGATAGCTGAAGTAAGAAAAATGGACAATACAAACTACATTACGATTTGCTAAAGTACATAGATATTTAATTTCTGTTTCAGATAGTAATAGATTATCCTTTCAATTGGTGACAAGTTGAAGTCTTGGCGAGTTTATAAATTACGACATTCGTGGCAGGCGGAAATTTGGGTGGGTTTATAAATTGTAGACAAGATAACACTTGAGCTGAAATTGGGAAATATTGGGGTAGGTAAGGAAAAAATACACCGTAAGATTTCCTAAAACATTTTTAAACCGATGTGGTGGCGATCGCACAAAAAACGAAACACTGAATTTTATTAGGCATGCCAAAAATGATGAATGAAAGAAGAAAAGGAAAACCATTAGTAAATAAAAAATGGAAGCTGGAAAAGAAAAATAAATAGAAATGTAGAAGTATTTCATGCTAATTTAAAGAAAATCAAAAGGGACGAAATGTTTCAAGAAGAAAACGAGTAACAGTGCCCTTTCTGTCATTGAGAGATTACTGATGTCACAAAAGTGTGAAACGGATTAGCTGTAATGGAAAACAGATCAGAACTGATCCTTAAGGATCGATTCTGTTATCTATATTCTTTCTACAGCATATCAGTAAACTTCTTTCGATTACAGGTAATCCAGTGACTCTTGCTCTGACGGTAACACTCTTCCCGTATCTTATGTTTTGGATTTTCCACATCGTACTAGTGGATATCGAAGACTTCTCTTTAATATTGCTCTATCATGAACTGCGAAAAGGAACCCGATGTTGGTGGCACAAATACACCAGTAGAGTTTTACTCTTTCAAAGCCCAGTCATTTGTACCATAGACTAAATATACACTGACGGAAAAAAATCCCAACACTAAGAAGGGGTTGTGTTAGATTAACGACAGTTGGTAGGCGGTGAGAGTACATCTGTAAGATGACGTCTATGCAAATGTCGCGCTCGGCGCATACATGTGGCGCTAGTAGCGCCCCTCGGAACATGCGAAGCAGGTTTGCTGTAAATACGCGCTGTAACGTTCGTGAGCGTTAGTTATCGTTGAGATTCGACGTAGGGTGTTGATGTTAGTCAAGAATGCCTTTAAGAAGACGAAGAAGCCATTATCAACAGCTCACGGAGTTTGAACGAGGTCGTGTAATAGGGCTACGAGAAGGTGGATTTTCTTTCCGCAATATTGCAGAACGACTTGGCAGGAATGTAGCCACTGGGCATGATTGTTGGCAGCGGTGGTTAAGGGAAAGTACTACCACAAGAAGACCGGGTTCCGGCCGGCCACGTGGCATTACTGAGAGGGAAGACCACCGTGTACATCGTATGGCCGTGGCGCATCGTACCGCGTCTGCGGCAGCAATTCAAGCTGCAGTTGCCACCACAATGACACAACGAACTGTCACAAATCGGTTACTTAAAGGACAGCTCCGAGCCAGACGCCCTGTAACGTGCATTCCACTTACTCCAAACCACTGCCGTTTGCGACGTCAGTGGTGTCAAGCTAGAGCTCATTGGAGGACGGAGTGGAGATCTGTTGTGTTTTCTAATGAAAGCCGGTTCTGCCTGGGTGCCAGTGATAGCCGTGTGTTGGTTAGAAGGAGGCCAGGTGAGCGCCTGCAGCCAACCTGTCTGCGGCCGAGACACACTGGACCTACACTTGGAGTTATGGTCTGGGCAGCAATTTCCTATGACAGCAGGATCACTCTCGTGGTTATCCTACGCACCCTGACGGCACAGTTGTACGTCGGTCTGGTGATTCAACCTGTTGTGCTGCCATTCATGAACAGCATTCCAGGGGGTGTTTCCCAACAGGATAACGCTCGCCCGCATACCGCTCTTGTAACCCAACATGCTCTACAGAGTGTCAACATGTTCCCGTGGCCTGCTAAATCACCAGGTCTTCCACTAATAGAGCACGTATGGGACATCATTGGACGACAACTCCAGCGTCACCCCAACGAGCATTAACCGTCACTGTATTGACCAACCAAGTGCAACAGGCATGGAACTCCATCCCACAAACTGACATCCAGCACCTGTACGACACAATGCATGAACGTTTGCGTACTTGCATTCAACATTCTGGCGGTTACACCGGTTATTAATGTACCAGCATTTCACATTTAAAATGGCTCTACTTGCGCTTACAATAAGCTGTGATCTTGAAACCTTAATCAATTAAATATCTTACCTATACAAATGTATTGCCGCCATTTCATTCCTCTACAACTATTTTTTCGTGGTGTTGGGATTTTTTTTCCGTCAGTGTATGAGAGACAAGCTTTCTAAAACATAGTGCCAGATAAATGACAGGCAAATAAACTAATTACTTCTTTTGTAGAAATTCACCAATTAAATGTTATTTATATGGGCAGCACCTCAGAAAATGATTGCATTTCGAAGTCTACAGAGTAGCTGACTACGTCCGTAATAGCTAATCGCATTTCAACATAAAGACTTTGTGCGCCTTCCAGACATTTGTGAAGATTAATCACAAACAATTCCTATATTACCTGAAGAACAGTTGATTTCTGGTAATGATTCATTTTCCAGTTATGGGTGCGTAGACCAACATAATTAGATAGACGCTCATATTTCTAATTCCTTAGAATTTCGTTGTCAGGTGTAGTGTACGGTTAACTATGCTTTGATGGAAATCGAGAGACGCCGGTACGACGACAACTTGACGCGAGAGAGTTTTCATTTCTGGAGGAATTTATTACATGAAGAGCAGTTAATTTTATCGTTTCTGGGTCAACATTGTTTTTATATTGAACAAAGGTGGTCAGATGCAGTCAGGAAGCACTCCGCTGTATGATTTTGGTTCGAGGGACAACATTCCTTTGATTCTACAATCGACTTCAAAACTCCAAATGTTTCTCTGAAGACAATCAGATAATACCTTTCCAAAGAAAAACCTATCGCATTGTAGAAGTCAAATGTTTTTCTGTAACATTTTCCTCACATTTTATAAAGGGCACCTAGTTCAATCCTAAAATTGTCTCCATCATTATCATCGATCATCATAAAACAGCTGCTGGATGAAGGTCTCTTTAAAGTCTCATCCACATCCTTCCGTCTTAAGCCAGTCTTTTCCAAATTACTCCAGCATGCTTTCGAATTTCATTCACCCATCTACTGTATATCGAGTAGAAAATAGAACTTTACCTAAATAAACGACTTTCAAACAACTTTTCATAAGCAAGGAATAGCAACCCCGAGCATAAAGTAGAAGTCTACCTTGGCATTACGATCGAAAGTTGTCTTTCACTGTCTTTCACTTTCCGAAGATTTCCATTACACCGCAACATGCACCGTCATCCAACAATATTAAGTGTCCACCCAAATGCTACAATAATCAATATTTTAATTAGTTCCTACTGCACTGAAACTTAAATTCCTTACATGGGTGTCTTTTCTCGGAAAAATAAATATTTAAGGATAGAAATCAGCTAATAGCTGACTTTAGAGCGGATTTATATTTTTAAAATGTAGAATGAAATTAATCTCTGCACTCTATGTTTTCTTTTCATCATAGTCTCGTCATAAAAAGAAATAAAGATCAAAGCAGAAAAACTGAAATTATACTTCTGTTCTTCAGGTAACGACACTTTAATATTACTAGTGATAAGGATGAATCCGTCTTAAAGCACGATGACATTTATTCAGTTAAAAAACGAAAGCTATATACAGGTTTAAAACATGACCACTTTCGGAATCACAGTGACTCATTCATCTGATGTGATTGCTCTGATGTGGTTACATGCTGACCTTATATACGTGAAACAGATGCATCATGGGAAAAGTAATGCCAGTATGACATGATGTACCAGATAACAAGACAGTCAAGAAAACCATAATTAATTAATAAAATTAGGCAATAGGAACAACAGTTATAACGAAGTAAATTTCTCCGTCCTTTTTGGTCTACGCCGGGATTCGAACCCGAGGCCGCTTATTCCGGAACAAGTCGCTCTACCAACTGAGCTACGCAGACATTTGTTCTGATTCCTATCTGCCTTTATGTCGTGTGCGTCCTGCTGGCAGGTACATCACATTCCCCCCGAAAGAGGGCCGGGGGCATGGCCCACGGGTCAGCCGTGACCATGAATCGTTGCAGGCAGCCATCCACTGTAGAACGTGCACTTGAGAACTCCCAGTCAATCTGCTGTGTGGAATGCAACATCACACATTTTTATTTTTCGAAGCGTTGGAGAAGGAATTCTCTGATTTTTCCTGTCTCGCGTTGTGGAAATAACATCACACCAATGCGAGATTTTGAACGGCCGGGTCATCCGGATAGTTCGGGCGCCATTATAACGAAGTAAATTTCTCCGTCATTTTTAGTCTACGCCGGGATTCGAACCCGAGGCCGCTTATTCCGGAACAAGTCGCTCTACCAACTGAGCTACGCAGACATTTGTTCTGATTCCTATCTGCCTTTATGTCGTGTGCGTCCTGCTGGCAGGTACGTCACACAGTTACTGTGCTGTCCTCTCTAACTAAATTCCTCCAAGGTTCGGGTAAAACACAAGAATAATAATCATTACAACAACGTGTATCATAAGCTATACTCATGTTTTAATACTGTATAAAGCTTTCGTTTTTTAACTGAATAAATGTCATTGTGCAATAAGGCGGATTAATCTTTATTTCCAGTATTTATGCACGACTTAATAGTGTTTCTCACCTTAATTTTACAGTCTGCTATAAAACGCATCGCTCTCTTAGCACTCTGATTGCAATAGGTGTTTCTTCCGGAAATTCCCCAACGAGTGCTGCTACAAGACGTACAATCTAACATCAAATAATTCTTTACATTTAACACTTAAAGCCACATTTCCACAAGAACATTTTACTTTACTATCTGAAAAACACAGGAACTTCAAAATTAGTATCCAATATCAATTTCTACTCTCAAACTTTCAAGAATAAAATTGGTTATCCGTGACAGTTTTGTAGGTTATCGCATCTGTTTGTGATTGGGACTAAAATTTCTTGAATATTAAATCAGTAGGAAAGAGTCCAATAGGGACTGAAATTAAAAAAACAACATATGCCGTAACTTAATGGGACGAAAGGGTCCCATATAGTTATCTTGGACAAAAATGATAAAGGCTGACAAAACTAAAAAACATACCAGACAAAGTTAGCTCTTGTATTTCATAAATATGCATCTAGTACCTGCATCACATAAATATGTGAATAGTTCAAGTATTTCATAAATGTTTTTCTAGTTCTTGAATATCATAAATACTTACCTAGTCCTTTTATTTCATTACTGTTTATATACTTCTTGTAATTAATATTTACCTAGTTCTCATATATCATAAACACCTCTCTAGTTCACATATTTCATAAATATATATTTAGTACTTACATTTCATAATTATTTATCTACTTCTTTTATTTCATAAATTAAGTGTAATATTTGACATTACCACTTAATGGATGTAAAGCAAAAACCACAGTTCTTTTCTGAAATAAAAAATGTAATGTTAAAGAATAATTCTTTACATGTTTAACTTCTAAAGGTATTCTTGTAGCGTGAATTTGAAAGAAAATGTGAACTAACATACACTATATTGACAAAAGTCATCGGACACCCCTTCAAAAGCAAATGAACGTATCCCCTGCGTTGCTGAGATGCTAGGTACAGCTAGAAACGGTATACAAACAAGCCTGCCGCAGACGGCGATCATATCGCACTGTGAAGTTGAGAGAAAATGTCGCAACGGGAGAGAACTGACTTTAAGAAAGAAAAGATTGTTGGGTGTTACATTAGTGGGTTGTCCATAAGAGAAACCGAGAGGCGTTTAAACATACCCAAGTCAACTGTTTTGGATGTACTGAATACGTGTAAGACACATGGCGTGCCTGAAGCAGCAAAACGTACCGGCAGACTAAAGAAAATCAGTGAAAGAGGACGTCGAAGCCTCAGGACAGTCGATACAACTAATCGACGGAGTACTGCACAAGACCTCTGGGTAAAGGTGAGTAATAATGCTGGAACCTCCATATGTAAAGGTACCATTCGCAGAGAACTTAATTCCATGGGTTGCCGTGGTCGTGCGGCTGCTCACAAGCCTTTCATCTCCACTCGGAATGCAGCACGTCGTGTAGCATGGTGTAAAGAACGTTCATCGTAGACCGTAGATCAATGAAAACAGGTCCCTTGGACTGGTGAATTCAAATACACGATCCAACAGTCTGATGGCCGTGTGTGGGTATGGTGGCAGCCGGGTGAACGCTACTTACCACAGTGTACTGTTCCTACGATCAAGTTTGGAGCTGGCAGTGTACTCGTTTGGGGGTGATTTTCGTGGTATGGTCCTGGCCCATTGGTAATGGTGGAAAACCCTGTTAACCAGCACGTCTACCTCGATATTCTGGACAATTATGCCCTACCAACTCTGTGGAAATACTATGGAACCGAGCCTTGTTGGTACCAGCAGGATGATGCCCCGAGCCATAAAACAAGGACTGTTGCGGCGTGGTTTGACGATAATTCCGTATTGTGTGTGGACTGGCTAGCACAAAACCCTGATGTTCATCCCATAGAGCACCTAAGAGATGAATTAGAGCGCCGCATAAGAAGTTTGGAACCAAGGCCTACCACTTAGCAACAGTTAGCGGCAGCATTATGTACTGAATGGAAGCGCATACCTATCACTGTGTTCCAAAACCTTGTCGAAAGCATGTCTCGTGGGGTCAGTGCATGCATTAAGGCCAAAGGTGACCGACACCGTACTAATGTATGTCAAAAAATGCTATGTCGTGTTCCTCTTCTTGATGTCCGGTGACTTTTGTCAATATAGTGTATATTGACTGATTTCTTTGGGCCCTACTCTAACACATGCTTTCAAGAAAATATGCTTTATCAAATACTGTCTCTCTTTCTTAAAATAAAAGTTTCTGACACGAATTATCTTACCATATTTAAATCAATCAACCAACAAAAAAATTGATGCGAAATGAAAATATTTGGCATTTGCTTTACATGAAGAAGCATTTGTCTATTAGTATCATGTGTTTGCAAAATTATTTTCCCACTGTGGGTAAAAAAAGTCATCGTTCCTTGGAAACCTATTAATTGTCCTTGGAGGTTTGCTATGTGAAAAAAAAATGTTTTAGATTGCTGCACTAAAATCGCATATCACGATGTATATGATAAGAGTTTTTAAACACTCATAGTAAAATTTGTGGTGGCATTATCAGGTCAGTAACTTTAGCTGCCGCTAATCACGCCTCAGCGACATCGTAAAAGACCCTGGGAACTACTGACCATATTTCAGACCACACCGTGGGACTGCAAGTAGTAGGATGATCATGTTCATCAATCGGTAGTGTTGATCAATCGTCCACCCCATGAGCCGGTATTTGTAGCAGTGGGTGCGCAGCGAAAGTTCTGGTCGGACCAGACGGGCAACCTGGACAGAGGGTCATTTCAGACAAGCCTGAATCTCTCCCATAGCTTCTCTGTCCACCACCCAGCTAGATGTATCGGTATCTACACAGAATACGGTATCATCACACAAACTTGAGGCCGAACCTGCTGACGCAGGACTTCATTATCGCACTTTTCGTTATCTTCCGTTACCATCCTACATCTACAGTTTCCGCTGAAATGGTTTCGTGCTCTGGAATCATGGTCTACTTTGACTGCTGGTGTCTCATTGCTTTTAGTAACAAATCCCGCTTATGTCTTGAAGCGGATGATCATCTCATTCGGACATGGAGAAAGACTAGGGAGCGCTCACATGAGAAAGCAACTATGGAGCGGCACACTGTCACCAGTATTTGTATTATGGTGTCGGAAATCATTTTAAATAACAGCCAGGAGCCCCAAGTCCTGGTAAGGGAGACGTTAACAGCACAGCAATGAGCTCGTCAGATCCTGTGATTCTTCGTCTTGCCATTCGTTTGGTGTCTGTGAAAGGCCACTTCCTAGGAGGACAATGCCCATGCACACACAGCTTACTTCTATTGGAAGTGACTCCTTAGTGTTGAAAATAAGCTTTGACTTCATACCACGTCGTATATCATCGTTCATAGCAACCAGAGGAGGTTGCAGGAGGTACTAATCGGTAACAGCCATGATCTCATTCTTCTAAAGAAAGAGTTTTATTGCTGCGATATTGTAATCACTTCTTTATTGCTTGCTCTACAATGCAGGTGCTAAGTTTATTTAAAATCGTACGCATGCTTTTGGTGCGTCGATGTTTAATCTAAGAGAGTTTGTAATCATAATAAAGTTTATCTGTGCTCATTCCCGACCTATCCTGTTACACCTTTAGCTCAATAGAGTATATATATATATTTTTTCATTTCCCATCATATCCTGGCTAATGCAAGTGAAACTACGAAAATTATTTTTGTGCCTGCAAAATGTTTATCAACAGGTTATTCGGGAACATTCCTGTTTTTAGAAAACTACTGATTGTATACCTCAAAATACCTTCAAATACGCTTTGCTTACTGGAACTGCCAAAAGTTGTGTTCAGTGCACCTAATAATTCGAAGGCATCCATCTTGTTATGTGATGGCTCAATGTCAATTAAGGATGCCTTTGAAAGAATTGCATATCTCTGGAAAAAAGTGTAAGAAATGCTTCACAGGATTTGTGCTAGAACTTCAGTTCATTTTATTTGTCGTTTCTTCAGCGTTGTTTACAAAACATTCCCTATGATATGAATCGTTTAGTTTTCTTTAATGTTTACTCGCAATCAATATTTGTCTCATCCTCCACGTACAAAATATCATCTTAAACCTGCCCTTTCTGTTCTCTCATATTGTTTCCCTTCAAGCTCACTGTTTTTCTTCTGAATCTAAATCTTTTTGTCTTCCTGAAAGTCAAAAATATTTTCTTCCGAAAGTTTACCCGTATGTAATGTAACCAAACATAAAAAGCGTTTTATCAATATCCTGAACTGCAAAGTGTGCTATACAAGATAAAAATATACGATGCCGCGCACAAAGAAGTAGCGGGCATGTTTTCATCTGAAAAGCAGCTTTGAAAATTAATCATGCCTAAAATAAATTCCTCGCGAGGGATATTTCCCTTTTAGTCTTAGACTTTTACTAAAACCAGAGCTTTGAAACAACATTTGAGATAAAGAGATTATTTATTAAAGCCAGTAAGAATATGTTTTCATTTTGAAGTACATGGCAACAATAAAGTGCTAGTCGATCGAAGATGGGGAAAATAAACGCTGTCCTTCAGCCCATTAGTCACGTGAAGGGGCCCTTATCTCACAGTTACAATTCCGACGCGGATATGGTGTTCGAAGGCCATTTATTCTTCGCGACCAAAAATTCTTTGTTTTTCCTCCCTTAAACTTCTCCTGACTTTCGAAAACTTCATTGCTTTTCATTATAAAGCATCAGCCTCTTTTGGCTTCAACCGTCTTAAAAGCATAGTTGCGAGCAAGTTCCTTAGAGTTTATTTATTATAAAATTATTTCTCATTTCATTTGTTTCCAAGTCAGCATACACCCAAGTTTTATAGCTAATATTCAATCCGACAGTTATTACAGGATGTGAAGAGTGGGAATCGAGCCAAAAAGAGAGAAATTTAGTAGACATGCAAACAAGATAAAGTAAGAAAAGGATTTATGAGGCGAAAAGCGATGAAAGAAATATTTTAAGATAGAGAGAGAGAGAGAGAGAGAGAGAGCAATGTGACCACAATAAATGAATGACACATGCAAAGCTGAAAAAAGAAACATTGAAAGACAGGGAATACGTAATAAGAAAGAGAAGTCAGAGATGAGGGAAAGAAAGTGAAATGAAGAGTGATTGATGAAAAAAGGAGATGATAGGAAGAAAGAGAGAGCGAGAGAGAGAGAGAGAGAGACAAAGTACGACGAATACGAAAAGTTGATGAAAGGAACAGGTGTACATATGAAAATACGACGTGAGACACCTTGAAGAAATCACAAAAGAGAAAAGAACATGACTGAAGGAGAAACGAGGGAAAAAGAGATGCGACAAATAAAGCTAAAGGATTGTGGATGACAAAAGGAGAAGACAGATATATAGGAAGACGATGCCACACGTAATGAGATGCAGACAAATGGAAATAACATACTAAAAGAAAAGGGTCAGAAAATGAAGGGTAGAAAGATCTGAAAGAAATAAAAGAAAAGCCGTACAGAGACAGAGAAAAAAAGACATTTAAGGTAGTTCCACCTAAAATGTGTGACTCATGTTTCCAATAGTAAAACTTTTTTATATATTTTCTTCGCAATTAATGCATTCCCAAGAGTGAAAATTTGCACATCCATAAAACTAACTTTAAGTTATAGCATGATATCTTAATATTTACTAAAACATAACCATAACTAAGCAATCCAACATTTTTTGTCTACTGACGTCCCCAATGTACAGGTCGCGCCATCTATTAACAGGTTTGAACATTATTAAAAAAATGATTTATTTTTAATATAATTATGGTTATGTTTTAGCAAGTAGTAAGTATCCCATGCTACAACTTAAAGTTAGTTTTATCGATCTGCAAATGTTCATCCTTGGTAATACATTATTTGCGAAGAAGATATGTAACGAAGTTTCACCATTGGAAACATAAGGCAGAAATTTTAGGTGGAAACACCTTAAGAGGATGAATGAAGTCGACAGTGTGAGATGAGAATGAGATACTAATAAATAGAAGAAAAAGTGCAAAAATTCAAAATAATCCGATTTTATAGGTGTAAAACGTCATCATATAAGATATGCCAAGCTTTAAAAACTGAAGAACATAAGTAGAACAGAGAGGTTTAAATTAAATAAACAACGGTCACGTGAGATATCGTTAAATTAATTTCGCGTGCTGTACGTACATCAGATATAGTTACTTTTGCTTAAGTTAAGCTGCGTTTTAGTACTAACAGAACGTTCCATGCCCGTGGGGGGATCTATCGATACAAAATCGTTACACGCCTCGGTGTGGAAGAGAATCTCCATGGTCTCACTCAGTAAGGTTCATTTTTGAGGTGGTGTACAGAATAATGACGTTGACGTAGCACGAGAGCGAGGTTGCTTCATTATTTGATGCTTTCCTAGACAGTGCAGCCTTCTATATTTGAAATCACTTTTATGGCTTTCAATTATTGCCGAAAAGGACCTTTTTGCCATTCTTCTGTAGATCTTCTTGGATCCATCAGGGTATATTGTGAGGATGGAGTACAACTTCAGCACGTTCAGACACGATAGGTTGCAGATCATGGCGTATAATTATAGTGGAGATGGGGATATTATTCCCACATCATACTGTAGTTAACATTTTTAATGGTCTTCTGAACCAGTATGAGAATTCCGGGATATATGGGATGGACGCAATGAATGTTGACTCTGGATTATTAATGCATTCATCTCTGTTCCCTACGTTTCTAGCTTTTTCGATTATCCCGTGGTATCTATTTTGTTCATATCTAGAAGAAACAAATAGGTTCAAGAGAGCTTTAATCTTAGAATTTACAGTCTCATTACTGAGGATACAGGGAACTCCCGGGAAACACGTGATCTGATGAAAGTCCTTGCAGCTGTCAGAGCAAAAGGACCTTGGGTTCATGATGTTATTTATCTATGTGGGCTTATAATAAAAAGAAATGCCTAGAAGGCCATCTACAGTTTTCTTTGTCATTACATCCAGAAACGGCAATGGGCAATCCATTTGAATATCCATGTTGAATTTAATTGCCGGTTGTACAGGATTAATGTTCTCCAGGAAAGACTAAAGGCCCTTTTCACTATGTTCCCAAACAAAGAAGGTGTCAGTACCGCATCTAAGCCATGTCGATGGATTTGGTGAAAATTCATTCAAAATTTTATTTTCAAGAGATATCGTATCACCTCAGCCTTTTGGCTAATACCAACTAAAGTGAAGAGCCCATTGGAGCTCCACTCTCCTGCTAGTAATTTCGTTTTTATAACGAAAGAATGTATTTCTAATGACGAAGCCAAATACTGTTAAGATGTCTTGTATCATTATTTCAGTCTTTAAGCTAAAAGAACCGACAAATGGCCGCCATTAACATACGTATTCATGGCTTCTTTTGCTT
Source organism: Macrothele yani (assembly GCA_039090855.1). Taxonomy (NCBI): domain Eukaryota; kingdom Metazoa; phylum Arthropoda; class Arachnida; order Araneae; family Macrothelidae; genus Macrothele; species Macrothele yani. Next base: position 158,373,032 of record CM077024.1, on the reverse strand, counting down.
AAACTGACGGATACAATGAGACTTCATCAAAACTTCCTATAGTGTTACCTCGGGCCATACTAATATTTTTCATGGCTTTGGTATACCATCCGACGCAGTACCAAATCAGAGCATTCCTCAATTCTATATGCATTCAGAAATGTTGAAAGTAAGTTCTAATTCTGTTTGTGCGGCGTTAGTTTAAAATTTAACAGTTCAACTAGTGACACACATGTGTATTTTATTCAGATTCTTTTGGAGCGTTCTTACATTGTTAAGTACCGAATCGTGTAAATTCCATTATTATCAATTCCTATTAATCTGACAAAAAAGGCCAAGTGCTCATTTAAACAAAAATCACTTTACTTACTCAAAATTATATCTAAGTAAAATTGCGCTTTCACAACGTCGATAAAGCTCTATCGAAATGAAAAAGCCGGTACCATCATTGAACTACATAATATTTGGTTTTATCTACCGCGAAGCACACACGGTCCACACATATAGAATGCCGATGTATTTATCAATGCTGAATTTTAAAAGAAATAAATGGCTATTGCCTGTAAAGAAAGAGGTTGTGTGTTTATGTATTTTGAAGTCATATTAACAAGCTTGGTAAAAAGAGAGATGTATTTTGAAGCCATATATAGTCAAGCTTGGTAAACAGAGAGTTATGTCTAGCCCGTAACTTGTGACACATTTTAGCAGTAAAAGTAATCTCTTTGATGAGCATGTCTCAACAAATGCAGATATCGTGAGACAAAGCGAAAAGGCGGGAAACGTGTCTCTGAATAAATATTTTATGAAATGCAGATGTGAGACAAAAGTCCTCTTTATGGACATATGCCACCAAGCTTCTCATTTGGAAGGTACTTTCTTATGACCGTCACACCTTCGGAAATGCTAACAGAAAAGGCGAAAGCTAGATGTGGAGAGATGTTTTTTCTGAATTTCGTTACAGAAGTGTAAGAATAAGAATCAAAGTTTCATGTAAGAACTTCTACCAGAAGCTACAGAGAATTGGTCAATTTAGAAATATCATAATCGCCTGCGCGCAAGAAATATCAGAGGCAGGTCAAGCTTGGTAAAAAGAGAGTTCACTGCTGGATTAGACAGATGAGACCGGATAAAGTGCAGATAATGGGCCGTCTGTTAACATATCCAACATTGGACTCATTGGATTGCAATTTCACTTCCACTTGCCATGTGGAAGTGAAATTGCAATCCAATGTGCAACTAGATCGCACAATGTAAAACATTCTTAAGTATATGTGTACCAAATCGTTAATTGGCAGGACTTTATGAGCAATTTGTTTACATGGCTCTTTAGATAAGGTAATTACTTGCAAAAAAAAGTCAAAACTGTAAGCGAATGATTATTTAAAGGAATCAGAATCGTGCACTGGATTGCTTGGCAGGCATCTGAATTGTGTACCAAATTGCTGGCAGTTCAGCACACAATTCTGATAGCTTTGAATGATCTAGTGAATTCTCAAGAATTTCTGAGGAATACACCTTCCTTAATTTTTATAAGCAAATGACTCTAACTTATCATTTGTGAATTACAGGTGCAACAATTAATAGCATAAACGGAAAAAACATTGGTTCAATTTCTTTAAAAATGAGATACATACAACCTACAAATTAGTAGGATCACATACCTAATAGCATGTTGGACCAGCTTAGGCCTTCAAATACTCCTCGATTCGATGCGGCATGTATTCAGCGAGGGAATGCTGATATCTTTTTACAGGTATGTTCAGCCATGAGGCTGTGTCTTTAAGTTACCAAATGTTTGCTGGAGGATAACTTCTGTTAAAAATGACTCTCTGAATCTCATCCCATACATGTTCAATCGGGTTACGATATGGGGACTGTGAGAGACACTTTAACATTTTGAGGTCAATGTCGCGCTCCTGGTGACGATCCGATCATTGTGACATGACGCATCATCCTTCTGGGAGTAACTATCAGGAAACAACGTACGTACACATATATATACACTATATTGACAAAAGTCACTGGACACCCCTTCAAAAGCAAATGAACGGATCTGCTGCATTGTTAAGATGCGCGGTGTAACTGCAAACGGTATAAAAGCAAGTCTTCAGCTGACCGCGATTATATCGCACTGTGGGGTTGAGTGCAAATGTCGCGGCGGGAAAGAACTTACTTTGAGAAAGGAAAGATTGTTCGGTGTTATATTAGTGGGTTGTCCATAAGAGAAACCGAGAGGTATTTAAACATACCCAAGTCAACTGTTTTGGATGTACTGAATAAGTGGAAGACACATGGCGTGTCTGAAGCAGCAAAACGTACCGGCAGACCAAAGAAAATCAGTGATAGAGGACGTCGAAGCCTCAGGAGGGTCGTTACAGCTAATCGACGGAGTACTACACAATACCTCCGTGTACAGGTGAGTAAAAATGCTGGAACCCCGGTATGTACATGTACCATTCGCACAGAACTTCATTTCATGGGTTACCACGGTCGTGCGACTGCTCATGAGCTCTTCATCTCCACTCGGAATGCTAGTCTGTTACCTCGTACAATTATCCAAGCTGTCGTTGCCTTCGATTATCTACCAGTTGTTTCTCTCCACAGAAAGTCAACTAATGCTTGCTGTTTTGCTGTATGGGCATCTCTCATAGATGCACCCGGAGTTGGAAAACTGTCAAAAATGTTGGACCCAGACCCGACACGGATGTCACATAACTGGACCCGACCCGACCCGGATTCGTTACTGACCCGGACAATTCTGCTTTGAACAATAAATTCTAAACTCAATTTAATATTGTAAATAATCACACACACACACACACACACACTCACACACACACACACACACACACACACACACACACACACACACACACACACACACACACACACAGGGCGTTCATAAAGTCTATTCGCAGTGGGTATCGAAGGTTGTATGAACATCAAAAAAATATGTACTATGGAAACTATGATGTACTTACAGATAGTGTTGAAACTCTCGTCCTTCATTTGCACGACATAACCTACCGCTTTCACACATGTTTTCAAACATCTCCGAGAGTCAAAAAAGTCGCTCCGCAATAATGTTCAGTAAGGCTGTTCCACCTAATTCTAATGGCGCTACAGTCAAAATGTTTGAATTAAGTAACCTGTTGCATGTTTAATTTCAGTTTTTGCAGTTTCTTGATAACACGTCAAACTCCAGAACATGTTTCACATTAACATAAATTTTCCCTAGCTAGTGGTGAGTTGACAGTTTCCAAAATGCGGATGTGGATTTCATCATTGCCCCTCATAATCCCCTCGTTTTTCTCTGTCTCCAGAATATTAAATTCATCCATATTAACAAATACTTCATTAATTCCGACACGACATGCCACGGGAACGGGATATTAGCACGTCAAAAGAAAACCTCTGAATGCTCAATGCAAAAGATGCGACGTGAAAAGTAACTACCAGTCTTACAATGTGACACGCAGGGTGTTAGAAAGTGAATGAAGAGAGAAGCAGGTGAAAGGCGTTTGCCTGTACCTTGCTCCGGACAATCGTACAGAAAACAAATGCAAAGGAAGCGCCGTTTTACGATATGGTGTCGGTGTGTTTAACGAGTCGACGCCATATGGTCTGACAGTAAGACTGATGACATTTCCCGTACCGCCTCATTAAAGGCACAACAGGATTAGCACACATCTTTAAAGAAAGGAGAATTGTCGATAGCACCCCCACTCACCCGAGAGAAGCCGTAGGCACGAACACCCTGGCACCACTCAGCTTGGGGAAGGGGAGATTCATCTGATTCCGACCAGGAGATCGTCGTCAGCGAACAACGTGGGACCAAGCATTGTCTTTATTCAAAAAACAAAATTAAAATACAACGCCAAAAGGCTCATCAATCTAACACAATTATCAAAATTTACTTAGTTGGAGAAAAAAACTACAGATTTATTCCCACACAAATGGAATATATCTCTATATTTCATTCTCAGCAAGCGATAATGCAATACAAAACAAGGCACCTTTGTAATTATCAACATTTACACTCTATATTAATACAAAAATAAAACATTCTTTTAAACACTTCGATATAGCACACAACGTTCAAATAATTACAAAACCCTATGTTTCCTAACTCACAAATTCCAAACTAACTCATACGAACTTATTAAACTTGCACCACCAAATTCCCAAAAGTTGAATGACACCGCACAATCCGAAAATAAGTTTTCAACACTACTAACACGAAACAATGCACAATTAAACATTTAAATTTAAGAAACACCTCGTAATGCGAAATCTCCAAGTGTTCCCAACTCACAAAATCAAAAACCTATCGCACACAAACACATTAAAACTTACACCCCCAAACACCAAAGAATTGCATTTGACAAGTTCCGTAAATTAATCCCCAAATTATCAATGTGAAAACATTGATAAATTCTATTTATACAACATTCTCTGAAACATTATATGCATTGCACTCTTAACCAATTTTAACACTTTAAATCTAGTCAATAATATATTCACCAGAATAGCATACATTCTAAAATTCAAAAAGTAGGAACTGTACACCAAATTAAACCCAAAATAGTATAACTTTATACTAAAAATCCGAAAATTTCTTGGCGTAGAGTAAATAATCAAAATTTCCAAGCTTTCGCACATCATCCAGATGGCTTTCTCAAGGAAGGCAGACAGCTAACTGCAAACTAATCATAATCATATGCTCCTAATCATTTATTGTCTAGTCAAGTCATCGCGTTTAAAGTGTTGAAACGCTCTATTATCCTGTTTGCAGTTAGCTGTCAATCTTCCTTGAGAAAGCCATCTGGTTGATGTGCGAAAGCTTGGAAATTTTGATTATTTATTCTACGCCAAGAAATTTTCGGATTTTTTTATTCTACGCTAAGAAATTTTCGGATTTTTAGTATATAGTTATACTATTTTGACAATCCATTCTATTTAACAATAACAATTAATTAATTAAAAACAATTCATTACTTTCAAAACATGGTCTGACGGTGGCAATCTTTGTTGCTTTAAGAAAGAAACGCCAATATTAGTACGAAATATTTTTTTGCTTTTCCAAAGTAAAACGGATATGAAACCCGGTCGAAATCGGGTCAGGAACACCTTGACCCGCAAGAAATTGCAGACACGTTGACCCGTGACCCGTTTCCATCTCTGGTTGCACTCTCGATACCATTGTTTTCGCATACCCGAGGTTTGCCGTTTCTGCGGTACTTGTACCTGTCAGCCTAGAGTCCACTGTCATTATTCTTTCAAAGTCGCTTAAATCACGAATCTATCCCATATTGCCTCCAACTGGGCATCGTAGATATCTGACTCTTGGCAAGGAGCTGTACATGAAGTCATCTCAAAATCTCCGTTGCGTGCGTGAGGATGACAGGCCATCGATTGCTTTTCGTTGTTTCAAATAATTTGCTAGTTCAGAGTATATATCATTCGAAAAATGTTTCTGTGAGGTACATTTTGATCAACGCAAACGAGAAAGAAATTTGTGAAACGGAATATTCGATGGATACCTGCTGAGGTGACTGAGAAATCACCTGAAAACTTGCATTCTGTAAAAAACCTTCCCTCCTCGAATTCGTTAGATGTTCATGTATAATTACAAAGTTTTAGTTCCCTCTAGCACTGTCTTATAAGCATCTCCTGAGCCAGAATGCTTTTGCATGTCTTTACAAAGTGCTGCTACTTTGCGTGACCTGAAGGTACATTTTCGTTATAAAATATTCTTGTTTACTAATAAACAGGCAAACAGATAAAAAAATTCAGCAAGGCTGCGTCATGCTCTGGATAAACAAGTTCCCATTTTTAATCCAAACCAATGATAATGCGATTATTATTGCATTTATAAGTGACAAACTATAAGATTTAACGTGGCGAGCTTCAATCAAGAATAATTACGCTTTGCCATAGCAGAAGTTCTTTGCTTTAAACGTTTTGGAATGCACTAATTAGCATAATTAGTCGGTTGCTGTTCCCTTGCGAGACCAAGCAGCTGCCACTACCTAAGATCATTAATTGCTCTTAACTGCCGTGTGCCTGTCAACCCATGTAAAGATCTAAATCGCTTTCTCCTAAGTCGGATGAAATTTTGTTTCTTCATAACGTTAGGTTCTACATGAGAAACATCTTAATGATGTTGATATTTTTAGGAGTAAATTAACCGTAGCAAACTTTAACTTTTAAGTTCCGGTCATTTTATGTTACGAGAAGAACTAAAAGAAAAAAATTAAAATAAACATGCAACGTCAGAAAGATTAATGGATTTTTTAAGCTGTTGGAAGAAAAAGTTGGTTTTTTAGGTGAGAACACGATTCGAGAATCGTTTGCACTTTTCGAGGGTTCTTAATGTGCAATTCAAATAGATCATATCCCATTATTGATAAATCCAAATTCAATAAAATAAGTAAATTAAAATGGAAACAAATCTAGAAGTTTCATGCAATTTCCTGTCGATATTTTTGTTTATGCTACTTATTGAATTGCAGGTTTTTTATAATTTACATTTATTTTTTTCGAGATTTTTTTACGTTACATTGATGATATACACTGAAGTGCCAGAAAAACTGGTACGCTATTCTAATACTTGGTAGGTCCCCCACGAAAGCGCAGGACTGCAGAAATACGACGGGGCATGGACTCCACTAGCTTCTGGAAATATGCTGTAGGCAATGCACACCATAGTTCCCGCAGAACGTTCCACAATTCGGGTGTATTCCGAGGTCTCGGATTCCTGTGTTCGATAGAGCGTTGCATGGCATCCCAAATGGGTTTTTATCACGTTCAGATCTGGGGACTTGGGTGGGAATGGCAACACCCGGAACTCAGATGAATGCTCCTCTAACCATAATGTGGCGTCCCGACACATGTGTGGACGTGCATTGTCCTGATGGAACAGGACCAACCCATCAGTATGAATGCTGGCTATGAACGGGTGTACATCGTCAGAAAGGATGCGCACATAGCGTTGGCCGGTCACAGACGTTTATAGGTGTACCGGGGATCCCAGTGAAGTCCAGCTAAACACACCCCATGCCATTACGGACCCTTCACCAGCCGGTACAGTTCCCTGTTGACAGGCCGGATCCATGGCTTCATGGGGTTTGCGCCACACACGAATCCTTCCATCTGCCCGATACAGTTTGAAACGCGACTCGTCAGACCGGGCTACTTGTTTCCAGTCATCAAGTGTCCAGTGGCGGTGTTGCCGTGCCCAAGCGAGGTGCATAGCTCTCTGTCGTGCACCCATCAAGGGGACTCGAGTCGGGCGTCGGCTCCCAAAGCCCATGTTGTGCAGGGTACGTTGCACAGTCCAGACGCTGATGCTTGTTGAGGCTCCAGCATTGAATTCCGATAATACCTGCGAGAGTGTTGCATGCCTCTCGCAGGAAACGATTCTTGAAAGTTGACGATGGTAACGTTCACCCAATGTCTTTTTACGGCCACACTGGTATCGTAGGTTGGAGGTTTTGCCGGAATTCTTGTAGTCACGGTACACCGTTGCAATGGTCGTCCGTGAAAATCCGAACTTGGTTTCTACCTCCGAAATACTATGGTCCACCTCACGAGCGCCAACTATGACACCGCGTTGAAAATCGCTTAAATCGTTTTGACTTGTCATTCTCATGCCGAAAACAGCTCTGACAGCTGGCAAAGATGTCTATCGCTTTATATACGCACTGACGGACGCAACCGAGTACGCGCATAGGTGACGTTACTATGTATTTTGTATAAGCTCGTCTGTACCAGTTTTTCTGGCACTTCAGTGTACATAGTGGTATAAAATAACAAACTACTATCGAAAACTACAGCCATACTTCTAATAGTTTCTTAAGAACTATTACATGCAAAGACAGGTCGCTACAAGCTCCAGCGGTCGCGCGTGACAGGTTTTCTCTTACTTGCTTTTTCCGCTGTTTTATGTAGTATTAGGCGAAAAATGCACTGGAACCTTCATGTTACCTATATACACTACGTTTTCTTCTGTTTCAAGAAGAACTTGGAGAAAAACGCATTCGTATAATCGCGTTATCTATGAACACTACATTTTTCTCTTTTTTAAATAGTAGTAGGCAAAAAACTTACTCGTATCATCGCGTTATCTATAAACACTACATTTTTCTCTGGTTCAAGTTCAACGACCGTTCCATAAAAACTGAGAGTAATATAACACGAAATGAAGATGCATACGTACAGCAAAATATACATGTTATTCCTTCTCAATCTTCCCTTGGATGATATGCAACGGTCTCATCGTTCAGTCCACTTTTCAAAGCATATGGCGAAGCCATTTTGTGGAAGCTGCTTCAGCGACTCGTGTGCAGCTTGAATAACGTCAGCATCTGCGTTGAATGTTGCACCACGGAACTTCTCCATTGTTGGAAACAACCAGAAATCGCACGGGGTGAGGTCAGGACTTTCGGCAGGCTGTGGCATGATTTCAATACTGCATTTAGTAAGAATGTGTTGAACACAAACAACCATATGTGGGCGGTCGTTCTCATGGTGTTGGAACCACTTGCCCACTAGCCCCGGTCGCTTAATCGATATGTGTCGTCGCAAACCTTTCAAGACTGAAATGTTATATTTAGAAATGACAGTAATTTGTAGAGGAACAGCCTGCTGGAAGACTACACCTTTATGATCCAAGAAAATTATCATCACCTTCCCAGCTAATTTACTTTGGCGGATTTTTTCGGAGGAAGAAGGCTTGTGTGTTTCCACACACTCGTTGCGCGCTTTGCGAGGGGATCGAAATAGTGGACTCATATTTCCTCGGCAATTATTTCTGTGTTTAGAAAGTTTGGAATTTTTTCCAATCATTTGTTTCCATTCATGACACACCTGAACTCTGGCTAACAATTGTTCTCTCGTCAAGTGATGAGGTGCCCATCTAGAACACACACGATGCAGCAGCAATGTGTGGCGTAGAATGCGGAATGACGACGTTTTTGAAATATTAGTTGACCCAGCTATGTCTTCACACGTCATTCGTCAATCGTCTTGCAGGATTGTCCAAGCAGTGTTAACAATACATTCCATAACAAACTTTCAGTTCGAGTAGGCCTAGGAGCGAGTTCTGCCAACAAACGCCCTTTTTTGAAATTATGGTGCCATCTAAAAATCATTGACTCACCCAAACATTTATCTTTGCAAGCTTTTTTATTAACTGAACTGTTTCTGGAGCCATTTTGCCCAAGCGATTGCAAACTTTTATCGCATAATGCATTTCACTTCTTAACTCTGAATCACTCACCTCCATTGTGGTATGAAGAAACGCAGCCGTACCTTAAACAACTGCGCATTACCGAAACCCGAATCGTCTGGCCCGCCCTATATCTGTTACCATGGATACTTCCTTAATTCAGTTAGTCGTCTGCGCTGTAATGTTCCGTCTGCGTACTGTTGCCAACTCAAAAAAATTACTCTCAGTTTTTATGGAGCGGTCTTTGTGGTATTATGCGAGAAACGCACTCGTATATTCGCGTTATCTATAAAAACAAAAACCACCAACGCCAGTGTACGCTTCATGAGAAAAGCTCTCATGTGACGCAAACTCCAGCGATTGCGCAATGAGAGAAATGTTCGCACGAAGCACACAGGAGCAAAGTGCAGACTGTTTGAAGGTCAAAGACGCTCCAATCATTTTTGTAACTAATAACATTTTCTTAAGAAGATTACAAAAGTGAGCTGGAGTGAGGCTGGTGACATCAGGGACACTTCCAAATAAATGGCGCCCTTTATATCAGAAGTTTGGATTATCGATCACGCTAGAGAAACAGTGCAAAATTTGTTTTCTTTAACGTGTGACGTACTAGAGTGGTCATGCGGATGAGCACGTGTCAAGACAACAAATCTTCAGCTATACATTCTGTCGGTGTAATTTAACGGTAAAGCATTTGGCTCCGGGGCAGAGGGATGTGGATTCGCCAAATTTGGGAATTTCACAAACTCACGTTTTAAGGGAAGGTACGACCTCTAGTTGACCTGGAATTGGAACACGCCGGACGATCACAGCACGGTAAGACTGTTTGATGACTCCATCCCTTTCCTCCCTCTGACTAAATCCGCTCTGCCTGCAACCAGAAGAACGATAAATCCCGCCACAAGACAGACCTTACCTCGAAGACTGGCGAAGCCAGAACTACATGCACAGGGACTATTACATCACTTGCCCCTACACAATAATAATCGTCCTCAGAGTCTGTAGAGGTGTCGTGCTCAAGTACACTATCAAAGAGAATAGCGTCGTGCGATTCAGGGATTAACCTCTCTTTTGTTTGGGGTCAGATGATCGTTGGGGTCACGTACGGTGAGGATGGCCAGAACTGACACGTTCCGGAATAGTTGTCCAGAAACATAAATAGCGAACGGCAGAGTCTATGATCTGGTAAGTAATCCACTATGATATTCGATCTTCTCTAGTATTTTTCACGGAAATTTTGACAGTTCGGCGGTACGTTGAGTATATCTTGAATACTCGTGCTATCTTTTTATTAAGATAGAATCTGGCAGTATGCATCGAAAAGGTAGTGCAGTTCCACGTACTGCAAGAATCTCCAGGAAATATCTACGAGCAGTCTACGTACTTAAACGTCCAGCAAGATCTTAGAATCTCTCCCACGTAGAACATGTTTTATTAAGGGATGGAAACACGTCACATTGCAACGTATGAAAGTGTGATAAGTAACACGTACACATAATACTGCTGAAGATGTCTTCCACGCAATTTTCAAAAAATTATTTTTGCTTCTTAATTTGAAGGTTCTAATTCTTTGTATTATAATACACGGTCGAGTCACATTATTGTAACCACCAGCTAATATCCAGAGTAACCGCCGTGTGCAGCGCGGACAGCAGCTAGACGAGTTGGGAGTGACTCAATAAAGCGCTGGAAGGTGCTCACAGGTATGTAGAGCCATGACGACTGCAGTGCACCTGACAGCTGCTGGAAGGTGTGTGGTGGGTGATCCATAGAGCGAACAACACAATCGAGGTTGTTCCACAGATGTTCAATTGGGTTTACGTCTGGGGAATTAGGGGCCCAGGGAGGTACTTTGAAATCTTCATCGTGCTCTTTCAACCACTCTTGCTCATTTCTACCCGTGCGACACGTCGCATTGCCGTGCTGGAACATCCCATCCGCCACAAAGAAAACAATCAGCATGTATGGGTGTACGTGATCTGCAAGGATGGATTCATAACGAATTCGGTCCATAGTGCCTTCCACAGGTTTGAGTGGAACCAGGGAATGCCACGAAAACATTCACCAGACCATAACGCTGCCTCACCATCTTGTGTTCTTCCAGGAGTGGTTGAAGAATGTTTGTTCTCCCATGTTTCTCGCCTTATACGCCGACGTCCATCCGTTCGACGAAGCATAAAACGTGACTCATCGGAGAAGGCAATCCCTTGCCAATCAGCGAAGGTCCAATTCCGATACTGCCGTGCAAATGTAAGCCTTTTCTGCCGATGCACCTTTGTCAGCATAGTTGCGGTGACCATCCGTCAGCATCGGAACCCCATACGCAGTAGGGTTCGCTGAACTGTCGTTTCAGACACACTTTCGGTAGCCCCCTGGTTCATTCGGTCAGTGAGTTGCTCCACTGTATCGTGTCGATATGCCCTCACGCACCTTCGAAGCCGACGTTCACCTCTCAAAACAAGGGCACGTGGTGCTCCGCAGTTTCCACGTCGCTTATTCGCAATGGTGTCATTTCTCCAACTACGATACACTTTAAACACAGGAGCACACGAACAGTTCACAAACTGCGCTGTTTCAGAAATACTGCCACCCTCAGCCCGAAAGCCGATAATCAACCCTTTTTGCAAATCTGATAAGTTACTCCTTTTATCCATGACAGCAACGTGTGATGTGTTTTCAGAATGCCTACAGCACACCTTATGTACCCTCTAAGCCAGCTCAGGACATGTTACTTCTTTCGTTGGCTACGCGCTGTTGAGCAAAACACAGACACACACACACACACACACACACACACACACACACACACATATATATATATATATATATATATAGCTTAAAAACGAATTAAAGATATAACTGCCGAAAACTGGACAGAATAAAGGCACAATAACCGATAAAATACCTTATGTCCGTAGGCAGAGCATATGCCAGCTGGTCCAACGGTGAAGCAATATATGAAGTGTACATAACGACAATTCAAAAATCTTCAACTGATCGACGAAGAACAAATGATGAAACATAAAACGGTAAAACATGAACTTTCTTCATCAGGAGAGTACCAGTACATTGCGGGAGGGAGCAGCTTTTCTGATGTAAGTGAAAGGTAGGTAAAAAACCAATTACCCACAGACAGTACTCTCTAAGCTGCAAACTCTAATGCAAGACCGAACGAAGTAAGAAAAGAAAGAAGGAGGGACGCCGAGCAGCTTATAAATAGGCGGAAAGCACTTGGTGTGACGCGGACAGTGACATTGTAGTGTAGGAGAACAAGTAGTGCCCGAAATCTGAAAAAAAGAGGGTGGCGGGAGAAAGGTTAGTACTGGTAGCTCTTAGCGATCCATCAAACAGCATTTGACAATCCTGTAAATCAACTTTGTAGGATCATGGGTTAATAATAGTTTGAAGGTCGAAATTTGTGTGCATGGTTGTATTGCAGTTGGTGAGGAACTGTTGAAAATATTTTTTGAGGAAACGAATTGGCTGTCAATTGTTACGCAATTGAAGGTACGGAATTCGGAAATTTTTTATAACATTAGTAGGATTATTTTGCAAATTCTACAAATTCAAACTAATTGTGAAATAACCATGGTGCGATGCGCGGAAATTGAGATATTTAAGGTCCGGTATGAATTACAGTTAAATCTGAAGTGAAAATTACGACGTTTATCGTTGACCTCTGTCTCAATACTTTTATCGTAAGTGAAAGAAATGTCGATATCCAAATAAAGTACATGACTATCTGTAATGAAAAAATTCTCCGGCTGGACGTGTAGTGCAGGAAAGCTTACGTTAAGTCACGTTAGGGTTATTGAAAGGTTACTTGAAGTAGCTAAAGTGTGCTTAATCTTCAAAGTGCTAGAGTTTGTTTAGGTAAGACACGCACGTGCGATAAATTCCAAGAATATGGAATTTATTTTTACTCAGCGTTCCTCATTATCTTGAATATCAGTAATATAACTTAGTTTTAGTACATTAGTACTTTGAAGGCTCCTTATTAGAGCGGTAAACACAATAAACCCTGAACTTAACGTAAACACTCAATGAACGGCCAGACAGAGGTCTGACAATAAAATGAACTAAGAAAACGTACTCACTTTTAACCTTTTATTGGGGAGCTCCTGGTATTACTCAAATACACACTCCAAAATAACACAACTACTGATAGCCCGAACTTTCGTACTATCGTAATATCGTGGAAAAGTAGGTAAATCGCATATCAATAATCAGGAAGAACCTATCACATATAAAACGAAGCTCTTTGGTATACTTGAGCGCGCCTATATATACTGCATACCACCACGTCATGACTTACACTCGTTGCCACATATAATTCAGCTGGAGAAACAACATCTCGTTAAGTGAGAAGATAATTTGCATAGGAAAATAAAATAACAAGAGATAGTAAAATCAAAAAGAAACTGAATCTAGAGTATACGTTACATCATCTCCCTCTTATATATATATATTTGTTTTTAATTTGAAAAACCTATCAAATTTTGAGTGTAGTCTTACATTTCGCTGACTGACGTTTATTGTCCTACTTTTTTTTTGTGGCAGCAGTATTTACAACTTCAAGCTTGGCATAACAAATTCAGTAAACCTGTGTCCGGAGCTATTGTCGTCTGTGAAGCAGGAAACACTTTTTATACGTGTACAGAACAAACCTGCATCGGCATACCTTATTTTTATTCTGCCCAGCAGGAATCACTTTTTTGATTTCATTTTTACTTCCTCATATTTTCAACTCTATATATATTTATCGTTGAGTACAAACAAACTGTATCAGCAGCGAAGATTGCCTGTAGCTGCCTAACAGTAACAATTTTCACTATTTTACCCCTAACACACATATATATATAAAAAAATTCGGATTAGTAGACGGATATAGAATATATATATATAAAAAAAAACTACATATATCACAAAAAGAATGCGTAGGCCCACACGGGAAAAAAAAATTCTGTCACGCCAACTGGTCGTGCAGGAAAAACAACATAATGAGAAAATAACCTGTCCACGAGAACTTACTTATCTCGAGGACGCATAAAAAACCCTAGTACGATATCTTTTTCCAGGCCTAATCGGACTGGTAAATTCTGGTGGCGCCGATCTTTTCTGCGACTTGAATGGATCTGGAACATCTGTAGTCTGTCGGTCAAGAAATTCTGAAGTCTGTCGGTCAAGAAATTCTGAAGTCGGGCGGTCAAGAAATTCTGAAGTCTGTCGGCCAGGAATTCCCTGCGTCTGACAGGAACGGTCAAGAACGGCTGAAGTCTGTCGGTCAGGAATTCCCTGCGTCTGACAGGAACGGTCAAGAACGGCTGAAGTCTGTCGGTCAGGAATTCCCTGCGTCTGACAGGAACGGTCAAGAACGGCTGAAGTCTGTCGGTCAGGAATTCCCTGCATCTGACAGGAACGGTCAAGAACGGCTGAAGTCTGTCGGTCAGGAATTCCCTGCGTCTGACAGAAACGGTAAGGAACGGCTGAAGTCTGTCGGTCAGGAATTCTTGGTATCAGGAAGCAGTGCCGACCCTTGGTCTACTTCCTTTGGAAGTTTAAAGGATTCCTGGTTGTATTTTCATGCGGTCTGAAACCTCGGCCCTGCCTGGTATCGGTAAAGTTTTCACGCTTAGAAAAACTTCGTGAAAACTGCTGCGGGAACTCCGCATTTCTGTTGAAATTTCCATTCCTATTATTTCTTCCCTCAGCACGGGCAGAAAAATCATTATTGCTCTTAGAATAAAAATGTTCCGAATTCTGCGGATTGTAACGGGGTCGAGAATACTGTGCATTTGTACTGTACCCAGAAAATTGTTTAGAAACTAGCGGTTGGTGTACCACTCATCTATGCGGTGGTACGTATGATGCTTGGACTTACACCTGTGTACGCTCGTGTTGAAAGTCATTAGGCCTATTATGCTGCTGAGGATTTTCGTGATAAGCCTCCCGGGGTTCCCGAGCATGTTTAGTTGGTCCATGTTTGCCGTGTCGCTCCTCATACGTTCGTATGAGGCGAAGGCATTCATGTATTGTAGCAGGGTGTTGGACCTCAATAAAATCCTGTAGAAATGGATCGAGCTGTTGCAATAGGGTGTCCAACATGTCGACATGACTGGCATGTGGATCCCATAATTTATACAAGCGTGTTGTTTCTAAAGTAAACGCAACAGGGCTATCGTTGGGTCCTTGCTTACGAGAAAAAAGTTGTTGCGCAAGGCCAGCTCGACTGAGGCCGAAAGGAAAGACTTCTAAAAATTCCGCTTGGAAATTCTCATAACGAGAATCCGGGTTCGATACTTTCCACTGCCGATACCAGGTCTTAGCGGCATCTTTCAAGCAAGTGCCTGCTATTTGCACTTTGCAATCTTGAGGAATATTGTATAAGTCGAAATGATCCTCCAAATCCTCGAGAAATTTCAAGGACCCCTCCAAACCATTGAAAGTAATTGCTCCCTCATGCGGCACGAAATGTGCAAGCATTTTGCCTCTGTGAGAGGATTGAAATACCTCAGGTACGACCCGCGACTCAGAGTGATATGAAGCTGGTGAATGACGAAATTGTGAGGAATGCCTGGGTACTTGCAAATCATTTACATCAAAGTTAGACCCACAGGCTTCCTGCAAGTTGTCGAAAATAACCCCATCTCCACCGAAACTTGATTCAGGTTGAAATAGTGAAGTTTTCTCAGGTAATGAAGACATAGTCAATAAGTGTCAATACCTCGTGTTCAAGAAATGTTCGGGCGCCAATTATAATGAATAAAATTCTCCGGCTGGACGTGTAGTGCAGGAAAGCTTACGTTAAGTCACGTTAGGGTTATTGAAAGGTTACTTGACGTAGCTAAAGTGTGCTTAATCTTCAAAGTGCTAGAGTTTGTTTAGGTAAGACACGCACGTGCAATAAATTCCAAGAATATGGAATTTATTTTTACTTAGCGTTCCTCATTATCTTGAATATCAGTAATATAACTTCGGTTTTAGTACATTAGTACCTTGAAGGCTCCTTATTAGAGCGGTAAACACAATAAACCCTGAACGTAACGTAAACACTCAATGAAATAGACTTAACGGCCAGACAGAGGTCTGAGAATAAAATGAACTAAGAAAACGTACTCACTTTTAACCTTTTATTGGGGAGCTCCTGGTATTACTCAAATACACACTCCAAAATAACACAACTACTGATAGCCCGAACTTTTGTACTGTCGTAATATCGTAGAAAAGTAGGTAAATCGCATATCAATAATCAGGAAGAACCTATCACATATAAAACGAAGCTCTTTGGTATACTTGAGCGCGCCTATATATATATACTGCATACCACCACGTCATGACTTACACTCGTTGCCACATATAATTCAGCGGGAGAAACAACATCTAGTTAAGTGAGAAGATAATTTGCATAGGAAAATAAAATAACAAGAGATAGTAAAATCAAAAAGAAACTGAATCTAGAGTATACGTTAGACATCTTGCATGGAAGATTTTTCAAGTGTCACAGCTGATGGATATATGAATATGTTGAGCTCGCATATTGAAGATCGGATTATTAAGTATAATAAAATCATCAATATAACGAAAAATAGGGCCGTAAGCGTACGAAATAGTCATAAAATCCTTTTCATATAGATGTAAATAAAGATTAGCGAGAATGCTTGAAAAAAACACTGCCCATGAGTATACCAGTAACCTGTCGGTAGATCCCCACACAAATGTAGTTGTGGGTGAGATAGAAATCGACTGAACTATTCCAAAACTATGACGTATACTTTGTCACATTGCCATATTTTGTAAATAACGCAGCATAGGCAGCAATAAATCCAGCAATAGGAATAGACGTGAATAAGTTTTAAAAATCAAAAGTTTCAATATTATGTGGTCCTGATTTGTAGTTATATAATTCTAAACGGCTGCGCTGTTATCAAAAAATCCAGGAATCGTGAATTTGACCATACAGAAGTTTTAAAGATTTTTCAAAGATATTACCGGCTTTCTAATTGTAACAACCGGGAGTATTGGTAATATAACAAATGCAGTTGGGTTCTTATAGAACTTAGGCAGTAGAGAAGTACGTAGATGGCAGGAAATAAAGTAGAAGAAATATGAAAATTTTTCTTTTTTTGATTGGAGGTTTAACGACCACCGTGAGCAACTCAATGGGCTATAAGCAGTCGCCCGTCCCTAATTTAGGGTCACTGGTTCCAGGGAAGGGAGAGAGCCAGTGCCGTAAGACAAACACAACATCCATGCCTCACCGGGATTCGAACCCGGACCCCTTCAGACGAATGATCAGAGGCCAACGCCTTAGACCACTGCGCCACCGGGGCGGCTATGAAATTTCAAGCTTTTATTAGTAGCGATAACTCTTTTAAGTATAATATGTGAAGTAGTTGATTCCTCTTGATAGGTGGTACCACCATTCAATTCTTTAGTCAAAGTATCCAGATAAATGTTTTAACACCACATGGAAAAATTATTCTTTGCCTTGTCTACGGGTGTAATAATGAAGTTCTGTTGGAAAGACTTAATTTGAGTAAGGAGTTTTAAAAAATCCTGAAGATTCCCGGTGGTAGTCTTTACGAGAACTGAACGTTTAAAATCCGAAAAAACCTCATTAATACACAGAAGAAAAAGACTGATAAGGTAAACTGAAGCGGCAAGACAGTTTCAATGCGAACTGTATTAAGTCTGATCCAAACGTGGCGAGACATTTCGAGTGGGTTTGTCCTCTGGTCAATCTAAAGCGAGTTAGGACAAACCCACTCGAAATGTCTTTGTTGGATAGTGTTTCCGATGCGAAACGTTTTTAATAGAAATTAAAAATTTTCAAGTAAATCATAGACTTTCCGCTAGGGTGCACAAAGGTAAATGGCGTTTTTTGCGTTATTTCTGCTTCTAAAACTCCGATTTGAAAAATTCTTCCTGTATCGCATACAAGACCTGATGGAAAATATTTTTCACATAATTTCTGATGTTTGGTAAAGAATGGTTTGGACACTAGGGGTCATTTGTGTTAATTTCTGCTTCTGATGTATTTGTCACAAAATATGGGCTCCTGAAAACTCGACTAAATATTTTTTTCGTGGACCGATACCGCTCATATGGTTTAAACTTTTGAGGATACTTTCTTCCTAAAATAAAGCATGGTTTTCTCACCAGGAGACGTAAAGTCACATCTTATTTTTGTCGGTATCTCTGTTTCTAAGAGTCCGATATGAAAAATTCTTTATGTGTGAGAGAACGTTTCTGGTGCGAAATGTTGCTCATACACTGCTGGACAATTGCTAAGGACGGTTAATAAACGGATATATAGCGCATAAAAAAGTAAGTGTGGTTGGATGCCAAGTGAAATAAAATAATGTCAGAATGCCAGGACATTACAAGAAAGACAATTTATTGTGCTCTGAAATCCAGAAGGCTTTGGAACGTGTTCAAGGGACAAACAGGCCATTTTGTGCAAGAATACGTAAACGTGAAAAAAATGCAATTACCGTCCGCAGGCGTTCCGGCGTAAGATGTCAATACGGGATATGGCCACCATGGAGGGCGATGCAAGATTCCACACGTCGTGTCATGCTTTGCACAACATTATCAAGCAGCTGTTGGGGTAATTTATCCCATTCCTCTGTCAGTGCACGGATGAGGGTGTCCTTGTTTATTGGAGGGCATTGGCGACCAGCAAGACTCCTCCCCAAAGCATCCCACACATTTTCAATGGGATTCAGAACTGGAGAACGTGCTGGCCATACGAGGCGTTGAATATCCTCGCTCTCAAGACACTCCTGGACAGAGACTGTTCGATGACATGTTGCGTTGTCGTCCATGAAAATGAATCTATCACCGACAGCACCACGGAACATGCAAACATGAGGTAGCAGAACATCATTAATGTATCGTTGGCCAGTCATAGTCCCAGTTGGAAGCACATAGAGGGACGTACGGCCATTGATCATGATGCCAGCCCATACCATGACACTACATGTCGGATATCGGTCCCTTTCCTGTATGTTTGCTGGACAATATGCAGTACCACTATCACGCCAGATCAGTTGTCGTCGACAATCAGACGATAGACTGTATCTACTCTCATCTGAGAAGAGGACAGCAGACCAGTCGTTATCAGTCCAATTGCGATGTTGATGGCACCATTGCAAACGGGCGGTACGGTGACGTCTGGACAATGGGATACACACAACAGGACGGCGGGCGTATAGTCATCCTTCATGCAAACGTCTGGCGACAGTTTTTCGGGAGATTCGCTTGCCAGTAGCAGCCATGAACTGATTTGCTACCTCACTAGCTGTGCTGCGCCGGTGTCTTTTTGTTGATAGCACTATGTACCGATCTTCTGCAGGTGTCGTACTGCGAACACGACCTCCCCCGTGACGTTTGCTACACTCTCCATTTGTTTGAAATGATTTCCAAAGCCTTGAAACAACACTGTGGCTGACGTCGAACTCCCTGGCAACATCTGTTATTTTTCGCCCTTCTTCAATCTTGCCAATAATTCGGCCACGCGTAAAATCATCTAGGTGATGTCGGGAAGACATACTGAAAATTGCAAGTTCGTCAATTGATTCTTTCCCTTTCAACTTTGCGTTTGAACAACAACAGTCAATACGCGTCAAATCCTTTATATCTCTTATCAGCGCTATGACGTCACGAACAAGTTCGGCAATCCAAAATTTGCATAGGCACAACACGTCTTACTGTATCCCGCACTTATGCTAATTTCCACATTTTCCTGCCCTCCATTTTATGGTTGCTATCGTTGCTATTGTCATCCGTCCTTAGCAATTGTCCGGCAGTGTATAAATTCATGTTTTTCTTAACGTACAAGTCTGTAACCAGAGGGCGTAAGCTCACGATTCCGTTTGCAGCAATATCTCAGGGATTAGAAACCCGATTGAAAAACTTCTTTCTTCCGTCAGATACTGTTGTTTTCTATACCGGTTCCATTGACTTTGAATAGCTTTGATAAATTTAATTTGCGTCAGAACGGATTCAAAAGACGTTCTTATTACACCCTAAAATTCGGTGTCATCTTTCTTGTTTGAATTGTCGTTATGTACACGAATTGTCATGAGAGAGAGCGAGGGAGAGAGAGAGATAGAGACCTCCAAGCAAAAAACATATATATATAGGTATATATATATATGTGTGTATTGAAATACAAATTAAACAAACATCTACAAGCGGTATACGATCGTAGGTGTTTGTTTAATTGTATCGCGTCTCTACAAGCTTTCATTTGTCAGAACGTGTGAACGGTTTTCTTACTGTGGTGGCACAGTGAAAAGAGCGCGTGCCTGTTTTAATTATCGATTCCCTGATTATCGATTCACTCATATTACTTCCGATAATCGATTCACTCCTAATACTTCCGATTTTTGTGTACAATTAACCGATGATATGATATTTTTTTTGTATGGAGATTTAACGACAACCGTTTGCAATTCTGTGGACTATAAGAAACTCTCTAATATACGGCCGCTGCTTCCAATGAAAGGGAGAGATACCGTGTCGTAAAACAAACATAATATTCATGTCTCACCCGGTATCGAATCCCGACCCATCTACGGAGAATGTGTGATAGGTTTTCTTACTTTAGTAAGAAAACCGTTCACACATTCTCCGGAGATGGGTCGGGATTCGCACACGAAAAATAAAAAAAAACCTCCCTGCTTATATATATATATACTCTCGTAGAGTTTGCAGAGGCAGAAGGGTTTTTTCATCTTGAACTCCTTTTTCAAAAAAAAGCCACACAGGAAATGGACATGAAGACATCCAAATGGGACGACAAGAAAAATTGATTTTATTATGTGTAACAAAAAATTCGTCATAGAAGACTGCAGTGTGCTAAACAAGTTCAACACAGATAGTGACCATAGATTGGTGAGATGTAAGATGCACCTCAACACTAAACTCGAAAGTGGCAAGCTCATAAGACAAACAAAATGTATTGACATAACCAGCCTCAAAAAACACCATAATACCTTCACGTTGGAACTGAAGAACAGATTCTCTGCTTTAGAAGGCCTAACATCGGAAGAAGTGGATATTTTTGAAGTTAATAGAAACGTAACCAAAGCTTTTATGGGAACAGCAACAAAATTAGCTGGGTCTAAGAACAAGTTGCATGTGAACAAATTATCAGGAAAAACCAAAATGTTGATGCAAAAAAGAAGAGAGATGAGGACAACTAAAGA
This sequence comes from Macrothele yani, assembly GCA_039090855.1. Taxonomy (NCBI): domain Eukaryota; kingdom Metazoa; phylum Arthropoda; class Arachnida; order Araneae; family Macrothelidae; genus Macrothele; species Macrothele yani. The sequence continues at coordinate 158,351,606 of CM077024.1, read as the reverse complement.
AGATGTGACTTCCAAAGTGGAATATATAGAATTATGCAAGACAGTAGGAAAACATATCACTGAAGACGTAAGGAAATTCAACTGTGAACTAGTGAGGAAAGCAATTGAAAACAACCAAAGCCTAAAGATAGCAAAGGGACATTTCAGTAAGGAAGAAACAGATTATGGCACTGAGAAAAGAAGATGGTTCTGTAACAAGAAATAGAGGCAAAATTTTGACAAGAGTGAAAGATTTCTACTCAAAACTATATGAAAATGATGATACATGTACTCCAGATATCATGAAAGGCACCGGTACCAGAGTTCTTCCAGTCCTCCCAGCAGAAGTTGCACATGCAATCAAGAACAAGAAGCGGGGAAAAGCTCCAGGAGAAGATAGAATTACTGTAGACATCATACAAGAAGCAAGTGGAGAAATTGAAACGGTACTCGCACAAATTTTCTCTCGATGCCTTAATGAAGGGAAGATTCCTGAGGATTGGAACAACGCTACAATGATGCTGCTGCATAAAAAAGTGACATTGAGGATCTCAGGAACTACAGACCTATCAGCTTCCAATTAGTGGTTTATAAAATCTTCACTAAAGTTCTTTCACACTGCTTGAAGGTAACACTGGACATGGCTCAACCGAGAGAACAAGCTGGATCCAGGAGTGGCTACAGGACAATAGATCATATCCACGTACTGAAAGAACTAATTGAAAGACCGAGGGAATATGAAATTCCATTGTGCATGGCTTTTATCGATTATGAAAAAGCCTTTGATTCAGTGAAACCATCAGCAGTTACAATGGCTCTGAAATCCTGCGGTATTGAAGATGCATACATTAAAATTATTATTAACATCTATGAAAATGCAAGTGCAAAGATTCGGCTGTTTGAAAATACAACACACATAGAAATTGGCAAGGGAATGAGAAAAGGTGACATCTCCGAAGCTTTTAATGCCACATTGGAAAATGTCTTTCAATCACTGAACTGGGAAAACAAAGGGATAAAGATAAATGGTGATTATCTAACCCACCTTCGATTTGCTGATGACGTAGTCATTTTTGCAACTACCCCATCAGAGCTGCAGAGTATGATCCAGGAACTTGCTGACAAGAGTAAAGAAGTGGGATTAAAAATGAACTTTCAGAAGACAAAAGTGATGTTCAATGCTTTTGCAAGAAATGAAGATTTATCGATTGATGGAGAAAAGCTGGAGATGACGTGCGTTTATCTTGGACAGCAGATATCAAGTGAGGGTCACATTGATGAAGAAATTAATCGGCGTACAAAACTTGCCTGGAGAGCTTTTGGAAGAAACAGCATAATTTTGAAGAGCAATATGCCATTATATATATATATATATATATATATATATATATATATATATATATATATGTATATATCGTCATCATCATCATCATCCATGCATGCTTCCGGTGCTTACGTATGGTGCAGAGACGTAGACCTTATCTAAAAGAGACATACGTAGGCTGCAGACAACTCAAAGTAGCATGGAGAGGTGCATGCTTGTTGTAACCAGGAGAGATAAGAAGAAGAACTCGTGGATCCGAAAAATGACAAGAGTGGAAGACATCATGATCAGAGTTAAATCCCTGAAATGGCAATGGGCTGGACATACTGCCAGAAGGACAGACCATCGATGGATAGCCGAAATTTTAGAATGGATTCCAAGAGACAGGAAAAGACCCAGAAGAAGACCACATGGGAGGTAGGTGGATGAAATTCGAAAGCATGAGGGAGTAACATGGAGGAGACTGGCACAAGACAGTGAAGAACCTTGGGGAGACCTTCGTCCAGCAGTGGATTGATAATGGTTGACAATGATGATGATGATGATGATATATACACACATATATATACATGTGTGTGTGTGTGTGTGTGTGCTTTATTCAATCCACGAGATATATACCTCTTCACAAACACAAACAAAGGCACAAAAAAAAGGCACCAAAAACGAAATACATCGATAAATACTTTAGAGGCCAGTAGCCGGGAACTACTCTTCAGGGAAAGACATCCCCGAGCAATGACCACTCCCTCAACTTTCCGGTTTCATATGGGTGCACACTAAGTCTGAAGGGCCTAAAATTGACTTTCATAACAATTTAGCTATTTAGAAATCTGGTGCCCAAGTTTCCGAATATACACTGCTGGCCACTCAAAATGCAACACCAAGAAGGAAGCATTCGATTGGCCTGAAATTCGCAGCCTGCGTCATCCGCGAGAGGACTTGCAAACGATTAGCATTGCAGAGAATATGCAAATCATGTGCGCCCGGCACGCCACCGAGAAGCACTATAAGAAGCGTGCACAGAAGGTGGGGTGCAAGTAGCGGAAGTGTGTTGTGATGACGGCTCTGTGCGTGGGAAGCTTCCTGATGCCTCGTCGCAGAATACGGCAGTCATTCCAGCACGTTTCGGAGTTCGACAGAGGAAGAATAGTGGCTTATCGCGACAGCGGTTTATCGTTCCGAGACATCGGCCCCCGTGTGGGACGACATGCAGCCACAGTGAAACGAGTATGGATTCGGTGGGTGAGGGAGGGACGGACGGACCGATGTGAGAGATTGCGACAGCCGCGGCACACTACCGAAGGAGAGGACAGGCATGTTGTGTTGCAGGCATTGACGGCTCGCAACGCCACATCACGAACGTTAGCGCAGGAATTATGGTGTGTTGCGCAAAAACCTGTGTCAGCACGTACCGTTCGACGTCGTCTACAGGAGCGGGGACTTGTCGCACGGCGCCCATTGGTCCGATTACCACTGACGTTACACCGCCGGTGACTGCGGCGGCAGTGGGCCGTTGAACGCCGCACCTGGACTACGGAATGGCACGACATTGTCTTCTCCGATGAATCCCGCTTTTGCCATCAACACCACGATGGTCAGATCCGCGTGTGGCGGGTCCGCAGCGAGAGACTGTATGACGCCTGCATTATGCATCGCAATACCGGTTCGTCGCCTGGGGTTATGGTTTGGGGCGCAATTGGATATGACACCCGCACCCCTCTGGTATGCATCGCCGGTACACTCAACAGCCACCGCTACGTCGCCGATGTTTGGAAGCCTGTAGTCCTCCCTTACCTGTAGGACCTGCCAGCGGCCACGTTTCAACAGGACAATGTGCGCCCGCACGTGGCACGCATCGTGCAACAATTCTTCACGGCCCACCAGGTGTCACTGCTGTCGTTACCCGCCTGTTCTCCCGATATGTTGCCCATCGAACACGTCTGGTCGCTGATCGGCAACCGAGTGACCCGGCAAGCACCACCCGCTGCTACGCCTGATGAACTGTGGCAACGTGAAATACCCCAAGCCCACATCCAAAGCCGCTTTCGTTCGATGCCGCTGCGTGTAGCGGCCGTTATTTCCAGCCATGGGGGCCACACGAACTATTGATGTCTGCGTGTTCCGCAAGTCGCATGGGCCTGTAAGCTCAATCGTTTCATCTTTCTATCTGTTGTTATGTGTCCAGTAAATCTGTCTTTGCTATCTCGTGTCCTACTTGGTGTTGCATTTTGGGTGGCCAGCAGTGTATATATACAGATATGTAAGTTAATATAACACAACATACCAAACAAAAAACGATGAACACCACCTTAATCTTCAAGGGAATACAGGTGGGTACAGTGGCTTTTTATATTCCGTATATTCTGTCAAAGGGAAGATAAGTCATAACCCCACGGGAGCATTCCCAAAATCGAACATTGCAAAAGCAAGAAGAACGAAACATGATAGCGAACAACAGACAGTCCGCCTCGAGGCAAGAGAGACATAGGTAATTTCAAGTCAAGAGATCAAAGTTCATGTAAACGACGCGTTATTGAAGATGACCGGACTGCGTGCCACATATCAGTCTGTAGTTGTCCTGCAGCTCTGTTTTTGCCATCATGTGTATCAGTTATCTGTACCATTACGTCCATAAAATTTCAGTTCAATCCGATGCTTCCTTCTCGGTGCCCAAATTTCATTGTCCGTGAGTGTATATACACGTATACTGTATATTTGAAACCGGGTATCACATTCAATTCAGAAGGAAAAAAATGGCACAAATAACACAATCAAATATACTCGAGAACCGGTACATAATTCTTGAAAGCCAGCAGATTTGCAGTTTGAAAAGCACTGAATTCGACATTTCTTATTTTACGGGGCTGAAGACAGTGAGCTATACTTCTGGACGTTTTATTCAACAGGACCAATTTTTTTTTTTCAGTAAAAATATTTTCGGTTGGGACTTCAGAAAGTATATAGGGAAGTATCATTTACATTTAAGAATTCCAACAATCGCTTCTCTCCTCTGATATCAGACTTGTGAAAGACGAAGAAAATAATTTCCATGGCTGCAAAAACTAAATTAAGGAATACGCGAAAATATATTGCAAGTACTTTCTGAACGACGCAAAAAAATATTTCTATAACAAAATATGCTTTTGTTGAAAATTGGGGAAAAAAATATTCTCATCGAGCCGAGGAGCCAAAGAGCATACACACTCGGAGAGTTGTTTCTTTAAACAGTTTGAAATGCACTCAATTAGGGCTGATTGTCCACAAAAGGGTAAAAGGCAGGGGTAAATTAAGTGCAGAAAAAACGCGAACAAAAATCTTTCATCAAAGTTAATTGCCGATAAATGTGAAACGGGGCGTTAATTTGATTTTTACTACCAAATGACTTGTTTAGATTGAACATGAAGAGGGAAACGAAAGAAGTATCGCAAAACTCGAACAATTCATTTTACGGCTACTGAGCTTGAAGATTTAATTAAGCGCAAAGAGCTGCAGCCTTAGCCGCAATAACATTTAAATTTGCGCCTGCGATAGAAGATTTTCAAGAAATTAGAAATTGAAGAATTCTCTGAGGGCTTTGATTAAATAACAGATCTGAATTTTTTCTAACATGGAATCTTCTGTTAGCTAAGCTGAAATGTTTTAAAAATGTATATGCTTAGAAATATTCAATTATTGTATTACTTCATACATACGTCTGTTTTAATATACGATGTATGTTTCACGATGAGTTTATAATGTTCTTAAATGGTATATACAGTAAACTATGGATATAGTGAGCTCTGTTATAGTGAACATTCGGCTTCAAGTTGAAGCTCGCGCTTGGCAAATCAATCCCGTTGGTAGAGCGCCCGCTTTCCACGCAGACTGTCCTTGGTTCGCTTCCACCCAGATCCAAACGGGCGTTTTCAGGACCTGTTGCAAAAATTTCTACAGTGCTGTACTGCAGAAGTTTCGTAAGGCGAAAAAAAGTCGTTGTAGTTTTGGGAAACTGCGGTTATCCTTTTTTTTTTTTTTTTTTTTTTTTTTATGGGTACTACTGGGAAATTGGCGGACAAGATTCGGAAAGCCATCAGTTACGTCACGGGATATGCGGCTACCACTGCCGGGAAACTAGCGGACCACATTAGGCTAGCCACCAGTAACGGCACGAGCTTTCAGTGCCGCTGAAGGGCCACTTGTGGCAGTTACTGCCTGTAATGGATAACTAACGGCCCTGTTCCGGCATATGACAACTCATGGGGATGCCGCTGCTGGCACATGTGTTGGACGCTCGGACATTTTATTGACGGTTGGGCGGCGGCATCATACTGCTGGGCCACCTCTGGCAGTGCTGACCCAGCAAGACTGTTTTTGCTGGGGGGGGGAGGGGTGTTGTGTTTATCTTACGGCACTGGCTCTAAGAGTTAGTTGCCCTAAATTAGGGACCTGCAACTGCTTATAGCCCTTTAAGTTGCTCCCGGTGGTCGCTAAACCCTCAATCAAAAAAAAAAAAAAAAGAATTATACCCAGCGTTTCTTCTAGGATTTGATTACAGATCCAGCACTAATAGGATTATAAGTCTCAGCCCATATATCAGTCAAAAATCAAGAGATTTAGATTTTTTTCCAGGGATATAACTTACTAAAAACAATGTTATTTTTATACTGCTTTACCCTACTTTTGAAAGCTCTAGTATTTTATAGAATATAAACCATATTTTGCATAACATAAACCATAACTGTTTTTGATGCACAATTTAAGATAAAAGTTTTATCTTAAATTGAAAAATATATAAAATTTTGTTCTTTATTTTTATCTAAAGAACGAAATTTGCATTCTTCTATACAGGGATTAATTTAGAGGTGTGTCTGTTTTATACGTTTTTGATTTTTCGAAGTGTGAAATTAAAGTTTCGTTAAATTGTGATAAACTATATTTCCCCGAAAGTGATGATTTCTTTACACTTCGAGTGTTTTATCACTGGAAGACATATAAGAAATGCTGCAAGGAATGTATGTAATTCCTTTATATTCTACGTGATTTTCCGTAAGCTTAATGTTTAGATCACCTTTCCACTTGTTTTAAAAATGCTGCATCCTCGTTCATATGTGTAGTCCCAGACTCATTTTTTTAAATGTGATACCTCAAACTTTGGAAATATAATCTCTTAAAAATGTATCAAAGCTAAAAATATATTCTAATGATTAAAAATTTCCTTTCTTTTCTTCCATTTGCAGTATTGCTTCGCTGTAACGTACCGTCGAGAAGCCTCCAGACATTATGATTTTAAGGCAGAAACGGAAGCTGAATGTAATGGATGGATCCATGCCATAGACGCTGCAAGGTAAAAAAAAACATCATTTTCTAAACTTTAAAACTTTTACCTTAGGCGTAATTGGAAAGATGGTAAAAAAGTTCCCATAAAGAAAAAAATAGAGAACATAAGAAAAATCACTCAAGAAATCAGGAAAACTTTTAATGATGTTCATTTTTTCGCAATGGAGATTGTTAGGAGTTTCAGTGCTTTATTTTCTTTGTAAAGAAAAAAGTCTGAATGTCTAGCAAGAAATCATTAGAAACATGTCAAATTTAGGTAACAGTGTAGATGAAAGATGACCATATATGTCAAATAAAATCTGTGTAGATCAACGCTGACCATATATGTCAAATAAAATCTGTTTCCATGTAGGAAATCGCCGAACGAAAAGATGAAAAAAATGCGAAAGGGTTATAACAACGCCACTCGTATACGGTGGAATCTCGATTACATTTTTACACTTTTATACGTACAGAGTAATTCTGTGTTGTCCCAATATTTTATTGGGGTTGCCATCGCTTTTTGAACTCAGTTATGCGTAAATCATTTATACGCTTGTTTGCTATTATATATTAAATTTTGAACTTCAGATCATCAAAAAGATACGCTTCTTTATTTTTGTATACGTAGCACTATATGCTGCACCTTTGAAAGAACTGAAACACCGTATTTTTTGCATCCACAAAATAGGTGAGGCAACTGAAAATTTAGTAAATAGCACGTTCAAAGTTCTTTATTTTCTTTGAATTCAAAAAGATTGAAACAAGCAAAGATTAGTGAATATCATTTTACTCGTAGGGAGAAAACTGCTTTGAAAACAGCCATTAATATCTCAATTATAAACAAAATCGCATTCCAATTTACAACCTAGTGTTACAAAGGTAGGGAAGGGTTTTCATGCATTAAAGTATGAAATTGTGCCGAATTTCTTACCTTAGTGTTTATAATGGAATCGGAGTAAAAAATAATTAGATAAAGTCAAAATAGGCATAGGCTTAAAGTAGCAAGCAAAGTATGTGCGTATGTCTTACATTATAAATTAGCGTCATTAAAAATTTCGTGCCCCCCTCCCTTTATTAAAGACATTCAAAATTTAACAATAGTATTTACCATCTTGAAATTCCTTTTATAAGTCTTTTACATTCTTCCGTTTCTAAGGCCATTCTATAGAGAAACGTATAACCGAGGCTCCTCTTCATATGTGCACCATGATCATCATCAATTACCAATCCAATGTTGGACGAAGTTCTCCTCAAGTTCCTTTCACGAGTCTTTTACTTCTGCTAGTCTCCTCTATGCCATTATGACATGCTTTCGACTTTCATTCACCCATTTACCATGTGGTCTTTCTATTTGTTTCCTGCTCCTTGTAGCTCCTTGTAATCCAGTCTATTGCAGTTATCAAACGGTGGTCAGATCTAGCAATATACCCAGTCTGTTGCTTTTACAAGGTTTTTACCCTGCTGATGAGGTCATAAACCTTTTTGATGTTCTTGAATGTATGAGTTAAACTTTATTACCTTCTTGGTTCTAACAAGCACACAGCTCTTCATGCTACCTTCAGTATTGCACAGCCTCTAAATAGGCACACCGGACAAAATATTTCAAAAATTAGTCACCTCTGGCAGAACTTACCTAATAACGGGTGACGGCGCCTCTTACCATGATAGCAGCATGAACCCGGTATGATAGAGACTACCCGAGGTTGTGGATGCATTTATCATTGATTTGCAACCATTCGTGAGTCAATTGGTCCCGAAGTTCCTCCAGAGTACGTGGGTGTCTATTCCGACATTTCACCTTCTGTTTCAAATGGTCCCACAAATTTTCAATAAGATTTAAATCTGGGGATTCGGCGGGCCAGTCGAGATTAAAGAGTGTTGCTGATTGTCCATCAGGCTACTCAGACGCAGATTTAGCCCCGTGCATGCGGCAATTGTCGTCTTGTAAGACAGGTGTGGCAATGTGATGCTGCTCCTGGAGATGTAGGGCAAAGGGCAGCACTTCGCCTTTCAGAATGGGAAGGTACACATGCTGGTACCAATTCATCGTCACTGCAACGAGAGGGCCCATTTCGTGGTACGAAAAACATCCCCAAAACACCACAGAACCCATTCCAGCTTGAACAACACCTTTGACACAATCAGGTTTAAAGGCTTCATTGCGCATGCAATGCACTCGTCGCCTCCCATCATTGGAGTGCAAATAAAAACAAGACTCATCAGATCAAATTACTCGTTTCCAATCCTCCACAGTGACGTTTTGGTGTCTCTGAGCCCATTGATAACGTGCAACTTCGTGACTTGCTGTTAGAAGAGGCCTCTTCCTTGGTACTCTGCTCCAGATGTCCATCGCACGCAGTTCTCGTCGCAATGTCCTTTCGGAAATTGATTGGAGTTAACTTTCATTGACTGTTTGGAGCAATTGTTGCCTGGCTTGAAACCGATTTGCAGTTGCCACGCGTGAAACGTGGCGGCGATATGTGTTGGTGAGAAACGTTTTGCGACCACATTTACGTCGCTAATTTTCAGTTGACTGCGAACTAAACCACTGTTTGTAGACCTGTTGGACAGTACACTGCGACACAGCAACAAATTGGGCGACTTCTTTCACTTTGTGTTCGTGGGCACGACCAAACATAATGGTTTCTTTTAGCCACTCAGTAACGTTTGTCTTGCGACCCATATTGCAGACTAAATTCAACACACACGTTGCTCTTCACCACTGCACGAGGCAGAAATGATCCTATAGATCCCGTCAGTGCTATTTATCTCCCAACAATGTGCAACTGGTAACTTTCTACTGTCATTTTTGTTAGGGGTGACTAATTTTTTTATTCGGTGTGCCTATCGTTTTTAGCTAAGCTCCATGTCTCTGATCCGGTCTTGTGGCAATACGTACTTAGCATCCTTTGCCTTCATGTTACACTGGCCGCTGCCGTGGCTAGGTACATTTCATCTGCTGGCGAATGAGGGCCTATGATAAAGTTGTGCAGTCATTTGGAAAAGGGATTGGCTATAACTCGTAACGCTGACCAAGCGGCGGCTTGGCTCATGTGGGATAGCATTTCCTTTAATTCCAAGAAAAAAGCTACTGATAAAAAATTATTGTGGTGTAGTGATTTACTTCTAAAATTGATGTAGTAGTGGATGTAATTCTTTCTGAGTAAAGTGTGTTGAAATGAGATGGAACTCTGAAATATTTTTATATTCAGTATATCCTTAATTAAATCTTCATTAGCCCTCATAGTTCTAGTTCAAATAATAACTAGTCCATGAAACATAAAGTAAAATACAGAAATATATTTTGTGCAAATCTAGAGAAATGTTCCACGTAATCCCACGAACTGTTACGAACAGCTCATGCAGATGAGATTCCGTCCAGGGCTCAAACTTTTCGATGCATTTAAATGAGGGCAACGAGCAGACGGTCGTCGAAGTGAAGAACCGAAAATAACCACTTGCCTCAAATTATGCACAAATTGGGCAATACTCCCAAGTAACAGCTAATTAGCACTATGATACTAGCAACTGAATTAAACGGAAAGAAGAGAAAAGTTTGATGCAGAATTTAAACATTTTTAATAGAAAATATGTTCTCGGTAAAGAAAGCGGATGAACAAGATAGTATAAACCGGTGCACCTTTTCTCGCCCGTTAAAGACTTCTCTCCCTTAAGCAACAGCAACTTCAAACAATTTGAGTTCTGAAAATTTGAGAAAAACAAACGACGTGACGGTTTAATACAACTTGCGATGGACATTCAAATATAAAGGCGAATTTAGATTAAAAATGAATTCACAACGAAATCAAAAAATTAGTCCCTGTTAACTGCAAATGCCCTGGAAGCTTCTTAATTCTAGTTTCTGAGATTTTTGGTTGCATGCCATTCCAACTCTATACACTTCTCAGAGCTTCACCTTCCTTCATGGGGGAAAACTATTTTTTTCGAATGCACATCCGCTTTTTCTCACTCAGGACTGAAGTAGTTGACTTATGTCTCATTAAAAGTCATAGGAGAATTATGACATACACTCTAATTTAATTTGCATTTTTAGTTTCTTTCTCTATGCAAATTTGAGTTCAGTTCTTTAAGCGTTTTCTACTTTAACGTTATATTTTCTCACTCGCTGAATGTATATTGGCAACAAGCTTGAGTTCAGAATGCGTGACATGTGCGTGTTGACAGATAATAACGGGCTATATAATGTTGGAGAAAGTAGCGTAAAAGGGTGTGTGGTGGTGTGATGTCATAATCGTAGAAGCTGCATTACACTGAAGCTTTGGTTACTTGGAAGTCTACGCATTCGAGTTGTGTTATTATAAATTTAGTGTTTGAGTTTGTGAATCAAGCTTTCTGCTTACTAACTAACATTAATTATCTTCAAAATGTTAGTGCTCTTATGAATAAAGTTCGGCATGAGTAGTGCTCATAAGCACTACTCATGCAAAATTTTATTCATAAGATACTGATACTGACAGAATAGAAGAAAGAACTGTAGTAACTATTTCTTGAACTTTATTTGAGTGACTACTGTTTCACCTAAAAAGAGTGGATAAGAATTGATTTTATGTTGTGTTGAGTAAGACATATATACACGTTTCAGAAAGCAAAGAACAATACGGAATCTAAAATTTTGACCCCTTCCACTTCGTATCATTGGAGAAATTGTGGAACTCCCACTGAACGGCTTTCCGTCTGTTCTGATAACAGGAGTCGTGCGATGCACATTAAGCTGACTTTATTGAATTTTATCTGGGTGTGAACAATTTCTTCAACACTCCCTGTTGCAATTCCAGTCTCTTGCGAGAGTTCAGGAACAGGTATCGGATGATTGCGTAGGATACGTTTCTCATTTCTTACACTTTAAGGACTGGCATAAGTTCTTTGTCTCCGAGTATGAGGTTCCCTTTCGTCGCGCGCGTTCTGCTCCTTCTCTACATTATCTTCCCCAACTATACATAGTCTCGCCTGTGACAAACAATCTTCCTCAAACTAAACTCGAAACTTGGAAACGATTTCGAAAGGAATGACACATTCCCTTTTGAGAAATGCGATACTTGTTCCCCACGCAACACTATTTGGGCATCTCTTGATACAATTATGTCTTTATTACAATTGATTGGTGATGTATAGAGGAGAGAACGTATAGTGATAATTGCGAGTTTGAACATGCCTTTACTTGTTAATGTATGCCGGTTCACAGAAATGGATTTGTGCTCGAATTGTAACTAAATCCTAATTTATATTTGAACTTTCTGCGTATTACACTGTCGCTGAAAGTAAAGCGTTCTCGAAATCTAAAGCCATATAATTGAAAATTAAGAATATACTGGGCTTAGGAAGAGCTTATTATTGTTGTCGTATGTTTTTTTTTTCATTGCTAGGACGCAGTAAGATGAACTCAATTGTGAAATCAGCAAAACCTACTTCGTAATAACCATACAAAATGGCTCCTGTGACAGAAATTCGGTAAAAGAAAACGTTAGTCGCTATCTGACCAGAGTAATAGAGTTAGCAGTATTAATAAAGCTGACGGTATCAAAAGGACAACACATAGAAGTATATTTTAAAAGATCTGCATTAAAATTTGATTGGATTAAATTAAGAAGGAGCTGCTAAAAATCGACACTTTACTGCCGATTACAATACAGTAATGAAATTAAAATATTCTCATTAAAATCTGAGTATTCACCATGCGTAAGGAAGCAGAGAACTGCTGACAATTTAAAAATAAAACCTGATGTGTTTCAAAACAAAACAACTGAAATCCCGGGATGAAAATTTTAAAGCTACCTTATTGCAATGAGAGGACTTCGTTTAAAGTGCTAATGCACCGGGAGGGGTGAGGGTCTGTAACTCCTAGCTAAAATCAGTATTGCCGACTTGGGTTTGTCCAAGGTCTCTTTTGCTGAGAGTCTCGTGATGTCTGCTTAAGTTTGTCAGAAATCAGTGATGTCATGTCTAAAATCAGTGATGTCTGCTTAGGTTTGTCAGAAGACAGAAAAGTCATGTCTAAAATCAGTTATGTCTGTTTGGGTTTGTCCAAGGTATCTTTTACTAATGAGGTTTTTTGCCATATCTGCTTGGGTTTGTCCAAGGTCTCGTTTGCTAATGAGGTTTTTTTCTATCAGTGATGTCATGTCTAAAATCAGTGATGTCTGCTTGCTTTTGTCCAAGGTCTCTTTTACTGGGAGTCTCGTCCAGTTTACTCTCATGTTAAAATTAAAAGCATTAGATTCATAATATTAGCAATATTTAAAAATCCTGCCCAGTAACTACACAACAAACCCGCATATCATTGTGCGTAACTTTATTCTGTCTATATTAATGAATAAAAACTCAGTACAAATACTCTTTGATATGAAAAATGTCCTCATTTTCAAATTCTGCGTCTTTGGGTTCTGCGATCGTAGAACAAAACCCTGTGTCAGTAAAAGTTTCCAAGCTTCCTGTGTTTGATGCCTTACCGGTTGTTGACATTCTATAAAAAGCAATTTCTGCATGAAAATGAGCTGTAAAGGGACGCCGCTGAGAAATTTGATGTTGCGTTTCTGTAATTAACCGCAAGCTGGAACAGTTTCATACAAATATTTGATAAATGACTATGACCCTGATATCAATATTCACTTTAGAAGATTTCTTCGTAGTTTTCAACATTTCGTCCACCACATTCAAACACCGGCAACAACACCTTGGCAAACGTTCCTTGCCTTTAATTTTAGAGAACTTATATCTCTGATATTCCGTCATTAGTCCCTTTGAAAAGGAAACTTTTCAATGGCCGTTCCATAAAAACTGGGAGTAAAATCACACAAAATGAAGAAATATAGATACAGCAAACTATATGTTATTCTTTTCAGCATATCTTCCCTTGGATGATATGTAACCGCCCCTTCGTTCAGCCTAATTTTCAAAGCACGTGGCGAAGGCATTTTGTGGAAGCTGCTTTAGCGACCACGGTACAGCATGAATAACGTCAACATCTGTGTTGAATGTTGCGTCATGGAACTTCTCCTTCATTGTTGGGAACAACCAGAAATCGCACGGGTTGAGGTCAGGACTGTAGTCCGGCTATGGCACGATTTCAAAACTGCATTTAGTAAGATACTCTTGAACACAAGCAGCCACACGCGGGCTGGCGTCATCATGGTGTACGATCCACTTGCCCACCAGTGCTGATCGCTTAATCAATATGTGTCGTCGCAGACGCTTCAAGACTGAAATGTAATATTCAGCATTGACAGTAATTTGTTGAGGAATGGCATGCTGGTAGGCTACACCTATATCATAAAAAAAATTATAATCATCATCTTACCAACTGTTTTAGTTTGGCGGACGTTTTTCGGAAGTGGCAAGCCTGGGTTTCCAGACACTCGTTGAGGGTGTCAAAATAGTGGGCCCATATTTCATCGGCAGTGTTTCCAGACACTCGTTGAGGTTGTCGAAATAGTGGGCCCATATTTCATCGGCAGTGTTTAAAGACACTCGTTGAGAGCGTCAAAATGGTGGGCCCATATTTCATCGGCAGTGTTTCCAGACACTCGTTGAGAGCGTCAAAATGGTAGGCCCATATTTCATCGGCAGTGTTTCCAGACACTCGTTGAGGGTGTCAAAATAGTGGGCCCATATTTCTACGGCAGTGTTTCCAGACACTCGTTGAGGGTGTCAAAATAGTGGGCCCATATTTCATCGGCAGTGTTTCCAGACACTCGTTGAGGGTGTCAAAATAGTGGGCCCATATTTCATCGGCAGTGTTTCCAGACACTCGTTGTGCGTGTCAAAATAGTGGGCCCATATCTCATCGGCAGTGTTTCCAGACACTCGTTGAGGGTGTCAAAATAGTGGGCCCATATTTCTACGGCAGTGTTTAAAGACACTCGTTGAGAGCGTCAAAATGGTGGGCCCATATTTCATCGGCAATGTTTCCAGACACTCGTTGAGGGTGTCAAAATAGTGGGCCCATATTTCATCGGCAGTGTTTCCAGACACTCGTTGTGCGTGTCAAAATAGTGGGCCCATATCTCATCGGCAGTGTTTCCAGACACTCGTTGAGGGTGTCAAAATAGTGGGCCCATATTTCTACGGCAGTGTTTAAAGACACTCGTTGAGAGCGTCAAAATGGTGGGCCCATATTTCATCGGCAATGTTTCCAGACACTCGTTGAGGGTGTCAAAATAGTGGGCCCATATTTCATCGGCAGTGTTTCCAGACACTCGTTGTGCGTGTCAAAATAGTGGGCCCATATCTCATCGGCAGTGTTTCCAGACACTCGTTGAGGGTGTCAAAATAGTGGGCCCATATTTCATCGGCAGTTATTGCTGTGATTAGAAAGTTTAGATCATTTGCAATCACTTGTCTCCATTCATAACACACCTGAACGCTGGCTAACAATTGTTCACTCCTGAGGTGAAGAAGTGCCCATCTGGAACACACACGTTGCATCAGTAATTAGTTGCGTAAAATGCTGAGTGCTAATGTTTTTGAAAAATTAGCTGACAGTGTTAATAATACGCCCCGTAATAACACTTTCAGGTCCATAAGACCTACGAGCGAGTTCTGCCGACAAACGCCCTTTTTTGAAATCATGGTGCCATCTAAAAATCGTTGACTTACCCAAACATTTATCTTTGTAAGCTCTTTTCACTTAATCAACTGTTTCTGGAGCCGTTTTCCCCAAACGATAGCAACATTTTATCGCTCAACGCATTTCACTTCTTAACTCTGAATCACTCACACCTCCACAGCTGTATGGCGAAAGGCATACGTAATTTAAACAACTGCGCGATAACAAAACCAGAACTGTCTGCCACAGCTATTGATAATAGCTGTTCCCATAGATACTTTCTTAATTCAGTTAGTTGTTTCTGTAGTTATTTTTCATCTTCCTACTGTTTCCAACTCAAAAATAATTATTCTCAGTTTTTACGGTACGGCCTTTGTCGAAATGTGTTTTAAGGTTTTTTCCAGATTTTTAAGGAGGAACATCATTAATGAGTTTTGAACAATAGATGGAATTTCACTTCGATATTTACAAAGTGTTTAAAAGTTCTAACACATAAAATACATTGTTATTTCAAATTAACGAAGCCTTGCTGTAATTTAACAGATCACAGTGATGTCCAGATCCCCGAATCATGAAGTTATTCCTTCGTCTTTCAGAATTATTACGTAACAACCTCCAACTGCGCGAACGTCCCGTTCTTCAGAAACCACACGTACATTAATCTCGCCCAAATTTCGCGCAAGAAACAATAACAAATAATGAGTTAAGTTCCGAAATTTATTTGTATTGACATTCCTATATGATTTAGTCTATTGAATTTTACATAAATTGAGTAATGCCATACTATTAAAAAGTGATAAACAGACGTTTTCAACAAAGCGGTTTACATTTGTGTTAAAGGTACATCAGAAACTGAAAACATTTAAAGGAAAGTATTCCATAGATTTAATTCCTTCCAATCTGAGCGGGATTTGATGCTGAATAACTCCGAAATACCTGACCTGTTTCTGGGTAATGAAAATTTCTGGACTGGCTGTAAAACGGCATAAGTGTTGCTTGTCAATCCTGTTTCATTATCTCAGCCAACGAAAGCTGGTAAAACGTTAGAGCATCATAACTAGGTTAGTAATTTTATCGCGGGAAAAAAAGGCGAAATTCGCGGGGCGGTCGCTGGTAAATCGGGAAATTTCGTTAAAAGTTAGCGGCTTTTTGCAAAATTTCCTCAAAAATTCTGCTTTTCAGACTCTTTTTCTACGCTTTGTATATGTATATGCGTTGTCTGTCACAAAAGCGGGTTATATTTGTAAAAGGTATTTCATACTTATTTTAACTCACTGAAGTATTTCATACTTATTTTAACTCACTGAAGTATTTCATACTTATTTTAAGTCACTGAAGTATTTCATACTTATTTTAACTCACTGAAGTATTTCATACTTATTTTAACTCACTGAAGTATTTCATACTTATTTTAACTCACTGAAGTATTTCATACTTATTTTAACTCACTGAAGTATTTCATACTTATTAGCGACTCGCTGACTGCTTTAAAATTTACGGATTCCAAACTGATGCACTCGAGGAAGACTTCATTCAAAGAGGTTTCAGCATTACAGCTTTCAACATTTGTTTGAGTTGATGGAACAGCAAGAATATTCAAAATGTACCTAGCCACTTCGGTGGAGATGTGGTCTATGCGATTGCCTCTGATCATTCGCTCGAAAGAGGTCGGGGTTCAAATCCCTGTGAGACATGGATGTTGTGTTCGTCTTACGGTATTGGTTCTCTCCCTTTCCTGAAACGGTGACTCTAATTTAGGGACAGGCGATTGCTTATAGCCGAATGAGTTGCTCTCCGTGGTCGTTAAACCTTCAATCAAAATAAAAATCTACCTATCTTCTGAATCAGTTGTTTCGTCTGCTACGATGCTTACACAGGATACTGATTTTAAAAAAAACTTTCACTAATGTCTTCGCTCATTGGTTTGAAGAATATTGCTCTTCCCCTCCGTAATTTCTGGGATACTGCATTTGACACTTTACCTCTTTAAAAAATTTCCACTGAGAATCTTCAAAATTCCATTTCGGTAATTTACAGTTTATTCCTTTGCTGTTTATCAACAATCCAAATTTCTATACCATACCGAAGAATAACTTGGGCAATGTCCCAAAATTAAGCTTCTAATGTCTAAAAAGGGTGTTGTTGGTCCAGAGGACTCGGTTTAGCACTGAGGTTTCGTTCCTACCTTATCAAATTCTTCTTTCGAAGTCAAGCAGATAAGTCCCATACGTGGGGATTACAGATCCAAGGTATTAAATTCTTCTACACTTCATGCTTTCATTTCACATTCTACAGTTGTATGTCTTCTCCCTGTTCGATTCACAGGTGTTCTGTTTTACTCATATCAATTTTTAGGCGCCAACGTTCATATTCAGCTGCAAGCTTCCGAAACGTGTAAGCAATAAACTCTGTATCTTTGGCAACTATAACAAATGTATTGTCTACGTATTATACTCCAGCTGTATACCCCCATGTTCTTGCACACTCCGTAAGACTTACATCAATATAACACTCCGTAAGACTTACATCAGTAAGTCTTACGGAGTGACACCCGAAACATTATCAAACCAAAAAAAAAAAAATACATAGTGGTATCAGAATAATATGACCACCTACCTAATATGGGGAAAAACCACACTTGGCCCGGATGGCAACGGCTAGACTGCGTGGTATGAACGCAATGAGGTCCTAGAAGTTTTACCGAGGAACACGTGCCCATTCCGACTGCAGCACAGCACGGGGGTCCAGGATGTGATGTGATTATGAGTCGGCACGTCGAACTTGTCGATACAAATAGTCCCACAAGTGTTCTATGGGGCTGAAGTCGGGATAGTTCACCGGCCGAGGGAGAACGAAGACATAGCTGTCGTGTTTCTGAAACCAGTCACGCACCCCCGTAGCGTCGTGGCACGGCGCATTTTCCTGTTGGTAGACACTATCACCACAAGGGTAAACGTCCAACATGAAGGGATGCATGTGGTCAGCGAGGATGGACAGGTAGCCATTGGCGTTCAGGAACCCATCCAGTGGGTTCCTGAACGCAAATGGCTACAACCCACTGGATGGATTCCTGAACGCCAATGGCTACCTGTCCATCCTTCGCTGACCACATGCATCCCTTCCCCGTTCCAGGTCACACCAGGAAAATATCTCCCAGACATGCACATTGCCACCGTCTGCCTGTACTTGACCGACAAGCGTGTCTCAGTGTTAGTTCTCGCATGTCTGACGCCGTATCCGCCACCGCCAGTTATTTCTGGGGAGGCGACGCCATCCTCTGCGGTCGATGGCATTTGGAGGTTCACAGTTATGACGTCGAAAGGAACTCGGTATGCCAGCGGTCAATTCTTGGTACACCCTTACTACAGTACTTCGCGAACAGCCCACAAAGTATGTTGTTTCTGAGATGCTTCCACTCTTGGCGCTGTAGCAGATGATCATCCTTTTTGAACGTCCGTCAAATCACTACCTCTGCCCATTGTGCTCACGTTAGAAACTATTGGTCATCTGCCCTGGCCCACCGCTCCATGTGGTGGGTACACTGTGATTCCGGGGGTGGTCTTATTATTGTGATACGTGTACATTTACTTCATAGATCCTTTTTTTCCACTGCCAAAGTTTTATTGTATTATTATTTGCTACCATGCGATCTACATCAAAGATAATTAATTACGAGGTACTGAAATGTCTTTTGCTGGCTATACGACGGACTTCATTGGACTGTGACTGGACGCATTTCTCAGACGTCCAGTATGGCCAACTGTAATCTCCCGCTCTCTTGGACTCTTTCAGTTTCTAAAAACTGTTATAAAAAAATTAACTTGTCCTCCAGTCAGCCTCATGTTAATATGAATATCGAATGGCTGAAAATCATAAGGCTGTTCCGGTTGCCAAATGGCCAGGTGCAGGTTTCTGGGTAATCCCAGACGCGCCTGGCTAGTGCGCTTGAATTACAGGGATGACCCCTTTCCTACTAGAATTGGTAGCCCCAAATTCGAGAAAGCGACTGGGTGTAACCCTTACAGTTGCTAACGTTGATCATTAAACTCTGAAACTAAAATAAAGCGTGAGGCAGCAGATAGAGAGTTACGCTGGTTTTATGTGAAAGCTATCCCAACTGGAAGAAAAATTCTGCCTTCTAAAACTCCTCTTTTCACAAGAAATACTCATTGTATAATCTTACATCAAGCAAATTCAACGAGAACGTTTTCTTAATTGTAATTCGTGACAGATAAAATCATTGAAAAAACTAGTAGATGTAAGTTAAAATTCCTCAGAGGTGTTAAAAATGTGTATGTCTAGTGAAAATTCCCAGAGTGTAGTGCATTTAAAAAAGACATTGCTACAGCAAAATTAGCTGTAATTAATTGTAACAAGAATTCCTACACAAAGAAGATGAAGAAAAGGAAACCTAAACTAAAAACGGTGAGGTAAAAACAAAAAGGTACTCAAATGTCTGGCTTCGCATTCATGACATTCTGAATAGAATGCTATTGGAAAGCTGTTCATCCGAAAGCAAAAGGAAAAGCCCATTCCGTACATCCAAAAGCATTCTTTTTGTTTGCTTTTTGTTTTAACTCCCACATGGGTATCTAAGTAAACCACGATCTGTTCATTTCTTAATTAAGGGCACTTCTTCCATGAAACGGTGTAAACCAAAGGGCAAAAGACACACATGTTCACAGGCTCACCTCTATTTGAACCCAGAATGCAGCAGTACGAGGAAACGAAAGTCTGAGGTTGAGATTACTCGATAGACAACCAAAATTGTACAAAATGACCAGATCTCCATGTAAGTCCGTTCTTTAAAGTCGATGGTCCCACGAAATGAATGAAAACATATTTTGTGACATATCTTTGTTCATACAAGTGAATAATAAAAAAACCCCACTGATTGTAATGTATACATAGCCAGAACCTTTATGAAGGAATATTTGGTAAAATACTGCCCGCTGGAGAATATCAAGTGTAACAAGAACTTATAGAGTCATTAATCACAAACAAGTGAATACAAACATGCTATATAACTTTTTTTGCAGTTGGTTATGACGCTTTAGTAAGACAAATTCCGTTTACGTTGTCTTTGATGTCCAATATCTAATTTCCTTGTTCGACATAGAAAATGCTATACGTGGTCTAAATGGTGGCTTATGATCATTCGTTCGTGAAGGGGTCCGGGTTCGAATCCCGGTGAGGCATGGATGTTGTGTTTGTCTTACGGCACTGGCTCTCTCCCTTCCCTGGAACCAGTGACCCTAAATTAGGGACGGGCGACTGCTTAGAGTCCATTGAGTTGCTCACGGTGGTCGTTAAACATCCAATTAAAAAAAATGCTATACCAGGAAGTACTTGTCCGAGCTCTGAGAAAATTGATGGGTATGTATCGGTGTTTGAGTTATGTAAGTGATTACAGTTGCGAACCAGTCATGTGATAGATGATGGATATCAAGCTTAAAAACGCTCGGTGTAGCTAAATTTGGTCTTCTTCACCTGATCGTTTTTACCTCTGCATCGGAGAGATATCCGTGGCGAAAGCACGGGTAAGGAGTGATAATATCTGAGCGATGTCATCGGGAATCCTACCATTACGGGGACACATTAATCAGAGCCTTCATCATTGGACTACCTACGGCTGGTTGGTCATTGCTTCGCACTGTGGCGAGAATTCCTCGAAGTGCAACAATTGTCGTCTTAATCTAAGGACTCCCGTTCCAGAATGGAAAATGGGCCAGCACCCATGCCTCATTCGGTCCTTGAAACTTGGACGGACAAAATGTCTGATGTCCGCGCCTGTGACCACTCGGGTGCCGGTGCGGTACCCAGTTTGTAGGTAAAATGAAAGATTATTTTAACGTTACCTAACACTTACTGCCATTACTATTACATTGATGATTTCTTATTTTTCAAGGATGATCTTTTCATTCTACATGCGTGGCACTGTATCTGTCATTATAAAGACAGTTTTCTTATTATTTCTTTAACTAGAACTCTACGATCACATCTGCAATTTCAATACATTTTCCAATTTCCTAATGAAAAGCGTTCGTTCTAAAGGACGCATAATTCTATCAGTTTTGTTAAAATCTCCCTGATCTCGCACCTAAATATTTCAAAGTGTTTGCTTTCGATTAATTGCCCCCAGTGGTGCTCATTAAACTTAATCTCGTCCTCCCGACTTCTTAAATTTGAAACAAAACCTTTGGTAGTGCGGATTTATTTAGGTTTCTAAAGCAAAAATTAAAAAGAAACATTTTTCTTACATAAGAAAATTATTGTGATGAGCTTAATTGCGCATTACAAGATATGATCGTATACTGTATCAAATTATGAAATATGGCCAACAGATTGCTACCAGAGTTTTTCTCTTAATCATGGATTTAACGATCATCATTAGCAATTCACAAGACTACATAAATTTGGAGGGCTATGGATTCAAGGAATTGGATAATGCTGTGAATATAGGAACACCGCACTTCCCATGTGTCTTCCGTGACTAAAACAAGGACGATCTTGGAAGAGGGATCCGAATCCAGCGCCTCTGATTATTCGATTACTGGGACAGCTTACAAGAATTGTATCTTCATTTCTGGAACCTTAGCGGTATATAATCCAGGACAGCAGCTTTCTTTGTTGTCGTTTTTTGACGTAGGACTACGTCTAAATCCGAGGATAGTATGGGGGCCTCTGACAAAAATAGGTCACAGTTGAAATCATTATAGCGTTAAAAATACGTGCCGCACACTAATCGTGTTAGCACATTCGTAAACAGCATGGAGTACAATTCGCGTACTGCGCAATACATCGTGCGCGCGACGCTCCCCTCGCTCCATGTGCTCGGGGTAGATGATGCAATATTTCTGGGTGTGCCGCCGCGTTTGACTCAGTCTATCTCAGCAACCGTGAGCGCAACACGGCTATGCGTGGTATCGTTCTAGATCTATTCAAATATACGAAGAATATTTCGCTGTGGTTTGAACTGAACATTTTAAAAATTGTTTTCTTGTGAACCGGTGAACACTTTTGACAATATCGCGGTTTATCTGGACAACCGTGCGTTCAAAAGGACTGTGCGTGGTATCGTTTTAAAGCTCTCGACAAGATCTATTCAAATTTATAAAGAACAAATCGCAGTGGTTTAAACTAAAGTTTTTAAAAATTGTTTTCTTCTTAACGGGATAACGTTTTCGGCAATGCCGCTGAATTCGAAGAATGAACGCAAGCAAAAGCGGAGAAAATCAAAGGCAAGCGATGAGGAATGCAAGAAGCCCAAGAACCACGTTGGATAATTCGCGTATCGATCTTATAACGAAGTAAATTTCTCCGTCATTCTTGGTCTACGCCGGGATTCGAACCCGAGGCCGCTTATTCCGGAACAAGTCGCTCTACCAACTGAGCTACGCAGACATTTGTTCTGATTGCTATGTGCCTTTATGTCGTGTGCGTCCTGCTGGCAGGTACGTCACAATCTGTTTTGTGTTTTCCTACGTTCCCAACTGAAGACTCAATCAGAACTGAGTCTGATGCATTTTGTTTTCATTACTTTATTCGCTCCATCATTCACAATGCTGGATTACGATAGTGTATTACAAGACTGAATTTATTTTCATTTTTTCATTTCCATCGCACGAGAAAGTATAACATATGTACAAAAATCACCTACGAGATATCATACATCTTTGTACCTTGTGAAGGAAAGATCCTTCACCCTTTGCATAACTTTTTTGTGAAATTCGCAACCACAAAGACATACACTGTGTATGTGTTACCTTTCCAGTCGATCATATTCTGCACATCTACGATACGCAATCTTATGTGTCAAACATGTTGCACTTTCAGAAGAGGTACGTTTTATACAGAAAAGCAAATTTCAGTTCAATTTAAATATACTTTCCTCCGGTAGATTTTGTAGTTTTTTTTTTCATTTCGCACACAACTTGGAACATAATTCAAAAGGCAACTTAAGATGACCTAGAAATTCAGATGGCTCTCGGATTGAGGAACCTGTTCATTCCGCTAATCAGATTTTTTTTTCACCCTCATTTAGGTTATTATTTTGAATAAGGAAATAAGTCTTCAGTGTTCTAGATCCCTTCAAAAGAGCTGACTTCCGCCATTAAAACAAATGTTTCCTTTTCGAATGGAACGCAGTGTCCCGTGAAAAATCGAAGACAATGATGCTCAAAACTCAGGGTCTGGGAAAAGAGCTAAATTTAGGTTTTGGTTGCGGGGCTGAGCGCAAGATTGCTGTAACGCTTCGAGCCTGCAAGTGCAGAGGTTGCATACGCACGCACACATACTTGGTGGAGCTGCGTGCATCAGGAGTCTGTAACCCACATCAGCGATCCTTGCAAATCATCGATCCAGGCGACCGGGCTTCGGAAGTGAGATGCTGGAGAGGGATTTTGGAGTGGATGGAAAGGGGCAGTGGGGAGGGGGATGACAGCCGCGCTGATCTCTGATTCTTGAGCAACAGGTGACTTTTGCGGCCAAGGAGGCGGTTATCTCATCGGCGATCGAAATTAGGGGAGTCGATTCCTGCTCGTCGGCGAAACTTGTTCCGTTGCTAATAAGTTGTTGCTTGAGAGAATCTGAGAAAAACCGTTCCGCATTACGATAATTTGGTCTTTTCCACCGGATTAGTCGCAAAGATCTTCGGGGGTTTAAGGCCGTAAAGGATATGGTGTTAAAGTGTAATGAGTCGCGTACAATAAATTATTCACGCGGTTGAACTTCTCCACCAAATGGTGTCATCATTCGTTAAATCTCTATGCATTTAATATTTCGCTTCCATACGACGTTGAGTTTATATGTATTTCGGTTCCTGTGCAACGGTGAACTAACAATTTTTATACACCCAACAAATTATCATTTCCCTTAATTTATCCGGTTAAATTGTGATTTTCTTTGATTCATCGAGAAAATTAGCATCTTCCTTGATACACCAAATTGAACTCATACACTTGATTTATATAGGAGAGAAAATGGATAATAATCTGATACTTTGATTCATATATCACAACAAATTAACATTTCTATTTGTATGCTTGAATAAACTGCCAATTTTCTTTTGCACACAGAGATGAACTGACACTTCCTTTTTTTATCCTGGAGTACATTATCGTTTTGGTTTGTAAGCCTGAAAAAATTACCATTTTTCCTTTTGTACACAGGGATGAATTGACTCTTCCACTTGTAGACCGGAGTACATTATGGTTTTTGTTTCTACGCCTGAGAAAATTACAATTTTTCTTTTGTACACAGGGATGAATTTCCATTTCCATTTGTATAGTGGAGTACATTATCGTTTTTGTTTCTACGCCTGAGAAAATTATAATTTTCTTTTTGCACACAGAGATGAATTTTCTTTTCCATTTGTATACCGAAGTACATTATCATTCTCATTTGCACGCCTGAGAGAATTACTATTGTTCTTTTGTACACAGGGAGGAATTGACACTTCCATTTGTATACCGAAGTACACTATCGTTTCTATTTGTACACCTGAATGAAGTGCCATTTATCTTTTCTATAATGACATGAACTGACACTTTCATTTGTATACCAAAACAAGTTATCATTTTCGTTGGTATGCCTGAGTAAATTGCCATTTTTCTTTCGTATAGCGGGTTGAATTGGCACTTCCATTCATATATCAGAGTAAATTAACATCTTCTTTTTCAAGTATGAGTAAATGACAATTTTTTTTCATCATTCATCATTGTCAAACATTTTCAACCCACTGCTGGATGGAGGTCTCCCCAAGTTTCCTCCACAACTTTCTGAATTGAGCCAATCTCCCCCATGTCATTCCGTCATGCCTTCGAATTTCATCCATTTATCTCACATGTGGTCTTCTTGTGGTTCTTTACAAGTTATCATTTTCGTTGGTATGCCTGAGTAAATTGCCATTTTTTCTTTCGTATAGCGGGTTGAATTGGCACTTCCATTCATATATCAGGGTAAATTAACATCTTCTTTTTCAAGTATGAGTAAATGACAATTTTTTTTCATCATTCATCATTGTCAAACATTTTCAACCCACTGCTGGATGGAGGTCTCCCAAGTTTCCTTAACAACTTTCTGAATTGAGCCAATCTCCCCCATGTCATTCCGTCATGCCTTCGAATTTCATCCATCCATCTCACATGTGGTCTTCTTGTGGTTCTTTACAAGTTATCATTTTCGTTGGTATGCCTGAGTAAATTGCCATTTTTCTTTCGTATAGCGGGTTGAATTGGCACTTCCATTCATATATCAGGGTAAATTAACATCTTCTTTTTCAAGTATGAGTAAATGACAATTTTTTTTCATCATTCATCATTGTCAAACATTTTCAACCCACTGCTGGATGGAGGTCTCCCCAAGTTTCCTCCACAACTTTCTGAATTGGAGCCAATCTCCCCCATGTCATTCCGTCATGCCTTCGAATTTCATCCATCCATCTCACATGTGGTCTTCTTGTGGTTCTTTTCAATAAGTACCTCTCAATAAAAGGTCTTTTATGGGTCTTTTTTCTGTCCCTCGGTATCCGGTCTAATAATGTAGTACCTCTCAATAAGGCGTCTTTTGTGGGTGTTTTTCTGTCCCTTGGTATCCGGTCTAACACAATAGTACCTCTCAATAAAATATCTTTTATGGGTCTTTTTTCTGTCCCTCGGTATCCGGCCTAATACAGTAGTACCTCTTAATAAGGCGTCTTTTGTGGGTGCTTTTCTGTCCCTTGGTATCCGGTCTAATACAGTAGTACCTCTCAATAAGGGGTCTTTTATGGGTCTTTTTCTGTCCCTTGGTATCCGGTCTAATGCAATAGTATCTCTCAATAGTGTCCATTTCTGTCCGTTATCCATTTTCTGTCCCTTGGTATCAGGTCTAATACAGTAAGTAGTATATCTCTTTTGTGGATGTTTTTATGTCCCTTGGTATCCGGTCTAATACAGTAGTACCTCTCAATAAAAGGTCTTTTATGGGTCTTTTTCTGTCCCTTGTTGTCCAGTCTAACTTAGTAGGGACACATGGACCGAATGCTTTGCTCCTTAAATAGAGGTGTACCTCTATTAAATAAGGGACACCCACGGGACAGGATGTTTTGTCCCTTAAATAGGGTGTCCCTCACTTGGAGGTCCTTAAAGGAACATGTATTCAATAAATATTTAATACACAATTTAATCAGAGATGGAAATTTTACATGCAAATAACAGTAAATATTAAATATGATAGAAACATAAATTACATATGCATAAAACAGAAATGAAGTACATGTATAAAACTATGGAACCTGTATATGAAACAGTGGAAAGTTGTGTAGTACGTATTTACTTGAAATAATCCGACGAAAGGGTTTGTTTTGAAGTTTTCAATTTACAGGCATTTATGTTCACATGAATAGTATGTTTACTAACTAA
This sequence comes from Macrothele yani, assembly GCA_039090855.1. NCBI lineage: Eukaryota > Metazoa > Arthropoda > Arachnida > Araneae > Macrothelidae > Macrothele > Macrothele yani. The sequence goes on along the minus strand of CM077024.1, from coordinate 158,325,040 downwards.
ACTAAGTTCTTCACTGTCATCGACATTTTAAAGAACTTAGGAAACTGGCGTCTATAAAGTTTTTGATGTCACAGCTTTCCGCTTCTTCTTTCCCATTACTTTTCGGATCATCCAAGCACTTTTCTGGTTTGTCTTCATTATTAACTACAGGAAGAAAAAGCTCTGATGTCTTCATTAGTGTCGTCGCTACACAGCTGTTCATCGATCGCAACATATTCTCCTATCACAAAATTACTGCCACTGTCTTTGACAAGTTCACACAATTTTATATTTTCTTCAATGTACTAACTCAGTTCATTTACACTGGAAAATTCGACTCACGTTCATGTTTTCAGCGAATGATCGAAAATTCCCATTTTTCATATTGTAGCTAGCAGAACTTTAAATTTTAGTCGCCAGTAAGCTTTATAATAGAAGTTTTCATCATATCTAGGAAATGATACAGAGTTGTTACTTAAAACACTCTCAGACGTTTTTGAGGTACGTAATGCACGCGAAAAACATAATAAACAGACTAAAAGAGAGTCTATATCCTATCCATTGAATTGTGCGTTTCCTATTGCATTAGTTAATTCGGTAAGCAGGGTTAAATAAAATTAATTAAAAAGTGAAAAGAAAAATTAAGTTGATACCGGGCTCGCGGCGGGCACGGATCCATCTTTCGGGCTTTCTGTCATAACCAAGGGCCACGCTCATTTTTAGTCTGCATCCCCTGTATGTATACTAAATATATTCGTACAGCAAACGTATAAACAAAGTCCAAGGTAGTCGTTCTTGATGCGTGATATCAAGTAAAAGATGACCATACACTAGATTAACTTGTGAACCATGAAGTACAGTAGGTTTATTAATGTACTACACAAGTTAAAACTAGATGATATATTAAAACAGATAAACACATTAGATATCAATACAAATTTTGAAGATGACAATCCGATTTTTAGCGTAAATGTGACAAGGATGGTAAGTCAGATAATATCCGAAAATTTGAAAATTTTCATCGTCTTGGAGCGGGACCCGAATCCGTGTCTCCCAGATAGCGCCCGGGTATGCTAACCACTACACCATCCAGAACGACCAAGTTCCAAGTTTCCGATCAATTTGAATATAACCATCACAGGATTCGCTAGTCGAAGCAACCGGCATTCATGTTTAGCGAATTCGGATGTTAAGAATCCATATTTAGCGAATCTGGATGTTAGGGATAGGATTCTTAACATCCAGATTCGCTAAATATGGATTCTTAACATCCGGATTCGCTAAACATGAATGCCGGTTGCTTCGACTAGCGAATCCTGTGATGGTTATATTCAAATTGATCGGAAACTTGGAACTTGGTCGTTCTGGATGGTGTAGTGGTTAGCATACCCGGGCGCTATCTGGGAGACGCGGATTCGGGTCCCGCTCCAAGACGATGAAAATTTTCAAATTTTCGGATATTATCTGACTTACCATCCTTGTCACATTTACGCTAAAAATCGGATTGTCATCTTCAAAATTTGTGCACATTGGAAATTTCTGGTCCACTTTGGATCCGTCCTCATATGTATGAAATGCATACATAAAAACAGATAAAACGCATTAGATCTTTCTGGTCCACCTTGGACCCGTCCACAGATGTATGAACTTCATGCATCTGAGGAGGGGTCTAATGTGTTTTATCTGTTTTAATATATCATCTAGTTTTAACTTGTGTAGTACATTAATGAACCTACGGTGCTTCATGGTTCACGAGTTAGTCTATTCTAGGTAATCTTTTATTTGATATCGTGCATGAAGGACGACTACCTTGGACTTTGCTGTAAGCACCTGTATGTCTTTTGTTTAGTTAAGATCCATGTCTCTGCTCTATACGTAAGAATTGGAAGGGTGTAATGATTAATAACTTTTCTCTTAAAATATAATGGTCAATACCCTTCAAAATTGTACTGTTTCTTTCGAATTCTCCCCAACTAAGTTTAATACGCCGTTTAATGTCTTCTTCAGTGTGGCCCTCGCGTCTTGACCATCGAAAATGTAGATATAGGTTACCTCTAGGTAAAAATACCCCTCTACTGCGACTTTGCGGTCAGCAGATTCGCAATACAGGGGTATTTTTTTCCACTGGAGAATCCGTTGTGCTCATGCCGCAAAATCGAACTCATTTCTCCAGAAAAAGTCTAACACCTCCAGTACTCAAAGCAATACCGGAATTCCCAAAGTTAAGTGGAAATTACCTAAGCTCTATGGATATCAACCTCCTGCGGGCTGTGAAGAAAACAAGCATTGAAAACAATACATTTGATTGTATACGAAACATACTTACAGGTCTAGGCTACTTCCCAACATAGTCATTCCCCAAATTGAGACAATTATCGTATCGGGGGTACGCGATTTTGGTTGCCGCCTGGGAGTCAGCGATGATTGGACGCCATTCTTTAACTCCTCATTGTCACTGAAGCTCTGCGATTCCAATCAGGTTTTCAGGTTTTCATGCGCTCGGTGCCAGGTCTGGGCTATACGCAGTGTGTTCGAGAACATCCCATCCAATCTGACCCAGCAGCGCTCGTGTGCTTGCAGCTGGGTGTTGCCGCGTTTTGTCGTGGAAAAGAACAACGCTTGACGTTAGCATTCATCTCACTTTATTCTGAATTAACACTGCGTAATTTTTTCAGTGTTTCACAGAAGCTCTCCTTTCCGTTCCTAGAAAGCGATTGCCATCAGCTTTTTCTGTAAAAACGTTTGTTTGCACTTTTTGGGTTTCTTTAGCGAATGTGTGTGCATCCATTTCTTTGACTGCTCTTTGTGTTTGGCATTGACGAATTGAATCCACGCTTCATCACTCGTCACGATATGTTTAAGGAACGAATCCCGAACTTCATTGTAACTCTGTAAGAATGTTTAAGCTCATCCCATTTGCTGCACTTTGTTAACATCGTTAAGCATTTTTGGCAGCTATCTGGTATAGAACTTGTGGTAGCCTACTCTAAATGTAATGATCTCGTACAGAACAGTTTGAGAAATTTGGAGAAAATCACACGACAGCTCCGTTATTGTGAAGTCTTTCGCGCACTTTTGGTCAACACTTTGAACAAGTTCATCAGTCACCACGGATCTCCGACCTTGACCCCTTCATCATGCGCGTCTGTTCATCCATCTCTAAATTTTCTACACCACTATCTCACTCACCCTTCACTCATAAAGTTCGTACTTTACACTCTACTCATTCTCAAATAAATTTCTGCTGCACTTTTCCCCTCAGCCCGAAAAGAAATAATAAAGCGAATTTCACAGCTGGCGGCAGCATCGAATGGGGCACACATACATGTTTACTTGTCCATACGACACTAAGAACTAACACCAGATGGCCGATGGCGTGGCTTGTGAAGAGGGCAAGCATCACGTGATGCTATGGCGCATGCATGAACTGCTACTGTGCTTACATCGGGCGGTACATTGCAACAAAAGTTGAAATCCGAATAGTCCACGTACATACTCAGTTCCACTTTCCCAATGAGTAGGCTTCTCCGTAAAACATCCAGGATGAAAAGTGAAGTACGCAACAGTTGTGCATATTTACATGGGAGATCTGGCAATAGCTGTCCAAATCGAGATAAATTCGTAACAGACAGAGTCAAAGTTGCACCTTTCCGGATTTTGACGATTCGAGCGCTCCTGGTGGATACGAGAGGAAGTATTTAGTAATGAATTTTTAAATTTTGGACACCTCTTTCTAAGGGAAAATTTTAACGCAGAGCACAGTAAGAAATAAAGGTAGAAACTAACCCAACACCCCTGGTGGAAAAAGGCTGAGATATAACCTGAAATTTTAAATTTTCGGCGAGTATTTTTAAAAAACTCTGCAAACTGGAATAATGACATTCGAGGAATAACTATAGCACCCCTGGTGGAGATTCGCGTATTAAGAAATAAAAGGCGCACTTTTCTCAGCACTTCGTGACAAATATATATAACTAAATAAATAAATAAATAAATTCAACTTGGAAAACATTTGGAAAAGTTAGTCTGGAAATGACTACAGCGTCACTAGTGGGTAATCATGGAACTGAAAGTAACATTTCTAAATAAAGCAACAAGTACTGCGAAAAAAATGTTGAAATTTCAGAAATAGTTAGGGTATCAATCTGGAAACGACTATACAGCCAATACAAATAACAGAAAATAAAAATGACATTATTGCGCAGTTCTTTGTGTGAAAAACTTTTGCGATTCGGTAAATAATATGAGAAGCCGTCAGAGAACGATTACATCGCCTCTGGTGGAAAATCACGACACTAAAACATGAATTTCCAAACTACGGAAACTCGTGCTGCCAAACGAATTTCAAAATTCCGGAAAAGTGAGTGTCAGTCTAGGATCGATTATAGCGCCCCTTGGTAGAGAATCGTTGAATTAAGAAATAAAACTACAAAAACTCGTACTGTAGATAAAAATCGTACTACCAAAAAAACTGAAACCTTGGCAAAAATGGAGATGCCAATCTGCGAACGAGAACAGAGACTCTGGTGTACAATTGAGGAACTAAGAAATGAAATTAATATCTTCAGAAAAAATGTGTGTGAAAAAAATCTGAAACTCGGCGGAAAATAGCTGACAGCCTGGGAATTACTACAGCGCGTCTTGTGAAGAATCACGGTATAATGAATTAAATTTACTGCTAGTAGTTATGTTGTTGTAGTAATTGTTAATGAATAAAGTCTTATGCTGGTTGTTAATATGAACACCTAATGAAAAGAGACCCAACGGCCAGACAGAGGTCTGACAGTACTATGAACTGAGAAAAACGTACTTACTTAAAAATCTTTTATTAGGAAACTCCTGGTATCAACCAACACACACACACTGCTAGTCACACTAATCGTATCACAATAATGAAGAAGAACCTAATCATATAGAACGAAGCTTTCGGCTCAAAATAACGTAGCTCTTTTCACATCGAACAAAACCTCTCCACATATGAACAAAAGCTCTCTCACGTAACACAAAAGCTCTCTCACGTAACACAAAAGCTCTCCTCGCACATAAACAAAAGCTCTCTCACGTACACAAACAAAAGCTCTCCTCGCACATAAACAAATGCTCTCCTAAGTATCGTTGAACACGCCTATTTATACTGCCTACCACCATGTCATGACTACACTCGTTGCCACATATCATTCAGCGGGAGAAATAACATCTCGTTAAGTAAGAAGATAATTTACATAGGAAAATAAAATAACGAGAGATAGTAAAATCAAAAGGAAACTGAATCTAGAGTATACGTTACAACGGGACTGAGAAATAAAATCCCAAACTGCGGCAACTTGTACTGCGAAAAAAAAATTTGAAACTCGAGAAATAGTAGGAGTATTAGTCTTGGAATTACTACAGCTACAGTGGTGGAGAAACACGAAACTAAAAAATAAAATTACGAACGACGACAGCCCCTGGTTAAAAAACGCGGAACAAAGAAGTAAAATTCCGTACTAAGGCAACTCGTACTGCCATCAAAAATTCGAAACTATGGAAATAGTGGGAGTGTCGTCAGAATGGGAATGACTACGGTATGCCTGGAGGAGAATCGCGGATTTAGAAAACATAAATTACACACGTTAAATTTTATTTTGTCTTGATGGATTTCAAAAAACTTCCATTTTTTGTCAAACAACACGAAAAAAGAAATTCTATATACAGATGCCCAAACATAAAAGTAAACTAACGGCGAGCAAGGGGTTCTATACTCACGAGAGTGATACATAAAGCCACTTATAAACCTACCACAAAGAAATTTTTTATGTGGCTAACATACCAACTACACTTTCCGCTCCGCAGATATTGTAACAGAGTACATTGTATGACTTTCATTCAAGGAAAGGACGCAATGAAGGAAGATGTTAGGAAAACTGCTATTTTTTTCTTTTAGTTTTGCACTATATTGACATCATCACCACCGTTCCCGTACTGCTCTTGTGTAAGTCTTCCTCCTCATGGGTAAAATACCTTCGGTTTACGGGAGACAGAGGGGTTTTAAAACCGTGTTTCACAGCCGGGCGCTTGTTATACACCACGCGCGTCTGGTGGTGAAGGTCGTTTACTCTATGGTTGCCACTTATAGTGGTCGTTTATTTGTTCAGATAGAGGGACACACCACTCTAATTTCACGTGCGATAAAGTGTGCGATAGTTGAAGCGCGTACATTTTTGTTGTTTTCCCTGTTGGGTACTAACCAATAATACCATACGCTAGACGAAAGACGCTTATATGTTTAAAAACTTCTGTGGCCAGCATTTAATGCCTGTAGAATGACTTAGTTGAGTTACCGATTAGGGCCTTACAAAATCCTCATATTTGGACTAAGTAATAGCGATTAAATATTCATAAAAATATTCATTTTTCCCATTAGGTAAATATTGAATAGATATTTCTTGTTTCAGCTATTTAACCATTTTTATTAAGATTTTAACTTAGTTGTGACATTTGTAGATTGTCTTTTCATATAGACGTTATGGCACAGTGTTCTAATAATAAAATCAGGCTTAGGAACGAGTATTTGCTAAACGCTATTATTATTAAATATGGGAATCTGGTTCACTCTTTGAGCATAATTAGGGTTTTGGTAAAAAGTATTAATTTCTCTTGGCCATTCACTGCTGTAGAACATTTGTCTGCAATAAATGAACTATTGGTTTCTTTAGCCAGACCTGCTGATCCCCAGGATCTCATTACTAACAAGGAAACGGACATGTGGTTGTCGCTGATTGCAAAACCAAAGTATCTTGTTTAGATAGAGGATCATAAGATATGTCTATATCTAAACTTTGAGCTGCTATGGACAACAGGGGGAGCCACTTGAGCTTTGTTCATTAGCATTACATTATGTAATGTATGTATATTATGAATATTATATTAGAGCTTCTTACAATAATTTTCTGTAAAAATGCTTGCAAGATGCCCATATAAAATATGGTTAAATTCATAACGGACACTGTATTGGTAACATCAGACATGAACTTATGGTACTTTTTTCGCTATCAGTTTCCAGCGGCTCGATTTCAAAACCTAATCTACTTTACATTTTATAAGTGTAGTCATGTCACTACTCACCCTGGATGCTTCCAAACAGCTCTACTGTATTGTTTTGAATCGGGCCAAATTGAGGAATCGGGTAGAGAAGATTGCGAAGAAAGAGCATTCATGAATTGTGCTCACTGTGAGAACTACTTTTGTTTGGATCATTCCATAATTAAAGATCTTCATATATTTTGTCGTACATGAAAGGTAAGTGCAATGTATATACATTACTGAACACGATATACTGTATATCCATTCATGAATAATTTGTAATGTATACCAATTGCTTAAAACAACAAAAACCATTCCGATACGGGCCGCAAGAGTAATGGAGATTCCATGAATATTGTCTCTGCTAGTGTTCTTTGATATCCTATAACTTCATCATTTATAATCCATAGCATCTAAGCGTTTGACATGATACATTACTCCTTCAGTACTGTCGAAAGATATGACAACAGCTGTGCATCTAGCGACAACGGTCCGGACCGTTCCCTTGTAAGGGTGAGATAGTATTTGATGACAACTCCAAATGAACTATAAGGCACTCGTACTGATGTATTACACCAAGATATTCCTCTTGCTGTTCCTGATTATTACATTAAAGAATTCTCATCTTATGGAAGAAACATTTTAATCAAAGTGTAAAAACAGTGATCGGGACTTTCCTGAACTAGCGGAAATTCCTTCAGGACATCGAGTTGTGACAATCGATATAGACAAAAATATCCCAAGAAATATCGACATTGGGGGCTTCCACGGCGTTACTCAGAACTCTGGAAAAACAAAAATCTGCAAACATTGCGACGAGGAATCACATCATGCTACGTAATGCTCACTTAGCTATGGAGAGAACTGTCTGTCATTCGAACACCTAATTTTTGTCTGCCCGTACCTATGCCAAAAGTGTGGATCCCGAAAACACAAGGCTACCAAGTGTCATTCCATTAATTCCGCCTTCGCTGCTGTGGCTCACACACAAAAAGATTTCCATGAAACAGAAAAAGCCTATCTTGAGAATCTACGTTTCCTTGGTGAAAATCCTACTTTTGAAGATGGATTCCCACTCTTTGGTGTGGTCAATAACGAGAACAGAAGAGGATCAGGCGATTTGAAAATTGTCAACGGTATTTCGCCCTTACCTAATGATACCAAAGATTGTGATTAATGGAGTGAAAGAAGTGATTGGACGAGAGTTGGTGGTGAAGGTAAATCAAGAGCAAATAATTCCAAAAAAAGCACAGAAACTTAGAGAGTGAAGCCTCGGCTTCAAATGTGGATTCTCCCAAGTCTGCAGAGACTGTTCCTAACCCTAATCTTGTCAATCGAAAACCTATTTTGTGTTGGCTTCGTTACTGGCGATGAATATTCACAGAAAATAAAAAAACAAGAAATCGCAGGAAAAATCGTCTTTTTGTACAACACGGAGACTTCAGATTCGTTTTCTCTACTCTCATCTGTTCTAGACGAGGATTCAGAGGATTTCCAAAATCAAAGAAGTCAGAAAAAACCAGCAAACTCGAAATAACAAAAAAAGTGCACAAGGTAAAGGAAGTGCAACAAGCGAAGGATACTATAATGTGTAAGGAAAGTGTGAACATGCTATAAGACAATCAGAAAGAACTTCAGCAACACGAGAAAAGAATGAAAAAGTATTTGTCACACACATAAAGAAAAAGAGCCAGATGCATTTGAGATTGAAAAAAAAAATTCACAAGGAACAAGGGAAACAGTCATGGCTCTCCCAAAAGGATCCTTTTGTGTGTTTTTTTCTTTGATTTTGTTTTTCATCCCCATTCCACAACTGTTGATTCTTCGCTTTAATATTGAAAATGGATTTTGATATATGTTTTATATCAATGATGTATGTGTTTCTGGTTCAAAATGTTACCTTCAGAATACATAGGGAATGTATGTTTATGTTCTTAGCTATTGATACAATAAAGTCAGTACTTTTTTTGTATTGAATTCAGCATTAAATTCTGTTTCCATAACATTTGCGTTTAGTGAAACATAACATTAACCATAAGCCTGCAAAGTTGCAAAACATGAAATTTTTAAAAAAGTATCCACAATTTGGACCACCACTCTACTTATATCTTTAATAGCATTGTTGTAATATTTTTTTTAATTCTCGGCCTCTAACCGCAAGCGATCATACAACGTCGGCAAATGCAAATAGCTCTGTGCGATAATAGCTGATTGCAGCACCATCCAACAGCTTTCCAGGCAATCGTAACCGCTCACAGCTGTAGTGACAGAAGGGACAAAAGTTAAAGGTGAAAGCAATGTTGTTCGAGAAGCAACATTTGAGGCACTGCCTCCTGTTCGTGTTTCAGCTGAAAACAAGTACCGCGAAAGCCCAGCAAATGATCTGTGCTGCTTTGGGTGAAGCTGTTGTGTCCTACAGTACGTGTGAGAAGTGGTTCCAGCGGTTTAAGCAGGGAAATTTCGATCTCCGTGATGCAGAACATCCGGGACAGTCACAGAAAGTTGACGATGAGGAGCTGGAACTACTGTTGGACGCGGATCCCTGTCGCACACAGTCAGAGCTCACCCAGGAACTCGAAGTAACACGGCAAGCCATTGAGGAAAGCGCCTGCACAAGCTTGGACGGATTTACAAGGAGGGCCGTTGGGTGCCCCACCAACTCACAGCTGCGAATAAGTCTAGGCGCTAGGATGTTGCTGGGTCCTTGCTTTCCACATTCAAGAAGAAGGATTTCCTTAACAAGATTTTGACCTGTGATGAAAAATGGATCCTCTACGATAATCCTAAGCTGCGCAAATCGTAGGTTTATGCAGGTCAGCCTACCACCAGTACCGCCAAACCGAATATCCATGCCACGAAGTTGTTGCTGTGCATACGGTGGGATCAGCGCGGGGTCGTACACTATGAGTTGCTCAAACCTGGTGAAACGGTCAATGCTGGGCGTTATTGTCAGCAACTCATTCGTGTGAGTGACGCAATGGAGGCGAAAAGGCCATACACCGGCAAGGGTAGAAAGTCGGTTCTGTTGCTTCAGGATAACGCGCGTTCTCACACCGCGAAAACGTCTTTAAGCACGATCACCGACCTGGGATGGGAAATGTTCTCCAACCCAGTGTATTCTCCAGACTTCGCCCCCGTCGGATTATCACCTCTTTCGCTCTCTGCAACATCACCTGAGTGATACGCACTTCACTTCTGTTGAGGAGGTCCACACAAGTATTGATGACTTTATTAACTCGAAACAGCCCTTTTTTTCCCTCAGTGCCATTCGGCAGCTTCCTGACCGATGGCTCTAATGTATCCAACATGACGGGGATTATTTCCCTGATTAGGTACGTATTCAATTTGCTATAATTTGGTGTAGACGTGTCGTGCCTGTGACCTAGAATTAAGTTGCACACCTAATATTTGTAAAGAATTATTTTTTCAGGAAGATTTGTTTCACACTAATATGTCAGATATTTAAACACTTCATTCAGTTTAGAGATAACAAATAATAAAACTACTGTTATTGTTTTAAAATTTCTAATTCAGGACAAAGGTTTTACGCACAACTTTCTATTAGGGGTACAATAAGCTTCAAAACGTTTTAAGACAACGCAACATGTAATTTGAGAGAAAATAACAATACCTTAACGAATCGAAATATGCGCCGTCATTATCTATCACCTTCCGTTATCGGTCTGGCAGCTGACGGATTCCAGCCATGAAAAATACCCTGTCGTGTGATACGATGAAGTCGTCAACCCGTTTTTGCACTTCGTCACATGCCCGGAACTGTACAGCACACAAACCGTGTTGCATCGATTGGAACAAATAATAGTCTGAAGGGGCTGTGCGATCATCAGGAAGCCTGTGAATGGACGTTTCCGACAGATTTCCTGGCTTGCTTGTAGTGATCAGCCGTAACAGTTTTACCCTGTCCCAATAGTTCATAATAGAACACAGCTTCAATATCTCACCATATGCACAGCAGAATTTTCTTAGAGTCAATATTGCGTTTCGTGGACGAAGTCGTTGCTTCACCGGGGTCTGCCCTGTGCCTTTTGCGTTTGGCATTGTCTTACCATAACCACTTTTCATCACCTGTAACGATTTTCCACAGGAAATATTTTCTATGTTGTTTATTCAACAGATTTAAACACTTCGTGACACGCTCATTCTTGTTCCTCTGGCTCAGGTCATGTGGCGCCGATTTCCCTTCCTTCTGAATCTTTCCCATTGCGCGTTAACGATTGGAAATGGTTTCTTGAGTTACCCCCAGTTATTCAACTAGTTTTTTTGCGTTTGAGACGAATCTTCATCCAGTAATGCTTGCAGTTCCTCATGTGCAACATTCTGCTGGACGCCGCTACGTTCTTGATAGCTAAGATCAAAATCAGCTGCTTTAAACCGTCTAAACCAAAACTCACACTTGGTTTTCGATACAACATTCTCTCCCAGAACAGTACAAATCGATGCACATGCTTTTGCAGTAAGTTATGTTTGCTGGTCAGTGGTAGGCGGCGGCGAAGTAGCATTCTCGAATGCAGTCCCCGTGCCGTAAGTCTTCTGGCAACGATCAGGTTGGCGGCCACTTATCAAATAACAACGTGGCCACTGATATCAAACATCAATTGACAACGTGGCCACGGATATCAAACATAAAATAACAACGTGGCTACGGATATCAAACATCAAATAACAACGTGGCTACGGATATCAAACATCAAATAACAACGTGGCCACTGATATCAAACATTAATTGACAACGTGGCCACGGATATCAAACGTCAAATAACAACGTGGCCAAGGATATCAAACATCAAATAAAACTGTGGGTACGGATATCAAACATCAAATAAAAACGTGGCCACGGATATCAAACACCAAATAACAACGTGATCACGGATATCAAACATCAAATAACAACCTGGCCACGGATATCAAACATCAAATAACAACGTGGCCACGGATATCAAACACCAAATAACAACGTGATCACGGATATCAAACATCAAATAACAACCTGGCCACGGATTTCAAACATCAAATATCAACGTGGCCACTGATATCAAACATTAATTGACAACGTGGCCACGGATTTCAAACATCAAATATCAACGTGGCCACTGATATCAAACATTAATTGACAACGTGGCCACGGATATCAAACGTCAAATAACAACGTGGCCAAGGATATCAAACATCAAATAAAACTGTGGGTACGGATATCAAACATCAAATAACAACGTGGCCACGGATATCAAACATCAAATAACAACGTGATCACGGATATCAAACATCAAATAACAACCTGGCCACGGATATCAAACATCAAATAACAACGTGGCCACGGATATCAAACACCAAATAACAACGTGATCACGGATATCAAACATCAAATAACAACCTGGCCACGGATTTCAAACATCAAATAACAACGTGGCCACGGATATCAAACATCAAATAAAGAGGTGGGTACGGATATCAAACATCAAATAAAGAGGTGGGTACGGATATCAAACATCAAATAACAACGTGACCACGGATATCAAACATCAAATAACAACGTGGTCGCGGATATCAAATATCAGATAACAACGTGGCAACGGATATCAAACATCAAATAACAACGTGGCCACGGATATCAAACATCAAATAACAACGTGGCCACGGATATCAAACATCAAATAACAACGTGGTCACGGATATCAAACATCAAATAACACCGTGGCCACGGATATCAAACATCAAATAACAACGTGGCCACGGATATCAAACATCAAATAAATAGGTGGTTACGGATATCAAACATCAAATAAGAACGTGGTCACGGATATCAAACATCAAATAACAACGTGGCCACGGATATCAAACATAAAATAACAACGTGAGCACGGATATCAAACATCAAATAACAACGTGGCCACGGATATCAAACATCAAATATCAACGTGGCCACGGATATCAAACATCAAATATCAACGTGGCCACGGATATCAAACATCAAATAAGAACGTGGTCACGGATATCAAACATCAAATTACAACGTGGCCACGGATATCAAACATCAAATATCAACGTGGCAACGTATGGTTGAGAGCGACGAATTCGGTTCTGTTCGAGCGGCTCTCATAACCGCTCGATTCTAGCGTTCTGTCGTTGCATTAAGACAGTCCACTGCCCGCGTGATATTGAGTTGTGCCCTCCTCCACGCATTGATACCAACATCCACCGATTGCCGCGTCGCTCCGACCTAAACGTTTGGCGAAACGGAGACTTTACCAACCGGCCTCTCGCAGCCCAATGATACGTCAATGTCCCTTCTGGAACTCGCTCAGTTGCTCGTATTCTGCACGGATCCAACGTCGAGGTATCCTTACAATCCGTGGAGGTTAATGCGATCGCATTTCGCTGTCACAATTGACCCTGCGTGCGAGCTTTGCTCTTAATATACCGTTCTCGAAGCACGGTCCCCATGCGCTGTAGCAGGCTACTATTCAGTCATTGGTTGTCATTTTTGAATGATTATCATATTCGGGCCTGAGCTACTTGCATGCGAAATTTCATCAGGATCGAACGATTTTCTCAGGTGCATCTTTTTTTTTTTTTTTTTTTTTTTTGGCGAATGTGTAGATTCTAGAAAATCTTCCTCGTCAATGTTTCCTAAAACGTCATGGACTCTTTTAATCCGGGTCTCCCAGACACCAAAACCAGCAGATATAGTGATTATCTTTAGACCTTGAGAATCCTTGACCCCATAAATAGCGCATAAATGCCATTTTCTTGTGTTCTCTGTTTTGTTTTAAAAAGCAATTTGTTAACAATAACATGATTAGAAAATGAAAGAAACCTTCCATCTCTGCAGCAATTTATGGTTTCTATCTTTACGTTTTTTACAAGACCACCAATACTTTCTTCCGGAATTCGTTTTATATAGCTTATTAATACCTCAGCGCATCAAGTAGATTTCCCATGGTACATTTTCAGAGCACGAAGACCCCTACTTTCCAGCTAACTATGAAATTCAGTTAAGTCGAATTGGATGACAACTTACGACTAACAATAAAGAGCAATTTTCTAGGAGAAGTGAAAAATGAAGGCTGAAAGTATTTTTGTTTTCGAAATTTTAATTCTGCAAAGGAAAGGAACTCCGAATTTATGGGAGCTGAAATAAGAATTTTCTTCTTTTTGAAATTGTCAGATGTTGCATAAATTTCTCTTGGTTGGATTATTGTTTTTCAGCATTTGCTGAAACATTTCGTTAATCTAAGAGAACGTTTTGGAAATATAAAATTAGAAATGTTCTCTAATAAGTAATTTTGACCTTTATCAGAAATAAAAATTTGAACCAACTTTACAGCGATTAAAATTACAACATACATTACTCGACATAGAAGATGCCGTTCAGAAAAGTATTTGTCGGAGTGCCATGCAAATTGGTAAATACTTGAAAAATGAAAACCATGGCAACTTATTGGGAGGATTGAATGTTTAACGACCATAGTGAGCTGTAAGAAATAGCCCGTCCCTTATGGTTACTGGTTCCAGGGAAGGGAGAGAGCCAGTTTCGTAAGACAAACACAATAACCCTGCCTCACCGAAATCTGAACCCGGACTCATCTCAGACGAAAATGATCAGAAGCCAGTGCTTTGACCACTGCGCCATCGGGGAGGCAACATTACAGTTGCAAACCAATCACGAGACAGTTGAGGGAGATAAAATGGTGAAGCCGCTCGGCATAGCTAATTTTGGTTGTCCTCACCTAGGTGAAAGAACCACTTCATCGGAGGGACCTGGTGGCGAAAGCGCACGTGTAAAGTTAAAATATCACGGCACAGTCGCAGGGAATCCTACCACCACACATACATCTTTAACATAGACTTTGGTACAAGCCACAAACGGCTGCTTGGCCCTTGCGTCGGATGGCGGCGAAGCCCATCAGGTTGCAAATACGTTTTGCCGAGTGTAGAGAAAAAGGTTGAAAGAAGGTAACGTGCGTCATCGTAGAGGAGCTGGTGCACGTTGGAAGCGTCCAAACGCCTTAATTGCCTCGTTTGAGGTAAGCAATACATTCCAAAGAGCATGAAATTTGGCTAAATGTAAAGGCAGCTCTGTCCATCCCCGTCTCCACACGGACTGTGAATCGTAGATCGGCTGAGGCAGGTTTACGCTCTCGCCAGCCATTGCGACCACTGCCACTCAGCGCAGAACATCGTCGCGCAAGGTTGCAGTGGCGCAGCACCAGACATGTACGGCGGGATGAAAGGGACCATGTCATATTCAGCGACAAGCCTCGTTTCTGTCTCAGAAGCAACGATTGCCGTTTGACAGTTTTGAAGCGACGGGGTCACCGGGATGATCTTGCTGACATCCAAAAGGGTTCATACAGCCGCTCAGCCAGATGCCATGATTTGGGGCGCTATGTGTTTCAACAGACCTTCGCCGCTTTTACTTATAGTGTACAATACAGCACGACGATGCGTTGATACGAAGTTGCAGTCCGTTTTGTTGCAGTATCTCCATTCATCGTCAAATACACTGCTAGCCTTTCCAAAACGCAACACCAAGAAGGACACGAGATACCAAAGCCAGATTTACTGGACACATAACAACAGATACAAAGATGAAACGATTGAGCTTACAGGCCAGTGCGACTTGCAAAACACGCAGACATCAATAGTCGTGTGGCCCCCATGGCTGGCAATAACGGCAGTTACACACCACGGCATCGAACGAAAGAGGCTTTGGATGTGGGCTTGGGGTATTTCGGTCCAGGCTTCTTTCACACGTTGCCACAGTTCATCAGGCGTAGCAGCGGCTGGTGCATGCCGGGCCACTCGGTTGCCGTTCAGCGACAAGACGTGTTCGATGGGCGACATATCGGGAGAACAGGAGTGCCACGGCAGCAGTGACACCTGGTGGGCTGTAAAGAATTGTTGCACGATGCGTGCCACGTGCGGGCGCGCATTGTCCTGTTGAAACGTGGCCGCTGGCAGGTCCTGCGGGTAAGGGAGCACTACAGGCTCCGAAACGTCGGAGATGTAGCGGTGGCTGTTGAGTGTACCGGCGATGCGTACCAGAGGGGTGCGGGTTTCATATCCAATTGCGCCCCAAACCCATAACGCCAGGCGACGGACTGGTATGGCGATGCATAATGCAGGCGTCATACAGTCTCTCGCCGCGGTGCCGCCGCACACGAATGCGACCATCGTGATTTTGCAGGCAGAAGCGGAAATCGTTGGAGAGAAAAATGTCATGCCATTCCGCAGTTCAGGTGCGGCGTTCAACGGCCCACTGCCGCCGCACTCGCCGGTGGCGTAACGTCAATGGTAATCGGAGCAATGGGTGCCATACGACAAGTCCCCGCTCCTGCAGACGACGTCGAACGGTGCGTACTGCCACATGTTGTTGCGCAACACACCCTAATTCCTGCGCTAACGTTCGTGCTGTGGCGGTGCGAGCCGTCAATGCCCGCCGCACAACATGCCGGTCCTCTTGTTCGGTGGTGTGCCGCGGCTGCGGCAATCGCTCACGTCGGTCCGTCCGTCCCTCCTGCACCCACCGAATTCATACTCGCCTCACTGTGACTGGATGTCGTCCCACACGGGACGACATCCAGTCACAGTGCCGACATCACACCTTATAGACCCTGCAAGTCAGCTCACGACACGCGTCTTCTTTCACTGGCTACGCGCTGTTGACCTCAAAAGTAGGAGGTGGTCACAATAATGTGACTCGACTGTGTATATCACGTGTAATGTAACATTTATAGTTTCGCACGAATTGTAATACATATAAGATGAATCTTCCTTATTAATGAAACAGGAATTACGGAACACGTTGGAAAACTTTTTATGCTTTCGAGTTCAGCTAGCGTAAATACAAAATTTATAATGAAAGGATATATTCATATTTCTCTCAGGAGAAGGAAGCAACCCACAAAACTCTGGTAAGATATGCTATACGAAGGAATATACACCGGTGAGCCATTACATCATGTCCACCCCCAGCCTAGAGAAATGAGCGTTCCTGGAGACCGAACGGTGGTGCAAGTGAAGTTCATAGAGCCGAATATTTATACAACCCGAGGACCGGCTTTCTGTTAATAGAGTGTTCGGAGTAAGAATGGGAGAAGTTGTTGATATGTCGGAGTTTGAGAAAGGACAAATTGTGATGGCACGACGCCTCGGAACTACGATCTCGGAAACGACACGGCTTGTGGGTTGTTCACTTGTCGCTGCAGTGAGTACGTATCAAAAGTGGTGCACAGTTGATCAAACGACGTACCGTCGTCCAGCCGTTTGTCGTCCGCAGCATATTGATGCTAGAGGGGAGCGGATACTTATGGGCATTTTTCACAGCGACCGCAGGGCCTCAGTGCAACATATACCCGCAACTACAACAGTGGTGATCGGGGCAATGTGTCAACAGCATACAGTTCTTCGTAGCTTTATGCGCATGGGCCTGCGTAACCGAAGATCCAGCCGGGTTCCCATGCTCGCTGCACGTCATCGCCTACAAAGCATGAAATGGGCACACGATCATACAGATTGGATCGTGCGTGATTGGAAGAAAGTGGCCTGGTCTGACGAATCAAGATTCGTGTTGTATCATGTAGACGGCCGAGCGCGGAAACGTCGATTACCAACAGAGGCTATGGGCACCTGGATACACTGTTGAGCAGAAACAGGCTGGCGGAGGAGGTGTTAT
The DNA here is from genome assembly GCA_039090855.1 of Macrothele yani. Taxonomy (NCBI): domain Eukaryota; kingdom Metazoa; phylum Arthropoda; class Arachnida; order Araneae; family Macrothelidae; genus Macrothele; species Macrothele yani. The sequence continues at coordinate 158,307,303 of CM077024.1, read as the reverse complement.
GCTGTGGGCGATGTTTTCGTGGGACGCTTTACGCTCCGTTATCCCAGTAGCACAATCCCTCACAGGTGTCAAGTATCTGAACACCGTTGCGGACCAAGTTCACGCATTCATGGCAACTGTGTTCCCTGCCCTGCCGGTGATGGTCATTACCAACAAGATAATGTGCTACGCCACACTACCAGAAGTGTCAAGGAGTGGTTCGAGGAATATGCTGGTGACTTTCTGTTAATGCCCCGGCCTCCAAATTCACGTAATATGAACCCAATCGAACATTTGTGGTTTGACTTGGAAAAGCGGGTTTGGCTAAATCACTACCACCCTGAAATACACGGGAAGTGGAGGAGCTGTTGTTCACATAATGGTACCAGATACCCCAGGATACTTATCGCCACTTAATCGAATCGATGTCTCGCCGAATGGCCGCTGTTTTGAGGGCTTTAAAGGGGTCCTACAGCTTATTATGTAGGTGGTCATAATGCAATGGCTCATTGGTGTACGTTAGGGGTATTCACGGGACAACATTCAGCAAGCCTGGTCGAAACCCAAATGTTCAAGGCCAAATCCGTGCCCTGACCGTTTCAGATTTTCAAATGTACATTTTATTCCGACCGAAGATTTAGCCTTTTAGCTCCTGCGGGTTGATCTAGCTCAAAACAATGTTCCCACACATTGCCTGATGCACTTCTAAGAATTCCGCTTCACACGGTGATTTCTGTTTCCCCATCAGTCTTTAAAAGAAAACTAAAGAACAAAATCAAATGCACAGAGTGAAAACGTAACTTAATTTCAAACTTTTAGAGCTAGGAATTTCAACTCAATAGAAAGAGTGATGTGGGTGATGGTGAAGAAGGTAGAATGAAAGATGCTGACAGATCAGTTAAAAAACGTAATGAAATGTTCTATAACACATTCGTACTTAGAGAAAAACACTTTTCAAATGTAAATCAAATTTCGGCATCTTTTTATTTATTTATTTGTTAATTTAGATCTGTAGTAATGGGAGGTGACACATGAAACAACTAACAGTAGATCCCTTCACACTTGAGCCCAAATCCTTTTCGTTAATCCATAATAAAACTTTGATTTTTCCGGTAATATCAAATTTGCGCTTTCGATGTAATGCAAACACAGAGGATTTTTAGACAAATTTTAGTGCCGGTACAGTGATATTTCTGTTTGATACAGGCATCAGCCACCTGCTAAAACCCCAAATCATTTGTTAAAACCCAAAAACAGCAAGAACGAAGGATTTACAGAGCTGAGCTCGAGTAAATAGATACTCACGTTACTTCATTATTACTTTTCAGTAGGCTAGAGCAGTTTCTGAAATGCCGCTAACATGCAGTCCTGTGAAACACTTAGTCCAGTGAGAAAGAGGCAATTCAGTTAAGCGGCGAATCACAGTGAGTTTAGTTCTCGTTTCTCGTACTGCTGTGGTTGCCGTTTCTTGTACTGCACTAATCCTCGTTTCTCGCACTGCACTAGTTCTCGTTTATCGTACTGCACTAGTTCTCGTTTATCGTACTGCACTAGTTCCCAATTCTGGTACTGCATTAGTTCTCCTTTCTCGGATTGCATTAGTTCTCGTTTCTCGTACTGCTCTATTTCTAGTTTCACGTATTGCACTAGTTCTCGTTTACTGCACTAGTTCCCGTTTCTGGTACTGCACTAGTTCTCGCTTGTCATACTGCACTAGTTCCCGTTTCTGGTACTGTACTAGTTCTCGTTTGTCATACTGCACTAGTTCCCGTTTCTGGTACTGTACTAGTTCTCGTTTGTCATACTGCACTAGTTCCCGTTTCTGGTACTGCACTAGTTCTCCTTTCTCGGATTGCATTAGTTCTCGTTTCTCGTCCTGCTCTATTTCGCGTTTCACGTATTGCACTAGCTCTCGTTTCTCGTATTGCACTAATTCTCATTTGTCGAACTGCACTAGTTCTCGTTTGTCATACAGCTTTAGTTCTCGTTTCTCGTACTGCACTAGTTCTTGTTTCTCGAACTGCACTAGTTCTTGTTTCTCGAACTGCACTAGTTCTTGTTTCTCGTATTGCACTAATTCTCGTTTGTCGAACTGCACTAGTTCTCGTTTGTCATACTCCTCTACTTCTCGTTTATCGTACTGCACTAGTTCTCGTTTCTCGTATTACACTATTTCTCGTTTCCACTTCTGCAGTAGTTCTCGTTTCTGTTACTGAACTAGTTCCCGTTTCTCGTACTGCAGTAATTCTCGTTTCTCGTACTGCTCTTGTTTCCATTTTTTGTACTGCATTAGTTCTCGTTTCTCGTATTCCATTAGTTCTCGTTTTTCGTATTCCACTAGTTCTCGTTTCTTGTATTGCCCTTCTTCTCATTTCTCGTATTGTACTCGTTCTCGTTTCTGGTATTGCACTAATTCTCATTTCTCGTGCTGCAATAGCTCTCGTTCGTTGTACTGCTTTGGTTCTCTCTTCTCGTGCTGCAATAGCTCTCATTCGTTGTACTGCTTTGGTTCTCTCTTCTCATACTGCTCGAGTTCCGCTTTTTCCTTTATTATGTCTTCTTTTGTATAAAACTGATTTGTTATACACCGCGTGAATGAACGACGTAGTAATTGTTCTTCTACATTAAGAAGAATTCATATTTACAAAAAGAATATGTATATTTTCCTTAGGTTTTTGATAGAATTTTTGTTATCTAGAACAACATGAACTGAGCACAATCAAATATCTGAATGAAACACGAAACTGCAAGATATAAATTAATCGTCATTAAAACGAAATGAGGAAGTGGTGAAACAAATTAATTCTTCAAAATTAAATTTTAAGGTAACTGTTTACTGCAGATAGTAAAAAGTTAGAATAATACGAGTATATAAGATAACGATTTATTTTGTTTTGGTGTTTAACCAATGCCACGACCACACATTAGGACCGTTAGGCTGGCGAGTGTCCATAATTTGGAGCCGCTGTTTCCACAGAGGGAACAAAGCCGGAATCGTCAGATAGACACACCTTCCATTCCTCATCCGATACTAGAACCCGGATCGGAGAAATGAGCAGAGACCAACGCCTCAGACCACTCGACAATAGGCAAATATAATTTGCGAGCACAATACCTTTATAGGTGAGACCATTGTCTGGGTGAATACAGAGGCTAAGTTTCAATGTAAAACCTTAAATTTATTTATAGTCGTTTCACATCCTGATAAAGCTAAAACGAAATCTGATCTTGAAAATATTTTCCGAACACTTGAAAAAAAAAGAAGTCCGATTTACATCTAAAACATTCTCAGCTTAGCAGAAAAGAAGCGGTTACTTTCCCTTTTATCGATGGAAAGAGAAGAGATTTGTTCTTTTGTAATTTTCTTCAGCACTCTCTTGGATTTGATCCAACTTCGGGTGAACACTTATCAACCATCATGACATTGCTTTCCCTTCCTGCGATCGTGCTTTATGCATAATCTGTACCTTAAGCAGGACAAAAGGATTCATCTTATCGATTTTGCATGGAGGTGCGGTTTACCAGCTGCGAGAACTGGAAAAATTGTTTTCTCGATTGAAGTACAAATTTGCGGAACTATGTAAATACATTGTTCGCTTATTTTGCATCAAAATGGAAATATATCGTACTTGCGTCTTAAGAGAAGAACTTAAATGTGCATCGTGCATCGACGTGTTAGCATCATAACCTAGATGTATTTACGTTTTAACGGTGGAACCCTTGGGTATCTAGATTCTACTTTAAACATAATGCTTATTTATAGGTACTAAAATTTATAATAATTTAGTCATTTTTAGTTTATTTGTATGTTTTTAAACAACCTCTAGAATACTAAAGTTATACTTAAGTATTAGAGCTAGTAATAACACTAACGGACAGATCTCGTGAGTCTGAGGAACGAATAATGTACTGAACTTTGTTTCTCTCTTTACACTGAAGAACCAAAAATCATTGAATACGTACCTAATATCGTGTAGGACGTCCTCTAGCCCGGCGAACTGCAGCAACTCGACGTGGCATCGATTCCACAGGTGGTCGGAAGACTTCTGGAGAGACGTTGAGCCATGCTGTCTGAACAGCCACCCACAGCTCCCTGCTATTTGCAGGTGCAGGATCTTGGGTGCGAATGAACCTTTCCAATACATCCCATAAGCGCTATTTTGGGTTCATGACGGACGAACGTGGTGATCACATCATCCGTCGGAACTGTCCAGCATGTTCCTCGAACTAATTTTGGACATCTTAGGCCCGATGACATGGTGCATTGTCTGCCTGGAAAATCCCGTCATTCTTGGGGTACATGAAGTCTATGATGGGCTGCAAATGGTCACCCAGCAGAGCAACAGAACGATTACCGCTTAATGACGTGTTTACGAGGACCAGGGGACCCAAACCGTGCCACGTAAAGACACCTTACACATGTATGGAACCACCAACAGCTTGCGCAGTGCCTTGTTGACAGCTTGGGTCCGTGGCCTCATGGGGTCTGTGCCACACTCGAACCCTACTATCAGCTCGTAACAACTAGTAGCGGGATTCATCGGACCACGCCACATGCTGGCAGTCTTCCAGGGTCCAATTACCGTGTTTACAAGCCCAGGTGATGCACAGAGTCGTATGTCGTGGTGTTAACAAAGGCACTATGTTGCGTCTTCTGCCGCCATACCGCATGGACAGTAAATTACGCTGCACTGACCTGATGGATATGTCTCTGTTCTGGTACCTCCTGCAATGAATGTGGATTCAACTTGAGCCAGTGTCACTTGTCAGCATGGACAATGATGGTCACACCCCGCTGGTCACGACATTGAACACCAACGATCGGCCACTGCTGTCCACGGTAGGTGGTGATGCATTCCATGAGGTATTCTTGGAACACACGTTACCCCGTGGATCGAGCAATGTTGAATGTACGCACAACTTCGGAAATTGAACGTCCCATCCGTCTGGCTCTGTAACGTACCAGGAGATGTGACGTACCTGCCAGAAGGAAGCACACGACATAAAGGCAGATAGGAATCAGAATAAAACGTCCACGTAGCTCAATTGGTAGAGCAACTTATTCCGGAATGAGGGGACCCGGGTTCGAATCCTGGCGTGGACAGAAATGACGGAGAAATATACTTCGTTATGATGGCGCCCGAACTATCCGGATGACCCGAATGTTCAAAATCTCGCATTGGTGTGATGTTCTTTCCACACCGCGAGATAGGAAAAATAAGAGAATCCCTTCTCCAGCACTTCGACAAAAAAAAAAAACAAAATAAGGGGGAGATGATGTAACGTACCAGGAGATGTGACGTACCTGCCAGAAGGACGCACACGACATAAAGGCAGATAGGAATCAGAATAAGTAGCTCAATTGGTAGAGTGACTTATTCTGGAATGAGGGGATCTGGGTTCGAATCCTGGCGTGGACAGAAATGACGGAGAAATTTACTTCGTTATAGCTCCAACTACCATGCCTCGTTCAAACTCCAATAATCTACGTCGGCTTGTCATAAACCTGGTATAATATATAGGTGTAATATTGTGAGTCAGGTTATTCAGCCTTACTCACAACATTACACCTCGTAACTGAGGAAAATCGCTGCGTGCGTCGAAGCCTTTATACGACGGCAGCGCCAGTTAAATATCTGCATACTGCTATCACTTGAAATTTGGCGAAATACAATTTCGTGAAACACAATTCCTTTGAAAAATAATCGTCATATAGGAAATCAACGAGTTATCATAAGTTACTGAATTGCAATTAACATTCGTTTATTCGCTTCTTGCAGACTGTCTCGCAATCTACATATCGTATCTGATTATCTAATCATCGATGCTCTCATACAGGGAGTACGTATATCAGTTTTATTTACCACTTGGCCATCTGTCAATTGTTGTCAAAACTTATCAAGAAACTAGAGATTCCGATGTGCCGTTCAAAATGAAAGCACCAATATTAAGTAACATTATTTACATACATGAGAAGAAGAAATTAAAAAGAAAGATCAAAATGGAGATATACACCTCCATTTGATTTTTCTTTTTAGGTTTTTTAACACTTTTTATTTTAGAACTAAGTAACTCTCAGCGGTTCATCGAAGCCTGTTAACATTTATTTAATCATTGCGCCGAAATAATCTATGTCGTTAAGGTTATGCCCTATATAGCAATGATGAAAAGAGATGTTCTGTGAGAAACGATAACGAAAACTCTTCCTTATTCATTTTGTTTCCCCATTTTTCTTATTCTCTTATTCGCCATGTGTTTTGAATGCAACCGATATCTGGACAGGAAAAATAATTTAATATGCAGTGTTTCAAAGATACATACGTGTAGGTAAATTCTTGTTGTTGTTTAAAACTTTGGAGTTGGTAAAAAAAGGTAAATTTAGATTGTCATCGGTTATCAAAGCCCCCAAAAAATGGAAACGAGTGACTGATGTATTTTTTTGTTTCGGGGTGTAATCACCACCTTGAGCCACTTGGAGGCTTATAGTCAGTCACCTCTGGTTCCAGGGAGGGTGGAGAGCCAGTGCCGTAAGGAAAACATACTGCCCATGCCTCATCCGGAATTCAAACCCGGGTCTGTCACAAAAAGAATGCTGAGTTTCACACGTTTTTCTTTAAAGCCCCAATAAAAAAAAAGAAAAAAGAGAATGATTAAGAACCCAGAATTGAAAAATTGCTTTTGCATAACAGTAAAGAAATTACAGTAGTAGCAAATGTCTCTAGTAAAAGTAGGTACAGCAAATTGCCATGCTATACGTACTGCTTGAGTTAGCTGAAGTCTAATTCGAAGCAGGAACAATGTTTCTGATTTCTGTGGCAAGCAGTTATTGCTGCCCTTCGAAACAGCTTTGTTGAGTCTATCTTAGCAAATTTCCTGCTACAGATAATTTTTCCAGCAAATAAACGCTGCTGCTTCAAGAAAGATAATAGTTATTTTAAAATGCACTAATAAAATAACATTTATTTTTGGTCAGAAACACCCTAATACAATGTAGCAAAGTTAAGCACATTTCCTGCCCTGGCGATTGTTATTAATGCGATTAGTTTTCTGCTGAAAGTTATCAAAATCACGTAGAGTACTTTTTTCGCCGAAATGTGAAAGATGTACAAGCATAAGCTTAATAATTTTTAGCAACTGCGAATAAGATATTGCAAGCAATGCTCGAATTTGATTCGAAAAGTCTGCACACAAATGTTTTATTTTTTGTTGACGTGGATATAAGACATTTTTTTGCACCGTAAAAACAACCTGTATAGTTAAATCTATCTGGACTTACCTTCAATTCGCTTAATAAATCTCTGTTGTTTTTGTGTTTGAAAGCTCGATAATTACTATAACTATACGGACGTACAGAACACACATACAATCCCCAGGGCAAACTACTTCTCCAATATGGATGCCGCGATGACCAGGTGCTACACGTGGGAAACGGGATAGAAATGCGTGTAGAAAAGACAGCGATACGTTTAGTAGATGGTATATACAGAACGTCCCGGTTAATTGGGACATAGCGCGCTAGATCACTTAGGTCCAATTAAGCGGCCGCCCCGATTATGCGAAGATTTATCCCAAAGAGCTAGTTTGGGTTGTTATTAAATAATTCCTCCAAATAAACGGATGCCCAGGTTAACCAATACCCCAATTAACCGGAATTTACTGAATAGCAGAACGCATTTGCTTGATAGGGGTTCTCGTTATCACCAAGTGTATTACACCAAACCAAACACTTTGCTAAATATTTAGCTACAAGTACAAGTTCGCTTCATTTGGAGAATTTTTAATGACAGTAAACATGGCACATATCAGTAGTGTACTTGGTTGGCTCAGCAAAGTGCATTGTACAACGTACAAATTTCCAACTGCAGCAACTAGATTCTGAAAAGCTAAAGAAATTGTTAATGTACCAGAATGCGCTTTGCTATAAAGAAAAAAACAAAGAACAAAATTTCCTGGTTATGTCAGTTAAGAGTATTGCTTAATGGGCAGAAATTGATTCAGCAATCTTTTTCTTGCTGATGCAGCGAGAGTTGTTTTCTCAGCCAGCGCTTAGACCACTGAAGCACCCGGTCGGCTAAGTGACTGACGGAGCATCATAGATTTTTATAGATGTGAATAAGTAAACTTTTTTGTATAAGTGGTGATTCTTGGCTTTGATTTGAAGCTATGGTTTTTGAACAAAAGGTGTTTTCCTTCCCTCCCTTCTTTACACCTGTTCTGGTAGCTAGCGGGTAAATATGCTAACACAAGAAACGAATGATTGGCCGCCCCGGTGGCGCAGTGGTCTAAGCGATGGCCTCTGATCATTCGTCCGTAAGGGGTCCAGGTTCAAATCCCGGTGAGGCATGGTTGTTGTGTTTGTCTTACGGCACTGGCTCTCTCCCTTCCCCGGAACCAGTGACCCAAAATTAGGGACGGGCGACTGCTTATAGCCCATTGAGTTGCTCACGGTGGTCGTTAAACCTCCAATAAAAAAAAAGAAACGAATGATTGCTTTGCCAATATTTTCTTCCTTTTTATAATCGCAGAGTGAATAACTTTACACTGTTCTGACACATGCAAATAAATCTCCGCCCCTAACACTTCCACAAACGTCTGTCAATATTGTAAGGTACGTAAATTTCTCGAAGTTCATGGAAGTAATGAAGCCGCCGTTTCAAGTAACAAACCCACAATGTTCTGAAATCATGTGCATTGAAAACAATTGAACTTGGTGAAAAACGTTTGAAATCCATTGTGAATTTTCTAATGTCCAGCCGTGGTACGTTGAACTCATTACTCTATCAAGGTTGAATTTCGCCTTATCTGTCTACAAGATGTTGTAATCAAAACTAAAATATTCTTCGTCGACATTCAAGGGGCAACTGCACCTCTATGCTCCGCGGCACTCTTGTTACAGTTGAAAGTGATACTAATAAAAGGAACGGAGGACTTGTGCATGACTCAGGTCACATCGAATAGCTACTTCCGTGTTTCGACGCGAGGATGCGCAAGAACAAAGGCAATGATATCTACTTTCTCAAATGATCTATCTGATCACCGTTGCCCAGGTGTTCCTTCAGTGGCTCGAACCCTAATGATGGAGTTGAGGATGGACTTAACTAATGTCAGCGATGGATATCTACTGCCGTGGAGCCTTGCAGCAGCACGAAAATTTCCGTTGAATTCACAGAACAGAGAAACAATTTTACAATATTCCGCGTTGGTGTAACTAGCCGTGGTGTTTGATCTCTGATTCAGCAAAGGTTACTTAAATAGCATTAAACTGCATGTACGTGGCATAGGACTGATGAAAAGCCAAAGAAATTATTACCAGTGCTTCTTTATGCAAAACGAAGCCATTGCAGGAAAACGACGTCACGTGTGAAGTTCATGAAAAGACATAAATCACATCTGATGCTGAGCTCTGTTAATCAGTGTTATTCATGTTCTACCGATGGGAAACGCAGCGGACTTACGCTAGTTTGAAACTGGTCAGCCGACTGGGTCAGAACAATTTCGGGATGGCAAGGTTTGTACCTTTAAAAAGAGGTTCGAGTTGGCAAAAAAAAAAAAAAAACACAAATCCCCGGCAAGTTGTGGGTTGACCTCGGCTCATCGACGCCAGAGAAGAGCGAAGGCTACCCCGAATGTTATGAGCTAACAGAAGGGATACTGTTGCGAAAATCGCCGGTAATTTGAATGTTGGCGACGGGGGAAATGTGTCACAACATACAGTATATCGAACTCTGATGAAAATGGAGCTGCGTTGAAAGCACCTACACCGCCCCGGGGGCGTAGTGGTCTAAGGCGCTGGCTTAGGCTTATGACCATTCGCCCTACCTGAGTCTATATTCGAATCCCGTGAGGCATGGATGTTTGCCTTTCGGCAATGGCTCTCAATATGTAACTTGTCCAACACTGGCTCTATGTGTACATTGGTCATTTAGCATACTGTAAAAATCATGTTTCATGTGTACTTTTTCGCAATGTGTTACTTGATCAACACTGGCTATATCTGTGTAAATTGAGCACTTGGCATGCTGTAAACCATGTATGATATGTACTTGTCGATGTGTAGTATCTGTATCCTGTTTATGTCTGCCTGTTTGTCATTTCTGTACCACCAGGTCCACTAAATCATTTTTAAACCTCCAATCAAAAAACAAAAAGGAAGAGACGAAAGCACAAACTAATTACAAACAATACCATCTGAGCACGATTTGTTAAAAGAGGAATAATATTTACAAATACTTAAAACCATAAGTACTTTCAAGATGACGATCACCTCATCTTCAGATGTATCAGACACGCCAACATAACATCTTATATACACCGTCCATGTGCACCATGGGTACGTTACTCCAGAAATACGTAACAGAACAGGATTTCTGTAAACAACTTATGAAAATTATGATGAAGAAGGTAAGCTGCAAGAACAAGTTATTCCAAATTAAACGCATTATGCTACTTGAAACAACAGTTTGTTAGGAAACGTATTAATGAGGTGCTCCCAAGTTCCAGACAGTTGATAAGGGCTGCAATCGTCGCAACACTAGTCACCAAAAGATGTAATATAAATACTTTCCATGCACAGTAGTGAGGGGGCAGAGGCTGGGGTTGCTAATAATTTAGTGTTCTGCCAGTCTGGGCAGATATTTCCAGATTTGACATTCCTCGGTAGCGATGTGCTATTTAGGTAAGCTTTTAAGCTATATTTATGCTCCTGCAAGCGCAAACCTATCTGCCGTCTAGTAGATCCTGTGCAGTTGCTTATAATCTTGCCTGATCATGGGTCCAACATAGGGATATTGTAAACACCCCATTTTTGCAACAAGTCAGCTTTATTACGATCTTTTCTAACATACACCGAAGTGCCACAAAAACTGGTACACCACTCTAATACTTGGTAAGTCCCCCACGGGAAAGCAATACTCTAGAAATACGATGGGGCATAGACTCCACTAGCTTCTAGAAATATCCTGTAGGCAATGCACACCATACTTCCTGCATAACATTGCACAATTGGGGTGTATTCCGAGGTCTCGGATCCCTGTGTTAGATAGAGATTTGCATGGCATCCCAAATGTGTTCCATCACGTTCAGATCTGGGGACTTGGGTGGGAATGGCAACACCTCGAACTCAGGTGAATGCTCCTATAACCATAATGTGGCGTCCCGACACTTGTGTGGAGGTGCATTGTACTGTTGGAACAGGCCCAACCCATCGGCATGAATGCAGGCCATGAAAAGGGTGTACCTCGTCAGAAGGGATGCGCACATAGCGTTGGCCGGTCACAGATCTTTGTAGACGTACCAGGGGTCCCAGTGAAGTCCAGCTAAAAACACCCCATACCATTAAGGAGACCCCACCAGCAGGTATTGCCAATCCTTCCATCTGCCCTATACAGTTGGAAACGCGACTCATCAGACCAGGCTACTTGTTTCCAGTCATCAAGTGTCCAGTGGCGGTGTTGCAATGCCCAAGCAAGGCGCATAGCTCTGTGTCATGCACCCATGAAGAGGACTCGAGTTGGGCGTCTTCTATCAAAGCCCATATCGCGCAGCGTACGTTGCACAGTCCGGACGCTGATTCTTGTTGATGCTCCAGCATTTAATTCCGATGATACCTGCGAGAGTGTTGTACGCCTATCGCGTGAAACGATTCTTGATAGCCGACGATGGTCACGTTCGCCCAATGTCTTTTTACGGCCACACTGGTATCGTAGGTTGGAGGTTTTGCCGTAATTCTTGCAGTCACGGTGCACACTTGCAATGGTCGTCCGTGAAAATCAGAACTTCTTTTCGACTTCCAAAATACTATGGCCAATCTCACGAGCGCCAACTATGACAACCGCGTTGAAAATCGCTTAAATCGTTATTACTTGTCATTCGCATGTCGAAACCAGCTCTGACAGCTGGCAAGGATGTCTATCGGTTTATATACGCACTGGCGGACGCAACCGAGAACGCGCGTAGGTGACATTGCTATGTATTTTGCATAAGCTTGTCTGTACCAGTTTTTCTGGCACCTCAGTGTATGTTGAAAAATGTCTAGTGCTCATGTCAATACGTAATTTATGTCTGAAGCACAGGCGAGATAGCACATTACTAATGTACGGCATGTGTTCAACCGTACCTACGAATTCCCATCTACCCTCCGCTCTATTTCTCGCCAGATTAGTAGAAAGACTCGCCCTAACACTAGCATAAATGCGTTTAGTTACTGAGGTAGGGTAGCCGAAACTACTGGCAAGATTAAAGATAGAATTAAAGAATATCCTATTAGGGTTATGCGTGTAAGCTCTGCGAAAAAGAAAATTAATAGCGGAAGTCTTATACTGAAATGGATAAGAGGAATTGAATGGAATTTATGAACCAATAGCTGGGAATTTACGGTATACTGAAAAATATAAGAAATTAGAATGGGGGTTCCTATGAATGCGAAAATCTAAGTAAGGTAATTTAAAATTCAGATTCCTGTTTCCACCGTGAGGCTGATAGAAGAAAAGACAGACGATAGTGCGTTGGCGAAACAATTTAGTTCTTCTTAGGTGTGAGGTCAGATCACCAATATGTCGTCAACGTACATTAAGTATAAACTGGGTGCAGGTCAAAATTAATCAAGAACTTTATTCTCAGTATCATTAAAGGATGAATAATGCTCGAATTTGCTTCAAAAGGTCTGCACACAAGTTGTGTTTTGTTAACATGGATATAAAACATTTTTTGCATCGTAAAAACAACTTGTATAATTAAATCTATCTGGACTTACCTTCAATTTTCTTAATAATTTTCTGTTACTTTTGTGTTTGAAAGCTCAATAATTACTATAACTAAACGAACATTAAGAACATACTAACATACAGGTCCAATATCCTTCTGTTTGGACCCATGCGCAAGCGAGATTATCAGCAACTGCTTAGGATCTACTGGACGGCAGATAGGTTTGCGCTTGCAGGAGCATAAATATTGCTTAAAAGCTAAACTTAATAGCACAGCCCCTGCAAGGAATGTCAATTCTGAAATTATGTAGCCAGACTGGCAGAACACCAAATTATTAGCAACCCGTGCCTCTGCCCCCTCACTACTGTGCATGGAAAGTATTTATATTGCAGCTTTTGTTGACCAAAGTTGTAACGATTACATCCCTTATCAACTGTTTGGAACTTGGGAGCACCACATTAATACGCTTCCTAACAAACTGTTGTTTCAAGTGGCCTAATGTGTTTAATTTGGAATAACTTGTTCTTACAGCTTACCTTCTTCATCATGATTTGCATACGTTGTTTACAAAAATCCTGTTTTGTCACGTGCTTCTGGAGTAACGTACCCATAGTGCACATGGACGGTATATATAAGATGTTATTTTGGCGTGTCTCATACACCTGATGATGAGGTGATCGTCACCTTGAAAGTACTTATGGTTTTGATTTGTACAAACTATTCATCTTTTAATAAATCGTGCTCAGATGGTATTGTTTTTAATTAGTTTGACTCCTTTGAACGAAGTTTTCGTTCTCGCAAAAGAAAGCACCTGCAATGAGAACGCGAGCATCAAAACTGGGACTCGAATGATTGGAAGAAGGTCATCTGGTTTGACGAATTTCGTTTCCAAGTGCACCATGTTGACGGCCGGGTACATGTGCATCGTTTACTTGGGGAGGTGTTGGCATCAGGATGCACCGTGGGATGAACACACGCTGGTAGAGGAAGTGTGATGCTTTGGGCAATGTTTTGGGAAATCCTGGGTCCAGTCATTAATGTGCAGGAAACTATGACGTCTACCACTTACCTAAACATCATTGCAGACCAGCTACACCATTTCATGGCAACGGTATTTCCCTGTAGTAGTGCTATCTTTGAGCAGGATAATGCTCCATATGTTGCACTTCACGGATTGTTTGAGAATGGTTCGTGGAACACGAGGAAGACTTCCAAGTATTGCCCTGGCCCCCGAATTCCCTTCACATCAATCCAGTCGCGCATCTGTGGTTTGTCTGGGAAGTGCAAATCCAAGCTGTGGTTTGTCTGGGAAGTGCAAATCCAAGCTGTGGTATCTCAGTCACGCAACTTACAAGAACTACAGGATATACTGCTAACGTGGTGGTACCAGATACCACAAGACACCTTTAGAAATCTTGTAGCATCCATGCCTCGCTTGAAAAGAAGGGCTTTGGTGGCACGTGGAATACTAACTTCATGTTAGGCAGGCGGCCATGATGTTTTTTTTTTTTTGTTATTGAAGGTTTAACGACCACTGTGAGCAACTCAATTAGCTATAAACAGTCACTCGTCCCTAGGTTAGGGTCACTGGTTCCAGGGAAAGGAAAGAGACAGTGCCGTAAGAGAGACACAACATCCATGCCTCACTTAGATTCGAATCCGGATCCTGCTTAGATGAATTGTAACGTACCAGGAGATGTGACGTACCTGCCAGAAGGACGCACACGACATAAAGGCAGATAGCAATTAGAATCAATGTCCGCGTAGCTTAATTGGTAGAGCAACTTATTCCGGAATGAGTGGACCCGGGTTCGAACCCCGGCGCGGATAAAAATGACGGAGAAATTCACTTCGTTATAATGGCGCCCGAACTATCCGGATGACCCGACCGTTCAAAATCTCGCATTGGTGTGATGTTATTTCCACACCGCGAGATAGGAAAAATATGAGCAGCACTTCGAAAGAAAAAAAAAAAAAGAAAACTAAGGGGGAGATGATGTAACGTACCAGGAGATGTGACGTACCTGCCAGAAGGACGCACACGACATAAAGGCAGATAGCAATTAGAATCAATGCCCGCGTAGCTTAATTGGTAGAGCAACTTATTCCGGAATGAGTGGACCCGGGTTCGAACCCCGGCGCGGATAAAAATGACGGAGAAATTCACCTTCGTTATAGAATGGTCATAAGCCAGCGCTTAGACCACTACGCAACCGGAGTGGCAATGTTGTGGCTCTTTGGTGTGTGTGTGTGTGTGTGTGTGTGTGTGTGTGTGTGTGTGACAGACCTTTCCATTACGGCAAGTTCAATGAACTGTGTTGCTAAGAATCGTTCTTCTTTGCATGCATCTGATGTGTTATGTCATTCACAAGGTGCATACTGACATTAGTGACTCCTGCTGCTTCCTGTTTAAAATGGGATACTAGGTCCTTCGTCGTTTTTCAACGTTCGTGAGTGCCACGGAGAAAACCTCAGGTTCGATTCCAGGCAGGTACGAATGCTCGAACTACTAAATATCCGCCGTCCGTCGGATGGACACGTTAAGCCGTCGGACCACGGGTACTAGCCCCCGGTAATAAATAAATAAATAAGAGCCTTTTCCTTCCCCTTTCTACTCGCTTCCGTGTCACTTTCCTATCGGACACTCTAGCCCAATTTTCCTAGCATCCTATTTCTAAGGGTTGTTTAAGACCTATAGTCAGAAACTCCTATCCCAAAATCCTCTATAAATGATCTGATCATTGTCGTTTGGTTCAGGATATCTTGCGGAGATTAAATCATGGAAAACTTAAACAGTTGGTGTAAGAAGAGGAAGATACTAAAACTACTTTCTCATGTTTATCTTTGAAATTACCCTTTGACAAGTATTATATGTCAAAGGGTTATTTCAAAGATAAACATTCATTATGTGTTCTAGTTCAAAATATTTTGGCTAGTTCGCCATATCTTAACCAAATTTTTTCCTGGCTAAATATGCTATAAAAAGGATATTGACTTTTTTTCAGCTAGGTATTACTTTTGCAGGATTAGGAGGGATTTAACAATCACCATGAGTAACTCTTAGTTATAAATTGATGCCAGAAAATGGTATGAGACCACTCGTTTCAGATAAGTAGAACAGCTATGTCTCTAGAACAACCACAATTCCCACGGCTTGTGTGAGACCCAAAAGAGGGCACAAATCGAACGATAAGCCAGCCAGATACTAACGTTCTAAACATTCGGGCATCGGGGCTGCTACGATACTTTTTATTTTAAAATATTTGATACTTTTTGAGTTATAAGTTCATTTACTTTTAGAGCGTAATTTGACACTTGCGGCCTGGTGCACTAAAGCAATTATTAAAGCTTTTACAGTTTGCGAAGAAAAATACAGTTCGTTTAACTGATAGTCAGCCAAGCACTAATTCTCTTCAATCCCTGAATACTGTTAAAACCTGCGAGAATTATATCCTTTAATATTTTCATCACAGTAGGAATTTATCAAGTCATATTTATAGATGTACAGATTTTGCCATATTAAAATATAAATTGTTTCCCTTGGCAGAAATACTCATCCATGACCAACGAAGGTCTGTAGCACATACCACAAAAGAAGAAGTTCTTGAAACTGTTGATCATAGTTCCATCTGCTGAATAGAAACATGAATTTTTTAAAACCAATTTTTTGAAATGTAAAAATTTGTTTATGCTTCCTAGAGAAGAAAAAGTACGTAACAAAAATTCGAAGGTCTATAAATCATTTTCTTCACCATACATTCCATATAAATTCAGAAATCTGTCTACAGGCGGTAGCAAAATGACGAAAGAAATTAAGTTTATGTAGTCTACATTTTTTTAGAATTTTTTTTTCTGGATTCATGGGTGTTTTGGCAAAAACTACTTATTAAAAAAGTCTGTAAGTCTAGTTACAATCAAGTATACCTCATCACCCGGAATGTTCAATTTTCCTTTGCTTTGCTTTTAAACCTTTCAGGAAGTGTGCCTTATCCGACATATGAATATGTCCGTTTCTCAAACACCAAAAATTAACATTCAATGAAATAATTAGGAAATGTTAAGACGATGTACTATCATTTTAAAAAATGACAAGAAATCATCTTCAGAATGAGAAATGCCAGGACTATTAGATTGACAGGAAAGTAGATATCCAATAAAACTGTTAACTAAAGTAACAAAGGTATTTCTTGTAGTTAACTCCACATCAATTTCCTTTTTTATTTTAGTACTTTGAAATAATACGATTTCGAAGGGTTGGGAGGCATATCCCATACAAAATAAAAAGAAAACCAACGTTTGTATGACAATATCTTTAGATTCAGAAAAATAAAAGTAGTACAAGAGTAAACTTGTGTGTGTGGTTCAGCAAGAATAACGCCACCGAAATGTCGTAACAATTAGCACTTTATTCTTCCTTTCTTTTACTTTACAACTCCCATGACAATAGAAGGACAGGAAGGGTCGTCCAAGCCTAATTGAAAACGGCTCGTTCCGGAGAGAACAAAAATCAGCCCTAAAGACAAAAGAACACAACAAACATGTCTCGCGAAATTAAAGCCCAGGGTGTTAACTATTATACCAAAATTCTCATTTTCTGTGCTTACAAGATAGTTTCACAAAAATATTCATTTCAAACTGATCTGCAATATTCAGAAAAACTAAGGAAAAGATCGAACAGCTGCTTCTTGGGATAAGAAGCAGTTCTTTTGAGAAGAGTATAAAATTCCTAACGCATGACTTCGCTTCCTAAAGCTTCGTGTGCGGTTCTCAAAAAGGATATTGTCAGCTTGAATATTATTATCTCCACGGATAGAAAATATTATATGTTTTTCCAACCAAAATACACTTTACTTCCAGCTAGTGGAAATTCGAAGTAATCCAAAAACTTTGGTTATGCTCATTTTCATCCTATCGAAAAGGAATTTTGACAACAGTCTCCGAGAGACAGAAACCGTGAGACGAATACACGGCAACAGATATATGCCAACATGCAAAATAACTCTGCGTCGACGGTTGCTTAAGATATATAAGACAACTTAATAGGTTTTTTTATATCAGAGACGAGGAAAAAGTAATCTGCAGTACAGCATCTATAGAAGCGATGACGTTTTCTGTATATAGAGTCTGATGAACAAACGTGAATGAGAAGCGGTAAAATATATGGATTGACTTCCTCTGTCACAAACAAAAATCATTTTTCCAATCCGAATTCCTGGCACACAGACATCGTTGCAAAGGCAAATAGACATCTGCGCGATATATCCTTGTTTCCATAAATTAAGGTAAAACCAGAAAAGTCACGATTATTTGGGAAAGAAGAGTTGTACATGCACAAAACTTTGATATATGACGCGAAATGTAAAGCAGAATAAGGGTACTGTATGCAAACGAGTGGCGATGGCATTCGTTTATGCAAATGAGCAGCACCATAAAGTCCGCTTTTGCGGAGGTATGCATCACATAGTTTTCAGAGTGTAAAGAAAGGATTTTCAGATAGATATATCGTAATTTTAGCAAGATATTATTTAGCAAATTATCTAAGGTAGAAAGCGATTGAAAGTCTAGAGGCAGGCCAAAGTCCGGAATTCGCAAGATGACAGGATGTGAGTCCATTTGCGGACCACAGACTTTGGAACTATATAGTAATATCATACACCTTAATAAAAAGTGTGCATGCTTATAGAAAAACTCTTTACAAGTTGTTCTTGAGTAGCTAAGGACACAGACGTCATTGAAGTACATTAAGTCTGATGGATGACAACTGATATATATTTTACTGACATCTACTTTATAAAAAAATTACTTAATTAAAAATGTATGAGCTATCCGTTGCTATTGTCATTGCAACACGTTGCAAAAGGTTATTTCTGAGAATGATTTAGAGACATATGTACATACACTATTATGTTTAAACACAACTATACATGGTGATTCCTAAAGTCCTAAGTCACCTTAATACCTTGGGAAAAAAGACAGCTAGAGCTATGGAACTAAGGTATGGTATAGTAAAACAACCATGCGCTGTCGGATGAGAGTGACTGCAGCGCCCCTAGTGGCAAAATGTGATAGTTAGCACTCCTATCTCGGAAACCATGAGAGATATGGGAAAGAGTTCAACTAGAAACTTGTAGAGCATCAACAAAGAGCATCAACGAACTTGTGAGCATCAACGAAACTTGTAGAGCATCATCAAAGGAAATGACATATGGTAGAAATGGCTGGGGTAAGTAGAAGGCTGGAAACTTGAGGCGAACACAAGGTTTATTATACTCAGGCATGAATTAAAAGGGAATACATTGGTCGTATTTAATGCAACAGCGGTACTTACATAACGTTGCGTTTAATGTAAATAGGGTTCACTATGGCCACCATCTGACACAATACACATTTGAACGCGAGACAGAACTTCCTGTTGTACGTTCGCCAGCATAACAGGTGTCACGCTCTCACATGCAGCGACGATACGCATTCGGAGATCGTGGAGACTCGTCGGTTCCACCCTGTACACGTGATCCTTTAGGTAACCCCAGAGGAATAAATCCATGGGAGTTAGATCCGGGGATCGTGGAGAACACGCTACGATACCACCATAACCGATGATCTGTTGCCCGTTAGTGTAGGATAGGAAGTGCTGTACCACTGTTGGTTGATGTGCCGGAGCGCCCTCATGCCGAATCCATGATGAGCGTACATCTTGCAGAGATAGATCATCTAACCACTCAGGTAATGTGCTTTGTAACAGCTGCAGGGGTCTTCGTCCATTTAATGCGGCCTCATAGAACACAGGCCCAACAAGTCGGCCCTTCCAGATGCCACACCAGACATTGATAGACCAGCACACCTGATGCCTCATTTCCCGTGTAAAAAATGGATTCTGAACTGTCCAGTAATGGGTGTTTTGTTTGTTCAGCACCCCGGCGCGTGTGAACTGCGCCTTGTCAGTCCAAAGGATGTTTGATAGAAAGGCCGCATTTTTTTTCTACGGTGTTCATTACAAAATCGCACCAATCTAGACGTCGTTGGTTATTCACTGACACGTGCAGCGGTACTGTACGGTACAGGTGGGCACCATGCTGATGCAAAATGTTCCACACACGGGATTGCGATATGCCACATGCCATACTGACTTCCCTCGTACTGGTGTGTGGGATGGCCAAAACGTATGCCAGAACATCGACTGGTTGCACATCCCTACCCATTTCGGTGGGTCTACCCGAACAGGGACGCGCTGCAATACTGCCTCTCTCTCGTAGCCGTCGAACCGCGCGACGAATGGTCCACACTGTCGCGATGGATGAGCCGGAAATCGTAAGCCATACTGGCGTGACGCTTCCCTCGCGTTGCGTCCGAATTCTCGATATAGCAGTACCATCTCTCAATACTGTTCATTCGAATAGCCTGCCATGCTCGTTCTTTACCCGATACTCACGTTACCAATAACATAGCTCCTGACCGACGATCCTTTATACATTGCCACGCCGCGCCCGATACGGCAGGTGAGGCGTAATGTCACACCAGAATTTGCATACGACACTCACAGGCGTGCGATCGCATAGTCATACATTTCTTTCTGCTAGACTGTTACCGCGACAACGACACTAACCGGTTTCTCACAAGATCGCGTTTCCAGCCTTCTACTTACCCCAGCCGTTTATCTCATATGTCGTTTCCTACTAATTCAGTGATGCTCTACAAGTTTCTATTTGATCTCTTTCCCGTATCTCTCATGGTTTCCGACATAGGAGTGCTAATTTCCACGTTTTGCCACTAAGGGCGCTACAGTCACTCTTATCCGATAGCGCATGGTTGTTTTACTATACCATCCTTACTTTCATAGCTCTAGCTGTCTTTGTTCCCAAGTTATTGAGGTGACTTAGGACTTTAGGAATCACCCTGTATATATTCATCATATTCAAGTAAGAAATTCTGTGGCAAGTCCAATCTGCAAATGTCATAAAATTAAAATGACTTTTGCCTCATAATTTCTTACTTGAGTATGATGAATATATATAATCGTGTTTGAACAAAATAGTGTATGTATCTAAATCATTCGCATAAATAACTTTTCCAAAGTGTTGCAATGATAATAGCAACGTGTAAAGAGTTGTTTCTGAATGCATACACAATTTTTATTGAGCGGATCTCTCTTTACGAGACTCGAGACAATTACTTGTTCGGGCATAGGTACGAGATGACACATCCGATCACCGTGATTTTGTGTTTTAGGGGTTTTTCCGGGTTTTGAGAAGGTGTCGTTTGTTACCTATCTCCTCCAAAGATCTTCTGCCGATCGGGTGACACTTGCCACAGAGAATGGGAAGGACATGGTGAGTGACATGCGGTTGGTATCATGGTGATTAGTGGTGTGTAGTATAAAAATAATGACCATTAAAACTGACCAATTTTAATAATAAATGAAACAATCCGCTCTCTATACGAGACTCGGGAGAGTTACTTGTTCGGGCATAGACACGAGATGACACATCCAATCACCGTAAATTTTGGCATGCGATTGGACATCGTCCATAGTTAGGTTTCGACGCTTTCCGATTCCCGAAATTCCGTGTCATTGAGGAATTTCAACTAAAACTAGATGACGTTTTACTTGAACCGTTTCACGAAAGACGGCTCACTAACATTAATTTAAAAAAATCGTTTGAATTGAAAAACTAAGAAATGGAAAGACTGCGTCTGTTAGCTCAACACTTGCTTAATCTATAATAACAAAAGGAAGTTTGTGTATGTGTGTGAGTGTCTGTCTTTCGCGATATAAAATGATAAACGTGGTTCCCAATCTGAGTGTGTCTTTCCGCTTTGTTTACAAGCAACCTGATCACAACTAACGTGAAGGCGTGAAGGAAAGTAGTTCATTTTAGTCATTACTTTTTTAGAATGTTTCGGACTTTTGTTCTGGAAGTCATAAATTTTACACGTTCGTTTATTTAGAATTTGTTATAATAGACACGTTAACGAGCTTAGATTGTGCAATAGCTTCGCTCAAAATTTGCCAACTGTACCCGAGTTATCGGTTACCGTTGGCGGGTTGTCCTAGTTGAGGTGTATGATATTACTATATATCTCCATAGCACGTTTCAATTAAACGATACTAGCAATGTTAGTATCGAATTTAGTAATACTTTGGAACGAATTTCAAAACACAAAATCACTTATCCAGAGGTACATCGAAGGGAGCCCTAGGGTTACAACATCAGTGGATGACTGATATCTCCGACTAGCTGCACGGAGAAATAGGACGGCTACCCCGATTCAGCTGCGAT
Organism: Macrothele yani; assembly: GCA_039090855.1. Lineage (NCBI taxonomy): Eukaryota > Metazoa > Arthropoda > Arachnida > Araneae > Macrothelidae > Macrothele > Macrothele yani. The sequence goes on along the minus strand of CM077024.1, from coordinate 158,285,344 downwards.
CTGTCCTTGTTACGGTTACAAAATGTGGTATCAGCAACAACTGTACGTAGAGGGCTTCACAAAGGAGGTTTTTATGTTAAACGACAGCACACTGCGTGCTCCTTACTCATACACTTCGACACAAGGATACATTTGAATTGGGCAAGAGTTTAATTCCACTAGACTGAAAATCAATGGAGTTCAGTACCCTTCACAGCGGAATCCAGACTTTCTTTTCAGATATATACCATGTCTGGAAAGAACAAGGGACACCCTGTCATACCACTATGATCTAGGCCATTCTATCATTCACCTATAATCCATGAAAGGACACTTATGGTGGCTGAAGTCTGCTGGTTTTAAAATGACACCTTGTTGTGTAGACGCTCGGACCTCTATGTGCTTTCAAGAGGAACCATGAATGCTCAACTATAGGGATGATATCCTAGATCCCTATGTTTGCCCATATGCAAGTGCCATAGGAGACACATTTTTTCCGCAAGACGATAACATTTGTTCTCTCTGAACGAATCTAGTAGAAAAATATCTTCAAGAGGAGAGAAACCACTGTCCAAATAGATTAGCCAGCTAGGTCTGCCGACCTTAATCCGATCGAGGATGTCTGGAATGCTCTAGAGAGACGTGTTGCTGTCCTCAACACCTTCCAAAAGACCTGAAGGGGCTTAGAAAAGATTTTCATGAACAATGGTTATAGCTACCTACAGCATCATCAACATCATCAAACAGCATTGTAAAGCGTGCATTTTTGTTAGGGATGATCACACTCCCGGTTGAGATACCTTGGCTATTTATTTTGACACCTTATATTTCTCCTGATTCTATATGTGGTAATGTTTTTCTGAATGAAGTGTTCCTTACGAAATGTTTTAGTCTTTCTCTAACACAGGATATGATACAGGTTTTCCCCAAATTTAATAAAATTTCATCATGTACTTTTTGAGTTATCGCGATATTCATGGGGTTTTTTTTTCTTAATTTGTGGAAACTACTGCACTTCGATAAGGTTGTGCAAACAGCAGCGAGAAGAGATGTAGAAGGTTTGGGAACTTCCTTTACTAAAAAGCTTATTATTTTAATTTTCTTATCTATAGAACTCTTTGGAACTGCTGATCTCAATTACGTAAAATAGTAAGAGTCTCAGTAGCAATGGACACATTATAATCGTTTTACAACACTGTCATCTTCCTCTCATTTTTCATTTCTCTTTTCCATTTTTAAGAGTTGCTCTCCTTTTCTTAGATAGAAAAGACTAATTCTTGGTATTAAGCAGGACTATTTTCATCAAAGATGAAAAAAAGTGTTGAGGAATTTGGTACAATTCCAAAGACGTCAGTTGTAGATGCAAAGCCCCATGACCCACAAAACTGATGTACAGTTTCTTTCGTAAGCACACACTGAATGCTCACCGCATTAGGACCATATGCCAAATACTTCATGGGCCCTCCTTTTCGCGCGAGAAACGGCAGCTACCAAACGGGGCATCAAATTCACGTACAGCTCTGTGGGGACATCAAACCAAGCTGTTTGCATTGCAGTACACATTTCCGTTATGTAGCAGGGTAGTGTGTCCATCTCCCTCACTTGGCGCTTCACAAAATACCACACATGTTCAGTTGGCTTCAGATCTGGTAGGTTTTTGGGTCAGTAAAGACGTCACACATCAGCCCTGAGCTCGTTGATCGGTTACGGTACGAGGGGGAAGATGACATGGGGCATTATTGTCTTTGAAGAACCTATCGCTCAGTGAGTCGAGGCACAGTATTGTAGAGTCTACATAGTCCACAATGAGTCCTTGGTAATAACCGCTGTTCATGAGCAATATGGGTCCCAATTCTTTCCACCTGACCATACCCCATATCTTATTACCGCGTATACCAAACTGGATACTAGATGCTATGCGTGAGAGATCTGTAGACTCATACTGTTGTGAAGGCCCGACACCATTGCAATTGGTGCCGGCGATACTCGCTGGCCAGTGGGAGGCAGCGGAATGTCCTTCTTGAATGTAGTCTTCGTGCTGCTGAAACGGTCCAGATGGCCACTTCCGTACATACAGACGATGTAAGGTTGCCAGGAATGGTTGAGAGCAACAAATTTGGAACAGTTCGTGCGTCTCTTACACTTGCTTGATTCTCGAGTTGTATTTTCCCTCGGGAGTACACTGCCCGTGTGCCGCTGCGTTGTGCATTCCTCTACCCATTGGCACAAAAACATCGTCCAATTGCCGCGTCGTTACGATTCAAATACGTGGATATACGGTGACTTGACCAACCGGCATCTCTCAGCCAAGTTATATAGAATATTGACAAAAGTAATCGTACAACCCTTCAAAAAGCAAATGAACGGATCCGCGGCGTTGTTAAGATGCGCAGAACAGCTGCAAACTGTATAACAACAAGCCTGCAGCTGACCGCGATCATATCGCACCGTGATGTTGAGAGAAAATGTCGCGGCGAGAGAGAACTGACTTTGAGAAAGGAAAGATTTATGGGTGTTATATTACTGGATTGTCCATAAGAGAAACCGAGAGGCGTTTAAACATACCCGAGTCAACTGTTTTGGATGTACTGAATAAGTGGAAGACACATGGCGTGCCTGAAGCAGCAAAACATACCTGCAGACCGAATAAAATCAGTGATAGAGGACGTCGAATCCTCAGGAGAGCCGTTACAGCTAATCAAAGGAGTACTGCACAAGACCTCAGTGTACAGGTGAGTAAAATGCTAGAACCTCCATATGTAAAAGTACCATTCGCAGAGAACTTCATTCCATGGGTTACCATCTTTCGTGCGGCTGCTCATAATCCTTTCATCTCCTCTCGGAATGCTATTCGTCGTTTAGCATGGTGTAAAGAACATTTATCGTGGACCGTAGATTAATGGAAACGGGTCCAATGGTCTGATAAATTCAGATACACGATCCATCAGTTTGATGGCCGTGTGTGAATATGGCGCAGCAGAGGGAACGCTATTTACCACAGTGTACTGTTCCTACGGTCACGTTTGGAGCTGGCAGTGTACTCATGTGGAGTGTTTTTCGTGGTATGGTCCCTGCCAGTTGGTTATCGTGGACAAACCTGTTAACCAGCACCTCTACTTCGATATTCTGGTCAATTATGCCCTACCAACTCTGTGGCAATACTATGGAATCGAGCGTTGTTGGTACCAGCTGGATAATGCACCGGGCTATAAAGCAACGACTGTTACGGCGTGGTTTAACGATAATTCCATATCGTGTGTGAACTAGCCAGCACAGAGCCCTGATCTTAATCCCATAGAGCACCTATGGGATGAATTAGAGCGCCGCATAAGAAGTTTGAAACCAAGGCCTTCTACTAAGCAACAGTTAGCGGTAGCATTATATACTGAATGGAAGCGCATTTCTATCGGTGTGTTCCAAAACCTTGTCGAAAGCATGTCTCGAAAGCATGTCCAGTGCATGCATTGAGGCCAAAGGTGGACCGACACCGTACTAGTGTATGTCAATAAATGCTGTGTTGTGTTTCTCTTCCAGATGTCCGGTGACTTTTGTCAATATAGTGTATGACCTCTTTGAAACTCGCTCAAATGCTCGTATTCAACGTCGAGGCATCCTCACAGTCCGTGGAGATTAATGCAACCGCAATCCGCTGTCATAATAGCTTTGCTCTTGATATACTCTCCATGATGCACAGTTTCCATGCGCTGTGGTGGGCCAGCATTTCGTCATTGGTCGTTATTTTTAATCATTTAAATATTCGGCCCTGATGTATTTACATGCGGAGTTGCATCGGACGATTTTCTCGGGGGCTTCATTTTTCCGGCAAAGAATGTAATTAAACCCAAGGTTTTTTTAAGCTAGAAAATATTCTGCTGCCTTCGTGGCTCAGTGATCTAAGAGGTGGCTGATGAATATTGTCCGAGGTGGGTCTGGGTTCGAATATCGGTGATGCGTGGATGTTGTGTTTCTCTTACGGCACTGGCTCTCTCCCTTCCCTGGAACCAGTAACCCTAAATTTAGGACGGGCGACTGCTTATAGCCCTTTAAGTTGCTCAACGTGGTCATTAAACCCCTAATAAATATAATTGCACTAAAGGTAATATAAAAACACGACTTACAATTCCACCAGTCCAAATCTGTTATTGACTCTCATGTCGAATCAACTCGTACACAGTGCTGATAAACACAACGGTAATAACTTGACCCTTGGTTTTGTTAACACGCGGAAGACGTTATAACAGGGTATTGAACGTTCAGGTATTAATTTCAAGAAACAAACTGACTAGGTCACTGGTTAAATAATGATGGCTTTTATGATGAAAGCAAGGACAGGTGAAGCTCAACAAAAGCTTAAGGATGTAAGAAGCAGTACAACAAATATCTAATGTAAAAGCAATCCAACACCTCTGACCTTAGATGTGATGCACGCTGTTTTAATTCTTCGCTTGGATCTGAACGACTTTCAGTGTTGCCACATGCAGAGGGAAAGTTGCAAGTTCAGAAGTATTGTTTAGTTTCGAAAGCATGACGACAGAAAACCAAACTTTACATAACAAGGAGGAAAGCAAAAAGGGAAAGTTAAAGAAGAAAGTATATGCGTCATAACATATTGATTTAGTTTTATGCACTGTTGGATTCGCGTGAGTTATCAAATACTAGAGGTCAACCTCTATGCAGCATTGTGATGTTTTTATTTCGACTTTTCCTAAGAGAGTTGTATTTCTTTTCCCAGGAAGTGTCGACCCATTGGTCAAACAGCATGGGATCCCAGGTAACTTCTATCTGTTACACCTGAGTTCGAATTCCACGAAAGATAGAATTCGCCATCGGTTCTATCACCCCAGAAACAAAAGATCTCGGAACGGAAGTCCTCGCTGAAATTCTCGCAGGAAAATATCATTCATCGTCTGGTGGGTTTGCGAAGGATCTTTGTGGGGTGGAGAACGAGATTGAGTTTGGGCTTAATTTTTAGAGCACAAGCCCAACGTACTTGTATGTCTGCCCGAGAACGCCTCAGCCCGAATATTATGCTGATAAATAGAGCCCGGGGCAAAACGAGACAGAAACCTGACGTGTTTAGGCATTACCAAAAAGCATACTCGCCTTCTACACTTTCGCTCTCTCCTTCCCCTGAAATAACCATTGTCTTTCTTAACTGGGAATGGGTAAGGGAACTGCATTTTTAGAGTTAGCAGCACTATTTTCATTGACAACTCGCTTCCTTTTCAAATGTTTCCGGCAGTCATCCTGTAAAGTTGGACTTTTCTGCTGTCCATTTTAGTTAATAAAATTAGGGGCAGCTGCCGTGTAGTGGCAGTAGGAGAAATTACGAAGACATGGTATCTACGTAGTACCTACAGTTCTCGAAGTAAGTTTTCCTCTTCCGCAGAAACTCACTAATGTACAACCTAAAGCATTTGTTCTCGTAGCCCACAAACAAGCACTCTCTAGTGTCCACTTTTCACCCAGAGCCAGTTATGGAAGAATTCTTTTTACGAACTGGGAAACATAATGAAAATATCATTATGCTAAATCGTACAAAATCACAGATCATAGCCCGAACCTTAGTGAGAATTATGAAATTTCTCTTGTTGTACGATACGTACTTTTGGGCTTTTTGTTTTTGCATTTTTGTTGTACGATACGTATTTGTTGCGTTTTTAGGCGTCATATGTATTCTCGTCAGTCCGTCTCAGCACTGACGAGAATAAATATGACGCCTAAAAATACAAAAACCTAGTAGAGGAAATAATTTCTTTTCTTTTTGTTTGTCGGTGCTTCTTAAATGGTCAGTACGTGAAAGGAACCTCAAGTGGCATTACAGAAACGATTTTTATTCTCAGGTATAAAATGCTACTGCTTTCAAAGTTTCCTCAGCGCAGATAGTTTAGGTTGAATTTTTCAAGTAATGTTTTCTGCTTAAACTCCATTGTTATTAATTTGCAGTCATGCCAAACTTTGATAACCAACTGCTCCAATAGCTTCGCAGCACAGCTTTGGTGTTCTTGCTTTGAATACTGGCTGATCAGAGTTTTAGCATTACTTTATTTCTATTCAGCCTTAGCCTTATTTATGCAACCGAAGTTCAGTGGCCTGCAGTAAGTTAATATTGATCAAACCATTAAATAGAAAACGTTCGCACACTGTTTCTAACTGTCCCAAGAAAACGATTCGTTGATTTAACAATTTTATGTTGCTCAACGGTTATCACGAAAGTGCGTTTGCTTGGTGATATAGTGGTTTCTTACAGAAGTTTTCAGGGTTTGAAGTATGAAAAGGTAAAAAGGAAAGAGTTTTTTTTTGTCGGTGGCACACAAACTTCACTTTTTCTTTTCGAAAATACAAGCTTCCGCGACGATGTGAGAGGAAAATAATCAATACGGAACAATACCGACTCTTCATAGAGAACATTTCCATTTATTTCTCCGTTCTCATTTTTGTTGGTGGAGGAAAAAAGCGAAACACTAATGAACACTTAAGAAATGTTGTTTGCAGACACATTAGCTTTAAGCATGGATTTCGTTTTGCATCTAAACGTAACAGAAAAAATTATTTCTTAATTCAGTTCTGCTGGACAGTGCTACTCAATTTAACGACTCTTGACTTTCCCTATTCATCCTAGTAATCAGTTAAAATCGATGATACTTACAGATATATTTTTTGAGTTTTGCAAAACAAAGTAATAAAGCCCATTTGCCGGTGTTGGGATTCGAACCGTCTCCTCGGAGCCAGTAGTTGTCCCATTTAAACTGCACCGACAAACCCAAATCGCAGGTTTTCGGGTAAGCTGGTAAACTATGCTAGAAGGAGCTCACTGTAGAAGAAAGAATTCTAATTAATTCCCGATGATATGTGGAAGAAGCATCTCACATTTTTGAAGCTTTTAAGAAGGAATTTTACTTAATTCCAGACGAACTGTGGAAGACACATCGCATTATTTTGAACCTCATGGGCAGGAGATTAATTTTATTTTCGGGTAGCGATATAGCGACAAAAGATCTTTTTGCGAGTGGCGGCATTCGAGCACACGCTTCCTCGCTCCGTAGCCAATTGTTCTCGCAATTAAACCACACCGAGGAAGTTTGTGGCTGCATTTTTACCTTCAGAATTATTAATTCCACTAACTCATATTTGCCACTTCGGTGGCGCAGTGGTCTAAGCGATGGCTTCTGATCGTTCGGCCAAAAGGGGTCCTGGTTCGAATCCCAGTGAGGCATGGATGTTGTGTTTGTCTTACGGCAAGGCTCTTTCACTGGAACTAGTGACTTTGAAAATAGGGACGGGTGACTGCTTATAGTCCATTGAGTTGCTCACCGTGGTCGTTAAAACTCCAAATAAAAAAAAACTCAAATTTTAATAGTATTTTATCTGCACCATTAAAACTCAGCAGAGTCAGTGTTATTCTCGAAAAAGGATCATGGAGTGATGTCTCCAGTTATCGTCCTATATCGGTTATTTTTGTTCTTGCTAACATTTTTGAACACCTGATTCACAGTCGGTTCTAATCTTGTATTGAAACTAATAATTTACTAAGTAGGAAGGAATATGGATTCTATCGTTTTAGTTCTACGGTGACAGTCATTCCTGATGTTTTGAGCTATTTATAAATTAATATTGATAACGGCTTAGTTGTGGTAGGTGTTTTAGAGATTTATCTCGTGTTTTCGATACTGTTAGTAATGACATTCTGATATCTAAGCTTGAACATATTGGCATTAATGAAGTTAAGAGGAATCTTTTTGAAAATTATCTTTTTGGAAAGGGGCAGTATGTTGAAATTCAGAATGTTTGCTCTAGAATTAAAACTGTTCTTTTTGGTGTTTTACAGGGCTTGGTTCTAAGGCCATAACACTCAAACACGCCGGTCATGCGGGTTTAGTGTTGCAATTCCAGATTTTTATCCCGGAGACAGTAGCTTGAATTGCGGCCGCTACCAATTAAAAGACAGGAAAGTTAAAACATGGGGACGTAGTGGTAAACTACTGAGTATTATAGAACAACTGCTATATACAGGGTGGTGAAGAACAATCACAGACTAGAGAGATTAAGTATAAAAATTTCCCCCTCCAAATCATTGTGGTAAGCCCAAGGCGTCGTTTCCGCACTACAGTCCATCATAGCACATAGGACATTTGATGGAATGGAGACAAAACGGTGATCCGATTGTTGCAGCTCGAATGCAGACAGAATTCTTCTAATTTGCATGTTTTTAACTTAATTCTAATTATGAATTTCGATGAACCATTATTAACGAAGTTTGGATTACTTAAAAATAATTGAAATGAGATATGATGCCACCCGTGATGTAATGCCACAATGTATTAGGCGTATGCAAAATTTTCGCTGCTCCCGCTAGAGGGCACTGTAAAGGTCTAACCGGCCGGCGACCCATGCCAGTTCGTAGATGAAGGTTAATAAAGTTCATTTGCGGCACTGTTTGCTACTCATCTTTAATTTAGGGAAAAGTGCGAGTGAAGCATACGGTTCAATATGTCAGACGTATGGCGAAACGGTTACGGGTGAGCGGATGCTCCGAGAATTGTGTACCAGGTTTAGGACAGGTGATCTAAGCTTGCAAGACAAGCCACGTGCAGGTAGACCGCAGGAACTCGCAGACGAGGAGCTGGAATCGCTGTTGCAAGAGGATGCCACACAATAGACCACGCATCCGGCTAAACGTTTGAAAGTTGCACAAAAGACGGTGGTACCGCGTTTACAGGCCTTGGGAAAGATCCAGATGATTGGTAAGTGGGTTCTGCATACTTCAACGGAGCGTAATATTCGTCAACGATTGGACATCTTCATGTCGTTGCTGAAGAGGTTTCAAGGGAAGAATTTCTTGTAAAAGGTTGTCACCGGGGATACAAAATGGATCTATTGCGACAACCCCGAGAGCAAGTGATCATGGGTCTACCCAGGCCAGCCATCAACATCCACTGCCAAACAGGATATCCACGGGAAAAAGGTGATGTTGTGTGTGTGGTGGGATATGCATGGAGTGCTGTACTTCGAACTGTTGAAAGCGGGCAAAACAATCATTGCGCAACGATATAGCAATCAGTTGATGAAACTGAACGCCTCAATCGAGCAAGAGCGTGCGCGTGGACAGGTAAAGGACGCAGCCCAGTCATCCTGTTACACGATAATGCCAGACCACAGGTCGGTGCCACAACGAAATCAACCCTTCAATAGTTACACTGGGAGGTTTTACCACAACGGCATACTCCACGGACATTGCACCCTCAGACTTTCATCTGTTTCGTTCTATGCAACTTGCACTAGACCAACAGCGGTTCACCACAGTTCCAGAGGTGGAAAATTTCGTCACAGCGTTCTTCAGCTCAATCCCATGTCCTTCTGTCACAGGGGCATCAATTTGTTGCCTGAAAAATGGCAAAAGGCCGTTGATGCTAACAGCCAATGTTTCGTTGAATAAATGTGAATTGGTTTCCTGATTATTCTGGTCGCCTTTCTCCTTAAAACGCCGGCAACTTTTGCTTACCCCTAATAAATGTAATATACGGTGGAGGTACATCAAGAGTTGACTGTATCTGAGCAAATGAAAGTGCAAAGTTTCGACTGTTTAATGACATCGCATTTATAAGAACTGGAACGAAAATTAGACAGGGTGAGACTGTATCTCCCAAGCTGTTCCCTGGCAAACTGCAGAACATTTTTCAATCATTGAACTCAGATGCAAGGGGGAAATTAATGGAAATAAGCTTAGTTTAACTAACCTTAGTTTTCGTAAAAACATAGCCTTTTTTGCAGGCACCGTCCTGAGAGTCGTACAGCGTAATTCAGGAACTTGCTGACAAGGATAAAGCAATGGGATTAATAATGAACTTACAGAAAGAAAAATTCATGTATAATGCTTTTTAAAGACCTGAAGATGTAGAGGTTGCTACCACAAACTCGTTTTTTGGATTAAAGGTTTATCGACCACAGGGAGCAACTCTATGCGTTATAAGCAGTCGCCTGTCCCTAATTGAGGGCCACTGGCTCCAGGGAAGGGAGAGAACCGGTGCGGTTAGACACACGCAACATCCGTGCCTCACTGGGATTCGAAACCTACCCTTCACTGATGAATGGTCATAACAGGCCAGCTCTTAGAGATCTGCGCCACTGGGGCTGACCACAAATTTACACGCAACTAATATTGAGATCTGCATTGGACAATAGGCATAAAGCCAGGGCGACATCGAAGAAGAATTTAATAGGCATGCAAAACTTGGTTTCAGTGCATTTGTAAAAAACACTACCATTCTCAAGAGGAATTTACTATTATGTCGTAAAAGAAAGGTCAATTTATTTCAAATACGTGGAGATAAATATATAAATAGACGAGGTAATCGCTCTGTCCATGTTATTTTATAAACAACGCATAGCAACTGAAAAATTGTTGTTCGGCACCGCTGGAAACGAATCCCAGATCTCTCGATAATTAGCCGAGTGCGTTTTCTTTACGCTACGGTGCCGAATAATAATTTTTCAGTTGCTATGCGTTGTTTATAAAAATAACGTGGACAAAGCGATTACATCGTCTATTTATATATTTATCTCCACGTATTTGAAACATATTCACCATTTTTATCGCCCTTTGGATTTATATGCTGTAATTAAACAGTTTGCTCTTTGAATGCCACTAGATGGCGACACATCAGTTCCTTAGCCCATTAATATGGATTTGTGTAGTCAGATGCTGACTGAGAAACCACGAATAGCGCTGTGAATTGTTGGCACCGTAGCGTAAAATGAACGCACTCGGCTAGTTATCGAGAGATCTGGTGTTCGTACCCAGCGGTGCCAAACAACAATTTTTCAGTTGCTATGCGTTGTTTATAAAATAACGTGGACAGAGCGAATACAGCGTCTATTTGTATGTAAAAGAAAGGTGTTGGATCAGTGCATATTTCCAATTATTATTTTAGAGACACCCGCCTTAACTAAAGAAAACATACAAAGTCTGTGTACAACTGAAAGAAATATACAGAGATGCATAGTTAGTGTAACCAAAAGTGATGGGAAAATGAACTTATACATCAGGAAAATGATAAGATTAGATGCTATCATAATCAAAATGAAGACCTTCAAATGAAAATGAGCTGGGCCACCCCTATGGCGCAGTGGTCTAAGCGATGGCTTATGATCATTCGTCCGGTAGGGATCCGGGTTCGAATCCCAGTGAAGCATGAATGTTGTGTTTGTCTTACGGCACCGGCTCTCTCCCTTTTCTGGAATCAGTGGCCCTAAATTAAGGATGGGCGACTGCTTATAGCACATTGAGTTGCTCACGGTGGTCGTTAAACCTTCAATAAAAAAAATGAGCTGGACATATTGCAAGAAGAACTGATCGTCGCGGCCTTGCCAAGGGCAGAGGAAAGAACCGGCATACGTTTAGGTACGACATGCTGACCGAATCATCTGGGCAATGACGTCAGATTCCACAAGTTACGATACCCGAGTTGCCTTGGTGTCCATCAGAGGAACGTTGGTAGCACAACGATACGTGGACGATATTCTAGAATCCTACTGCCTCTTTTTACTCTGCTGCACCCGAAATTCCATTTTACAAGATGATGATACACATCCACGTGTGGCTTGGTTCATGCTGTAGCAACTGCTTTTTGTCAATATCCTAATCAGGTCGGCCATTACCACTGACGTTTACACCTGTTCAGTACATCGGGAAAATATTAGGGAGTCGTCTCGCTTGTAGGTATGAGCTCCCACAGAGACATTAGACCGGCGTAAAAGACGAATGTTGGAATATGACAAACGGCATTATTTGGGACGTGAATATGTAGAGAGCATGGTGCCTTGTTTGCGTGTATTGCCTACACTCTCAGTCTTCTTAAAACAGTATCAGACTATCGACGACAGAGAGTGTTATTTTTTGTAGATATTTTATACCATGTTTCTCTACTGTGTGCCAGGTTTTAATCATCTTGTAATATTCGTGGAAATATGGCTGTCTGAACAATGCACAAATCAGTTCTCAAAACCTTCACCTACAGGAAGCAGGATTCATCGAAGAACTTCAGAAAAAAGCTACTTCAGATTAGTCTTTATTCAGCAAAAACTTCTTCAGCAGGACTCAATCTTCACAACACTAGTGGAAAAATCCGATTACTTGTTAGAGAACATTTAACGAGAAACAAAAACACCAACTCTAAATATTAAATACCCAGACGTCGAGAAATCAGAACTTCAAGTGCTTCAACTTCCGCAACAACTATTACATCATCACACTATCATCATCTCCACACCTTTGCTTCTGTTCACACATTACATATCATCCAGTTCTCATCGGACACATACACACGTCATACGTTCTGACCTCAAGATGTTGGCAACCATACTTTTGCGAGAGAGAAGATATCATGTTCAGTTTGAGAAATACTAAGGAGAACGAACTGGAATTTACATAGAGAAAGTAACAGGAAAGTTAAATTATTTTGTATGTTTCCTTTTATCAATATAAAAACGTAAATGCTCATAGAATGAGGTTCTAAATACAGCTCAGAAATACGGAACTACATATTTTTCGTTGTGCTTCGTTACAATGGTGCAACATTTCAAATTTCCTTTAGAACCACGTCATCATCCACTGCATTTTAAACATGTTCACCTCTTAAATGCAAATAAATCCTTACTTTTTTATATGTGTAATTGATACTATTCAGTGATTATTTGGCCTTTTTTTCCTTACATTAAATTCATATTATGAAGTAATATTTTTACTTTTATCTCTGAGTTTGCCTCAATGAAAAGATTGGGTAAATACAATTACTTTCCTGCTAATTTGCTTTATCTGGACAAAAACTCTCCGCTACAGTTAGGGTAGAGATGTTCATCTTCAAATTAAAATTATCGAATAATATCTTACATGTGCAGCAGAATTAGTAGTTACATTTGTAGCGAATATTGTCATCTGACCGTTCTCTGAAGACCAACAAAGTACAATTTTTATTTGTGGTTAAGTATACATGTCCCTATTTTACTTCTGTATATTCGCCTGGGAATTTTCATAACATTATTTACCAGGCTTAGCTTTCAATGAAAAGAAAAACTCCGCTTTTTTAGACTTTGCATCACTCTCTTGTTTGCACACTTCTAAGAGGGTGGTATTTGTGCATAACGTATTTGAAATGATAAGTTCAGTATAAAGATAGCATCAATATAATGTGTCCATAATTTTAATCAGCTTACTTTGAGTCTGTTCGCCTTGAATCCGGATAAAATAACGTAAGAGCTCTGGTCATTCTGTCACAAAAGTGTTTTCTGTACTGTATCCTTAATCTTTTCGTGACATTTATTTCCAGTCATGTAGGGTAACAATTCAAAACTAAACGAATTTAACAGAAGGTGTGGCCAAACTTTACTAAATGAAATTTTACTTGAAACAAAGATGAGTTACAAGAGCTTTAGAACAGAAATAAATATTATAAATGTTAACCGTTAACCAGAGGATTTCGAAGGTTTACTCGTATTACTGTTTGCATCAAAAGATAACCATAAAGAAAGAATCTCGTGAAAGCAAGAAAGATAGAAATAATTTGGACATTTGAAATAATGAATAAAAAATACGTTTATAATTTATTTATAGTTTACATATCCTTCTATGAATAACAAACATCTTCATACCTGAAACACCAATCTATAAATAACAAACGTCTTTATAGCTGATAAGCCAATCTATGAATAACAAGCATCTTTTTAGGTGATATACCAATATATAATAATAAACATCTTTATAGATGAAAAGTCAATCTATGAATAACAGACATCTCTAAAGCTGAAACATCAATCTATGAATACTAAACATCTTTTCGGTTGATATATAAGTCTGTGAATAACAAACATATTTTTAGTTGATATACTGATCTTTGCATAACAAACATCCCTATAATTCATATATAATATTCTTGAAAAGAAAAGCGTTTGGTACTATATATTACGACAGTAAATTTGAATTTTAGTTCATACACCAATCTATGAAAAACAAACATCTTGTTAGTTCATATACCAATGTATGAATAACAAACATACTTATAGTTGATGTACCAATGTGTGAATAAAAAACGTCTTTATAATTCGTATAAAAATATCCTTGAAAAAAATATAGAGTTTTTATCACTATATCCTAGGAAAGTAAACTTGAATTTTTCTTGAAAATCTCATGAAGTAAATCGATACTCTCTAAGAGAAACAGAACTGCGTGATAAATATCTGAATTACAAAAAGAACAGACGGTAGAATAGTGACGAACGTGGCTCTTAGACACCGGAACGCTGACCAATATATAACATCAAAGACGATTATCCAGGCCATAATCCAGTTAGTAAGAAGTTTAAAGTAAGATCGGTTGGAAATATGGTAACGTAGATAAACATGTTGTGGAGTCCATAGATTGGTGAGATGTAAGATGCACCTCAACACTAAACTTGAACGTGGCAAGCTCATAAGACAAACAAAATCTATTGACATAACCAACCTTAAAAAACACCATAATACCTTCAAGTTGGAACTGAAGAACAGGTTCTCTGCTTTAGAAGGCCTAACATCGGAAGAAGTGGACATCTCTGAAGTTAACAGAAAAGTAACCAAAGCTCTTATGGAAACAGCAACAAAATTAGCTGGGTCTAAGAACAAGTTGCATGTAAATAAATTATCAGGAAAACGAAAATGTTGATGCAAAAAAGAAGAGAGATGAGGACAACTAAAGAAGATGTGACTTCCAAAGTGGAATGTATAGAGCTATGCAAGACAGTACGAAAAAGTATCACTGAAGACGTAAGAAAATTCAACTGTGAACTAGTGAGGAAAGCAATTGAAAACAACCAAAGCCTAAAGATAGCAAAGGGACATCTCAGTAAGGGAAGAAAACAGATTATGGCACTGAGAAAAGAAGATGGTTCTGTAACAAGAAATAGAGCTGAAATTTTGACAAGAGTGAAAGATTTCTACTCCAAATTATATGAAAGGGATGATACATGCACTCCAGACATCATGAAAGATACCAGTACCAGAGTTCCTCCAGTCCTTCCAGCAGAAGTTGCACATGTAATCAAGAACATGAAGCGGGGAAAAGCTCCAGGAGAAGATGGAATTACTGTAGACATCATACAAGAAGCAAGTGGAGAAATCGAAACAATTCTCGCCCAAATTTTCACTCGATGCCTTAATGAAGGAAAGATTCCTGAGGATTGGAACACCGCTACAATGATCCTGCTACATAAGAAAGGTGACATTGAGGATCTCGGAAACTACAGACCTATCAGCCTCCTATCAGTAGTTTATAAAATCTTCACTAAAGTTCTTTCACACCGCTTGAAGGTAACACTGGACATGGCTCAACCGAGAGAACAAGATGGATTCAGGAGTGGCTACAGCACAATAGATCATATCCATGTGCTGAGAGAACTAATTGAAAGAGCGAGGGAATATGAACTTCCATTGTGCATGGCTTTAATCGATTATGAAAAAAGCCTTTGATTCGGTGAAACCATCAGCAGTTACAATGGCTCTGAAAAACCTGCGGTATTGAAGATGCATACATTAATATTATTAATAACATCTATGAAAATGCAAGTGCAAAGATTAGGCTGTTTGAAAATACAACACACATAAAAATTGGAAAGGGAGTGAGACAAGGTGACACCATATCTCCGAAGCTCTTTAATGCCACATTGGAGGGTGTTTTTCAGTCACTGAGCTGGGAAAACAAGGGGATAAAGATTAATGGAAATTATCTAACCCACCTTCGTTTTGCTGATGGCGTAGTCACTTTTGCAACTAGCTCATCAGAGCTGCAGAGTATGATCCAGGAACTTGCTGACAAGAGTAAAGAAGTGGGATTAAAAATGAACTTTCAGAAGACAAAAGTGATGTTCAATGCTTTTACAAGAAATGAAGATTTATCGATTGATGGAGAAAAGCTGGGAATAACAGATACGTACGTTTATCTTGGACAGCAGATATCAAGTGAGGGTCACATTGATGAAGAAATTAATCGGCGTACAAAACTTGCCTGGAGAGCTTTTGGAAGAAACAGCATAATTTTCAAGAGCAATATGCCATTATCTCTTAAAAGAAAAGTGTTTGATCAATGCATCCTTCCAGTGCTTACGTATGGTGCAGAGATGAGGACCTTAACTAAAAGAGACATACAAAGGCTGCAGACAACTCAATGAGGCAAGGAGAGGTGCATGCTTGGTTTAATTAGGAGAGATAAGAAGAGAAATTCGTGGATCAGAAAAATGACAAGAGTGGAAGAGCTCATAATCAGAGTAAAATCCCTGAAATGGCAATGGGCTGGACATACTGCCAGAAGGACAGATCATCGATGGACAGCCGAAATTTTAGATTGGATTCCAAGGGACAGGAAAAGACCCAGAAGAAGACCACATGGGAGATGGGTGGATGAAATTCGTAAGTATGCAGGGGTGACATGGAGGAGACTGGCACAAGACAGACCGTTGTGGAGGAAACTTGGGGAGACCTTCGTCCCGCAGTGGATTGATAATGGTTGACAATGATGATGATGATGAGATAAACATGATAGTTAGACAAAAATGATAACTGATAGAAACCGGGTGACAGACAACAGAAATGGAAAAGGAAGACCAAGAATTACACAAAGAAACATTACGTTTGATTTGCTGTTGCAAATTGCATGAGACGAGTGTATGAAGTCGGGGATAGAATCGTGAGTAGCCTTCTTCTAGGTAAAAACAAAAAATCGTTGATGCAGAAAAAGAGAAATGATAGCAGGATGTCGGAAATTGACTGTATGATGTCTACCACATTTTGCTTTCTTCATTAAATATAAATGTATAGAATATGATACGTTCTTCTACATTATATAAAAAATCCATTAAAAGGGACTCCACATGAGGTGCTAAGATATCTCTTATTCTATATTTAAATCTAGTTCTTGGCAAACTTTCATTCCTTACGATTTTTCTCAGTATCTGCTTCAACCTTTTTTTTAAGATTCTCGTCTTTTGATATGTCCCAAGCATCTCAATTTTCTTCCGTTCATTTCTTCCATATGAGCACTAGGTCTTTCAATTTTCCTCAATGTTTTGATCAGAAGCCTACAGTATCTTCCGTACACATTTAAAATGCATTAACTTTCTTCTACTCATTTTCTTCATAGCTCTCTCTATCCATCGTATCGACAAGTAACTTCTGGGAAAATGATAGAATCCATAAACCAGCTTAAACGGGAGACAAATAACTTTTCGTAAGCCAGCCAGATATTTAGTAAGATTTATAATTTCTGGTCCTCTTTATACACGCAGTTGTTGATGTGGTGTTGTACTATATACGTGATAAAAAATTCTGAATGTCATTTTTAGATAATGTAGCTACTGAATTCCTAAGCTTTTGTAAATATAACTGCGTTAGCGAGATATTGTGATACGCCAAAGATAATGCTATCGGAGAAGAAAAAAGAAGAATCAAATAAAATGAATCAAATGAGATGAGGGATCCCGGGACGCACTTGTTTACACTGAGAAAACAAATATATATTTATTTAAAATGGGGCTGCAGCTTCGGATGTAATGCGTTTCCCATACTGGCATTCGTTTTCGCAAAGGAAAAAATAATCTCAAACACAACTTCTAAGGTAGCAGTACTTTTAAAAAATGATTTCTTTTCTTAGAAAATTATTTTAAATATTACATATTAATCGTAATTCCATTATGCCGTTTGGTATAAATAGTAGTTTTGTATGACGTTTTGAGCCTTATAATAGTGTGTACTTGAATTTTTGAAATAATTATTTTCTCTTGCTCGTGCTTCAAAAAGTAAAACATGCGGAAGAAGAAAATAAGGAGTTTTTTGTATTCAGTATTTGCATCTTTGACGTAATCGAGGATCAGATTTTTCATTGGTTCGTTAGTTACGCCAAAACTAAACAGAGAACAAAGAAAACGGAGATCTTCCAAAACTAAGAAGATAAGTTTCGAATTCTGAGTCCTTTCAAAGTCTGTAGTTGCATTTTATAGAATCATTGAATAGAAAGTTTTAAACACACTGCTGGCCACCCAAAATGCAACACCGAGAAGGACATGAGATAGCAAAGCCAGATTTACTGGACACATAGCAACAGATACAAAGATGAAACGATTGAGCTTACAGGCCCATCCGACTTGCGGAACACGCAGACATCAATAGTTCGTGTGGCCCCCATGGCTGGCAATAACGGCCGCTACACGCCGCGGCATCGAACGAAAGAGGTTTTGGATGTGGACTTGGGGTATGTCGGTCCAGGCTGCTTCCATACGTTGCCACAGTTCATCAGGCGTAGCCGCTGGTGGTGCTTGCCGGGCCACTCGGTTGTCGATCAGCGACCAGACGTGTTCGATGGGCGACATATCGGGAGAACAGGCAGGCCACGGCAGCAGTGATACCTGGTGGGCCGTGAAGAATTGTTGCACGATGCGTGACACGTGCGGGTGCGCATTTTCCTGTTAAAACGTGGCCGCTGGCAGGTCCTTCAGGTAAGGGAGGACTACAGGCTCCAAAACGTCGGAGATGTAGCAGTGGATGTTTAGTGTACCAGGGATGCGTACCAGAGGGGTGCGAGTGTCATATCTAATTGCGCCCCAAACCCTAACGCCAGGCGACGGACCGGTATGGCGATGCATAATGCCGGCGTCATACAGTCTCTCGCCGCGGTGCCGCCACACGCGGATCCGACCATCGTGGTGTTGCAGGCAGAAGCGGGATTCGTCGGAGAAGACAATTTCGTGCCATTCCCTAGTCCAGGTGCGGCGTTCAACGGCCCACTGCTACCGAACTCCCCGGTGGTGTAACGCCAATGGTAATCGGAGAAATGGGCGCCGTTCGACAAGTCCCCGCTCCTGCAGACGACGTCGAACGGTACGTGCTGACACAGGTTGTTGTGCAACACACCCTAAATTCTGCGCTAACGTTCGTGATGCGGCGGTGCGAGCAGTCAATGCCCACTGCTTAACATGCCGGTCCTCTCGTTCGGTGGTGTGCCGCGGCTACGGCAATCGCTCACGTCGGTCCGTCCGTCCCTCCTTCACCCACCGAATCCATACTCGCCTCGCTGTGGCTGGATGTCGTCCCACACGGGCGCCGATGTCTCGGTACGATAAACCACTGTCGCGATAAGCCACTATTCGTCCTCTGTCGAACTTCGAAACGTGCTGGAATGACTGCCATATTCTGCGACGAGGCATCAGGAAACTTCCCACGCACAGGGCTGGCAGCACAACACACTTCCACTACTTACACTCCGTCCTCTGTGCACTCTTCTTACAATGCTTCTCGATGGCGTCCCGGGCGCACAAGATTTGCATATGCCCTGCAATGCTAATTGTTTGCATGTCCCCTCGCGGGCGACGCATGCTGCGAATTTCAGGCCAATCGGATGCTTCCTTCTTGGTGTTGCATTTTGGGTGCCCAGCAGTGTATTAGAACCGTTAAAGCTATACGACTTACTTTAGCAAGCGCTAATTGAGATTTACAATTTTAAAATAAATTACTACTTTTCAGCGTTTCAAAGCTATAACTACCTACTTGTCACGAGCATGACCATTATTTTTAAAAAGGTGAAAGCTGAAAATCTAAGAGCCTGCAATGTAAATTTGGTGCCTTTTTCACTTTTTCACTCCGGAGATTTTTAAGTTCTATGCACGTTTTAATGTAATCTTGAAAAAGTGCCACTCGCAGACAGGAAGCTTAATCTTTAATGCATTCTGATGATTTTGAAATGATGTCGTTAAGCTTCTGAGTAGGCGTTTACGTAGTAATTTCACGCCCACATTGTTCTTCACGTAGGAGGCACGTAATTTCGTGCCATATGGTCATTCGCGTCTCCACGCCAACTTTATTAACTCAAGGGGGAATTTTATTTAACTTCAAATGGATCAATATAGATGAAGGATCCGAAAATCTATTCCGGTCAGGATAAATTACGGTTTCTCTAAAACACGGCCATTTCGGAAGTTGTTTACACTTTCACAATTTACATGGGGACCCTAACTCATTTTAATTTTATACAGATAAAAAAACAACTCCAAGGAGAAATTTCACATCTGGATTTTGAGAATGCTTATTCCGATAAAATCAAGAGGGCTACAAAGTCGCATAGCCCATATAACTCTAGTGTGTTACCGGGAACTGTCACTCTGACCTTCTACTGGAAATGTTAGCATCCTAACCATTTGAACATAGTACTATAGGTCAGACTTCAGGAGTCGGGCTGACTGTTTGCACTGTAAACAAGGGGGGATAGTATCTAAAAATCCGGGAAGCATTGGGCAAGTGCAAAAAGTTTCGCCGTTTGCATACAGGAAAACCAAAGTTCCTTTTTTACTTACACAATATTTTATTTCAATCTGTTCCATATTCTCGTGGCTAGTTGTTCCCATCCCAGCAGTCCAAAAACCTGTTTAATAGCTGTTTCAATCGCGATTCAATCTGACATTGTTTTACCAGCTACATTATCCTGTAGTGACCAGAACAGGTAAAAATCTGTTGGTGCAAAATCTCGTGGATATGGTTGGTAAGGCAAAAGTTTCCAGCGAAATCCTTGGAACTTTTGATGAGTTGCCATAACCACATAAGGTCAAATACGTCGTCGAAGAGTGACGTCACAAGATGGCGCTGGGCATAAACAATTGTCTGTACCTCCCTGATTCCCACAACGCTTCAACGTGATTGGTAAAATGTGCTCATGTTTTGCAATTTCTTCATTTTTTCTCTGACAATTTGAAGCTAATTCAAAGCGGTAGAAATGCTGTGAACTCCTCTCACATCCAGTCATTTTATTATGAACCACATAGCGAGGAAATACGTGGACAAATTCATGCTTCCATGAAAGATGAGATATATAGCATCGAGGTTCTGTCTGCTTTTTATGCTTATGTTTCATAAATTATCTAATCTTATTTCTTTCAGTTTTATATCATATTTAAACTGGCCACCCAAAGAGCCTACAACTTTAAGGCTGGACCGTTTCATGTTTGCAGTAAAGATGAATGAAACGCCCAGCCAGGTTGTAATCTCGTAGGATCATCTGCTGATCCACACTGGTGAGAAATCTCACCAATGCACTGATTGGATTTAACCTTACAGTATTTAAATACCTAATGATTTTATTTTAACGCATTTTGGAAAATGAATTTTATCTAACAGTATTTTAGAAAACTATGTGACGTGTGTGTGATTAGGAAGCAATATGTAGTCATATTGCTTCTCAATCGCACACACGTCACATAGTTTTCCACACTGGTGCGCAAAAAAGTCATCTACCTCCTCATCCATGGATTCACACTGGTGAGAAACCTGTCACGAATGTGACCTTTGCAACATGTCATTTATACGTAAAGGAAATTTGACAAGTCATCTGTTAAATCGTGACCATTTACATGCTTACATTGCAAAGTGCATATTTTATGGATGTTTTTAAACTGTGTCAATGTATTTTAACACCTATTAGTGAAATTTATATTTTTGTACAGAGTACGTAAAATCTCCTAAAGGCATCGCATGTTATAAAAACGTTGCATGAGTTTATCCGTAAATCGGTACGGAATTTGATATAACAGCCTGGAGGCAAAACCTAATGTTCTGTAAACGATAACAAACAAAAAAAAAAAAAAAAAGGTAGGGGAGGGGGGATCAAGTTCATATTTTACAGACCACAATAAGTACGCTTGTTCACAAGAATACCCTCAGTTAGTCCACAAATGCTAACCTTGCCATTTTAGTCCATTGGGCATGTTTCCGTTTGTTTCTCGGAAAGCTATAAAATGAACATTCATTTTTGACAGTCTGATGATTACAGTACACTGCAAAACATAAAACCATATCTAATATATTCAGTTTCACCTTCAAAAAATCAATTTTACAGGACTATCGACAGCCGCCAACGATACAACTGCCGTCCCGGTGGCGCAGTGGTCTAAGCGATGTCTTTGTAAAGGTTGGGTTGACCTGTGCTCCGTGTTTTTGACCTACGTTTATTAGTGTTTTTTATTGTGTGTGTGCCGTAATTTTGTGTATCTTCTGTATTTTGAACATCTCCTGTGTCGATTGAGTCCGACCTTGACGTCCTGTAAGTAAAACTTTACTTGTACCAACTTTTTCTCATTCCTGGCTTTACCGACGATGTGAGTGGCATCAGCCCACGAAATAATTTTTTCAATTGATATTTTAGATGCTTCTATTTTATGGCAAATGCATCAGAAGCAAAAATTAACACTTACACCCCTGGTGACCAAAGTATTCTTTACCATAAATTTGAAATTATGTGCAAAAGATTTTCCATGAGGAGATGTATCCGCTGAAGAAAAATATTTTCAAATCGGAGCGTAATTTGAAAAAGTAACTACATCTAAAATACTCTTGGACATAAACGGAACCGAAAGATGATTTTTTTCAATCGGATGCTTAGAAGGAAATATGTGAAATAAAACGTATTTTTGAATTCGACATCATATGCATTTGCGCCCTATAGCGGCGAAATTGTACATCGTAAAGAACAAACAAAATGAATGATCATCATTTGCATATTTCAAGCTTCCCCATGCAAAAAGAAGTTTTCAAATCAGACTAATAGTTGCAGAGATATCGTGGGTACAGACGGACGGACGGACGGACTGACGGATGGACGGACGGACCAGCCGATAACAGAAGTACGATCTTTTTTTACAAAAGACGTGCTAAAAAAAGAACGATAAAACTAATGTTAGCTAACATGTAAACACCGCGTGTTTATGCCTAGTCGCCATTCCGTGACCTCACGACTTCGACGACGTATGTTATCGAGATGGAAGACAACGCCTTTACGATTCGCTAAACGAAGACTCTTAGAGTTCAAGAGCTCATTTACTCTGTCAAGTTACCCATTGTAAGGACTTGCATTGATTTTTTGGTTAATTGCCAACAGCTAATGATAGCGAATTCATTTGTAATCCCACCAAATGCAAAGCACGACCACGTTTGGCTGGAGATTAGTCTTAGTAGTCCTTCCTGATGAATTTCCATTTTTACAAAAATATTTGGTGCTTGTAATATTCTTGTATACCACCCATGTTTGGTTTTCACTTACCATTAGTTCGCAAAATGTATTAGTTTTACACTAAACTTGTAGCGGCCCACTTTTCGCTCTATCCATTCGATTCTTGGCCAAAACTAATGGGGTACCCATTGAATTAATTTTCGGACCACTCCGATAGCTTAATTCTCTTCATGGTATTTGTCCGGTCCACTGAACACCTACCAGTTATGCACTTGTAGGTTTGATGAGGGTCGCGCACAACAAATATTATATATTTCTTCATCACACACTTCGCAGCGGCGCGACGACTACCACAATGGCCCCTAACTTCAAGCGTCCTGTCACTCGAACGAATAACAAATCTTGGCAGGTTCGTTCACTTAAAACGTTTGTTCTGTACACAGCAATATGTCACCATGTTACTCGACTGCCGTACTTTTTGTTATCGATCGTAAAGAAAAACACGGACGAATGTGCAGTATATAAACACTCATGTTTACTCCCCAAATACTACGCATTAAGTCAGTTGCAATTTCCAAAGCTGATGTTTTTATAGCAACGCAGCTCCAGCTAGCTAACTCCATGAGGCTGTCATCGGCTCTATGCTTTGAAAGCTTAATATTAATTTCCTGGCTATGATGCTTCATGCCATATTTGGGATTACAATTACATAATACAATTTCTGTTTTAGGACAGCCAACAAATATTGTGTCTGACAATTAAATTACAAAACTGACCAACGGATGCCGGATTCGGATGCAAATCAAGTGGTGCGAGAGTTATTCTGAATATGCAAATATTCACCTACGAGATCGATCCACCTACGTTTTTCATACAACATATTCACCCTGTTTGGGAGCTGTATATTTCAGATATATGACTTTATTTTAAATATGCCAGACTTGAATAATCATAAAACGCATATAGCGTATGAAATCTGTTTATTTTTGTAATGTAGTCAGCATAAAGATTCGCCAATCTTTTGCACTCAACTGGAAGGCTTTTTCAAGGTAATGGTAGACATTTTTATGACGTTTTTATGTCTACCATTATGAGCATTTTTATGTATACCATTGCCTTGAAAAAGCTTCCCAATGGAGTGTGCAAGCTTGGCGAATCTTTGTGCTGACTGCACCACAGAAATAAACGGATTTCATACGTTATATGCGTTTCATGATTATTCAGATATGTGTTTGTCAGTTCATTAAATATCCCAATTGTAATACACACACTTTATACATCATTACCCCATGCTAAAAAGTTCCATATAAAATTATTTATTACTTTTGAATTATTCTTGTTCTGTGCTTAACTTTTGACATCGGTAATGCCTGGAAGTCTTCGTATGGTTCCACGAACCATTCTGGAAAAATCCATGAAATGTTGCATGGCATATCTTCTCCTAAAAGAAGGTACTACTAGAGGAGAATACAGTGGCATGGAAGGATGTATCTGGTCTGTCATAATGTTTAATTAGGTAGTAGACGTCATAGGTTCTTGCAAATGAATGACTGAACACATGCTTTCCCACAAGAATATTGCCCAAAGAATTAGACTTGCTCTACCGGCTTGTTTACATCCCACGGTACAATCTGGTTCTAACAGCTCCCCAGATAAAAGACGCACATGTAGTCGGTCGTCCACATGGTGCAACAGGAGACGGTATTCATCGGACCAGACAATGTTATTCCAATCAGTCAAAGTCTAGTTTTGATACTCGCGTGTCCGTTGTAAGCGATTTCGATGGTGAACTGATGTTAGCATGAGCACTCGGAGCGGCACGGCCGCGTTTTCAGCATGGTTGATGTACTGGGTATTGTGAAACAATACTTCCGTCACCAGCATTCAAATTCCTGGCGATTCGCGCCACAGAAAAATGTGCCCCTTGTTCTAGTGGAAAATCATTTGTCCAGTCATTCATTGTCTCGTACCATACTGGATAGCTACCCAGAAAAACCAGTCGTCCTGGGCCAGCACTGGGTAATTGTTGGCTGCCAGTACTACCAGCAGTGGCTCAGCACTATGTTGCTCCTGCCCAACCGTCAATAAAATGTCCCGACGCCCACCACATTGGCCAGCAGTTCAGGCCAGAAGCGGTCCAACAGTTGACCCCCATTAGTTGTCATATGCCAGAACAGTATCCATCACAGGCAGTAGCTGCCACAAGTGACCCTTCAGCGGCCCTGCAAGCACGTGCCATAAATGATGGCTGGCCCAATGTGGCCCGCTAGTTTCCCGGCAGTGGCAGTCAGTAATCACGTGACGTAACTGATGGCTTTCCGAATCTCGTGCGCCAATTTCCCAGTACTAGCAGTAAATATATATATATATATATATATATATATAAAGAATAGCCGCAGTTTCCTAAAGCTACAAATACTTTCTTTTTTGCCTTACGAAACTTCTGCATTACAGCACTACGCTGGAGAAATTTTCTCAACAGGGTGGAAACGAACCAAGGACTGCCTGCGTTGGAAGCGCGTGCTCCACCAACGCGACCGATTTGCCCCACACGAGTGTTTTTATAATTTTTTTTTTTTTTGAAGCTGAGTCTCTTTCCTGCGGAATAGGAAACGAATGGTTCTCTTTTTAATTTTAAAATATTGCGAGGTCTTTTTCATAAATGTCACTTTCATATAATTCATAAATTTATTTTTTCAGCGTAACGATTGTAGTTTTTTCTTTTACCTTTAGGGAACTTCAGTCATTTTCAATAAGTGTATCAACTTAAAGGCACTTTCCAAAGTTTCGTGCTGTCCTTGTTGTCTTGAAAGGCGATTGTTGAATTTATATATTTACCAGTTCATGTCACATTCTGTTACATTTTTAACGTTCTACCTTTCCTTTCCGCAGTCCAAAGTTACATTTGTTTTAGAGAAGAAAGAATTTTTTTACTTCTCGTTATTTTTAGAAGTGAATTCCTCCAGTCTTGTATATTCAACCCATGGATGAATACATTATATCCACATAGCGTTGCCTTTTTTTCTTCAAATAACTGATAAATTTTGTACGCTTATATTTCTTGTTTTATTCCCAACATAACGTTTTTTAATGTTTTTTCAGGACTTTTGTTTCAAGCGGTTTAGTGTATGTTAAAACGAAAGATTATGCAGAAATTATTTCTTGTTATTCATGGGAATGGAGTGGGTGTATTTCATGGCTGTAATCTATATCTGGTGTTGGGTTGCATCGGTTGCCAGCTATGTGCCACTAGTGGCACTTGTTTGGAGGCCCGCAATTCACAGCGATGATGCAGGGCCATTAATGGCTTCCAACTGATGGCGCTGCCACCAACGGACCGCTACCGGACTGTGAGCTGCAGTTTCAGCCAGCAGTGACCCATCATTGCCAGCTGGTGGTTAGTAATTTCCGAACACTTGTGATTTTGCTGGGTGTGGTCGGCCCACACCTTGCGAGCGGCTTGATTTTTTTCCGTTACTCGGATCACTTTTTAAGGTACTAACCACGGCTGAACGTGATCATCCGTCAAGAGTTGCTGTCTGAGAAATGACCTAAAAGAGTCGTATGGCCATTACAATTTGACCTTTGTCACACTCGCTTAATTCCGGTGCCTTTCCCGTCTGAAGAAGAAGAATAACACTGATTAACAGAGCTTAGTATTAGGTGTTATTTATACTGTTTTATGGCCTTCAAATGTGCCGTCGTTTATCTGCAGTGGCTTAGATTTGTACAACGACGCGCTGGTTAAAAGAATTTGGCTCTTCAGTGTATATCAGGTGTATTCACTATGAGCATTAAGTTTATTGTAATTTCCGAGAAATCGCCGCTGTACAAGGGGATATACACAATCGAGTCCCATTATTTTGACCACCTCCTACTTTTGACGTCAACAGCGCGTAGCAGATGAAAGAAGGACCATGTCGTGAGCTCACTTGGAGGATATACAAGGTGTGCTGTAGGCATTCTCAAAACATATCGCTCGTTACTGTCATAGATAAAAGGAGCGATTTATCAGATTTGCAAAAAGGAATGATTATCGGCTTTCGTGCCAAGGGTGGCAGTATTTCTGAAACAGCGCAGTTTGTGAACTGTTCGAGTACTGCTATGGTTAAAGTGTATCGTGATTGGAGAAATGGCACCATTGCAAATAAGATACGTGGAAACTGCGGAGCACCGTGTGGAATTGATGTGAGAGGTGAATGTCAGCTTCGAAGGTGGGCCGATCTACACGCTACAGTGGAGCAACTCACGGACCTAATGAACCATGGGGCTACCGGAAGTGTGTCTAAAACGACAGTTCACCGAACCCCGTTGCGTATGGGGTTCCGATGCAGACGGATGGTCACTGCACCTATGCTAACGAAGATGCATCGGTAGAAAAGGTTTACATTTGCGCGGCAGTATCGGTATTGGACCTCCGCGGATTGGCAAAGGATTGTCTTCTCCGATGAGTCACGTTTTCTGCTTCATGAAACGGATGGACGTTGGCGTATAAGGCGAGAAACATCGGAAAACCAACACTCTTCAACCATTGCTGGAAGAACACAGACTGATGGGGCAACGTTATGGTCAGAGGAATTTTTAGTGGCCTTTTCTGTGTCCACTCATACCTGTGGAAGGCACTACTAACCGAATTCTTTATGAATCTATCCTTGCAGACTACGTACATCCATACATGCTGACTGTCTTCCCAGAGGCGGATGAAAACTTCCAGCAGGACAATACGATCTTTTACACTGCTAAATTGTCAGAGAGCGGCTGGAAGAGCACGATGAAGACTTCAAAGTACTTTCCTGGTTCTCTAATTCCCCATACTTAAACCCAATTGAGCATCTGTGGGACCACCTCGATAGTGTTGTTTGCTCTATGGATCCTCAACCACGCACTCTTCACCAGCTGTCAGATACACTGCAGTCAGCATGACTCCACATACCTGTGAACACCTTCCAGCACCTTACTGAGCCAATCTCAGCCCGTCCAGCTGCTGTCCGCGCTGCACATGGCAGTTGCCCTGGATATTAGCTGGTGGTCACAATAATGTGACTCGACCGTGTACAAATACACTGGTGTGCAAAAATTAAGGACGAAGAGGAGAAATTAGCATAACAGCGGAACGAGCAGGTAGAACGGTCCAAAAGACCACACAGGAGATAGACTAGGTAGGGTCCGGTACGGTAGGGCATGCGCATATATGCAGCATGAGGTTTGGGGTGTCAGAAGGGTATAAAGCACATGGGCGGTGTACACTCAGCAATTCGGTGAAAGCTATTGCACGGTGTACATCGGCTTGAACGACGTCGAGTTGCTGCCACCGTGTGATATGGCCAACAGGCAATCCAGTAGGCGACATCTGGATGACTTTACCCGAGGTCGCGTCATTGGGAAGTTGGAAGAAAGTCGAAGTGTGACTAGTGGGGCTGAGGAGTTTTGGATCACTCACAGCATCGTTTCACGAGCTTGGAAAGTTTCAAACGACAGGAACAGCTGTCCGAGAGTTTAGCAGTGGTAATCCACCAGCAACCACGGCGGCGGACGACCGGTATATTGTCCTACAGGCGTGAAGAGACAGACCGCAGACAGCTGGAGAAATCGCAAGGCACATGCAACAGACAACTGTACATCCGTTATCGCGTTTTACCGTGGCCAGGAGGCTGCACAAAGGTGGTCTATATGCACGACGACCAGTACGGTGTGTGCCATTAACGGCTGCTCATCGGAGACGGCGGTTTCTGTGGTGCCAGGAACACAAGAACTGGACACATGAGCAATGGGGTCAAGTTCTCTTTATGGATGAGAGCCGATATAGTCTGGCGAGCGTTTCCGGACTATACACATCTTGAGAGAGCAGGGAACACGCAATCACACCTCCAACATCATCGACAGAGACCGGTTTTAAGGTGGCGGAGTTCTCGTTTGGGGCGGTATCATGCTTGGTAGCCGTACGGACCTCCACATCTTCCAAGGAGGTTCAGTCACTGGTGTCTGCTATTGTACCGAGGTTCTCCTGCCTCACGTGCGTCTGTTTAGAGGTGCTGTGGGCCCTGAGTTCCTCTTCATGGACAACAACGCTACACCTCATCGTACAGTGGCTGTCGCAGAGCTGTTGGAGAGTGAAGATATTCAACGCATGAATTGACCCACAAGGTCCCCGGACCTAAATCTAATCGAACACGTGGTGGACTTTCTCGGGAGGCGCTTGACAGCACGTCACCAGCCGCCAGCAACGATTCCGCAGCTACCATTGGCGCTACAAGATGAATGGGCAGCGATGCCTCAACAGCTCCTTGACAACCTCGTCTTCAGCATGGACAGACGTTGTAAATACGCAGCAGTCAGGGGTGATCATTTCCTCTACTAAAGACTGGATTTTTCTTGGCAGCCGCCTGTCAGATGGACGTTTCTGTCTTCTGTCCAGTTGTGCTAGAAGCTACAATTTCAATTAAGTGCCTTTGTATCCTTTGGATTCCTTGTTTGGACGGTTTTGCTCACTTGTCCCATATTCGTACATCTTGGGGATCTTATGGTATGATTTGAGTCGATGTGGAGCACTTCTGCACGACGTTACATTCGAAAAACCGTCTCGTCCTTAATTTTTGCACGGCATTGTACATGTCCCCTTTTTTTCTTATAACAGGGCCGCGGGTGACCTAGTGGTCAACGTTCGCGACTGCCACGGAGAAAACCTGAGGTTCGATCCCAGGGAGGTACGAATGCTCGAACCACTAAATATCCGCCGTGCGTCGTATGGGCACGTTAAGCCGGCGGACCTCGTATACTGACACCCCGGTATTAAATAACGGCGTCTTCCCCTCCCTTTCTCCTTCGCTTCCGTGTCACTTTTCTACCAGGCACTATATCCCAAATCTCCTAGCTTCCTATTTTTAGGGGTTGTTTAAGACCTGGGGACAGACATTCACTTCCTAAAATCCTCTACAAATGATATGATCTTATAACAGGACAGCAGGTGTCTATTCTACAATACCATTTCTTTCAAAAAGATTTACCATCGATAAAATGAGAAAGAAAACAATTTTCCTACTTGCGAGCCATACGGTGTATGCCTTTACGGTATTGATTCTTTTCTTTTTCTAAAGCCAGCTGCCTATTTTTAGGAACTGCGACTTCTTATAAACAAACATGTTTACGGGAGAAGTAAAACACAAGAAAAGTTAATAAAAGTCACGGAACTTTTTTTAGTGCATCCTGAACTAAATATTCTCGTACTTCTTTGTTACATTAAAGTTTGACGTTTTTGAATTCATATTGAGTGAACTATTTGTGCTAAACTATTTATAGACCGGCGAGTTCTTTGTGTAGCGTTTCCTGAACGTCACCGGTCCGGCTGTGTGTCAACGGGAAATGCATGGAAGCAATCAACTGCTCCTTTCACTAACAATAAAGAAGCTCCACGACTAACCTTTCAAGGCAGAAGGAATTCATGATAGAATAAATCTGTTTGTTGGTAAACCTTACTCACTGCTGCTTCAACCGAACGGAACATATGAGGAAAGCAAATGCTTCTGAATTAATTTCTTCCCTGATAGACAAATGTAGAGCCTTTTAACATACGGAATGAAGTAGTGCTTTCAATGTTCTTTATAATTTACGACAATATCGAAATTTTACGGAGCTACAGTATATTAGACAGATGCTTCATACCCGGGAAATGGATAAAAGATGCTTAAAAATAGAAGAACGTGTTCGAAGTCTAGTCAGTCACCTAAGCAAGAGCACACTTAATGCTGAATATGACATATACAACAATAACAGAAGTAGCAGTACACAAAAATATGCAGAAATAGGAAAGAAATTAAAAAGAAGGGAATGAAGAATGACTCCCGGTTTTTCTATTCATGCGGGCTGGTATCAATGGTGACCACAATAAGCTAAATAATGATGACCCATCTCCAAGAGAAAAATAAGAGAGGACGAGGTAGGAGAGCAAAAATGTGAGAGCAACACAATTTTTCTTGACCGGACGCAAGGAAGCAGGTGAGTATGAAAATCTTTGAAAAGGCATTTTACAAATTCTTAGAAAGAAAACGAAAATAGTTCGAGTCCCTTTCAGAAAAACAAAATCCCCAAAATGAAATATCATACTTTATTCAATCCATGAAACTAAACCGAGGATTTGGACTGCAAGCATATTATAAAAAAATATCCAAAGCGCTGGTTTATGACCATTCGTCAGAGATGAGTTCCGGTTCGAATCCCGGTGGGACATGGATGCTGTGCTGTGGTTGTCTTACGCCACTGGTTTCCTCCCGTCCCTGGAACCAGTGACCCTAAATGATGGACGGGCGACTGCTTTTAGCCTATCGAGTTGCTCACAGGGGTCGCTAAGCCTCCAAACAAACAAAAGAGCTCTCGCTAAAAGCAATATAGAACGTGATGCTAGTTTAGTACGTACACCTGCTTTCGTAGCATAAATGGCTTCTTTCAATACGTAAGACGGAATGTGAACGCAGCGTTAGGTATAAATTGGAGTAACCAGTTCGTCGAGTATTAGTAAGAGTTCGACTGAGTGTCGGAATGGGTAAAAATAAAATAAGAGCCCTGAGAGAATTTGAGTTTGTAGTGAGAGTTGGCGCCAGCAGTGCCGATTCTAGAACATCCCAAACTTCTATCTTCCTCGGCTATTTTTGTTGTTGTTGTTTTGATTGAGAGTTTAACGACCACCGTGAGCAACTCAATGGGCTATAAGAAGTCGCACGTCCCTAATTTAGGGCCACTGGTTCCAGGGAAGGGAGAGAGCCAGTGCCGTAAGACAAACATAACAGGGACCCATCACGGACGAATAACTAGAAGCCATCGCTCAGACCATTGCGCCCCCCGGAATGGCCCTCGGCTTTCCGCTTACAGTTTAAAAAAGAAAAGTTATACGTGAACAGTTCGACACGCGAAAACGTTCAGAAGTCGACAATCCTGTTAACGAAATTAGATAGATGGTGGATCATAGGGGTGAATGTAAGCTGGAGGAAATAGTACAAACACTCACGAACAGACGAGCCATAGCTCGGAAACTCACTGAAGACTTCAACACTGATCTTCCTAGGGCCATCTTGAAATCTCCAGGTATCGGACGATGTCGCATATACGCAACAACAGCATACGACCATTGAAGTCCGCATACTTGGAGTACCGCTTCGTGCTCGAACCTGTACTCCAGGCATCAATTACCATGCCACGTTCAGAGTCGCTCAGAACATTCGTGATTTTTACCCACCGGGATCACTTGCCGTCGTATGTGTTAATATGTAGCTTTTGGTTATGATGTTACACAAAACGATGTACCTAGTGATCTGGCAACTATGTGTATTGTAACGAGCCTGCCCCGCAGGACGCACATGAGATAAAGGCAGATAGCAGTGACAGCACATGTCCGCGTAGATCAGTTGAGAGAGCGACTTACTCCGGAGTGAGGGGACACGGATTCGGTGGCGGCCCGGACAAACTTCTACGTTATAGTGTATCGAATCCTATAACAATAAGGCTGAAAAACAAAGGAATATCTGAATCTTTGAATAATTTTATAAATCACTGCTCAAAGCAAACCTGACAGGATTAAAATAGAGGTAAATCGTAATCAGTGAATCAACAAGTATTTGTTTCTTAAATCATCTCCCATCCAGAGAAGAAATTTATACTTCATCATAGATTTAGTGCTAAGTGCTCTGGTGACAGGTACGATGTTCATCCAACAAACCTGGAATACGCTATTTTTGATGCTATACGTCCTCCTCAAAAGTAGAAAAGTATATCCGAAGTCAAACATGTCGATGTAACGAAAATGGGTAACGGAAGTAGTCAAAACCATTGTTGAAACCTGATTTTTCAATGCTTTCCCATGAAGTGACACAACAATAGTTGATTTCATTGTTACTCAACAATGTAAAGCGAGTGATCACTGAATTGTGTCCACCCCTATCAAAATTGGATGCAGCTCTTTGACCACGTGACTTCTGAGACGGCGAGATTAATCGACGATGTGACGTAGCATTTGTAAGCTACAAGTGGAGCAGTAGGTAGTAAAGTTCGGTGCGTGATAGGTGA
The DNA here is from genome assembly GCA_039090855.1 of Macrothele yani. Lineage (NCBI taxonomy): Eukaryota > Metazoa > Arthropoda > Arachnida > Araneae > Macrothelidae > Macrothele > Macrothele yani. The sequence continues at coordinate 158,252,301 of CM077024.1, read as the reverse complement.
ACGGCAAGATTTATGAGAAAGGACAGGTTGTGGGAGCTCGGAGAGTGTGTACTATATTTAAAAGCAGCCCCGTATAAAGTGAACCAAGACTGGCGTGAAAATGGTCGAACAACGATCAGGGAACAAAACTACATAGGACAGCGAAAGGTTGATGTGAGAGGTGAGCGTGTAGTCCGAAGACACGTACAAGTCAACAGACGCAGCACTGCTCAACGGTTGAGTACCCAATACAACAGGTCAACCCAGAACAGACTCATATAAGTCAACAGACGCAGCACTGCTTAACAGTTAAGTACCCAATACAACAGGTCAACACAGAACAGACTCAAACAAGTCAACAGACGCAGCACTGCTCACTAGTTGAGTACCCAATACAACAAGTCAACCCAGAACAGACTCGTACAAGTCAACAGACACAGCACTGCTCAACAGTTGAGTACCCAATACAACAGGTCAACCCAGAACAGACTCGTAGAAGTCAACAGACGCATCACTGCTCAACAGATGAGTACCCAATACAACAGGTCAACCCAGAACAGACTCGTACAAGTCAACAGACACAGCACTGCTCAACAGTTGAGTACCCAATACAACAGGTCAACCCAGAACAGACTCGTAGAAGTCAACAGACGCATCACTGCTCAACAGATGAGTACCCAATACAACAGGTCAACCCAGAACAGACTCGTACAAGTCAACAGACACAGCACTGCTCAACACTTGAGTACCCAATACAACAGGTCAACCCAGAACAGACTCGTAGAAGTCAACAGACGCATCACTGCTCAACAGATGAGTACCCAATACAACAGGTCAACCCAGAACAGACTCGTACAAGTCAACAGACACAGCACTGCTCAACAGTTGAGTACCCAATACAACAGGTCAACCCAGAACAGACTCGTAGAAGTCAACAGACGCATCACTGCTCAACAGATGAGTACCCAATACAACAGGTCAACCCAGAACAGACTCGTACAAGTCAACAGACACAGCACTGCTCAACAGTTGAGTACCCAATACAACAGGTCAACCCAGAACAGACTCGTAGAAGTCAACAGACGCATCACTGCTCAACAGATGAGTACCCAATACAACAGGTCAACCCAGAACAGACTCGTACAAGTCAACAGACACAGCACTGCTCAACACTTGAGTACCCAATACAACAGGTCAACCCAGAACAGACTCGTAGAAGTCAACAGACGCATCACTGCTCAACAGATGAGTACCCAATACAACAGGTCAACCCAGAACAGACTCGTACAAGTCAACAGACACAGCACTGCTCAACACTTGAGTACCCAATACAACAGGTCAACCCAGAACAGACTCGTACAAGTCAACAGACGCATCACTGCTCAACAGATGAGTACCCAATACAACAGGTCAACCCAGAACAGACTCGTACAAGTCAACAGACACAGCACTGCTCAACAGTTGAGTACCCAATACAACAGGTCAACCCAGAACAGACTCGTAGAAGTCAACAGACGCATCACTGCTCAACAGATGAGTACCCAATACAACAGGTCAACCCAGAACAGACTCGTACAAGTCAACAGACACAGCACTGCTCAACAGTTGAGTACCCAATACAACAGGTCAACCCAGAACAGACTCGTAGAAGTCAACAGACGCATCACTGCTCAACAGATGAGTACCCAATACAACAGGTCAACCCAGAACAGACTCGTGCAAGTCAACAGACACAGCACTGCTCAACAGTTGAGTACCCAATACAACAGGTCAACCCAGAACAGACTCGTAGAAGTCAACAGACGCATCACTGCTCAACAGATGAGTACCCAATACAACAGGTCAACCCAGAACAGACTCGTACAAGTCAACAGACACAGCACTGCTCAACAGTTGAGTACCCAATACAACAGGTCAACCCAGAACAGACTCGTAGAAGTCAACAGACGCATCACTGCTCAACAGATGAGTACCCAATACAACAGGTCAACCCAGAACAGACTCGTACAAGTCAACAGACACAGCACTGCTCAACAGTTGAGTACCCAATACAACAGGTCAACCCAGAACAGACTCGTAGAAGTCAACAGACGCATCACTGCTCAACAGATAAGTACCCAATACAACAGGTCAACCCAGAACAGACTCGTACAAGTCAACAGACACAGCACTGCTCAACACTTGAGTACCCAATACAACAGGTCAACCCAGAACAGACTCGTACAAGTCAACAGACGCATCACTGCTCAACAGATGAGTACCCAATACAACAGGTCAACCCAGAACAGACTCGTACAAGTCAACAGACACAGCACTGCTCAACACTTGAGTACCCAATACAACAGGTCAACCCAGAAAAGTGTCTCTCATGACCATGTCGCTGACTCGCATGTATGGTGTCTAACACCGGACAACCCCGATGACATCCTCTGATAACCACGGTTCATCACCGATTTAGACTCCACTGTTGCAAATTATCATGCAAGCGGTACGGCGGATGACTGGAAAAAAGTGTGGTAGTACGACGCGTCGCATTTTTTACTCCACTCCATGGATGTACGTATTTTGCGCAAACAACATGAGGCACTCGATCCATCCTGCATGGTCTCCCCATTGCAAGCCGGTGGCGACGGTTTTATTGTTTTTGTTCAGTTTCCGACGTATTGCGAACATTCAACATACCTCGATCCACGGTGTCAAGTGTGTACTGAGAATACCTCATGGAAGGCATTACCGCCCACCGCGGACAGCGCAGTGTCCGACCACGGGTGCTGAATGACCGTAACCAGCGGCGTCTGACCAGGATTGTCCATGCTAACAGACAAGCGACACTGGCTCAAATAACATCCACATTCAATGCAGGAGGTATCAGAGACATATCCATCAGGTCAGTGCAACGTGATTTAGCATCCATGGGGCCCATACGTCAAGCCCCCCATATTCCAACCCCATAATTCCGAGGACTGTTTTAGTAGTGAGGTCAGACACTCGGTATTTCTGAAATTTTCAATATTAATTCGTTCAGCTTGAGAAACCAAACTTATAAAATGGCGAATTCATGATTAATCAAACAGCCACGTTAGGGATATCAAAAATATTGAAAAATGAATTTAAAGTGAAATAGTTGGCGAGGGATTCTTGAAAACCTTTAATTCGTTCGGTCATGGAACTAACATTGATTTAACACCCCTGTTCCTTTTTTTCTTCTTTTCCTGGTATTTGGGCATTATCGATGAGAAGATTTTAATTTTGATTTTTTATCATGCTTCAGTCGAGCTCAGGATGGCTACTTATATTACAATCCGTTGCTGTCTTTTATGTTCATTCACACGAGTGTCTAAGGTTCTACCTGAGTGTTTGAGCAGTGCAGACTTTATCACTCAGAGTGGCCACTGAATTAAAAACCTTTATGGTACGCAAACGTTTCTTACGAAGTGTATATGCAAAATGCATGGTCACGTGTGTTTGACCACGTTATCTACTCAATTATATTTAAGACAGTTGCTCATAAGTAATTGTCTGTACTGTTTTTTGTATAAGAAAAACAAAGGACCTTTCGGAGTTCACTAGAGGTCTTATTGTAGATGCCCGTCTGGCTGGAGGAACGGTTTTGAAAGGAGTAGAGCTGACGCGTTTCTAAAAAGGTGAGATATCCTGGGGTTTTAATCAGTGGAAAAATGTTGCTTATCTGTTAATAAGATGCGCAACTATGGCGTTACGATAATCTCTCAGAAACGAAATCGACGCTGTCTTAGAAGAGATGTACGGAGAAGTAGGACTTCCTGCGTGCAGCAATTGACCAAGGCATTCCACGAAGGGTGTTTCTCACCCATATCTCAGCTAAATATATGCACGAAACTGAGTAGAATCAGCACTGGCAGTCGTATGCCCATTCAAAAATCCATTGAGTTCTGCGAAAAACTCAATGGTTCGTCTACAGAGGTGTCACGAACAAAGGTCTGTCTACAGAGGTGTCAAAGTTCGTCTACAGAGGTGTCACGAACGAAAGTTCGTCTACAGAGGTGTCGAAGTTCGTCTACAGAGGCGTCACGAACACAGTGGGTGGGCACTGCAAGACTGGAAGACAGTCATGTGACCCAAAGAGTATCGGTACACAATGTTCTGTGTCGACGAAGAAGAGAGTTTGTCTGGAGCCCCATGAAGCGACGGACAAAATTTACCTTGTAAGCTAAACTCTAGGTTGTTGAGGTGGTATCGTGTTGTGGGTCACGTTCCGTTGTTACGGAACGAGTGCCCTGATATTGCTGGAATGCAGGGTCTTCTTCAAGAATATCAGAACATTGTTACTGATAAAGACAATCCTGCAATGTTGACATTTTGTCCAGCAGGTGACGGCTGTTTCATGAACGAAAATGCTACTGCACATCACGCAAGGTGTGCTCAGCAGTTGTTCAGCGAGCATGACAGCGACATTCACTATCTTACCTGTCCACCACAAAGCACGCATTTGAACCCATAGACAGTCTATGATACATTTTAGAAAAACAAATCCAGGCGCAAATTGCTCTTCTATAAAATCTGACTGCCTTGTGAATGCTGGTATGCTGTAGACGAAGATGTACTCCCACACTGTGTGGAATCTATGCCGAACCGCATACGTGCTGTAATTCTTTCTAAAAGTGGTCCAACCCGATATTGAAATAAAGTTTCGTATTCAGTGCCCGGTATATGCACAAAACATTACTGTATAATCTCAGATTTACTGCAATGTGATACCTAAAATTTCATCACAGTAAGAAAACTGATGTATACATATTGACGGAATTCGGAGATATTACTCTAACACAATTTCGACCCCTTGGACAAATACACTGAAGAGCAATTGAATTAGAGATACCTGTGTAGTAACAGGTTTGCACCACCTTTCGTCTTGATGACGGCGGCGATTCGTCTCGGCATGGACTCGACAAGACACCGGAAACTTTGGGAAGCCATACGGATCCACGACCCCTGAACAAGCTCCTACAGTTCACGAAGATTTGATAGAGGGGGTCATAGCCTCGAACATCTCTCTCGATGGCATCGCAGATGTGCTCGATGGGATTGATGTTAGGTGACCTAGCTGGCCAAGGAAGCAAGGTCACGTCGGTGGAGTGTTCATCTAACCATTCAGATACAATTCGGGAGATGCATTGTCTTGTTGCAGGACGAGGTTCCCAGTGGGATGTTGAAGACGCACAAACGGGAGCAAATGGTCGTCCAGGATATCCCGGTAACGTTGGCCTGTGAGGGACGATGTCACACGTATCATGGGTCACATTTCAGTCCACGTAAACAGTTCCCAACCGAGAATGCCACCCCCACCAGCTTGAAGAATACCCTGCTAGCAAGAAGGATCTATGACTTCATGTGGTTTGCGCCGTACTGGTATCCTGCCATCCGCATGTACCAACGTGAATCTCGACTCATCAGCCCAGGAAACATTTTTCCACATGTCTAGGGTCCAGTTCCGATGTTCCCGCGCTCATGCTAATCTTTGTACACTGTGATGTGCGGTCAGCAGTGGTACCCTCGTTGGACGATGGCTTCTGTACCCCATAACGAGGAGATGGTTCTGGATAGTGTGAGGCTGCTTACACGCTTCTGTGTACCAGCGTTAAATTGCCGAGTGATTTCTTGCACTGTGGCCCGTCTATCCGCTGTTACAATGCGGGCTAGTCGACGATGACCCCGCTCATCCACACGCTGTTGTCCACGGCAGTTGGCCCTTGCAGGAATAGTTGTACCGGATTCGATGTACTCATGGTGCTCTCGTGACACAGTGGCTCGTGAAACTCCCAGTGCCTGCACGACTTCCGAGATGGAGTGACCCATTCGTCGGGCCCCGACAATTTTTGCCCACGATCAAATGCGCTTAGATCCTTCGTCTTACCCATACTGCGTCCGACTCTTACTGATTCATGTCGTTTCCGTTTATAGGGCCGCCCACAGCGCCACATGTGCGTAACGCCAGCTGTTTCTAATTCAATTGCTCTTCAGTGTACATGTAAAAACAAATTCTTAAATACCAGAAATTCCGAAAACATGATCCGTTTACTCCACGAAAAGCGATTTACGATGCGCTCTTTAAAGAAGAACGAATATCTCATACAGAATTGTTACACTGTTAAAAGTTGGTACTTAGAAATAAGTAAAATGCACTCGTTTTTGTGTACATTCTGGGCTTATAATATCTCCGAGTACTTGTGTCTCATTTTTGAAAAAGGCACGTACTGATTTTTGAGTACATACAGGGAATGAAATGCGAGTATATCTAGTATTTGTAATTTGAAATATATGTGCCTATTTTTGAGTACATATATTTCAAAAAAATCCATGTATTTCAAATATAGGTGCTCTAATTTCATTCAGTTTCTGGCAGGGCACAGACACTGAAGGAAGTTAAAGCGAACCTGACAGCTAGTTTGTAAGGGAGATAGAGCACACTAGATGGCAGCACCGTACAAAAGTATGATTTTACACATAGAAGGCGGAGAGAAACCGGGGGATTCCGACCAGGACTTCGTCACCTAACGTGCTCGCCCGATGCACTGCGGGTACTCAGCGATGGTTGGAAATGCACACTACCACGCCAGGTTTGAATCTAGGGTCACTCAATTAGCAGTCTGAATCTCTAACCATTAAGCCACACGCGGGTCGATTTCCTATTTGCAATGCATATACTCCATACATATTCATTTATTCATAGAATCAACAGGATTCTGTGGCACATCTGGGATAATAGATATACTCGTTGTCACATGCTGGACAAATGGACCGCACAATTTTATGACAAATATAGTGATGAAGTGACAATATATTATTTATGAGATTGACACAAATATAGTTAATGTAAAATTGTACACAAAGATACTTTATGCCTAATTAAATTACTTGTCACTTTGTTGTACTGATTATTTATGTGTGTCACTTTACACATTTATTAAATAATTTCTCTTGAAATCTATAATTTATAAAATGAAGTAATTCGATATTATTTTTATATTTATTGATGCAGTTATTTGTAAGTACGTATGGTTTCTTATATCTGAACATGTCATTTACTCGTTTACGATACGATTGCACTAAAAAAAACGAGTAGGTTCAGGTTCTCATTTTTAAGTAGATTTCTTTCAACAGTGTAGTTTATTTCCATATTTCCATTCTTTGCCAGGTACTCGTCTCGTAAAGATTTATTAACTAGATCGGTTTGCGGGAATCCGTTAAACTGTTTGCTTATTTATTATGTATTTCTGTTTTTTGGGGGTGTTTGTCATGACTATATAATTGAAAAGCGAAGTGCACTAAATTAATCAACTAAATCCCTCAATTATACCAAAGAGGAAACGTTTTCCCTCCAAAAAAAAGTATTACATAAAACACAAAATTAGGAAACTATCAGGGAAATGAATAGTCCCAGAAATTCAGTTTAGCAGTAGGAAATGCGCACCAACGTATTATCAGCACTCTCTTCTTCTTACGTGTCGAAGCTTCTTCGTGCAGAAAGTCTCACAAACCCAGAGATAAAACTCCGAACAGTAAATAAAGCATTAACAAGTAACATTGATTGGACGTGCTTTCTTTGATTACTACAACAGAATGAGCAGAATACATCCTGTTCACGTCTCACAGTAATTTATTAAGCCTGCAAATCGAATACGGATAGAAAGATAAAAATATTCAAATTCAGCATTCTGCAAAAGCGCTTTGGGGTAACCTACTGTAAAATCAATGTGGCTACTACTTTGTAAAATCACCTTGGGATACTGGATTGCATAACCATATTTAATTTTCATAAACAATTTGGATGACTAACCATATTTAATCACCCAAAATGTATGTCCAATGTTACACATGACAGAGACCTACAGAATTTTACTTTTTGACTGAGGTTTAAATTAATTTAAGTGATATCAATCCACTTATCGATGAAGGTCTCCCTACCTATCTTTCGCCAGACTCCTTCATGTCGCTTCTGCATGCTTTCCAATTTCATCCACCCTGCGCAGGGAATTGTTCTCTACCCATAGAAAGCTGTGCAAACAATTTCCTACGCATTGTTTACGGGGTTCTTTCTTTTCGTGTTTTTTTTATCGAAGGCTCAACGACCACCGTGATCAACTCAATGGGCTATAAGCAGTCACCCTTCCCTAATTTAGGGCCACTGGTTCCAGGGAACGGAGAGTGCCAGTGCCGTAAGACAAACACAACATCTATGCCTCACTGGGATTCGAACCCGAACCCCTTCACGGACGAATGATCATAAGCCAGTGTTTAGACCACTGTGCCACCGGGACGGCGTTTGCTTTTGCAAAGCTATGGGTCGGAAACCTCCTTCCTTTCAAGTTTCGGTCAATTGCTGAACACTGAAAGTCCCGTTTTTCCGTACAAGCCTTCTCAGACAACGGCGATCGCGTTCCTTGCAGTTTGTCGTACCGCCGCAGTTATGCCTCTTAGACAATAAATGCGGGCTATTTGTGCATTGGCTAATGACACGGAATATCTCATCTTTTGAGCAAAGTGCCAGCTTTGCTGTTTCCAAAATTGTCGCTCCAGCAAGATGGTCACCTACAATTATCCCCTACATCGAACTGCGGAATATGCTTTTTTCCCCACTGTGATCAAATCTGCTTACAATTACTGACGTACAGCAGCCTTAAATAGTTGCCTAAATGACGTGGTGAAGCACGTGACCCCGTATTTTACATATATACGTTGCGTAAGTGACATGTACGTACATCTGCATTACAGTTTCTAATTCAGTAGCAGGTGTGGGTATGATGCAATATGAGAAACCATGTTTGAAACAGAAATGCATTCTGCATATTTCACATCTTTGCTTTCCTCTTCTTTCTTTCTCATTACGTCGTGCACTATGACGAACGGTATAAATATACTTTGCTCGACATAGAAAATCACAGACCAGGAAGTATTTTTCAGAGTGACATTGATATTGGTGGGTATATGTCAACCGTCGCGTTCTGTTAACGATTGTCGTTGCGAACCAATCACGTGACAAAGGCTGAAATGGCTCGGCATAGTTAGGTTTAGACATCCTCACCTGGGGCGGGTGGATACTGCATCGGAGTGATCTCGGTAGCGAAAGCACGTACAGGGTGATTGTAAACTCCTTCAACAAAACAAAAAGGGTGGTAGTACACATCAAGACGAACAATATTTGCAATGGAACCTAGGGCCGCTTTCCACTCCTAGTGCCAGAAAAGAGCACGTTCGAAAAACGTCCAGCAGGTACACGGAGTTCCAACCAGTGCACGAGAAGCACAAGATGCAAATCAGGTGCGCTGAACACATACGTAGACGATAAGGAGCAAACATTTAAAAGCGCAACTGAACCCGTTCAGCGATAATACCGCGCGAACATCGCATTAGAATTAACGTATAGGTCTGACTGGCGCAGCGTACCGTGTGTTCCTGGAGCAAATGCTTGCCGGTCTGTTGCAGGATGATCTGCTCACCAAGCGAAGGAACATGTGGATTATGCATGATGGGGTCCCAGCACACTTTGCCACCGAGATCCGATTTTTCCTAAATTCGACGTATCCTGGGCAGTGGATTGGACTCTCGGTGAACCTGTGACTTGGCCTCCACGCTCCCCGGACCTTAATCCACTGGACTTTTTCTTCTGGGGGCACACGAAAGCATTGGTGTACTAGACACCTGTGGATTCCACTGAAGATCTCGTCGCGTGAGTCGCTGTTGCTGCGGACAAGATCAACACCACACTGGGAGTCTACAAGAGGATGCGACAGTCCTTCATTCGCCGGTGTGGGCTGTGCAACGACGTCCTTGGACGCCAGTTTGAGCAGCTCTCTTGAGTCTTTCTCTGACGCGATTGGAATTGTGCAACTCATAAATTAGGCATGTCTCTTTGTTTTCACTGTTGAAGGATCAACGTGGATATGCAACTTTACTCTCTTCTGGTACTAGGAGTGGAATGCGCCCCTAGGTTCCATTGCAAATATTGTTCGTCTTGATGTGTACTATCATCCCCTTGTTTTGTTGTTCAAGGAGTTTACAATCACCTTGTACAACGGGTAAGAATGCCTGGAATACGTCACCGTAAATCCTACCATTACACGGGCACCTTTTCCTGAGGATTCGTCATAAGCCTACGTATGGCTCGTTGTTACCAGCGTTGCATCGCGGCGGGAAAGGATCGAGATGCAGCAGGTGTGGTCCGATAAGGCGATAGTGGTAGGAAGAAGGTAACTAGCGTAGCGGCAGTGGAGTTGGTAAGCGTAAGCGAGCGCAATACAATCCGGTGGCCGCTCAATCCACAGCGTGCGATTTTCGACAAGGTGTAGAGGCGGCGATGGTCATCCCTGTATCGACACGAGCTGTGAATGTCAGATTGGCATCGGCAGGGTTGCATTTTTGCAAGTTATTATGACAACTGCCTTTCACAGCAGCACATCTTTATGTGAAGTGGTGCTGTACCAGAAGCCTTGCGTGCGGGGGAGGAATGGAATCATGTCGTATTCCACGATGTGTCTCGCTTCTGTCTCAATACTGACAATCGCCGATTGTGAGCCCGGAGATGACGTAGTCACCAAGCTGGTCTTGTTGCAATCTGCTTGAGTGTTTCGACTCTTCAGTCCGGCGTTTCGGGCGCTATCAATTTCACCAGCATTACACCACTAGTACACATAGTGGTTAAAATGACAGCACGATGACACGTCGACGAGGTGCTTCATTCCGTTTTGCTGCTGTATTTCCGTGGCATCGCTGATACCCAGTTTCAACATGATAATTCCCACTCACACACTGCAAACATTAGCAGGCATTTCCTACAAGGTGTCCAGGTTCTTCTCTGGCCAGCACGGTCCCCAGATGTCTCCCCAATATAGTGCGTGCAGTACGTCACTAGCAGACGACATAACGCCTCTGAATAAAGCCCTCGCAATGTAGAGGAATAGTGTGCACACGTCATCGACGACGCATTTTCAGCAATACCTCAAGGCACTACACGGGGAATTTTCCACCCGACGCCATGCGGTGTTTTTTTTTGTTTTTTTTTTTCATTGTAGGTTTAACGACCACCGTGAGCAACTCAATGGGCTATAAGCAGTCGCCCGTCCCTAATTTAGGGTCACTGGTTCCAGGGAAGGGAAAGCGCCAGTGCCGTAAGACAAGCACAACATCCATGCCTTACCGGGATTCGCGAACCTGGACCCCTTACGGACGAATGGTCAGAGGCCATCGCTTAGACCACTGCGCCACCGGGGCTGCTGCGGTGTTTCCAAATGTATAGCCCAGCATGGCGGGCAGACGGCCTACAGATTCAGGCTACATTACATTTCCCCGCCCACAACCGTTATGGAGTCCCTCAGAAATTAAATCACTCCTTTGCATCTACTAGTCTGCATATGGTAAGTTTCATCTAAATTCGTTCATTCTTTCACGGTTTGACATTTTCTGTTCCGAGCAGTGTATTTTTCTGGGATATTAGTTAAATGACGTTCTTTTTTTCACTTACACACCGTAGGTTGAAGAGGCGTACATTCTCCAGCTTTGTCCGTCTGTCTGTCCGCGCGATAACTCGCTTAAAAATGGTTCGATTTCAATGAAATTTTATTATGTGGTAGGAGACAACCTGGGGAGGAAACCTATCGAAAATGGGCGAAATGGAGTCAAAGGTCAGGAAGCGGAATACATTCCATCGCCCTTATGCGTCATAACGTACGTAAAAATGCTTCGAATGCGACAAAACTTTATCATGTTGTTTCGGAGGTATACTGAACCGGTTCTGTTGAATTTCATCGAAATGGGGACAAAGTTCAGGGCACAGCAGCGAAATTTATTCCACAGCCATTATCCTCATAACTTGGCTAAAAATGCTTCTATTGCGATAAAACTTGAATACGTTGTTCGGGATATCTACTGAACAACTTCTGTTTAATATAACTGAAATGGGGTCAAAGATCAGAGCACAGAAGTGATATCTATTCCACAGCCATCGTCCTCGTAATTTCAGTAATGACTTGAGTAATGATTTCTGGTATGTTGGAAAGCTTATCGTAATCAATACATTGCATAATTTTACTAAATTGTTTTGAACTTACTGGAAATTTCTCGTCTCCAAAAATCTTTGGTGGAGCAACTAGTTAGTGTTATTTTTATCCATGTTTTGAAAAAGGCAGGCTTGTAAGTTTGCCGACAGGTGAGTATGATAAATCTCACGCCTTACAGGGAAGTGATTTCTTTATAAGGTACACACACACACACTCACACAAACCATATATTTTCTCAATTTGCATCTTCTTTTTTGTTTTGTTTTTACTTTTAAATCATAAGAAAAACATTTTAAATGTTCGCTTTTGAGAAAAGATGCGCGCGCATGCATGTGGACGTACATTATTTCGAAGTTTGCATCTCGAGGAATTCATTTATTTTGGACATTTCTTTTAAAAACGTAAGAAAATCTCGTAATTCAATTTTACTTTGGAAAATGGATTATTTCCGAATGGACATGCTCGTGAATAATTCACAGATATTTTTGAAGTCAATGATATTAACTTTATTGCTAAGACTTTTATTTTCAGAATTAACGCGGGAACGACATGAAACAACGTGACGTTAAAAAATCACTTTTCTTTTGTAAAGAATGCATTCACACTGTTCATTACACAAACTATAGATTCTCTCAATTGAACCTTGAGAAAATCAAGATGAAATTGAGGGAATCAATTGCATTTTTCAGTTATGTCATCATCATCATCATCATTGTCAACCATTATCAATCCACTGCTGGACGAAGGTCTCCCCAAGTTTCCTCCACAACAGTCTGGCTTGTGCCAGTCTCCTCCATGTCACTCCCGCATACTTTCGAATTTCATCCACCCATCTCCCATGTGGTCTTCTTCTGGGTCTTTTCCTGTCCCTTGGAATAAAATCTAAAATTTCGGCTGTCCATCGATGGTCAGTCCTTCTGGCACTATGCCCAGCCCATTGCCATTTCAGGGATTTAACTCTAATCATGATGTCTTCCACTCTTGTCCTTTTTCGGATCCACAAGTTCCTCTTCTTATCTCTCCTGGTTACACCAAGCATGCACCTCTCCATGCTGCTTTGAGTTGTCTGCAGCCTTTGTATGTCTCTTTTAGTTAAGGTCCACGTCTCTGCACCATACGTAAGCACTGGAAGGATGCATTGATCAAACACTTTTCTTTTAAGACATAATGGCATATTGCTCTTGAAAATTATGCTGTTTCTTCCAAAAGCTCTCCAGGCAAGTTTTGTACTCCCATTAATTTCTTCATCAATGTGACCCTCACTTGATATCTTCTGTCCAAGATAAACGTACGTGTCTGTTATCTCCAGCTTTTCTCCATCAATCAATAAATCTTCATTTCGTGTAAAAGCATTGAACATCACTTTTGTCTTCTGAAAGTTCATTTTTAATCCCACTTCTTTACTCTTGTCAGCAAGTTCCTGGATCATACTCTGCAGCTCTGATGGGGTAGTTGCAAAAATGACTATGTCATCAGCAAAACGAAGGTGGGTTAGATAATCTCCATTAATCTTTATCCCATTGTTTTCCCAGTTCAGTGATTGAAAGACATTTTCCAATGTGGCGTTAAAGAGCTTCGGAGATATGGTGTCACCTTGTCTCACTCCTTTTCAAATTTTTATGTGTGTTGTATTTTCAAACAGCCGAATCTTTGCACTTGCATTTTCACAGATGTTATTAATAATATTAATGTATGCATCTTCAATACCGCAGGATTTCAGAGTCATTGTAACTGCTGATGGTTTCGCCGAATCAAAGGCTTTTTCATAATCGATAAAAGCCATGCACAATGGAAGTTCATATTCCCTCGCTCGTTCAATTAGTTCTCTCAGTACGTGGATATGATCTATTGTGCTGTAGCCACTCCTGAATCCAGCTTGTTCTCTGAGTTGAGCCATGTCCAGTGTTACCTTCAAACGGTGTGAAAGAACTTTAGTGAAGATTTTATAAACCACTGATAGGATGCTGATAGGTCTGTAGTTCCTGAGATCCTCAATGTCACCTTTTGTATGTAGCAGGATCATTAAAGCGTTGTTCCAATCCTCAGGAATCTTCCCTTCATTAAGGCATCTAGTAAAAATGTGGGCGAGTACTGTTTCGATTTCTCCACTTGCTTCTTGTATGATGTCTACAGTAATTCCATCTTCTCCAGGAGCTTTTCCCCGCTTCATGTTTTTGATTGCATGTGCAACTTCTGCTGGGAGGACTGGAAGAACTCTTCAGTTATGTAAGTAGGAATAAATTACTGGAAACGCAAGATTGAAATCTAAATGGTCTGTCTACTTTGTGAAAAGACCTCGGGAAAAACCAGGAAAATAGCAAATGCAACAGTATCGGCTTTTTCATGTTCTTGAACCATTTAAATCTCGATCAGGAATTTAGTTTCGTTGCAATGTTCTTAAAAGGGCCCATTGAGTATATTTCGAAAAGGCAATTTTAAAGTGGATATGAGGTTTTCACTACCTTTTTGAATTTATCAACAGAATTCTTTGTGTATTGTAATCCAATGTCAATCCAATAATTTAATATTTTTCCATGTCTTAGGTAGAGCTTCAGAGGTAGGTAATATTCAGCTCCATATACAGGGTTGTGTGCTTATATTATACTGGGTAGTTTCATTCCAAGGAATCGTCGGAGGAAAAATATCAGAAACTTGAGCAACTGCAGGTTGTATTTCTGCTGCCGTGAGCAATTTTGAAGACAATTCAAAGATATAAGATTATCTTCAATGCGTTGGGACTACTGTTTAGTACTGTTCGTTCTTTTCCTTTTTTGCCGAGGATATCACAAGGTACTATGCTTAAAATCTAATTTTTCAGTCGTGAGCACTAACCATGAAGTTCCGTTTTTTTTTTTTTTTTTGCGCTTGGAAATTTACGTTAATCCTGTATAAGAATCGATATAGTAATTTTTCTTGCACTGTTCTGAATTTATTTGAAACAAAGAGATGAAATGAATAATGATTTCTGGTTCCTGTCTTGTCCCTTTTATAATTCGGAGACTTTTTTGTGACTAATTTTAATATTTATTTTTTATTTGATTTAGTTTCAGCAAGGTGTTGTTGCAGAAAGAGGAGCTAGAACAAAAACATTTACATCTGGTGCAAATTGTTGAGAGTGAAAAGACAGCCAAATGGCAATATACACAACAGTGCGAAGAGCTGACTATGGAAATAAAAAAACTTCGAGCAGAGGTAAAATCTACACAATTATCCATTACTGTTGTTACAGATAACTTGACCAAAAGTATTTTGATTTTCACAGATTTTAGTTTGCTTGTGATTGTTTTTAAACATCAATCTTGTAGGTGGATTTTTTTTTATAAAGTAAACTTTATATATGTTAGTGGGTGTCAGTTATGCAGTGTATAAAGAAAACTTTGTCTCTTACAGCAATGACCCTAAAATTTCTCTATGTATTAATTCAGTTTTTCTTCTATAGTCATTCAATTGTTTTTGTACATATGTGTTGTTACAATTTTATTAGTCATTTTAGGTTTTATCTTGTCGAAATGTGCCTTACTCTTCTGTTTATTTCTTCATTTTGTTTTAATTAAAAGTTTAACGACCACCGTGAGCAAATCAAATGGATATAAGCAGTCGCCCGTCCCCAGTTTAGGGCCACTGACTCCGAGGAAAGAAGATGGCTAGTGCCGTAAGACAAGCATAACATCCATGCCTCACCGGGATTCAAACCCGAACCCACCTTGGACGAATGGTCCGAAGACAGAGCTTAGACCAGTGCGCCACTGAGGGCGGCTTTGCAATTTTGTTAACACTATTAATGTTTTTCCGCTCCTATTCTTTCGGTTTACTGTTTAAACCGAAAGAATGGGTTATGTTTGCTGTGATGAGAAACTTACTCTGAAAAGCGTATAAATTTATGTTAATTTTTTTGAGTTTGTGAAAAATAAAAATAAAAAAACTACTTACTTTATTCGCACAATTGGGAAATTTCAATCTTAGTGTAGTTCCACTTTCTGCAGTTTTTTTGTTTTTTTTTATAGTAAATTTGAATCTTTCTCTTAATGATGACAAATGTATTCGGCGTGGTATAGTATAATAAATATCTGTTCTCAGTACGAAGTAGATACAAAATAGGAGTCACCGATTTCTGTGATGCAGTGTCTTTTCAATCCTTTCCCCACAACAAAGTAATTTTTCATAGCGTCAATTTCGAAAGTAATAAACAAAGGAAAAAGAAAAAGGACTACGTGACACTGGCTTAACAAAAAATCCGAATCGAACATATAAAAGTAGGGAATACGAAAAATAAATTAAATACACTGCTGGCCACCAAAAATGCAACACCAAGAAGGACACGAGATAGCATAGCCAGATTTATTGGACACATAACAACAGATACAAAGATGAAACGATTGAGCTTACAGGCCCGTGCGACTTGCGGAATACGCAGACATCAATATTTCGTGTGGCCCCCATGGCTGGCAATAACGGTGGCCACACGCCGCGGCATCGAACGAAAGAGGCTTTGGATGTAGACTTCGGGTATGTCGGTCCAGGCTGCTTCCACACGTTGCCACAGTTCATCAGGCGTAGCCACGGGTGGTGCTTGCCGGGCCACTCGGTTGCCGATCAGCGACCAGACGTGTCCGATGGGTGAAATATGGGTAGAACAGGCAGGCCACGGCAGCAGTGACACCTGATGGGCCGTGAAGAATTGTTGCACGATGCGTGCCACGTGTGGGCGCGCATTGTCCTGTTGAAACGTGGCCGCTGGCAGGTCCTGCAGGTAAGGGAGGACTACAGGATCCAAAACGTCGGAGATGTAGCGGTGGCTGTTGAGTCTACCGCTGATGCGTACCAGAGGTGTGCGGGTGTCATATCCAATTGCGCCCCAAACCATAATGCCAGACGACGGACCAGTGTGGCGATGCATAATGCAGGCGTCATACAGTCTCTCACCGAGGCCAAACGCGGATCCGACCATCGTGGTGTTGCAGGCAGCAGCGGGATTCGTCGGAGAAGACAATTTCGTGCCATTCCCTAGTCCAGGTGCGGCGTTCAACAGCCCACTGCCGCCACACTCGCCGGTGGTGTAACGTCAATGGTAATCGGAGCAATGGGCGCCGTGCGACAAGTCCTCGCTCCTGCAGACGACGTCGAACAGTATGTGCTGACACAGGTTGTTGCGCTACACATCCTAATTCCTGCGTTAACGTTCGTGATGTGGCGGTGCGAACCGTCAATGCCCGTTGCACAACAGGCAGGTTCTCTCGTTCGGTGGTGTACCGCGGCTACGGCAATCGCTCACGTCGGTCCGTCCGTCCCTCCTGCGCCCACCGAATCCATACTCGCCTCACTGTGGCTGGATGTCGTCCCACACGGGCGCCGATGTCTCGGTACCATAAACCGCTGTCGCGATAAGCAACTATTCGTCCTCTGTCGAACTCCAAAACGTGCTGGAACGACTGCCGTATTCTGCGACGAGGTATCAGGAACCTCCTCCGCACAGGTCCGGCAGCACAACACACTTCCACTACTTACATCCCGCCTTCTGTGCACCCATCTTATAGTGCTTCTCGGTGGCGTGCCGGGCGGACATGATTTGCATATGCCCTGCAATGATAATCGTTTGCATGCCATTTCGCGGGCGACGCATGCTGCGAATTTCAGGCCACTAGGATGCTTCCTTCTTGGTGTTGCATTTTGGGTGGCCAGCAGTGTATATGGGCAGGCTTTTAATGGGAAAATCGTGCATTTTTGTGTGCAGGAAATTCGAATGAAATGTTTTTCCACAATGAGTAGTATCTTACCAAAAATGGTTTCTAATTCATTCTAGACGCATCCATACGAATATGTTGCAAATGGGTGTATTCACTTAAGCTTTCTCGTGGCAAAATAGTTAGTGCATGCATCTCAGAAAGGGTAAACCTTTTCGGTTATGAAAGGAGAAAGGCTTCGAGGATATGAAGGAGTGGTGCACATGCAACAAAATCAGTAGTCTGTGGCTTTCCTGTGAGCTGAAACGACTGGTAGATATTCGAGAGCAACGGGTACTGGGGAGGATTTTAGAAGGTAAGAGACAGGCTCCATTGTGTCATGTAGCCGCGTAGTACAACAGCAGTATCGAGAGGAGCCTACACAGTCCGCCACACAGTTGCGCGAGTTGGCTATAATAGCTGACGTCCAGTTCGTGTACCATTCATATCACGTAAAAGCCGACAAATTTCTATGCAGTGGACGACAGAGCACTGCACCTGAACTTTCGAGGATAAGGATAAAGGTCACCTTGTCGATGAATCGCGTTTTCAGTTAATACATGCCTATAAACGGCTATCATAAGGCTTGAAAGACAGGAATTGATGTATCCCAGCTGTATAGCTTTGTACAAGTTGATAGAGTGAAGGTGTGAGGTCAGTTTTCATGGCTAGCATTGAGTACCTCAATACCTCTTGAGCAGTATTTAGATGTCACGAGGCGTGATACCGTCATTGTGGACCAGACACACTCGGGCTGTTTCCTGATGGAAACGGCTACTTCAACTAGGGTGGTCAGGCATACTATAAGCCCGGGATAATCACATTTTGTTCCAGGAACACGACATGGTTTTTCAAAAAGAGAATCTACAATTGGGTTAAGATATAAAAACTGTGTGGTCCACACAGTTTTCATATCTTAACCCAATTGTGGATTCAAATTGAGAGAGACATTCGAAATAGAGGCGCTTTTCCAGCGAACACTTAGCAATTTACGGCAGCCATCGCGTCTACTTGACTGAACATACTAGTCCTTCGTTGAATCCATTCTTCATCGAATATAAGTCGATTCGAAAGCAAAGGGCGGCAAACTCGTTATTAAGTAGATGTTATTAATGATTTGCTGCTTCATTGTATAAGATCTTCCAGATGGAAAAGTAGGATCTGTGATCACCTGAACGTAGAAAAAGACCTTGGTATTTTCAAGTAACCATAAAGTTCCGTCCCAGAGACTAAATGGACATATGCGCGGGCTTTAAGCCAATCATGTGAGCCTGGCACTCTGTTGCAGCAACAGATGAGACATGGTGAATGTACTTTCTCCCCTCACACTCCCCTAGAATCATTGTCCACAAGTTACGGGGAGGAACTGCCTATAGCTCAAGAGGCAAAATCTCCGGAAACAGAATAAAAGAAAAATCGAAAAGGAGCTTGGAACTTTATTTAAGATTGGAACTTTCGTCTTGAACATCAACGAAGAACAATATAATAGCTTTCAAATAGATATAATATTCCTTCCAGGTGGAGGGATAGGAATGCGTCGCCTACTCCGATGAGTCCAGGTTCCAACTCCAAATACGCAGATCAACAGATCCGTATGCGATGCCGAAGGGATAAACAGCCGCAACGAAGGTACATGGTTGGAAGGAAACAAGCCAGTAGCTGCTGTATTATGGTATGTAGATTATTCATATTGACATCACTGGATCCTCTTACCACCACAGAACACACACCGTCACCTCCAGATCCTACCTAGGCGTTGTTCAGGATCCAAGTATTGCCTCATACAGTAACCGTGTATCCCCAAGGCACCGGATTTATGATAAAACCCAATGCCCCGTGTCCTATACTTGCGTAGTGTAAGAATAGTTCTGAGTTCATATCCAAAAGCTTCGTGGCCTCACCTGGCCAACAAGGTTCGCCAAGTTGAATCCCGTCGAACATTGGGGAATGCAGTCGGACGCATCGTTTTAACCGATCCAAGCTAGTATCTCGCACTCCGGAATGACATTCTCTTTTGCCGAAATACGGAATACCGCTGGGCATCTTCACGGTCTAGGTTGTCGTTTTCATGCCAGACGCAAGCAGTTATTACG
This sequence comes from Macrothele yani, assembly GCA_039090855.1. Taxonomy (NCBI): domain Eukaryota; kingdom Metazoa; phylum Arthropoda; class Arachnida; order Araneae; family Macrothelidae; genus Macrothele; species Macrothele yani. The sequence continues at coordinate 158,232,477 of CM077024.1, read as the reverse complement.
GCGAAACGTTACGTAATACGCTATCATGTAGGTAAGCATAGGGTTATAAGAGTAACAGTGATAGCAAGTGGAAGGGTGCTATCAGTGACACTTCAAACTCTAAACTGAAGCCTCATAGTGCACAACATGGCTTCAACTTTGTAGGTAAGTATTTTCGAATAACAAATCTTAAAAGACTTGGCAATGAAACTATTTTGCTGTTTAGAGTTTGAGTGCGAAAAAATTTGCATATTTTAACGCTAATTTTATTTTCCCATTTTACTGAATTGACTTACTCTTGTTTCAAACACGTGAAAACTGCAAATTCAGTACGTATCGTGCGATGTAGGAAATGTCATTCTACTGCTTTTCCTATGAAAGCCAGTGAGCAATCAAATCCATCAGCAGGATATCTTCTCAGTTGGGCAATAGAAAATCGTTTCTTGCAATATGGAGAAAAGCTGCTAAAAGAATCTTTGTTGTGAATGCTCTATACCAGCGACTATAGCACTTCCTTCAAAAGGGCACAAGAATGGCTATGTTTGCTTAAGTCAAAGAGAATGGAACGAATTAACGAGTTTAAGGAGCGAACTGCTCTGTTCTCGCTCGATGAGCATGAGGCAGAATACATTTGCTCTCTGCAAACAACCATGGCGTTCGTGTCCAACTACAAGAATAAGGCGGTAAAATATAGCGCTGCAAAGTAATGAGATAATCTTCCATCCATTCCGGCAAAGCATGTGTATTCCAGGAATAATTAAACGGATATCGACTAACACAACGTAGACTTTCCCCGACATCTGTCTTTGTGACGCCTAGCTGGCCGAGGTGAAGGCGATCGTCTCTTTTCATTGTATCTTGTGTGCATTGAGGTAGGGCTTACAGCAGCATCCTGATGCCGCTTTGCCTGCAGTAATTCGTCGCAGTGTGATGTGTCAGGATATGGCGGGAGAACAGCAGTAATGTACAGGATCTATCAGCTGGTAAATGGCACGTGGTGTGACTTTCAGCGAACAAAGACATCGTGCAACGAATCATTTAACTCTTGCATGGCTAAATACTGCAGGGAACGCCATGCTTCCATTTGCCAAATAAAATGAATAAAGCTGTGCAGAAAATTTAATCACTTCTTTGTAGGAGTATGTTCTGAAACTTTATGGCAACAGAGTAGGTAAAATAAAAATATTTCGCAAAAAAACGTTTAGAATATATTGTTGTAATTCATTCGTAGTACTCCTTTTCTTGAACTCTTCTTTCGGTTTCTTTTATTTATTTATCTAAAGTCCATTACCTTTCTTAAACGGTTTGATCGAACGTATCGACTACCTAAAAATTCTATGTATTAGGAAATTAGTGAATATCAAGTTGGTTCGCCTTTGCTGCTATCGCACCCTACACTTTACTGGAGAGTCTTTGTGAAACCACAAGTTTGTCCGTGTCCCCTCACTCCGGAGTAAGTCGCTCTCCCAACTGAGCTACGCTGACAGAATGTCTCGCTGCAGATTTGCCGTCTTGACACATGTTTTCACTTCTGTAATACATCACATCATCTCCCTCTTAATTTTTTTTTTCGTTTTTGTAGCGAAGTAAGAATTTTTCATTAATTCCAAACAATGGGTGGAACAAACATCACACATTTTTCGAAGAATCCAACGGCCAGTGGATCCATTTTCCACAATCGGGTGCTAATGTGAAAACACACATTTGTCCGCGACGGGTATCGAATACGTGTCCCCTCACTTCCGAGTAAGTCGCTCTTCCAACTGCGCTACGCGGACAGAATAAGTCGCTGAAAATTTTTCGTCTTGACACGTGTTTTCACTTATGTAATACATAACATCTTTCCATTAGATTTTGGTATATGTTGCTTCAGGAACTGCTTTCCATTCTGCCACAAAGGCATTCGTCACCGATGTCGGGCGGTGTGACCAGTCGCGCTGTCGGCTTTCCATTTTGTCCCAAACTGTGTTGCATGTGGTAGCGATCAGGGCTCTCTTTAAGACAACCACGTTCTTCCACACCGATCTTATCAAACCATTCCTGCACGGACCTCGCTTTGTGGACAAGGACATACCTCTGCTAGTAAAGGAATGAGCCTTCACCAACATTTTGAAATCATGTTGGGATCACAGCGTTGTCGAGAATGTCATTAAAAGCCGTAGCGCTAATAGTTCTGGGCACTGTGAGTTGTTCGAAAGTAAGTGAACTCATGTATTTTAGCAGTTCTGATGTATTACAGGGGTGAAGCACGTGAGAAGATGGCAAAGTTGGTGCAGTTTAATTGGGAAAGCGTTCAGCTCCGCAGCAGAGTGATACGGATTCAAATTTCGCCAAGGGTAAATTTGCGTTTCAACAGTGGCGCCCGATTGTGGAAATGGATCTACTTGCCGTTGGGTTTTTCGAAAACTGTGTAATGACCCTTTCACACGTCGTCCAGAATTAATGAAAATTCCTTCGCTTCGAAAAATGTGTGGTGATCCTTCCATACGTCATCTGGAATTAATAAAAACTGCTTCTACGCTTCGAAAAATGTGTGTTGATTCTTCCACACATCGTCTGGAATTAGTTAGAATTCCTTATCCTAAAGAGAGTTACAATAGGCACGGTTTGCGGCGGACCCGAAACCTACGATTTTGTGCCCTCGCCGTTCTCAAGAGGGGTAAATGCGTGGCGTACTACAGAGGTGAAGAACATAACAAAACGGCAACGTTGCAGTGATAAATACCGTCGGTGTAGTTTAATTTGAAAAGCATTTAGCTCCAGAGCGGAAGGATTGAGCTCGATCCTCGTTATCGGAAAATTCGCGTTTTCAGACGCTCATATTTTCAAGAAAAGTTGTAATTTCGTAAGCAAATAAGTACAAAAATTAAACTCCAAATTTACCTAATTATTTATATATGTCCATCTGTTCCTAATAAGTTCATTAATTCGCTTAGGCATGGATTCCACCAAGGCAAAACACATTTTTCCTATATCTGCATCTCCTATCCATACCTTTATAATGGATTACGTTAAGCTATCCTTTGAATCGCAATTAAGTTTTCCAAGTCTCTTTTTCATAATGGCCCGCAAATATTCTTTTGGGTTAATGTCAGGAGAGTTACTTGGTCACTGGAGCATTTGGATGTTGTGATTTTCGAATAACTCGTTCACTTCTTATGAAGTGTGGCGTAGTGCGAGATCCTGTTGGAAGATGAGTTATTTTTCTTTCTGGATCTGTTGGACCACTCGTTTCTCTAATATTTTTATGTATTTGCCACTTTTCATCACATCGTCAACAGACACAAGTGATTCTGGATAGGCCGTCATGTGTAAAACAAAACCACAACAGCTATTTATCAGGGTGTTTTGGACCTACTTGAAGGTAAGTGGGAGTAATCTTCTCGGCCACTAACTTACTGAGATAGGGTACTCGCTTTCCTTGGACAAAGAATGGCTCTCATCTGAGATTATGATTTTTCATTTCTCAACAGTTCAGGCTTTGTGCACTTTTGCTCACTGCAGCCTCTTTCTCTGCATAGCCTACATCAATAGTTGTTCGTTTTTTGGTGTGCGGGGAGTCCTCCCTGCTTCCAACAATCTTCGACGGACTGTCATGCCAGAAACATTAATCCCACTAATTGAAATGTCTCTATTTAAGTCTAGAACAGACAACTTTGGATTCGTTTTGTTTTTCCTAAATGGTTTATGATCTTCAGTACGTGTAGTTTTCCTTCGTTGTCGGGAGAAAAAGCACTTGTCTCCGTAAACCTCTTTAAAATCGCATTAACAATACCCAAACCAACACCACAGTGATTGGCAATTTGTCTTTGAATTATGGATGTCTGCTACGAAAGAGTACATAATTTTGAACGCTTTCTTGGAGATGTGTCCAATTTGTGTCTACTTGTACACATTAGAAAAAATAGATAACACTATTAAGAAACATCGTTGGTTTTGGTTAAACGTCGTAAAACCCCAACAGAAACTAGTAAACTGAATCCAAAACTAACACTATTGCGAACTAAAACTGGAACTAAAACCTAAAGTGAAAACTGGAACCAAACCCTAAATCGTAAACTGGAACTGAAACCTAAATCGTGAACTGAAACTAAAACCTAAATCGTAAACTGGAACTGAAACCTAAATCGTAAACTGGAACTAAAATATAAACTGAAACTCAAACCTAAATCGTAAACTTGAAACTGAAACCTAAATCGTAAATTGGAACTGAAATCTAAATCGTGAACTCGAACTAAAAAGTAAATCGTAAACTGGAACTGAAACCTAAATCGTAGACTGGAACTGAAACCTAAATCGTAAACTGGAACTGAAACCTAAATCGTAGACTGTAACTGAAACCTAAATCGTAAACTGGAACTGAAATCTAAATCGCGAACTGGAACTGAAACCTAAATCGTAGACTGGAACTGAAACCTAAATCGTAAACTGGAACTGTAACCTAAATCGTGAACTGGAACTGAAACCTAAATGGTAAACTGGAACTGAAACCTAAATCGTAGACTGGAACTGAAACCTAAATCGTAAACTAGAACTAAAACCTAAATCGTAAACTGGAACTAAAAGCTAAATCGTAAACTGGAACTAAAACCTAAATTATTGTGAATTAAAACACAAACCAAACGAAACCATAAACTTAATGAACATTTCCGCTTGTTCGGATTAATTTGTTCGCTACAGTCGGCCTACAGTTTCAGAGAGGAGAAGATATATAGATGTATGTTATTACTGAATGCAAATAAAAATAGTGTTTTAAACATAATTAGTATTATTTACGCGTCTTGAGGCCGAGGAAAACAAGACAACAGGAAAATCGAACTATCTCGACGTTTAAGAATTTGTTGCTGCTTTATGAAGCACAATCTAAGAGAAAGTGGAATACAAAATGTAGAAGTAGTCACGAAATGTTAATTATGAAACGCGACAAGCATTGGAAACTAGGAGAGGCGAACCTTAATAACTGAGAGTGATTAAATTGGTTAATATTCCTTGCCTGTGTAAGCGATACGATGGTGTTCTTTCCAAGAAGAGATAATCAACGTGAAACGAAACTGAACACGGGTCATAAAGCGCGAAGCTGGAAGTGTACAGTACGAACACATTAGAGAGCTTTTCTGCAATACTGATGCGAAATGAAACTGTTGCCGCCAAAATAAAGCTCCAAGGCGTGACGCAAAATTTTCACGACGTCTTTCTGAACTGTAATTAGGTATGTTTCCGGAACTACGTTAGAAGGATTAAAATGTCTTCCTTCCCGTTTTGATAGAATTTCATTTGTTTACCAGGCTTAGGAAGGTTTTGAGAAATCCGATGTTTACAGTGTCAACATTTGCAAAAACGTTAGCTAAAATGAGACGGAAACATTTTTGATTTTCTGAAAAATTTATGGTGAATTTATTTTACAAAGTTATCGTATTATCATCAGTGCACAAATTCAAGGGGAAAAAACAATTTATAGTTTCTGAACGAATTGTTATTATTGAATGCAAGATAAGTTTAAATGAGACTAACTGACAAGGTGTATGACTTTGTTTATTTAAGAAGTATGTTTTACAGAGAGAACAATTTAGATGGCGAAATTAGTAGGCGAGCGAATCCTTCTTTGAATGTCATAGTTGCTTTACGAAGATTTCACAGGAATGACGGGTTCTCAAGAAAGTCCCGAATAGCTGTATATGGAAGTGTAATTGTTCCTACCCTGATGTACGGCAGTGAAACCTGGATACTGTAGAAGAGACATAGAAGTCATTTGTGTGCTGGAGAGATGCGTTTACTTACTGGGTGTTTGTGGCAAGAAACCCTCTGGTCATGTGCGGAATGAAGATGTGTTGCAGATGTATAATATGATACAAAATTTTGTTAGTAAGGCGAAAACAAATATTCTGAGGTGGTTTGACTATGCTGGATGAATGAGTGATGATATGCTTACTAACAGAATTTTTTCAGCCCAAGTGACAGGAAAGAAAGGTAGAGGAAGGCCAAGGAAATTATGGGAGGACCATATTCAGAAACGTTTGCATGAGAAAATGATTATGAGTATGAAGTAAAGGAGGTCTTGTGTAAGACGTGTGAATGATGTCAATGAAGCAGGAGGTGTGGGCCGAGATCGATGTAAATGGAGACGTTTGATATATCAACGGAAAGTAAAATCCCATTCAATTGGTTAAGTCATCTGGCAGATTGACTTTCTTTGAAAATCTAACGTCTTAATCTCAGATGACAGCTTAACTATATGTATGTATGTATGTATGTCCCAGCAAAAACACAGATGTTGGGGAACTTCTGGCCACCAGCTAGCAGTGATGGGTCACTGCTGGCTGAAATCTGCCGCTCACAGCACGGTAGTGGTCCGCCAGTGGAAGCGCCATCAGTTGGCGGCCATTAATGGCCCTGCAGCATCCTGGTGAATTGTGCGCATACCAGAAAATGCAACTAGTAGCCCGTAGCTGGCAACCGAAGCAACCCCAACACGAAGTGGAAGCAACCCCAACACGAAATGGAAGCAACAGGACTGCGCATGCGCAGGAGCAACACGTGTTGTGTCTCTCATGGTACCAGTTAGTTGAAGACGAAGATATGGTCATCGTGTTATTTTAGTGAATGTAAAGAAAATAAAGCCATATGTAGAGAGGAGAAATAAATTCCTAATAAAAATGCCACGCCGACGAAAATTACAATCGGAGGAAAAACATATAAATAATGATTAATGAACTGTAAGAAATAGTCAATTACTCTCATGTATTTATAGAAACCCTCTTCGTAGCAAAATTCCTGCACTGACACACAAAGAATCGAGAATACAGGCAACCATGAAATACATGAATAAGAAGAAATAATTTCTGTGTAATCTTTCGTTTTAACATACACTAAACCGCTTGAAACAAAAGTCCCGAAAAACATTTAAAAATCGTTATGTTGGAAAAATATAAGAATTATACGCTTACAAAATGTATCAATTATTTGAAAAAAAGAAAAGCAGCGCTATGTGGATATAATGTACTCTTCCATGGGTTCAATACACAAGATTGGAGGAATTTGCTGCTAAAAATAACGTCAAGTAAAATATAATATATTTCCTCTTTAGAACAAATGTAGCTTCGCACTGCGGAAAGAAAAGACGCAACGTTAAAAATGTAACAGAATGTGACATGAAAAGGTAAATATATTAATTAAACAATTGCCTTTCAAGACCTTTCAAGACCAAAAGGACAGCACAAAACTTTAGAATGCGCCTTTAAGTTGGTACACTCGTTAAAAATGAGTAAAGTTCCTTTAAGGTAAATAAAAACAATCGTGACGCTGAAAAAATAAATTTATGAATTATATGAAACGGGCATTTATGAGAAATACTTCTCAGTATTGTAAAATTAAAAAGAGAACCATTCGTTTCACATCGCTCAAGAAAAAGGATTAGCTTCAAGCAATGGCTCTTGCGTAGCAAACCAGTGTAGTTGTTAGAGCGCCCGCTTCACAAGCAGACAGTCGTTGATTCGTTTCCAGCCAGATCCAAACGGGCGTTTTTCAGGACCTGTTGAGAAAATTTTCCCGTCCCCGTGCCATAATGCCGAAAGTTAGTAGGCGGAAAAAAAGTAGTTGTGCCTTTGGGAAACCGCGGTTATTCCTTATTTATTTTTGATGACGGCTACTGGGAAATAGGCGGACAAGATTCATCAAGGCATCGGTTACGTCACGGGACTGCCGTCTACCACTGATGGGAAACAAGCGGACTATATTAGGCTAGCCATCATTTATGGCACGTGCTTGTAGAGCCGCTTGCTACCAGTGATGGATAACTGATGACACTCTTCTGGCATATGACAATTGATGGGGTGCCAACTGTTGGCCATCTGCTGGCCTGAACTGCTGGCCCATGTGCTGGCCCCCGGGACATTTTATTGACGATTGAGCAGCGGCAACATACTGCTGAGCCATTGCTGGGATTGCTGGCTGCCAGAGCTGGCTTGAGTGCTGGCCCAGCGGCACTGTTTTTGCTGGGGTATAAATTCCATTCATGTATTCACTGTTGTGAAAATGGATAGGACAATGAAATGATACCTTTGTTTTGAAAATAATTATAGTTTCATCCCGTTGGCGATTCCACTTCAGAGTCTTTTATACAGTGTCATAACGTTTACACAGAAACAACTGCATGTCGACAAATAATTTTTATTTACATAATATTTAATATTGTGTGATGACACATCTGGCTTTCATGATGGCCAAAAGTCCTCATGGATTACTCTCCGCCAATATTTTTGTAAGTTTGCAGATGGGTTCCATCATTCAGTATTCAAAGCAATGACCAGTTCAGCATTGTTTGTTGGACGGTTTCCTTTTCTACGCGTACGGAGATAGATCCAATTCGCCCTGAAGGTTATTGGGTTCGGGTCAAGAATCTAGGCTGGCCAGTCTAACTTTTCGACGGCCATGTTTTCAAGCCAGTTGCTAACAATGCGAGCAGTACGGTATGAAATGGCACGTTGTCCTGTTGGTGGAGGTATGAGCCTTCCCCAAAGTACTGCTACAACGTTAGTTGTGCATAATTGTCCAGGATGTCTAGATGGAGCTCAGTATTTATGGTTTTGTCCATATAATACGAGTAGGACATGGTGCGTTGTCCTGCTGATAAAGGTATAAACCCTCCCAAAAGTACGGTCACAACGTTTGCAGCGCATAATTTTCTAGGATGTCTATGTAGAGCTCAGCGTTCATTGGTAATATCGATATACATTATCAGTTTATATCGATATACTCTATCAGTTTATATCGATATACAGTATCAGTTTATATCGATATGCAGTATCAAATTCCAAAACAACTAAGCCACACCATGAAAAACAGCCTAATACTACCACGCTATCTTCATCAAACTGCATTATCCGGACGATGCAATACGGAAGGTAACTTTGTCGTTGTATCAGCCATACCCAGGAATACCATCAAACTGGTACACCATGTACTGTGACTCGTCAGTCCAAAGCACAGTTTTTCATCGATCTACGATCAGATTGACTTCCTTACATTACGCTAATTAGCATGGAGGATTAGTGAAAGCGATTAGTTACTTGTGGACGGCTGTCCAACTACGGTAAACATTTTATGCAACGTCTTGTGAACTGTATTGTTGCTCGCATCGGTCCCAATGGTCTCAAATGATGTTTGCGTGATTTGAGACAATGCTATATTCTTAGAGGACAGTCCTTTGCATACCCACGAATGCGCATCAGACTGGTATGCTGTGTACTGTGACTCGTCAGTCTAAATCACAGTTTAATATCGATATACAGTATCAGATTGAGTTTCTTACATCATGCTAATTAGCATGTAGCATTAGTGTTTGTTTCATCATGCTAATTAGCATGTCGCATTGTGGACGGCTGTTCAGCTATTTTAAACATTTTGTGCAACGTCCTGTGAACTGTATTGTTGCTCACATCAATCCCAATGGTTTCACATGATGTTTGCATGATTTCAGACAATGTTGATTTGCATTCTTAGAGGACAGTCTTTCGCGTACCCAGGAAAGGCCATCAGACTGGTACACTGTATACTGTGACTCGTCAGTTCAAATCACAGTTTAACATCGATATACAGTCTACGTTTGACATTCCTTCCGTCATGAAAATTGGCATGTGCCATTAATCAAAGTGATTATTGGCTGTTCAACTATGGTAACCCATTTCGTGTAACGTCCTACGCACTGTACTGCTGCTAACATGAGTCCCAATAGTCTCACATAGGGTTTGTGTTGTTTGACAGAATGTTCATTTGTGTTCTAAGCGGATAGTACTTTGCACATATCTCCTGTCACGTTCTGTTAGCTTCGAAGGTTTACCGAGTCGTTTCTTGGCAGATTCAGTCCAAGTCCACTACCATTTGCATATCACATCACCAACCGTTAACCTAAGAATCTTCCGTGCCACAGAAAGTTACGAACGGAGTGATTGTTTATGTAGATCCCCACTGTCAATCAGCGCTGAAAATCATTTAACTGAGTTGATCGAGGAATCTTGCATCTGCAGTCGTGCTTTTGTCTAATCATAACACTACGAGCAAATTTATAGTTGGGTCTGTGACGTAATACTTGAATAGGACCAAACCCACTAACAATAGAGGGGTGGCCGGATATATACATAAGGCAGTGTATACCCTGGTTTATGAATAGGCATTTGATTCGGTAAAACCTTCAAGTTATAATGGCTTTAAAATCCTGCGGTATTTAAGATGCATACATTAATATTATGAATAACATCTACATATGAATATGCAAGTGCAAAGATTCGGCTGTTTGAGAATACAGCACACATAAAAATTTGAAAGGGAGTAAGACAAGGTGACACGATATCTTCCAAGCTCCTTAATGCCACATTTCAAAATGTCTTTCAATCACTGAAATGGGAAAACAAAGGAATAAAGATTAATGGAGATTATCTAACTCACCTTCGTTTTGCTGATGACGTAGTCATTTTTGCAACTACCTCATCAGAGCTGCAGAGTATGATCCAGGAACTTGCTGACAAGAGTAAAGAAGTGGGATTAAAAATGAACTTTCAGAAGACAAAAGTGATGTACAATGCTTTTACAAGAAATGAAGATTTATCGATTGATGGAGAAAAGCTGGAGATAACAGACACGTACGTTTATCTTAGACAGCAGATATCAAGAGAGGGTCACATTGATGAAGAAATTTATCGGCGTGGGAAACTTGCCTGGAGAGCTTTTGGAAGAAACAGTATAATTTTCAAGAGCAATATTACATTGTGTCTTAAAAGAAAAGTGTTTGATCAATGCATTCTTCCAGTGCTTACGTATGGTGCAGAGACGTGGACCTTAACTAAAAGAGACATACAAAGGCTGCAGACAACTCAAAGAAGAATGGAGAGGTGCATACTTGGTGTAACCAGGAGAGATAAGAAGAGGAACTCGTGAATCAGAAAAATGACAAGAGTGGAAGACATCATGATCAGAATAAAATCCCTGAAATAGCGATGGGCTGGACATACTGCCAGAAGAATAGACCATCGATGGACAGTCGAAATTTTAGATTGGATTCCAAGGGACAGGAAAAGCCCCAGAAGAAGACCACATGGTAGATGGGTGGATGAAATTCGAAAGTATGCTGGAGTGACATGGAGGAGACTGGCACAAGACAGACTGTTGTGGAAGAAACTTGGGGAGATATTCGTCCAGGAGTGAATTGATAATGGTTGACAATGATGATGATGATAATGATGATGATGATGATATGCTGGTACTGAAATACTATTTTGCATAGAGAGAACACATCTCAAACTTCCAGGCTGTTTTAGGAAAGATACAAAAAAGAAAGAAAGATGACATACTCAAACTTTCAGGTATACTTTGACTCCATTCTGACAGTTGAAGAATTTTTCAAAGCGTGTTTTTGAAAAAGTTAAAAATCGAAAATTAATTTATACCACCTAGGGATAAAAAGCTGCGCAGTCCTGAAAATGAATGAATTCCGCAGCGTTCGTCATACTGAAAAGATACAATTAATAAAGGTATTTTTTCAATCGGATTAATGGAAATGAGGAAACATTTGCAAGTAGAAATAGTTACTTAGAAGACCACTAGCGGTAGAAATTTGTTTTACCAAAAATCATAAATTGTATGCAGAATGTCCCTTATCGCATAAAATAACCTCCGCAAAAGGAACTTTTCAAGTCAGACAATTCGAAACACAGATATGGAAGAAAATCTAGTATAACTTTACGACTCGTAAAAGAAAAACTGTGAGTTATTCGAGGAAGAAAATGGACGGAAAATATTCTTAATGCCAAAGGCACAATTTACGAAATCAGATCAGATCAGATGTAGAGGATTTTAGGAAGGGAGTGTCTGACCCCAGGTCTCAAACAACCCTTAGGAACAGAAAGCTAGGACATTTGGGCTAGAGTGCCCGATAGGAAAGTCACACGGAAGCAAAGTAGAAAGTGGGAGGAAGAAGCCCTTATTTATTACCGGAGGCCAGTACCCGGGGCCCGACGGCTTAACGTGCCCAACCGATACATGGCGAATATTTAGTGGTTCGACCGTTCGTACCTGTTGGGATCGAACCCGAGGGCTTCTTTGTGGCAATCACGAACGTTGACCACTAGGCCAAAATTTTGCTAAATTCTTGAACTGTTTCTTAAATATATTGCAGCACGCTGAGGATATCAGCCTTTCTATAACAGAGAACGTTCTTAAACAAAAATCGGAAATCGAAGTTAGAGAAAACGTTGACTTCTACTGTGTATCCATTACGAGAAAACAGCCAATGTTGTCTTTTTTCTTGTGGCATTACAATAAAAATTCCAAAAATTCACGAATCTTATACCTAATTATAAGATTATTTTTAAACCCAAAAACAGAATAACATCAAAAAATCATGCTGAAGACGAAAATTCTTAGGGAATTAATCAGGTCCTATAGGAATGTGATCTTTCGTGTATAAAACAGAGTCATACGCTGTACAAAAAAATTCACAAGACACTTTCCATGATTTCTTTCGTGAATTAATGTAGCACATTTCTGATGCAACCTGTTCCGTGAAATGACGGAAAATAATCTGAATTTCACGGAATTTTCGTACGACAGGAAAACTCTGAATTTTCAGAAACATCTCCGCAATTCTATTCTTATATTGACGATAAACTTCCGTTTTTAAGATGTGTTAACGGAACATTATGGGCCGCCTCGGTGGCGTAGTTGCCTTAGTGCTGGCATGTGCCCATTGTTCCGCAATGAGAACTGTTTCGAATTCCTGTGAGGTATGCATGCTTTGTGTTATGGCACTAGTTCCGTCCCTTCCCTGGAATCAGTGACCCTATTCCACAATTTACTTGATTTCTGTTAAAATGTGAAGAAGATGAGCTTATCGACAAAACATACTGAACCATTAAACTTTATGTTTTGGAAGCCTTTGAATATAACAAAGTTCTTCACAACTTAGCAACGAAACGGCATTCCTTCCGTATTATCAAGAAACTAACAAAAATCAGTGACTGTCAACACTGTTCAATATGTCACTCGATTTTATCATTTAAGTACGTAGGTGAATCAAAAAGTAAGTTACACTTAGCACCATCTGGAGTGGGACTGCATTCAGACCGTGTGTGCTTGGGAACGAAGTAGACAGTACGTTAGAGCTGCAGACCGGAGGTGTTTCAGTTCAGTAACTGCGTAAGGCGTGTGCCGGAGGCATTTCGTAATGGCGCGTCAACTGTATTCTGACTCCAAATTGGGAATGCGAGGAACCATTCTATTGTTTTGAGCTAAGAGCCTAAATTGCATTGACATCCATCATGAAATCTGTGCTGTATACGGAGGAAATGCCATGTCTCGCCTGGCCTTTGTAAAGTGGTGCCAACATTTTGAAAAGGGTGGCACAAATTTAACGGACGAATACCGCGAAGGCAGAACATCAATATCCAGCACTTTGGAGCATGTTGCCTCCGTTGACGACATGATACGGGATAATAGGCGTATCAAAATCAAGGAAATTGCCAGTGCGTCAGACATTTGGTACAGGACTGGGCATTCCATCATTCACGAGTAGCCGGAAATTGTGTGCGAGATTGGTGTTACCTTTATTTACCGACCAGCAGAGAGTCCTGTCGTCTTTGGCTCTTCTTCAAAGGTATTCTGCTGAGGGGTCAGAATGTTTTGCATTGAATCATCACAGATGACGAAACGTGGTTTCACCATTTGAACTCTGAAACCAAACGATCGTCCATGTAATGGAACCATGTCTCCAGACGTGCAGTCCAATCGTCTGCGGGAAAGGTCATGGCGACTGTTTTCTTTGACTGTGAAGGTTTTGTTTACACGGAATTTCTGCCAAAAGGGAGACTATCGGTGCTGACCCATATTGACAAACGTTACGAAATTTGCGACAAGTGATTAAGGACAGACGCTGCGGTAAGTTGAGGGAAGGCGTCACTCTGCTGCACGTCAATGCCACAATCCACACAGCACGGAAAGCAAAGGAATGGCTGCAGTCATTCAAGTGGGAGGTGTGGCAGCAATCACCGTACAGCCCCGACTCATCCCCGTGCGAATATCATTTGTTTGGTAAAATGAAACAGGAACTTAGTGAACAAGGATTCCAAACCGATGAGGCTGTGAAAACTGCAGTCCTTAACTGGTTGCACCAAACTGCGGTCCTTAACTGGTTGCACCAAACTGCGGTCCTTAACTGGTTGCACTAAACTGCGGTCCTTAACTGGTTGCACCAAACTGCAGTCCTTAACTGGTTGCACAAACTGCAGAAGACTTTTTCTGTACAGGTATGGGAAAGTTAATCACACGTTCTAATAAATGTTTACTGTCCTTAAGCAAGTATGTCGAAAAATGAATAAATGTTGTACCTTTAAACCGACATACATCCCCTGAGTATATCTCTTTCATCATCATCAGTGTTCTGTCTTTTGACAGGTCCAACGGTAACTCCACAAGTTCTCTTCCTCCAGTTTTCTCTGTCCCTTGTTTCCTCATTCAATACTTGATAGCTTCCTGTGCTCTATAACGAAGTAAATTTCTCCGTCATATTTGTCCACACCGGGGCTCGAACCCGGGTCCCCTCATTCCAGAATAAGTCACTCTACCAATTGAGCTACGCGGACGTTCGTTCTGACTCCTATCTGCCTTTATGTCGTGTGCGTCCTGCTGGGCAGGCACGTCACATCTCTCCCCCTGAAGGAGGTCCGGGGGCATGGCCCACGGGTCAGCCGTGACCATGAATCGTTGCAGGCACCCATCCGCTGTAGAACGTGCACCGGAGAACTCCCAGTCAATCTGGTTTGTGGTATACAACGTCACACACGAAGCGCTGGAGAAGGGATTCTCTGATTTTTCCCATCTCGCGATGTGGAAAGAACATCAAACCATTGCGAGATTTTGAACGGCCGGGTCATCCGGAAAGTTGGGGCGCCATTATAACGAAGTAAATTTCTCCGTCATTTTTGTCCACGCCGGGCTCGAACCCGGGTCCCCTCATTCCGGAATACGTCACTCTACCAATTGAGCTACGCGGACGTTCGTTCTGACTGCTATCTGTCTTTATGTCGTGTGCGTCCTGCTGGGCAGGCACGTCACAGCTCATGATATCATTAAGCATTATTAGTCGTCTCCTACCTCTTGGTCGTTTTCCTTCAATTTTCCCTTCTAGCATTCTTTTCAATAAGCTGCGTCCTTTTAACACATCTCCTATCCAGTTATATTTCCTTTTTCTTATAGTCTTTAGAATATTCCTTTCTTCCTCAACTCTTCGCAACACTTCATAATTAGTAATTTTTTCAATCCACATTATTTTTTCCATTCTTCTCCATAACCACATTTCAAATGCCTTCGACATTTTAGCTTCTTTCTTCCCGATTGTTAACGTTTCTGCCCCATATAAAGTTGTACTCCAAATATAGCACTTAAAAAGGTACGTTTTTTTTTCTTTGTATTCAACAGTGTGACTAACATTTTGATCCGCCATCGTATCATTCGCCCTGATGAAGCTGGGCAAAAGCAAAATTGCGGTCTACAGGAAAATGAAATTCATTGCGGCTAAACGTTGATTGTTCTATTCATACATAATCCATAATGAATGTAGTCTACGATTTTGTGATGAACGCGTGCTGTTTTCTCCTGTGGATAGCATTCCTGAATTAGATATTCCAAAAGTACTGTGCTTTCTTAGAATTCAGGAATTTGGTAGAACTTCCTTATTGTTTTTACGCACAATCCAGTGTACTTATTTTGAGCATAGTTACACATGTAGAAGTATTGAATACCGCAGTCAGTCATACATTAAAAGATTTTCTGGTATTGTTTTATGATTCGTGTGTCCTCAGTTGGAATTTTTTGCTGAAAGTGCCCAATAAATGAAAGCTGTTTGGGAAGAATCAGCGTATATTCCTGAGAAAAGGACATCATCCTATCCTTTACTGTTTTCCCCAGTGTTTTGTCACCGTGCTATAAGTAAATATGAAAATTTCTAGTATTAAAAGAAATCCGTCTTGTTGCACGATGATATTTATTCAGCTAAAAAACGAAATCTATGTACATATTAAAAAACATGAGCACTTTCGGTGTCACAATGACACCTTCATCAGATGTGATTTCCATCATGTGGCTACATGCTGGTCTTCAATACGTGGCGCAGATGCATCATGGGAAAGGTAATGTCAGTGTCACATGATATACCAGTTAACAAGATAGTCGAAAAAGTATAATTAGCCAACCAAAATTTCTCTATAGAAACAGTAGTTATTGTGATGTCCTCCTCCTCCCTAATCAGATTGCTCCAAGGTTCAAGTAAAACACAAGGATAATAGTCATTACAGCAACGTGTATTATAAGCCGAAATATAGAGGCTTTTTGTGAATAACAAGGAATAAACATGGAAATTTCTTTATCAGATTAGATAAATCAATCAACGTGCTTTTGTTCGTACAGCTTCTTTAAGCTTAAGAATCGGTTTAAATTCGCATCCATGGCTCATATATTTGGGTTTCTCGAAATTGGTCCTGGCATTCAAAACAACCCTGGTTTATTCCGCACCAAGCACCGAATTTATCTCTCTTTTACTTTCGCAGAGCAACTCAGAAACACATAAAGGCACTTGTTCGTGGCGGAAATGGTGTTTACATCATTGGAGAAGCTATCTAATGCGAGAGTTTTATGGAAGGTAAAATATATTATGTAGCAGTATCACGGTTTATGTTCCATTCTTA
Source organism: Macrothele yani (assembly GCA_039090855.1). Lineage (NCBI taxonomy): Eukaryota > Metazoa > Arthropoda > Arachnida > Araneae > Macrothelidae > Macrothele > Macrothele yani. Next base: position 158,215,771 of record CM077024.1, on the reverse strand, counting down.
AGGTAGTTCTTCGTATTAACTTCTAATGGGAACAGTTCATTTTGAGCAATGTGTACAGCGCACACTACTTCTCTTAGAAAACCGACTTGCGCGACATTTTTAAGAATTGTTGCTTTTCGATGTAAGTATATTGAATGAACTACTTTTCTGCGTCAAACATTATCTATCATGAATTTCTGCATTTTAAAAATTCTCTAAATTTTGGCGGAAATGCATGCTTCTGCCCCTTTCGCCAAATGGTCAGAGACAGAGATGGAAACGAATCACAGGTTAACAATATCTTGCTGGTCAAACGGGTTGGATCAAGATGTTCGTGACCCGATTTCGATCCGGTTTTATTTCCGTTTTATTTTTGAAATGAACCAAAAAATATTTCAGTGAAACATGCGTACTGTGGAATTTTGTGCTCGATCCTTGTGCCAGTAGAGTGAAAAATAATTTTTCATACAAAATTGACGTCTCTTTCTTAAGGCAAAGATTTCCACCGACCGATGATGCCATATCGTAAAACAATTCTCCCTTTGCGTTTGTTTTCAGCGTGACTATCCGGAGCAAGATACAGGAAAACTCCTATCACCTGGTTCTCTGGTGATTCACTCTCTCACACCCCGCGTGTCACATTGTGAGACTGAGAGTTACTTTTCACATCGCGTTTCTTGCCTTGAGAATTCAGAGGTTTCGTTTGACGTGCTAACACCCCGTTTCCCGTCTTGTCGAAATTCACCCTTTAAGCGACTGATTTACTTCAACTAAATGGTCTCCAAAACAGAATTTTCACACAGCAGTCGGGTTTTACGAAAGCGGAGGACAAACAAATCATTTCCTCTTCTCATCTCAGCAGTGACTACCATACACTTGTCATCGGTAAGAAGCGTTCCCTTCCAGTTCTTTATTTTCAAAGACATGATAGGCAAAGGCTAGTATCCTGATATGGCTGATTGATTGATTAAAGGTTTAACGACCACTGTGAGCAATTTAATGGGTTATAATCAGTCGCCCGTCTCTAATTTAAGGCCACTGGTTCCAGGGAAGGAAGAGAGCCAGTGTCGTAAGACAAACACAACATCCATGCCTCAGCGGGATTCGAACCTGGGCCCCTCCAGGACGAATGGTCATAAGCCATCGCTTAGACCACTGCGCAACCATCTACCCAGTGGCATGATGTTCATCTTGGCCTGGACATCATGCCACTGGGTAGCAGCAAGTGACACGAATACCTTCTCCTCGTTTCATTGGTTCTTGCGACGTCACTGAGAGATTACATGGACTGGTACGTCGGCGTCGTGTTTGACGTCACACACAACAACGTTTGAAATCAGTCGAATGTTGGCTTTCCCGTGACGTCACTAAAGAAGGGAACACGTCTCTCTAACGTCTTGCCGTTTCAGCAGGTAATTAGTCAGAAATGATTAGTGTCAGTCATCCTCCTAAATAGTCACTTTGAATTACAGAGCTAAGAAACGCTTTCTGATGAACCGGTTCACTTGTTCCAGTCGCGGTCGGCCCAGTTTGTAGACACTAACTGTATTCGTTCGCGCTGATTTCAGTCGATTTCGTTAACCCCGAGTTAATTCGTTTCAGCCAGTTAAAGGGTTATTGTCTTATATATTACTATAGATGAATTTAATATCAAGGAGGTTGAACAAGGCGTCGAGGCCAACACATACGTTTTTATTGAAAAACATAAAGGGGAAACGTGAATACTGGAAGTTGTTTTGTCTCACTAAGAAGTCAGAATATGTTTCATACCAACACCTGTTTTCAAAAGCTTGCGATTTTCTTGTACCTCTTACTAGTCATCCATGTAACACTTCTCAGAAAACTTGGAAATATCAATCGTCCTGGAACGATTTTTCTATTTCATCTTGATACCTATATTTCTGTATTTTCATATCTATATATACGTATTCACGAAGAAATAAAAAAGCATAAAATACTGAAGAATAGCAGACAGTATTCAAAGAACGCATATTTGATGAAGACAGGAAAGAAAGTAATAACGCAGAAGCTCTTAAGAAGCATCCAGACGATTCCATAAAGTACCCCAAGTAAGTCAAAGAAATCATCAAGAAGGCCGCTGTTGCTCTTTGTGTGATGATGTGAAAGAACAGAATTCATAATGACACCGGCGAAGAAAATTTCTGGTCAGCAATTTAACCGTATAGAGAGCAACTCCGATGATTTCTTCTCACGGTGAATTTATTTATTTTGTGTTAAAGTTATTTTGTTTGCTCATTTTGTTTTTGGTTTTTAACAATGAAAACAAAGAAGCATATAGTATATACAATTTATTCTGTAGACAGGGAAAAGAAGGCATTTACGTAATGAGTCTAAATATTAATGAGCCACGTGCTGTATGCGCATTAATTATGCTTCTTATGCCTTCGGAAACATTATTATTCAAGGAAATTAACGAAAACCAGCTTTTTGTTTGTATTTCAATAAATTCAGACCATGGGGGAGGCAATGTATTTATTTCACGACATAAACCAATTTTGAAAGTAAACAGTTATAATTATCGAAAGAATCAATACATTTGAATCTATATATTTCTCATATATCAAATATATAAAACTTAATATTATATATAAGTGAATATTTTCAGGATATTTATATTATGTGTACTAATAAGTTTTAAAGCGTTTTAAGACAAAACTATATGTAATTTGAGAAAAAAAAATACCTTTACGAATCAAAATATGCGCCGTCATTATCTATCACCTAACGCCATCGGTCGGGCAGCTGACGGAATCCAGCCAAGAAGAATACTTCGTCGGGTGATGTGATGAAGTCGTCAACCCATTTTTGCACTTCGTCACATGACCGGAACCGTACAGCAGGCAAACCATGTTGTACTGATCGAAACAAATGATTGTCTGAGGGGGTTATGTCGGGACTACACGCCGGGTGCTCCAAAATTTCCCAGGAAAGTGTCAATAGCGTTTCCTTGACCAATTTCGCAACATCTGGTATAGCGTTACGGTGTAGTAATTTCACGGGACGCAATTCCTTTGCCTGTGATTGAACGCGTTCGACAGATTTCCTGGTTCAATCGCAGCAGTTGTTGCTTGTAGAGATCCGCAGTAACAGTTTGATCCTGTTCCAATAGTTTACAATACAGCACCCCCTTCATATCCTACCAGATGCACTGCTTAACATTCTTGGAGTGAATATTGCGTTTCGGTGTCGAAGTCGTTGCTTCAGCTGGGTTTACCCAGTGTTCTTTGAGTTTGGGATTGTCGTACCGTATCCACTTTTCATCACCTGTAACGATTTTCCACAGGAAGACTTTCGGTGTTGTTTATTCAACAAATTCAAACCCTTCATGACACGCTCGTCATTGTTCCTCTGGCTCAGGTCATGTGGCACACATTTTCCTCCCTTCGAAATCTTTCCCATTACGTGTTAACGATTTGAAACCGTTTGTTGCGTTACACCCAGTTGTTCAGCTAGTTAGTTTTGCGTTTGAGATTAATCTTCATCCATCAATGCTTGCAGTTCCTCATGTGCAACTTTTTCTTGGGCGCCGCTACGTTCTCGACTGCTAACATCAAAATCGCCTGCTTTAAACCGTCTAAACCAAACCTCACACGTGCTTTTCGATACAATATTCTCCCCCAAAACAGAACAGATCGATGCACATGCTTTTGCAGCACTTTTTCCTTGATGAAATTCGTAACAAATGCAGTATGGCTTGCCACCTTTCACCTACCGATGTGCAAGTGCGTTTGACTGTTGGGCAAACTTTTGTGTCACATTTTATACTCCTGACCAATTGCGGTCACATGACAACAACGCGGAATAATGTTGGATATGTAAATTAGCAGTATACGTCACATACAAACCTATTTAAAACTTATTTGTACACCTAATATCTGCCGAACGTTCGTCGAAACCGTTAGTGCACGAAATTTACAAAACACATAATAGCAAATTCAGGATTGGTTTTGCAATGAGGGCTGATTATTTAAATTAAGCAAGACATGCAAACAGTCATAAAAAAATTTTGAGGCTGATTGAAAATGCAAATTTAGTTTAATTAAAATAATGTAATTGACGAAGAATCCCTTCATTTTGAATATCTATCTCAGCATTTCAACCGCGCATGCCACACCTCTGCAAGAGCAATTTTGGTAAGACTTGTGAAACAGGAATTAGAGGATAACAAAGTAACAATAAGAGCAACAGAAGTTTCGAAGAGATCTCAAAGAATGTAACTCTTTTAGTATACTGAAGTGTACTAAAACGGGACATGTGGGACGTAAATTCTAAACATGGGTAGACATAGAAAGCAGAGTAAGCTAGAGACATAATATTAGATCCAAAGATTTCGAGAACAACCGCATGAAGGATAAGAATTTAGGAATTATGATGGATCGCAGAAGAGATTTCAATGCAGAAGAAAGTTCAGCAGAAAGATAACAAACTTTTCTTTCTCTTTCTTGATCACTGAAAGATGAAGTTATGATGCATGAGAAGAGACTGAAAGAACGGTTTATTAAAATCATAAGGTATTTTAGCGCATACAATTCTTAGTGTTTACCCTACAATTTAAAATATTTAAATGATGCATATCTAAAACCAAAGCAAATTTTAATTTACCAAGACTGTAGGATGCAAGACTAAGAAATCAATTAATTTTGAATTTGTGCTCGTGTTTTGAAACTTCAGGTCAGAAGAAATTCCTGTTGAAATTGGTTTATGAAACATCTAACTTAAAATTAAAACAATGGATTCTAGAAACCCATCTCGAAACTTTCTTTACAGAACGGAATGCATAAATTCAGCAAAATTTCTTATGTAACGAAATGGGAGAAAGTGTAAAGTAAAACTCACGACTCAGTAAGTTTTCAGTATTTAATTCATAATCTCAGTAAGTTTTCAGTATTTAATTCATAATCTAAGTAAGTTTTCAGTATTTAATTCATAATCTCATTTTATTATATTTTGCATTTCCAAATCAGACTTATCTTATTTTCATTTGTTTCAGTTATGTGCTTTGAAAAGGGAATGGAGACTTACCCCGAGCAAATCAGAGGAAGAAGAAAGTGAAGAAATTAGAAAAATTAAAAAGGTAAGAATATAAAAAGCAAGCTTGTGGGTTTTGAACTCAATGAACCTGTGCTGCTTTTCATAAGAAATTAATATGTCATTTATAGCCAAAGGTCATGAAAGTAATGCTTTTCGGAAACGTACACTTCATTTTTCGTGTAAGATTAAAGAATTGTCAGAACTTTACCATCAGTTGTTCTCAGAAGCTTTGCCACAAGTAGGAGAACTTTGTATCCCAGTGTTCGAACCTTTTGTCGTTATTTTCCGTGTACTAAACTGTCAAAAAGGATATACGTTTCAAAAAACATGTCTTGTTGTTTCGGGTTTAAATGACCACCATGAGCAACTCTAAGGGCTATAAGCAGTCTCCCGTCCCTAAATTAGGGCCATCTGTTCTTGGAAAATGAGAGAACCAGCTTTAAAGGACGAAAGCACCACCAATGCCTTAGCCTTAGCATTTAATTAAATTATATAATCTCCCAGCTTGGATGTTTTTCCAGAAGTCCTTTCCTCTGACAACTCGAGTCGCCTATGTGGGCAAGTGCTCCAAGGCGATGGCTTCTGACCATTCGTCAAGGTTCCGCCTCGGATGAGGAATACGTTGTGCGCTTATCTGATTGGCCTGGCATTATCTCCTCTTTAGAACTAGTGGCTCTAAATTAAGACGCAGTTTCCGGAACAAAAAATCTGGCCACTCCGCTAATTGCCTGTACCAGGGATTCCCAAACTTTTCCGGCTCAATCCTCCTAAAAAATTCATATTAAGAAACTATTTATCCATAACCCCAGTTCATAAGCAGAGTGGCCAGATTTTCTTCATTAATATTAAGAAACTACTTATCCATAACCCCAGTTCATAAGCATTCACAGTAATGCCAATTAAAAATTTTAGAAATTCCTGAACGGAAATATACAGTTTTTTCGAGAAGCGGTGATGGCTGATGTATGAAAGTTTCACATGCTTTGACTGTTAATTCACTGACACAGGGGCAATGCTGCGGTTATGGTACAAGGGCACTATAGCTGATAGTGGTTTAAGCTGCACTCTGGTAGCAATGGGCGGAACTGATCCACGCTGTAACTAAAAGGTTCTGCAAAATATCGTTTAAACTCCATGAACTTGTGAAAATATCTTTAAAATTCCATGAACTTGTGAACATATCCTTTAAACTCTATGAACTTATGAAAATATCATTTAGAATCCACCAACTTGTTTTCCCCTCAAGTAATGCCAATTGTTTAAACTTCACGGGCTCTGTTCCCTTTGAAGTCATGCAGCGACTCCCGAGGGCTTCGTGAGAGAAGTTTGGGAATATCTAACCTATAAGTTTGCGGTTAACTTTTTAACGACTAGTGAGCTGAAGTCTAGTGTAGGTTGGAATACTATAATGCCCAAAACTATGCCCTTTTCATTATTTCTCTTCTCCCCTTTACACGTTAACGAAAGGATGAGTGTTCGGTCACCACATGAAACTTTGGATCTGTATCCTTGCTGTGCATTGACCTTCAGACGTTTCATTGGAGTGATCATTGCATTCTTACACGGAAAAGGCATGCCATGTCATGAGAATTAATAATATCGACCCGGAAGATACCAAAGGCCGCCCCGGTGGCGCAGTGGTCTTAGCGATGGCTTCTGATCATTCGTCCGGAAGGGTCCGGGTTCGAATCCTGATAAGGCATGGATGTTGTGTTTGTCTTAAGGCACTGGCTCTCTCCCTTCCCTGGAACCAGTGGCCCTAAATTAGGGACGGGCGACTGCTTATAGCCCATTGAGTTGCTCATGGCGGTTGTTAAATTTCCAATCAATCAATCAAGATACCAAAGCCTATTATACTTATTTGCTCAGCGACAATAATGGTGATTGAGGGTGACTACTGCTAAGCCCGTAGAGGCGGTGTAAAATCAAAAGCACGTAGAGTAGGATATGGTGCTCACTCTAGACGAGTGTTTTCGGGCGCTCATGGTAGTTTTGATGTAAGGGCGTTTCAGGCGTTCATGGTAGTTTGAATGTAAGCGCGTTTTCGGGTGTTCATGGTAGTTCTGATGTAAGGGTGTTTCAGGCGTTCATGGCAGTTTGGATGTAAGGGTGTTTTAGGCGTTCATGGTAGTTTTGATGTAAGGGCATTTCAGGCGTTTTGGTCGTTAAATGGTTTAAGTATTGCAGTCAAATAAATAACATTAGCCCTTTCATGATAAAGAGAGGCAATATTTTAAATACACGCGTTACCAAATTATAAAACTGTTAAAAATCAAAAATCATATCTATTTAATTTAAAGCACATCATTTATTCATTTCACAGCAGACTCATGGTTATGGTGAGGGTGGAACACACTTTCTTCGACAAAAATTGTTACAACCATCTACTGCATTTTTTACACTGGATTCTAGAAACATCGCTTTTAACATGCCGCATGAGAAATGACTTCCATTTGGACAATGATGAAAAATGAAACTCAACATCTTCAAAATCTGTCTATCGATACAGATATGTTCGTGAGAAAGTCTGTGGAAATATTAAGATCTCCTGGGGAACGATGATCTGAGCGCCGTTATATCAGAAATGTATTTTCTTATAAAAAAGATATTAATTCAATGATAAAGGAAAACGTTCCTTTAAATTTATGTCGTTTGCCGCAATAACATGTTCTACTGTTCTTCACCTCTAAATTTGAAAATATATAGCCAGATGAAAAAAATCTAAAGAAAGAGTAGTAAAATAGTGACAACTGTTCGACGTTTGGTGCATCCTCGTAAAATCAGGAAATTGCAACAAAAATTCAAGTTAAAAAAATACTAGTCACCAGTTTTACTCTCATCCATCTTGTTTTGTTCTTTTTTTCGTGGGTCCAATTATTCGACATTAATGTCGTTTCCTAAAATTCTGGTGAATTGAATTTATTTGATGCATCGTGTTTTGTATTCACTCCTGATATTCTGAGGAAGCATGTACATTGCCTCACAGGAAATTGAAGGTACTGTGGCGCCATCTATATACAGCCTATGAAGTTACCTTACGCATAAGCCCAGGAAAGTGTATGGAAGAAAGACGTTCAGGTAAGTGGGATAGTAGATTAAAATTAAAAGCACAGTATAAATGGATTAACTTGGACTGAAAGACTTTTGGATTTATTAAAATGTTCTCATGGCTGACAAAATAGATACAGTTTTTGTATGCATAGAAATGATAAAATATTAGTTCAATTTACTAGAGAAAAGATAGAACATTCTATCAGGTGTTTAAATTGTGGAAAACATTATTTGTGGTATAGCTAATTATACAACATTTCATTTCACTTTATATGTTAAATTTTATTAAAGTTTTTATTCAACTATATTTCAATAAGAACTGGGGTGAGTGGTCATTTTTCTGGGTGTACCTCAGTGGGGCATCCTGCGTTTGAGACCTCGACTATCAACTGGAAATATACCTACAATGGCAAAGTTTTTAAGTTTCTAAACAATATAATTACGTAAATAACATTTTAGATGTATGGTAACAAAATATTCTATGATTTCTGACACTTAACCTTTGAATTTAAAATGTTTTATGCTGATATAAAATAATTATGAGCAACACTCTACGCTCCACCACTTTATTACTATTTTACTGCATTTTTTCTCCTTTTGTGTAAAGAGGAGTGTTACGTTTCATCAAAGTGTCTTCAGAGAGCTTATTTATCTTGAAACGCTGATTTTCCTGTAAATAAAGTAAACAAAATGCGCAAAAGGACTTGTGTGTGCCTAAGATAGGTTTTGATCCTTTTTAACGTGAAAAATATTTGTGGCAATTGCAGTTGACGTTGGGAACGTTTGTATTAATCTGCAAGACTTTATTCTTCAGTATACACAATCTATTTTATTCGTCATCGTGAAACAATGTCTTTTGCTGATTTCTTTTTGTATTCACCCAGAGAATAAAACGCCATAAGTTCATTTTTGAGGCGAATTTTATCAGATTTTGAAGCGCAACATTCCTGAAATTCTGACAGAAGACGCGTTCAGGTAAGATTTCACAAAATATATCCTTCCAGTTTCAATCCGATAAGGACTACAATTTAAGTTATTTTTGATCCTTAAACCCGAATTTTATTTTAGTCATTAGAGTACCCTGAATTTCATTTTAAATGCGTTAGAATTTTCAACGATCGTCATCATTTCTAGGGTGTTTTCGTTTGGATTCGCGTTTTTCTTCTCTTTTACCGTTATTTTTTTGCATAGGTGCATATTTCGCCAAAATCTTCATTTCCGATTTTTCGCAAAGTTTCAAAGAACAAATCGATACGATACGATACGATGCACATGCTTCTACATAATCTGCAATATACCAAGCAAAGCATTAGACATTTCATATATTTTGGGAAAAACAATGAAAATACATTTAATTTCGAACTTATGCAAAGAAGTTACATTTTCTACTGAAGAAAAACTTTGATGAAGTGCTTCTCGTAATCTTTAAGTAATGAGAAGTTCTGATGAAGAGTTTTTGTCTCTTTGTGTTTGTGAGGAGTTTTCCATCCACCAGATTTTCTTTGTAAGGAGTTTTCCATTCCTCCAATTTTTCACAGAAATTGTACGGGTATTAGAATGAGAAAAGCAAGCTAAGTATTCCAGATACAGTAATGAACAAAATGGCTTACAACTTTTTATGCAATTTCTGAATTTCGAAAAGTTAAATTCAACCTATGATTGCAGCAGTGAATGAAAATTATTGTAGGATACTTTTTCTACTCTGATGTATTACGAATAGATATGTTACCAGCCTTAACAATTGCAGTGTGAAAATTTGCGCAATAATATATTTTCTTAACAATCCGAATATGTGCAACTTCTGAAACGTGTTGGAAAAATCCTTGTGTCGCTTGATCTCAATTAACATCAGTAAAATGCAAAAATCGTTTTGAATACTTTCTTTCGTCATCAATGTATCTTAATACTGCTGATTAACTTTTACTTATTACATCAGTGGTTTTCTCAAACAAAATTGGAACGAAAGATGTCTTAGTTCTTTCTGATCTGCTTTTATCAGTAATTACGATAGGCACTTATGAAGAAAAGGGCTCAGGCAGCCCATTCGTTATAAATATATGTTTTCAATGGCAAAAAAGTGTTGAACGTTTTAAACTTCACGTAAAAGGTTCATTGCAACATTGAATAATGAAAAGTCAAAGCGTTTATGAGAAGAGGAACAAATGCATTTCAAAAACCAGATAGAGGAATTGGAAAGTGTTCGTCAAGCTGTCCTCAAGAAAATATCTTTCTTGAAATATTTGAGCCTCCGAAATTCACACTGATGATTCAGTAACTTCTTAAATCAGAACAGTTTTTGATATTGAAATTTTGGTTACAACGACGTAAATATAAATACTTTTCTCAATGTACAGTGTTGAACGAAACTATGTCTTTTCTGTCCAGCGATGTACAGTAAATTACTATGAAGTCTTCTAAGGTAGCGAAGTACCTGCAATTATAAATGAAAAAATTCTCATATTTTTTGGATGTAGGTCAGAAATTGCAGTGATGGAAGCAAGTCATATATAAAATATGACTTATTATATTGACTGATTATACACTGAGTAGCCACTTTATTATGACCACCCCCTCAGTACTTCGTTGGGCCACCTTTAATACTGCGTCGATTATTCGTGCCATGGACTCCACGAGATGTTGATAGGTGGTTTATGGAATCTGAGACCATGTTTGATGAATAGCCTTTTCCAGGAGTGTGAGATTGCAGGGTTGTGGTTCCAGCTGTCTGATGGCTCGTTCAACTTCATCCCACAAATTCTCAATGCGGTTGAGAACTGGAGATTGTTGGGGCCACCTAAGCAAAGTAAACTCACCGGCATGTTCCTGACACCAATCCTGTACCATACGAGCACTATGGTAGGACGTATTATCTTGTTAAAACTACCGATCGCCATTGGGATAAACCATCCACATGACAGGATGCACTTGGTCCGCAACGATGTTTAGATATGATATGCCAGTCAGACGTTGATCAACACGAGTTAAAGAGCCCAAAGCATGCCAGGAAAACATTCCCCAACCCATAACGTCGCCTCCACCAGCTTGAAAGGTTGCAGCAATGAATTTGGGTCCATGCTTTCGTTCTGCTTCCGCCAAATTCTCACTCGGCTATCGGCATGGTCCAACTGAAAACGTGATTCATCGGAACACATAATTTGTTTCCAATTATCGATTGTCCAATCCTTGTGCTCCTGTGAGAACTGGAGACGTTTTCTCTTGTAAACTGCAGACAGCAAGGGTGTTCGAACAGGCCTTCGACTGCCATATCCCATCCGATGCAGTGTACGGCGAACAGTGCGTGCAGAGATCATTCGAGGGGAACCTTGATTAAAAGACGGTCTGTAATTTGCTGCACTGTTACCCAACTGTTGTCTGTTACCAGTCTGGACATTCTCCGTTCCACACCAGAAGTCACTAGTAGATAACGACCACACGTTGCACATACAGACCCAGTTTTTTGGCTAACAGTCCAGTTTTAAACACTTTAACAACAGCTGCTCTGGAACATTTCACGAATGCGGCGGTGTCGGTGATACTCGCTCCATGGCTCCGAGCTCCTACAATCATCCCACGTTGAAAATTCGTCAAATCGCATTTTTTTACCCATCTCGTCACCCAAAAATCACTTCTACTACTGTCGCAAGCACTAAGCTTTCCCTTTTCATACTAGCCTCGCTCTTTGGCGGCAACAGCGTGTAGCCATAGCTCATTTGCTTAAAACTGTCAGGTGGTCATAATAAAGTGGCCACTCAGTGTATGTATATGACTGAATATATATATATATATATATCTGAAGTTAACAGAAAAGTAACCAAAGCTCTTATGGAAACAGCAACAAAATTAGCTGGGTCTAAAAACAAGTTGCATGTAAATAAATTATCAGGAAAAACGAAAATGTTGATGCAAAAAAGAAGAGAGATGAGGACAACTAAAGATGATGTGACTTCCAAAGTGGAATATATAGAGCTATGCAAGACAGTACGAAAAAGTATCACTGAAGACGTAAGAAAATTCAACTGTGAACTAGTGAGGAAAGCAATTGAAAACAACCAAAGCCTAAAGATAGCAAAGGGACATCTCAGTAAGGAAAGAAAACAGATTATGGCACTGAGAAAAGAAGATGGTTCTGTAACAAGAAATAGAGGCGAAATTTTGACAAGAGTGAAAGATTTCTACTCCAAATTATATGAAAGGGATGATACATGCACTCCAGACATCATGAAAGATACCAGTACCAGAGTTCCTCCAGTCCTTCCAGCAGAAGTTGCACATGCAATCAAGAACATGAAGAGGGGAAAAGCTCCAGGAGAAGATGGAATTACTGTAGATATCATACAAGAAGCAAGTGGAGAAATCGAAACAGTACTCGCCCAAATTTTCACTCGATGCCTTAATGAAGGAAAGATTCCTGAGGATTGGAACACCGCTACAATGATCCTGCTACATAAGAAAGGTGACATTGAGGATCTCGGAAACTACAGACCTATCAGCCTCCTATCAGTAGTTTATAAAATCTTCACTAAAGTTCTTTCACACCGCTTGAAGGTAACACTGGACATGGCTCAACCGAGAGAACAAGATGGATTCAGGAGTGGCTACAGCACAATAGATCATATCCATGTGCTGAGAGAACTAATTGAAAGAGCGAGGGAATATGAACTTCCATTGTGCATGGCTTTTATCGATTATGAAAAAGCCTTTGATTCGGTGAAACCATCAGCAGTTACAATTGCTCTGAAAACCTGCGGTATTGAAGATGCATACATTAATATTATTAATAACATCTATGAAAATGCAAGTGCAAAGATTAGGCTGTTTGAAAATACAACACACATAAAAATTGGAAAGGGAGTGAGACAAGGTGACACCATATCTCCGAAGCTCTTTAATGCCACATTGGAGGGTGTTTTTCAGTCACTGAGCTGGGAAAACAAGGAGATAAAGATTAATGGAGATTATCTAACCCACCTTCGTTTTGCTGATGACGTAGTCATTTTTGCAACTACCCCATCAGAGCTGCAGAGTATGATCCAGGAACTTGCTGACAAGAGTAAAGAAGTGGGATTAAAAATGAACTTTCAGAAGACAAAAGTGATGTTCAATGATTTTACAAAAAATGAAGATTTATCGATTGATGGAGAAAAGCTGGAGATAACAGACACGTACGTTTATCTTGGACAGCAGATATCAAGTGAGGGTCACATTGATGAAGAAATTAATCGGCGTACAAAACTTGCCTGGAGAGCTTTTGGAAGAAACAGCATAATTTTAAAGAGCAATATGCCATTATGTCTTAAAAGAAAAGTGTTTGATCAATGCATCCTTCCAGTGCTTACGTATGGTGCAGAGACGTGGACCTTAACTAAAAGAGACATACAAAGGCTGCAGACAACTCAAAGAAGAATGGAGAGGTGCATACTTGGTGTAACCAGGAGAGATAAGAAGAGGAACTCGTGGATCCGAAAAATGACAAGAGTGGAAGACATCATGATCAGAGTTAAATCCCTGAAATGGCAATGGGCTGGACATACTGCCAGAAGGACAGACCATCGATGGACAGCCGAAATTTTAGATTGGATTCCAAGGGACAGGAAAAGACCCAGAAGAAGACCACATGTGTGATGGGTGGATGAAATTCGAAAGTATGCAGGGGTGACATGGAGGAGACTGGCACAAGACAGACCGTTGTGGAGGAAACTTGGGAGACCTTCGTCCAGCAGTGGATTGATAATGGTTGACAATGATGATGATGATATATATATATATATATATATATATATATATATATATATATATATATGACTGATTATAAATATATATGACTATTTGTATATGACTTATTTCTATCACTGCAATTTCTGACCTACATCCTAAAGATGTGAGAAAAGGTCTTGAGTCGCTACGATGGGGCAGAATTGCTTCGACTAGCGCAAATCTGAAGGTTCTCAGATATCTAAGTTCAGTTGCTTGGAATTTCCTTGTCCTGGGTAGTGTAATGACTAGCATGCTCGACCGGAAATCGGGAGGTGTGGGTTCGATCCCCGTCCAGGACGATAAAAATGTTCAAGTTTTCTGAACGGAGGGGTTACAAGGTGTACAGTGAAAATACAAAAGACTTTTACACTCTGTAGATATTTGAAATAGTTAAAGCAATGTTTTCCTATATGCGATGCTGACAGAATTTGTAAAGTTCGTAAAGATTACTTTAGATACGCGTGTGACTTCATTTTCTTCTGAGAGGGCATTTGGTGCATTTAATCAACGGAAAAAAATATTTAAGGTCAGCAGTGATACAAAAGAACTACGCCCGCCGCTCTGGAAGCGTTCTAGAACCGGCTCTGTTTCCAATATTTGACACACATTCAGTTCATATACTACTTTTCGTCTAATAATCACCAGGCGTACAGTTCTGTGCCTTTAATTTGGAAGAAAACGGCTGAAAGCGATCTAAAACATGGTGTTATTTTTGTTATGTCATGGTTCATAAGTAATTGTAAAAGCTATGAGTGACTCCAAGGATTATAAGCATTCCCCCGTCTGTAACTTATGGACGCTGGCTTCCATGTATGTGCCAGGGCTGCAGAACAAACGAACCAGCCATGGCTCATGAAGCCAGCGTGGAGGACTGGCAAAACCCATTGTCTATAGCCACTCGCCCAAGAGGACGACTGTAAGCAGGTATACTTACTTACTTACTTACTTACTTAATAAGAAGCAAATCGCTAGTCATGCAAATCAACCGCGTTTCTGAGGCTTTCTGATAAGGAATGTTTTTCTTACTTTTTGACAGATTCCGCTAAAACGAAGATCGTCGTTCTGTAGTGATTATACAGTGAAGCGGAATTGAATTAGAGACAGCTGGTGCTATGCAAATGTGGCGCTGTGGGCGGCCCTATAAACGAGAACGACATAACTTAAGCACCGATCCGACAATATAAGGAGTCATGCGACAGGAATCAGTAAGAGTCGGACACAGTATGGGTAAGACGAAGGATCTAAGCGCATTTGATCGTGAGAAAATTATCGGGGCCCTGATGAATCTTCGAAGTCGTGCAGGCACTGGGATTTTCACGAGCCACTGTGTCACGGGTGCACCGTGAGTGCATCGAATCCGGTAAAACCATCCCTGCAAGGGCCAACTGCCGTGGACAACAGCGTGTATGTGAGCGGGTTCATCGTCGGCTAGCTCGCATTGCAACAGCGGATAGACGGGACACAGTGCAAGAAATCACTCGGCAATTTAACGCTGGTGCACAAAAACGTGTAAGCAGCCACACCATCCAGAACCATCTCCTCGCTTCGGGGTACAGAAGCCATCGTCCCACGAGGGTACCGCTTCTGACCGCACATCACAGGGTGCAAAGATTAGCATTGGCGCGGGAACATCGCCACTGGAACCTAGACATGTGGGAAAATGTTGCCTAGACTGATGAGTCGAGATTCACGTTAATACATGCGGATGGCAGGATACGAGTACGGCGCAAACCACATGAAGCGATGGATCCTTCTTGCCAGCAGGGTACTCTTCAAGCTGGTGGGGTGACATTCTCGTCTGAGGACTGTTTACGTGGACTGAAATGGGACCCCTGGTACGTGTGACATCGTCCCTCGCAGGTCAACGTTACCGGGATATCCTGGACGACTATTTGCTCCCGTTTGTGCGTCTTCAACATTCCACTGGGAACCTCATCCTGCAACAAAACAACGCACCGTGCCATCGCTCCCGAATTGTATTCGAATGGTTGGATGAACACTCCACCGACGTGACCTGGCTTTCTTGGCCAGTTAGGTCACCTGACCTCAATCTCGCATCGAGCACATTTAGGATGCCATCGTGAGAGAGATGTTCGAGACTCTGATCCCCCTCCATCAAATCTTCGTGAACTGTGGGAGCTTGTTCAGAGGTCGTGGATCCGTATGGCTTCCAAACGCTTCTGTTGTCTTGTCGAGTCCATGCCGAGACGAATCGCCGCCGTCATCAGGGCGAAAGTTGGTGCTACTTGTTACTAGACAGGTATCTCTAATTCAATTGCTCTTCAGTGTGTTGTACTTAATGCAATTTTTCTTTGGAGCTGTAAAACGTGTTTACGTATAAGGAATATATTTCTGATCAGCACTTGTAATATTTTCTTTTCTTCCAGGTACAAAGTTTTTTCCGCGGTTGGCTGTGTCGGCGACGATGGAAGCAGATAGTAGGAGAATACATCAACTCTCCTCACGCCGAGAGTATGAGGAAACGGAACAGGTTGGTAATCATCCGTTGTCTGCACTATAGGTTTCGCTACACAGTTACAGAAAAAGCTTCATGCTGCTGAGCATCATGAATCAGAAACATGAAGGTAGTTTCTGCTAATATTAGTACATTTACTTTTGTGCAAAACATGAAGTACTGCAAAACTGCTCTCACGCTATACGTAACATACACAAACAAAACTTAAAGTACCACTGAAATCTGGGAAAATGAGCTAATATAAGATCGTAGCATACTTCTTTAAAACTTTTAAAACAGTAGCTTTAATTGAAATGTGTCTTCGACATACCTATTGTAAAAATTGTACTTAAGTATTTTGCGTTCTATTGGCAGTATCCCAGTGAAAAACGATGTTCGTTCTTAGTTATTCAGAATAATCAAGTAAAGATACTACTTCTTCGAAGAAGGTTACCATTTTGTTTCCATCGAAGAACATTATTATATTCTACCTGTTGAAATATAGTACTTACGGTTTGCATTAGAGTTGAGCATGGGCCAGGGCGGTCTCAATCAATATATTGACAAAAGTCACCGGACACCTAGAAGAGAAACAGAACATAGCACTTATTGACATACTACATACAGTACGATGTCGGTCCACCTTTGTCATTAATGCATGCACTTACCCTTCGATACATGCTTTCGACAAGGTTTTGGAACACAGCGATAAGTATGCGCTTCCATTCAGTACATAATGCTGCCGCTTACTGTTGCTTATTAGCAGGCCTTGGTTCCAAACTTCTTACGCGGCGCTCTAATTCATCCCATAGGTGCTCTATGAGATTATTATCAGGGCTCTGTGCTGGCCAGTCCACACACGATACGGAATTACACGCCATAACAGTCCTTTCTTTATGGCTCGGTGCATTATCCTGCTGGTACCAACAAGGCTCGGTTCCATACTATCGCCACAGAGTTGGTAGGGCATAATAGTCCAGAATATCGAGGCAGAGGTGCTGTTTAACAGGTTTGTCCACGATAACCAACGAGCCGGGACCATACGACGAAAAACACCCCCACACGAGTACACTGTCACCTGTTTCCTCTATACAAGTCTTCTCATACGACGGTGATCTCGTTCCTGACAGATTGTCGTTACGCCACAGTTACGCCACTTGGACAAGCAATGTGTGTTATTTTACCACTGATTAAAGACATGGGATATCTAACATTTTGAGCCGCCACTCATGGTGGCTCAAAAGGATCTTTTGAAAATCTTAGTTCCAGGAAGACGGGCACCCACAATAAGCCCTTTATTGAATCCCGAAAGATCCCTTTCTTTCCATTGTGATGAACACTGCTGAGAATTACTGACGACCGAGAGTCTTAAACAGTTGACAGATCACTTGGTAATACACGTGAATACGTATTTTGCATTCACTCTGCGTTAGCAACGTTCATGTACATCTGCATGAAGGTTTCTAATGCAGTGCCTCGGTGCATGTAGATACGGACAAGCAATGTGTGTTATTTTACCACTGATTAAAGACATGTGATATCTAACCTTTTGAGCCACCACTCATGGTGGCTTAAAAGGATCTCTTGAAAATCTTAGTTCCAGGAAGACGGGCACCCACAATAAGCCCTTTATTGAATCCCGAAAGATCCCTTTCTTTCCATTGTGATGAACACTGCTGAGAATTACTGACGACCGAAAGTCTTAAACAGTTGACAGATCACTTGGTGATACATGTGACTACGTATCTTGCATACACTCTGCGTTAGCAACGTTCATGTACATCTGCATGAAGGTTTCTAATTCAGTGCCTCTGTGCATGTATATACGAACAAGCCGATTTAAACAAGAAACATTACAATTTAAACCTTCTTTACATAACGTTCCCTTTGCAGCTCATTTGTACAGTAGTTGCACACAATATGAGAGTTTCAATGAAAATAACCTGAAAGTGGGTCAAATAAAGGTGCCATAGAGCGTAAGTGCGTATAAGAAATAAACCTTTGTTTTGCAGGGCTGTCTTTACGAGACTCGAGACAATTAGTTGTTCGGGCATAGGCACGAGATAACACATCCGATCACCGTGACTTTTTGCATGCGATTGGACATCGTCCATGGTCAGGTTTTGACGCCTTCCGATTCCCGAAATTCCGTGTCATTGAGGAATAATCGTCCAAAGACTTGCACTTTCAGGGGGTTTTCCGTGTTTTTAGAAGGGGTCGTTTGTTACCTATCTAATAAAAAGATCTTCAGCCGATCGCAATGACAATTGCAACAGAGAAACGAAAGGACATGGTGAGTGACTTGGGGTTGGTATCATGGTGATTGATCGTGTCGTATAAAAATAATTATCATTAAAGACTGACCAACTTTAATAACAATTGAAGAAATCCGATCTCTATACGAGACTATGGACAATTAGCTGTTCGGGCATAGCTACGACATGACACATCCGATCACCATGATTTTTGGCATGCGATTGGACATCGTCCATGGTCAGGTGTTGACGCCTTCTGATTCCCGAAATTCAGTGTCATTGAGGAATTTCAATTTAAACTAGATGGACTTTCACTCGAACCGTTTCACGAAAGTCATCTCACTACCATTAATTTAAAAAAATCGTTTGAATTGAAGAACGAAGAAATGGAAAGATTCTGTCTGTCAGCTCAACACTTGCTTAATCTATAATAATAAAAGGAAGTTTGTGAATATGTCTGTCTGTCTGTCTGTCTGTCTGTCTGTTTATCTTTCGCGATGCAAAATGAAAAACGTGATTCCCGATCTGAGTGTATCTTTCCGCTTTGTTTATATGCAACCTGATCATCACCAACATCAAGGCGTGAAGGAAAGTAGTTCGCGATAAATTCTAGGCATTGCTTTTTTAGAATGTTTCGTACTTTTGTTCTGGAAGTCGTAAATTTTACACGTTCGATTTTTAGAATTTGTTAAAATAGACGCCTGTGGCGTGCCTGCACCGCAGTACGCACATGAGATAAAGGCAGATAGCAGCGAGAGCATACGTCCGCGTAGCTCAGTTGGAAGAGCGACTTACTCCTGAGTGAGGGGCACCCGGGTTCGAAGCCCGATGTGGACAAAGATGATTGAGAAATTTACTGCGTCATATTGCCACCCGAACTTCCCGGATGACCCGGCTGTTAGATTTCTCGCACTGGTGTGATGTTCTTTCCACGCCGCGCGATAGGGAAAATGCGAATCCCCTCTTCCGTGCTTCGAAAAAATAAATCAGTGTGATGTTACGTTCCACACACCAAATCGTCTGGGAATTTCTCAAATGCACGTTTTCATGGGATGACTGCCTACTGCGACACATAGTCCCAGCTGACCCATGGGCCATTTTCGGAGGGGGTTGTGACGTGCTTGCACTGCAGGTAACACATGAGATAAAGGCAGATAGTAGCGAGAACGAACGTCCGCGTAGCTCAATTGGTAGAGCGACTTATTCCGGAATGAGGGGACCCGGGTTCGAGCTCCGGCGTGGACAAAAATGACGGAGAAATTTACTTCGTTATAATGGCGCCCCAACTTTCCGGATGACCCGGCCGTTCAAGATCTCGCAATGGTGTGATGTTCTTTCCACACCGCAAGATAGGAAAAATCAGAAAATCCCTTCTCCAGCGCTTCGAAAAATAAATGTATGTGACGTTGCATTCTACACACCAGATTGACTGGGAGTTCTCAAGTGCACGTTCTAAAGGGAATGGCTGCCTGCAACGATTCATGGTCACGGCTGACCCGTGGGTCATTCCCCCAGCCCTCTTTCGGGGGGGGAATGTGACGTGCCTGCCCAGCAGAACGCACACGACATAAAGGCAGATAGCAGCGAGAACAAACGTCCGCGTAGCTCAGTTGGGAGAGCAACTCATTCTGGAATTAGGGGACCCGGGTTCGAGCCCCGGCGTGGACAAAAATGACGCAGAAATTTACTTCGTTATAATGGCGCCCAAACTTTCCGGATGCCCCGGCCGTTCAAGATCTCGCAATGGTGTAATGTTCTTTCCACACCGCGAGATAGGAAAAATAAGAGAATCCCTTCTCGAGCGCTTCGAAAAATAAATGTGTGTGACGTTGCTTTCCACACACCAGATTGACTGGGAGTTCTCAAGTGCACGTTCTACAGCGAATTGCTGCCTGCAACGATTCCTGGTCACGGCTGACCCGTGGGCCATGCCCCCGGCCCTCTTTCGAGGGGTGGGGTGGAGATGTGACGTGCCTGCCCAGCAGAACGCACACGACATAAAGGCAGATAGCACAGATAACGAACGTCTGCGTAGCTCAGTTGGGAGAGCAACTTATTCCGGAATGAGTGGACAAAAATGACGCAGAAATTTACTTCGTTATAGTGTCTAATTTATTGCTTATCTCATGCCAAAATATATGCCTGGATTTTTACAGATTTTAATTCATTGTATGTTTGTTCTTTGTTCCTACGCATTTTCAGTTTCTACCGCAAAAACAAAGATATAGCTCTAAGAGCGTATGTATATTTGCTTTTAGTGAATTTCTGTTCTTTACGAAGATGATTTCGCTTTTCCAGCTTGGTTTTTCGAATGGTGGAAGCAGAAGAGGAATATGTGGAGCAACTGCAGTTAATGGTTTCCTGTTTCCTCAGGCCTTTCAAAATGGCTGCCAGCTCGCAGAAGCCTCCTGTACTCACGACGAAGTTAACTCAATCTTTCTTAATAGGTATGTCGCAATGCCGAAAGGTAGGAGCCAAAATTTCATTATTTTACGTAATGCGTGTGCTCATAATCTCCAGGTAAAACGCGCTTATTTATCCGAAATTTACTGCAACGCGCTCTCATTAATCAAGATAAGTGCAAAAGTTAATGAAACACAGCATAGAAATAATTCTTGACGTGGTGGTATTCTTAATGAATCGAGATTTTTCTTGATTCATTCATTGATCGAAAGCCTTAACCTTGTGACCATTCAGATTCAGTACCAGCTGAACAAGCGCGCATATGTTGCGGAACCGACATTAACCAAATTTTTTGATCATGCATATTCGAACGTCACAACATAACAGTGTATATTTAAAAAAAAGGTAATTCTTCTATGCTTACACACGTCTCATAGAATCTTCCTTTGTGTTTGTTAAAGATGCACAAACTAGATGTGGAGGTCCCTAATCTTTGAAAGTAAACAAGATTCAAAAATTCAAATACTCTTGAACAAAAGTTGTACGGATTTGTTTCTTAACCTTGTGACCATTCAGATGCATTACCAGCTGAGCAAGCGTGCATGTGCTGCGGAACCGATATTAACCAAGTTTTTTTTATCATGCATATTCGAACGTCACAACATAACAAAATATATTTATAAAAAAAATAATTCTTTTATACTTACACACGTCTCATAGAATCTGTCTTTGTGTTTGTTAAAGCTGCACAAACTACAAGTAGATGTGGAGGTTCTGTAATCTTTAAGAATAAACAAGATCCAAAACGTCAAATGCGCTTGAACAAAAGTTGTAGACTTGTTTCTTCGAAGAGTGAATCTACTGTGAGCCAGGGTCTAATAAACATGTTTGTTGCAGTGTTTGTGTATTTTCACCCTTGCTTTACTAATTCGTAATCTGATCTCGATATAAGAATGTTTTTATACTGCGTCGCACTTATACACATTCAGAGTTCATGAATATTTACATAAGATACACTTTTCAAGAAAATCGGAAATCTCACTCTTCTTAATTGACGCAAATAGCATAAAAAGATTGTTAAAATAATGAGCCTTAGTTTTCGAAGCTTTTATCTGTACATTCTGTTTTTAAGTGTAAATAATAAATATATTTTAATCTTGCAAATGGTGGTGTATTAGATGAGAGTTCTTTAAATCGTGCAAAGACAGTTATTTGAGGACGTAAACATTTAGGCACGAAATAAATAACTGATGTAATGAGCCATGTATGAGGTTTAAATTCTTTCGTTGCTTTTCAGAAGGGAAATTTTCAGTGAAAAGTAAAGAATGGTATGAATGTCGCTGAAACGCAGGATCGGTAACTCATAGTCAGGCCATAAATTAATACATGCTCGTTATGCTGGTAATAGAATTAGAACTTGAGATTTTTAATGGCTCATTTCAGGTCTTTTAATCTGATGTTTGGAAATGCAACCCTCTTCGACGAGTTCATTCCATAGGAGAAATTCTTTGTTTATGAGCTCTAGTTTTACTAAGAGAGCAGAAGCTGAATAGAGCTACCTAACAAGAGAGAAACCACCCGGTTTTCAGGATTAATGCGCTCGAATTTCCAAAGCCACACAAATCCAATGTTGACTAAATTTTTTAGTATCATCCTGGTTATGATTACCGATCATCAGCGGTGACTAAATGTAGGTTTGAAGCAGACTAAAACAACGGAAACTTCATCTCTTTAGTTTTATCCTTATTTTATTTTATTTATTTCTTGCAGTACGACTTTGGAACTATCTGATTATGGCTGATTTAGGGCGTGTTATCTCACCTTGTTTTAAGATTTTTCCCCCGAAGTTTTATATACCTCAGTTTGTTATATTTTTAGTACTACTAATATTCCTCTCATACAAAGTGCATACTTTGATCCCCTAGTGCAAACATTGTGAACCATGCGTATCGGAGAATACTATGCATGATTCTAGTTGTAACAAAGGCTGAGCAGTATACAAAAGAGTTTACTCATTCTGTCTATTAGTAGCGGTGACTATGATTCGTAGATTTTGGCATTAGATGAGTCCGAAACTCTCCTATGTTTGACTCAGTTTAATGCAAAGCATAAAGAAGGCCGGCCTACCTGACGCAGTGGTCTAAGCGCTGGCTGCTGACCATTCGTCCGAGATGGATCCTGGTTTGAATACTGGTGAGGCAGTGATGTTGTGTTCGTCTTGTGTCAATGGATCTCTCACTTCTCTGCAACCAACGATCCTAAATTAGGGAAAGTCGACTGCTTATGGTCCATCGAGTTGCTCACGGTAGTCAGTAAACCTTCAGACAAACAAACAAAAAAGCATAACGGTTTCACATTCTCATTAGTTTCTAACTGCAGGTATAATGAACACCACTCCACCAGTGAACATCTTTTATTAAATGATTATGCTTAGGCAACTGACTGGTTCATCAACAAATATATATATTTTAAAAAAGGTATATACCTCAAATATACAAAATAAAAAGATGTGTACGTTGAACAGGAGGGTACACTGTACTGGCATTAATATCCGAAGTGCACACGTACATATACCCTTCATTTAGAGGAAATGTAACATTGTGTGTTGAGATCTTTGGTCCTTATGACGACCTTTACTCCTCATGGAATACTGTCCACCAGTTCACTGTAAATGCTCTCCGATGTAAATTCTGCCATTCGGCATTTAAAGCAGGGACCAGTTCACTTTTGTTTGTCGTGCGATCTCTTCTTCCACGCGGATGACTATCCATTTCGTACCAGAGTTCATTTATTCAGTTCAGACATGACTCTTGGCTGGCCAGCTCAAGCTTTTGTTTAGTCAACCATGTCCTCAAACCAATTCGTAGCAACGTAAGCTGTCCGACATGGAGTGTTCTCCAGCTGATGGAGGTACGGACCTTCCCCAAGGTACAACCACAACGTTGGTAGACGTCTAAAGAGATCTCCGTATCAAGTGTTTTGTCCAAAACGACTAACGACCGCAAGACAAACTCCAAATATCAGCTCCATAACATCATGCTACCTCCACCAAAATGTATCTTCAGCAGTAGGTAGTAAAATTCGGAGTGTGATGGGTAAACAGGATTAATTGGACTTTGAGATAGGACAGATTGTAGGAGCTCGGAGATCGGGTACCTCGATTTCCCAAACAACCGAACTGGTGAGTTGTTCGCGAAGCGCCGTATAAAGTGTATCAGGACTGTCGTGAAAATGGTCAAACAACGACTCGGTGCAAAACTGATCAGAACAGCGAAAGGTTGATGTGAGAAGTGAGCGCCGGGTTCAACGACTCGTAGGGGCCAACAGCGCAGCACTCTTCAACAGCTGAGTTCCCTATACAGCAGCGCTCACCCCGCAACAGTATCTCTCATGACCAAGCTTCGCACGCTCACAGGTATGGTTACAACAGCAAGACGACCCCGATGACATCCTCTCTTAACCACAGTTCATCAGCGCAAGAGACTCGCCTGGTGCAAAGAACATATACGTTGGACGTCGGATGATTGAAAAAAAGTGTGCTTATCTGACTAGTCGAGTTTTTTAATCCACTCCGTGGATGGTCGTGCACGTATTTGCAGCAAACATCATGAGGCACACGACCAATCCTGCATGGTCTCCACAATGCAAGCACGTGGAGGAGGTTGTATGGTGTGAAGCATGTTTACCTGGAAGAAACTTGGACCACCGGTGCATGTGGAACAAAGTATGATTGGTTCCCACTATCATGAATTGCTTACTGACTGTCTACACCCAGCATTGTGATACTTTTACTTTTTCAGGAATGGTGACGGTGTCTCCCAAGATAGCAATGTTCCGAGCAATAGGTCCCATGTTGTGCAGGAATGGATTCAGGAACACAGTTCAGAATTCCAACATAACTCCCCCGATATCAATATACTATATGTATATTCAAAATTCCTCCGAACTTCCCCGATATCAATCCCATAGAGCACTTGTGGGACACTATGGAACGGCATATCAGGCGTCTGAATACACCAATCACCTACATAACTGTATTGAAGGTCGGTTGGCCACACCTCCCAACTGCTTTTCGGCATCTTATTGAATCGATATCACGTCGGATAGCTGCTGAAGTGAGGGCGAAAGGGGGACGGACCTACGATCGAAGTATTAGATAGGTGGTCATAATTCAGTGATCATTCAGTGTTTGTTGAATCGATGCCACGTCGGACAGCTGCTGAAGTGAAGGAAAAAGCAGGACCTATGAAGTATTAATTAGGTGGTCATAATTCAGTGATCATTCAGTGTATGTTGA
Organism: Macrothele yani; assembly: GCA_039090855.1. Classification (NCBI taxonomy): domain Eukaryota; kingdom Metazoa; phylum Arthropoda; class Arachnida; order Araneae; family Macrothelidae; genus Macrothele; species Macrothele yani. The sequence goes on along the minus strand of CM077024.1, from coordinate 158,190,525 downwards.
ATCGATGCATCGTCGGAGAGCTGCTGAAGCGAGGGCAAAAGTAAGACCTATGAAGTATTAGTTAGGTGGTCATAATTCAGTGATCATTCAGTGTATGTTGAATCGATGCCACGTCGGACAGCTGCTGAAGCGAGGACAAAAGCAGGACCTATGAAGTATTAATTAGGTGGTCATAATTCAGTGATCATTCAGTGTATGTTGAATCGATGCGACGTCGAATAGCTGCTGAAGCGAGGGCAAAAGTAAGACCTATGAAGTATTAATTAGGTGGTCATAATTCACTGATCATTCAGTGTATGTTGAATCGATGCCATATCGGATCGCTGCTGTCGCGAGGGCAAAAGGAGGACCTACGAAGTATTAGGTAGGTGGTCATAATTCAGCGATCACTCAATGTATATTCTTTGTGAAGGCAAAACGAAAAAGTAAAACATATAACCGTACTGTCGGAAGAGCATTTAGTAACAGTAAATTAACGTTACTCCTCCCTGAAGGAGTTTCGAAAAACGTTAATGCAGAATGGTTTTTCTACTGAAACGTCAATTCTCTTGCACTAGAGGATTCATTGCATGACATCATCGCTTACCAAGCACGGTTGTTTTTTATCAGCTACCTCGGTGTAGTTTTGACTCTTCTTGGACATTTTTGGTAGTTACTGAAAATTACTTAACAATTTTCATGCGTTAATGTTTCCTCGTAATATTCGAAGCAGAAATTAGAACCAAGTGGTACAAGTTGAAGAAGTGGTACAAGTTGAAGCAAGGTATGATGCTTTAAACTCTATTTAAATACTTTTATGATCTACGAAAGATAACATTTAACAAATTTAGTTTGAGCCATACTATTATTTAATAGTAGATTGAAGACTGGCATTAGAATTGTAAATATTTAGTTTCAAATAGTATTATATTATTTTTTTAAAGTTTCCTATCTTTTTCATCTGTCACAAAACGTTTTAGAAAAAATGCTCTCTTTTTAGTTTATTAAAAAGTAGTACTCGCTAGGAGTGATTGCAAGAAGCTATCTAACTTTTGGTTTCTGTTTGACAGCGAAGCAAGAAATAAGAAACGTTTTGTTATGTCAGAAATTTCAAAGTTCACGGGTTATATTTCATCGAAAATCACCACTCAAAATCCTACTGAAGAACACTGTTATCTTTCAGTACATGAGCCGTGCTTCTTCTTATTTGTAACGTAGGAAATAGGTCGGTTGGGAACTTTCCTAAAGTGAAACGGAATCTGATCTACTGCGAAGTCCTAAAGTGTAATAGCTGGCATTACTGGTTTTAGACTTATTACATCCTCTGAAGAAGAGCTCTCTCGCGGGAGTAAGGATCTACTTACAAAGGGATTCTGCTGCAGAAAGTGAAATGATTGGATGGTTTCAAGTCCATTTATCACTGCGAATCGGTCTTCGTTTGTCTGACATCTTACATGGAATGTAGCACCATACGAAATGCTCTTACAAACTTGTACCGCAACGAATGTGCATACATTTTTGTTTAAATTCAATCGTGAAGTACTCAATTAACATATTTTGAAATGCTTTGATAAATACTCCTTTGAATTCAAAAGCTTGTTCGTCCAAATATAACGTTCATTACTTCAACAAACACACGCGGAGATAATTTGGAGACAAGATTACTGTGGTGTTATAATCACACTGCATGTTTATGAGTTATAAAGTGAAAGTGGGGTACGTCATCACAAAAATGTGATAGAAAATGGAATACAATTATCGGATATATTAATGTCGACGACACAAAAAAAAATGCTGATCTTAATTTGACATATTCTGGGTAATCTGAGTTTGACAACAACTTGCAAACAAAACGTACCTGAACAATGGTAATAATAATATAATATTAAAAAATAAGTTCATTTGCGAAGATCTTATTTAAAATACACCAGGTATTGAATACGCAAGAAACGGTTATAGCGTAGAAAATCAGTTTATTTTTTTGGTGCAAATTTGCATAAAGATTCGTCGCCAAGCTTTCACACTCCACTGGGTGGTTTTTTTAAGGCATAGTAGACATAAAATGGCAATGTAAGCATTAGACATGGCATATAAGCAAATATATTTGATTAATTCAGCAAAATGCGTTGTACAACTTGCAAAATTTTGGCTGAATAGCAATATTTTGAAAAGCTAAAAATTGTTCACGCATCTGAATGCGTTGGTCTATAAAAACAAATTAATAGTTCCTGCTTGCTGCGACAACTAAGAGTATTGATTAATGTGCAAAAATTAATGCAGCAAGCTTTTTTCTTTGACTTTTTCTGTGAACAGGCAAAATCACTTTTGGGCATTTTGCTGCTGAATATATATATTCCATGCCAACATTGAATAACTTAGGTCTACCTGACATGTAGCTCTGAAGTACTTCATACGGTCGCGTAATTCATTTAAAAATGTGCTGCACTTTGATTACAGTTCGATTCCTCCAGTGCCAAGAAAAAGGTTCTAATATTTCGCAAATTGTGTTAAATATAATATTTTATGCTATGGAAACGTCTATAATATAATATTAACTTAAAGTTAACCTTATAATGCTAAGAATAATTATCATACTTATAATGCTAAATATAATTAGCTGTGAAAACACAAATCTGTCCGTGACGGAGATCAAAATCGCGCCTCCTCGCTCCGGAGTAAGTTGCTCTCCCAACTAAGCTACCCGGACGGAACACATCGCTGCAGAGTTGTCGTCTTGACATGTGCTTTACCTCTGCAGTACGTCACACAGTATGCTGAGCTATTTCACTATAACAGTAACGCTGCATGTTTATGTAGCGTTTTTCCCTATAACAGTAACGCTGCATGTTTATGCAGTGTTATATTCTTTATAAATTAAATATATGCTGTTCATAAACCGAAGTAGTAGGGTCCAGGCCGTGTGGAGGTAAAGTTACATTCGGATCCACTGCATGACTTTTCCGCCGATGTCATCTTTGGTGGGGATTATATCTGCTAAGCACCGAGGGACCTTAAATTTCAACTTAAAAAACTGTTTCCATTTCATAAGTCCATATACTGATGTTTATATATTTTCACGTTTGTGCGGAACCTAAAGATCCGCTCTGATAGCGGTTTGTGAAAGTAAACTGTAAAATTAGAATGGTTTTTACGAGCGCACAATTTAAAATGTAAAGAAACGTTTTCGAAAGCATGAAGCGCATAGACATTAACTTTACCTTTATTTTGTTTCAGTGAGACAGTGATGTTTCTGCACCAAATTTTTATAAAGGGCTTGACAGCTAGAATGGAAAGTTGGCCAACTCTTGTTCTAGGTGAGATATCTAAGAAATTATATGTAATATGTCGTCTCTTGTTCTGGTGAGATATCTCAGAAATTTATATATAATACGCCAATGAGCCATTACATCATGACCACCCCCAGCCAAGAGAAATGAACTGGTCTGAAGACCAAACGGTGTAGCAGGTGAAGTTCACAGAGCAGTACATATAAAACCTGAGGACAGGCTTTCGGTTAGTAGAGTGTTCGGAGTCAGAAGGGGAAAAGCTGCTGATTTGTTGAAGTTTGATAAAGGGCAAATTGTGATGACACGGCGCCTTGGTACTACGATCTCGGAAACGGCGCGGCTTGCGGGTTGTTCACGTGCCTCTGTAGTGAGTACGTATCAAAAGTGGTGCACAGATGGCCAAACGACGAACCGTCGCACAGTCGTGTGACGTCCGCAGCTCACTGCTGCCAGAAAGGAGCGAGAGAGGGTCGCGCATGATTCACAGCGACCGCAGGGCCACAGTGCGTGAAATCACCCGCAGCTACAACATTGGTGATCAGGGCAATGTGTCACAGCACACAGTTCATCGCAGCATTCTGCGCATGGTCTTGCGTAGCCGGAAACATAGCCGGGTCACCATGCTCACTGCACGTCATCGTCAACAACGCATGAAATGGGCCCGAGATCATCGGGATTGGACCGTGGATGATTGAAAGAAAGTGGCCTGGTCTGACGAATCAAGATTCCTGGTGCATCACGTAGACGGCCGAGCGCGGATACGCCGCTTACCAACGGAGGCTATAGCACCTGGATGCACTGTTGGGTGAAAACAGGCTGGCGACGGAGGTGTTATGCTGTTGGCGACTTTTGTTTGGGGGGGGCACTTTAGGCCCCATTATCCCAACAGCACAATCTCTGACAGCTCGCTGCCCTACTTTGACAAGGTTCTGGGTGACAAAATTTTCAAATTTGAGGTTATTTCTTCAATATATACTATTTGCCATTCTGTATCCAGGAACTGACTTTGAACAGTCTATTAGCATTGTATGAAATAAGCAAAAGTGACACAGTTGTAACTGCAGTGCTACTAAAAGAAATCATAGAATGACAAGGTTGTAACTGTTAAAAAGCCATAATATGGTGTTTTAACGAAAGCCAGTAGTTTGACAAACATATTATGTTTTGTCAAACTACTGACGAACTTGTTTGGGGGAGGGCGGGGGTATTAGCTTTTCAGTAAAACGCTGAGTCCGACCGTTTTATACCGCCAGGGCGAAATATTTGCTTATCCACAACATCTGCTGCCAGTTGCATTTAAGCCAGCAAGTGAGTCACGGAGCATCTGTACCTCGCTGATTTCTGGTGCCCAACGGTAGATATTATTTAGTTTGACGTTCGTATTTGAGTTGACATTCCTGCTGTTACGTAATTAATTGCAATGGACAGAGAAAGTGAAATAGAAAATGTGAGTTGAGTTTCTTTCAGCACTCAGTCATCAACGAACTGCAGCGACAAAACTCCAGAATCCCCACGGAAGAGGGTTCGAAAAGGTATTGACTAACCATGGAAATGGAAAAGCAATGTAAGACAGGCAGCACATGAATCAGGTAAGTTATATGTATGTCGGCGAGGAAAGACTGTCCCTGAGAAAGTGGTAAAAACATTAAAAAAATGTCTAATTCACTGCAAATTCAAATGTAGTCAAAGGATATCTGAGGAAAACATTTTGAACTGCACAAAATATACTATTATTTGCCAAATGCAACAGAAAAGAGACATTTCATAATTAACACTACAGAACGTTCTCACACGCTTAGGCCAAAGAGAAATAGAAATGATGGTCCTAATGTGTCTGACGATGAAGACACTGATAATGTTGATGGGTTACTGAGAAATAATTAAATGCATTCGAGGAGGAATTATTCATTCAAGTATTTCTTTCATGTCAAGGATAAGAAAATTTACGTATGCAAACAATTTTATTTGGGAACTTTATCCTACATCACAGAAGCCAGTAGCACACATGACAAAAAATAATGAGACCAACACCGCTAATTCTGATCACAAAGGCAAAAGTGTTGGAAGTAAAAGAGTGCCAGAGGGTAATTCTGATTTTGCTCGGCAACATAATAAATCATTTCCTAAAATTGAATCACACTACTGTAGGGCTACTACAACGAGAGAATACTTTGATTCGAATCTAAGCATTTCGAAAATGTAATATAAAAAGAAATGTACAAAGTAAAACATTAATCCTGTTGAAGAATCTATGTATTACAAAATTTTCGTGACTGAATTTAATTTAATGTTTCATGTTCCAAAAAGCGATCGTTGTAACTTGTGCGAAAAATTCAAAGTTGCTGAGAAGACTTACTGATGACTTCAAAAATAGTTGTCAGCATCATGAAATTGTTAAAAATTCAATGAGAGAAGAGAAGAATAAAAACCAAACAGGAGGTAAACCAGTGGTTTTGTTTGATTTTGAAAATGTTCTTGCTCTTCCACGATCAGACGTAAGTTGTTTTTTCTGCCTTCGTAAATTAAATGTTTACAATTTAACCACGTACTATTCAGTTACTAAAAAATTTTATTGCGCTGTCTGGCCTGAAACATTGGCAGGGTGAGGGCGAAATGGCACTGCCAGTGCACTTAGAAAAATCCTTGATGTTTTGATTGAAGAAAATGACATATCTGAACTAATTACATGGTCTGATTCATGTGTACCACAAAACAGGTATTCAATCATATCATATGCAATACAACTATTTATAAGAGAAAGGTTCAAGCGTTACTTCAGTAACAATGAAGTATTCTATTCCCTGCCATTCTTGCCCGCAAGAGGTAGACAGAAAGAACAGCTGCATTGAAAGAACACTTGCATTGAAAGAACACTTGCATTGAAAGAACACTTGCATTGAAAGAACACTTGCATTGAAAGAACACTTGCATTGAAAGAACACTGAAACACAATGACTTGTATTCTCCTATTGGACTCGTTAGAGCATTACTAAAAGTTAATCAAAGATATCCGTATGGAATTATACAAATGAAAACCACAAAATTCAAAGATTTCGCTACGCCTGCAAAGCTTTTGAACTATAAGGCTATTCCTTACACTCTAGTGGCAAGCTTGAAGTTCACAAACAAGCTAAATGAAGTGGGCTACAAAGTAAATCATAAACCAGATACTGATGAACAAATTGTTAATATTGAGTTTCAAACATCAAACAGGAAATCAATTGTTCGTTCCAAGTGAGTCTCTGGGAGCTTTCCAAGTCACAACTAAAGTGCAGAAAACATAAAATGAAATATCTGAATTAAAGAAAAATGCCTTGAAGCTGTTTTTCCTTTCATTCCATTACAAGACCGGCAATATTATTGTACAACACTAAATATAAAGCAGGCTCCTTTTGCAGTAATATTGTAGATATGGTTTTATATTATTTCTCCTTTTGTTTCAAATACATTATTTTGTTTATTTAATAACCAATTATATTTGTTTTCCACCTTTTTTCAATATTTCAAACTTAACATTTCAATCCATAATACAGAAATTTCGTACTGATGTTATAAAGTAAAAATCTTGTACTGGAATTAACCAGATACTTATGAACAAGTTGTTAATAAATACATAGTTTGACAAAGTTGTATGTAAACTTGCACACTTGTCATTTTCCTGAATTGGCAATATGAAAGTGACAAGGTTCTAACTGCAAAACGGACTATGTCAGCTTTCTATATATAAATACAATATTTCGTCGGAAAGTATAGGCTTAAATATTTATTACATACTTCAAGAAGTCTTCGGCATTTCATTTTGCCGAAACTCCATTACAAATAAACTTACAACAAAATGAAACTTTAAATTCCCTTTTCTCAAAATACTGCTCCGATCAGTTAGAACCTTGTCAAAGTAGAGCACCGAGCTGTCAGGTATCTGAACATCGTTGCGGACCAAGATCACCCATTCATGGCAACTGTGTTCTCTGCTGGTGATGGCTTCTACCAACACGATAATGCGTCATGCCACACTGCCAGAATAGTCAAGGGGTGATTCGAGGAACATGCTGGTGACTTTCTGTTAATGCCCTGGCCTCCAAATTCACCTGACCTGAACCCAATCGAAAATTTGTGGATCGACTTGGAAAAGCGGGTTCGGGCTAAATCACCACCACCTCGAAATGTACAGAAACTGGAGGACCTGTTGTTGACATTTTGGTACAGATACCCAAAGATACCTATTGCCACCTCATCGAATCGATGCCTCGCCGAGTGCCCGCTGTTTTGCGGGCTAAAGAACTTATTAGTAGGTGGTCATAATATAATGGCTCGTCGGTGCATATCTCTTGCAGGAAAGATGCACACATAAGAAACGCTGCTCTCAGCGGAATTCTGCTATCTACTTCATGTAAAATGCTATTTTTAATTGTAGAGTTCCGTGCTGTCGGATGATCTATACAGTACCTTTGTTCTGATGTGTAGTGCTTAAGATATTTGGATTCTTTTAGTAATTTTCTTTATCGGTACTACATTTTTTCTTCGTCATAGTTATGGCTCTTTAACATAAGAAGCTGTATTGTTTCTTAAATACATCAATAAAACATAATAATTTTTGTTTACAGGGACAATGGTACTTTGCAGTAAACAAGTATAGTAACAGAAAAAGCCAGTTGCTTATAAAAGATTAATGGGGTCATTAAGTATGAAAAGAAACAACAGGGGCAAAAATACTTCCGATTTTAATTTTATGCACGATTCTAAAATGAAATGGCACCTTCTAAAAACCGAGTTTATTTTTCCTTTGTTGTTCCTGGACAGTAAACTCTCAATAATTCTTGTAGAAAGACAAAATGCTTATGAATGCCGAAGGAAACATGTGAAATATATTTTTTTCCACACGATATCCGCAAAAACCTTATTTTTTTCAGTTCCCAAGGAAATCAGACGGAATTTTTTGATTTGTTGAAAAAAAAACCATACAACATTTAATCCCGAAAATGGAAATTAGACCATAACGAAAACCACAATTAAAAAATTGAACGCATTATCCGCAGCTTTACTCCTGACATTAAAATTCATTCCGTACTTGATTTATGGTAAGCTTCAATCCTTCTTTCTAGGCGACAGTGTCATCGATAAAAAGAATCCGAGTTATGTTGCGACTATTTGGATATTGCTTTTTGAGAGTACTAGATTGGCCGAGATGGCGCTACTCTGTTGCCAGCTCGCTTATCTGATATAATCTCATTGGATGTTTTTAGAAATATTTGTTAAAGACAGTGTATAACAGGGCAAAGGTGGGATCTGAAGGAACGGATTTCCTCAAAAATGTAATTCCTCAAAAATGAAATCACTTTTTCCCCACCTAACTGTTTACATGTATGGTAACTTTCGCCTCACTTCGTGCGTTCTTTCATAGTGTGAGATTTTCTATGTAGAGCAGTGTAATTATTGTTTTATAGGAGTTACTGTGTAAAAATACGCCGAGAAAATGGCAACACCATGAAAGTGCTGGCATGGGCAAATGAAAATATTGACAAATGCTATGGATGAAATACGTACCAGAGTTGGAAACGGGTCAAACATTTCGGACCCAGGCGTTCCATAGCTAGACCCAACCCCAACCCGACCCGACCAGACCCGATCCGGACCCGTAACTGACCCAGACAATTCTGCTTTCAACTATAAGTTCAAAACTCAATTTATATATATATTCATATAAACGTAATATATATATTTATCCTAATAACTGCTTGATATTTAATAACTGAAATCCGTTTTTAATAATAAAATCTGGTTACTTGCTAAATTTTAGTGCCATTTTTAGTGCCACTATTTTGCGTAATCCAGAAGTGATGGCTGACTATGACCGTGACCATGGAGTATATTACAAATGGAAATCATTATTTACGATTGCACAAATGCATTTTTTAAATGTATTTAAATTGTTCACTCTTTTCACGCTTTAATGGAGGTGCTCATACTTTCACATGGTACGTCAGATATTTGGTTCCATAATCTTTTATTACACCGTCGACATCTTTATTTGTAATTATACACTTTCCAGATTTTGAACAACAAGCAAGACCAAACAACACAGAATTATTCACCGGTTCCCTAATGAGACGAAACAATTTCCAGCATTCATTCTTTCCCTTGTGGTTTTCAACAAGCACGTATTTGTTGGCCTCGACGCCTTTCTCAATCTCCTTAATATTGAATCCATCCATATTAACAAATGAGGAGTTAATTTCGACATGACATGTCATGGGAACGGGATGTTAGCACAACAGTAGTTACTGACACAGTGAACTTCGCCGCCAGAGAGTGAATCAGCTGAGAATAAGGCGAATGGCGTTTGCCTGTACCTTGCCATGGACAATCGCATCGTAAAAGAACGCAAAGGAAGTATCTTTTTACTAAATGGTGTCGGTGTGTCTGACGTCGGTCAGTGGAAATCTTCGTTGCTTTAAGAGAGAGATGGTAATATTTTTACATGGCAAATCATTATTCACTCCGTGGGCACCAGTATCGACTACAGAATTCCACAACGCGAAGTTTGTTTGTTTTTTAGAATATATTTTTCTCTTTTAAAAAATAAAATGGGAATGAAACCGGGTCAAAATCGGGTCAGGAACTCCTTGACCCAATCCGTTGGACCCTCAAGAAGTTGTCGACCCATTGACCCGTGACTCGTTTCTATTTCTGACACGTACGCCTAGACTGATATGAAATTTTGGAATAGATGTGTGTAGTGGATAACCCGTTATTCGCTATAGCGATTCACGCCCTGAAGCGAAGGTTGAAGCTGTCTGTGAAGTAATAATTCACATTCTATGAAGTATAAATTCTCATTCTGTCTGTGAAGTAAGAATTCACATTCTGTGAAGTAATAATTCCCATTCTGTCTGTGAAGTAATAATTCCCATTCTGTCTGTGAATAATTCACATTCTGTCTGTGAATAATTCACATTCTGTCTGTGAAGTAATAATTTGCATTCTGTGAAGTAATAATTCACATTCTGCCTGTAAAGTAATAATTCACATTCTGAAGTAATAAAAGTGAAGGTTGAAGCTGTCTGTGAAGTAATAATTCATATTCTGCTCGTGTGTACCTTTACATTCTCAATCAACGTATGTGAAGCCCTTCTATTATAGAATAGCGGGTGTCAATTCAGATAAATATGTATACCAGAAATAATACTCGTATTCGTTAATGCTTTCATTGATGTACTAAGATATTGGTTCTTAAGTATGGGCATAGACTAGAACATTTAAGTACGACATTATATAAAAAGTCTTCCAAATAAAGCATTTGGTTGGAGAATCTCTTGTTAAGACTTTTGCTATAGGTAGGCCTCCCAATACAACCTTGATTATGAATCTCTTATGTCAGGTTTATTTGTAAAAATGCTTGCAGGACTTGTAAAGAGACCTCGATGATCAGATGAGGTAACGAACTGAAAATATGCAATGGAAAATGCAAAATATCCTGTAGAAAATGCGTAGTGAAGTACATAAAAAGGCAGTGTTTCGCTCTGAAATTACGTTGGTATTTTTGGTAAGTACCGTGGAACCACGATTATACGTTTTTTAGGAGTTGGCCTAAAAACGGTAAATCTAAAATGGTATAAATGAAATTTCAAAATGATAGATGCTACTGTGACATTTTGAATGATCCCAAAGAAGAAGAATAAAAAAATGGGTGGAAACAAAACTCGTAATTTTAGGTTACCTTAAGCGTAGGCCCATTTTGATCTGTATTATTTTTTTTGTTATAATTTCATTATAAAAACTATGTTAAAAAATTCTGTACATATTCACATATCTTCAATATATACAGTGGAACCATGGTTATACGTTTTCCTAGGAGATGGATCTAAAAAGCGTATAATGTAAAAACCATATAAAAGAAATTTCAAAAATGCTGTACTTTTTCAAAATTTTGAATTCCTCCAAAAAGAAAAAAAAACAGAAAATTTTAAATTACGCTGCTTCGTTATATAAAACAGATAAATATATACATGGATATTTTGACTTTTGCATTATTTTTTTATTATAGTTTCATTATAAGAACTAGGTTACGAAATACTTCGCGATTTCATATTTTCAGTATGTGAAAAAAACTTCCCTTTGAAACACTATGAAATAAATCCTAATAGGGTTTTGTGTTACATTCAGTACGCTTATTACACATTGTTTACGTTTAAGTATCGCTCTTTTCAAATCAATTTTGTCCGCTAATTGATTTAGCATTGGTGCCGAGTTAAATTTTCACTTGCCTTTGCTTGTTCCAACTTTCTTGAATTCGGAGACGAAAAAGAACTGTGAACGTTGTTACGTAAAATTTTAGTTACACCATCTATCTCATGGCTGCACAAAAAAAAATTGAAAAAAAAAAAAAAAACGCTATCTCGATTTTCTCATAGTTGTAAAATACCGAGTTGCGAACAAAAGAGTAAAAAAACATGTATTTTTGATAATCTGAAATCTAAATTGTAACGTATAATTTAAAAAGCGTATAAATGAATTACGCCAAATAAATAAAAAATGATAGAAACTACAGTAATATATCTCAGAATTACGTGTAAGAGTGGACCTACAATGGAGTGGACCTAAAACCTACAATCGAAGTTCGCGAGCGTATATATATAAAAAATCAAACTTACATTTGAAATACTAGGTAGGAAATCCGAATACAATTTTATTTAATATTCAGTGCCTGTATTAAATCGATGGCCGTACGAGAGTTTGACACGTGGAATCGATAACATCGTCACAAGAAAGAAATGAAAACACTTAGTCCTGATGAAGGTAGACCATAATTTCCAGCGAAACTATATTAGACTTTAAGTTAAAAATATTACATTCATAAACGTTATTTTCTGAATTAAATGAAATATAAATATGCAATGCTTATAGTTTAACTACTTCAAAATTTGACAGTACTTACAAAAATCCAATTCCATTCTTTATTGTATCAGTCAGCACGTCAAACTATCTTTCCATAAACATGTCGTTCTCATCATTAAGACGAATAGACATCACACAGTAAAACGTGTTTGAGAGTTGAGAGTGTTCACACACTTCATGCAACGCACTCAGAACATTAACATTTCTCTGCAGGTAGCTTTTGCGATATGGTTCACAACATACATCGAAGAGCCAAAATATTATGACCAATTTGTGTTTATAGAAATCGAAGCAATTGCAGGTGAAGGTGGTCTGGTCCGATAAATCTAATATGACCAACTTTTGTTTATAGAAATCGAAGCATCCGATGAATCTAATATGACCAACTTTTGTTTATAGAAATCGAAGCATCCGATGAATCTAATATGACCAACTTTTGTTTATAGAAATCGAAGCATCCGATGAATCTAATATGACAAACTTTTGTTTATAGGAATCGAAGCATCCAATGAATCTAATATGACCAACTTTTGTTTATAGAAATCGAAGCATCCGATGAATCTCATATGACCAACTATTGTTTACAGAAATCGAAGCATCCGATGAATCTCATATGACCAACTATTGTTTATAGAAATCGAAGCATCCGATGAATCTAATATGACCAACTTTTGTTTATAGAAATCGAAGCATCCGATGAATCTAATATGACCAACTTGTGTTTATAGAAATCGAAGCAATTGCAGGTGAAGGTGGTCTGGTCCGATGAATCTAATTTCGGGTTGCACCATGTGGACAGCCTGGACGTGTGAACTGTTTACCTGGGGAAGTGTTGGCAGTATGACGCACCGTGGGAGGAAAACATGCCGGTGGGGGAAATGTAATGCTTTGGGCAATCTTCTGCTGGGGAACCCTTGGTTCGGCATCTTATGTGTAGGAAATTATGACGTCTACGACCTATCTAAATGCCATTGCAAACTAGGTACATCCTTTCATGGCAACGGTATTCTCATAAGATAGTATAACTAAACTAATAATCCGAATTTATTTGCGTAGAATAAAAATAAAAATTTCCAAGCTTTCGCTCATCTACCAGATGGCTTTTTCAAGAAGGTAGATCTTTAGTTTGTGTTGGAACAGCAAGTCCGATCTGCGGAGGCTCAACCACATAACTTACAAACGTTAAAGGACCTGCTGGTAATGTGTTGGTATCACATATCCCAAGACGCCTTTAGGAATTTTGTAGCGTTCACGCCTCCAGGTTAAGAGCTGTTTTGGCTGCACGTGGAGAACCAACATCATATAGTATTAGTGTACAATATAGCTCTCAAATCTGAATACAATATACTCTTGCAATATCACTGTGTTAAGGCTGTCTTTGAATGAGTGTTACAGAAATTCTGTCTTATATCTGTAATGCAAATTCTTTTGTACACATTTTCTCGAAAACTATTACTTTGTAGAGTTTGGAATTTTGAGCACAAATAAAAACGACCCATATCTAATACGTGCTGCAGTTATTTTTCCGAAAAATTTGTTAGAATGTTTTTTTTTTTTAAATTCAATTTATCTGACACGAAAGTATTCCAATTTGGCGCTAGATGGCGCCAGAAGTTAGCTTGGAAGTGTTTCTGTGTGGGAGAAACGAAATCTTTCATTTCTGTCTGATATTTTTAATTATCTAAGCCAAATAGAAATCGAAGAATGGGCACTGAAGTAAGATTGGAATCTTGTCTTCTATAGATCATCTTAAATTCTACTGTACGTTCATTTTTTGAAGAGAAAATGTGTACATTGCCAAATAACACTTGAATGTGAGACAGAAACTACGCCTACCTATTAAGCTCCACCCCCAAACAATGTCATGGGTTAAAACGTAACTGTGCGTATTTTGCCTTTTCATTGTGAAACCAACGAGAGACCGTTTTCATTCTGAATATGGTAAGATATTCAGTCATTCGCAGACGCCAACTTCTGGAACAATCCCTCAAGACGTAAAAGACACGCCCAAGGAGTGATATTTTGCGCCATCTATTGCAGAAGATGAAGTCTAACACTCATTCAAAGACAGCCTTAAGCGAATATAGTTCTGATAATACAAATCATCCGTCTTCTGATATTGCTCTAACACTGCCTAACACTGTACTTAGTTCAGAACATTTAATGCCTTTTTTTACGTTTGATTGCATTTTCAACCACTGTAAAGCTGCCAACTTACACAAATTACTCCGAAAAACTTTCTGGAGATAGGTTAGAAAGTATTTAACGAGGAGTAATGAAATTTAAATGAAATCACAAAACCTGAGGAGAAAGATTAAATTAGAGATATGCGTCTTATTTGGTAAAGCATCCTCCCGTAGCTTTCGAAAATCGTTTTAACATGTGTATATTATTTAAGTCCTGTAGGTGTTGCAATTTTCACAACTTGAAATGTTCTTCGTGAAATGTGTATGAATAAATATTCTTTATTTATGTAATGTTTTCTATCTTCATAAGAAATTTTAGTGTGTAAAATCAAACTTGTAACACATCACTTAGTGCTCTTTGCTGTGAATTGACCTAGGAGACTTGTTTGACATGTTGCTACCAATGCTTACCATCTATCAAGAATATGTAAGAAATCATCACTACAGCCTTCAGGTACTCGCAGAATGCAAGCAGAGGGAAAAATTTGTACAAATACTGAGGAGGCTCGAAGAAAAGTCCAGTTTACAGGGAAGAACACTTGAGACGTTCCTCACATATCCCATGCACCAGGTAAGAAACTTGCTTTGCTCGACAACACGAATGACAGAAAAAAATCGTCGGATTAGGTTTTTTTCTCAAATATCTCACCAAATATATTGTTTTAACAACATAAAGAATTATTTAACTTGTTAAGCACAATCGAGACTTTGGGTATTTCTGTTATACACTGAGTGGACAAAAATCATGGAATACCCACCTAGCAACGAGTGCGCCCAACTTTCGCCCTGATAACGGCATCATGAGTCCAGTAGGTAAGGCATTGAGTCCAGTAAGTCACGAAATTATTCCACAGGTACTTTTTCCATGCTTGCTGCATTGTTATTAATAATTCCATCGCATTCCTTGGTGAAGGATCCGAAGCCCGAGCGGCCTTTCCACTGCATTCCAAATATTTTCCACCGTGCCAAAATGCGGTAAAAGGGGAGGCCATTGACCACGAACGAATGAAAATAACACTAGTCAACATTTTTAAACTTTGTTTTCATAACATGTGTGAAATAAAGTGTTTTCAACTAATTTTATGGTGCTGAATTCAAATATTAAAAATTCTCCGTCACATAAAATTGTTTTTGTGTATGAACATTTGCTATATTTCCAGATACATGTATACAATTCAAGATATACACATTACAGCTTCACATTGTAATGTATTACAGCATTTATGTGTCATGTTAGCTACAGAATTAGTGTTACAAAGTATAATTACCATATTCATGTATCACTGCATATGAAACAGCAAAAGAAATACAGTATACAATATTAACACATTGGATGAATCTATCTCTTCACAGTTCAATGGAGGTTTTGGTATAGGAAGATCTTCCCCATGCGGAAACGGCCTTAAGACTGATGGCAAATTTGGATACTGTATTTTACTTTGATTCTTCTTTGAAAAGCCACTCACTTTGGTTAAACAAAAATGAAAATGTTCCACGTGATCAGTTGGCTCACGCCAAATCATCGGAACTGCGAAAGACATGAATTTCAGCTCACCTTTCAACCATTCACTCAGGCCAACAAAGCACGAACTAAAGCAGAAATGTGGAGCCACGATTTATTTTAATCTCCAACATGACATCCAAAGTACAAATAGTAGGTTTTCCTCACAGTCTTTGTCCATCGACGACTCTGCGATTTTATTATATACTGTCCGCACACATAGCAAAACTTAACCGGAACATTAATGCATCCGCGACGATTCCTTTTATCCATTTCGCCAACTTTTGCTCATAAACATTCATCACTTCTTTCTCTATCAATGTAAAAAGCAGCAATGGTGGTTAGGTTGTGGTACATATTATCTACCTGTGAAAATATCAGTGCTGCCACCCATAACATGTCCGGTGGCGAAATATGACAATGAAAAGATCTACTGTTTTTTTACATGCCTACAAGCGCTAATATGGGACAATAGTACGTATTCCATGCCCCATAACAAAGAAAACGTTAAGTGGTGGCCATTTTTTAAGGTCAGATATGAAATCAACACCCAAAAATTGCAATCTTCAAGGTTGGACACGTAGTGCAGATCGTTCAAAGATGCATATGGGCGTACCAGAAATCGGAACGTCTGCCAGTTGAACACACCCCAAACCATAATTGAGCATCCACCGGCCTCACACAGCTCCTTGTTGACAGGCTGGGTAAATCATGTCGTGCTGTTTCCGCCAGATCCGCACCTTCCCGTCTTTGCGAAATAACTGGAAAAGGGGCTCATCTGAGACCAGAAGACCAGCTCGCAAAGTCTATGAGTTCTTTCTGTTTGTTCACGAATATAGCCGTTCGACGACGTTCGATATACTGGGTTTATTGAAAAACTTGAACAATGAATATACGTAAAATCACTTATGAAGCCAAGGTATTGTAACTTATCTGTTCAGTCAGCAGCCTAGAATACTTTCAGAAATCCTTTTTTCAGCAGACAGAACAATTTTCAATCGAAATTTCGTGAATCTGCAGCCTGAGATATAACAACTAAGTAACAGCCAGGAAATTTTTGCCGCCTCGGTGGCGCAGGGGTCTAAGCGATGGCCTCTGATCTTTCATTCGAAAGGGGTCCAGGTTCAAATCCCTGTGAGGCATGGATGTTGTGTTTGGCTTTCGGCACTGGCTCTCTGCCTTCCCTGGAACCAGTGACCCTAAATTAGGGACGGGCGCCTGCTTAAAGCCATTGAGTTGCTCATGGTGGTCGTTAAACCTCCAATAAAAAAAAAATGTTTTTCATCGAAATTACATAGGTTATGTCCTTTTTTTGCAGTCAATGGAATTCTAACAGACATTAGGCATTTGACCTATTCTGGTGCGACTGTTTTCCCAAATGAACTACGCCGACAGCTTTATCCCTGTTTCACTGTCCATTTGCCTCATACGTCACATCATCCCCCACTTTAGAAAGGCCAGGAAACGTAAAATCGCTCAGCAAGTTTCGGGTTAACAGACAGCAGTTGTTGCATGCAGCAACGCATGAATTGCATGCCCTAAATGCGTGCACAAATTTGCTCTACGAAAAATAAAGGACTACATGAAAAAAATCGTGCTGCAGTTTTTTTACGGGAAAATTTAAACGAACCTGATTTCAGATTTTTATTTTAAACGGAATTCGCCTATTTGTATGTATTTTTAGAAATACAGCGCTAATGCGAAAACTACCTTCGCATCATCACTAAGCCCGTATTTATGTGAGACTGTGCCGTGTGAAAAAGCTAATCCAAGGCATGGAACTGTCAACATCAGGGAATTGATATTGACAATTCACGAAGAAAGCATTGCATGCAAAGTCTTTTGTTACATTTACTTTTCGGTCCTCGACCAATTAGATCCTTTCCCTCTATCCTCGGCCAATCAGATCCTTTCCCTCTGTCCTCGACCAATTAGATTCATTCCCTCTGTCCTCGACCAATTAGATCCTTTCCCTCTGTCCCATCTGTTTATTCCCACGTACGATGCGCTTATGTTAACTGCCGCTGAAAAAAACCTCGCCTAAATGCGAAAGAGCGTATTGCATTAAACAATGGAAAGCAGAATTTCTTTTGACGGTGACCTTGTCTGAAATTTACGGTCTTGTGCGTAGTGTCTGAAGAATCTTTTCCGATACATTTGGAAAAATGCAAGGCTACTTTTTTGTATATTCCTTGACTTTTTGAAGCTCAATAACGGTTCAAGATAATTCAATCAAACTGCAAAAATAAAATAAGGAAACGGATGATGCGAAATTAATAAGTCTTCCGATTCCTTAAATTTTATAGAAAAATCCGAAAGTGTAAGCAACGAAAGACCAACTTTAAACCTGAGTGGTTTACCATCGTTTTTAACTATGCAGATAAAAACATACGAACTTATTATATATTTCAACTCTTCTATTTACCAAACAGACATAATTTATTGTTTAAAAACATGAACATTTTAATGAAAAATTTTCAAGTTTTCAAATATTATCTGACTTACCATCCTTGTCACATTTACGCCAAAAATCGGATTGTCATCTTCAAAATTTGTATTATATGGCGTAATCCCGTATTTCTTTCATGATTTATCTGCTTCTCTGGGCAATCACGGGATAGGATTATTAACCTCCAGATTCGCTAAACATGAATGCCGGTTGCTTCGACTAGCGAATCCTGTGATGGTTAAATTCAAATTGATCGGAAACTTGAAACTTGGGCGTTCTGGGTGGTGTAGTGGTTAGCATACCTAGGCGTTTTCTGGGAGACGCGGGTTCGAGTCCCGCTCCAGGACGATGAAAAAGTTTTCAAGTTTTCAAATATTATCTGACTTACCATCCTTGTCACATTTACGCCAAAAATCGGATTGTCATCTTCAAAATTTGTATGAACATTTTTATTTTTGGCCGTATTGTAATGAAATTGTGAGAAATTGTTTACCCTTTCCTAAAGAAAAAAATATAAAATTCAGAAAATAGCCAAACTTCATGTACTATTCATTTTCCTGCACTTACCTTAAAACGTGCTTCAATATTCCGTATTCTCTAACCCCCCCCCCTTTCAGAGAGTAAAGCCCCCCCCCCCCCCCCCCCGGTAGTTCCCAAATCATTACTTTATATGGAAAGCTTGCGATTTCAAAAATTATAATTCAAAAAGCATCGAGTTTTCCGAAGGGAGCCTGAATTCACTTAATGAAGCATTGACTTCGCTAAGTTAAAAAGTGATTTTTAACTTAGCGAAGATAAGTCGCTAAGATTATAAGTCGTAGACTTCCCCGGGTTAAGCCACAAAACATTCTGCAAATTGTTCAAAGCTTCGCAGGAATTTGTTTTGGATAATTGCTTTTGGGACATAACACGTTGTGTCATTAAATTAAGAGAGTGAAAACCTGGTAAAGCTGTATACACAAAGTCAAAACCGATTACCTAAACTTTTTTTTTATTGGAAAAATTCTACTGATAGTTTTGATGCCAAATCCTATACTTTAAGGCAAAGTAACTGAAGAATGAAAACAACAATAGTAGAATGGAATTACGTTAGAAATGAGTTTTTTCGTTGTTGTTTTTTTGCATGCCTTTCACCTCGCGCCACAAACAGACAGTAACACTCGGCGCCCATTTAATTGCAGAAGCATTTGTTTATTAACTATTAGCTCATAGCCGGTGCCATACACGAGTAAAAAAAATGTGACTGAAATTTTTATAACACCAATCGTAAAATATATATGCATAACTATAACAAACGGTTGAATTATTAATAGGCAGTCTATAAGATAGTTCACCAACAACAAAATTTTCGTAATATTCCCATGACAGAAGCCTAGTATATAAGTAAATATATTTTAATTCATCATATTACGGTCACAGTACGTTAAAAATCATATAATGTAAACACCTACGTAACAGAACAAACGTCGCAGACAGTTATAGTTATTCGAACTCGTGCGTGTTGTTAGGGATGAAGTCGTTTGCATAACTATATTTTATTTTTCGTTATTTCTCCTTGATTTTACGTATCTTGCGATAGCGGTGAGCTTAGTTTCGATTTCGGCCACCGGATATAGACAGATGGCGCTGCAAGTACTGAATGACGTCAGAGCGTTAGAGACAGACGTAGCCTGTTATATAGGTTTCATTATGTGCGTACGTTGTGCGGAAGAACCATCTCACAATTTTTTCACTCTTCACCTCCGAGAAAACTTTTACCGTTCGGGCGCCAATATAACCTTCCTTTTGCCGACAGTGGGATTCGAACCCTGATCTACCTACTATGTAGCAGCTGTTCTCTCAATTTAATTATACCGGCACGCTTACCTCTATTTTATAATCCATTTGATTCATACATCATAGAGCCACCAGTCTTCCTCGAAAAGTTTCGGGCCGACCCGTATCTAAGGCTGAGATTAAATCCATGAGCTTGATGATAATTTTACCTAATAATATCTTTCGCCAATTATGTGAGGGTACGGAAGGAACAGTGTATCCGAACGTGATATCTTGGGAGAGCAGGAATTTCTTAGTTTAGCGTGATGGCTTTGAAGAAATACAACTCAGCTGGGATTTGAACTCAAAACCACAGACGAGAAGATTGTATTCAAACCATTCTACATGAGAGTAAGTATTTTTAACACTTCTTGAGTAGGTCATAAGGGTGAGTAAAAGAAAAATTTTGTTTTGCTGCAGTACTAGTTAACAAGCTTTCTCTTAAAGTATTCGCTACTAAACTGCCGATTTAGAGTTACTATTAACTAAGAAACAATAGCAACATGGATATCTGGAGAGAAAATGCGTTAAATCTTCGATTTGGTTGGAGAACTCGAACGTTTGAAAAACTCCTTTCTTTGCACGCAATACAGCAATTTTATCCAAATATGAAATAATACGAACCGAAGCAGACGGAGTGGGAAATCTGTTATCCTTGTGTTTCGCCGTCTCGCTTTAGAGAATACGTGGGAAGCTGAAAGATCTTGAGAGCCCAATTTTTGTTATTTATATTTTTCTTCGGTTGCTCGAATTTGTACCGCGCGCTTTTCTCAGACGAAAATGGAAGTTTCAGTGGATCAGTTAACTACGTATAATAGTGCCTTCAAACTTCGTCCTAAAACTCGTGGTTTCCTGGTTGGAGAATAACCTTCGCTACAGCCTGAGTCATCTCTTCAGACTTTGTTCGACAGCGTCTGTGCATAAGAAAAAGAGAGAGAAAGACAGGGCAGATGAGCTGGTAATTCTTTCCCATATATGTGAGTCTTGCTTGCACTTGCGCTTTAAACATTAAATAAAACAATGTTTACAGACAGTTGTAACCATGTATCGAATCTGACTATGTAAAAGCTCGGGGATTTGAGCTTCGAAACAGACAGATCACCAACTTCTATTCCGATGTTCCTGTTTATATTTATTTTAACAAAGTTTACACATCAAAAGCACGCTGAAAATTTCGCAATTTTCTTTGCCTGTTTCTCATCAACAAAATGTGTACTTTTAAAATCTTGGCTACCTTTTTGAAATACAAGTTAGAAAAATCATGCAATGCATAGATTATGATACGATTTCCAACATGCCGTAAATCATTACTCAAGTTATGAGGATAATGGCTGTGAAATAAATATCGCTCTTGAGTCCTGACCCTTAACCCCATTTCGATTATATTAAACAGAACCGATTCAGTGTACCTCTGGAAAAACATGGAAACGTTTTGTCGCAGTCGAAGCATTTTTACGTACGTTATGACGCATAAGGGAAATGGAATGGATTCCGCTCAATGTCCTAATGTTTGACCCCATTTCGTCTATCTTTAATAGAATTCATTCCACGGTGGTCACCTACAACATCCTAAAATATTATCGAAATGGGTCTATTTTTACGTACGTTATGAACTATAAGGGCAATTGAATGGATCCCGCTCCTATGTCGTGATCTGTGACCCCATTTCGTCCATTTTCAATAGGGTTCATCCCCAAGTAGTCCCCTATCACATACTAAAATTTCATCGAAATCGAACCATTTTTACGCGAGTTATATGCGGACGGACCAAGCTGGAGCATATACGCTTTTTCAACCTACGGTTGGAAAGCGTAAAAAAGGAACAGAGATGCATAACAGAAATCTTTGATTATTTGTTATGTTACTTTTCAGACATTTTCGGCGGTGTGTCTAAAAGTAACATATTTGCATTCAAGATATATCACAGCAATTAAAGTGACACACACGATTTTGTGAAACCATTTAAAAATTACTTGTAATATTTTATATATGTATTTGCAAAATTAAAAAAAAAACGAATATCCTAGAGGGTATCATCCAGGCAAGATGAAAGTTGATATGTGCAATCTATATGTTTAGGAAAGAAAATGAATGCAGTTTCAAGGCATTTGGTCAGTTTGCTCGGATAAAACAGCTGCACGAGTGGAACAAGTCAGTACGTGCGTCTCGGATACAAGCGGATACTTAGCACGGCATAGACGCATACAGTTCAGCGATACTGTCTTGAGGTATAGCATGCCAGGTGGTATCAAAATTGTGAGCCAGTTCGCCGAAGTTCCGGGATGGGCGTAGGTGGCGTCCCATCATGTCTCAAACATGTTCGATCGCTGAGAGGTCGGACAATCTGGCTGGTCATGGAAGGATCTCGACATGGAAGCAGGTCTGGGAGAACTGTGCCGTGTATGGTCGGGCATTATCCTGTTGAAAATTGCTCGGTGTTGCTGCGACATGAATGGCTGCACAACAGGTCGTAGCATGTCGACGACTTACCGTTGAGCCGTGAGTGTGGTGTGGAGGACTAGCAAAGTATACGGCTATCGTAGGAAATGGCTCCTCAGACCCTCAATCGGCTATCGTAGGAAATGGCTCCTCAGCCTTGGGCCTGTTCCACGGTAAAGGTAGAATCCGTGCGCTGTCCACGTTTTCTACAGACATGTATGCGCTAGTCATCAACGCAGAGTGCAAACCGTGACTCAGCACAGAAGACAACACGACGTCACTAGAGACTATCTCACGCTGATCAAACCCGACACCACTGCAACTAGTGCCAGCGATGCTGCGGAGTGGTCTCCTCGAAAGTAGTTCCTATGCCGCAAGTCCTGAGGAATCGGTTCCCATGGCAACTTTCGTATATGTAGGCGAAGCAACATGGCCGCGAATGGTTGAGAGCAATGAATTCGTTTCTGTTCGTGCGGCTGTCATAATCACTCGATTCTCGCGTTCTGTCTTTGCTTTCAACAGTTCACTTCCCACGTTTCCCGTGGGTTGTGCCCTCCTCCACCCATTAGCGCCAGCATCGTCCGATTCCCGCGTCGCTCGGACCCAAACGCCTGGCGATACGGTTACTTGACCAAACGGCCTCTCTCAGCTCAATTATACATCATTTCTCAAACTTTTCCAACTGCTCGTATTTTGCACGAATCCAACATTAAGGCCTCCTCACAGTCCGTGGAGGTTAATGCAACCCCAAGCCGCTGTCATAATTGTCCCTGAGTGTGAGTTTTGCCCTTAATATACCATTCTCGATGCACGGTTTCCATGCATTGTGGGGGGCCACTATTTTGTCATTGGTCGTTATGTTTAAATCATTTACATATATGTGGTACTTGAATGCGGAGTTTCATCAGGAATGAACAAATTCCTCGGGATCTTCCAGGGGTTTTGTTTCAAAAAGTGTATATAGACTGACATGCCAGTTTATTAGGTACATTGCCTTTCGTAACATTGAGCGAAGAGTCAAAACAATAAACCTTATAATCACCTGCACAGTATGACGTTGGTCCTACAGGTGCATCCAAAACAGCTCCTTCCTAAGGAGGCATAGTCGTTATAAGATTTCTAAAGTTGTATTCTGTTTTTCGGTACCGATACGTTACCCGAAGATTATTCAACTCTTGTATGTTACGTGGTTGAGCCGCCGCGAATTAGATCTGCTGTTCCAACACAAACGATAGACGCTGCAGTGTATTGGTGTCTAGGGAATCTGGTAGTCTTCCTCGTGTACCGCGGGCCATTCTTGAACAATCCGTGCAGTGTGGCATGGCGCATTAATGAAACTTCTGAAGGAAGGCGCCAGAAGAATGGAGTACCGTTGTTATGAAAGGGGATACCTATTCTGCAATTATGTTTAGGTAGGTTGTAGACATCATAGTTTCCAGCATATGAATAACTGAACGCAAAGATTCCCATCAGAACATCACTGAAGAGCAATTGAATTAGAGACAGCTGGCGTTATGCAAACGTGGCGCTCTGGGTGGCCCTGTAAACGGAAACAACATGACGTATGCAGCGATCCGAAAATAAGGAGTGATGCGACGGGAATCAGTAAGAGTCGGACGCAGTATGAGTAAGACGAAGGATCTAAGCGCATTTGATAGTGGGGAAATTGTCGGGGCCCGACGAATGGGTCACTCCATCTCGTAAGTCGTGCAGGAACTGGGATTTTCACGAGCCACTGTGTCACGGGTGCACCGTGAGTACATCAAACCCGGTAAAACCATCCCTGCAAGGGACAACTGCCGTGGACAACAGCGTGTGGATGAGCGGGGTCATCGTCGGTCATCTCGCATTGTAACAGAGAATAGATGGCCCACAGTGCAAGAAATCACTCGGCAATTTAACGCTGGTGCACAAAAACGTGAAAGCAGCCACACCATCCAGAACCATCTCCTCGCTATGGGGTACAGAAGTCATCGTCCCACGAGGGTACCGCTCGCTGCTGACCGCACATCACAGGGTGCAAATATTAGCATGGGCGCGGGAACATCGCCCCTGGACCCTAGACATGTGGAAAAATGTTGCCTGGACTGATGAGTCGAGAGTCACGTTGGTACATGCGGATGGCAGGATACGAGTACGACGCAAACCACATGAAGCGATGGATCCTTCTTGCCAGCAGGGCAATCTTCAAGCTGGTGGAGGTCGCATTCTCATCTGGGGACCGTTTACGTGGACTGAAATGGGACCCCTGGTACGTGTGACATCGTCCCTCACAGGCCAACGTTACCGGGATATCCTGGACGACTATTTGCTCCCGTTTGTGCGTCTTCAACATCCCACTGGGGACCTTATCCTGCAACAAGATATTGCACTGTGCCATCGCTCCCGAATTGTAACCGAATGGTTGGATGAAGACTCCACCGACGTGACCTCACTTCCTTGGCCAGCTAGGTCACCTGACCTCAATCCCATCGAGCACATCTGGCATGCCATCGAGAGAGATGTTTGAGGCTCAGACCCCCTCCATCAAATCTTCGTGAACTGTGGGAGCTTGTTCAGGGGTCGTGGACCCGTATGGCTTCCCAACGCTTCCGGTGTCTTGTCGAGTCCATGCCGAGACGAATCGCAGCCGTCATCAGGGCGAAAGGTGGTGCTAACACGTTACTAGACAGGCATCTCTAATTCAATTGCTCTTCAGTGTAGTACAAAGCTCTTTTCGCAATTTCAGCATCTCAGAGAATGCATATAATTTGATGAAATATTCTTTTATTTCCAGAAGTTTACGACTCGCTTGAGCATCTCAGGTTGAAAAGAATCTACACTCTCGAATTTAAAGTCGCTGAATCCGGAGAATGTTTAGAGTTAGTCCCATAGTTCGAACGTTCACACTATATTCTAGATCCGATACAAGGGCCAACGATTAGCCAGAAGCCCGTACCTCTGACAGTTAATGTTTTACGCTCGGCTTAATCTATAGCAACACCAAACCTTCATGACGGCAGCTGCCTCACAAGGAGTCGATTAGGAATTAGGGTCCCGACGACCCGATCTGAACAATTGGCATAAGCACCCCGGAGAAAAAATGAGTCACCCCTAGCAGAAATGACAGTAGGAAGTTACCGGTTGCACATAGGGCGCCGTGATAGCATTGTTGGGAGATAAATAGCACTGAAGTGGTCTACAGGATCATTTCTGTCTTGTGTAGTGGTGA
This sequence comes from Macrothele yani, assembly GCA_039090855.1. Lineage (NCBI taxonomy): Eukaryota > Metazoa > Arthropoda > Arachnida > Araneae > Macrothelidae > Macrothele > Macrothele yani. The sequence continues at coordinate 158,164,763 of CM077024.1, read as the reverse complement.
AGAGCATTAGGTGTGTTGATTTTAGTCTGCAATATGGGTCGTAAGGCACACGCCACTGAATGGCAAAAAGGAAGTGAATGGCACAAGGAATGAAGTCTCCCAATTGTTTCAATTGAGATGAGTGGCACAAAATGAATGAAGTCGTTCAATTTGTTGGTGTGTCGAAGCGTGCTGTCCAGCGGGTCTTGAAGCAGTGGTGTAGTTCGCAGTCAACTGAAAATCGGCGACGTACCTGCGGCCGGAAAACGATTTTCACCAACAGAGACCGCCGCAATGTTTCACGCCTAGTAACTGCAAATCGGTTTCAAACAAGGCAACAATTGCTCCAAACAGTCAATGAAAGTCCGCTCTAACAAAGTTTCGTATCCGAAAGGACATAGCGACGAGAACTGCATGCGATGAAAATCTGGAGCAGAGTACCACGGAAGAGACCTCTTTTAACAGCGAGTCACAAAGTCGCACGTTATCAATGGGCTCAGAGGCACCAAAAGTTTACTGTGGAGGATTGGAAACGAGTAATTTGGTCTGATGTGTCTCGTTTTTGTTTGCACTCCAATGATGGGAGGTGACGAGTGCATCGCAGGCCCAACGAAGCCTTTAATCCTGATTGTGTCGAAGGTGTTGTTCAAGCTGGAGGGGGTTCTGTGATGTTTGGGGGATGTTTTTCGTACCACAAAATGGGCCCTCTCGTTGCAGTGACGATGAATGTGAACCATTCTGAATAACGACGTGTTGCCCTTTGCCCTACATCTCCAGGAGCAGCATCACATTGACACTCCTGTCTTCCAAGACGACAACTGTAGTGTGCACAGGGCCAAAACTGTGGCTTAGTGGCACGACGGACGATAAGCACCACTGTCTCACCTCGACTGGCCAGCCAAATACTCAGATTGAAATCCTATTGAAAATCTGTGGGATCATTTGGATCAGAAGGCGAAACGCCGGAATAGACACCCACGTACTCTGGTGGAACATCGGGACCAAATGACGGACGAGTGGCTGCAAATCGATGTTCAATACATCCAGCATATCATGGAGTTTCTACCGTACCAGATTCATGCTGTTATCATGGCAAGAGGCGCCGACACTCGTTATTACATGAGTTCTGATAGGGGTGATTAATTTTTTGTCCGGTGTGCTTACTTAGTATGTTTTTTTGTTTCGGGGTTTAACAACAAACATGAGCAACTCTGAGGGTTATAAGCAGTCGTCCGTCCCTAATTTAGAGGCACTGGTTCAAGGGAACCCGAGCTATAAGACAAACCGTAAGACACTACCCATGCCTCATCTGGAACTCGAACCTAGACCCAGATCGGACGACTAGTCACGAACCTACATCACTGACCATCAACTACTGGGGTGGTATACCTAGTATGTTAGCCTTTGTACAAGTATTAGCTCTTGCACCAGTAGTTTTTTATCAAACAATAGCAAAAAAAGTACACATTGAAAATGCATGGCTATTCAGCGCACTGCTGTAAATACTCAAGAAACGCATATAGCGTATTAACCTTTTAACAGGCTGGAACGAGTTTATTCGGGTATAGTACAATGGGCTGAAATCAGCTTGAATATTCGCTGTCTAAGAATTGGGCAGGACGCGTTTGGAACGAGTGAACCTGCGGATCGGAAAGCATTGCTTTTACCCTTTTAAAAGTGCTCATTTGGGAAAGGGCTCTACTGATAGTAATCCTTTCTGACTGGTTACCTGCTGGAAGGGCTATAACAGTGGCTTAGAGGCTAAAGAAGGAGAAAATGTTTGAGTAACTTGTTTCTACCCAGTGGCATGATGTCCGCGTCAGGGGAACTAGACCTTCATCATCATGCCTTTTGTCATACAGCAGAGAATATAAAACTAGAAGGGAGAACTTATCACCAGTGATAGTTTTGTTTTTCGATTCTAGTGAGATGAGAGGACGAAAGGAATTGTTTTACGGTAGCTTTCGTAAAACCCGGCATCTGTGTGGATATTTCTCTTTGGGCGGTGCAGAAAATTCTCGCCACCATTTGCTTCAGGTACAGCGGCCGCTTAAAGGATTAAATCCATTTATTTTTGGAGTGTAATAAGCAATCTGTGCTTACTGCACCACAAAACTAAACGGATTTTATACGCTATGTGCCTTTCTTGAGTATTCTCATTCTGGTGGATTTAAAATAACGTACTGCTGTTTTCTTTTTTGCTTTGTTTTTTACCATAGGAAAAAAAACTTTCTGAAATCAATTGTTCAGTTGGAAAATTACCGCAATTGGAGACGAAAAAAAAAGATGTCCAATATCATACATCAGGGATATTCTGCTACTAAGAAAGCTCCGAACGGAGAGGATCTGAACAGCACTTTGTGGGAAAGATATTGAAAAAAGAACTAAAACTGGAAGAGAGAAAGGTTGCGGAAAAAATAGAAGCACTTCCAAAGAAGAATGGGGTCAGATTAGTGGCATACTTTCTTTGATGTACAGGAGGTGCTTTACTTAAGGGGCCTGAAGTCGCCGTACCTACGAGATCATTTGATTCCATCATTCTTCCGGGTGGCTTGTCATCTTATGTTCTCAGCTTTCTTCATTTTCTTTCTCACTGGGGCAGCTTTTATCTGAATCTGAAAGGATGTATGGTTTTATTCATTTACATTTAACCATCCGTGTAAGTGATTTCTCTGGCTCAATAGATATATCTTCGAGGAACAGGAGTTCATATCTCAGGGTCTTTTCTTTACTTCATGCTGAATATGATTGTTTCCTAGCAAAGTTTCTGCTAAAATGTGCTTGTAAAATGTAGAAATTATCAGGGTCACTCAGAATGATAGATGTTTAGGGTTTTCTCATTTCCTTTGATGGTGGAGGTCATGAAATTACAAGGTTCATTAAAATTTGAAAGCTCAGTAAGGGTTATCAAATGTGATGATATCAAAGTCTTGTAGCAAGAAATACGCTTATAACGTGGCTAGATTTAACGACATCCGCGATTTAACAAACATAGCACGAACTTGTGTTTGGTATGTTATTATTTAAAGTTAATTAGATCGTTTCTAACGAACAAAATTCAATGAAATTGGCTGTTTAATGACGAGGAGAAAAGCTAAGATGACCACTTTTAACAAGCGAAGTAACAAAAATCAATAATAGTTCAAAGTTAAGGAGGCAGAGAAAACCTGGTACGCACTGTCCTGAAGTGGAAAAATACAAATAGTGGCATACAGCATGAAGTTGCAACAGCGCAGTGGAATCTTCGTGTGTTAATGGAATAATGTTGATAGAAAAGCAATGGGAACGAACTTCATCAAATGCTCAACACGCGAGTTGTGCAAGACACTCTCGTCCATGAACTCCGAGCGGCAATGCCTTCAGAGTAACGTTACACAGTATTGAAAACAAGCGCTGTAGTCCAGGGCAAAACGGGAATGGGTGTGGCTCTCGCATATATACTAAGTAGATTTCTTGGCGACGATTGCAGAGAAGGATAGTGTAATAATTGAATGGGAATTTGGCCTAAGACGGAACAGGATGAAAAAATTCTTGGAATTGAGGTCAATGCTCCTTTCGGCCTCCAAGTAAGCGTTGCACTGGTAACATTAGTGCTATTATCACTGGTTACGCTTCATGTGTGGCACTAAACAGCGGTGAATCTCACGTAGCGGTCAACTTCAAAATCCGAAACATTTATAAGTGACAAAATGTGTAAGATAAAAGAATTATCCGTAAACGACAAAGTAGCTCATCACGCGAAAAAATGGTGGGAAAATGTTGCCATATGTTACGATATTTGGATATATATACATGTATATATTAACATATATGCACCGGTAAGCCATTACATCATGACCAACCCCCAGCATTGAGAAATGAGCGCACCTGGAGACCGAACGATGGCGCAGGTGAAGTTCATAAAGGAAAAATTGTGATGGCACTGCACCTCGGAACTACAATCTCGGAAACGGTCGCGGCTTGAGTGTTGTTTACGTTCTGCTGTAGTGAGCACGTATCAAAAGTGGTGCACAGATGACCACGCGACGAACCGTTGATCTGCCGTGTGTCATCCACAGCTCATTGATGCCAGAGGGGAGCGGAGTCTGTTGCGCATTCTTCACAGCGACCGCTGGGCCACAGTGCTGTTAATTACCCGCAGCCACAATAGCGGTGCGGGTAGCCTAGTGATCAGCGTTCGGGACTGCCATGTAGGTAGCCTCAGGTTCGATCCTGGGCGGGTACGAACGTTCGGACCACTAAATACTTCCCGTGCGTCGGATGGGCACGTTAAGCCGTTGGACCCCGGGTATTGACCCTGGGTCCACCGGTAAAAATAAGGGCGTCTTCCTCCCCCTTTCTACCTCGCCTCCGTGTCACTTTCCTATCGGGCACTCTAGCCCAAATCTCCTAGCCTCCTATTTCAAAAGGGATGTTTAAGACCTGGGGTCAGACACTCCCTTCCTAAAATCCTCTACATATGATCTGATCTGAGTGGTGATCAGGGCAATGTGTCAAAGAACACAGTTCATTGCAGCCTTCTGCACATGGGCCTGCGAAGTCGTAGACCCAGCTAGGTACCCATGCTCCCTGCATGTCATCGCCAACAACGCATGGAATAGGCCCAAGGTCATTGAGATTGTACCCCGGATGATTGGAAGAAAGTGGCCTGGTCTGACGAATCAAAATTCCCGGTGAATCACGTAGACGGCTAAGCGCGGATACGCCGATTACCAAAGGAGGCTATGGCACCTGGATGCACTGTTGGGCGGAAACAGGCCGGGGGCTGGGGTGTTATTCTGTGGGTGATGTTTTCGTGCAACACGTTGGGCCCCATTGTTCTAATAGCACAATCCCTGACAGCTGTCAGGCATCTGAACATCGTTGCGGACCAAGATCAGCCATTCATGGCAACTGTGTTCCCTGCTGACGATGGCAATAACCAGCAGGATAATGCGCCATGCCACACTGTCAGAAACGTCAAGAAGTGGTTCAAGGAACATGTTGGTGAATTTCTTTTAATGCTCTAGCCTGCAAATTCACCTGACGTGAGCCCAAAAAAAACTTGTCGTTTGATTTGGAAAAGTGAGTTCGCGCTAAATCCCCCCCCCCTGCCCACCCCGAAATGTACGGAAACTGGAGAATCTGCTGTTGACATTATGGTACCAGATACCACAAAATACCTATCGCCAACTCATGGAACCAACGTCTTGCCGAATGGCCACTGTCTTGCGGGCTAAAGGGAGTCCTATAGCTTATTAGGTTGGTGGTCATAATGTAAAGGCTCATCGGTGTATATATACACTGAATTGCCAGAAAAACTGGTACAGACGAGCTAATGCAAAATACATAGCAACGTCACCTATGTGCGTACTCAGTTGCGTCCGCCAGTGCGTTAAAAAAGTGATAGACATCCTTGCCAGCTGTCAGAGTTGTTTTCGGCATGAGAATGACAAGTAATAACGATTTAGGCGATTTTCAACGCGGTGTCATAGTTGGCGCTCGTGAGATAAGCCATAGAATTTCGGAGGTAGAAACGAAGTTCGGATTTTCACGGACGACCATTGCAAGAATGTACTGTGACTACAAGAATTCCGGCAAAACTTCCAACCTACGATACCAGTGTGGCCGTAAAAAGACATTGGGTGAACTTGACCATCGTCGGCTGTCAAGAATTGTTTCACGCGATAGGCGTGCAGCACTCTCGCAGATATCATCGGAATTCAATGCTGGAGCCTCAACAAGCATCAGCGTCCGGACTGAGCAACGTACCTTGCCCCATATGGGCTATGGGAGCCGACGCCCAACTCGAGTCCCCTTGATTGGTACACGACACATAGTAATGCGGTTTGCTGAGGCACGGCAACACCACCACGGGACACTTGATGACTGGAAACAAGTAGACTGCTCTGACGAGTCGCGTTTCCAACTGTATCGGGCAGATGGAAGGATTCGCGTGTGGCGCAAACCCCATGAAGCCATGGATCTCGCCTGTCAGCAGGGTACTGTACTGGCTGGTAGAAGGAGGGGGGGTGCCCGTAATGGTATGATGTGTGTTTAGCTGGACTTCACTGGGGCCCCTGGTACGTCTACAAACGTATGTGACCGGCCAACGCTATGTGCGCATCCTTTCTGACGAGGTACACCCGTTCATGTCCTGCATTGATGCTAATGGGTTGGGCCTGTTCCAACAGGATAATGCATCTCCACACAAGTGTCGGGGCGCCACATTATGGTTAGAGGGGCATTCGTCTGAGTTTGGAGTGTTGCCACTCCCACCCAAGTCCCCAGATCTGAACGTGATAGAACACATTTGTGATGCCATGCGAAGCGCTATCGAACACAGGAATCCGAGAGCTCGGAATACACCCGCATTGTGGAACGCTCTGCAGGAAGTATGGTGTGCATTGCCTACAGCATATTCCCAGAAGCTAGTGGAGTCCATGCCCCGTCGTTTTTCTCCAGTCGTGCGCTCCCGTGGGGGACCTACTAAGTATTAGACCCGGTGTACCAGTTTTTCTGGCACTTTAGTGTATATATGTAGCTTCACACCTTTATGTTTCGACCTTCACACCATTATCAACCCATGATCCTACAATGGTAATTTGCAGGGTTTTCAAATTGCTGTTTGATGGATCGCTAGCAGCTACTAATACTAACCTCATTATCCCCTCCCCCTTCCTTTTTATAGATTTCGCGCACTACGTTTTCCCTTAAACTATAATGTCACCGTCAGCGTCACACCAAACACTTTTCGCTTATTTATACATTGTTCGGCGTCTCTCCTTTCTTTCGTTTCTTCGTTCGGTCTTGCATTAGAGTTTTCAGCTTAGAGAGTACTTACTGTATGTGGGTATTTGGTTTTTACCTACCTTTCACGGACATCAGAAAAGGTGCTATCGCCATGTACTGGTACTCTCCTGATGAAAACAGTTCATTGTACACCTTCTTCATTGTACACCGTTTTATGTTTCATCGTTCGTTCTTATCTATTCGTTGATGTTTTTTGAAACGTCATAATGTACATTTAATATATATACATATATATAAAATTTAACAAAAAAACCTACATCCCCGAAAATCAAACGAAATAACCAACCAACAAACTTAAAATAAAATGAATAAAGCCGACACTCCCGTGATGATTACGGCTTTTTTAGTAGCTTTTATTCATTTTATTTTGATTTTCAGGATGTAGGTTTTATTTTGTTAAATTATAAATATTTTGTGGTATCTAAGGTTTGCTGCTGTGCGCAACTTTGCTTACTTCACATTTTTGCTTCATATTTCGTTTTTTTTAATTTTGAATATTTTATATTATTGCTTTGTTCCTTTCCTTTACGGGTTTTTTTACTAATAATGTATAGTCTTTTTTTAGTTAAGGTCCACTTCTTTGCCCTACACGTAAGCACTGGAAGGATGCATTGATTAAACACTTTTCTTTTAAGACATAAGGGCATATTGCTCTTAAAAATTGTACTGTTCCTTCCAAAAGCTTTTCAACCTAATTTTATACGCCAATTAATTTCTTCATCAACGTGACCATCGCTTGATATCTGTTGTCCAAGGTAAATATAAGTTATAACGTAATGTCTTTTTCGTGAGCAAGATTGGTTCTACGTTATGTCTAAACCATGACTAAGGAATGTTGAAACTAAATAAGAATGCGATGCAATAGTTCCTAATTAAGCTTTTGCGGCCAGACGAATAATAAAAACAGAAGTCAACTTACGGTAATTTTTTCTTTATTCCAGCACTAATTCAATAGAACTCTACAGCATGGCTCTAAAATTTTTAATTTCACATTTAACTTACAAATCGAACGTATACGCCCACACATCCACACAAGAAACTGCCGTATCATCCTTTTTATCTATCGTTCTTATCACAGTCATACGTCACTTTCTCTTTGACCTCAAATGTGTTGCCAACAGTATTCTCGTGAGAGCGAAGATGGCACGTAAAGTTTGAAAGTATAACGGAGAACAAACTCAAATTTACATAGGAAAAGGGACCAAAAATGAAAGTTACTGAAAATATACGTCACAAAGCATCGGTTAGCGCCAGCAATTCCTCATCAATCGATAAATCTTCCTTTCTTGTAGAAACCTTTTACATCAGTTTTGTCTTCTGAAAGTTCATTTTTAATCCCACTTCTTTGCCCTTGTCAGCATGTTCCCGGATCATACTCTGCAGATCTGAAGGGTCAGTTGCAAAAATGACTACGTCGTCAGCAAAACGAAGGTGAGTTGAATAAATTCCATTAATCTATATTCCTTTGTTTTCTCAGATCAATTATTGAAAGACATTCTGCAATGTGGTATTACAAGGTATTAAAAAGTTTGGGAGATATGGTATCACCTTGTCCTACTCCGTTTCTATTTTTAGTGGTTCTGTATCCTCAAATAACCGAACATTTGCACCTGCATTTTCATAGAAGTTATTAAAAACACTAATGTATGCATCTTCAACAAAGCAGGATTTCAAATCCATTGTAACTGCTGATGGATTCACAAAATCAATGGCATTTTCCTAATTGATAAAAGCCATACATAAAGGAAGTTCATATTCCCTTGTTCTTTCAGTTAGTTCTCTCAGCACATCGATATGATCTATGGTGCTGTAGCCACTCCTGAATCCATCTTGTTCTGTTGGTTGAGCCATGTCCAGTGTTACCCTCAAGCGATGTGAAAGATCCTAAGTGAAGATTTTATAAACCACTAATAGGAAGCTGATGAGCCTGTAGTTCATAAGATCCTCAGTGTCACCTTTTTTATGCAGCAGGATCATTGTAACATTGTACCAATTCCGTCATTAAGACATCTACTGAGAACTAGGGCAATATATTTTCAATTTCTCCACTTGCTTTTTGTATAATGTCTACCGTAATTCCATCTCATCCTGGAGCTTTATCCCGTTTCATGTTCTTAATTGCATGTGTAACTTCTTCCGGGAGGACTGGAGGAACTTTGGTACTGTTACCTTTCGTAATGTCCAGAGTAGATGTATAACTTTCATACAGTTTTGAGTAGAAGTGTTTCACTCTTGTCAAAATCTCGCTTCAATTTTTTGTTACTGCCATCTTCTTTCCGCAGTGCAATAATCTGTTTTCTTCCCTTACTGAGATGCCCCTTTGCTCTCTTCAGTCTTTGATTGTTTTCAATTGCTTTTCTCACTAGTTCACATTTGAATTTCCGTACATCTTCAGTGACATTTTTGTACTGTCTGGCATAGCTTTATATATTCAACCTGGGAAGTGACATCTTTATTTGTTCTCATCTCCCTTCTCGTTTGCATCAGCATTTTTGTTTTTTCTCTGATATTTTCGTCATTAGCAATTTTTTCTCAGTACCACCTTTTTTTATCGCTGTTTCCATGAGATATTTGGTTAGGTTTCTGTTAACTTTAGAGATGTCCACTTCATATGATGTTAGATCTTCTAGAGTGGGGAACCTGTTCCTCAGTTCCAGTTTGAAGGTATTATGATGCTTTTCAAGGTTGGTCATTTCAATATATTTTATTTGTTTTATGAGCTTGCCACGTTCAAATTTAATGTTGAGGCGCATCTTTCATCTCACCATTCTATGATCACCCCCACTGTTGAACCTGTTCAGTACACTTCAGTCTCGTTGATGAATTTCTTGTTACACATAATAAAATCAATTTCACTTGTCATTCCATTGGGTTGCTTCCATGTCCATTTCCTATGTGTTTTTTTCTTGAAAAAGGAGTTCATGATGGGAAACCTTTCTGCCTCTGCAAACTCTACAAGAGTATTTCCACGCTGGTTTCTGTTGCCGTTACCGAATTTACCTACCGAACTTTCATTCTGATGCTGCTGCCCTATTTCTCATTGAAATCACCCATGATCTTCAAGTGCTGCTTGCCTTTGTTATTTAGATACCGAATTTCTCCGGAAAATTCTATATCTTCTTCCTTAGGATGACTTGTGATGGGCGCGAAAGCTTGAATAATCCGAGCATGGTATCTTTTTGAGGGTTGGATAAGGAGTCGCGCAGCTTTGTCTGAGGAACTTTCAACATCTAGAACGATAGTCCTTCAATCTCTTGTTTATTATAAATCCAATAGTATATGTTCTGCCAGTATTTTCCCCTTAAGAGTACAAGAGATGTCCGCTTTCCAGTTCAATGATATCTACTCCTTTTCTTCTTACCGCACTTTGCCCGATGATGTCCCACTTGATCCTTTGGAGTTCCTCTTCCAATTCAAGGAGCTTTGAGTCAAAAGACAGAGATCGCCCGTTAAACATAGTCAAGGTCAGCATCGGATGGCAGCCTAGTCCGGTCTTCCGGTGATTCTTAGCACACTTTTCCTTCATGTTGCGCTGGCACTATATATAGCGAGATTTACGTCGGTCCCGAGCTCTTCATTATAACCTGTATATCTTTTGAAGACAAATTTCAAATACAAAACTTTCTATTGCATGCGACAACAAGAATTTTGGCAAATACCGATAACACTGCTGTGGCCTAGTGGTCTGAGGGGCGGGCTTCTAACCGTTCGTCTGGATTCGAGTCCCGAAGGAGGCGTGGGAAGTTCGTTTGTCCTATGGCACTAGTGCTCTCCGTTCACTCGAACTGGTATCCCTAAATTAGGGACGGCGTACTTTTTACAATGTAGTATGTTTGTATGGGTCATTATGCTTCCCAGATAAATGGAAATATAACAACCATTAACAGAATAATATTGTAAACGAATCGGCTGAAACGATGACACAAATCTTTTACCGACCTCTCTTCTACTACCAACATCAATACAAATCTGAGGACTTCCTGGTTCCGTAGTTTTCCTACTGTTACCAACATTAACACAAATCTGGAAATTTTCTGTGCTCGAAATGGGAAGTACTGCGATGTTTGTTTAAAATAATTCTCAATTATAACAGCAGACTGGCACCAACTGAACCTCCAATTTCTGAAAGAAACTAGCAATTGCAACCATATATCACGCCTATTCACGTCCCTGAATAGTCACTTTTGTAACACAATCTCATCATAATGAAATTTTTAACTGTGAAGTTCTTTAATCCTTTAAGCGGTAAATGTACCTGAACTACAAGTAAATGGTTTTAAAAGTTTTCTGTGCCCCTCAAACAGAAACGTTCACATAGCGGCCGGCTTTTTCGGAAGCTGTGGAAGAACAATACCTATCCCCCTCTCTTATCAGCAGTACGGACAATAAATGTGTAAATAGTGATAAGCTCCTCCTTCTCTTCCATTATTCTGTGCTCCATGACCGAAAGCGTAATGGGGGTATCAGTCCTCCTGAAACGCTCATCATGCTACTGGGTGGAAACGAATGACTCCAAAATCTTCCTTCTCTCCTTTTTTAGGTTTGTTGACATTTTTATAAGCCTTTTGGCAGGTACCAGAAGGGATTAGTGCTAATCATCTCGTTAAATGACCACTTTGAATAACAAAGCTAAAGAAAAGCAACGCTTTCTGATGCGCAGTTTCTCTCTTTCCAACCGCATTCGGCCTATTTCTTATGCACTGAATATATATTTGTTCGAGCTGATTCCTGCCCATTTTCTAACACCGAGTAAATTCTTTCCAGCCGGTTGAAGGGTCTTTCTTTTCTATGCAAATTGCATTTATGCTTTTACCATTTGGGCTTTCACAAATTATTGACAATCTGAAATCTGAAGAGTAGCCTTTCCTTCGCGCTGTCTTCGTAAATGTGAACGGTGATTTGAAAATTTCTCTTGGGCATAGAATTCATGAAAATTCAAAGAGAACGTATTAAGTAATTATTTTCAGCGAAGACTACTAGATGGAGCCACATGTCACTTCAATTAAGGTTGTTAAATGGATCTCCGAACATTTGGTGTTGTGGAGTGGGGATGATGGAAACATTAACAAAACATAATGATGCAAGACGAAAGAAATACTTTCAACGGAACATTTATTTACATCACACACACACATCGTAACAGCACACGAGATTAAATAATTGCTCGTCACCGACTGCACTGGTGCAACCAAGGCATGTTATTTTAAGTTAATAAGGAAGAGTAACAGAAAGCTCATTCTTATTCGAAACTAATGGGTTAAAGAAGTATTGTGTGCGTACGATTGTTTGTTTCCATTCTGTTCTTCTTCTTTTTATTTATTTATTATTAATTACTCGGTAACGAATAATGTCAGTATGGTACGTTTGCCAAATGTAGTACGTTAAACTGTTTTTATATGCCGAACCTAACTTTCAACATGTCTTCGCGCTAGGGTTATAATTATCAGAGCACACAGATTACACTAATTTGTTCTAAAGATACAAATATATATATATATATATATATATATTGCACGTTTTTAAACATTTATCTTATCTTGCTAATAAAGCTCATTGATTTTAAAGTACGAGAGCTGACCTACAAGGAATTTTCAACAACAGTACGAGTACAGTTAGTTTCTTCGATAATGGAGACCGAAATTTCACGAATGAACTATGTAATTCTATGTTTTAAAAGAAAATAATATTTTAAATACTGTGCAGAATAAAATAAGTTGTAACACTTAAAATTTGCTGCAATTAAATTTTCTTCTAGCAAACCTATATCTTGCTTGGCTTATATATAAAGCATTCCTGATATACTCTGTTAATAGGAAAACGCAGTATGTAATTAAAAATCTTTAAAACCTAACGCAATAACAAAACTAAAAAGCATAACATAATTTGTTTTCAAAAGGTTAGCTAATATAAACCATTGCAATGCAGACACGAAATGAAAATGGCATTAACAAATGTGAGATCGAATACATTGTCAATATTGAAAACTTGTTAGAAAAAGGTGTTGTTGTGACACGGAAATAAAAGAAATTTCACAATTAAAATAAGCACACACACATATGGAGGATATATATACACTATATATTGACAAAAGTCACCGGACATCTAGAAGAGAAACACAATATAGCATTTATTGACATACATTAGTACAGTGTCGGCCCACATTTGGCCTTAATGCATGCACTGACCCTTCGAGACATGCTTTCGACAAGGTTTTGGAACACAGCGATAGTTATGACAAGGTTTTGGAACACAGCGATAGTTATGACAACGTTTTGGAACACAGCGATAGTTATGACAACGTTTTAGAACAAAGCGATAGTTATGAAAACGTTTTGGAACACAGCGATAGTTATAACAAGGTTTTGGAACGCAGCGATAGTTATGACAAGGTTTTGGAACACAGCGGTAGTTATGACAAGGTTTTGGAACCAGCTGCCGTTAACTGTTGCTTGGTAGTTGGCCTTGGTTCCTAACTTCTTATGCAGCGCTCTAATTCATCCCATAGGTGCTTTATGGGATGAATTAGAAGGCATAGGATGAATAAGATCAAGGCTCTGTGCTGACCAGTCCATACCTGAATGTGATTTGCGCCGCCGTTGCCAAGCGGTCGGTCAGTACGAGCCTGGATCATCTGCGTCGACCCTTGTCATCAGTGACGTGTGGTCCACCCCCATTTTCTTTGTACCGGCAGTGCTTTCACTACACTGTTGAAACTTGGTACTTAGAAATAAGCAAAATGTACTCGTTTTTGAGTACATTCTGGGCTTATAATAGCTCAGAGTACTTCGGTTTCATTTTTGAAAAAAGACACGTACTCAATTTTGAGTACATACAGGGAATCAATTGTGAAAATATATGGTATTTTTAATTTGAAATATATGTACTGATTTTTGAGTACATATATTTGAAATATATGCCCTCAAAAAATCCATATATTTCAAATATATGTGCTCCAGCTAAATTCAGTTTATGTTCATTTTCGGGCAGGGCACCGAAACTGATGGAAGTTAGAGCGAATCTAGCGTTTCTGACAGCAGAGTTTGTAGGTGAGAGAGAGAGAGAGCACACTAGATGGTGCCACCGTACAAACGTACGATTTTGCACATAGAAGGCAGAGATAAATTACGGGGGGGGGGGGGGGAGCTTAGGAACTTCAACCGGGAGATTCCTACCCCGGGGTCGTCACTTAACGTGCTCGTCTGATATTCAGCGATGGTTAAAAATTCACACTACACAGGTTAAGTTTGGACCTAGGGTCCCTACATCAGTTGTCTGAATCTCTAACCACTAAGCCATCCGCAGTTCGATTCCAAATTTGGAATACGTGTACTCCATACATACTCATTTATTCATAGAACCAACTGGAAGTATATTATTCGATGACACATCTGGGATAATAGATATACTCGTTGTCACTTGCTGGGCAAATGGACCGCACATTTTTATGATGAATATAGTGATGGTGCGATAACATATTATATATTTATGAGATTGACACAAGCATAGTTAATGTGAAAACGTACACAAAGATACTTCGTGAATAATTAAATTACTTGTGATCAGCGACTTTGCTGTACTAATTACTTATGTGTGTCACTTTACACATTTATTAAACGATTTCTCTCGAAATCTAAAATATCTTAAATGAAATAATACGAGAATGCATTTATATTCATTGACGCAGTTATTTGCAAGTCCTTATGGTTACTTATTGAGCATGTCATGGTTACATTTGAGCATGTCATGTACTTGTTTACGATACGATTGAATCTAAAAAGAAACGAGTAGGTTAAGGTTCTCATTTTTAAGTAGATTTTTTAACAGTGTATCGGTGTCGTTCAGATCACCACATTTACCCATGTTCTTTTTTATTGAAAGTTTAACGACCACAGTGAGCAACTCAAATGGGCTATAAGGTGTCGCCCGTCCCTAATTTAGGTTCATTGGTTCCAGGGAAGGGAGAGAGCCAGTGCCGTAAGACAAGCACGACATCCATGCCTCAACGGGATTAGAACCCAGACCGTTCTGGGACGAATGGTCATCAGCCAGCGCTTAGGCCACTGCTCTACTGAGCAGCTTTACCCATGTCCGTCGATTGCGATACACTGTTGGGAAACTTTACTGTGTGCCTGCTCATTGTCTGCGTTCGGTTTGGGTCTGTTCCACCGTGCGCGAGGGCTGCCTATGTCAACGATCCATCACCCCTATCTCTAATATTTTGTCTACTGAGTGTATCAATAGGGTTTCGCAGTAGGAATCAATGGCGATATAAATCTAAAAATTAAATGTAAAAACTTATTGCGTAGGAAAACGTGGCACATGCACATTTCAACTATCGGAATGGCCTGCATGATAATTTAGTTGGAAAGTAGGTCGTCAAGTGCTGTACCGCGGCCTATAGCGCAGCTATGGCACTTTTTCTGTACGCTTAGCGGTGCAAAGGCACTTTTCTTGGTTAGTTGGGTAGAAAAGCAAGGCAAATAATTTTTTCAGATGATCATGTAAAAAGGATACTGATTTATGTGAACGCATACTCGTACCTTAACAGAACGTTCGCATTGCAAGAACACACCGAACGGCGTCAACTTGGTGACCAGAACAATATTCGTTTGGACACATATGACCTCGTTTTCCCTCCCGAAATTGTCAGCAGTTTTTACAATCAGCTTTCCGGTAATACACAGGCAACGCACTTCAGATTTGGGGAAGTGAAACTTATAGCACATGTAAAGTGTTTAAATAATAATAATAAAAAAATAAAAATAATAAAACAAAGTACGTAGATACGCAGAAGCTTTTTAATAATCTCGAATTTTTGCTTTTAAAGATTACACAAATACTCGGGGTGGGGTGCTGTTTAGTGGTTCTTCTTACTTTTTAGTTTTACGCATCATCAATGTATTTGTGAGCATTGTTTATTATTATTATTACTACTTCTGCGTTTCTGATACTTTGAAATGCTTTTATTATGGGCAAAATATTATGAGCCAAAGAGAAAAAAATGTATTATTCAGTTTCGTATTTCCTTGTTTCATTCAGAACTTCAGTTTGAAATTTATTACTTTTAACAAACCTACAGAAAGTTGTCTTCAACTAAACATGTATCATCATCATCACCATCATTGTCAACCATTATCAATCCACTGCTGGACGAAGGTCTCCCCAAGTTTCCTCCACAACGGTCTGTCTTGTACCAGTCTCCTCCATGTCACTCCTGCATACTTTCGAATTTCATCCACCCATCTCCCATGTAGTCTTTTTCTGGGTCTTTTCTTGTCCCTTGGAATCCAATCTAAAATTTCGGCTGTCCATCGATGGTCTGTCCTTCTGGCAGTATGTCGAGCCCATTGCCATTTCAGGGATTTAGCTCTGATCATGATGTCTTTCACTCTTGTCATTTTTCGGATTCACGAGTTCCTCTTCTTATCTCTCCTGGTTATACCAAGCATGCACCTCTCCATGCTACTTTGAGTTGTCTGCAGCCTTTGTATGTCTCTTTTAGTTAAGGTCCACGTCTCTGCACCATACGTAAGCACTGGAAGGATGCATTGATCAAACACTTTTCTTTTAAGACATAATGGCATATTGCCCTTTAAAATTATGCTGTTTCTTCCAAGAGCTCTCCAGGCAAGTTTTGTACGCCGATTAATTTCTTCATCAATGTGACCCTCACTTGATATCTGCTGTCCAAGATAAACGTACGTGTCTGTTATCTCCAGCTTTTCTCCATCAATCGATAAATCTTCATTTCTTGTAAAAGCATTGAACATCACTTTTGTCTTCTGAAAGTTCATTTTTAATCCCACTTCTTTACTCTTGTCAGCAAGTTCCTGGATCATACTCTGCAGCTCTGAATGGGTAGTTGCAAAAATGACTACGTCGTCAGCAAAACGAAGGTGGGTTAGATAATCTCCATTAATCTTTATCCCTTTGTTTTCTCAGTTTAGTGATTGAAAGATATTTTCCAATGAGGCATTAAAGAGCTTCGGAGGTATGGTGTCACCTTGTCTCACTCCCTTTCCAATTTTTATGTGTGCTCTATTTTCAAACAGCCGAATCTTTGCACTTGCATTTTCATAGATGTTATTAATAATATTAATGAATGCATCTTCAATACCGCAGGATTTCAGAGCCATTGTAACTGCTGATGGTTTCACCGAATCAAAGGCTTTTTCATAATCGATAAAAGCCATGCACAACGGAAGTTCATATTCTCTCGCTCTTTCAATTAGTTCTCTCAGTACGTGGATATGATCTATTGTGCCACTCCTGAATCCAGCTTGTTCTCTCGGTTGAGTCATGTCCAGTGTTACCTTCAAGCGGTGTGAAAGAACTTTAGTGAAGATTTTATAAACCACAGATAGGATGCTGATAGGTCTGTAGTTCCTGAGATCCTCAATGTCACCTTTTTTATGTAGCAGGATCATTGTAGCGTTGTTCCAATCCTCAGGAATCTTCCCTTCATTAAGGCATCGAGTGAAAATTTGGGCGAGTACTGTTTCGATTTCTCCACTTGCTTCTTGTATGATGTCTACAGTAATACCATCTTCTCCTGGAGCTTTTCCCCGCTTCATGTTCTTGATTGCATGTGCAACTTCTGCTGGGAGGACTGGAAGAACTCTGGTACTGCTATCTTTCATGATGTCCGGAGTACATGTATCATTCCTTTCATATAATTTGGAGTAGAAATCTTTTACTCTTGTCAAAATTTCGCCTCTATTTCTTGTTACAGAACCATCTTCTTTTTTCAGTGCCATAATTTGATTTCTTCCCTTACTGATATGTCCCTCTTCTATCTTTAGGCTTTGGTTATTTTCAATTGCTTTCCTCACTAGTTCACAGTTGAATTTCCTTACGTCTTCAGTGATACTTTTTCGTACTGTCTTGCATAGCTCTATATATTCCACTTTGGAAGTCACATCTTCTTTAGTTGTCCTCAGCTCTCTTCTTTTTTGCATCAACATTTTGGTTTTTCCTGATAATTTGTTCACATGCAACTTGTTCTTAGACCCAGCTAATTTTGTTGCTGTTTCCATAAGAGCTTTGGTTACTTTTCAGTTAACTTCAGAAATATCCACTTCTTCCGATGTTAGGCTTTCTAAAGCAGAGAATCAGTTTTTCAGTTCCAACTTGAAGGTATATTATGGTGTTTTTAAAGTTGGTTATGTCAATACATTTTGTTTGTCTTATGAGCTTGCCACGTTCGAGTTTAGAGTTGAGGTGCATCTTACATCTCACCAATCTATCGTCACTATCTGTGTTGAACTTGTTTAGCACACTGCAGTCTTCTATGATGAATTTTTTGTTACACATAATAAAATCAATTTCACTTGTCCTATTTGGATGTCTCCATGTCCATTGCCTGTGCGGCTTTTTCTTGAAAAAGGAGTTCAAGATGAAAAACCTTTCTGCCTCTACAAACTCAACGAGAGTATTTCCACGCTGGTTTCTGTTGCCGTGACCGAATTTACCTACTGAAGTTTCATTCTGTTGCTGTTGCCCTATTTTCGCATTGAAATCTGCCATAATTATCTTCAAGTGCTGCTTACCTTTATTATTTAGATGACGAATTTCCTCATAAAATTCTTCAATTTCTTCTTCAGGATAACTTGTGGTGGGTGCATAAGTTTGAATAATCTGAACCTTGTATCTTCTCGAGAGTTGGATAACGAGTCGTGCAGCTCTGTCAGAGGAAAGTTCAACTTCTACAACTTTATCCTTCAGTTTCTTGTTTATTATAAATCCAACACCACTAGTTCTGCCAGTATCTGTCCCACGATAGTAGAAGAGATGTCCACTTTTCAGTTCGATGAGATCTTCTCCTTTTCTCCTTACCTCACTTACCCCGACGATGTCCCACTTAATCCTTTGTAGTTCCTCTTCCAATTCAAAATGCCTTGAATCATAAGATAGGGAGCGTCCATTATACGTAGCCAAGGTCAGCATCAGATGGCAGCCTAGTCCGGTCCTCCGGGGATTCTTAGCACCCTCTGCCTTCATGTCGCACTGGCTGCTGCCTTGGCCAGGTACATTCCAGCTGCCGGAGACTGAGGACCAAGATTTAAGTTGTGGAGTCATTTTGGAGGGGTTTGGCCATAACTCACCACGCTGGCCAAGCGGGTTGGTGAGTATGGGATAGCATTTCCTCTAATCCCGATGGTATAGTTACACGGCTATTGGCGGTCGTCAGAGCCCCTTTAGTAGGAACAGGATGCACCACGAGAAGGCGGGGTTGACATTTGTCAAGGAGAGGCTGTGATGTTACGCATCACCTAACACAAAATGTTCCTGGCATTAAAATACGTACAACGGGCATTTTAATCCTATACTAAAATTACATACATAAAACAGAAATAAGTGAGGTTCCGATTTTTTTGCTTTTTTATAATGACGAATTGTTCTGCGTATTTGTTAGTTTCATTTAAAATATGATCCACTAAATCATCAGAAAAAAAAACAGATTGAAGAATTCCAAAGGGTCTTTCTTGTTTGAAGCGTTGGCTTTTAATCCGGGGATTCCTATAAAGGGGTAACTGGAAGGGGGAGGTGGCATTGCATATAGGTTTACTTTGTACCACATTCTAGCATCACAAAGTCCATCGTTCTCTTCGAAATCACTTTTGGATTCCTCACTGCTGCTATCGTTACTTGAACCGGAAGATTAATTAAAAAATGCATCCGTATCACTCTCCATTTCAACTGAATAGCTTGCTTACGCGAATGCACAAAAATTAGATCCGAATTTAGAATTCACTTTCGAGAAAAGCTAGCAACACAAAATCATTTTACCAAGATACAAAGGATTACAATTGGAGGGATAGGATTGTTTGTTTACTTCGACTTGAAATGTGCAAAAAAAAAAAAAAAAAAAAAGGAATTGTTAAGATAACATTTAGCACAAAAACAGGTGCAACTAAGAAGTTTAGAATTCTGATTGTTTGTTTAGTTAGAATTTAAGGCTATTCATAGCAAGGATAAATGAATTTCAAATATTTCAACAAACAGTAAACTACGGAAAAATGCAACCTACAATTTCCGTGTGATTGATAAAAACCGCTAGTCCAGATGGAACACTGATTACAATCTCGTAAGGAAATATGCCCCTTGACAAGGAACGAGCTGAGCACGTTTAAGCCGCTGGCAGAGTAATCCCACAGGACGACCCCACCTCGTCTAAGCCGCTGTAAGAGTTAGCGAATGGTCCCGTGCTGACCACGTTCAAACCGGTAGAGGAACAGATATCAGGGAACAACCTGAGCATGTCTAAGCCGGTGTGGGACCAGATTACCGTGAACGAGCTGAATACATTCAAGCCGCTAGGAAGGTTAAAATTAATTTTCATCTGACGATATACATACCTTAATTTTTTGTTCTCTGTCATATTTTACTTGCGTATGAAATTCTTCTATTTAATACTCCCCATTTTTCAAATACTATCGAAGGAGGTTAGAATAAGATATCTGGAGATCCCCTTGTTAATAGAGCACTACCACTTTGCGTGAAGTCTATAACCGCGAGCCACGGTCGTCAAAGTGTGAGAAAGCTGATGGTTTCTCAAGGCTATTGCAATGCATTTTGTGTTGCCCGAATCGCCTTCTTTCGTCCCAAATGTTTCTGGTTTTGCATAGTAACTTGCTGCCGATGTGTGAGAAAATGCTGAATTTATAAAATTCTTAATTATTTTGAGGCTCCTACTCATTTTTATTTTAAATCGAATTACACGAACGTTAGTACGCGTTATACACGAACGTTAGTGCGCATTCTAAACAAGACATAACGTCAAAATTTAAAACTTCACTCGTGTAAGAAGTATAATTTATTCCTGTTTGATATTAACATGATTTCTAAACCATGCAATTCCAAAATACACACAGTTGAAATTACATAGGTATGACGTAAACAACGTCAAATTCCCACACCTTGCGGCTTCACGGTTAAGACACTCAGGGCATCTCCAGAAATATTATTCTAATTTCCTTGATACTAACTTACAAGTTCGACGACTTACACAAGTATTATATGGATCTATCTACCATCGCTTTATTTAAGTATGAAATTTCAGGGAGGCTTTAAACACCTCCTGGCTACGGCCCTGTGGGTGGGCCTGGGTTTGAAGCATATGTAGTGTGCTTGTTTTACAATATTGCTTTTCCCCCTTCCTTGGAGTCAGTAACCTTAATTTAGGTACGAACGTGCAGCTTACATACCTTACAGTTCCTCATAGTGGTCGTTAACCTCCTCCTTCTCCTCCCCAAAGATGAAAATTGTTTTGTGGTTGAGAAGATCATTTCTGCGAAACTCGCCACAGGCTACAACAAAAGTAATTTTTGAGCCAATTGTGTGCTTCCTTATGAGTAACGCAGAAGGATGCTCCGGGAGTCCGAGTGGTCAGAGGTACTGGCTTCTGGCCAATCGCTCGAGATGGGCTTCAGGTTCGGGACAAGGCATGGGTGGTGAGGTGGGCCTTACCCACGGCGCTGGTCATTCCCGGAACCAATAACCCAAAATTAGGGTTCAGCGACTATGGCCCTAAATGATCGCGGTGGTCATTATACTCGGAAAGAAACAAAAAACAACACACGAGATATCCGCCACTCCCACCTCATAACTTTAGCAAGAGCGGCATATAAGTTGCATGTGTTCAGCATGACTGGCACATATTATTCACACTGAATATTAGGAACTGTACAGAATGGCAGAACAGTTTCTAAAAAGAATCTTATGTTTAAATTGCTTTTGAAAAATTTGAGTTTTTTTTTTTTTTTTTTTTTTTTTCTGGGTTTGTTCTTAGCCCGTTCACCGCTAAGGCACTTTTTTTCTTAGAACTACATCACTGGTCAAGATAGTTTTTTTTTTTTTTTTTTTTTTTTTAAATCGAATATTTCGTGTGGAGATAATTATCTAGTACAACACTCCGTTTTTAGTATGGTTTGAAGTTACGCTCAATCATATGCAGATTTCTAAAATTCTTTAATTGTTATTACAATTTGCTTAAACCAGATTTTGTTTTACAACGCATATTTCAACATTTCTCTTTCATCCGGGATCCAACAGAATTTTGTTCATGAGGGAATTAACGAGGTTTATTCAAGGGCGCCCATAAGGGGAGGATCGAGCCCCCCCCCTCCCCCAGCCATAGCCAAATGTTTGATAAATTTAAAACACTAAAATAGACGAAACCTTTTTTTAAAGCATTTTTTAAAATAATAAGATATTAATGATTGATTGTATCAATTATTTCTGTTGTATTTTAGTATTTTGTACATTTACTAACAGTGGCGTAGGAACGCTTTTGATTTAGAGGGGTACAAGCTCATGAACCTTACATCTCAAGGATTAAGCCATCTACGGATGACCCCCTCCGAATTTTTTTTGGGGGGGCTAGTATATTAGAGTTTTTATGAAATACGTATACTGATCAGGAATTCATCCGAATGAACATTGTTATCATCATATTATTATTAATTATTACCATTATTATTTTTATTGCTGACAAAAAGTTCACATTATTAATTTCTTATCAGAAAATGAATGGAGAAGTTTTTTTTTTTTTTTGTGTTCTCTCTTTTTAATTTTTGTACTTTTTTTTCCATTAAAATATTGAGCAGGGACAAGTCAACATTAGGATGAATTTCTGTCAGCAGGGTTTGGAAAAGAGGGATTTCTTAGGAAATGTTATATAACTCTTTACAAGAACGAATTTTTCTTATCATTTTTGTTTACGTTAATAAAGTAAAACCGCAGTAAGATAAAAACTGCTCTACCCGCGAAGACAGTACCATTGAAGCATTATGAAGGCTATATTAAAAACTTTGAACGATACATAGGCTGACAATTGATGTAAAAAGCACATTGGTCTGGTGCAAAGCTAAATGATGGTGGAGATATCGAGGAATTGGAGTTCTATGAGTGGTATGTGAAATCCGTAATGCACTTGTTGTATTGCTACAGATCTTAAGACAGAAAACAATTTTAGTGCGGGGGCTGCGGGCGCTGAAGTGTCCACTTGTGCATTAATTTTTATTTTTTAAGGTGCAGAAAGGACGAACTGATCAAGATGCATGGAATTTTAAGAGAAAATAAACACTGATCACAAGTATGTTATCAAGCTCTAGCCCTACCATATGCTGTTTGAAGTTATTAACAAAAACCTCGCACTCGTCGTTTCCCTGCAGAACTAATTTGCTGGAGTCTCCCAGATGGTTGGCCAGTTTTTGGTGGATAAAAAGCCTCCCACTACAAGCTTCGGATATAAAAAAAACCCAGATGATCCGTGATATTTCTTTGAAAAAAAAGAGAATAAAAAAAATAAGTAGCATATAAATTTTACAGTTCACTCTTTATGAATTATTGGTTTGTGTTTGCTCATATCGGGGGGGGGTACAGTAGATATTAATGTACCCCTCTCCAAAATGGGGGGTACATTGTACCCCTGTACCCCCCGTTCCTACGCCACTGTTTACTAAAATGTTTGACAGCCTTGAAGGAGGTAAGGATTTTTCTTAGCCCCCCCCCCGTAAAAGTACTCATACGGGCGCCACTGCGTATATTTCCCGGTACGTACTTTTTGTTTTTCAAGTGGCCCGGATAACTGAATTTCTCGGCCTAGTTTGGTCGTCTCGATCCGCCCTTTCCTGTTATCACCTAACTAACCTCTATTTCAAAAATTCCAGAAATAAACATACTTCCTATTTTCTGATTATAAAACTTTCCTTCTGTTACTCATAGATGGCGCCACATAATTTACGGATTCTCTCCTATGTATTATTCATAGATGGCGACACATACCAATGTGTTGTAGGATGCTCTCATAAAACATTACAGGAATCGGAGAGGCGAAACTGAAAATTGCAAGTTTTGAATTTAAAAATACCTCTTTCGTTACACGTAAATTTATCATTAAAGCAGAACAAGTTGTCGATGATGTGAAACAGAAATTCTCTAATGTGCAACAACTACACCCAGTCTGGTGAACGAATCAGGAAGTTATTGCTCACATCCAGAAAATACTTCCTTCTTCCGCGTGTGGTAATTTATTTCAAACGTTTATCGCCGTCCTTTATTCTCATACCAAATATAACTCATAGTGATCAGTTATATTTGGTTAGATATATTATTATCATTTTTTATTTCAATTGTCGCAGCAACGTCCTCGTCCACTGATAAATACTTGAAGTGAAATACGCATACATTAATAATAATACCGTCACCAGATATTATTGTAACCAATTTAAACCAAAAGGTGAAAAATTCCTTTTCTATCTAAGAACCAAGGAGATTATTGTAGTAGATTTTGAGACAGGGAAATGGCTTTTGCATCTCATGGGCCAATAATCGTAAAATGTTATGTGTATGAACATGTGATAAGTACGCCGAAAGTTAGCGCTGTTACATCGATCCAGTTATATACACTTCACAAAAAAAGGCCCAATTATCAGTTTTCTTTGAAAGAGAAAGTAACAGAGAGAGAGAGAGAGAGAGAGCAGATAAATACTTATATATAATATCAAACGAAAAAATCCTTTTGTGGCTTAAAATGAGAACAAAGAACAAATACAGAATTCGGACATCGTGTAAAGTTGTTACGGCATAATTTTACACTAAACGTTTCAGCTGTTGCCAAGTTCTTCTCAACCTAATCGTGTGGTTCTGTTTCTTTCCTTTATTAAAAACTTTTAAGTTTTTCTAAAATTTTTTGCGAAGCTAGCTCATGCAAATTCTATGAAACATGCGTTTGATTTTTCTGTCGTTCATTTAGAGCAGTGGTTCTTAACTTTTTTTCTGTCACACCTCCCTTGTGAAGAATTTTATGATCCACACCTCCCATGATTTTACGGCCCAAAATTTAGGCTTAGGCAGGATGAGTTAGCATTTTTTAGTTTATGCTATGGACTTTAAAAAATGCATATTCAATGAAATGAACACAAACACAAGCAATGAACAGTTTCGTGGAAATAAAACCTGTATTAAAAGATATTATTTCAAATACTTACACACTTAAAAGAAGAAAAATTGCAAAATCACTTCAATGTGACGACTGTTGCTGTTTATGGTCAGCAAGAGTAGTTATTCGAGGGACAATCTTAGACAATGCCTGCCGCATATCATGTCTGGCGTCCAACCGATTTCTAGCTTTGGTTTTAATGCTGACATGAGTTGAAAATCCACATTCACACAGGTACGTGGTCGGAAATGGTATTAATGCTGAAAGAGCTTTCTTTGCCAGAAACAGGATATGCAGCCATTTGAGAGCACCAATATTCATCAAAATTTTGATTGAAGAAATTTTGCTTCACCAAAGCTTTGTTGTGCAACTCAGTTAGGCCATTTTTTGCATACCAGCATCATCCATAGAGTCCAAATTAAATGTGAAAGGACTTCGAACCAACATGTCATTATTCAATTCATGTTTAGTAAACGTATCATTAAAAAGAGTCTACGAGATTATCCAGCTGACTCAAAATACCGCCTTGAATCCACTCTGAGACCTCTTCTGTAAACTGCTCTCCAGGAAGAACGTTTTCCAAAGTTGGAAAATTTGCATAGCTGTGTTTCACCACACGTCTTTTCCAATATTCCAGCTTTTTCGTGAAGGTAGGAACCTTCCCAGTCGCATCCAAAACAGTGACTTGTAATCCGTGAATTGAAAGGCTCAGGTCATTCAAGTGTGAAAATATATCTGCGAGATGAGCCAAGGGAACAAGGAAGCTTTCTGTTTCAAATTCTTCACACAATTTCTTTTCCTTTTCTTGAAGAAATGTGGCGATCTCAGTTCTAAATTCCATAAAACGAGTTAAGACTCGTCCAAGTGAAATCCAACGCACTTCTGTGTGATACAGCAAAACTTCATGTTTGGCTCCAAGTTCTTGGCAAAGTATTTTAAACAGTCTGCGATTCAAACCCCGGGACCGTATAAAGTTCACAACTTAAACAGAGGTGGGCATGGTTGATTTCAGTCTTGAAGAAAGAGTTTTTACTGCCAGTGCATGGCGATGCAGAAAACAATGTATTATCACCACTTTTGTGGCCTACCCCTTCATCAAAGCTCCAAAGAGAGATTTTCTTCCCAGCATGGAAGGTGCACCATCAGTGCATATGAAACCCAATATTTCAATCGTCCATTTTTTGAGAAAACAATTGTTCATTAGTTGAAGCACAAGTCCATTTTTTGAAAAAAAAATCGTTCATTAGTTGTAGTAAGCAGCGGTTCACAAAAAGAAATTCCTCTTTAGTGCATGTATCACTGGTGTATCTCACAAAGAACAAGAATTGGCTGCATTGAGCTTTATCAGTACTTTCATCCATGTGTCCCTACGTCTTAGGACGAAACCTATTGAAAATGGGTGAAGTGGGGTCAAAGGTCAGGACATAGGAGCTGGATCCATTCCATTGCCTTTATGCTTCATAACGGGCGTAAAATGGTTCGATTTCGATGAAATTTTAGTATGTGGTAGGGAACCACCTGGGCACGAGCCCTATTGAAAATTGGCGAAATGGGGTCAAAGGTCAGGCAGGACATAAGAGCGGGATTTATCCCATTGTCCTTATGCAGCATAACTTGCTTTAAAATAGTTTGATTTCGATAAAACTTTAGTATGTGGTAAGGAACCACCTGGGGACGAATTCTATTGAAAATGGGTGGAATGGGGTCAAAGGTCAAGACATAAAAGCGGGATCTATTCCATTGCCTTATGCGTCATAGCATGCGTAAATATGGTTCGATTTCAATGAAATTTTAGTATGTGGTAGGAAACCACCTGGGCACAAACCCTATTGAAAATGGGCGAAATGGGGTTAAAGGTCAGGACACTGGAGTGAGATCCATTCCATTGCCCTTGTGCATCATAACTTACCTAAAAATGCTTCGATTACGACAAAACGTTATCATGTTGCTCCGGAGGTATAGTGAACCGGTTCTGTTGAATATCCTCAAAATAGGGTCAAAGGTCAGGACACAGGAGCGAGATTTATTCCACAGCCATTATCCACATAACTTGAGTAATAATTTCTGGTATGTTGGAAAACGTATCATAATCAATGCATTGCATGATTTTACTAACTTATTTTTTAAGTGCGAGCAACATGAGGACCAAAGCTTCTCACGGAAGTGGACAAACGGAATCATTTGAACACATATGACAATGTGTTTCGTACCCCTATGATATTTTAGATGACGCATTTTTGTGGCTCTAGTCTCGGCACAATGAATATTTTGAAGGCATAAATCATATCGTACAGCACTGGACCAGAGCGTTGAACAGGTAAAATGCTAAAAATGACACTTTGCAAGTTTTCAGTTGTTGTGCGTTTAGTTTATAATCCCCTCCCGACAATTACTGACTCACTCTGGTATCTAAAGGTCAAAATACAGCGCAAAACTAGAAAATTTCAAAAGATACAAATATCAGATGAGCTAAAAATGTTAACAAAACGGATATTAAGCTCATTCAGTCATTAAAGCGTAAAGAACTTTTATGTCTGAATGAGCGTAAAGAACTTTATGACTGAATGAGCTTAATATCGGTTTTGGTATGATGTCACACGATTGCAAGCCAATCGTGCGTTATCTTACCGAAACGTGATAAACGCAAGTCGAGTGTCACATAGACAGTCGAATAATCCATATCCTTATTCAAATTAGTATCTGTGACGTCAGAATGCATAAATTACACATATTGGAATAAAAACGAAGGCTTTCCGAGATCTCTCCTATTATCTCGCGTTTATCGTGACATTTACTTCCTCGAAATCTTCGGTTCGAACGATGTCTCAACAGCATGATTTATCGAAATCAACGGCATGGATAGATATTGGCAGTCTGGAAGCAGGTCAAACACAGAGGCTGGCAGCAGAAGCCATTGGATTGCAATGAAGTCTCATTTTCCGAATGTGGACACGATTCCAGGGTTAGGGAAGTGTCCGAAGAAGGAAACGTCAAGGCCGTCCACGAGCAACTACAGCTAGAGACGACTGTTGTTTATTGTAAACAGCACGTCATAACAGGCGGCAAACTGCTATTTAGCTACAGTGAGAGCTTTTCGTGTCAACACGGCGCAAGTTGTCAAATTAAACTAACCGCAGTCTCCTTCATTAAGGTTGCCTTTATGCACCTAGAACAATGGTTCGTGTCCCTTTACCCGCATGATACCTACATCCCGTAGGAACTGGGCTCGGGAGCATCGTGGATGGGAAAACAACGAGTGGAGTCAATTAACTTTTCTGACGAGTCCAAATTCAGCCTGGAATCTGACAAAAGACGAGTTCTTATCTGGAGGAAACCCGGAACACGAAACAACTCAGCTTTGGTGCCGCAAACATAACATGATGGCGGGCATAGACTGATTGTCTGGACAGGTATAGCTGCCGATGGACGTACGCACCTATACATTATTTTCAGTCCAACAGTTTCTGTGTGATCAAGGGAAGCCTCCAGTTCAATGACAACAGTAGCACTGCCTCTACACACGTGTGAGCATCAAGTAGTAAGTCTCTAAAAAAGAATCCTAAACATAAATTTAAATTAATTTGGATAATAGAAAACACCAAATATGGATTTGAATAATTTTTGACTGACGTATAAAATGTCGACAGAGATTTCTTGATGTAGTGTGCTGTTACGACCTTCCAGTTTCTTTATAGAAATTATATTCTATGAAACATACTAGTAATGCCATGAATCTGATATTGTTTTTATATATTCTAGGTTCCTCGTTACATCATTACTCTTCATGAACTTCTGGCTCACACTCCTCACAATCACGTCGAAAGGAAAAGTCTCGAGAATGCACGGGCAAAACTGGAAGAGCTCTCACGGGTAAGAAATCCTTTTCGTAAATCTATTCAGACCAGGAAAGAAACACAAAATGCATTGGTGAAAAGTCATCAAGTAGGTGCATTGGATCTTTGGAAGAGGCCTGTTGTGTCTTCAGTCTGGCGAAATGCGCTTAAGGAAATGTGCACGCGCAAGTTATGCTTCATAAATTTCATACAGGGACCAAAATGATTCTGACATCTTCTTACTTATCCCAGCTCTTTTTTTGGGGGGAGGCATTTACGACCACCGTCAGCAACTGGATGGGCTCAGAAGCAGTCTCCCGTCTTTAATTTTGGGCCACGGCTTCAAGAGAAGAAAGAGCCAGTGCCGTAAGACAAACACAACATCTAATGTTTCACCAGGTTCGAACACAGGCGCATCTTAGACGAATGGTCAGAAGTCTGCACTACCAAGGCGCTTCCCAACGCAGTGTCTGTGGAACACTGACACTGTTTATTCAAACAACAGATTTACTCATGAATAACAGATTTTTTTCATTCGAGGATACAAGACATGTGAAGTTCTACAGAAGTGTATCACGTGTCAAGACGGCAAATCTGTAGCGGTACATTCCGTACATGTAGCTTAGTTGGGAGAGCAAATTACTTCGGAGGGAGGACGCGCGGTTTCGATCGCCGTCACGGAACAATTTTTGTTATCACATTGGCGCCCGAACGTAAAAACGGATGTACTGCCCTTGGGTTCTTTGAAAAATGTGTGATGTTTGCTCCACATATCGTTTGAAATTAATGAAAAATCCCTGATTCGCTTCAAAAAAAAAAGTTAAGAGGGAGATGATGTGACGCACTACAGAGGTGAATCACGTGTCAAGGCGATAAATCTGCAGAAGTACATTCCGTCGCTGTAGCTTAGTTGGGAGAGCAACTTACTCCGGAGTGAGGGACGCGGTTCGATCCCATCACGGACCAATTTGTGTTTTCTCAGACTTAGATGAAAGGAGAAACCAGAGAAATGAAGTGATCACATAAAGTGCATACAGAGGCTTTTGCTTTACAGTTCTGCGAAACATGATAAAATTAAGATAATTCGCGCCGTATTCGTTTACAGGAAAGATCCGGGTTTTGTAATACGAAAAATATCAAAAATATCATCAGAAAAGGAACCTGTGCCCCCAATTGTTTCAATTTAAATGTTTTTGAGGGCATGGAATGCTTAGATTATGAGGTTAGTGTTAACTAAAAGTATTTTTAAGCATGGATGCGAACCAGTTTTAATGATACAAGTGCAAATCTTAACTATTAAGTTCTATATCAAACGAAGGACATATTTAACCTGCAATATCTTTACAATATGATTTACAATCGATATTTAATTTCAGTTTTCTAAGTGTGTAATTTCTGTCAACATATTTTAAAGTTTTCTTCAGTCTTTTATTTTAACAAGACTCGTGATTTGTGGCGCACGGAACAATCTTTACCTACGCTCATATCTAACATTTAGTCTGGGCGTTTCGCATAATGTACTTCCAGAGCTTTAGTGCTATTTTCACCACGTGTTTTCCACAAGTATAATTAGTTGACATTCACAGCATCAGATTGATTCACACACACACTCTCAAAAGCTGGACTTATGGCAGTTACGCATGACGACTAAATTATGGTTGTAGGCAATTGTTGCGTCTTCACAGCGGAATAATTCGGAACTTGTGAACAGAAGAAAACTGTGAATGAATTTAGTTTAAAACCTGTTGTGATGACTGAACAATAAAATAAAAACAAACTGACTACCAGATCAAGTTGAAATCACTTTCGAGCCTTTATTGTAAAAAGGCAATATGCCGAAGGCGGTCTTCACGCCGTTTCCACTAGAGCTGACAGAGAATCCAAGACAATTTAAACATGATCAACTCCAAAGAAGATAGGACTTTCATGCTTTCACCTTTGAAGGCTTCGGCTGCGTATGGATCAAACACATTAAGCTTTGTTATATTGTTAATACCAGTGCTCGCCAGCATAATGTAGGTAGTCAGTTAACTTACCTTTGGTTAGCTGATGACAAATGAATTCACGTGTCAGATCATTACGATCACTCATTCTCTATGCGTGAATGCATCTCGCAGCACGATCAGTGAGGTCACCGATCGGAGCGAAATACACTATACTGACAAAAGTCATCGGACACCGCTTCAAAAGCAAATGAACGGATCCGCTGTGTTGTCAAGATACGCGGTACAACTGCAAACAGTATAAAAACAAGCCTACAGCTGACCGCGTTCATATTGCACTGTGAGGCAGAGTGAAAATGTCGTGGCGGGAGAGAACTGACTTTAAGAAAGATAAGAATTTTGGGTGTTATATTAATTGGTTGTCCATAAGAGAAAAAGAGAGGCGCTTAAACATACCCAAATCAACTCTTTTGAATGTACTGAATTAGTGGAAGACACATGGCGTTCCCGAAGCAGCAAATTCTACCGGCAGACCATTGAAAATCAGTGATAGAGGACGTCAAAGCCTCAGGAGAGTCGTTACAGCTAATCGACGGAGTACTGCACAAGACCTCAGTGTACAGGTGAGTAAAAATGCTGGAACCTCGGTATGTACACATACCATTCGCAGAGAACTTCATTCCATGGGATACTGTGGTCGTGCGGCTGCTTATAAGCCTTTCATCTCCTCTCGGAATGCTACTCGTCGTTTAGCATGGTGTAAAGAACATCTATCGTGGACTGTATATCAATGGAAACGGGTCCTACGGACTGATAAATCCAGATACACGATCCCTCAGTCTGATGGCCGTGTGTGAGTATGGCGGCAGCCGGGGGAACGCTATTTACCACAGTGTACTGTTCTTGCGGTCAAGTTTGAAGATTGCAGTGTACTCGTGTAGGGGTGTTTTCCGTGGTATGGTCCTGACCCATTGGACAAACCTGTTAACCAGCACGTCTACCACGATATTCTGAACAGTTATGCCCTACCAACCCTGTGTCAATACTGTAACATCACAGACACTCGATCACAACACAAAGCCTTTATTTCTTTACACAAAAACATAAACTGGAATACACTCCGCGTTACAAACTGAACTTGTTGTCTTAGCCAAAGCTCGCCATGTCCTCCTCCTTCGATATCTCTCTCGCAACTCCCCACATCACTCACCACACGCTCAAGTCATTAAATGTCAATGTATCCTTCCGCACTTTTGTGCGTGGAAGTCGTACTTTACAACCCCTCCTCACTCCAGAGGAACTTTTTCCAGTGGTAAAAAGTTCTTGTCATTTTACAATACAATAGTCATAGTTCACATAATGAGTCATAATCCATTTACAAGGAGAAATATATGAGTTAATTTAACAATCATCTTTACGTGTTTTCCAACAATTTCTGTGTAGTATATATCACAAAAAAAAAAAAAATGTTTTCACTAGCGGACACATAGCATGATCAAGGTGGATCATCTAAAGTTGGAACTCTGCTCAGTCCATCTGCATTTTTGTGCATAGTTCCCGATCGATGAATTATAACAAAATCATATGCTTGTAAAGCAAGGGCCCATCTCATCAGACGAGCATTTGAACTTGCGTTGGTGCGTAACCAAACGAGAGGGTTATGATCAGTTTGTATGAGGAAATTTTGGCCATCCAAGTAGCATTTCAGTTTCTGTACCGCAAATATAATGGCGGCACATTCTTTTTCACTGGTACTGTATGTCTTCTCTGCTGTCGAAAGTTTTCTGCTTAGATAGAGTACAGGATGTTCAGCGCCATTTTCTTGCTCTTGCGAGAGGACAACTCCCATTCCTTGATCTGAAGCATCAGTTTGTAGAATAAATCTACGTTCATAGTCAGGGGCATACAGAACAGGAAAACTAGATAAAGATTTTTTTAGTTCCACAAAAGCTTTCTCACATTGTTCTGACCATATAATTTCCTCTTTACGATTTTTACCCTTCAAGATGTCTGTCAAGGGAGCTGCTATCGAAGAAAACATTGGAATATATCTGCTGTAATATCCCGCCAGGCCTAAGAAAGATCTTACTTGCGTCTTGTTCTTTGGCATAGGAAAATTTTGTATGGCCTGAACCTTTCGTTCCACTGGTTTTCGATATCCTTGTCCAACAATATGACCCAAATACAAGACGTGATCTTGAGCAAACTTACATTTGGAAGGTTTTATGGTCAAGGATGCCCTCTGCAACCTCTGTAGCACTTCTTCAAGATGTATCAAATGATCCCCCAGTTTTCGGAAAAAATGGCAACATCATCTAGATAGGGTACGACAAACTCTTCGCAGCCTCTCAATAGTTCCGACATCATTTTGCTAAAGAAATATGGTGCGTTCTTAAGGCCAAATGGCATATTTAAGGGCCGATACGTTCCAAAAGTAGTCACAAACGCTTCCAATCGTTGAGCTCTAGCACTTAATGGAATTTGCCAGTACCCTTTTGTTAAATCTAGTACTGTAATATACTTCGCTCCAGAAACCTTTTCGACTCTTTCTTCTATGTTGGGCAATGGATAGAACTGGGTCCTTGTCACTTCATTCAATCGCCTGTAGTCAATACATGGGCGTGGATCTCTTCCGGGTACTTCTACCAAAATCATGGGTGATGTATGGTCGGATTCACCAACTTCTATAATCTTGTACTGCAGCATTTTACCTATCTCGGCTTTAAGAATATTTATCTGCCTGGGCGACATTCCATAAGGCTTAACTCTTACAATAGCATTACTAGCTAGCTCGATATCATGTTCGACCAAATGAGTCTTCCCTGGAATATTAGAAAACATTTTCAAGTAATGGCATAATAGTGTTTTCAGATCCTGAATTTGTTGGCCACTTAGGCGCTCTCGAAGTTTACTGTTCTCCTCGATATCAGAGAAGTTAAATATATTGGGATTTTTTTCAACTTGCGGAAATTTAATCTCTAAATCCATTTCACCATTTTCACAACCGGGCAATAAGTTCACAAATTCTGGTCGTTTATGGTATTGTTTCAGCATGTTAATGTGATATACTTGATGCTTTACATTTTTACCTTCAAAGCTTACTACATAATTAGTCTCAGAAATTTTTTTCTCAATTTTCCCTGGTCCTTTCCACTGTTCCGCTAACTTATTTGGCCTGCAGGTAACAAAAACCAATACTAAATCTCCTTCTTGAAATTCACGTTTTACCGCATTTCTGTCATACCAATATTTTCTTTTCAATTGAGCCACTTCCATGTTTTTAATGGCAAGTTCTTGACATCTTTTCATCCTATTTATTAACTCAAATACGTATTCAGTGACATAGTTTTCTTCTTCAGGATGACCCATCCATTTTTCATACAATAGTGTCTTTGGCGTCCTCAAATTTTTTCCATGCACCAATTCAGCAGGCGTAAACCCTGTGCTTTCATGTGTCACAGTTCTCAAAGCAAACAGCGCCGCCGGTAACTGTTTCTCCCAATCCGGAGCAGACCCAAGACATAAAACTCTCAACATCCTTTTAATAGCTCGATGGAATCGTTCTACCGGATTACTTTGGGGATGATATACAGAACTATGAGTAACTTTTATTCCAAACCGCTCCAGAAATTCTAGTGTCAAAATGCTTACAAAACTGGCTCCTTGATCAGTTTGAATTTCTTTCGGAAATCCCATGCGGCTAAAAATGTGTAACAAAGCGTCAACTACCGACTTGGATCCTATGTCTGGTACTGGTACTGCATCTGGATATTTGGACGACAAACACATAGCTGTAATTCTGTATCTATTTCGGCTTGAAGTCTCGGGCAAAGGCCCACAGGCATCAACGTTGATTTTGTAAAAATTTCAGGAATAATTGGAACTATTTTTAAAGTTGCTTTCTTTTTGTCCTCAGCTTTTCCAGCACGTTGGCATGAATCACAAGATTTTACAAATTCTTTAATGTCTTTATAACAGTTAGGCCAATAAAAATACTTCGCTAGTCTGTCTTTGGTTTTTGTCACTCCTAAATGCCTCGAAGTTCCCTCATGACACATGTTTTTTATTTGTTCTCTATATTGTTCTGGAACAACAATAAGATCTTCCTCTTCGCCAATCTTGTTCATCTTCTTCTTCACCAACATCCCATTTCTTAGTACAGCATAACCATTTGCCTTTTTAAAATCTGTTTTCTCTATTTCTTTGAGAATTTTTTTCAATTACAAACTTTGCCGTTGATCTTCCATGAAACTTTTTGAATCCATTTTTACCAACTCTAACATGGTTTTATCTTCATCATGCCTCAATGGCAGAATTTCTTCTTCTAATTCATCTGATTCTTCGGAACCCACAGCCTCTCCTTCAAGGGCTTGTTTTTCTTTCTTCCCTGAATCATTCTTTACTGAATTTCTCTCTTCGTTGTTTCGTTTCTGTTTTTCTTGATACCGAGTAACCACAACATTTACTTGTTCTGAATTAAGTGGCCACTCCATATCAATTTTTTTTAACAAAGCAGCAGTATTATTTCCAAGTAAATATCTACCTTGATCTAGCGACTTTCTAATCACTGCAGCCTTAGTTACAATATGACCTAATTCACATTCTAGTTCAACTTCTGCCAATGGTAAACAAACCTTTTGTTCATCCAGAAGATGCTGTACCCACACATGTTCTCCAGTAAACTCACCTGGCGACACATACTCTTGACAAATGATATCAACTGATGAACCTGTATCCCGGAGAATAGGCATGGTAACTCCATTTATTTTTCCTTCAAAGGTATAGGGTGCCAAGAGATCTCCTTCAGTTTCCTCTCTGATTCTATTTACGCTTCCTGAGTTCTGTGATTTTAGCTTAGGACACTGTGGTCGAATGTGATCATAAGATGCACACTCGTAACATTGAATCTTCCGTCTGCGATCATACATTTCTTCATTCTGAGATACCTTCCGTTTTGACCACCCTTGTCCTACATCTGACTTAACGTAATTTTTGTTATAAAATCCATTTTTCATAAAATTTCCCCGATCATAGTTATCTCTAGTTTTTTTCTCACTGCCTTGCATTTTCTTTGAAGCACAAAATTCATTCGACGAATTTTTCTTGTTTCCTCCTCTTACACTTTCATAATTGTCCACCATATCAGCCAAATCTGAAGGTGAGACAATATTTGACCATTTATCAATAAATTGCTCCCTTATTTCTATAGGCACTCTCCGCTTCAATTGATCTGTGATCATTAATTTTTTTAGCCCTTCAAAATCGCCTATTTTAAGTCCTGAAATCCATTTATTAAAATAATTTTCTAACTCGAAGGCGAAATCTCTCCAGGTCTTTTCTGATGTAAGCATGTGTTGTACAAATTTCAATCTAAATTTCTCTGGACTTAACTTATATCTTTTAAGAAGTAACCTTTTAACATATTCATAGTTTTTAGCATCTTCCACATTTTCTCTGGCAATCAATTGTGATATTTCGTAGGGCAAAAGTCCTATCAAATTTGCAACCCAATCTTCCCTTTTTATTTTTGCTTGTTGTGCTTGCCTTTCAAATAAAACTAAGTAAATACTTATATCACTGTCTTTTGGGTCAAATGTTTTCATCAAATGACGGTTTTTGAGAATTTCCATTTTGCTCCAAACTACCTCCCAGCGGCTGAAGTCCAGCTTCTATTTTGAGTTTTTCAAGCTTAAATTCCATTTGTCTTTCTGTTTCTCTACGCTCTTTTATACCTGCCAAAAATTCTTTCACGAAATCCTCTTCATAAGCTTCAAAGTTGACAATTTTATTTTTTAATTCCAGAATTTTGAGATTTGGCATAACTTCTATACCCAATTCTTCCGCCAACTGCAGAAATTCTTCTTTTCGAGCTCTTCCTAAGAAAGCCATTTCAACAAGCTCTACGTGTACCCAATGTTTATTTATTATCGTATATGTGTATACGTTCACAGAAATTGTTTACAACAATATTCTACATTTACTTATAATCTAGGCTCAAACAGTTGATCTGAATGTACTATTTCTTGACAGAAATTATTTCCTTCTATTTTCGTATATGTGTATACGTTCACAGAAATTGTTTACAACAATATTCTACATTTACCTATAATCTAGGCTCAAACAGTTGATCTGAATGTACTATTTCTTGACAGAAATGATTTCCTTCTATTTAATTCCGTGCCCGGAAACTTCTAAAAAACTTGCTTTGATATTTCATTCCTTTGGATAATTCTCTAAGAACAACAACAAAACAGTACTTACATAAACATCTAATGTGGTGTAAATCCGATACGGAACAAGTAATTTCGAAAAAACAAACTACAGTCACCATCCTTTGTTCTTCCCAACACAAAGAGGAAAAAAATATATCCCTGTCGCGTTGGTTCTTTCGCACGCTTGAAGAACTTTCAACTCATCGATTCCCACGGTCATAAAAAACGCCGCTGAAGTTGCGCTGATTCCGTCTCACCGGCGCCTTCACTTCCTGTCTTTCGTAGTTCGAATCTCACCGGTGCCTCCAATTCTATCTTTCGTCTGTAACATCACAGACACTCGATCCCAACGCAAAACATTTATTTCTTTACACAAAAACATAAACTGGAATACACTCCGCGTTACAAACTGTACTTGTCGTCTTAGCCAAAGCTCGCTGTGTCCTCCTCCTTCGATATCTCTCTCGCAACTCTCCACATCACTCACCACACGCTCAAGTCATTAAATGTCAATGTATCCTTCCGCACTTTTGTGCGTGGAAGTCGTACTTTACAATACTATGGAACCGAGCCTTGTTGGTACCAGCAGGATAATGCACCGAGCCATAAAGCAAGGAATTGACGATAATTCCGTATCGTGTGTGTACTGGTCAGCACAGAGCCCTGATCTCAATCCCATAGAGCACCTATGTGATGAATTAGAGCGCTGCATAAGAAGTTTGGAAACAAGCCCTAATACTAAGCAACAGTTAGCGGCAGCATTATGTACTGAATGGAAGCGCATGCCTACTGCTGTGTTCCAAAATCTTGTCGAAAGCATGTGTCGAAGGATCAGTGCATGCATTAAGGCCAAAGGTGGACCGACACCGTACTAATGTATGTCAATAAACGCTATGTTGTGTTTCTCTTCTAAGTGTCCGGTGACTTTTGTCAATATAGTGTATACATAAACGTCATAAGCAATGCGTGTCAGTTCGCGAATACAGAGCTTTTGAAATAGGAAAAGAAGAGGACATGTCTG
Source organism: Macrothele yani (assembly GCA_039090855.1). Classification (NCBI taxonomy): domain Eukaryota; kingdom Metazoa; phylum Arthropoda; class Arachnida; order Araneae; family Macrothelidae; genus Macrothele; species Macrothele yani. Next base: position 158,127,039 of record CM077024.1, on the reverse strand, counting down.
AGGTTGAACGGTTTATGATTATCAGCACGACCAAGGCGGCCACCAGCACTTTTGTAATCAATAGCATTATTGGTCATCCCAGGGCAGAAGTAGTGAAGTTATGGCGGGAATGGTCCGGAAAGGGACACATACATACAAAGGGCCGAAATGAAGAGATCGCCTCTGGTTGACAGTCAAACTAACTACAGCTTGACACTTGCGTTTTCGGAAGACAGTCTGTTTTTTTCATGACGAGGATACCTTAATTGAAGGCAAATTACCGTCAGGGTTTACATAACAGCGTTCCAGAACACAAAATTCAGCGGACACGTTTGTGGAGAGAGCTTTTAATAACTTGTAGGCGGCACATTCATGTGTCCATTTTTACCGATCGTAATCGACTGCTCTGTGTATCGTGAATGTAAAACTGAAGACAGAAAATAGTCGCTTGGTCCGATGAGTCTGGGTTCCAGCTCTAATATGCTTCTGAAGGAATCCTTTTTCGATAACCCTCGTTAGGGAACAATTGCGAACTGATTGGAACATACACACATATCAACCCCGTGAAACATATCCTCATTTCAACCCCGTGAAACATATCCTCATTTCAACCCCGTGAAACATATCCTCATTTCAACCCCGTGAAACATATCCTCATTTCAACCCCGTGATCACACCCTCACCTCAAACCCGTGAAACACACTCTCAACTCGATATCCTACCTGGGTACTCTTTCAGACCTAATTTTGTTCTGCATGATGATCGCGTATCCGGATAGCACTGGACTGTTTCTGAAAGATACAGCACCATGCACAACGCTCATACTGTATAGGAATGTTTCCAGAACCATGTCAAAGAATTTCGCGTGTTTCGCTAGTTTCGCATCAATCTAAAAACGCAGAAATTGCTGACTCATATCATGCCTTTCTACTCCGCAGAATTTCGAAACTTCATTCTATACAGCTGTTACCTGTCTTTGGACGTTGTCGGAGGTTAATTAGGATTCACAGGAAACATCCCGTTGCAACAGGCTGTTACGGGGTATAAAGGGTTGCTACTGAGAAAACCAAAAGAAAAATTTATCAGACCAAAAAAAAGTGTCGATTCAAAAAATCGAGGGACATGAAGCTGAATTAAAAAATGTAAGTCTCAAAGTGGAATATGTGGAACTGCGTAAAAAAGTGACAAAAACTGTCACTGGAAACATGAGGAAATTTCATTGGGAACTAGAGGTGAAAAAGCGATTGAATATAGCCAAAGAAAACAGAGGGTCATCTGAGTAACGAAAGAAACCTTTTAATGACCACACACAAAAAAAGGTTGTTCTGTTCAAAGAAAAAGAAAATACATTTTGACAAGACATAATGTGTTTTACACAAAATTATGAAACACATGATATATCTGTTAGAGACAAAAACAAATATAGACTCTAAGGAGCCTTCAGTTATCCCGGCAGAAACTGGCCATGCATGTAAGAAAATGAAACAGAAAATAGGTCCGAAGGAATAGAAACTACACTCGTCAGTTTTCATTCGATACATCAAAGAAGAGAAGATTCATGGTGACTGCAGAAATGATATTGCATCAGTCCTGATGTGTAATAGAGGGGCCGGCGATGATTACTAAACCAATCCGATGAATCTTCAATGTGTCAAGCAATGAATACCTTACGAAATCTTCAGTGAGGTATTCATTGCTTGACACATTGTTTGAAGGAAATACAGGATATTGCTATAAGCAGAAAACATAACGATCAGTAGTGGCTGCAAAACTATAGATCGCTTTCATGTACTGGTAGAACTAGTTTAAGGACAAATGAGTATGAACCTAAGTACATACGAGTTTTATAGACTATGAAAAGGCGTTTTGATTCCATTCCAGGAAACCACTAGCAGTAACACCGATCAGCCAAAGCATTAAAACTACCTGACTTATCTGATGTATGTCCTCCTCCCACCGTCAAGAGAGCTCCCGCCCGATGAGAAATATGTAGTTTTAACGAGATGTAGGTAGGTGTCTCTTGATATTTGGTAACAGAAAGTCCCGTAGTTCCCGTAAATTTGTAACCTGGGCATCCATATTTATCGGAAGTGAAGTTCAGTAGCCATTTTAGAGATAGTGAATTGTAATCATTTTCCTCCATCTTCCCGCCATTTTGATGAGCTGGGAAACGAACGGTCAAATTATGTTCTTTCCCATGCGTCCGTTTTAGATTTATGGTTTCGTGGATGTGACAAGAGGGGTGACAGTTTCAGCCAATTAAGTAACTTTGCGTTTTCAGAGAGAAGGCATTTAAAAAAGTGTCCACGTTTTCTAGGAAGCCGTTGGACTTCTTTTTTTGGGAGGCTTTTTTTTGGGGGAGGGGGGGGGAGATTTCTTAGCAAAGAAGACGTGGCACTCGGTTGTAGGGGATTCGGTGTTAAGGAGGCGAGAGAGGAGGTGTGAAATCTCGCCGGTCAGTGAGGGCGGTTAGCTTGTTGATGATAATAGAGGAAAGGCGATCAGGACAATGTTTTTAGACATTTCCCATAACATCTGAATAAAGGTCTTCCTCACTGCAAGAACAAAACTTCACTTTAGTCGTGTTTATTTATACTTTATATATCTGCTCAAACAGGGAGAAATACGTGTTAAACCCCCGATACAGAACTTACTGCAAACGAAGCATCAAACAAACCCTTCACACAGGGCGCTGTAATATCACTCAGCACCAAGCCCTGTAACACATTACGTGGTTGGGGTGATGCTGCTCGTACCCGTTTCTCCAACTCAAACCACAAATGCTCAATAGAATTCATGTCCGAAAACGTTGGGGGCCATGGCACTCAACGGAATTCCTCTGCATGTTCTTGGAACCTTTTCTGAACCTCCTTCGCAGTGTGGCATGACGCATTCTCTTATTCAATGTCGCCATCTCCGCCAGAGATGTAGTTCCCATAAAGGGGTGTATTTGGAAAGCCACGATGTTCAGGAACGTGGAAGCAGTCAGAGATTGTTCTACAAGGATAATGGGTTCAAGTATCTCCAAGAAAATATTGCCAAGACTATCACACTTCCCCCAGCTGCTTGGATCCATCCCACAGTGCATCCAGTTGAGAAGGCGTAAACGTCTAACACGAGCCCGTCCGTCGACATGTTGTAACAGTAAATGGGATTTTTCTTACCACGAGACAATCTTCCAGTCTCCTATGGTTCAATGTCAATTATTGCGCTCCCACTGCTAGTATTGACGACGATTAACGGCTGTGAGCATAGGCACACAAATGGGTCTGCGGATGTGGAAACTGATATCAAAAAGCGCACAATGAACTGTGTGTTCGGACACATTGGACCCTTCACCACAATTGAAATTTTGGGTAATGTCAACCACAGCAGCACTCCTGTTGCTGCAGGGAAAACATGATAGTCTGCGCTGACCTCTGGCATCAATGAGGCGTATCCTGCTCAGGTCTTGTCGACTGCTTAAAGTGTCACTTGTTTCGGACCACCTTTGATAGCTACCAACTACTGCACAGCGTGGGCAGCCTACCAGAGTCACTGTTCCGGAGATGTTCTGACCAAAGTGACTTACGATAATGATGTGGCCTTTGTTGAAGTCAGATTAATCCTTTGTTGAAGTCAGATTAATCCTTTGTTTTTCCCATGTTCAGACGAAACCAAATACTGAAGGAGAAAGCTCCAACCCAGGTATTTTATATATCATTCGCGACGTTGGCACGTGACGCTGTTTGGCTGCTCGAGTACATATTTGCATAACGCAGAAGTTGTTTTGATGTTTTGGCTGATCGGCGTATAACGCTTTTAAAATTCTGGGTTGTGCGAAAACACAAGTTTGTCCGCGACGGCCATCGAAGCCGTGTCTCCTCACTCCGGAGTAAGTCGCTCTCCCAACTGAGCTACGCGGACAGAATGTATCGCTGCGGATTTCTCGTCTTGGCACATGTTTTTACCTCTGTAGTACATCACAATTGATGAAGGAATATACGTAAATATTATTAGTAACATCTATGAAAATGCAAGTACAGTGGTTAGACTGTTCCAAAATATGTAACAACGTGTGTAGAAATGGAAAAGGAGTGAGACAAGATGAGACCATATCTCCCAAGTTCCGCAATGTCGCAGAGCTTTTTTTTAGTTATTGCACTGATAGGACAAAGGGGTAATGATTAAAAGGAAGAGTTTAACACTCCTTCGTTTTGATGAAGGCATAGTCAAACACCGGTCACAAGAAGTTCGGGATATTGCATGGAATGAAAGATGTATGCATCTTACTCAAATGACACGCATTGAAATAACATTAGTGAGGTTACGTAACACATAGGATAAGGAGTGCGTTAACAAAAACAATTTACTGTGCAATTTCTGCAGACATCAAAGTGCGCAGCACTGCAATGCTGTATATACAAATTGGTAAGTTCGAAAAACGTCCTTGCCTGTGGATTTCAGTACCCGGTAGCAGCACTCCGTGTCGAAGAACGTCTTGACACCTACGAGGCATATTTCCAATCATATTATTGACGAATGTCTGGGGCAGCTGGTATCATATTACAGGCAACACGTTAAGGAGGTCAGCCAGTGTACTGGTGTATGGAACGTGATTTTCCAGACATCGCTGTACAGCATCCTAAATGTCCTAAGCTCAGGAGACCTCGGTTGCACCTGTAACGATTCATTCTCTTGATTTGCCAGCTCCTGAAGGCAAGGTTACTGGTTGCATTGTCATCGATAAAACGCAATGCATGTCCAATAGCAACGTCAAAGAGTGTCACAATGGGAATAATGATCTCGTTTCGGTACACTGAGATATTTATTTTTCCTTGACAAATATACAAGGAAGTACAGCTGTTTAAACACACTCCTTCCCAAACCGGAATTGACTACAGCTGGTACAGGTGGACGGACTGCACATAGTGTGGTTGCATTCGTGTGCTGGATCGCCTATGCACGTGTCGTCGTGGAGTATCATGATAAAGACCAAAACGGAATTGTCTGTGAAAAGAACATGGTGCCATTTTGTTGTATTCCATGATATGTGCTTGTGGGCCCAGGTACATCTTCGACGACGGTAAGCTGATATCAGTGCTATGAATCCGAGCAGCCTCTTTGTTATGTGTCAGTACTAGTGAAAACATTTTCATACCGTTCGCGTGAATAGTGTGACACCAAAAGCAGCTCGAAATTATTCCCGGAGTTAGCTATCGGTGATATCAGGCGTTCTCCGACCACTTGCTGTCAGGTAGCAATCTTTCCTCCTGGTGTTTATCACCAGGCGACCACTCATGTGTTGATCTGCAACATGTCTATGCCATATAAATCGTATTTGTAGCCGACTTACTACACTCTGCGAAACTCTTAAACAGCAGCCACATTGATCTGCCGTACACCTGCCTGTAACATGCCGACAGGCCTATTTCTGTTGAAGAAAAAATTAACTTGGAGAAAAGAATGAAACTTAGAGAAAACAAAATTGTTCTAAAGTTTTTACAAGAACCGAAAATGTAAATCTTCATTGAGCAAAGTTATACGTTCCTGTTGCCGACAACTTCATTGAGAAATAAATGTAGAGTAAAGGCCACTTCGCATAAAAAAGGTAATAGACGAATTAAGTATTGTTTGAGCACATTTGGGAGAAAAAGTGCATTTTTAAGAGTAATGTATTACTATTATGTAATGTACTCTTGGTGTAAACAAGAAATATAAAAAAGAACTTTCAAAGTGATAAGATTTGTTGACACCATTATCACAACAGACGCTCGAGCTGGACATATTGCTGGAAAAATGGACCATGGTTGGAGAATTGGAATACTTGACTGGATAGCAAAGAACAGGAAAATTATCAGAAAGTAGACTACCTGCAAGATACATACAGTAGTGGCCAAAATTGTGGAAACTTTTGGAAGAAGTGTATCTTTGAGGTTTGATTGCTCATAATACCACTTTGTTTTGGAGTAATACAGTACCATAAAATTATTTATCAATGGAAAGAAAATATCATCAAAAATGTAATGCAACAAAGTTTGTTCAATTATCTGTATTCTATGAAAAGTTATAGCCAAATAACCAGAAAAAGGAAGCACAACTTGCTTAGGTTGATATGAAGTAGCTTCCCTTCATTTGAATGTAGCCAATGAGCATGAGTGTTTAGAGAGCCAATCAGGTGTCATCTTGTTTTGGCAATGAGCCAGTCAGGTCATAGTAGTATTCAGAGAGGAGGACATTTGTCAGTGCGTTATGTGATTGCTATCAAGTTGGTTGGTTTTTGTGTGTTCTTTCATTTAGTGAGCTTGTAAAACGTAATAAAATTAACGAATTGGTGCAAAGACTTGACTAATCCCCCAGAGAGCGATGTGAAATAGTACTATTAAGTGAACAAGGCTTCAGTTGTGAAGAAATTAGAAGAAAAATGGTCGAAACCAAAGGTGGCATTTCTAAATTTTTGAAGAGGTGTAAGGATATTCAGTCACTAGAAAACCAGACTGGTAAAGGCAAGAAAAGCTGCACAACAGCAAGTGATGATAGAAGAAATAACAGACTATGCCTAGGGGACAGAGGAAAAGGATCTGGGTGTATACAAGATGAAATGGCACAGTGCAATGTGAAGTTGGGTGCAAGGACTGTTCGGCGCGGACTGCAGGAATGTGGTCTAAAAGCTAGAATTCAACGAAAAAAGCAATTTTTATCTCTCAAACAAAGGTTGAAAAGATTAAACTGGGCTAAAACCCATGTTAACTGGACAACGGAACAATGGGACAGTGTTATTTAGAGTAATGAGACCAAAATCTCCCTATTTGGTAGTGATGGCATAAAATATGTAAGGAGAAGAATCGGAGAAGATTTGCATCCTGATTACATTATATGTATGTACCGTGAAACACCCAGTTAGTGTTATGATCTGGGGTTGTATGATATTAAAAGGTGTGGGCTGAATTTGCGTGATTAATGGGAGTATAAATGGCCAAAAACACATTAGTGAAATATTTCAGCCCAAACTGAAGCCTTCCGTCCGTTATCTTTTCCAAGGTAATGGAGCATTTATATTTCAACAGGATTCAGCTCCATGTCATGTTGCTGCTGCGTGCAAAAGGTGGTTTCAATATAATCATATTCCATTGCTGGAATGGCCTGGGAATAGCCCTGACCTTTACCCCATCGGAAATTTATGGAGCCGACTAAAAAAATTGTTAGTCAGAAGCAATCCAGCAATAAAATCCAATTAATAGAAGCAATAGTTCAATCTTGGTTTCACATTATAACAGCTTCAGAACTAAAAAACTTGGTTCACTCCATGGGAAGGCGTTGTAAGGCTATAGTTAACGTTAAAGGTTATCCAACTAAGTATTAACTGACATGGTGAAAATTTTTGTATATCTCATATTTTCTGTGTGTTTCACTTTTCTTCTTTATAACTGCTGTTCTAATACAAAATCCTTCATAAACGTTACTGCATTACATTCTTGATGAAATTATATTTCCATTGATATATAATTTTATGGTATTACTATAAAAACAAGTGGTGTTATGGGCCATCAGACCTCAAAAATACACTATTTCCAAAAGGTTCCCATAATTTTGGCCACTACTGTACATATATTTTACAAAGCTGTTCTCTGATATTGAGTTGTTAACTGCTCAAAGAAAACTGATCTGCGACATGAAAATCTCAAACTGATTGTCCTTGATTTCATCTATTATTGTATCATGCGTCTCCCTTTAATGCGCTCACGAAACACACCTGGAGCTTTCAGTAACATCGATTAGACGTCTCAAACAAGACATTTTGTACTTACTGTTTTTTCTCATGCAGACATTTCTGATTCTAGTGCTCTCATGATTACCTTGGCCTACCTCTATTTTTCTTTTTTACCACTTGGGCTGAATAAATTTTCTTAGTAAACAACTCACAACACATTCTTTCAATGTGGCCAAACAACAGCAGAATATTTGTTTCTACCATACTAACAACATTTTACTTCACATTACACATCTGGAACACATCTTTGTTCCTCATATGATCAGAATGCGTCTTGCCACAATCACACCGTAAGTAGCGCATCTCTCCAGCACCCAAACAACTGCTATGTCTCTGCTGCAGTACCGAGGTTTTACTGCCGTATACCAGAGTATCAAGAGTTAAACTTTCATGCACAGTCACATGAGACCTTTTCGAGAAGGCTTTGAAATCCTCCTAAGGCAGTTAGCTATGGCATTCAAAGATGAATTTATTCGTCTTCTAATTTTGTCATCTATGTAATCTGTTTTCGCTGTGAAACACGCTTCTTAAATATACCAATTCATTTACCTGGGATAACTCTTTATCATTTAAACTGATCTTGCGTTCTGTACAAACAGCTTGTCGCTCAAAGATCATAGCTTTGCTTATGCTGAGCTTGAGCGTCCTACAAACTTCGTACAACCGGGACAACATACTTTGCAACACACTTTAGTTCTCCGCCAACGGGCCTCTGTCATCAGTATACAGCAATCTGAACACACAATAACCAGTATTGTTTGTTTTGACATCACGCATGCATGCATCCATAAATACATTAATCAGCCATGTTGACATTACACAGCTTGTCTGAATCCTGTGCACTAATAAAAAGCCTTTTCGATAAACACCATTTACTTGTTTGTACACATGCCCTATTGCCAGCATACATAGCTTTCCTATATTTAAGATTCTCGAATGTACCTTAATTATTCAAGACTTTCTACAAAAGTATCCTATTTACCCGATCATAAGTTTTCTCTAAATCTACAAAGGTAGAAAAAAGCCCATTATCAACGGGCTGATAATACGATAGTTCTATCAGTGAGCAACTTTTCGTTATATAAATGAATAATAGTAGCATCCTTCCAATCCTGACGAAACATTTCTAACTCCTAACACAACTGGCAAATTCCAGGTAACAAGCCAATTACTTTCACAACAGTATTTTAACATCTGAGCAGTTATATCATTTACTCTTGGAGCCCTACCATTTTGAAGAGACTTTAGCGCTTTGCAAACCTCTCCCCTTGAGATCCCTGTTATGCTTCCTCCTCTTACTGTGAGATCAACTGCTACTGCCTCAAAATCACATTTGCTGTCGAGCTATAAAAACTCCCAGAAGTATTCACTGCATCTTTCATTAACTCATTAAGCTCCTATATCTTTTCTTCGGTCCTATTCTTCACAGAATTTATAACTTTTTTTCCTACATTTTTTCCAAGGAAGGAAAGCATTCTGGAAGTCCTGCGCACTTCCAGAATACTTTCCGTCCTTTAAAAAATCGAATTCATGCCTTTCTACCTTATTCTTCCGATCCGTTGCATATTCTTTTTATCCTATCGCTGACTAACTACGTAGTTTTAGTACTTCACTATAGACACTTTATTCGTACTCAATTACTCTATCTTGCAACTTCCCCAAATATGATTCCTTCTTCTTGATATTCATACTCAATCACTTTGTCTTGAGGTTCATACTGAATAACTCTGCCTTGATATTCATACTCAATCACTTTATCTTGATATTCATACTCAATTACTCTATCTTGATATTCACGCTTAATTACTCTATCTTGTAATATTCCCAAATACGATTCCTTCTTTCTCTTACTGTTATTTTTTATCTCACTGTCCTACCGAGCATCACATTTAATTCTATCATTGTTGCAGTACCACAAACGTCTTCAATAACAGTGGCATCACAGTTCTTAGAATATGTTCACTTCTTTTCCACATCGCTCCCATGAAACTTCAGCTCATTTAGTCGTTCACTGAGTATTTCAGTGTGACGTTGATATTCCTCAGGACGCCTTTCAACCATTATTCTTTTCATCCCAGGAATCTTCTTATTCCTCTTTCTTCAAACAACATTCAGTTTCACTCGTGACACAAAATGATCAGGGCCAACATCCGCAGCTCTCATCAGACGAGTGTCAAAAACTAAGTGTTCAGATTTTAATCGTAAACTACAAAATCTGTTACACCTTTCTTTCCCAAAGTACGATTCACCCACGTATACGTCTGGATGTAGTTGCAGTTGAAGTACGTAATAGATACACACAACCCAGCATGTGAAAGATGCGTGAATGAAATTCGTATGTTCGAGTGACATTGAAGAGAACGTCTTAAGACAGAGAGTTGAGGAAAAGGCTCAGGGATACCTTCTCTGAGCAGTGAACTAAGAATAGCTGATGATGATAACACTGATATATCAGATCATAGAGTAGCCTATACTTCAGGCGGTACTTAGTACTCTCTGCCTGACTTGGGTCATGGAGCAGAGAATAAAAGGTTATAGAAGAGAGCGTTTATATCAATTTATATCGATTTACGGTCGGTAGTGTGAGATAACTGAGGGGAAGAATTGTTTTGCCGTAGGTTTCATAAAGAGATTTTGGGGGCGCAAAAAGTTTTCGGCACCACGTGTTGTATGTACATGGGACGCTTAAAGGATTAAATAGTGAAAGTGAAGCACAGTACTGCGATCCAAATTCCAAGTCTCACTGATGATTAACATGTCCAGCGAGCCCCAGATATGATTTTCTAGGTCATGATAAAAACATTATTTCCAGATATTAACGTCAAAGTATAAACATATGTATAATGTATTGATATTATTGGGAACTAATGGCACCGCCAAAAGACAAATTTCAAGAATTTTAGGCTTAAGCTTACTTTACGCCTTCTTGTAAATAACTTCTTTAAATTCTTTTGTAAACCTTTAAGTTTAGAAAGACAAATTTTACCTGTTCCAAAATGAATACTGGTATTACCTGTAATATTTTGAAATAATTACGGAATTGTTTAAATTGTGTTTTTGCCTGTTATACAGTATACTGTCTTTAATAATTTAAAGTGTGAGTTAGTAAATGACTGATTTCCTGTTTCATGTATGTTGTAGCAAATGCACGATGAAGTCAGTGAAACTGAAAACATACGGAAAAATCTTGCGACAGAAAGAATGATTATAGGAGGATGCGACATACTTCTTGACGTCAATCAAGTCTTCGTTCGACAAGGTAAGAAGCATGAACACAAATACACACACACACTTTGGTAACAGCATGCTATCACAGTTAAAACCAGAGCGATGCTAACTTCTTACAACCAACATGACAAAATACCTACAACAAATTCAATCTTGATTTCCTTCTTCTCAACAAGATTTTCGATAGAAAAATATCAAAACAGTAAGAAGGGAAGCACTATGTCTTGACTGAAAAGAAGCTGAAGGAAAAGTCTTAGGTGACTGAAGAATTTAGGAGTATACTATTATACGTTAACAAATGAGATGATAAGCAGCCTGCATTTAACCAGGACACATACACCGAAACTTCCGAAAGAAGGAGCAAGAAAGTCCAAACAAGACCACGACACCAGGATAGTCAACCAGAATGTGACATATAGTTTTTACACTTACTGTAACTTCTCACGTAAGATGAAATTTGTTCTTTTGTGAGAGAAGAATTTGCGGTGCGGTCTGTACTGCAAATTCAGTTGTCACGAAACTTGAATTTCCATTCGTTGCTTAGAATTCATTGTAGTTGTGCCTTGTGCACTGAGACTAAGCAAGAAAGGTAGTTACCTTCTAATATAATAAAAAATTATCTGCTTTCTTAACGAGGTACTTCACCATTAAGGAAAGATGGGGGAAATGAACCCTGACTTAACTCCAGATTTTGGATAAAAGGATAGAAACAAAAAGGAAGAGGTCAAAAATTAGAGGAAAGGAAGTGTAACTACACTTGCCTCGTGTTTAAATATCGTAAATAGAATTGCTGAAAAATTCTGTTGAGTACGGTACAGGAAAATAAAATTTAAAGTACACGGCCGAGTCACATTATTGTGACCACCAGCTAATAACCAGAGTAAACACCGTGTGCAACGTGGACAGCAGCTAGATGGACTGGGAGTTACACAATAAGGTGCTGGAAAGTGTTCACAGGTATGTGGAGCCATGCAGACTGCAGTGCATCTGACAGCTTCTGGAGGGTGCGTAGTAGAGGATCCATAGAGCGAACAACACGATCGAGCTGGTCCCATAGATGCTCAATTCGGTTTAAGTCTGGAATATTAGGGGGACAGGGAAGTACTTTGAAATCTCCATCGTGCTCTTCCAACCACTCTCGGACATTTCTAGCTGTGTGACACGTCGCATTGTCGTGCTAGAAGATCCCATCCGCCCCAGGAAAGACAATCAGCATGTATGGATGTACGTGGTCTGCAACGATGGATTCAGAACGAATTCGGCCCATAGTGTTTTCCACAGGTAAAATGCCACGAAAACATTCCCCAGACCACAACGCTGCCCCCACCAGCTTGTGTTCTTCTAGCAATGGTTGAAGAGTGTTTGTTCTCCGATGTTTCTTTCCTTATAAGTCAACGTCCATCCGTTCGGTGAAGCAGAAAACGTGACTCATCAGAGAAGGCAATCCTTTGCCAATCAGCGGAGGTCCAATTTCGATACTGCCGTGCAAATGTAAGGCTTTTCTGCCGATGCACTTTCGCTAGCATAGGTGCAGTGACCATCCGTCTGCATCTGAGCCCCATACACAGCAGGGTTTGCTGTATTGCCGTTTTAGACACACTTATAGTAGCCCTCTGGTTCATTCGGCCTGTGAGTTTCTCCACTGTAGCGTGTCGATCGGCCCTCACACACCTTCAAAGCCGACGTTCACCTATCACATCAATGGCACGTGGTGCTCGGCAATTTTCACGTCGCTTATTCGCAATGGTTCCATTTCTCCAATCACGATACACTTTAACCACAGCTGCACGCGAACTGTTCAGAAACTGCGCTTTTTCAGAAATACTGTCACCCTTGGCCCAAAAGCCGATTATCATCCCTTTTTGAAAATCTGATAAATCGCTCCGTTTATCCATGACAACAACGAGTGATGTGTTTTCAAAATGCTTACAGCACACTTTATATACCCTCCAAGCCAGCTTATGACACTTGCCTTCTTTCATTGGCTACCCGCTGTTGACGTCAAAAGTAGGAGGTGGATACAATAATGTGACTCGACTATGTATATTACCAACACTACAATATTACTTTTGATTGCTTGCCTATATATACATACATGTACGTTGTTCCTTCATTCCTCGAGCATTGCAAAATGCTATACTTTTCTCATTTTTTCTTATGGTTTTGACTTTCTCGATTTCGCCTTTATTTTGTGTCTCTTTACTTTCCGTTGTAGCATTGCTATAAAAGTTTTAAGTTTCTTACTGTAATACTCTAATTTCAGTTTCACTATGGCTTACTACTTCCTTTGCAGACTTTTTCTAGCTGTTTGTTGACTGAATGTTTTTTCTGATTTTAGAATGTGTTCTAGTTTACACAAGCACTAATCGCGAAAATAACAATTATTTGTTTCACGCTCTGATTTTTTTTTTAATTTCCTTTCTTCATAATCTTCCTAAGAGTCTGGCCCATCATTCGAATGACATCAATTTTGTTTGCAGGAAAAAATTCGTAAATTGTCCTTTTGTTTTCTTCCTAAGAGGTTTTTTGTTTCATGTCAAAATGTAAAGATTTCTGCTTCCTGTTGTCCATCGTATCACTCTCAAGTCTTAGGTTTTGGGTTTGAATTATTTCTTCCATTTTTAACCCTTATTAGAAAGACAGCTTTGTTTTTAAGGCTATTTTTTGTGCTAAAGCCAGCGGTTCTGACTTACTTGTTTGTTTCTATTGCAGCAACCTGAGTCCTCTAATTCTTAGATGCATTCTTTTTTTTAAGAGAAAGGAAAGTCTTGATTCATTATATCATTTGCTCCATTGACTACTTTTTCCTTGTTTAGATTCCTTTTTTACGAAATTTGGTTAATTTGTAATTGAATATTTTCTTCTTTGTCACAGATTTAGTCAATTCCTTATTGGATTATTTCTTTCTTTGGACTACGATTGATTCTTGATAGCCAATTATTGAGATGAACGCGCAAAGTGCCTCTTTTGTTCAAACCTTTCGTACGTGTATCCGTGTTGTGGGTTGGCGGTTGCAGGAGCAACTATTAGTCACTGCGAAGAGAAGGGGACACCTTTTTGTCTCAAAGTTCGTGTCAAACTCAGAAAATTTTCCAGAACCAGGGTGTTTTATGGCCCTACAGAGAAAATTCAGGCGTATGTGTTTTATATTTTTATCGCCCAAATTTTTGATACAAGGGCTTTCTTTTGGCCCATTGTTGATTCGTTTCTGGATTTAGTTTACTTACGTTATTTACGTTTTTATCCTTGTTCACTTCCGCATCTTATGAACGCATTCCTTGATGTATTTCCAGCCATCTAATGTTTTCTGCGATTTGTCAGATGTACTTCCGGTTTCATATCCATTTGGTACTTCCTCGGCAAAACGGTACTTTTACGGTTATGAGTCCTGGCATTCTTCAGGCTATCCGCCTGAAAGGCTTGCATGAGAACTGGGTACCATAATTTTTAACGGAGCTTTGAAAAGAAGATAATTCACCAAAATAAAAGGTCCAACTACCCTGGAGGGAAATTCTTTTTAAAAACAAAACTGTTCTGAAGCATACTCTGTAGTAATACGATTAGGCGATGCGTGTGATTTCATTACTCTGTTCGTTCCATAAAAGAAGGTGTCCTATCTTCCCTAGGAATTTGAACTCGCTGACGTCCATGAAAATCATTTCCTCAGTTACACTGAAATTGTTGAGAATCCAATTTTGTCTGTTTCATTTCTACACAACAAAGGCGATAACGTTCCACTTCGTACTGTATACAGTCTTCCAGCACCTAGGCATATACCAATCTCGACTTTCATTCAATATGCACATGATTTGTTTCCATGTGACAGGACACATAAGTCACTAGCTGTAGCGTCTTCTATCCTCACTCTGATAGAGCTTTTAAACGTACGTATCCCATGCTCACTCTCGCAATTGCATGCAATCGTCACATTTCGATTTTGTCTTGAGAGCTTTCAGCTTTTATGCATTTTTCACAGCACCGCGAGAATTATAGTTGCGAACCTTCAATAATACGGGAATCATTGATCGGGTGCGGCTGGTTTATAAGGGAAACTGAAGAATATGCCCTTTATGTGTATTATATAAGGTGTGTCCCAAAATGATAGAGCCACTAGAATGGCTGTGAAGTGGTTCTATCATTACCCAATGGTTGAAATCAGGCAATATTACACCGTATAACGAAGTAAATTTCTCAGTCATTTTTGGTCCACGCCGGGGATCAAACCTGAGTCCATTTATTCCGGTCCGGAACAAGTCGCTCTACCAACTGAGCTACGCAAAAGTTCGGTTTCGCTGCTACCTGCCTTTATGTCGTGTGCGTCCTGCGGGGCAGGCACGTCACATCTTCCCCCCGAAAGAGGGGTGGGGCATGGCCCACGTGTTAGCCGTGGCCATGAATCGTTGCAGGCAGCCATCCGCTGTAGAACGTGCACTTGAGAACTCCCAGTCAATCTGGTGTGTGGAATGCAACGTCACACACATTTATTTTTCGAAGCGCTGAAGAAGGGATTCCCTTATTTTTCTCGTCTCGTATTGGGGAAAGAACATCACAGCATTTAGAGATCTTTAACGGCTGGGTCATCCGGGAATTTCGGGCGCCATTGTAACAAAGTAAATTTCTCCGTCATTTTTGGTCCACGCCAGGGATCGAACCCGAGTCCACTTATTCCGGAACAAGTCTCTCTACCAACTGAGCTACGCAGACATTCGTTCTCGCTGCTATCTGTCTTTATGTCGTGTGAGTCCTGCGGGGCAGGCACGTCCCCAGAGATAGGAATTTCAAATAGGGTTTTGCGGTGTTGTACATGATAAAATGGCAGCACATGTCATACAAATAAATGAGTATGAGAATTATAAAATATTGACGTTAGAGATATGTGTCCCAAAATGATAGAACCACTCTGGCATACCGTCGTGTAATGCAAATGTTACGGCAGCTACGCCGCAGATGGTTGCTGCAGGCGCAAGAAATGCCTATTGTTTCAGTACGTTAGAACTGCGTAGTTGGAGTTCGTTAACGGCAACCGAAAGTTTATGCGACATGGACCGTGGAAAGTCATTGACGGCGCCCGAGCAGCGGAAAATTAATGTATTATACCGAGATAAAATGTGCATTTGAGGTATTGTAAGGTGTATTAATCCTTCTCATCATGTGGTTGTACATTATTAGACAACAAATTAGTTGTACGGTAGCAAGAAATCTACTGGCCGTCCTTCAGTTTTGACTTCACGTCAGAAAAGGTTGGTTATGCGTCGGTTGAGTAACCCAACATCCAGTATCAGGCATGTCTTGTCTGCTGTGATCATATACCTACCGTAATAGACAGTACATCGTGTTCTAAAGAAGTGCCCATTCATTCGCCATCGGAAAATGCGGTGGCACCCTAAGCTAACTGAAACACATAAACGGAAAAGACGTAACTGGGCTGAATACCATATTTCATGGTCTCAAAAATAGCATAAAGTTATTTTAGTGATGAAAAGAAGTTTAATTTGGATGGTCCGAGCGGGTGGAATTTTGAATCACTGAATGTCTCTGAATCTCAGTTTAAACAGAATAATGCACGCCCTCACACTGCAAACTCGACCTGGGAGTGGTTTCTTGCCAATGGAATTTCTGTCATGGACTAGCATGCATGTTATCCAGATCTGAATCCTATGGAAAACATGTGGGCAGCTGTCGCACGTAAGGTGTATGCACATGGGAGGCAATTCAAGAGTCTTACGGACCTTCAACGTGCAGTGTTGAAAGCTTAGGACAATATGTCCCTACAGCAGTGTCACAATCTAGTGAACTCCATGCCAAAACGTGTGTTTGATGTCATCCAGCGAAATAGAAGTTTTATAGGCCGTTAAAAATCTGGTTTGACACATATTTGTGACAGCCGTTCTCTTTTTGAAACAGTCCCCAGTTTAACGTATTTGTTTGGAATCCTTAAACAGGTACACGTTTTGTTATTTCCCTTTCTTTGTGGTGCACACATAAGTTATGTCTCACTACATGAATACTTATATGCATTTCTGTACAATCACGTGATTGAATTCTATTTTGTTATTTATCCGCTTTCTCGTGTGGCTCTATCATTTTGGGACACACCTTAGATACTCGTACATTACCACCTGCATAGCGCAGTTTGTTATGTCGCTATTTACTTTGTGGGAGGCAGACGTTTCTAACGGGTGTTCAAACTCCGGTCCTGCCAGCCATCTAGTCTGTGACTTTTCCGGGAGTTTTCCCCAGTGTTTGGGGACACGAATTCGTAGATAGTGCCATTAGAAGTCGGCACCGGACGCGCGCGCTTTGTCCTTGGATGCGCTTTCCCCAGGTTGCTTGGGTCTATGAGATGAGTGCCGATGCTCAGGTTGTAAAACAATGTAAGACGAATGAAATCTGATGCCCCATGGCATCCGACACCTGCGGGATTTGTACCTATGGTTGGTGATGTCGATGATGATATAGATACATATACAACAAAAAGCCAAAACATTATGACTGAACTCCATGCCAAAACCTAATACACTGGCGTGCAAAAATTAAAGACGACTCGGTTTTTCGAATTTAACATCGTGCAGAAGTGCTCCACATCGACTCAAATCATACCATAAGATCCCCAAGATGTACGAATATGGGACAAGTGAGCAAAACCGTCCAAACAAGGAATCCAAAGGATACAAAGGCACTTTATTGAAAAGGTTGCTGCGGGCACAACTGGATAGAAGACAGAAACGTCCATGTGACAGGCGGCTGCCAAGAAAAATCCCGTCTTTAGTAGGGGATATGATCACCCCTGACTGCGTTGCAAGATTTACAACGTCTCTCTATGCTGAGGACGAGGTTGTCAAGGAGCTGTTGAGGCATCGCGGCCCATTCCTCTTGTAGCGCCAATCGCTTCTGCGAAATCGTTGCTGGCGGCTGGTGACGTGCTGCAAAGCGTCTCCCGAGAAGGTCCCATACGTGTTCGATTGGATTTAGGTCCTAGGACCTTGCGGGCCAATCCATGCGTTGAATAACTTCACTCTCCAACAGCTCTGCGACAGCCACTGTACGATGAGGTGTAGCGTTGTCGTCCATGAAGAGGAACTCAGGACCCACATCATCTCTAAAGAGACGCACGTGAGGCAGGAGAACCTCGGTACAATAGCGGACACCAGTGACTGAACCTCCTTGGAAGATGTGGAAGTCAGTACGGCTACCAAACATGATACCGACCCAAACGGGAACTCCGCCACCTCCAAACCGGTCCCTTTCGATGATGTTGGAGGTGTGATTGCGTGTTCCCTGCTCTCTCCAGATGTGTATGTGTCTAGAAACGCTAGTTAGACTAAATCGGCTCTCACCCGTAAAGAGAACTTGACCCCATTGCTGATGTGTCCAGTTCTTGTGTTCCTGGCACCACAGAAACCGCCATTTCCGATGAGCAGGCGTTAATGGCACACACCGTACTGGTCGTCGTGCAAATAGACCACCTTTGTGCAGCCTCCTGGCCACGGTAAAACGCGATAACGGACGTCCAGCTGTCTGTTGCATGTGCTTTGCGATTTCTCCCGCTGTCTGCCGTCTGTCTCTTCTCGCCTGTAGGACAATATACTGGTCGTCCGCCGCCGTGGTTGCTCGTGGACGACCACTGCTAAACTCTCGGACATCTGTTCCTGTCGTTTGAAATGCTCTCCAAGCTCGTGAAACGATGCTCTGAGCGATCCCGAAATCCTCAGCCGCACTAGTCACACTTCGACCTACTTCCAACTTCCCAATGACGCGACCTCGTGTAAAGTCATCCAGATGTCGTGTGCTGGATTTCCTGTTGGCCATATCACACGGTGGCAGCAACTTGACGTCGTTCAAACTAATGTACTCCGTGCAATAGCTTTCACCGAATTGCTGAGCGTACACCGCCCGTGTGAGTTGTGCCCTTCCGACACTCCCCCTACGTCATGCTGCATATATGCGCATGCCCTACCGTACCGAACCCTAGTCTATCTCCTGAGTGGTCTTTCGGTCCGTTCTGCCTGCTCGTTCCGATTTTATGATAATTTCTCCTCTTCGTCCTTAATTTTTGCACACCAGTGTATGATATTGGTTCCCCGCGTGCCACCAAAATAGATGCTACCCGGCGTGACATAGGCGCTACAAGATTTCTAAAGGTGTTGTGTGGTATAGGATGAGTACCAACTGGCAACCAGCAGAACTTTTAACTCTTGTAAGTTACGTATCCGAGTCGCCGCAGATTGGATTTTTTTTCCAACACAAACTGCAGGCACTCGATTGGATGGATGTCTGTGGAATGTTGAGGCCATGATAAAACCTAAAAGTATTCCTTATTTTCCGCGAACTATTCTCAAGCAATCTCGGAAGCGTCTCATGTCACCTATTCCTACTAAAAGGAGGCAGTACTATAAAGCACACCCCTTATAGGAGGCACTACTATAAGGAATGTACCTTATAGGAGGCCATGTACCTGGTCTGCAATGACGTTCAGGTAGGTGGTAGATGTTATAGTTTCCTGGATATGAATGGCTTGGGGTTTCGCAGAAGATTATTGTCCTAAACATTACACTTCCTCCAGCGCTTGTTTTCGTCTCACGGTGAGTTCTAGTGCCAACACTTCCGTAGGTAAACGTAACACAAGCACCCGGCCGTGCATATTGTGCAACAGGAAACTAGATTCATCGGACAAAATGGCCTTTTTCCAAACATTCAAAGTCCAGTTTTGATGCTCAGGTGGGCATTGTAGACGATTTTGATAGTGAACCGAGGTTGTTATGGGCACTCGCAGCGGCCTGCATCTACTCATCCCCATTTTCAGCAAGGTTCAATGTGCTGTGCGTTGTGACATACCAGGGTTGTACTAAAATTAATGGAAAAGTGGACGTAATTTCTCTATTAACTGACAGAGGTCGTTCAAATTGCGCATATTGGTACAGTAACTCCTTCTCTATACAAAGATACCACGCATCATAGTCTAATTCATGCGTCATTGTTATACCCGACACTCTAATTCTTTCTGAAAAAATTCAAGTGGGCACTGTTACACCCACTTCTTCACAACCACTTTCTCCTCGTCTGGGTAATCACCGGGGAAGTCGGATGGCGCCAGATCTGGCCTGTACGGTGGATGGAGGACCATCGACCAGTCTAGTTTGCTGATCGCCTGATTTGTTGCCAAATATAATATGTGTTATCGCATTGCCATGGTGAATATGGATCGTTTTCAGATTCTTTTTCGGTCTGTTCCTCCTTATGGCTTCTCTTAGCTTCTTGGGTGTCTCAATGTACCGCTCGCTGGTCACGGTACGGCCACGTTCCAGAAACTCAGGGAGAATGACACTTCTGTCATCTCAAAAAGCAGTCACCATGAATTTCTGTGCTGATCGCTGGCTCTTGAACTTCTTAGACCTCGGTGAAGAAGCGTGACTCCATTCCAAGGATTGATTCTTCATTTCCGGCTCGTTGAAATACGCCCACCTTTCATCTTCTGTCACCAGATCGAAAGAAAAGTGTCTTCATTGGTTTCAAACGCTTTGTCAAGAACTCAATGACGGCACGTTGCTTCTGCTTGGAATCCTTTATTTACCTGCAGTGAAAAAGAAGGGTTACTATAGAGGAAGCGTTGCTCTGCCAAAATGTGCAATTTGAACGACATCTGTCAGTTAATAAAAAGGTTATGCCCACTTTTGCATTACTTTCGATACAACCCTCTTATTACTCCGATGACCAACATTCAAATTACCTGCTAGTTGCGTCACAGTACGGGATAGCATTCACTCATCTCTAGCATCGATGAGCCGTGGTCGTTGTTGTTCTTTCTTCCTCGGACTAGGTTTTGAAGGTACTAACCACGGTTGACCGTGAGAAATCCACGTGCTTTGCCACCTCCGAAACGCTGTGATCCAGTCGTCTGGCAATTACAATTTGGCCCTTGTCAAATTCCCTTAAGCCCGTTGCATTTCCCATCTGAAGAACAGAAACAACACCAATTAACAGAGTTCAGTATCAGGTGTATCGTTTTAATAGAGCTTAGTATCATTTATATCGTTTCATATCCTTCACACATGCCTCCATTTACCAGCAGATGCTTCGATTTTCATAAAGATGTACTGGTCATAATGGATTGACTTTTCTGTGCATATAGATAGAGACAAATGTCGAACCTGCTTTCTCGTCGTGCATGCATACTGTTCTCACTGAAGTGCCTCTGACGGTATATCGATAGCGGAATTACCACACCGCTGCGATTAAATTAAATGCTATTCCACACTAACCAATCGACATGGCCAATGTAGTGAGTTATGGCTAACTCACACTCCCTCTCCTCCTAAAGGATTTTACAGCTCAAAACATGGGGTTCTCAGTTTTCTGTAGCTCAAATGTACCTGCTCAAGGCAGTAATAACATGAAGGAAAAGGATGCTAAGAATCACCGGAAGTATGCAATGCTTCCGTCTGATGCTGACCCGGGATACGTAAAAGGGTGAATCTCATCTTCTGATTCAAAGCTCCCTGAATTGAAGTAAGAACTCCAGAAGAAGAAGTGGGGTGTTATTGGAGGAACTGAAGTTAAAAGAAAAGGAAAGGTTCACATGGAATAAAAACAGTGACCATCTCTTTTACTACCGCGGAACTGATAGTGCTGGAACTGTGTGACGTAGTACAGAGGTATAAAGCACGTGTCAAGACGACAAATCTGCTGCGTTACATTCCGTCCGTGTAGTTTAGTTGGGATAGCAACTTACTCCGGAGTGAGGGGCGAGACTTCGATCTCCGTCACGGAAAATTTTTATTTTCACATTGGCTCCCGAACGTAAAACTGGATATACTAGCCGTTATATTCTTCGAAAAATGTGTGATGTGGATTCCACACATCGTCTGGAATTAATGAAAGTTCGTTCTTTGCTTAAAAAAATTATGAGGGAGATGATGTGACGTACTACAGCACGTGTCAAGACAACAAATTTGCGACGATACATTCCATCCGTGTAGCTTAGTTGGGAGAACATCTTACTCCGGAGTGAGGAGACACGGACAAATATGTGTCTTCGCAACTAAGGCAGTGGGATTGATTATGAACAAAGTGCTAAAGGACAGTGTTCTAGAGATCGAACGTTCCTCAGGCAAAGTTGCACGACTAATTATTCAACTCTCAAAAGAAAGATACCAGATTCCGATCATCCACGTCTACTTACTCGCCCATAGGGTGTCATCCGGATAAAGAAATCGAAGAGTTCTGTGAGTAAATTCGACATCTAAATTAAAAGGGGCAACCAGTACGTGATGATCATAATTGGTGATTTTAATGCGAAAGCAGGCCAAATCAACAGAACGCAATTCTAGTTGGTAAATTTGGTCATAATAACAGAAAATTTCTTGAAATATTCTTTTTCCGTTTGGAGAATCGGTGAGGTCTTTCATTGAAAGTTCTTCAGATTTTTTTCGACAAAAAGGCGGCATCGGAAGTGTACATAAAGAACTTAAATAGGTCTAGAAGTGACACTCATTTGATTATGTGCAAAAAGAAATTTGTCATCGAGCAATGTTGCGGTCGTAACAGGTTCAACACAGGGCGTGACCATACAGCCGTGAGATGTAAGGCGCATTTTATCACAAAATGTGAACGAATCAAGCTGAAAAACCAAATGAAAAGTACTGACATGAAAAAAATTAAAAAATGCAAAATAAAAACTTTGAATTAGGACTGACCAATCGAATAGTTCCATCACATGCAAAGCAGAAGTTAACAAAAAGTCTTCCCAGGTCTTTATGGAAACAGTGACGAAAATAATTAGCACGAAAGACAAAAGCCACATAAAGAAAATATATGTGAACCAAAAATAATGTTAATGCAAAAAGGAAGAGAAGTCGTAAACGAAGAAAATATAACCTTCATAATAAAGTGGCCACTCAGTGCATAGTTCGATATGCACTGAGTGGCCACTTTATTATGACCACCTGACAGTTTTAAGCAAATAAGCTATGGCTGCACGCTGTTGCCGCCAGAGGGCGAAACTAGTATAAAAAGGGAAAGCTTAGTGCTTGTGACAGTAGTAGAAGTGATGTTTTGGTGACGAGATGGGTAAAAAAGTGCGATTGGACGAACTTTCAACGTGGGAGGATTGTAAAAGCTCGGAGCCATGGAGCGAGTATCACCGAAACCACCGCATTCGTGAAATGTTCCAGAGCAGCTATTGTTAAAGTGTTTAAAGACTGGACTGTCAGCCAAAAAACTGGGTCTCTACGTGCAACGTGTGGTCGTCATCGACTAGCGACTGCTCGGGCTGAACGGAGAGTGTCCAGACTGGTAACAGACAACAGAAGGGCAAAAGTGCAGCAAATTACAGACCATCTTAATCAAGGATGCCCTCAAATGATCTCTGCACGCACTGTTCGCCGTACACTGCATCGGATGAGATATGGCAGCCGAAGGCCTGTTCGAACACATTTTCTGTATGCAGTTAACAAGAGAAAACGTTTCCAGTTCGCACAGGAGCACAAGGATGGGACAGTCGATAATTGGAGACAAATTATGTGGTCCGATGAATCACGTTTTCAGTTGCACCATGCCGATGGCCGAGTGAGAATATGGCAGAAACAGCCCGAAAGCATGGACCCCAAATGCATTGCTACAACCCTTCAAGCTGGTGGAGGCAACGTTAGGGTTTAGGAAATGTTTTCCTGGCATACTTTGGGCCCTTTAATTCGTGTTGATCAACGTCTGACTGGTACATCATATCTATATATCGTTGCGGACCAAGTGCATCCTGTCATGTGGATGGTTTATCCCAATGGCGATGGCTACTTTCAACAAGATAATGCGTCCTGCCATATTGCTCGTATTGTACACGATTGGTTTCAGGAACATGCCGGTGAGTTTACTTTGCTTAGGTGGCCCCCACAATCTCCAGATCTCATCCCAATTGAGAATTTGTGGGATGAAGTTGAAGGAGCCATCAGACAGCTGGATCCACAACACTGGAATTTCACACTCCTGGAAAGTGCTATTCATCAAGCATGGTCTCAGATCCCACAAACCACCAATCAATATCTCGTGGAGTCCATGCCACGAAGAATAGAAGCAGTATCATAGGCAAAATGTGGCCCAACGAAGTACTGAGGTGGTGGTCATAATAAAGTCCCCACTCAGTGTATAAGACAGTGCGAAAAGGTATCATCACTGAAGACATGATGCAGCACAATGGTGAACTAGTGAGCAAAATAATTGAAAACTGCCAAAGGCTGAAGAAAACAAAGGCTCACTTTAGTAACAATAGAAAACATATTATCAAATTAAGAAAAGAATATTGAATTGCAACAAAGAGTAGAGGGTAAATTTGGAAGACAATTTAAAGAATTCTGCACACAATTATATAAGAATAGGTACACCTTCTGATGACATAAGCAAATATACGGCCTCGAAGATGCTTCCAGTTCTCTCGGCAGAGGTTTCCTGTGCATTAAGGACACGGAACAGGGAAAATGGAATTATCGTGGAGATTGTGCACGAAGCCACGAAGAAATAGAAAGTGCTCTGACCAAATTTTGCAGTAGATATCCCAACGATGGAAAAATACCTGATGACACTAAAAATACTACTATAATCCTTCTGCACAAACCAGCAGGGGACTTCAATGATCCCACGACCAACAGACACGTAAGACACTAATCATTTTTTTTTCAAATGTTAACTAAGATACTGTGGCATCGCTTGAACGAAATACAGAGTATATGACTTAACCAAGATGGATTCAAGAATGAATACAACACTGTGCCTTGAGTGCTCACTAAATCCCTAGACAAAGTGAGTTATGTTCGATATTGACGAAACGAGAAAGTGGGTGTGGCCTGTAGGCTGAAGAGGTATACATACATACGGTGTAGGTTCTGTTGAGACAAAAGTTATGTAATGGGTAAAACTGAAGATTTACCAAGGTGTACGGAAGGCCAAATTATCGGCGCACGAAGGGTTGGTACATTCATTTCGGAAACGGCAACACTTGCAAGTTGCTCGGGGGTTTCCGTACTTAAAGTATTCGAGGATTAGTGCCAAAATGGAGAAACAACATTCCGACGAGCTAACTGTGAAGGGCGGCGACAGGTGAATTCAAGAGGTGAACGATGTAAGAGTCGCCTTGTACAGAGCAATTGGCACAACACAGCTTCGGAGTAGACGGCCTAGTTCAATATCTGTCAACCCGAACTGCGCTCCCGTGGAAATAGAACTGATGGTCTGCAAGAGAATACTTCCTATATGGTACCATCTCCTAAAACCAATCCATCGACGTAACCGACTCCACTGCTGCCAACAGCCTTGCGGGCTAAACGATAGAAGTTTGAAAGCAAGTATGCTGGTCCGACGAATCACGATATGCACTCCATCACTCCATTCTGCTGACGGTAGAGCCCGTATATTGCATCAGCAGCATGAGGCTGTATATTACTCATACACTATATTATCAAAAGGATTCGTACACCACAATGTTTTGAGACAAATGGCTATATTATCGCATTTAGTAGTTAGTCTTCCCATATTTTGCTTGTATGACAGCGGCAACATATGTTGAGGTATACTATGAACCAGATTCCGGTAGGTCTCGACAGGAATGGCTCTCCTACTCTGGGAGCAGGTCCTACAAACCTGCTGCCAGAGTAGAGAGTGAAGACGGTCGTTGTAGTCGATTTCATATCCGTCGTGCCAGTTCATCCCAGAGGTGTTATATGGAATTAAGATCAGAACTCAGAGCAGGCCAGTCCAACAATTCCACCTATAACGAAGTAAATTTCTCCGTCATTTTTGGTCCACGCCGGGGATCGAACCCGAGTCCACTTATTCCGGAACAAGCAGCTCTACCAACTGAGCAACGCAGACGTTCGTTCTCGCAGCTATCTGCCTTTATGTCGTGTGCGTCCTGCGGGGCAGGCTTGACCTATCCCCCCCCAAGAAAGAGGGCCGGGGGCATGGCCCATGGGTCAGCCGTGACCATGAATCGTTGCAGGCAGCCATCTGCTGTAGAACGTGCACTTGAGAACTCCCAGTCAATCTGGTGTGTGGAATGCAACGTCACACACATTTATTTTTCGAAGCGCTGGAGAAGGGATTCTCTTATATCTCTTGTTTCGCTGTGTGGAAAGAACATCACACAATTGCGAGATTTTTAACGGCCGGGTCATCCGGGAAGTTTGGGCGCCATTATAACGAAGTAAATTTGTCCGTCATTTTTGGTCCACGCCTGGGATCGAACCCGAGTCCACTTATTCCGGAGCAAGTCACTCTACCAACTGAGCTACGCAGACGTTCGTTCTCGCTGCTATCTGCCTTTATGTCGTGTGCCTCCTGCGGGCCAAGCACGTCACACACCTCATTTTCAAGAAACCAGTCCTGCACACGCAGTGCAGTGTGGCAGGAGCTCGATCGTGTTGGAAGAGACAACGGTCATTTTCATAATACTGCTACTTTATTGATAGGGCAGAATTATACAGAACGTCGATGTACACTTCAGAGTTCATGGTTTGTGATATAATAACTAACGGGCTGTATCACATCCACGAAAAACGATTCCATATCATGTTGGAGCTTTCGCCAAACTTAACAACTAAAGGAACACAATGCGACAAAAACCGTTCTTCGGAATGTCGCCACATCCAAACCCTCCCGTCAGATTCGAAGAGTGAAAAGCGTGACTCATCACTGCAAGGGACAGCTTTCCAGTCGCTCATGGTCCAAGAATGACGGGAGACACGCTCCAAACGCCGCTTCACATTTTTTGTTTTTGATTGCAGGTTTAACGACTACCGTGAGAAACTCAATGGACAAGAGGCAGTCGCCCATCCCTAATTTAGGGTCACTGGTTCCAGGGAAGGGAAAGACCCAGTGCCGTAAGACAAGCACAACATCCATGCCTCACTCGGATTCGAACCCTCACCTCTTTCGGACGAATGGTCAGAGGACATCGCTTAGACCACTGCGCCACCGGGGCAACACGCTTCGCATTCACGGTAATAATGTGTGGCTTATGTGCCATTCCCAACCGTAATAATTTACATTATGCAACTCTCTGTGGATAGTTATGGTACTAACCGAGCCATTACAAACGGAAATAGCAGAGAAAGAGCGGGATTTCTTAACATTTCTTACCATGACACTTCTGTCACGTACCTTCACTTTTGAAAACACATATTTGCCCGTGATGGATATCAAAGCCGCGCTTTCTCACTCCGGAGTAAGTTGTACTCCCAACTAAGCTACACGGACGGAATGTATCGCTGCAGATTTGTCGTCTTGACCCGTGCTTTACCTCCGTAGTGAGTCACACACTTTGTGCGTCCTTCCTGGACGTTTTTTGTTCTTTCTTTTTACTTTCTTTTGGCTAAAGTTACACCGTTCTGCATCTATCTCTTCACGACATCACTTACAGTCGATTTCAGTATGTTTAGTTTAGCTGCTGTGCTCTGTATGGAAACGTTACTTAAATGACATCCCATGCTAGAACTGAGAAAGTTCGCATCCATGAGGCAAATCTGCTTCAAAGTTACTGATAACACGACAGAACATCTTAGCTTTATATATGCACCTCCTACTCACAAAGCACCTTCTTGTGCAACTGTTCTTTGCACTGATGCAAATATTTGATAGTGTGCGAATACCATTGATACTATAGTGTACACTGCATCGATTATTTTGCGCTGTAGCACCGGTTGTATTACATGAGTGATACGTTCAGCTGGCTTGAACTGGTAACCATCGTGCGTGTGGATCAACGTATAGGTGCTAGAAACTACCAAGGACTGCTTGCGGGTAATGATAGTCCACGATGCGACACCTTCACCCACAGGGAGATGGGATATTCCAGGATGCATTGTCGTGATGAAGCAGGAAATCATTACTAGAGCTGATCGGCTATCGTAGGCAATGGCTCCCCAGACCATAATGCCTGCAGTGGGGGGAGGTATGGCGCTCGATAGCGAGGTTGGGATTGTGCCGTCGACCCGGGAGCCTTCACACCTAGACACGATGATCATCTGTCCCCAAAACGAAGCGGTACTCATCGTTAAACACCACACGTCGCCAGTCTGTGGCGTTCCAAGTCTCTCTGGTTTGGCACCACTGCACACGGAGCCGACGATGTTCCGGCGTTAATGGCAGCACACGTAAAAGGCTCTGGGATAGCAGAATCGCGTCCACAAGGTCGTCGCGAAATGGTTCGTATGCACACAGGAGCCGCTACATCTGTCTCTATAGTGGACCGGATCCCCGTGAGATCCACTCGTGCCTGGCGCACGATCCGTCGATCCTCTCTACCGGTGGTCCTCCTGGTGTGTCCGGAGATTCTCCGCAGTGTGTCAGTGCCTTCACGTGTCCATTGCTCCTAACACAGTCGGCCGATATGGTCAGAACGATCCACGTGGTGGGCTATACGGTGCGCCGACCACCCTGTGGTTTTTAGCCCGATGATCCGGTCATACATATAAATCGACATCTCTGGCGTATACCCGGCATTCTTGTCACTCTGTACTCTTGCTTGCGTTGGCCGGTGTTTTTCGCTTTCATGGGGCATCGACTACACGCCGGTTTATAAGGCTACAGTTTTGTGCTTGCAGCGCTACTACAGTATGTGCGGTTATGCGCACTCGCACTAAACGTGGATCATTTTCATGCCAGCACACAGTCTAACTATTTTCAAAGTTTCGCGGTTGTAGCATGTTTTCTCCTATGTGCACAAATTTCATTGTCAGTGAGTGTATAAAGGTTCGACTGTATGAGGGTACATCAATATAAAGACAAGCTGACACCATATAGCCCGATTTCTTTAAGCACGTTGGAGAATTTCTTTCAACCACTGAAGTGGGATGCCAAGGGGATAATGTCTTAGGGAAGTAGCTTAACACACCTTCTGTCAACATAAGATGGAATCAATTTTTCAAGTTCCCCGTCAGAGGGGCTCAGTGTAATTAAGAAATTTGCTGACAAGAGTGAAGAAATGGGTTAAAGGTCAACTTATAGAAAAAAATATGTACAAAGCTTTTATAATATCCAAAAAGGTAGAAGTTGATGATCTGATTTAGAAGTAATTGATGCTCACATTAACGACAACTGATATCAAGTGAGAGCCACGTCGAATAAAAAATGAACAGGCGTACGAAACTTCGGTGGAGTGCATTTCGAAGAAACAGAACAATAATGAAGAGCAGTTGATGAACATATCTTAAAAGATAGGTGTTTAATAAATTCATCCTACCAGTTCTTATTTATGGATCAGAATCGTAGATCCGAACTTAGAAATGGTATCCAGAGGTTTCGGACATCTCCCATTGAAAAGATGTCCAAGCCCCTCTCCGTGAGAAAGTTGTATGCTTGTTGTAACCAAGAAAGTCAGGAAGACGATCTCACGAAGCAGAAAAATGACAATAGTGGATGATCATGATCAAAATAAAAACAGTTAAGTGGTAATGAGCTGGATATATGGTTAGATGAACTAACCACCATTGTACAACTATATTATTCAGTGGATGCCAAGGGTCTAGAAAAAAACCCTACGGGGAACATGTGGGTGAAGGATGATTGAAAAGAGAGTGAGACAGAGAGAGAGAGAGAGTTATGGAAGAGACTTGGAGGAGCATTTTATCCAGCAGCAGATTAAGAATTGTTGATGAGATATACTGTATATAATAATATCCTTTGACTTAACCTGAAACCACACTGTTCGAAAGTGTATTACATGAAACTCTCTGTTGAAAGCGAGGGATTTTGCGTTGTGGTTATACATTCTGGAAAGACAAGTTCATATTCACATTTGTATGCAAATACTTACAGGAATAGATAACGGAACTCGCATGCCTTCTGCTTGTGAACATTGTTTCGAATGTTTTCAATTAAACCACTGCAAATTTTCATTTCCAAGACATTCATATAAGCTAGTAATATGTCTTGCTTTAAATATAGGCTTCCAATACAAGTTCTAGAAGAGTAATAATGGGGAAAATGCTCATGACTAAGTGGGGGTTTATAGCACTAACAGAAATGTATTATGCAAAGGTTTATAGGAGTGTGGCTACTATAGACCCTCATAGATGTGGATGATGTAACTTCTAGAGAATGCAGATTTCACGCAGCGTCGTAAGGAAGTAGTGAGGCAGAATTTTTTGAAATGTATATGTATACCACGAGTATATACTAGTTAAGGGCGCTACACGAGTACAGATATGTGATCTTAGCAGTGCAGCCAAATGAAACCAGTTCGAAGGTATGTATTTTATGGGTCTTTTTTATCGTCTTAAACTATCAAATGGAACAAAAGATCGACATCCAGTTTAGTGCAACACTGGGAAAATGTCCATTGGAACTCCAAACGTGTTATAAATAGTTTATGGGGATGTATATCTTCTCCGAACTCCTGACAGTTTCATGGTTCAGGCGTTTCAGAGATGGAAGAGAGCATGTAATAGACGATCCTAGAAGACGGCGGCCTAAGCTAACCTTCAGACCGGAAACAGGGAATCTTGTAGAGAGATTTACTTGCGAGTAACCATTTCTTTACGTTGAGACAGTAAATGATTTGAATATGAAAAAATAATAGACACTATACGTATATCATTATTACAGACTCAGATGGCTACTGGTTCACGACAATGTGCCTGCTCACCCGTCAAAAATTGTGCAGACGTTATTGACTCCGAGGCAGGTTCCAGCTTTCCACTATCTTTCTTGCCCTCCTATATCTACATCAGAACACTTTTTCCATTTCCCAATGTGTATCTCAGATTAAAAGGAAGCCGATTTGGAAGTGTGTTCATGACATTCAGAATAATGTGACAGTAGAACTAATATTACTACAACAGATGAGTTTTCAAAGCCATTTCAAACCTTTTCCGAAAGGTGTAACAAGTGCCATAGGTTCTTTGGGAACTATTCGGAGAGAGAAGGGCAAGAAACTATTTTTCCTTATCCGTAGTTTGCCTAATTTTAATTCAGCATCATTGCCTTTTTTGAAGCTGTATGCAAGTTTTCGACTGAAACGGTTTCAGGTTTCACATCAGCAGGCTAGCAATGAGCCTTTTGCCATGATCGGGTTTATTACATTACAAATAGGTAGTGTTTGTTTCAGGAAAATCCCTAGCACAAAAGAAAGTGTATTTTTCTTGGGAAGATACGGAAATCGTTAAATATACATTTCATCATTAAGAGACTTCCTAATTTCTATCATATGAGCTCATAACAAACTGCAGCTTAACTACTTAGCATCGAAAATGAATGCGTGTACTCCCACAGAGCAATAAAATCTTCATGTCACTTATTTCTAATGGCTCGCGTACGATATTCACAGTATGTATACATTAATAGGAGTGGATTTCTGTTGCGATATATACATCATCATCAAACATTCTCAATCCCCTGCTCTACTCTCTGGATGAAGTCCTCCCAAGGGCTCTTCAACAACCCATAAATCTCTCAGGTTGTCTTCGTTTGGGTCTTTTCCTGTCGCTAAGTATTCAGTCTAGTATTTCCGTTGTCGAACGTTAATCAATTCGACTAACAGTATATCCATTCCTTTGCTACTTGAGAATGTTAGTTTTTCTGATAATGTCATCCATTCTTGTTATTTTCCTGATCATGAGTTTGTTTTGCTGTTTTACCTATTTACAAATTCGTCACCAACTATTCTCAATCTCCTGCTGTGCTCTGCGTATGAAGTCTCCTTCTTTTGGGGGGGGGGGGCTTCTATCGTCCATCAATCTCTCAGGTTGTCTTCGTCTGAGATTTTTTCCTGTTCTTTGGTATTCAGTTTCGTATTTCAGTTATCGAACTGTGGTCAACTTGTCTAACAGTATGCCCATTCCTTTGCTACTTGAGGATGTTAGCTTTTATCATAATGCCATCCATTCTTGTTATTTTTCTGATCATGTATTCGTTTTCCTGTGTTTCTTGGTTACACCAAGCATACATCTATTCAAGCCTCTTGAAGTCGTCAGCTTCTGTATGGTTTTACTTCAGGACCTGCCTCTGGCCGATACGTACAAACTGGATGGATGCGTTGCAAATACATTTCTTTTAAGATGCAACAGGAAGTTGCTGTTGAAAGTTTTACTGTTGCTCCCAAATGAACTGCTGCCAAGTTTTATACTCCTCTTAGTTTCTTCGATGTGGCACACACTTTACATCTGTTGTCCAAGGTAGATGTAGTTGTGGTTGCTTCTACATTCTCCCCATCAGCTTCTAAAATGAAAAACGTAGATACAACTGGAGAAGGAAAAAATTACGCAGAATTATAAACATGGGAGGAACTAAAAGGTTTAAATATTTTACTAGATATTTTTGATGTTGTACACAGCACTATTCAAGTAATGTCTAAAAAATCAAAAGGGTCCAGTTACGTACAACAATGCCAACTTCTCTGTTATCTCGCGATGACAAAAACAGGAATATAACAAACAAGGTTAACGTTAGTATCGTTATTAGACAGAAACCAATCATAATTAAAATTTCGCAAGATTTCTTAAGGGATTTCTGGATATCGAGGGAATCGAAAGCATGAAACAGCCAATTAGAAGCAATAAGAAACTTCATACGCCTTTCACCATGTCTGTCATTTATGGATTGTTACAAAATCTCCGACGAAGTAAAAGCAGGTGATTCATAGGCAAGAAGTAGGATGTAACCATTTTAGAGGCGAAAAGCAGAAATACAAGTTACATCAAACAATTTAGTAAAATCATGCAATGCATTGATTATGATATGCTTTCCGGCATACCAGAAATCATTACTCAAGTTATTACTCACGTTATGAGGATAATGGCTGTAGAATAAATCTCGCTCCTATTACCTGACCTTTGACCCCATTTCGATGATATTCAACAGAACCGGTGAAATATAATTCCGGATCAACATGATAAAGTTTTGTCTAAATTGAAGTATTTTTACGTAAGTTATAACGCATAACGGAGACGGAATGGATCCCACTCCTATGTCCTGATGTTTGCCCCCATTTCGTCCATTTTCAATAGGGTTAGTTCACAGGTACTCCCCTACCATATACTAAACTTTCATTGAAATCGAACCATTTTTACGCAAGTTATGACACATAAGGGCAATAGAATGGATCCCTCCCCTATGTACTGACCTTTGTCCCCATTTCGTCCATTTTCAATGGGGTTTGTCCCCAGGTAGTCTCTTACTACATACCAAACTTTCATTGAAATCGAATCATTTTTACGCAAGTCATGACGCATAAGGGCAATGGAATGGATCCCGCTCCTATGTCCTGACCTTTAACCCCATTTCGACCATTTTCAATAGGGTTCTTCCCCGGATACTCCCCTAAAACATACTAAAATTTCATCGAAATCGAACCATTTTTATGCGAGTTATCGTGCGGACGGACAGGCAAACGGACAGACAGACGGACAAAGCTGGAGCATATACGCTTCTTCAACCTACGGTTGGATAACGTAACTTAAAAAAAAAGAAATCAGATGAAGAGAAACGATAATGGAAAATGCATCTACTCCACCTGTCGTAATTTTTCAGGAACAGAAAATAGCTGAAGCAAGTTCTTGCAATTAGATCTTTGAAAAATTTAAAGGTGACGGAATCCTAAAAACAGGGACAGATCGTAGAATGCAGTGATCTGAGTTGCTTTGGACAATGAAACATAATGTCTGTGCAGGAAATATATTCAAATTTCTCTTGCCACGAAAACTCTCATTTAACGTGCATTTCCAGTCGTCAATATATACTTACATGCTTCCAAATTATTAGCATTATTAATAACATTTATGAAAATGCAAGTGCGAAAGTTCGATTATTTGAAGATACAGCAACAATAAAAATTGGAAAAGGAGTCAGACAAGGTGACACCATATCTCCCAAATTTTCTAATGTCACAACATTGCAAAATGTCTTTCCATCATTGAACCGGGAAAATAACGGGATAAAGATCAATGAAGATTATTTAACTCAACTTCGTTTTGCTGATGATGTTGTCTTTTATACAACTGACCCTTTAGAGCTGGAGAGTATGCTCCAGGAGCTTGCTGATAAAAAATTGGGATTAAAAATAAACTTTCAGAAGGCAAAACTGATGTACAATGCTTTTACAAGAAATGAAGAGATTGCGATTGATGGAGAAAATCTGGAAATAACCGATACCTACATTTACTTTGAAAAGCAGATATCAAGCGAGGGTCGCATTGATGAAGAAATTAATCGGCATATAAAACTCGGTTGGAGGGCTTGGGAAGAAACAGTAGAAATTTTAATGGGAACATGCCATTATGTCTTAAAAGAAAGGTGTTTGATCAATGCATCCTTCCGGTGCTTACGTATGGTGCAGAGACGTGGACCTTAACTAAAAAGACATGCAAAGATTGCAGACTGAAAGAAGCGTGGAAAGATTCATGCTTGATGGAACCAGGAAAGACAAGAGAAGGACCACATGGATAAGGAAAACGACAAAAGTGGAAGACATCATGATTAGAATAAATACCCTAAAATGGCAATGGGCTGGTCATAATGCCAGAAGGACAGACCGCCGATGGACAATTGAAATTTTAGACTGGATTCCAAAGGACAGGAAAAGACCCTGAAGAAGACCACATGGGAGATGTGTGGATTGAATTCGAAAGCATGCTGGACTAACATGGAGGAGACTGCTTTAACGCAGACCGTTGCGGAAGAAACTTGGGAAGATCTTCTCTAGCAGTGTATTGATAATGGTTGACACTGATGATGATGATGACTTCTAAATTTAAATACGTACATATATTAAAGATTCAAGAATATTAAATTAAAATAAATTCCGTTATCGTTCATTTTACACATAGAAATATGGGAAGAAAAAAATATGGAAAATAAATAGGTAATCACTAGATAAGGCAAAAAGCTAAAACAGAAGATTCGTTCTAGCGGCAAACTAATAAAATTGAAACGGGCAAATTTACAAAAGACTGTCTGCTAAAGACAAGAGTCTGTCAGCTGAAGACGAGAGACTGCAGTGTAACTTGAACTGGGACGCTAAAAATAAAACCGATCGAGACAGAAACATTCAAGCGATATGAAAAAAAGACTGCAGGAAAAGCGTACGGGTAGAAATAAACAACCTTTAATACAGAAAAATAGAGAGAAGTGATGGAGGTTTTCATGGAGCAGTGGATAATGTCTTTCGCCAAAGAGAAAACAATTACTAAAACACATATAAAATGATACGGAAGGCTTTTTTCTGGTTTAAACTTTGTTGTCGCGTTTTTAGCCATTTAGCTTCTGTCCTGAATCTGCTCAACTTGTATGACGTAATCAAACAACAAAATAAAAATTTCATTTGCAACTGATCTCAGACATTTTACAACTGCTTGGAACCAATCCAGTAAAACAGTACTGTTTAACGATGTCAGCTGAGCTTAAATAATCGTCTTCAGTTTCTGAGTAGTTTGAAGCGCTGGCTTCCGACCACTGGCCCAATTTCGGCCCGGGATAAAGCTTCGGAAAGGCAAGGGCGGGGGGGGGCGTTTGTCTGATGGCGCCAGAGCTATACTTTCCCTGGGACCAGTGTCGAAAATTAGGGACGGACGACTGCTAATAACCCTAAGAGTTGCTCGTCGTGGTTGTTACCCTCCCCCCCCCACACACACAAACAACCAAACACACATTAAAACGCTTCAAACGGCAACGAAACTCTCACCTTCAAGAATTTGATAAATGCTTATAAATGTCAAGATCACTGCCGTCACTGTTACGGAAGAGAACAACTTTATGCATAGTATAGACCAAAGGAACAACGTTTATTCACAATCTTTTATCTTAAGATATACCACAGTTTAAATTTTAGGAGACGTAGAACAGTTCCCATATGTTTTCCTGAGGGTCGTCCTAACTATATAAGCAAGCGGGATAACCGATACCTGGTCATAATGGCAAAAGGAATTCAAAAACGTACTGCTGGCCAGTTGGCAAATCGTCTTCACGCAAGCATCCGTAGCATGGCGTTCACATGCAGCATGACTATATTCCCGGAAACTCGTACTCTGTGTACCATTAAATAGAGCTCATCGTACTATCTGCCATCAGTAGTGTATGTCTCTCGTTGGGTGGTCTTCTGATCAATGGACCAAGGTAATGTTAACAGATGAAAACCGCTTTAGCCTTTCGGTGGATTCCAGGTAGCAGATGATCTGAAGGGAAAGTAGGACTGAGCATGATGCCAGGAATATTATTGAATATGACAGATAGGGCGGTCACTGCGTCACGATATGGGCGGGTATCATAGTCAATGGACTTGCGGAACTGCAGATGATGAATCAAGAGATAATTACCGCGTAGAAGTACTGAAACGATGGGATTCTTCATCATTTCCTTCTGTTTCGTAGTGCCGTGGGAGAGAATTTCATTTTTACCGAAGTTATTTCTCGCCTTTACCGCATAGCAGCTGCGGATGATATATTTGCTAGTGAGAATACCCGTTGAATGGAATGGCCAGCACGCTTCCCTGGTCACAATTCAATCGAACTTGCGTTAGACACTCTCGGGAGACGTATTGCATAAAGGAATTGCCCACTAGAAACCATTCCAGTACTTATCCGGGCTCTTCAGCGAGAATGGACAATTTTCTCCAAGAGCACCTCAACCACTCTTTGCTGAGCATGAGACACCTTTGCCAAACATGCACTGTTGCCCGAGGTGGACATATCTCCTGTGTAGGACTTCGACTAGTAGTCTGTTTACGCGGTGTTAACTGAAGAGTGTCACTAGACGATAAGTGAGTCTGTTCCTGTTTCGCAAAGTTGTGTTTTGTTTGGATCTCTATTACACGTTACTCGTAATTTTTCGCCGTTCGTTTCATTTTACAGTTACATTTACCATCAATACCACTTGCAGCTGTAAAACCGCTCTTTTATCTCTGACCAAAATATACCTCGTCCTTAATTTTTGGACAGCAGTGTATTAAAAGCTTGCAACTGAACTGCATTCTGACATTTGGGGAGTTCTTCGTCAGCTGAAACATATGTCATTAGTATTTTCTGCCAGAGCTCCTTTTCGTTAGTTCATTAAGAAGTTAGCATCAAAGCATTAAATTATTATCAGGTAATGAGAGTAATGTGGGACGCCAGGTCAAGCCGCATGGTGGAAAATCCTAATAATGTTGCTGCAACACTATTATGCATATGCATTAATTACTTTGTTTCTTATTATTTGTGATGTACACCGGAGAGCCAAAACATTATGACAACCTGCCTAATATGATATTTGTTCTCCACGTGCCAAAAGAGCTCTTATCCGGCAAGGTATGGACGCTACAAGATTTCTGGAGGTGCCTTGGGGTATCTGGTATCGGCACGTTACCAGCAGATCCTTTTAACTCTTGTAAGTTACGCGAGTGAGCCCCGCAGATCGGACTTGCTATTCCAACACAAACCTCAGATGCTCGATTGGACTAATGCCAGGGAAATTTGGAAGCCAGAGCAATACCTGGAAGAATTTTTGATATTCCTCAAACCGCTCTCAAACAATCGGGACAGTGTGGCATGGGCCATTATCCTACTGAAAGAAAGCTCCAATAGCAAAGTATACTGTTGCGATGAAATGATATACCTGGTCTGCAATGATATTTACGTAGGTGGTAGGCGTTATACTTTCCTGCACACGAATGATTGGACAGGATTTCCCGGTAAAACATTGCCCAAGTTATTATACTTCCTCCACCGGCTCATTTTTGTCCATGGTGCATCCTGCTGACAACATTCTCACACGTAGAAGACATACACCTAGCCAGCCGTCCAAATGGTTCAACAAGAAAGGTTATCCCTCTGGCCAGACAACTTTTTTCCAATCATTCAAGGTCCATTTTCGATGGTCACGTGTCTGTTGTAGGCGTTTTCTACAGTGAACCAAGGCTAGCGCGGTAACTTAGAGCAGTCTGCGGCTACATGGCAGCATTTCCAATAGGGTCCGATGTGCTGTGTGTTCTCTCACATTACTCTCGACACCAGAATTCAAAATATCAACCAGCTACTCCACAGTATCCTTTCTGTTGTCTCGTACCATCCGGGATAGCTTTCTCTCACTTCTAACATGGATGAGGCGTGGTGGAGACCCCACCTTGGCGGCGGTTCAAGGTTTTCCCCTCCTTAGTTCGCTTTTTGAAGGTACTCGCCACGGCTGACCGTAATTATTCCAGAAGCGTCTGGCTATTACAATTTGGATGTTGTGAACCTCTATTAAATCCTGTGGTTTTCCTATCTGAAGAACAAGAATAACACTTATTAATAGAGCTTAGAAGGTCTTGTTTACACCGTTTGATGACTTTCACACGCGGTGTCGTTTACCTGCAGTTGCTTTGATTTGCATAAAGACCTGCTGGTCGTAATGTTTTGTCTTTTCGGTGCATGTAAAGTTGATACATGGATATGTTTGACAGAATTACCTTAGCCTTTGTTTGTCCAGTTTCCAAGACACCATTGTCGGAGCTTGTACTTATTTCTCATAGAACTGTTGCAGCCATGGTGCCCCTCTTGCAGAGGGAATGCTTCCATCTTTGCTCTTTGTCCGTTTCCTACACAATGTCATCAGCTTTCCTATTTTCATACTTCGTTTCGCTATGATCGTTGTGTTAATGCTCTCTACAGATAAATGCTACAATTATAGGGAAATCAGCACGATTATAGTCATGCTTCACTTCTAGCTAGCTTTTTTTTTGTCAAAATATGTGAATACTGATTATCGATTTCGGTTTTACAATGTCTAAATTCATGTTAAGGCTCACGTACTTCACTTAAACCATCACCCATTGACATTTATTGTATCGCGATCTAATCACTAACATAAGCAACTGTTATGGGTATAAGCAGAGAGCTACCGCCATGGAAAACCACACATAACCCATTCCTTATCCGGGACACGAATCGGGGCCCGGATTGGACGAGCAGACAGAAATCTCCGTCTCTTACCTCTCTGCCACCAATGACATTAAGTAACATGCTCTCCTTTAAATACCTCGAAGTAAGAATATACCCGACTGATTCTAGAACTTAACCGTTCTTGTAAGCTACTTGTAGTACACAAAACTTCCTTAATGAGCTCTGTTACATAACGGATATCCAAATAATAAGAAGCGTTATGTAACAGAGATCATTAACTTCTATAATGAACTCTGCCACATAATGTTTTTCATTATTTGCCTGGGCTTTGGGAATGCGGAGATCACTCTCCGCATTCCCAAAGCCCAGGCAAATAATAAGAAGCTATGGCTTCAACTGTACATCATTAAGGTTCTGACCACACCGTTTGCTTGACATACAATTAGTGCTAGTTATTCCTAAGATTTAAGAGTGCTGCATTTTAATATTATATTTAAGATTTAATTGCGCTGCTCATGTAGATGAAAACCAATTATAAATATATATTCGAGGGGAAAAGGTTATCCGTAAGTACCTGAAATGTCTATTATATGGTTTTGTTCTATAAAAGCTGGTGGGGGCAGCGTTATGAACTGAAGAATGTTTTCGTGGCATTACGTGGGTCCACTCATACCTGTGGAAGGTACTATGGACCGAATTCGTGGTACTTTCATCCTTGCAGACCACGTACACCCTTACATGCTGATTGTCTTCCCTGGAGTGGATGGAATCTTGCGGATAGACAATACGACGCGTCACACAGCTAGAAATATCCGAGAGTGGTTGGAAAAACACGACGATGCGGACTTCAAAATATTTCTCTGGCCCCCTAATTCCACCGACTTAAACCCAATTGAATATCTGTCGGACTACCGCAATCGGGTTGTTCGCTCCTCCGCCGCGCACCCTCCAGAAGCTCTCAGATGAACTGTAGTCAGCATAGCTCCACATACCTATGAACACCTTCCAGCGCCTCACTGAGTCACTGCGAGCCCGTCTAGCTGCTGTCCGCGCTGCACACAGCGGTTAATCTGGATATTAGCTGATGGTCATGATAATGTGACTCGACCGTGAAAACTGGGAGTTGTGGGACGAAGTTTTCCCTCCTCCAACCAAACCCGCAAGTAGTGGTCTTAAGGCCAGAACCTTTTGTGAGGAGTGGCCATAATTTTAATTGGGATATGTACACTACATTACCGCCACAAGCTTTGAGACAGAAAACTGAAAAGGATGAGTGAATTTCAGGTCAAATTACTCTTTTTTCGCAGAGTACGAAGCAGTGTGTGGTTTTGTTTGAGTGCATTACCTTAAAGATGAAGACGATACTGTAAAAATGAAAGACCTTATAACCTATACCTTTAATTTTCCCTTCTTTTTGAGTTTCTGTTATGTAGATTTCTTAAAGTTTGATGCAGTTATTTAATTAATTGGCTAATGTTCTTAAAAAAGTTCATAAGCAACTTCCTTGAACGTATACCTGTTACCACTTCTGGAACAACTGAGTAAATACTAACGGTCAGGTAGAGAGAATCAGCAACAGACTTACAAAAATGTAACAGTTTATCCTCCACACATTGGAAAGTCAGATCACCATATTCATCATTTCGTACCGCTGTTTATTAATCACAGCACTCTTATCGAGATGTAATGCTTAATTAGATAGCTACAACACTTATTCATCGATTCACATAAAACTGCAATAATAACAAGCTCTCATTACATCATTTACACATATACACTTTCACATATCCACCAACGTCGTGATTTCATTTTTTCTGACACGCTGTCATTGTTGGAAAAATGTACAAGCTGTTCGGGGAAAAAAATGTGTCGTCCAATGACAAAATGTTAAATGAAATGTAGGAAAACCTACAACAGAAACTCAAAAGTTAGGTTAAATAGAGATATACATTATAATTCTTATGTAAAATTTGTAAATCCTCTCTTTGATTTTTGTTTTGAAAGGCGTATTACTTCCTCGAATTACCTATATGTTTTGGCAACACTGACAGTGGGTCAAATGATAAAATCTACGTTGAAAGCAAAAATGGTTGGCGATTATGGTCAGGGAGATGATAGGATTGCGAGAGGACACGGATTGATTTGTATTGGAATGTTAACTTGATACTACGAATGCTGAAAGCTTATATGTGAATGCCGTTGCATATTAATGACGCTATATCAAAGCTTCGAAAATGTGACTTCTATAATTCGAAGGAATGGAACAGTTCGACTTTACCGTAAGTAGTTCTCACACCTATGAGTACTGGTTGTTATTTACTTTGATAGAATTAAATGACTGTGTTGGTTGTTCAACAATAAATTTGCAAAATATCAACCTTAAAACATTAAAACACCATGAGTGCTATCAGTGTTGCCAAAATATATAGACAATTTGGGATATGCACCGTTCAGAAGAAAAATCAAAAGTATGAGTACCAAAGTTTACATAATAATACAAACTCAAAAGAAAGATTAAATTAGAGTTATGCATCACAAAATTGAATTTGTACAAAGTAAAAGTGGTTACGGGTAAAATATTCCCCATCCTGGATGATAAATTATATACTTTTTGAAGCGCTTTGTGTGATCAGAAAGTGTTTTTTTTTTTTTTTTTTTTTTTTTGATTGGTGGTTTAAGGACCACCGTGAGCAACTCAATGGGCTATAAGCAGTCGCCCGTCCCTAATTTAGGGTCACTGGTTCCAGGGAAGGGAGAGATCCAGTGCCGTAAGGCAAACACAACATCCATGCCTCACCGGGATTCGAACCCAGACCCCTTACGGACGAATGATCAGAGGCCAGCGCCTTAGACCACTGCGCCACCGGGGCGGCAATCAGAAAGTGTGTCGCTAAGTCTAGACGTACATGAAGACCATGCGCAAGTGGCTGAATTTGACATGACAACACATTTTAACTTTTTGTGTGTATCTGACACTAAACTAAGTTATTTTTATGGTGCTTGGGCTGATGAATAAGAAAATGGCTGTAAAAACACCAGATTACCTATAGTTTCTGATATATCAATAAAAAAAGTTTTACAGATTCGCATATACAGATAATCCTCACAAAGGAAATGATTCACAGCAACGCTGATTTGCCTATCGTTTGTAATGAGTTTCAGGAGAATATCTCACAAAGGTCCAACAACAACCTGTTAGCATTGCTGCTTTCCATTTCCCATGGTATCTTTTTTCAAGGGTAGAAATGACCTGGTGAAACCGTTCCCCATGATCATCACTGAGAACACCACATATAGTCGAGAAAAAATCCGTATGAGAGTGTAAAATGTGTAATTTCAAAGACACGTTGTGTTGCACATAGTATCTAGTACCGCTGTAAGAGGGTTTCTACAAGCTCCTTGTAATTGTCAGTCTTATTGTTTCCTAGAAAATGTGTGGCCACTTGCTAGAAAGCATTCCAAGCTAACTATTCATCACTTGCGAGGTTTTCCCCAAAACGCTTATCTCGGAATAGCTGATGTATCTGTGGACCTATAAATACAGCTTTCTTTATTTTGGCTGCACTATCTCAGTCTTGGAAATTTATTTCGGAAATACAAAAATTCTGCCCCATTTCAATCTATGTCCTTTACAAATTTCTTCATTAGTCCAAGCTTCATGTGGAGAGGTGGGAGAAAGATTTTACTGGATTCCACAAGTGGGTCATTAAGTACATTCTTTTCCCCGGTTCAAGTGATTGTCGTGGGGCCAATCCTTTTTCTCGTAGTAGGAAGTCCCAGAGACAGAGGAAACAGGACAATTGTGTAATCCTGCTGCACCCCACATCAAGATGGCAGTGACCTTCAGATCACCACAAATTTGCCTCTGATACTTGTCAGAGTTGATGAAGTTTAGCAGTTGTTATAAATTGTTATACATTTACTGCATGCTGATTGCATACCCGAGTAGAACAGATGCTAAAACGTTACCATTATGGAGCAGTACAGCTTTTAAGTTCAACTTGGACGAATCAATGAACAGCTTTCAATCGTCGCCTTTGTAGTAGATTTGTAGTGCTGCCACCAGACCCACTAAATCAGTGCATGCAATAAGGTTATCTGTCATTATGAAAAATGGAAGCAGATCTTTTTTCCCAGCACGAAACACAGACACATGATCATTCTCTTGTAGAAAATTCTACGGCTTCAATCTGGACCCCAGCTGTGCCTTACAGTTTTGGCAATTCTAGATCACTCAGTAGATTATTTAATTCACTCTGGAAAATTTTGTGTTGCTGTGAAGACTCTTCAATAAGCACGAAATCAGGATCTCTTGGTGTAGATGCTTTCACAGGTGACGGGTGTTCACTACCCTTATTATGTTTTTCATCATCCTGAGTATAAGAATCTGGTGGGTACGGAACAGGAAGCCCTTACCAGTGAGGCACCGGACGCATAGCAGAGGGGATATTTGGACAGATTAAAGGCCATATTTTCTGCTTAGAAATATCATGCTTAATTGGAGGAGTCATGCAAAAGTAGCAATATTTCAGATGATCTGTCGGTTCCCTCCACACCACTGGAACTGCAAAACGCATCGATATTCCTTTTCGATTCAACCAGCAGCACATATTCGTTGCACCAAATTGACAACACATGTATGGGCCCAATAC
Source organism: Macrothele yani (assembly GCA_039090855.1). Taxonomy (NCBI): domain Eukaryota; kingdom Metazoa; phylum Arthropoda; class Arachnida; order Araneae; family Macrothelidae; genus Macrothele; species Macrothele yani. The sequence continues at coordinate 158,083,600 of CM077024.1, read as the reverse complement.
CGGAAAGGCTGTAAGATTTCTTTATGATCGGTGTAATGGTTCGCGTTTGTAACAGTAAAGTAATTTGTCCACAAATATAACAAAATTTATCCGCTGTATTCACACGTTCACGAGACATTTTGAACAATATGTCTGAATTCACACAATCCACAACGCAAATGATGACAAGAAGAAATGTGGTTGCAATGACTGCTACAGATTGTCGCTTCCATTTGGCGCTCAATATTGCCCGTCTCGTAGGGAATTACGCGCTAGAATATGGGACTTCCAGTGCAGACCATACATTGCCACTGACATCCCTCCTCGTATCATGAAAACTAGAGCTAATTCACGATTTGTACGTTCATATTCATGATCAGCAGTCCTACTTAGTTACAAATAGCTAGTTTTGTCTCAGATACATTTTGGCTGTTGTCCAGGGCTCCTGGGAAGTCGTCTGATTTGTTCTTCGGTTTGAGTCTTGAGTGAAATAATGGAAGTATGCGTGTACTACTGAGCTGGATATGTCCCTTCCCTGGGATCACTAGTCCCAAATTAGGGACGGCCGACTTTTTATTGCCTTAGTCCTTTTATGGTGCGTGTTTATCACGAGAAAAATCACAGCGACGAAGAGAAGCGTTTTCAAAGAAAGGATTATTTCACATAGAAACAGGAAAACATATTTTTGTTTTCTTTCATATTCAACAAAAAACTGGATTTCTCAAAGGTTATAATGTATGTACTGTATCTCTCCATTTCAATGTAAAATGCCCGTAGCTGACAAAAGAGAGTGAAACGTACCAGGAGATGTGACGTACCTGCCAGAAGGACGCACACGACATAAAGGCAGATAGGAATCAGAATAAAACGTCCTCGTAGCTCAATTGGTAGAGCAACTTATTCCGGAATGAGATGACCTGGGTTCGAATCCTGGCGCGGATAAAAATGACGGAGAAATTCACTTCGTTATAATGGCGCCCGAACTATCCGGATGACCCCACCGTTCAAAATCTCGCATTGGTGTGATGTTATTTCCACACCGCGAGATAGGAAAAATAAGAAAATCCCTTCTCCAGCATTTCGAAAAAAAAAATAAGGGGGAGATGATGTAACGTACCAGGAGATGTGACGTACCTTCCAGAAGGACGCACACGATATAAAGGCAGATAGGAATCAGAATAAAACGTCCGCGTAGCTCAATTGGTAGAGCAACTTATTCCGGAATGAGGGGACCCGGGTTCGAATCCTGGCGCGGATAAAAATGACGGAAAAATTTACTTCGTTATAAGAGCGCTGAAGTACACCTACATTAAGAGAAAACACATCAGAACATTGTTCTCTGAGAATGACAGATCGTTAGAAAGTAGGCTACAGAAACAAAAGCACGAAGAAGTATCAACTTTACATCAGTGGATTTGCTTAGAAGAAGGTGATCTCCGGTTTCATCAAGAGCTTTATTTTTTAGGTTTTAACAAAACATTTTTTTAGATGAAAAAATTCTGAAATATTTTAAGCCTTTTCCATGAACAGAGTGAAATTTCGCTCGCTCACATGTTTCAGAAGTCTTTTTGACTGTCGTTAACGATTTTTGAATTCTCCAGGTGATTTAGTATTTTCAAGCTAATTTCCTCCTCCTTTTATTCCGGATAAAACTTCAGTCAACACTGCCGGTCTACATCTTCAACGAGAGAATGAATCTCTCTCTCTGCAATAGGTTGCATGTAAGCAAAAATTCGAAAAGTCCTGTCATTGAAAAGAGGACCTTAAATAGGAGCCATAAATAAAGCTCGTGTTAGTTCATGTTAAAAAGATTTTAGAAGACAAGATATGTCACGTGTTAGAAACACGTTTTCAGTATCATGAGTCTGGAGTATTATACGACGCATCACTTGATTTTTTTCACATATACTGATTTTACTGAGGACAAATATCTATGATGAATACTGCTAAACTCTAGCTGCTCTCATTTTTATATGAACACACAGCGTCCTGAGATGGAATGAATTTCACCACTTATTAAAAAGAATGCCATTTGTTTTTCTTTTTGTGAACTTTTTCTGGTAAAATCTCTCCAGAGTGAGGAGCAATCTACAAGCGAAAAAAACAAGCACCATGTTTATGCAAAGGATAAAACACCCATACCGTGAAATAACGTGCCTGACTCTCGGTAGATTACATGGTTCATTTTCTCAAATTCGAATCTTAAAAGTTGTTCTCTATGAACTTTAGAAAATTTAAAAGTTGTTGTTGATGGATAGTAGCTTCCGTCAGCATGTACAGGGGTTGGGAAAAATAATGTGAGCATCTAGTAAAAGAAGGTTTTACGTACCTAATATGGTGTGGGACCACCTTTGGCATTCAAAACCACCTGAATCCTCCTTAAAATGGACGCATGCAAATGCTGGATGGTGGTTAGTGGGATGTTGCACAATTCTTCATGCAGAAACTGCTCCAGGTACTTGACAGCTGCAGGAGGAGGATAGCGGAATATTACTTTGTTTTCCAACACAGACTACAGTGGCTCGAATATGTTTACGTCTAGTGATTGGGGAGGCCAAGGAAGGTGTAGAAGTTCGTTCTCGTCTTCCTCAAACCATGATTGGACATTCCCAGCTCTGTGAATTCGGGCGTTATCATCTTGATAGATGACATTCCCTGCAGGAAACAATGCCTCAGTCATTGGATGGACTTGGTCGGCCAAAATGGTTTCATGCGACCTGCCAGTCATCCGTCCTTTCAAAGTGATCAGGGGACTTGCTGAAAACCACAATATGACCTCCCAGAACATGACAGAATCATCACCATGCTGCGCTGTTGGGAGCAGACAGTCTGGGTTGTACGCTTCTGACGGTGTTCTCCGTAGGCAAACACGTCCTGCGGTGGGGAATAGTGTGAATGTGGATTCATCCGACCACATTACACGCTTCCATGCATCGACATGTTGTATCCTCTTGGCCCAACTGTCGTCACCGTTGTGCATTCACCCGGGTCACCATAGGTTTTTCAACAGCAGCTCTGCCATGAATATATTATTTATGCAGTTCCCTGGGTTGATACTGGGGTCTGGGAATTCAGATTGAGTTTCCGCACTAATTTTCGGCGCCATGGTATTCTTATTACGGGTAACAATCCTCTTTAATGCTCTTTTCTTCCTAACAGTCAGGGTCGTTTTCCAGCCACTCTTGTGTTTCGCAGGCGAGGTTTTGCCACGAACACGGTATGCTTTCATGATCCTAAACACAGTAGCTCTTGATACCATCACTAACCTGGCGACTGTTGTCACGAAGGCACCAACTAGCCTGCCCCCAACAATTAGTCTTCTTGTCTCTCATTTTGTCCAAACAGAACTATTGCAATATTACAACAAAAAAGTGATGGATACCTTTTTGTATTGAAGCGTACGCAGCTGCATTATAATTCACGTCTCTGAGCGTGGTGTTCACATTATACTCTCCAACCCCAGTATGTTTTAATCCTTTGATCATTTTTCATGTTTTCTTAAAATTTATCCAATTTATTTGCACTAAAACTAGTTTTCATATCATAGATATTGATAGATATTGTTGCATATTACACTGTCTTGTTACAGATATTGTTACAAGTTGTTTTATAAGAAATTTTTGGAACACTTACTGTTGTTTTTTTTATTCAGGTAGCGTAATTCAAGTGCTGGGTGGAGACAGAACAAAAAGCCAAAGACCCAGAATTGGAAACAGAGAGAAGGAAGTGGTGAGGCAATGCTTTCTTTTCACGAATCACATGCTTCTGTGTACAAGAACATCTGGTGGAAAGCTCCATCTCGTGGAGGTGGGTGGATTTTCTTGTAACTGTCCTTTACACTTTCCAAGAAACAGTTTTACCCAAACATAGGATTATACATTATGACTCTGCACAGTAACCACTTCAGGGAGAAAAGAAAAACTGAAAACAGTTTAAATAACACAAACAGTTTCGAATGCCTTCAAACATATCAGTTGTGTAGATTCATAACAAAAGTGCACAAATTTAAAATTCTGAATAAAGTCAGTTCAAGTATTAAACACAAAATTAATGGTGTTCACAGCTTTCCAATTCGACAAGCATAATGCTATCTTTTAAACATTAGATTTATTAGACTGAAACTAAAAATGAATATATTTAAACATTTTTATGATGAAAAAAATAGTGTTCGATATCTTTCTGTCTTCATTTTTATTACATGTATTTTAAAAGAATGCATCGTTAGTAAAAGGCCCGCATATTGTCGCGACTATTTCTTGTTTTGTAATGTAAATTGCTGTATTGTAAAGAAAAGCTTTATTAACACAAACGTAGAAGGATGTATCAATGTGATTCTGAAAAATACATTTGGAGCTTTAACTGAAATTTGGTATGTTCATGTCAATATTCAGCCTCAGTTGATGAAACCAGACATCGGCAATTACTATAACGAGAGACGAAATGGAGTGTGTTTAATATTGTTGCAAAAAATGCAAAGGAATTTTCCTTGCACTCCACAAATTTACCGCTACATTTGACACAAACATTCCATAAATGGAAAATGTTAGATACTTCATCAAAGAACAAGTAGATTTCGTTGAAATTGCAATATTTTAGGATAATTACTCTTACACTTGTAGACTAGTTCCATTGTGATAAACATAAGATTAAGACGAACAACATTTATGCTCAATTCTTTTATTTGTCTTATCGATTGTGGCTTAGCTGTGCTTAGGACCAGCTCTTCAGAACAAAATGGCACAAAAATATTCAAATCGCATATGACATCATCAACTGTGCTGAAGGTCACGAACTTTTGTCAGTTGCTTCCACGCTCTTGGCAGAAATGGTACAGATGTCGTGTCGTTCAAAAATTGCCAGGAATTTTGATGTACATGGAAAGCTTCTAAAATGTCAAGTTTGATGAGTGAATCCGGCTTGTCAATAAACTTTGCTTCTGCAAAGGGGAATCTATAATCATTTTCATAACAATATTTAGTTGTCGATGAAGTCTTTAGATCGCAGCTCTCTATGTGTGTGTTTTGCTCCTTCAATCGATAACGCACTGTTCTACGGGTTTGTCCTATATACGAAAGACCACATTCAAATGGCATTTAGTAGATTACGCACGGGTTTATGTCTTCAACATGGACCTTTGCTCCAAAAACGTTCATTTCTATGGGCTTAAAAATCACGTTTAAATTAAAAGTTTTGAGAATTTTTGAAATTTGATGGTAAAATAAGGGGGGGGACGGATAATGGCAAAATTCTTTTGTAACGGACGTACTATAGGAAGTAAAGAGGAGCCAGCCTTCCGTCTCAGAATTTTTTTAATTGCCTGCTCTCTTATGGAAGGACTGTATCCTCTCTGTTCTGCAATACTTTTAAGAAAATTAAATTATTTTTTCAAATACTTTATCTGAACATAGATGTACAGCACGGTATACGTAACTAAAATAGTTTTTGTTGCCATGGTTGATTGAACTTGGCATGTTGAGGTGAAGAAACAGCCAAAGGCTTAGGATAAATTCTAGTTATGAGCGATCCTTTTGAACGTGAATGATGTCTCGTAACCACAATGTTGAAAGTATATATATATATACACTGAAGCGCCAGAAAAACTGGTACAGACGAGCTTATGCAAAATACATAGCAACGTCACCTATGCGCGTACTCGGTTGCGTCAGGCAGTGCGTATATAAAGCGATAGACATCCTCGCCAGCTTTTAGAGCTGTTTTCGGCATGAGAATGACAAGTAATAACGATTTAAACGATTTTCAAAGCGGTGTCATAGTTGGCGCTCGTGAGATGTATTTCGGAGGTAGAAACGAAGTTCGGATTTTCACGGACGACCATTGCAAGGGGAGGTTGGAGGTTTTTGCGGATTTCTTGTAGTCACGGTACACCGTGACTACAAGAATTCCGGCAAAACCTCCAAGCTACGATACCAGTGTGGCAGTAAAAAGACATTGGGTGAACGTGACCATCGTCGGCTGTCAAGAATCGTTTCATACGACATTCTCGCAGGTAGCATCGGAATTCAATGCTGGAGCCTCAACGAGTATCAGCGTCCGGACTGTGCAACCTACCCTGAACGATATGGGCTTTCGGAGCCGACGCCCAACTCGAGTCCCCTTGATGGGTGCACGACATAGAGCTATGCGCCTCGCTTGGGCACGGCAACACCACCACTAGACACTTGATGACTGGAAACAAGTAGCCTGGTCTGACGAGTCGCGTTTCCAACTGTATTGGGCGGATGGAAGGATTCGTGTGTGGCGCAAATCCCATGAAGCCCTGGATCCCGCCTGTCAACAGGGAACTGTTACGGCTGGTGGGGTGTCCGTAATGGTTTGAGGTGTGTTTATGTGGACTTCACTGGGATCCCTGGTACGTCTTCAAACGTATGTAAGTGGCCAACGCTATGTGCGCATCCTTTCTGACAAGGTACACCCGTTCATGTCCTGTATTCATGCTGATGGGTTGGGCCTGCTTCAACAAACAATGCACCCCCGCACAAGTGTCAGGACGCCACATTATGGTTAGAGGAGCATTCATCTGAGTTTGGGGTGTTGCGATTTCCACCCAGGTCCCCAGATATGAACGTGATAGAACACATTTGGGATGCCATGCAACGCGTTATGGAACATAGGAATCCGAGACCTCGGAATACACCCGAATTGTAGAACTCTCTGCAGGAAGTATGGTGTGCATTGCCTACAGCATATTTCCAGAAGATAGTGGAGTCCATGGTCCGTCGTATTTCTGCAGTCCTGCGCTCCCGTGGGGGACCTAGCATGTATTAGTCTGGTGTACTAGTTTTTCTGGCAATTCAGTGTATACCCCATTTGAATGTGGTCTTTCGTGTATAGTACAGACTCGTAGGTCCTTGCATTATCCATTGAAGGACAACAACATGCACATTAAGAACTGTAATCTAAAGAGATTACCTAAGGTTAAACATCAATCATGAAAATTATAATATATTTCCCTTTGAAGTACAAAGTCTATTGATAAGCCGAGTTCAATAATAAAACCTGATATTTTGGAAGCTTTCCATATATATGAAAATTCTTTGCTGCTTGTCAACTGCATGACATCTCCAGCTTTCCTGTCGAGGGCGTGGAAGCAACAAACAAACAAAAAACCGTGATAACCAACATAAGTGATGATGTCGTATGCGATTTGAATATTTACGTGGAATTCGTCCCAAAGAAGCTGCGCTAAAGCACAGCGAAACCTTGGTCCATAAGAATGTAAAATAGCTGCGCATAAACTTTGCTGGTCTTAATTTTATAAACTTACATTGAATCAGCTTTTCATTAGAAACACACCCCGTTTTATATTTTCAGAGGAATATCGAAGTACCAAATCATATCAACGCAAACGTGCGGTTACTGTAAATTGTGCACGCCTATTCTCTGTACGTAATCAGCAAACGTTTGTCAGTAATGGATAAACGTGGCGACTTAAGCCAATTTGACCGCGTCCAGATAGTTGGAGCCGAGAGTGCAGCCGCCAGTATTTCAGACAAAACCACACTTCTTATTGTTGTGTGCTCCCGTACTACTGCATCAAGGGTGTACCAAGTGAGGTAGTACGCGCGTGACTCCCATTGATCAGGTTCGAGAGGTGAACGTCCGGTGTCACGACTGTTATCTCAGCAACGCATCAGGTTCGAAAGGTGAACGTCCAGTGTCACGACTGTTATCTCAGCAACGCATCAGGTTCGAAAGGTGAACGTCCAGTGTCACGACTCTTATCTCAGCAACGACATCAGGTTCGAGAGGTGAACGTCCAGTGTCACGACTGTTATCTCAGCAACGCATCAGGTTCGAGAAGTGAACGTCCGGTGTCACGACTCTTATCTGAGCAACGACATCAGGTTCGAAAGGTGAACGTCCAGTGTCACGACTCTTATCTCAGCAACGACATCAGGTTCGAGAGGTGAACGTCCGGTGTAACGCCTGTTATCTCAGCAACGACATCAGGCTCGAGAGGTGAACGTCCGGTGTCACGATTGTTATCTCAGCAGCGACATCAGGTTTGAGAGGTGAACGTCCAGTGTCACGACTGTTATCTCAGCAACGACGTACAACAGTCACCCGGTTCACCCACCAGTACAACAATGGTGCAGTGCGGCCTATTACCACATGCACCATGCGACGTACCCTGCTTTTCTTGGGGTTCAGCAGCCGGAGACCAATGAGAGCAACCCATGATGACGCTTTGTGATCGCAAAAAGCCTCGAATGGGCCAAATAACATCGTCACCGACGGTCGAAAGATCGAAGAAGGTCGTCTGGATTGATAAGTCCCATGTTCTGCTACACCATGCTGATGGCCAGGTTCACACATGGTGTAAAGAACATGAAGTCTTATCCCTTGGATGCACACTTGAGGTTCGATAGATTTGGAGTTCTGATCTAGGATGCTTTTCCCTGACAAGCCCTAGTTCCGTTTGTTATCTTCCCACAAACATTGAATGGTGCACGCTACAGGGACCTGTTAGCCGACCATCTCCATCATACATATTTGCAGGAGGTCTACTCGGACCGCAGTGCCATCTTTCAACAGAAGTACGCACCATGTTATCGGGGTTGAATAACTACTGAATGGTTAGAGCAACACGACAACGAATTCGCCACATGGCTTTCCACCCCTCCCAAATCCCCTGACTGTAATCCATTTGAACATTTGTGGCATATGCTAGAACGGGATGTGAGTACTGCTGTTCCGACTCCACGGTGTGAGACTGAGCTGCTACAGGGAACATAAGTCAAATTATGTATGTTCTACACCTTGTAATATCTGTTCCTGGGCGTTTGCAAACCTTGTTTACGCAGAAAAGTGAACCACCGAGTTATTGGGTAGGTGCTACTAAAGCAAAGCAAACTGAGTGTACTGTTAATTATTCAGTCATGATTTGAGAAACAGTACATATTAGTTTTACGCTTTACGGAGTTATGATAATTTAATGTCAATATATTCACAGGGTAACATGGTGATATTTACACTTTACGGAGTTATGATCATTTAATGTCAATATATTTGTACAGGATAACATGACAATATTTTTAAAATAGATTAACTTCGGCTGACAATTATGACGTCTAGGTTTTACATGTTCATGAATCTCTAGCAACAAATAGCGCATGGAGATTCGTTGTTTGACTGCGAATGTGCAAACTAATCACAATTTACTATTGAAATGTTAATGGGCTCATTTCTGAGCCTTTTTAATTGATCTTAAATTGGCATATTCGATTATCTTTGTGAGATCATTGTTAGATTTCTTGATCTACATATGAGGTCATACTGAGATTATGAGCAAATAACATACATATTAACAGGAAAATAATAGAAATTTTAATTTTTTAACTCTTTACGTTAAGTAAAATTTAAATTTCAAGTTAAATGGATATAAAAAAATAAAGTTTCAGTTCTTGTAAAATGTATTTATGTCGCAATATTCTTCAAGGTGCATAGCGACATTCTTATCAAAGGTTACTGTGGTCCGCTCCTTACAAACAAGCGTTAGGAATATCGTTTTAAACATGAGTTAGAGCTGGAAGTACCAAGGAATGACTTTAAGAGAGTTTATCTATTCACGGAACAAATAAGCAGCGACAAAATTAAAATCGTTTCCTTATTTAAAACAGCAAAATTTAAATTTTAAGAGTTATTAGTACATTCCACGGTACGTTCAAAAGTGAGAGCTATAAAGCAGTAAGAAATCAAGAACTATGCCACCAAATTCTGGCGAACAACGAGTATGACTTTTAACAGAAAATTAAATCTCAAAATCATAATGTTTAATGATATTCCAGGGTCACCTACAAGAAAATGTAGATATAATGGTATTATTTTGTCCACCGATAACGAACGATACAATGTAGTTTTGCTACTATAGTATATTTTATTACCACGGTGGGAAGAACTTTTACTGCAATAAAATCTGTAAACGTTCTCATGCGATTTATTTCATCCAGTACGGATGGAATTTTTCGGAGTTATTATTTGCTTGAAACGCAGATTTCGTTTTAAACGTAAATGTATCTTCATGTCGTCTTGTGAGTAAGAAGTCTTAGTCATGCTTTTTTCATTTCGGTATACTGAATTCGTTTTCTCATCTTCATAGTGAAGTATGGGAGTCTTGAAAAAATCACAAATATAGAAGAGTGTGGGGAAAACTAACTCTCTCTCTCTCTCTCTCTCAGCCAACAACAGGCGGTTTCAGTTTGTCATTCCACGTAAGGATCTGGAAAAGTATCCCAGTAAGCTGTAGTTTTTTGGTCAATTTTGCAAAAACCTAGATGCTACATGAACAATATTTATACAGTAACTTCATTTTATATCGGTTCCTGAGATTCGTGGAGACCCCTGTTGATGTGGTGTTTTTACCAAATAGAACTTGGAAGTAAACCGAATCTCAGGTAGCGCTTGGAGGTACACCGAATCTACAAACAGCGATTGGAGCAGCCAATATCTCATGTAAATCGAGATGTTTAATGCATCAATAGTAATTTAAACCTAACATCATTAAGTAACTCGATTTGTCAGATGATCTCCTTTGAAGAAATAACATTCAAAAGAAGAACATAGTGATATATTCGTGTGAACAAACTGTTGCTGATGTTTGAAATAGAGTAAAGCCCGCTTATAGAGAGGAGCTCAGGATCGGCTGAAACCATCGTTAAATTGGGGTGATCTCTAAATCCGCTTTTGGGTAAAAATTCCCTCCACGTGGAACTACGCATACGTGATAACATGCATATTCGTTTAAATTACATATCTTCATAACAACTGGATATAGGGTAAACGGTGAATATATTTCAAATACGTGGATATCATGCAAATAGACGATGTTATCGTTCTGTCCACGTTATTTTATAAACAACGCATAGCAACTGAATATAGCAAATCATAGCAACACCTATCAATAAGGATTTGTGTAGTCAGATGCTGAGTGATAAACCACGCATAGCGATGTAAATTGTTAGCACCGTAGCATAAAGCGAACGCACTCGGCTAGTTACCGAGAGATCTGGGCTTCGATCCCAGCGGTGTCAGTAGAACAATTTTTCAGTTGTTATGCGTTGCTTATAAAATAACGTGAACAGAGCGATGACATCGTTTATTTGTATAGGATAAAAATGGAAATATAGTGATAATTTCAGAAATTTTCACTTTGACCACAAACATTTATCGCCCATGTTTGTCAAACACCAGTGCCCCATACGCAACACATTTGTACATAATACTACTATCTCAAAATATACTTTATTGGCAAAAACATAGGGAATACAGGCGTACCACATATGGCAAAATAAACAACAAAACAATGAGCGATACTGATGAAATATTACAGGTGAATGTGATACGGCAGTCAACTAAGGATGACAAAATGTTAAAATCAGTAATAAGGAACAATACATGCTTGAGGAAGATGATGCACAAGCAAAAGTAATGATTAATTAATAAAGCATGTGATGACGTGCAGAGTGAAAGCAGAGCACAAAACAACAGGTAAATATATTTACAAGAACATGGCTGTACAACGCAGTTCACAAAAAGTAGGGAACATGTAAAACACAACAAAAGCATATACTACGATAAAGGTACAGAAGTTCCCACAATCCAAGAAGCCACACGATATGTGACAAAAGCATGATAAGTATTACAGAACATAGTGGAAACTTGGGCAAACTCCCCAAGTGAAACACAAGGATACACAAAATACAAACAGCAAGCCGTGCAGTATTGCATCGGTCCAAAAAAACAACGACATGGGACGAGCAAAAAATACATGACGTCAAAGAATGTGAAAATGCAAGACAGAAATAAGGTATAATTTAAAAGATACAACACAATGCAGCAAGAAAAAACAGAAAGAACAAAGTATCGCAGGGCAATACCTCTCGTATTGCTCCTAGAGAACAAATGCACGGTGCGCAACTCAATCAAGGTACAGGCAGCAAAAGCAGACACATGAGTGAAGAATAAGTATGAAGGACAGGTGCAACGAAGAAACAAATACAACACGATACATGCACACGAATTACACAAAAACTGCAGAAAACCCCTACAATACAAATCATAAGCAGTTACATGACAAACACTTAGTAGGCGCTGTGACGAAGCATCAGGAAGAGAGAACACAAAATCTCGACTGATGCATTCAGATCTTCGAAGCTGGAAAAAAACAAAAAATCAGAAAGAAAGATGAATGGAAGATTCAGTGATTTCGAACCAACCGGTCCCCTGCGCCCAGGTAGACCGGAAAGAGGCTTGAGATTGAGGGGTGGAAGCAGCGAAGTTCTCCAGGCGTAGTCGAGACACGATGCGATTCCTAAAAATCGACCGTAAGGCCGCGCCAGCAGAGAGGATACTAGGTGTGGTAGCAGGAGAGCGGAGAGATTGATGATAAAGAAAAACGACATGTTTCACAAGTACGAAGAGATACTTGGAGAACAGTAGGACTTTATGATTGTGTTCCACAACAGATGTTTTCCCATAATGTTTACCAGTGGTTATTCTATGATAACCTTAATGACTTCGTGGTAATACCTTACTAAGTTCGTGATAGTGAACAAATTGTCCGTTCTTATGCACAACATTGCGTGAATGCAAAGAAATATACAAATAATAGTATACATAATATATTGCGCAGTTTGCTCTAGTCAAACGGAAGAAATACGTATTTTTATGAATAAAACGTTATCTTTTTCCGTAAAGTGCCATTTTTGCATTTCAATTTCAGACATCAGCAGCAGCTTTAACAGACATCGCACATACGCACATCTTCATTTTCATCGTAAGAGTTTTGTCATTTCATGTGGTACCATATCGTGCAAAAGCTACATTGAACTCCTTGAGCTCCACTTTTTGTCGACACCCTCGTTATGGCTGCGTCCACAAAATTCGCTATCGCAGTTATCGTCTTCTCTTTGCATGAGCCTGTTGATAAAAACTGTACATATGAGCTATATCTTGTTACATTTCAATTACATTCACTATTACGTGTCACGTAGTTACCACTTGTAGGTGATAACTACGGTTACTTCGTGACTGTCTAAATTTAATTAAAAACCGGAACTGAAGTGCCTATTTGAACCACAACTAACATCATTACGATTCGCAAATCTGATACTGTAGTTTAAATTATGGAAAAAAAAACTATTTTTTAAATCAACATTAATGCCTGAAAAAATGAACTCCCCGAAACTAAGGATCATGCGTTCGTGGCTAAGGCTCTACACTCTACAGAATGCTGGTAAATGACTTGCAAACGCATTTTCAAATTATACAGGAATCTAATCAATAAATATTGTTTGCTTACCTCTATTTTCCTTCTTGAAATCCGCTCTTTTTCCTTGTATACTAAACCCCATCAAAGCCGCCCCGGTGGCGCAGTGGTCTAAGCGATGGCCTCTGATCATTCGTCTGAAAGGGGTCTGGGTTCGAATCCCGGTGAGGCATGGATGTTGTGTTTGTCTTACGGCACTGGCTCTCTCCCTTCCCTGGAACCAGTGACCCTAAATTAGGGACGGGCAACTGCTTATAGCCCATTGAGTTGCTCACGGTGGTCGTTAAACCTCCAATCAAAAAAAAAAACCCATCAAAAAAGGCTATACGGTTCCCACCACACGTTGAATAACTTTCTCTGTGATATGAACAAAACAACTTACTAACAGTCTGCTTCCGATTTTGGAAACCGGACATCTTCTGCCATTTATGATAAAAAAGTTGAAACTAATTAAGAAAGTAGTTACTCTAGGAAAAACTGCTTGCGCTCTATCACGAATTTACCTATGTCATGAAATTACCGATGTTTACCCTTCGTGAAAGACTTAATTAATTAACTTGTACCTTAGTACGATAGTTAATTAATCCAAATTTTTTATTATATTCAACTTGACGGCCACGTGAGATTAATCGCCGTTTTATCTACGCAACATACTTACAGTAACCGATTTCCCCAATGCATCGATCACTTGGAGCGTGAAAGAAACAATGGACATTCAGGAATTGATATTTCTGTTTCCTCTCGGGCGACACCCCCATTCCATTACCTTCCTATCCCTCCCTGCAAATGTCTCATAATAAATTCATCTTAATGCGCATGATTCCCATCCATCCTCTTACGTAGTACAGTAGTAGGTGGCCAGTTTACAAATCTGCTGGCGTGATGCACCTAAGCTATAACCTCTTGAAGTGGGTGACAGGAAGGGCCTCTTTGAGAACTCGCTTGTTGAGCCTTTGATGCACTCCTTCCCCATTGCTTTTCTATCAATATTCTCCGACTAGCACACAAGGATTCCCCTGCGATGTTTCAGTTTCGTCGTGTATGCCATCATATCTAGTCTTTGATTCCAGACCAGTGCGCAGCAGATTTTTTCTGCCACGTTAAACATGGAATTTCATTCAGTTTTGTTACTTTACTTGCTAAAAGTGATCATCTTGGCTTTTCTCTCAATCGTTAAATCCGGGGTCTTCATTCAATTTTGTTAGTTAAAACATATCAAATTAGTTTTGAATTAACATCATGCCAAACAAAACGCCCTGTTTTTCTTGCTAAAACAGAGATCTCGCTGAACACGGAATCGTTATAAGCGTATTCTCCTGTATTCACTTATTTCATCACGACAATTTTATAAGGCAATTTTTTGCAATCCAAATGCGTACAGCCGGCCGATTTTGGGTATTCCCTCAAGAAAAATAATTAGAACAGCGAATTAGATCTCTAAAAGTCACAAATTACCAAATTCAGAGTAGAGCCAGAGCACTCAGAAATTTTACCATCAGTTGCTTTCAAGAAATCAACTTTCTGCGACTTTTATTTCGGTAACGTAAAATATGCGCGATACTGCAATACGTAAAACAGCAAAATATCAGCAGACTTCTGGACTTCATTTTGTTATTGTTGATACGTCTTTGAATAAGAGATAAATACGTGTGAAACTTGTGAATGTGTAACTTATACAAAAGTGCTAGGTGATTCATGAATGCTAAGAGAAAAAACATTCAATGTTGCTTTCTTAATCCTATTGATATAATGCAGCGCAGGAAATAGCCCTACTTTTGCTTTGCAATATACCATGGCATTTTGTTTACGTACAGCTAACTCCCAAGTAAATTTTCCATGTACTTCTAATAAATTTCACGAGACATTTGTCGGCATTCTTAATGACGGGCTGTTGTAATTTCCGGCCGATATGTTGACCTCCGAGAACGATTGCTCACATATAGTTCCATTCCTTCCATTAGTACTCAATCGATTTTACATCGAGACTTCTGGTTTGCCAGTTCATCATTATTTTCCAAGAAAGGCATGCTGTGGATGTAGGAGAGCACTCTCTTATTGGGTGCAGTGTTCAGTAAGCGAAAAAAGTGTTGAACCGTCCAGAAAATCGAGGTACATCTTCCGGTTCAATCACCTATTCGTTATCTTTTTCTCTTTTTTTGTATCCACGTAAATAACACTATGGTTGTTCCATGAATTTGGGAAGAATATTTCTTCTAACACAGCCATATTCATCGAAAAAGGACTTATCACTTCCGTTGAGAAGGTAAAGTTTTTCTACCTGTGGTGGGATTCGAACTCACGTCTCCTCTCTCCGGAGTAAGTTATTTTCCTGACTGAATTACGTCGCCCTCAGTTTATCGCTGCAACTTGCGGTTTTAACTCTTGCGTCACCTCAGCGGTATGTCACATACACCTATATCATCCCTTGAGAAAGGCAGGAACACAAAATCGCAGGTTTTGGGTCCGCCACAAACCATGCTTGAAGGATAGTTCACTATAAGACAGATAATTGTTTGTATTAATTCCAGACGATCTATGTAAGAAGCATCGCATATTATTCTCTAACCTCACAGACAGAAGATTCATTTTACGTTTTTTTTCCGCTTCCAATGTAGATTCAGTTCTTTAGAAACCAAACTAGGAAGAATCTTCTTTCATACCTGAAACGTTCACCACAACACTGTGAGGTCGTTTATGAACGTTTTCTCATGCTGAACAAATCTGAAAAATTATCATGCTGAGCGTTTTCTCAATGTTTGTTTGGGGGTTTAACGACCACCCAGAGCAACTCACTGGGTTATAAGCAGTCACCCGGCCGCCCCGGTGGCACAGTGGTCTAAGCGATGGCCTCTGACCATTCGTCCAAACGAGGTCCGGGTTCAAATCCCGGTGAGGCATGGATGTTGTGTTTGTCTTACGGCACTGGTTCTCTCCCTTCCCTGGAACCAGTGACCCTAAATTAGGGACGGGCGACTGCTTATAGCCCATTGAGTTGCTCACGGTGGTCGTTAAACCTCCAATCAAACAAACAAACAAATCAGTCACCCGTCCATAATTTAGGGCCACTTCCTACAGGGAAGGGAGAGAGACAGTGCGGTAAGACAAACACAATATCCATGCCTCACCGGGATTCGAGACCGGACCCATCTCCGACCGATGGTCAGAAGCCAGCGCTTAGACCACTGCGACAGCGGGTCGGCAAAGATATGGTTCCGAGTGTGGTACAAACAGAAATGAACACCTGCAGATTTAAGTGCAGTATATCTGCATAAGGGTTTCTAATTGAGTGGCAGGTGGGTGTAGCGTCCCCGCAGACAGAGAGAGGAATGTTTCAAAGAAAAGCAAACGGGATAAGAATTTTTATGCAGAAGAAATACAACATTTCATAAAAGATAGCGATAAGAAGCCTGAATTTACTTGGTCATTACCTCACGAAATGGTGTATGAATGAACGTTTATTTTGTTGTTTTTTTGGTTCGAGGTTTAACGACGTGAGCAACTCAATTGGCTATAAGCAGTCGCCCGTCCCTAATTTAGGGCCACTGATTCCAGGGAGAGGGAAGAGCCAGCACCGTATCACAAACACAACATACATGCCTCACCGGGATTCGAACCCGGACCCATTTAGGACGAATTATCTGAAGCCATCGCTTAGACCACTGCGCTACCGGTGCTGCCGTCTTTTTCGGTGCAATGTACTAAACATACTGGGACGAAGTACGAGCCTTGTAACCAGGGTCTTTATTCAGCAGATGTAAAACTAGAAGATGATGAGAAAATACATGTCAGAAAGAGATCGTTTTATCTAAGTAACATGACGAAAATCGTTATCTTTAATGTTTTCCTACTAAGTTAATTGTGGCGTGCTTCCTTATCATTTGCCGATGAATTGAAATGTAAATATTAACAAAACATGATCGAAATAGGAAAACAAAAGTACAGCTTTAACACAACTGTAATTTATTTATTTACTAGCTCGTAGTTCGTGCTATACACGGGTGAAAAAGCTGTGACTGAAATGCATATACATACCTATAATAAACGTTTGAATTATTAATGGACAGTCTATAAGATTGGTCACCAACAACAACATTTTCGTTTTTATTTCAGCTTTATTTTCTTCCATCTTGTACTGTAAAGAAAAACATTCCACAGAACCGATGCTTTTTTTATTTCCATTACAGTGAATCAAAACTACGTCTGCAGTTAATTTCTTATAATTTTACTTGTTCCTTCTTATGAAATAAAATGACGCGTATTACTTTTTGTGAAATTACTCTGCAATGCGAAAAAAATGAAATACAACACGACATAAAACACGACGTAACACCTATGTAACAGAATAGACGTCGCAGACAGTTGTTTGAGTACGCGTGTGTGTTGCCACAGATGAAGTCGTTTGTCTTACTAACTTTATTTTATTTTCTGGCATTTCTGCTTGATTTTATGTATCGTGCGATAGCTGTGCGCTTAATTCTGATTTCGGCACCGGATAATAGCAGATGGCGCTCCAAATACTGAATGACGTCAGAGCTTTAGGGATAGACGTAGCCTATCATATAGGTTTTACTTCAATATATTTTTTATTACGAACTGGCAAAAGAAGTGAAACACAATCTGAAAACCACTAGGTTTAAAACTAAAATGAGCAGCAGGAAATTGCTCTGTTTTCATCAATTGAAACACAAACAGCTGAAGATGATAACAGATTTGTTCAAAATTCTAATGACTGTGTAACGCATTTATGAAGGCTCTCACTGAATTGTGAAGAATCGTAAACAGTGCATGAACGATGTAATGGTACATAGATCAAAACCATTTCCTGTAGTTTGCTAAAAAATGAGAAGAGAGTTTCAGCCAAAAAGGCTGTTTTATTGGAAATAAATAAAGACATCGCTGTTTTCACGTTTTGTCAACACATAGCAGTCGAAAAATTGTTATTCTGTCACCGCTGGGGATCCGAATCCCAGATCTCTCGATATCTAGCCGAGCTCGTTAGCCTTACACCACGGTGGCCAACAATCCACGGCGCTATGTGTATTTTTCTGTCAGCTTCTGACAGCATAAATCCATAAGATGGGCTCAGCTACTGAGACGTCTCCATCTGGTGAGCATTAACGGCACTGGCTTTATATAAATTATAGCAGTATCCAAAGGGCTGATATAATTAATATATAGCCAGTGTCGTTAATGCCCAAAATATGGAGACGTGTTGATTGTTGGCCACTGTAGCGTAAGGCTAACGCGCTCGGCTAGATATCAAGAGATATCTGGGATTCGGATCCCCAGCGGTGACCGGATAACAATATTTTGGTTGCTATGTGTTGATAAAACAAGGAAAGAGCGATGTTTTTGTTTATTCACTGACTATTATGAATTATGTTTATTCAACACCAGTCGGTATCTGGAGGATTTTCACAGTTTTACTGGAATTTGATGAAAAGTCAGATTATTTAGAGTGTTAATTTCTGAAAGTGATATATGAACATATGAGTATTAGGATGTCTTAACCAATTCTGAAGGAATTAAACGTATCAATTCAAAATGTTATTCTGGGAAAGGAACGGAAATATCCAGAAGTGAAAATAAGTGCTTAAATAGACGCAGAAAGAGGTATGCCTTATCACAGAATACCAACAGATTCCAAAACGGAGTAGTGAAGACTTGCATGCATATCAGGAGTTCAGGATATTGCGTAGCATAAATCTTGAAATTAGAGGGGCTATCAAAATTATGGAAAGAGAGACCGAGACTGGAGTACAAGCAATGCTCCGTATGCAAATAACAGGGACGACGTTACCCGCGATGAGAGATACTGTATATAAAAGGGTGGATAAAAATGTCGACTGTCACGTTGGAGTGCCACAGTCGCGGGTAAAACAGATTTTGTGGAGTAATTGTGGATAATGTCAGATCTCAGTGACCTGAAAATATGGCATAGTCATTGGTGTTCGTCTTTCAGGAACTTCAGTAACTAAAACATCAGAAATACTAGGTGTAACACGAGGAACTGTATCGAAAATTATGACAATATCTATAAAGAACACAGGCTTTTACTCCAAGAGTGCAATCTGTGGAATAGTAGGTGTAACACGAGGAACTGTATCATAAATTATGACCATATCTAAAACAAACACCGGCTTTTCCTCCAAGAGTGCAAGCTGTGGAATAGTAGGTGTAACACGAGGAACTGTATCAAAAATTATGCCCAAATCTAAAACGAACAAAGGCTTTTCCTCCAAGTATTCAAGCTGTAGAATAGTAGGTGTAACACGAGGAACTGTATCGAAAATTATTACCATATCTAAAAACAATACAGGCTTTTCCTCCAAGAGTGCAAGCTCTGGAATAGTAGGTGTAACACGAGGAACTGTATCGAAAATTATGACAATATCTAAAAAGAACACAGGCTTTTCCTCCAAGAGTGCAAGCTGTGGAATAGTAGGTGTAACACGAGGAACTGTATCAAAAATTATGACCATATCTAAAACGAACACAGACTTTTCTTCCAAGATTTCAAGCTGTAGAATATTAGGCGTAACACGAGGAACTGTATCGAAAATTATTACCATATCTAAAACGAACACAGACTTTTAATCCAAGATTTCAAGCTGTAGAATAGTAGGTGTAACACAAGGAACTGTATCGAAAATTATGACCATATCTAAAATGAACACAGGCTTTTCCTCCAAGAGTGCCAGCTCTAAAATAGTAGGAGTAACACGAGGAACTGTATCGAAAATTATTACCATAACTAAAACGAACACAGACTTTTCCTCCAAGATATCAAACTGTAGAATAGTAGGTGTAACACGAGGAACTGTATCGAAAATTATTACCATATCTAAAAAGAACACAGGCTTTTCCTCCAAGAGTGCAAGCTGTGGAATAGTAGGTGTAACACCAGGAATTGTATCGAAAATTATGACAATATCTAAAAAGAACACAGGCTTTTCCTCCAAGAGTGCAAGCTGTGGAATAGTAGGTGTAACACGAAGAACTGTATCAAAACTTTTGACCATATCTAAAAAGAACACAGGCTTTTCCTCCAAGAGTGCAAGCTGTAGAATAGTAGGTGTAACACGAGGAACTGTATCGAAAATTATGATTATATCTAAAAAGAACACAGGCCTTTCCTCCAAGAGTGTAAGCTCTGGAATAGTAGGTGTAACACGAGGAACTGTATCAAAAATTATGACCACATCTAAAACGAACACAGGCTTTTCCTCCAAGAGTGCAAGCTCTGGAATAGTAGGTGTAACACGAGGAACTGTATCAAAAATTATGACCATATCTAAAACGAACACAGACTTTTCCTCCAAGATTTCAAGCTATAGAATAGTAGGTGTAACACGAGGAACTGTATCAAACATTATGACCATATATAAAACGAACACAGACATTTCCTGCAAGATTTCAAGCTGTAGAATAGTAGGTGTAACACGAGGAACTGTATCGAAAATTATTACCATAACTAAAACGAACACAGACTTTTCCTCCAAGATATCAAACTGTAGAATAGTAGGTGTAACACGAGGAACTGTATCGAAAATTATTACCATATCTAAAAAGAACACAGGCTTTTCCTCCAAGAGTGCAAGCTGTGGAATAGTAGGTGTAACACCAGGAATTGTATCGAAAATTATGACAATATCTAAAAAGAACACAGGCTTTTCCTCCAAGAGTGCAAGCTGTGGAATAGTAGGTGTAACACGAAGAACTGTATCAAAACTTTTGACCATATCTAAAACGAACAAAGGCTTTTCCTCCAAGAGTGCCAGCTGTGGAATAGTAGGTGTAACACGAGGAACTGTATCGAAAATTATGACCATATCTAAAAAGAACACAGGCTTTTCCTCCAAGAGTGCAAGCTGTAGAATAGTAGGTGTAACACGAGGAACTGTATCGAAAATTATGATTATATCTAAAAATAACACAGGCCTTTCCTCCAAGAGTGTAAGCTCTGGAATAGTAGGTGTAACACGAGGAACTGTATCAAAAAATATGACCACATCTAAAACGAACACAGGCTTTTCCTCCAAGAGTGCAAGCTGTGGAATAGTAGGTGTAACACGAGGAACTGTATCAAAAATTATGACCATATCTAAAACGAACACAGACTTTTCCTCCAAGATTTCAAGCTGTACAATAGTAGGTGTAACATGAGGAACTGTATCGAAAATTATTACCATATCTACAAAGAACACAGGCTTTTCCTCCAAGAGTGCCAGCTCTGGAATAGTAGGTGTAACACGAGGAACTGTATCAAAAATTATGACCATTTCTGAAACGAACACAGACTTTTTCTCCAAGATTTCAAGCTGTAGAATAGTAGGTCTAACACGAGGAACTGTATCGAAAATTATGACCATATCTAAAAAGAACACAGCCTTTTCCTCCAAGTGTGCAAGCTCTGGAATAGTAGGTGTAACACGAGGAACTGTATCAAAAATTATTACCATATCTAAAAAGAACACAGGCTTTTCCTCCAAGAGTGCAAGCTCTGGAATAGCAGGTGTAACACGAGGAACTGTATCAAAAATTATGACCATATCTAAAAAGAACACAGGCTTTTCCACCAAGAGTGCAAGCTCTGGAATAGTAGGTGTAACACGAGGAACTGTATCAAAAATTATGACCATATCTAAAACGAACACAGACTTTTCCTCCAAGATTTCAAGCTATAGAATAGTAGGTGTAACACGAGGAACTGTATCGAAAATTATTACCATATCTAAAAAGAACACAGGATTTTCCTCCAAGAGTGCAAGCTCTGGAATAGTAGGTGTAACACGAGGAACTGTATCAAACATTATGACCATATATAAAACGAACACAGACATTTCCTGCAAGATTTCAAGCTGTAGAATAGTAGGTGTAACACGAGGAACTGTATCGAAAATTATTACCATATCTAAAACGAACACAGACTTTTCCTCCAAGATATTAAACTGTAGAATAGTAGGTGTAACACGAGGAACTGTATCGAAAATTATGACCATATCTAAAAAGAACACAGCCTTTTCCTCCAAGTGTGCAAGCTCTGGAATAGTAGGTGTAACACGAGGAACTGTATCGAAAATTATTACCATATCTAAAAAGAACACAGGCTTTTCCTCTAAGAGTGCAAGCTCTGGAATAGCAGGTGTAACACGAGGAACTGTATCAAAAATTATGACCACATCTAAAACGAACACAGGCTTTTCCTCCAAGAGTGCAAGCTCTGGAATAGTAGGTGTAACACGAGGAACTGTATCAAAAATTATGACCATATCTAAAACGAACACAGACTTTTCCTCCAAGATTTCAAGCTGTAGAATAGTAGGTGTAACACGAGGAACTGTATCGAAAATTATTACCATATCTAAAAAGAACACAGGATTTTCCTCCAAGAGTGCCAGCTCTGGAATAGTAGGTGTAACACGAGGAACTGTATCGAAAATTATGACAATATCTAAAAAGAACACAGGCTTTTCCTCCAAGAGCGCAAGCTCTGGAATAGTAGGTGTAACACGAGGAACTGTATCAAAAAATATCACCACATATGAAACGAACACAGGCTTTTCCTCCAAGAGTGCAAGCTGTGGAATAGTAGGTGTAACACGAGGAACTGTATCAAAAATTATGACCATATCTAAAACGAACACAGACTTTTCCTCCAAGATTTCAAGCTGTACAATAGTAGGTGTAACATGAGGAACTGTATCGAAAATTATTACCATATCTAAAAAGAACACAGGCTTTTCCTCCAAGAGTGCCAGCTCTGGAATAGTAGGTGTAACACAAAGAACTGTATCAAAAATTATGACCATTTCTGAAACGAACACAGACTTTTCTTCCAAGTTTTCAAGCTGTAGAATAGTAGGTCTAACACGAGGAACTGTATCGAAAATTATGACCATATCTAAAAAGAACACAGCCTTTTCCTCCAAGTGTGCAAGCTCTGGAATAGTAGGTGTAACACGAGGAACTGTATCGAAAGTTATTACCATATCTAAAAAGAACACAGGCTTTTCCTCCAAGAGTGCAAGCTCTGGAATAGCAGGTGTAGCACGAGGAACTGTATCGAAAATTATGACCATATCTAAAAAGAACACAGGCTTTTCCACCAAGAGTGCAAGCTCTGGAATAGTAGGTGTAACACGAGGAACTGTATCGAAAATTATTACCATATCTAAAAAGAACACAGGCTTTTCCTCCAAGAGTGCAGGCTCTGGAATAGCAGGTGTAGCACGAGGAACTGTATCAAAAATTATGACCATATCTAAAACGAACACAGACTTTTCTTCCAAGATTTCAAGCTGTAGAATATTAGGCGTAACACGAGGAACTGTATCGAAAATTATTACCATATCTAAAACGAACACAGACTTTTAATCCAAGATTTCAAGCTGTAAAATAGTAAGTGTAACACGAGGAACTGTATCAAAAATTATGACCATATCTAAAATGAACACAGGCTTTTCCTCCAAGAGTGCCAGCTCTAAAATAGTAGGAGTAACACGAGGAACTGTATCGAAAATTATTACCATAACTAAAACGAACACAGACTTTTCCTCCAAGATATCAAACTGTAGAATAGTAGGTGTAACACGAGGAACTGTATCGAAAATTATTACCATATCTAAAAAGAACACAGGCTTTTCCTCCAAGAGTGCAAGCTGTGGAATAGTAGGTGTAACACCAGGAATTGTATCGAAAATTATGATAATATCTAAAAAGAACACAGGCTTTTCCTCCAAGAGTGCAAGCTGTGGAATAGTAGGTGTAACACGAAGAACTGTATCAAAACTTTTGACCATATCTAAAACGAACAAAGGCTTTTCCTCCAAGAGTGCCAGCTGTGGAACAGTAGGTGTAACACGAGGAACTGTTTCGAAAATTATGACCATATCTAAAAAGAACACAGGCTTTTCCTCCAAGAGTGCAAGCTGTAGAATAGTAGGTGTAACACGAGGAACTGTATCGAAAATTATGATTATATCTAAAAAGAACACAGGCCTTTCCTCCAAGAGTGTAAGCTCTGGAATAGTAGGTGTACCACGAGGAACTGTATCAAAAATTATGACCACATCTAAAACGAACACAGGCTTTTCCTCCAAGAGTGCAAGCTCTGGAATAGTAGGTGTAACACGAGGAACTGTATCAAAAATTATGACCATATCTAAAACGAACACAGACTTTTCCTCCAAGATTTCAAGCTATAGAATAGTAGGTGTAACACGAGGAACTGTATCGAAAATTATTACCATATCTAAAAAGAACACAGGCGTTTCCTTTAAGAGTGCCAGCTCTGGAATAGTAGGTGTAACACGAGGAACTGTGTCGAAAATTATGACAATATCTAAAAAGAACACAGGCTTTTCCTCCAAGAGCGCAAGTTCTGGAATAGTAGGTGTAACACGAGGAACTGTATAAAAAATATGACCACATATAAAACGAACACAGGCTTTTCCTCCAAGAGTGCAAGCTGTGGAATAGTAGGTGTAACACGAGGAACTGTATCAAAAATTATGACCATATCTAAAACGAACACAGACTTTTCCTCCAAGATTTCAAGCTGTACAATAGTAGGTGTAACATGAGGAACTGTATCGAAAATTATTACCATATCTAAAAAGAACACAGCCTTTTCCTCCAAGAGTGCCAGCTCTGGAATAGTAGGTGTAACACGAGGAACTGTATCAAAAATTATGACCATTTCTGAAACGAACACAAACTTTTCCTCCAAGATTTCAAGCTGTAGAATAGTAGATCTAACACGAGGAACTGTATCGAAAATTATGACCATATCTAAAAAGAACACAGCATTTTCCTCCAAGTGTGCAAGCTCTGGAATAGTAGGTGTAACACGAGGAACTGTATCGAAAATTATTACCATATCTAAAAAGAACACAGGCTTTTCCTCCAAGAGTGCAAGCTCTGGAATAGCAGGTGTAACACGAGGAACTGTATCGAAAATTATGACCATATCTAAAAAGAACACAGGCTTTTCCACCAAGAGTGCAAGCTCTGGAATAGTAGGTGTAACACGAGGAACTGTATCAAACATTATGACCATATATAAAACGAACACAGACATTTCCTGCAAGATTTCAAGCTGTAGAATAGTAGGTGTAACACGAGGAACTGTATCGAAAATTATTACCATATCTAAAACGAACACAGACTTTTCCTCCAAGATATCAAACTGTAGAATAGTAGGTGTAACACGAGGAACTGTATCGAAAATTATTACCATATCTAAAAAGAACACAGGCTTTTCCTATAAGAGTGCAAGCTCTGGAATAGTAGGTGTAACACGAGGAACTGTATCGAAAATTATTACCATATCTAAAAAGAACACAGGCTTTTCCTCCAAGAGTGCAAGCTCTGGAATAGCAGGTGTAGCACGAGGAACTGTATCGAAAATTATGACCATATCTAAAAAGAACACAGGCTTTTCCACCAAGAGTGCAAGCTCTGGAATAGTAGGTGTAACACGAGGAACTGTATCAAAAATTATGACCATATCTAAAACGAACACAGACTTTTCTTCCAAGATTTCAAGCTGTAGAATATTAGGCGTAACACGAGGAACTGTATCGAAAATTATTACCATATCTAAAACGAACACAGACTTTTAATCCAAGATTTCAAGCTGTAGAATAGTAAGTGTAACACGAGGAACTGTATCAAAAATTATGACCATATCTAAAATGAACACAGGCTTTTCCTAAAAGAGTGTCAGCTCTAAAATAGTAGGAGTAACACGAGGAACTGTATCGAAAATTATTACCATAACTAAAACGAACACAGACTTTTCCTCCAAGATATCAAACTGTAGAATAGTAGGTGTAACACGAGGAACTGTATCGAAAATTATTACCATATCTAAAAAGAACACAGGCTTTTCTTCCAAGAGTGCAAGCTGTGGAATAGTAGGTGTAACACCAGGAATTGTATCGAAAATTATGACAATATCTAAAAAGAACACAGGCTTTTCCTCCAAGAGTGCAAGCTGTGGAATAGTAGGTGTAACACGAAGAACTGTATCAAAACTTTTGACCATATCTAAAACGAACAAAGGCTTTTCCTCCAAGAGTGCCAGCTGTGGAATAGTAGGTGTAACACGAGGAACTGTATCGAAAATTATGACCATATCTAAAAAGAACACAGGCTTTTCCTCCAAGAGTGCAAGCTGTAGAATAGTAGGTGTAACACGAGGAACTGTATCGAAAATTATGATTATATCTAAAAAGAACACAGGCCTTTCCTCCAAGAGTGTAAGCTCTGGAATAGTAGGTGTAACACGAGGAACTGTATCAAAAATTATGACCACATCTAAAACGAACACAGGCTTTTCCTCCAAGAGTGCAAGCTCTGGAATAGTAGGTGTAACACGAGGAACTGTATCAAAAATTATGACCATATCTAAAACGAACACAGACTTTTCCTCCAAGATTTCAAGCTATAGAATAGTAGGTGTAACACGAGGAACTGTATCGAAAATTATTACCATATCTAAAAAGAACACAGGCTTTTACTTTAAGAGTGCCAGCTCTGGAATAGTAGGTGTAACACGAGGAACTGTATCGAAAATTATGACAATATCTAAAAAGAACACAGGCTTTTCCTCCAAGAGCGCAAGTTCTGGAATAGTAGGTGTAACACGAGGAACTGTATCCAAAAATATGACCACATCTAAAACGAACACAGGCTTTTCCTCCAAGAGTGCAAGCTGTGGAATAGTAGGTGTAACACGAGGAACTGTATCAAAAATTATGACCATATCTAAAACGAACACAGAATTTTCCTCCAAGATTTCAAGCTGTACAATAGTAGGTGTAACATGAGGAACTGTATCGAAAATTATTACCATATCTAAAAAGAACACAGCCTTTTTCTCCAAGAGTGCCAGCTCTGGAATAGTAGGTGTAACACGAGGAACTGTATCAAAAATTATGACCATTTCTGAAACGAACACAGACTTTTCCTCCAAGATTTCAAGCTGTAGAATAGTAGGTCTAACACGAGGAACTGTATCGAAAATAATGACCATATCTAAAAAGAACACAGCATTTTCCTCCAAGTGTGCAAGCTCTGGAATAGTAGGTGTAACACTAGGAACTGTATCGAAAATTATTACCATATCTAAAAAGAACACAGGCTTTTCCTCCAAGAGTGCAAGCTCTAGAATAGAAGGTGTAACACGAGGAACTGTATCGGAAATTATGACCATATCTAAAAAGAACACAGGCTTTTCCTCCAAGAGTGCCAGCTCTGGAATAGTAGGTGTAACACAAAGAACTGTATCAAAAATTATGACCATTTCTGAAACGAACACAGACATTTCCTGCAAGATTTCAAGCTGTAGAATAGTAGGTGTAACACGAGGAACTGTATCGAAAATTATTACCATATCTAAAACGAACACAGACTTTTCCTCCAAGATATCAAACTGTAGAATAGTAGGTGTAACACGAGGAACTGTATCGAAAATTATTACCATATCTAAAAAGAACACAGGCTTTTCCTCCAAGAGTGCCAGCTCTGGAATAGTAGGTGTAACACGAGGAACTGTATCAAAAAATATGACCACATCTAAAACGAACACAGGCTTTTCCTCCAAGAGTGCAAGCTGTGGAATAGTAGGTGTAACACGAGGAACTGCATCAAAAATTATGACCATATCTAAAACGAACACAGACTTTTCCTCCAAGATTTCAAGCTGTACAATAGTAGGTGTAACATGAGGAACTGTATCGAAAATTATTACCATATTTACAAAGAACACAGGCTTTTCCTCCAAGAGTGCCAGCTCTGGAATAGTAGGTGTAACACGATTAACTGTATCAAAAATTATGACCATTTCTGAAACGAACACAGACTTTTTCTCCAAGATTTCAAGCTGTAGAATAGTAGGTCTAACACGAGGAACTGTATCGAAAATTATGACCATATCTAAAAAGAACACAGCCTTTTCCTCCAAGTGTGCAAGCTCTGGAATAGTAGGTGTAACACGAGGAACTGTATCAAAAATTATTACCATATCTAAAAAGAACACAGGCTTTTCCTCCAAGAGTGCAAGCTCTGGAATAGCAGGTGTAACACGAGGAACTGTATCGAAAATTATGACCATATCTAAAAAGAACACAGGCTTTTCCACCAAGAGTGCAAGCTCTGGAATAGTAGGTGTAACACGAGGAACTGTATCAAACATTATGACCATATATAAAACGAACACAGACATTTCCTGCAAGATTTCAAGCTGTAGAATAGTAGGTGTAACACGAGGAACTGTATCAAAAATTATTACCATATCTAAAACGAACACAGGCTTTTCCTCCAAGATTTCAAGCTGTAGAATAGTAGGTGTAACACGAGGAACTGTATCAAAAATTATGACCATATCTAAAACGAACACAGACTCTTCCTCCAAGATTTCAAGCTGTAGAATAGTAGGTGTAACACGAGGAACTGTATCGAAAATTATTACCATATCTAAAAAGAACACAGGCTTTTCCTCCAAGAGTGCCAGCTCTGGAATAGTAGGTGTAACACGAGGAACTGTATCGAAAATTATGACCATATCTAAAACGAACACAGGCTTTTCCTCCAAGACTGCCAGCTCTGGAATAGTAGGTGTAACACGAGGAACTGTATCGAAAATTATGACCATATCTAAAAAGAACACAGTCTTTTCCCCCAAGTGTGCTAGCTCTGGAATAGTAGGTGTAACAAGAGGAACTGTATCAAAAATTATGACCACATCTAAAACGAACACAGGCTTTTCCTCCAAGAGTGCAAGCTGTGGAATAGTAGGTGTAACACGAGGAACTGTATCAAAAATTATGACCATATCTAAAACGAACACAGGCTTTTCCTCCAAGATTTCAAGCTGTAGAATAGTAGGTGTAACACGAGGAACTGTATCGAAAAGTTATGACCATATCTAAAAAGAACACAGACTTTTCCTCCAAGATTTCCAGCTGTGGAATAGTAGGTGTAACACGAGGAACTGTATCGAAAATTATGACCATATCTAAAAAGAACACAGGCTTTTCCTCCAAGAGTGCAAGCTCTGGAATAGTAGGTGTAACACGAAGGAACTGCATCAAAAATTATGACCATATCTAAAACGAACACAGGCTTTTCCTCCAAGATTTCAAGCTGTAGAATAGTAGGTGTAACACGAGGAACTGTATCGAAAATTATTACCATATCTAAAACGAACACAGGCTTTTCCTCCAAGAGTGCAAAGCTCTGTAATAGCAGGTGTAACACGAGGAACTGTATCGAAAATTATGACCATATCTAAAACGAACACAGGCTTTTCCTCCAAGAGTGCAAGCTCTGGAATAGTAGGTGTAACACGAGGAACTGTATCGAAAATTATGACCATATCTAAAAAGAAAACAGGCTTTTCCTCCAAGAGTGCCAGCTCTGGAATAGTAGGTGTAACACGACGAACTGTATCGAAAATTATGACCATATCTAAAAATAACACAGGCTTTTCCTTCAAGAGTGCAAGCTCTGGAATAGTAGGTGTAACCCGAGGAACTATATCCAAAATTAGGACCATATCTAAAACGAACACAGGCTTTTACTCCAACAGTGCAAGCTGTGTAATAGCAGGTGTAACACGAGGAACTGTATCAAAAATTATGACCATATCTAAAACGAACACAGACATTTCCTCCAAGATTTCAAGCTGTAGAATAGTAGGTGTAACACGAGGAACTGTATCGAAAATTATTACCATATCTAAAAAGAACACAGGCTTTTCCTCCAAGAGTGCCAGCTCTGGAATAGTAGATGTAACACGAGGAACTGTATCTGTATAAAACGAACACAGACTTTTCCTCCAAGATTTCAAGCTGTGGAATAGTAGGTGTAACACGAGGAACTGTATTGAAAATTATGACCATATCTAAAAAGCTTTTCCTCCAAGAGTGCAAGCTCTGGAATAGTAGGTGTAACACGAGGAACTATATCTAAAATTATTACCATATCTAAAAAGAACACAGGCTTTTCCTCCAAGAGTGCAAGCTCTGGAATAGTAGGTGTAACACGAGGAACTGTATCAAAAATTATGACCATATCTAAAACGAACACAGACTTTTCCTCCAAGATTTCAAGCTATAGAATAGTAGGTGTAACACGAGGAACTGTATCGAAAATTATTACCATATCTAAAAAGAACACAGGCTTTTCCTCCAAGAGTGCCAGCTCTGGAATAGTAGGTGTAACACGAGGAACTGTATCGAAAATTATGACAATATCTAAAAAGAACACAGGCTTTTCCTCCAAGAGCGCAAGCTCTGGAATAGTAGGTGTAACACGAGGAACTGTATCAAAAAATATCACCACATCTGAAACGAACACAGGCTTTTCCTCCAAGAGTGCAAGCTGTGGAATAGTAGGTGTAACACGAGGAACTGTATCGAAAATTATTACCATATCTAAAAAGAACACAGGCTTTTCCTCCAAGAGTGCAAGCTCTGGAATAGCAGGTGTAGCACGAGGAACTGTATCGAAAATTATGACCATATCTAAAAAGAACACAGGCTTTTCCACCAAGAGTGCAAGCTCTGGAATAGTAGGTGTAACACGAGGATCTGTATCAAACATTATGACCATATATAAAACGAACACAGACATTTCCTGCAAGATTTCAAGCTGTAGAATAGTAGGTGTAACACGAGGAACTGTATCGAAAATTATTACCATATCTAAAACGAACACAGACTTTTCCTCCAAGATATCAAACTGTAGAATAGTAGGTGTAACACGAGGAACTGTATCGAAAATTATTACCATATCTAAAAAGAACACAGGCTTTTCCTCCAAGAGTGCCAGCTCTGGAATAATAGGTGTAACACGAGGAACTGTATCGAAAATTATGACCATATATAAAACGAACACAGACTTTTCCTCCAAGATATCAAACTGTAGAATAGTAGGTGTAACACGAGGAACTGTATCGAAAATTATTACCATATCTAAAAAGAACACAGGCTTTCCCTCCAAGAGTGCCAGCTCTGGAATAGTAGGTGTAACACGAGGAACTGTATCGAAAATTATTACCATATCTAAAACGAACACAGACTTTTCCTCCAAGATATCAAACTGTAGAATAGTAGGTGTAACACGAGGAACTGTATCGAAAATTATTACCATATCTAAAAAGAACACAGGCTTTCCCTCCAAGAGTGCCAGCTCTGGAATAGTAGGTGTAACACGAGGAACTGTATCGAAAATTATTACCATATCTAAAACGAACACAGACTTTTCCTCCAAGATATCAAACTGTAGAATAGTAGGTGTAACACGAGGAACTGTATCGAAAATTATGACCATATCTAAAAAGAGCACAGGCTTTTCCTCCAAGAGTGCCAGCTCTGGAATAGTAGGTGTAACACGAGGAACTGTATCGAAAATTATTACCATATCTAAAACGAACACAGACTTTTCCTCCAAGATATTAAACTGTAGAATAGTAGGTGTAACACGAGGAACTGTATCGAAAATTATGACCATATCTAAAAAGAACACAGCCTTTTCCTCCAAGTGTGCAAGCTCTGGAATAGTAGGTGTAACACGAGGAACTGTATCGAAAATTATTACCATATTTAAAAAGAACACAGGCTTTTCCTCTAAGAGTGCAAGCTCTGGAATAGCAGGTGTAACACGAGGAACTGTATCAAAAATTATGACCACATCTAAAACGAACACAGGCTTTTCCTCCAAGAGTGCAAGCTCTGGAATAGTAGGTGTAACACGAGGAACTGTATCAAAAATTATGACCATATCTAAAACGAACACAGACTTTTCCTCCAAGATTTCAAGCTGTAGAATAGTAGGTGTAACACGAGGAACTGTATCGAAAATTATTACCATATCTAAAAAGAACACAGGCTTTTCCTCCAAGAGTGCCAGCTCTGGAATAGTAGGTGTAACACGAGGAACTGTATCGAAAATTATGACAATATCTAAAAAGAACACAGGCTTTTCCTCCAAGAGTGCAAGCTCTGGAATAGTAGGTGTAACACGAGGAACTGTATCAAAAAATATCACCACATCTAAAACGAACACAGGCTTTTCCTCCAAGAGTGCAAGCTGTGGAATAGTAGGTGTAACACGAGGAACTGTATCAAAAATTATGACCATATCTAAAACGAACACAGACTTTTTCTCCAAGATTTCAAGCTGTAGAATAGTAGGTCTAACACGAGGAACTGTATCGAAAATTATTACCATATCTAAAAAGAACACAGGCTTTTCCTCCAAGAGTGCCAGCTCTGGAATAGTAGGTGTAACACAAAGAACTGTATCAAAAATTATGACCATTTCTGAAACGAACACAGACTTTTCTTCCAAGATTTCAAGCTGTAGAATAGTAGGTGTAACACGAGGAACTGTATCGAAAATTATGACCATATCTAAAAAGAACACAGCCTTTTCCTCCAAGAGTGCCAGCTCTGGAATAGTAGGTGTAACACGAGGAACTGTATCGAAAATTATTACCATATCTAAAAAGAACACAGGCTTTTCCTCCAAGAGTGCAAGCTCTGGAATAGCAGGTGTAGCACGAGGAACTGTATCGAAAATTATGACCATATCTAAAAAGAACACAGGCTTTTCCACCAAGAGTGCAAGCTCTGGAATAGTAGGTGTAACACGAGGATCTGTATCAAACATTATGACCATATATAAAACGAACACAGACATTTCCTGCAAGATTTCAAGCTGTAGAATAGTAGGTGTAACACGAGGAACTGTATCGAAAATTATTACCATATCTAAAACGAACACAGACTTTTCCTCCAAGATATCAAACTGTAGAATAGTAGGTGTAACACGAGGAACTGTATCGAAAATTATTACCATATCTAAAAAGAACACAGGCTTTTCCTCCAAGAGTGCCAGCTCTGGAATAATAGGTGTAACACGAGGAACTGTATCGAAAATTATGACCATATATAAAACGAACACAGACTTTTCCTCCAAGATATCAAACTGTAGAATAGTAGGTGTAACACGAGGAACTGTATCGAAAATTATTACCATATCTAAAAAGAACACAGGCTTTCCCTCCAAGAGTGCCAGCTCTGGAATAGTAGGTGTAACACGAGGAACTGTATCGAAAATTATTACCATATCTAAAACGAACACAGACTTTTCCTCCAAGATATCAAACTGTAGAATAGTAGGTGTAACACGAGGAACTGTATCGAAAATTATTACCATATCTAAAAAGAACACAGGCTTTCCCTCCAAGAGTGCCAGCTCTGGAATAGTAGGTGTAACACGAGGAACTGTATCGAAAATTATTACCATATCTAAAACGAACACAGACTTTTCCTCCAAGATATCAAACTGTAGAATAGTAGGTGTAACACGAGGAACTGTATCGAAAATTATTACCATATCTAAAAAGAACACAGCCTTTTCCTCCAAGTGTGCAAGCTCTGGAATAGTAGGTGTAACACGAGGAACTGTATCGAAAATTATTACCATATCTAAAAAGAACACAGGCTTTTCCTCCAAGAGTGCCAGCTCTGGAATAATAGGTGTAACACGAGGAACTGTATCGAAAATTATGACCATATATAAAACGAACACAGACTTTTCCTCCAAGATATCAAACTGTAGAATAGTAGGTGTAACACGAGGAACTGTATCGAAAATTATTACCATATCTAAAAAGAACACAGGCTTTCCCTCCAAGAGTGCCAGCTCTGGAATAGTAGGTGTAACACGAGGAACTGTATCAAAAATTATTACCATATCTAAAACGAACACAGACTTTTCCTCCAAGATTTCAAACTGTAGAATAGTAGGTGTAACACGAGGAACTGTATCGAAAATTATTACCATATCTAAAAAGAACACAGGCTTTTCCTCCAAGAGTGCCAGCTCTGGAATAGTAGGTGTAACACGAGGAACTGTATCGAAAATTATTACCATATCTAAAACGAACACAGACTTTTCCTCCAAGATATCAAACTGTAGAATAGTAGGTGTAACACGAGGAACTGTATCGAAAATTATTACCATATCTAAAAAGAACACGGCCTTTTCCTCCAAGTGTGCAAGCTCTGGAATAGTAGGTGTAACACGAGGAACTGTATCGAAAATTATTACCATATCTAAAAAGAACACAGGCTTTTCCTCCAAGAGTGCAAGCTGTGGAATAGTAGCAGTAACAGGAGGAACTGTATCGAAAATTATGACCACATCTAAAAAGAACACAGGCTTTTCCTCCAAGGGTGCCATCTCTGGAATAGTAGGTGTAACACGAGGAACTGTATAAAAAATTATGACCATATATAAAACGAACACAGGCTTTTCCTCCAAGAGTGCAAGCTGTGGAATAGTAGCAGTAACAGGAGGAACTGTATCGAAAATTGTGACCACATCTAAAAAGAACACAGGCTTTTCCTCCAAGAGTGCAAGCTCTGGAATAGTAGGTGTAACTCGAGGAACTGTATAAAAAATTATGACCATATATAAAACGAACACAGGCTTTTCCTCCAAAAGTGCAAGCTTTGGAATAGTAGCAGTAACAGGAGGAACTGTATCGAAAATTATGACCACATCTAAAATGAACACAGACTTTTCCTCCAAGGGTGCCAGCTCTGGAATAGTAGGTGTAACACGAGGAACTGTATCGAAAATTATTACCATATCTAAAAAGAACACAGGCTTTTCCTCCAAGAGTGCAAGCTCTGGAATAGTAGGTGTAACACGAGGAACTGTATAAAAAATTATGACCATATATAAAACGAACACAGGCTTTTCCTCCAAGATTGCAAGCTGTGGAATAGTAGCAGTAACAGGAGGAACTGTATCGAAAATTATGACCACATCTAAAAAGAACACAGGCTTTTCCTCCAAGATTGCCATCTCTGGAATAGTAGGTGTAACACGAGGAACTGTATCGAAAATTATGAGCGTATCTGAAAAGAACACCGGCTTTTCCTCCAAGAGTGCAAGCTGTGGACGGCATAAGAAGATGTCAGAGAGGGATTGGCGAACTTTGGCACGGATTGTAAAATGGATGCACATGACTACGGAACAGCAAAAATCAGTTGCATTCAACACCAGCAGGAATTTACCCGATTCTTTTAACGATTTAAGGACCATAACGCGCAGCCCCGTACATACAAACGGCCATAGCCGCCTCTAACGCCTGTTTAGAGTAATTCAGTTTTCATGCCCTTACGTGTTCTTCAACATTTCTTGACCTATGAGGGATCAGCAGGAGTCACCCGCAGTCACTGTTGTTATTATTAAACAAAGAATTGAACCAACAGACAGTTGCGAATGTTATGGTATTTAGAGTGACAAAAGAGTTTCGGGTCGTTGTTGTTAAAGGGGTAAAACAGTATTTCTGGAACTTCATCGTGCCGGTATTTATGGCAGTCCTGCGATCCACAAACATCTGATTACCGACATCAATATCACAAAACGTGTAACGTGGTGCAAAGTGCAAAAAAACTGGGATGCTGAAGACTATGTTAGATACCCAGTTATTAAGACGCTTTTTTTGGGGGGGGGGAGATGTGGAATTTGGAGGCATACTTGGAAAGAAAAGCATATTTTTACATGACATTTATAGATAATATCGAATATTGAGATACATTTTTATACAAAAAATTCGGAGACATTAAAGTTTGACAGAAGTGAAAATCCTGTTAGGGAAGTGTCAACAGCCGTAGTCCAGCCAGACGTATGTTCATCATTCCTGCTGTATGGTCCTGTACATTTCTTATACAACAGGTTACGGGTTGACGGAATACGTAAAACTGGATCTATCTATTCTTTGGGGGACAGTGGGTACGTACACTGGAAGGAGATTTATCTAAAAAATAGTACGGCTCCCCGATTTTTCAATTTTCCCTAGTTTGGCCCTGGCGTATTTGGTTAGGCAAATATAGTAAGGAATAATGACAAATACCTGTGTATTACATGGCGAATCATGACGTTATACTTGGTATAAACATGCCTGATATTTCAAATTAAATGCCCTTTTGAGTCAGGACACTTTGAAATATGTCAAAACAGAAAGCGTTGGAAAATACTATTTTTGATATATCTGAAATCTCTATTTTTATAAAAGAAACTCCTTACAAATTAAAATCTTGTTAAACACCCAAAATGATATTTTGTCCACAACGTTGAGTAGTTTCATGCTTGATTTAGGTCATCAGTTTGCTCAGATGTTAAGAAACAAAAATTCAAAAGAAACTGAATTTGCGTGTAGCACTTACTGGTCATCCATGTAACACTTCTCATCTGGAGAAATGTAGGTCGAGGTCACCAGTACCACAGATAAGTCAATGAAGGACGAAATATTCTTCATAATACATGGAAAGTCGACAGAATATTCAAAGCAAACTGAATTTGCTTGTACCACTTACTGGTCATCCATGTAACACTTCTCATCTGGACGAATGTAGGTCGGAGGTCACCAGTACCACAGATAAGTCAATGAAGGACGAAATATTCTTCATAATACATGGAAAGTCGAAAGAATATTCAAAGCAAACTGAATTTGCTTGTACCACTTACTGGTCATCCATGTAACACTTCTCATCTGGACGGATGTAGGTCGGAGGTCACCAGTACCACAGATAAGTCAATGAAGGACGAAATATTCTTCATAATACATGGAAAGTCGACAGAATATTCAAAGCAAACTGAATTTGCTTGTACCACTTACTGGTCATCCATGTAACACTTCTCATCTGGACGAATGTAGGTCGGAGGTCACCTGTACCACAGATAAGTCAATGAAGGACGAGATATTCTTCATTATACATGGAAAGTCGACAGAATATTCAAAGCAAACTGAATTTGCTTGTACCACTTACTGGTCATCCATGTAACACTTCTCATCTGGACGGATGTAGGTCAGAGGTCACCAGTACCACAGATAAGTCAATGAAGGACGAAATATTCTTCATAATACATGGAAAGTCGACAGAATATTCAAAGCAAACTGAATTTGCTTTTACCACTTACTGGTCATCCATGTAACACTTCTCAGAAAACACAGTAAGTGGTAGAAGCAAATTCAGTTTGCTTTGAATATTCTGTCGACTTTCCATGTATTATGAAGAATGTTTCTTTGAAAAATTGAAATGTTGAGAAAAATATTTCGTATCAAAAGCTGTGGGGAAGAGAGTGTCACTGAGCAAAAAGTAATATTCCTGTTTTCTTTTTCAAAGGAGCTTTTATATTGAAAGAACTAGGACCATGTATAACGAAGTAAATTTCTTCGTCATTTTTAGTCTACGTCGGGATTCGAACCCGGATCCCCTCATTCCGGAATAAGTCACTCTACCAATTGAGCTACGCGGACGTTTTATTCTGATTCCTATCTGCCTTTATGTCGTGTGCGTCCTGCTGGTAGGTACGTCACATCTCCCCCCCCGGAAAGAGGGCCGGGGGCATGGCCCACGGGTCAGCCGTTACCATGAATCGTTGCAGGCAGCCATCCACTGCAGAACGTGCACTTGAGAACTCCCAGTCAATCTGGTGTGTGGAATGCAACATCACACACATTTATTTGTCGAAGCGCTGGAGAAGGGATTCTCTGATTTTTCCACACCGCGAGATAGGAAAAATCAGAGAATCCCTTCTCCAGCACTTCGAAAAAAAAAATAAAAATAAAAATAAGGGCGAGATGATGTAACGTACCAGGAGATGTGACGTACTTGCCAGAAGGACGCACACGACATAAAGGCAGATAGGAATCAGAATAAAACGTCCGCGTAGCTCAATTGGTAGAGTGATTTGTTCCGGAATGAGGGGATCCGGGTTCGAATCCTGCGGCGCCGATAGAAATGACGGAGAAATTTACTTCGTTATACATGTCATAACATAGTAGAACTAGATTTA
Organism: Macrothele yani; assembly: GCA_039090855.1. Classification (NCBI taxonomy): domain Eukaryota; kingdom Metazoa; phylum Arthropoda; class Arachnida; order Araneae; family Macrothelidae; genus Macrothele; species Macrothele yani. The sequence continues at coordinate 158,045,442 of CM077024.1, read as the reverse complement.
GCAATAATTAAGATTCAAACGATTATCTTTCATTTATCGTTTATCTATTTGTGATTTATTTATTCGAACTAATTAGAAAGACGGGGTATTTAAAAGAATGAGAAAGATTTTGAAACACAATAAAAAAAATAGACAAATAATCTGTATAAGCAAGATTGGACTATGTATACACATAAAACCAGAAACTTATTTCGTGTAAATAAGCAGCTCTGAAAGCTCTTCAGAAAAATATATTTCTTCCTTCAGGGTTTTAAGCTGTAGGAAAAATCAAATCGCAAGGGAACATCAGCGGATCTGAACCCCATGCATTGGCTCCATGAAAGTAGTGTAGCACCATATTGCAACGAAAGTCAATCTGAGTCCAAGCAGGCGAGAGAAGTGTTTTTATGAATGTGATTCTACATCAAACCATAAGTATCGGTATCATAATTATTTAGCATTTTTGTAGCCCAGCTCATTAACATTCATTAGAGTTATGTTAATAGCACAGGGTATAGGTTATCTTCTATAAGTAGAGTTGTAAACTGAGTAAGCTAAAACGATCTTCGACATATAAAAAAAATACTGTGTGACCGAACTGGACAATGAAATATGCACATAAAACAAATATTCAAATTTTCTATTTAACGTTCAAGCTAACTAATTTCTGATTAGATTTTTCATACCATCCTATATTTTGGTGGCATTGCTCTTGTTTGAAAATAATCGCGTCGAATTATACACGCGTTATATTTTCCTCGAGTGTCTCGTAATAACCCTTAAGCTTGAAATACAAAACAACACTGAACGACAGCCACTGCGCTGATGAAGTTTGCTGGAAGCATAGAAAAGGTGCATTAACCGAATAATTACATTATATTATCTAACGTGAACTTTGCTGAAAAATCACGCTAATGTTTATGAAAATCGCAGCACCAAGAAGGAATCGCGCTATTCAAATGAAATTTATATCACAGCTTTCTTATGTTACGAGAAATAACTGATTACATTTGTAGAGCTGTACAGGATTTTTTCGCTGCAAAACTCAGTACTGTGTGAAGCCACTTCGAGTAACAATAGCAGTCTTTTGACGAAGAGGAATGAAATAAAAGATGTTTCTGATATCGTCCTGTGGAATGGCCTGCCAGGGTGCTTCTGTGCGAGACAGGAGTTCATTTGTGGTAAATGGTGGAGACGTTTGACTGGCCAGTTGCTTAGTTACCATGCCCGAGGCATGTTCGATCGTGAATATATCCGGCGAACGTGCTGGTCAGGGAAGCACCTGTCGTGCTTGGAAGATGTTAAATGAAAAATATACAGTTGACGTGGTCCAGGAACATCAAATAGAAGTCATCTCTCTTTCCACGTTTATAAGTGAGTCACGGAAAAATTCTCATCGGCCGCCACCGGGAATCGAATCCAGGGTCTTCCAGTTACGCGCCGTGTATTGTTCCACTGCACCACAGCGGCCTCGACGTTCTCCAGACTCACTAACGACAAACTACCAAACCACATGGCAGGTTGCTTCTTTGGAGTCCCGCACAATGCTGGGGATTCACCTAAGATGAACAGCAGCAACTGAACAAATAACTAGAAGGTGAATGAATGATAAATACACAGTTGACGTGGACCAGGAACATCAAATAGAAGTCATCGCTCTTTCCACGTTTATAAGTGAGTCACGGAAAAATTCTCATCGGCCGCCACTGGAATCGAACCCAGGATCTTCCAGTTACGCGCCGTATATGCTTCCACTGCACCACAGCGGCCTTGAAATTCTCTAGACTCCTGCCATGTGGTTTGGTAGTTTGTCGTTAGTGAGTCTGAAGAATTACGTGGCCGCTGTGGTGCAGTGGAAGCATATCCGGCGCGTAACTGGAAGATCGTGGGTTCGATTCCCGGTGGCGGCCGATGAGAATTTTTCCGTGACTCTCTTATAAACGTGGAAAGAGTAATGACTTCTATTTGACATGGAAGATGTTTTGGACATTCGGTACCACATGTTCCCGAGCATCGTCCTGCTGGAATACAGAGCCAGAAGAACTCTGAAGGGAGTGTATCACCTCTGCCTCTGAAACATCCCTGATGAATTGCTGACTGTTGGTGGTTTGCTCAATTGATATTAGGTGAGAACGTGAATTGAACCCAAAGGCGCCGCAAACCATGACGCTTGGCGTTGGGCCGGTATGATGTTGCAAAATTGAAGCTGCAAAATGGCGTTCACCACAATGTCTTCGAACACGTATGTGACAATCATGGTGCATCAAGTTGCATCGTGACTCGTCAGAAAATACAAAGTGTTTTCAGTCAGCGCGCCAATGTCTCTGTTCGAGACCCAGCTGCAGCCAGAGGCGTCTGTGGTTGAGTTTCCAAGGAATGCGCAGCAATGGGCTGCAATGGGTTAAGCAGACGACGTCAAACTGTACTGGAGGACAAAACTTGACCAATGACAGTGCTCCACTGCTGCGCTAACACCGTGGATGTCGCTGTGCGATCGGTCACTGCTATGCGGTAGAAGTTTCTGACATCCCGTGCAGCCTTACAATTTTGCTATCGATTTCCCGGATTTCTGTGCATCCGAGCTTCATCTGTCCACTGACGCCACATTTTCAGGACTGTACTAGCTTTTCTTCTCGTGCGAGTGGCAATTTCGCGGCAGGAAAACCCAGCTCAAGTCCATCAGGTGTTAATAAAGAGACCTTCTTCGGCTACGAGGGAAAGAAGTGAGACACAGGAAACACCCTTTCGATCGAATGGCGGCTCTACACTGGTTGCAACATCTTGTTTGAGCCAGCTCTTTGTACTCAAGAGCGGAAAAGAGCAATTCTCGGAAACCGCGTGCACATTTTCTACGACATTTTAGTTATTGCCATGTTCCAACCTGTTTTATATATTCTGTAAGTTTCAAGCTAATACCAGCTGTCCTTCATGTGTAGTGCATGTCTATTGCAAATTGTTTCTAACTAGCTAAACACTACATGTGCTAAATGTCAAGTTCACCAATAACGAAATAGGCGTTCACTCGAAATAATGCCAAAGGTTGGTACTTACTAATCACTTATTTCCATTAAACGTCGTTAATCTAACACTATTAATTAATCAATAGTATATAATTCACGCCTTTACAATATAGTTATTCAGGTGCTAATAACAATATAAATTCACAAAGGTAATAACCTCAGCAAAGATTCAACCTCTCCACCACAAACAAGTACGTCACAAAAATATATGTATCCTTTCTCGTCCTTATCAACAAGCACACATCACTTACGTACTGACTTCAGGGGCGTTGCCAAATCTCCTTCATGTGAGAGAGAAGATTTTTTTTTTGATTGGAGGTTTAACGACCACCGTGAGCAACTCAATGGGCTATAAGCAGTCGCCCGTCCCTAATTTAGGGTCACTGGTTCCAGGGAAGAGAGAGAGTCAGTGCCGTAAGACAAACACAACATCCATGCCTGACCGGGATTCGAACCCGGACCCCTTACGGACGAATGATCAGAGGCCAGCACCTTAGACCACTGCGCCACCTGGGCGGCAGAGAGAGAAGATATCAGTTGGGAAGTGCAAAAGAGAACAACTCCAATTTACATAGGAAAAAGGAACTGAAAATCAAAGTTAAATTTGAATTACGTCACGCATGGTGTTGCAATTTTCACAAACAGTAGTGTAAAACGATCTGTGTGATCGAACTGCATAATCAAATACACAGATAAAATATATCTTCAAATTTACTATTTAACATTCAGGTTAGCTAATAACTGATTAGAATTTTCATCGGACTCTAGAATTTGTTGGCACTGCTCTCGTTTAAAAATAATAGCCTCCAATAACAGAGGCGTTATATTTTATCGAGTACGCGTAATAACCCTTAACTTTGAAATACGACACAACATTTAACATAAGCCACTTCTGTCACGAAGTTTGCTAAAAGCATAGAAAAAGTGTATTAACTGAATAATGAACTTATGTAAACACATATTAAGTGAATAATGAAATCATGTTAATATATATTAATGGAAAAATGAACTTATGTTAACATGTATTAAGTGAATAATGATGTGTGGTAACATATAATAACTGAATAATGAAATTATTATCTAACGTCTGCCTTGCTGACAAAGTTTACACTGAAAGCAAACTTTATTATACACACCTTTCATAATCGTATCACGCCCAGCCACAATAATGCGGCCAGCCAAACCTCCTTGCTCACTATTTTACCAATTTGATGTATAGCTTATCAGCGACAGTAATAATGAGTAAACACGGCGGCCTGAACGAATACAATCATGGGAAGATAGTCTTTGCGAGAATGATGGGACGATCCCTTTCCACGACTGAGGAACGTCTATGATCTCCGCGCTGCATTGAGACAGGAGAGCATGTGGCCCTTAATGGGCCCCTGCTCGTTGAGCATAATTTCGTCATTTATAAGCTGCGTCTCTTCTTTGTCATAATATAGGAACGGAGGGCCACAGTGGAGTGGACACCACAGGCATTAAAAGACAGGAGACCCACGAAGGTTTGTTGAAATACTTTTTGCCGTTCAAGGATACGATCAGGCAATAGCAGCCGACTTCCACATTTAGTACCCTTGTAAACAGCTCCCTCACCTACTACAGTGAGTTAACGAATATTACCACTGAATCGTGGAAGACCATAAGCGGTTAGTTTGTTCCGACGAATCCAGGTTCCAACTACAACGAGGGGACGTGAGCACGCGTCGGTGGCGTAGACCCCATGAGGACGTGAGGTCTAGGTCATGACATCATGGGGTCAACCCCAAGTGTCAAGTCGGAGTGTTACAGGATGGTGAAGGTAGTGTATTGTGAGGAAGGGTGTGTATGTGTGCTACTTCAGGGTCCTCTGTGCCTATTGATACCACCATTACAGCAGAGCATTATGTTGCGAAATCTCTGACCACTTACACCCTTTCATGTGTATCCATTTTAAACAGCAGGATTTGCTTTCTTTCACAAATACAAAGACTCATCTTATTGCTCCTGTTTAACGAAGGACTCGTTTGAGGAGCATTCTAATAAGCTCTACTCCAGTTCACCCTGAAAGTGTACTGCTGGGAAAGTCGTGGAACGCAATAACGGTATACATCCGCGTTAATGTACTCTTATACTGTTTCGTTTCTGATCACCCCCATCCACCCAAACATCTCACAAGCAGTGGGGATTGTGAGTAGGTGTCTGGTGGAGGCCGAACTGCTTCCCCTACTGCCTTCGTGTTTCTCCCATTGTCAATTTATTGCCTCTGTGTTGCTAATGTTGGAAGAGGTCTTCCATCCCTTCCGAACCCTGTCCGAGTTGTATCACAAGTGGGCAGAAATAGCCGAAATTGCGAAGCTCTTGATTCAGCAACTTCTCAGAACAAATTTATTTCTAAAAGCGCTCTAACATCTAGAATTTTTTTTAGATAGCAATTTTGTCTGATGAACTGTTAAGCAAACAAAAATGGATTCTAAGCAATAATTCTGATGCTTTTCGCTCTAAATGCTAGGGACTATTTTTCGTAGCGGAGGTAGCTGTTTCGTATCTTCATAGTGGTTCTCTCTTAGGTTTACTCGGAGTATAGTATCCTTCTAAAGGTTCTCCCACTCTCCAGATTTGAACTAGTTGAACATCTATAGGACTCCGAGGGTTGTCGGTGGAACCACAAGCCTTCCACCGACAACTCTCTGAGCTTTCCAGGAATTATGGGTCACAATGCAGACTGAATGTTTCCAGCACCTGATAAAGTTCATGTCACGATGTATTGCTGCTCTGGTTCTGGATTGCCTAACGTGGGCCCAGAAGTAATTAAATGTGTATGTGTGTATAATGTATATTTCTTTCACGACCCGAGCAAGCTGATAAAACGAAATTCTAGTGTGGTGCAGCAAAAAAGTGTGATAAACTTATGTTTATGAATAATACGTATGCGTTATATTATGTATATTGAGGTTCCAAAAAAAAAACTGTGAAAGGTGCTACCATTTCCATTACATGCCATAGCACCCATGCGCGGTAAATGGCTTTGTCCGCAAACGGCGCATACTGGATGGGTCACTCCATCTCGGAAATTACCACGAAATTTGGATTTACGCGGTTCACAATTTCAATGGTGTACCTGGACTACACGAACTCATGGAAAACATCCGGAGTGCAAGACCGGTGCGTACGTAGAAAGGCCATGGTCGATCGTGGACAGCGTCATCTCGAACGCATCGTAACAACCGCCGGGCGTGCAACATTGCCGCAAAATCACAGCCCAATTCAATGCTGGGGTCACTAGTAGCATCAGCGTTCAGACAGTGCAACGGTTTCTGTGTTATATGGGGGTTTGAAAGCCGATGGCTCACTCGGGGGCCACTGCGAACCCGACCACACAAGGCTCTGACCTCTCGCCTGGGCTCCGGAACACCGATATTGGAAGCAAGATGACTGGAAACGTTTAATCGACGAATCTTGTTGCAGACAGTTTCTGGCAGATGGGCAACTCCGGGTGTGGCGACAACATACAAGGGACAGTGCAGGACAGTGGTGGCTCTGTTGTGGTGTGGGGTGTTTTCAGCTGGCACGCATTGCGATTCTTCACACTTCTGCAAACCTCTCTGATATGTAGAGGTTACGTAACCATCCTTGAGGATAATTTTCACCCGTTCATGTCGTGCAACCACTCCGACGGGTGCGACCTGTTTCAGTAAGATAATGCGCTACCACACACGTTCGCAGTCACGCAAGTATGTCTAGAGAAACATTCCCCGGAGTTGGGCACCCTGACTTGCCCCCCGCCCTCATTCGTCTGATTTAAACGCCGTAGAACACATTTGGGATGCGGTTAAACTTACCATCAATGCCAGGAATCTTCCACAGGCAAATATTGCGGAATTGTGGGGTACTCTTCAGGAATCATGGTTTGCACTGTCTCCACAGTACTACAGAAAGCTCGTGGAGTCCAAGCTTCTTCGCGTTACTAGCGCTATACGATCGCAAGGAGCGCCAACCGGGTATTAGAGATTAATCCCAGTTTTTTTGGGGTTTTTTTTTTTTGGCGCTTCAGTGTGTATTTATTATGAATTTACAAATTTCCGACATTTCTTCTTTCTTTTAGAGTTTTTACTTGACAGTATGAAGTATTAATTGTGTATTTTATCTACTCAATATTGTACAGTATAATTTGCATATAACTGATGAAGTTTTCCATTGTAGTTTATTTTCCGAGGAATATATTTAATAACCTCCACTATGGATACCACAGAAGTGTTGCCCCCAACTATAAGGTGTTTCTTGTAAAAACTATGCTTTTGTAGAGCTGTAAAAGCTATGCTTTTGTAGATCTGTTAAAAGTTGTGAATCTGTAGAACTGTTGAAGCTGTGTTGTTGTGGAACTGTACGAAACTGTGTCTTTCGGAACTGCTTAGTCAATGTTTTTGCATTAGGCATCTTTAAAACTGCAAATAAAATATGAACATTGCTTGCGAAGATATTCTGCGAAATCTCTGATTATCAAAATACTTAAACATATCTTCTATGGCTGTAGTTGTTTCGTTTCGTGCTACACTGTTTTACGTAAAGTGTAAACAAAAAAATATTTCTGTGGATTAAAAGAATTGAATGCAGTCATACCCCGATTTCTGGACTTTTGTGAGTTACACATTGTCCTTAACGACCGATGGATAAACTTTTAAGAAGCTCCTTATTGCAGAAATGATCTCAAAGATCGCAGACTCGGCCCAAATAACCCCCTTTCTGGCAGTTTTTTTGAGAACCTCAATACCACTGTATTATGAATTAATCGCTGCTTTCGTCTCCCTAACTCGAAAATTTTTATATCCTTGATTTTTTTACATGATTTTAAGCAACACGTTGTTCTTATGTGTTACACAACATCAGGTGCCGTATTAATGCATCGAACCAACGATGTCGTGTAATGCCTTATAAGTAAAACTCCAGTGTCCTTCATATCACAAATTTACATTTCTAGACGGCGCTTTGAAATAACGTACTGATCTCAATACTTCTTTCATCAAAAGTAGTGCAATAGTTTGTAAATACGGCGGTCATAGCAAAAGTTCTGCACACTGTCCATTTTTGAGAAAACTGTGAAGTATCGGAGAAAACTTAATTTACTGCCGTTCAATGTACTCGACTCCTCTGCTAATGACATCTTGCCAGAGGTGAGGTAAGTCCCGGATGCCCCGTAGTACGCCATCTTTGTTCCGTTGTCGTATTACTCGAGTCACGTCTAATGACAGTTCGTCCAGCAATTCGTAGCGGATGCCACGGAACCCAGTTAACTTTGAGAAAAGATAAAAGTCGAGTGGATTGAGCTCAGGGCTGTATGGTGTGTGGGATTAGGCTTCCCAGCCGTATTTCGACAAAAGTCCCAGTACCGACGCTGCACCATGACACGATGCGTTGTCATACAGCAAGACTGCTCCCGCTTGCAGCAAGTTAGGACGATTTTGATGAATTTTTGGTCTCAGCTTTGCCCTCAGAAAGAAATTGTGCTTCGATCAAGAGTTCCTTCCCCACAAACTTCTTTCAAAGCAGTGTCGATCTGTGTCGGGGTTTTTCCAACGCAGAGTTTCCATTATCACGTACGAGCGCTGGTCTAACGTTGTGACTCGACCTGAGGAGCTGCACGCTCCCATTTCCAAATCCTCACATCTCCACACAGCAAATGATTGTGCGTCGTTCTGACACTGCTACGTTGCTGAGAGTCTGACCTTGATGCAATCATTTTCTCGATTGCATCAACCGCTTCCGTTTTACGTAAGCGTGTGTATCACTTTTGTTATGACCCCCTTACATCTTCCTTAATACCCTGCTCACAGCTTTCTGAACTGAACTTTGCACTCTTATTTTCCATACTTTGAAGAATCCCACGAATAACCGCTATATGAGCATTTCTAATCGTATGATGGCTTTGTTTATTCCCGGAACTACATTTTTTTCTCTACTCGTGGTATCCTAATTTGGTTTTCCATCCGTTTACAATACCGGGCATGTCGACATTAAATGATACGATGCTCATTTCAAAGGTTTTGCACACTGTGGGTTATCTCTTAAAAAACGAATTTATTTCACATTATACATTTACAGACCTTCGAAGGAATCTCCATGTTTCTTTATAATAGCGGCCCTACTTTTGGGCAAGTCTCGTATTCCAATCAGGCATTATTGAGGCGTCGGATTACTCTGGGCACCTCATTAGGAATATCCTGAATCGTACTGAATTGTTTCCTACGGAGTGGGTTCTTCAGTTTTGGGAAGAAGTCATAATCTGATTGGGAACAAGTCATAGTCTGGTTGAGAACAAGTCATAGTCTTCACACAAACTTTATAAATTTCGGTACGGGATTTTCCGCGCAAAGTTTCAATTTTAATGTAGGATCGCTGGTTGCTACGCGAGATATGATCAGACTCAATTTTTTCCTCCATTTGTAGGCAGAATTTTTCGGAACAATAACAAATTAGCCAGAAAACGTTGACACAACTTTTTACGCTTTGAAGTCTGACTCAAAACTAGAGCAACGATTGAAACGATTGCATCATCCTACTGTCAGCGCCAGCGCAGTGTGCAATACTTTTGAAATGACCTACGTATTTCGATTTACGTTAAAGCCGGATGAAAAAACGCCAAACTCATGGCATTTTTAGTTCGCGATTTTAATTTAAAAACCCTGGAGAAAGAGAGGAAAATATCACATATCACGCTTCTGACGGAGAGAATAAAAATAGAGTGAGAGCTTGTCTTCAGGTTCGTTTGCGTGTAACCATTAACATCCATCTCCCTTTAGATCTTTCTGTCAACAATCATCCCACAATAAACACTTAGATGTTTCGTTGCCAAACGCGAGACCTAAGAATGGTAGCAGTCCAATGCCGTAAGATTGAGGTAGGGTAAATTCTTTGTCTATGATTTCTTCTAGTCTCGACCCTTGAAACAAATTATGCGAATAAAACGAAGCTCACAGGTCTGACCACTTAAAAACCTGGTTGACCCAGAGCCACTGCTGTGACTTGCAAGACGGCTAAGACACTTTTTAAAGTTTATCGACACCCATAAGCATCTGTGGCCATGAAGCGTTGTTCAGTCATAATTTGTTTTTCCTTGTGACTGTTTGGTCAAATGCACATGATTCTAGGAGTTCCTGCAAGCCGCGCCTCGGTTATTGGTCCGTATGTGGCAAGGCTGGCACGCTTGCTCTGAGAACCTGGCTGGCTGTCTTCCATTCCTGGAGTAAGCGGTCCAAAATTAGGGACCGGTGATGGTTTATATTCCTTTGAGTTTCTCATGGTAGTCTTTAAATTCTAAACCGAAAACCAAAAAACAATATTATACTTCTCCTCAAACTTCTAATTCGAACCCTGAGGTACATGAAATCCGAAATCCGTGTCCACGACCCCTATGCAAGAGAGGGCCAAAGTATTACTTTTATTGTATCCCTGTTTCCTAAACCCCCTCTTCTTTTTTTACAAATGATCGACATGATTCTTATTTAAATGATGCAAAAGCACAGAAATTTTTATGCTTAGAATAGTGTAACTAAACTTGTAATCCGAATTTATTGGCGTTAAATAGAAATCAAGGTTCCAAAACTTTCGCACACCGACCAGGTGAATTTTACAAAGAAGGTACACAGCGAACTGCAAACTGAATGACAGAAAGCTCCAACAACACCGATTCGTTTATTGTCTAGACAATTGACTAGACAATAAATGAATATGTGGGAATATAATTATTAATTCAAAGAAACGAAACGTCATGTTATCCATATCAGGACGTTCTAGGAAGCAAATCGCCTGACAAACGCCTTCTCACACAAGTCTATTATAAAAACACTTCCGTCCTCAACCTAATGTTCAGCACCTCATTTCCACTCGCTAATTACAAGACAGCTTTGTTCGGTTCAAAATTTAGGCGAGACTTCGCAGTCTCGTTCGATGCTCTTTCTAGAAAATGCGAACTAAAAAACGTCATGGAATTGGCCAACGAAGCAGGATACATACCTTGAACCAGATGCATAACTTTATCGAATAAAAAACACAGCCAGTGTTATAATATTTCTATGCCACAACTACACTGCCTGGGCTCTATTCCATACATACTAAATGTTTCCTATAAACTCTTGAACGCTCTCAAGAGGATGAACTTTGTTGTAGGCATAGGGTCTTCGGCATCAGAGGAGGCTATTCTCTTTTAAGCATCAAACACCGTGCTTAAAAGAGAATAGCTCCCTCTTTGCTTAATGACTAGCCCCTCCTTTCAGCGAAGCGGGTGTTATGTCATCCCTGTACAATATTTGGACGGTTCCAAGAGATACTACATCGGAATGTCCAAACGTTTCTTTAGAATTAAAATCAACGAGCATGAAAGAGATACAATGGACAGAAACTAACCACCAAGTTCAAATCCGATGATCTTATGAGGGATGATATAAAAGATTAGCTTCCTACTCCACATCAAAATCTCCCGCCTTTCGATCATTACAAACAGTGAGGCTTGTAATGATAGCATCTCTCAAGAGTTGCCACGAACTTGGAAGCAGTCCTTCAAATTATCTTTTTTCCCCATCCTAAGAAATTCCCAACAAACATGACGCCTCGTTTCTTTGAATGAATAATTATATCCGCATATATTCATTTATTGTCTAGTCAAGTCACCGCGTTTAAATAGTTGAACCGTTCTGTCATGAATAAATGTGTATGTATGGAGTACACATGTTCCCAATTTAAAAATATCATTTCTCGGCCTATCGGCTAAGGGGGCAGCGAGTGGCCTAGTGGGCAAGGTTCGTGACTGCCACGGAAAGGACCTCAGGCTCAATCCCAGGCAGGTACGAACGCTCGATCCACTAAATATCCGCCGTGCGTCGGATGGGCACGTTAAGCCGTCGGACCCTGGGTACTGGCCCCCGGGTAATAAATAAGGGCGTCTTCCTGCACCTCTCTACTTCGCTTCCGTGTCACTTTCCTATCGGGCACTCTAGCCCAAATCTCCTAACTTCCTATTTCTAAGGGTTGTTTAAGTCCTGGGATCAGACACTCCTTCCTAAAATCCTCTACATATGATCATGATCATGATCATTATTCCGTTTGCAGGTTGCTGTCAACCTTCCTTAACACGTTCGCTGCAGCGACGTTTTTCGGCGATTATTTTGTAGTACGTTACGACCCACCGGTGGGGTCGTTCAAAGATATATACAAAAAGCGACTGATATCCACTACAGATTTATGTATAGAAACTTTTTTTTCTCCTCTGAAAAATGTAGAAGTTAACACGTTACGCCTCACGGGTGGGTCATGACTGTTTCAATACACTGCTGTATGACACACCGGGGGGGTCGTTTAAAGATATATACATAAAGTGAATGATATCCACTACAGATTTATGTATAGAAACTTTTTTTCCTCCTCTGAAAAATATAGAAGTTAACGTGTTACGACCCACGGGTGAGTCGTAACGCAGCGAACGTGTTAAGAAAGCCATCTAGTTGATGAGCGAAAGCTTGGAAACTTCGATTTCCATTTTAAGCCAATAAATTCGGATTACATACATACTATATAATCACACTATTTTAAATGTAGTTTCTGTAGAGTTCATTGTTATTAATTTATTGTTATGTTGCTGATATTCAAAGATTCATGAGTAATCTGTAAGAAAATTTAACTGAGAATTATGAGTTTAATTCCGAATGTAATTTCAGAATTGAATTTCTAAATTCCGAAGAAAACGAAATCAATCAGCAGAAAAGTGTTAAAACCTGTTAGAGATTATTTCCCCTTTTAGAAGAATAAAATGTTCAATTCCCGACGTTAATCGGCGTATGACTGTAGTACTCAATCTTACGCAGAAGCATGTTTGGCAAACGTATGGTAAAACTTCGTGAGCTTTAAGTTTTCTGTGCATGCGTTAGCGATATTTCTCTTATATTTTATGCGACTCTAAACTCGTGTGTGCATGATTTCTAGAAGTGTTACTCAATTTGATGTTTGCTACTGTTGTGAATGAACGTTGCATTTTTGTTTTGCATACAGTGTTAGTATTTTATGTCTCCTTTGCCCTTCTTTACTCTCCTCCCTAACTCCCCAAACCCCCTAGTGCTTGAGCACTGGAGGACATACATATTGTGTTCCTGTTTTAAAGCACAGATCACGAAGTGACCCGCGATCTCTTTTGGAGCAGGGCATCGGGAAGATTCCGCTTTCGGATGCCACACTCATCGAAGATCCTAACGAGCAATTCCAGTTCACAGTTGACGATTGCGGTAAGTTACTGTTCATCGCAGCGTTTCTTTATTTCTATTTGATTAGAAAGGTTTTATATACATGTAGATGACAAGATGCGTTCATTACAATACAATGCTCATTGTTGTGCGTTCATTGCAATATAATACAATGTTAATTACAATATTTCATTCATTAATCTGCGTTCATTGCAATATAATACAATGTTAATTACAATATTTCATTCATTAATCTGCGTTCATATTTTGCTTATTTCTCATTTCAATTTTTCTATTACTTTTCACCTTTCATATTTTTGTTATTCCATGATGTACTTTATAAAATAGCATTCCTTAACATCTCTGGTACTGATGAAAGTAATAGGTACTTTGAAAGCATGATTGTGAATGAAGTTACTGTTCATCTCAGCGTTTCATTTATTTCTATTTGATTAGAAAGGTTTTGTTTACATGTAAATGATTAGGTGCGTTCATATTTTGAATATTTCTCATTTCAATTTTTCTATTACTTTTCGCCTTTCGTGTTTTGTTATTCCATGATGTACTTTACAAAACATTCTTTCCTTAAAATCTCTGGTGTTGCTGAAAGTAATAAGTACTCTGAAAGTGTGATTGTGAATGAAGTTACTGTTCATCGCAGCGTTTCGTTTATTTCTATTTGATTAGAAAGGCTTTGTATACATGTAGACAATAAGATGCGCTCATATTTTGCTTATTTCTCATTTAATTTTTCTATTACTTTTCACCTTTGGTGTTTTGTTATTCCATGATATACTTTATAAAATATCATTCCTTAAATTCTCTGGTACTGCTGAAAGTAAATAAATAATTAATTTAATCTACTGTCATTCGAGAAACCTTGGAGTTGTCATGTTTATGTATGTATAGCTAACTGAACACTACACAAATCAATTCTCAAAAACTGGGTATCGCTCATTTCTCCGAAAGGTCATTTCGCCGAAAGGTTCACTTCATCGAAGGGTCATTTCGTTGAAAAGTTCATTTCACCGAAAGGTCGTTTCACCTGAAAGTTTACTTCACCGAAACGTAGAGTCACCATTGTAGTCTGTTCTTTATGCAATTTCCGGAATGTTTTAGATGTTTAATCGGAAAATTCACAATGCCCCTAATTTATTCCTTACAGAATGATTACTTGTTATCACTCCGCGACGGTTCTCACCGAAATGAACTTTTCGGTGAAATAAGCTTTTGCTGAAGTGGACGTTTTGGTGAAACGACTGTTCGGTGAAATGAACATTTCGATGAAACAAACTTTCGGTGAAATGAACCTTTCGGTGAAGTGAACTTTTCGGTGAAGTGATTTTCGATGAAGTGACCTTTCGGTCTAGTAATTTTCGGTAAAATGGACCAAACTCTCAAAAACTTCATCTACAGTGAAACAGGAGTCATTCAAGAAAACGTCGAGAAAAAATTACTTACGATTAATCTTTATTCAACCACTAATCCTTTGGCACTTCAACAAGGCGTAACTACAACTCTTTTTTAATATTATTGTTTTAATCAAACGAACGTGAGTTAATATTAATTATAACACTCGGTTAAGAAAACAACAACACTAGAATATAACACGCAGGTTTCAAATAGCTCAAACTTTAATTAGATAACGTCTCTTTCACAATTAACATGATAACTTCCGCCATCTCCCTCCTTTTGCTGCTGCGTAAACATTATGTAACGTTCATTTCTCATCGGACATATACGCACGGTTTTGCCAACCATACTCTTGCGAGAGAGAAGATACCACGTTAAGTTTGAACGTTAAGTTTGAAAAACGCTAAAGGAAAATGAACTCAAATTTTACATAGATAAAGTAACTAAAAATGAAAGTTATAGCATACGTCACAGAGTTCATTACCAAAAGTGAGGCTTGCAATGATGGTTTCTCGCTAGAGTTATAACGAATTTGTAACCAGTTCTTTAAATAATGCATTTTAGTTTTTCTATTGCTTCTCAGATTTTATGTTTTGTTTATTCTATGATGAACTTTATAAAACTGCTCTTTTTCAAATATTTGGTATTGCTGGCAATAAATTAATGATAAATTAAATCTACTGCCGCGTGAGAAACCTGGGAGTTCATTAATAACAACGAGGTCTGCGATGATGGCGTCTGGCTAGAGTTGCCACGAATTTGAAACCAGTTCTTCAAATAATGAATTTTGTTTTTCTTTCCAATATATCGCTTGCCCAACAAACATGACCCCTGGTGCCTTTAAATGAATAATTACATTTGGCATGTATTCGCTTATTGTCAAGTCTAGTCACCGCATTCAAACTGTTGAAGTATTCCATTATTCACTTTGTAGTGTGACGTCTACCTTCCTGGAAAAAGTCATTCGGCTGATGTACGAAAGCTTGGAAACTTTGAATTCTATTTTACGCCAAAACAATTTGAATTACTACACTCAGTAGACAAAACGTTAGAGATACGGGTGATGGGCAGTTGACATGCGCATCCCCCGCGCAGAGTAGAACAAACGCAAACCGAAAGGCAGGCGATAAATAGACAGCTAGTAGGGCTTCGCAACATTGTATGGCAATCGACTGATGTTGGTAAGCATGATGATCTGAGTGACATTGATCTTGCACGCATTGTCGACACAAAACAGATGGGTCATTCTATTGCCCCAGTGGTAAGAACCTTAGGCTTCCTGAGGGCAACCGTATAAAGGGTGTGCCACGAGCATACCACCGACTGACATACCAGAGTCCAGAGAGCAAGTGGGGACAGATCACACGCCATTGATGACCGGGGTCAACGTAAAATATCCAGGTACGTGCAGACCTACCTCTTGGCAGCGGCTGCGAAAAGCATATTCACGTTAAATGTCGGAGACCCAAACACCACCCGAGAGCGAAAGGTACAACGTACGCTGCTTGCCCTCAGATACGAGAACCGACGCCTCACCCGCGTGCCACTACTAATTGCCCGTCATTGGACATTACGCTTTATCTGATGACGTCAACATCAAATCTGTAATTCTGCATAGCGGCGCCGTGTCGTGTGGTAAAGCGAATCCTTGTTTGCATCTGTGCCGAGCTGAAGGGAGGGTGAGGATGGAAGCGAATCCCCGTTTTCAGCTGAGCCGAGCAGAAGAGAGGGTTATGAAGGGTGCTGAGGCCATAGCCCCGTCGCGCGAGGTCTACTCTGTTCATGGCGGTGGTGGCTCTGTGGCGGTTTAGAGAGACTTCGTATTGGGCACATTAAGAGCCTTAGTATTTTGGGATAGGTTCTTAACCACTGCATGCTACCAGTATATGTCGGGTGATGACCAATATGCTTCCATGGCCTTCGGGCATCCTGTGGCCGATGGTCGGTTTCAGAAGGACAATGCGCTGCCCCACCTGGACGCAACCACCCGTGCATCTCTCGAGGAACACTCATCTGAGTTTGGAACCCCACACTCATCTGAGATTTAAACACTGTTGACGCTCACCGGCATGCCGTTGAACGAAACATCGGATTCATGGATCCTGGACTGACGTCTTGAGTGGAGTTGTGGACATACAATAGGCAGCAGGCATGTCGGGTATTACCTTCGGATACCCTGCGGCACCTGGTGGTGTCGAGTCCTCTGCATGTATGGGCTGTGTAACAGCCTCTACATGTGCCAGAAAAGGACTAATACACTATTAGGTAGGCATCTCTTATTTTTTGTTCATTCAGTATAGTACAGTCCTACTATTCTTAATAAATAAAGAAAAAGATTTCTGTTGCCCCATCCCATTTCTGTTACGTCAGGTTCTCATCGTTACACTGTCCTATCATTATTATCTGTATTTCTACAAATAAGCTTTATTTACAGAAAATTTAATACCGTGAGCTGAAATCTTTGGCCCCAAAGACGGCCTCTGGTCGTCGTTAAGTACTCTCCACCAGTTCTTCGTAAATTTCGACCGATACGTTTCGCCATTCGGCCTTCAAAGCAGGACCAGTGCAGTTTTGTTTGTCGGGCGGTATCTTCTTCCTTTTATTTTACATAAAATGTTAAACTGATCTTGAAAAATGTACTGATTTTTCCAAATGAATTTGCAGCCAAGGTTTATACGCCTTAACTCACCTTCGTTTTGCTAATGGTATTGTCATATTTCAGGTTCACCTTAAGACCTGCTTTTTTTTTTTCGATGTGGCCATATATGTTGTCCAAAGTAAATGTAAACATTGTTTACTTCTAAATTTGTGATCAACCTCTAAATCTTCAGTTCTTTAAAATCACTGAACATCAATTTTTGTTTTTTTTTAATATTTCATCTTTAATCCCACTTCTTTGCATTGTCATAAATGTCCTGAACGCAGCTGCGAAAGTGCACTCGCAAAAAAATAACAGTGCCATTAGTAAATCGAAGACGGGTTAAAGCTATCTTCATTACTTGTTATGCCCTGATGTACCCGGTTCAATTATTGGTTGGTATATTTGTTATACCCAGGTCAATGATTGAAAGACATTCTTCAATGTGGCTCTGAATAGCTCGGGGGCATATTGCCACCTTGCCTCACTGCACTTCAAATTTTGATACGCGTTTCCTAGAACTGCCGAATCTTTGCACTTGCATTTTCATAGATGGTATTACTAAAAATATTGACCTGTGCATATTCAGTGCCGAAAGATTTCAAAGACAATATACTGCTAATGCTTTCATGGGAATATAAATATAAGCCTTTTCATTACCAATAAAATCCATAGATATTTGACGTCCATGCTTATTCGCTCTTTCATCGAAGAGTACAGGATATGATCGATAGTGCTGTAAGCCGGCCCGGTGGTCATGTGGTACAACGCCTGGGCTTTTAACAGTTCGTCCGACATAGGTCCGGATTCGAATATTGGATGAGGTATGGTACATGTGTTTGTCTTACGACACTTGTTCTCCCATTCCCTGAAACCAACATCCCTAATTTAGGGGCGTTTAATAATTAATAGGTCATTCAGTTGCTCTGCGTGGGTGCTCGTTAAAACCCTCAAAGAAAGCAATAGTGCAGTAGTCACTTCTAAGTCTAGCTTGCTCTTTTGGTTCAGCCCCTTCCAGTGCTTCCTACAATAGATATAGTACCTTAGTTTATAAACAACTTACAGGAAAGCTGTTATAAAAAACCTATGGGAGACTGATGTGTCAGTAACTCCTAAGATCTTCGCGGTTACTTCTTTTAGCTGCAGGATCACTCCAGCACTTCTCAGTCATTAAGTGTCTTGTCTTCGTTGAGGCATTTAGTTAAAACTTGAGCAAGTGTACTTTCTATTTCTTCACTGGCTTCCGTGTGATACCCAAATTTACCGGTAGAGGCTTCGAACCCTCATCCTCCTGATTCGGAGTCGAATGTTTTCCCAATTAAGTTACACCGACAGGTGCTTATCACTTCTGATTTCCGTCTTGACATGTTCTTCACCTCTGTAGTACGTCATGTATATACTTCCTTCCCCCATGAGAAAGGCAAACCACGCTTGAACGAGAGCATGCGGTAGCAGAAGGGATTCTAATTCCAGACGATGTGTGGAACGAATATCACACACATTTCGAACAACCTAACTGCCAGTAAATCGATTTTTACGTTCGAGCGCCAATGTGAAATTCAAATTTTCCGATGGCAGGGCTCAAACGCTCATTATTCTGGTCCGGAGCCAAGCGTTTTCCCAATTAGATTAGACCAACAAGGGCATATCACTGCTACTTGCCGTTGTGACATGTCCGTCACCTCTGTAGTACGTTACATCCTATAGAACATCCAAGGTAATTTCATCTTCTCCTGGTGCGCATTTATATATACGTATATACAGGCTTATATGCTATAAATGTATACACAGTCGAGTCACATTTTTGTGACCACCTCCTACTTTGGACACCAACAGCGCGTAGCCAATGAAAGAGGACACATGTCGTGAACTGGATTGGAGGGTACATAAGATAAAGTGTGCTGTAGGCATTCTGAAAACTTATCACTTTTTGCTGTCATGGATAAAAGGAGCGATTTATTGTTATGATCTGGAGAATGTTTTCGTGGCATTCTCTGGGTCCACTCATACCTGTGGAAGGCACTATGCACAGAATTCGTTATCAATCCATCCATGCAGACCACGTACACCCATAAACGCTGATTGTTTTCCCTGGGGCGGATAGGATCTTCCAGAACGACAATGCAACGTGTCACACAGCTAGAAATGTCCGAATGTGGTTGGAAGAGCACGATGAAGACTTCAAAGTACTTACCTGGCCCCCTAATTCCCCAGTCTTAAACCCAATCAAACATCTGTGGGAATCACCTCGATCGTGTTGTTCACTCTATGGATCCTCCACCACGCACCCTCCAGCAGCTGTCAGATGCACTACAGTCAAGCATGGCTCCACATACCTGTGAACACCTTCCGGCACCTCATTGAGTCACTTCCAGCCAGTCTAGCTGCGGTCTGCGCTGCACACGGCGGTTACTCTGGATATTAGTTGGTGGTCACAATAATGTGACTCGACCGTGTATATATATATTTTTACTTGTTACGCCCATTTGCTGAATTTTCGCAAAATGAGAAACTTATTAAGAATTTGGTAAGATATTAGATTTTCTTTTCTTTGAAAAACTATATTGCGCAGTGTTTATGTAGTATGTTACTTTTCACAACAAACCATCACGTGTTTTACCTTGTTTCAGAAACACATCTCCAAGAAACGTTGCAAATTATTAAATATCCAACGGACAAAGTTTCCGTTTTGCTCTACTCCAGTTCCATTAAAAACTGTTCTGGTACATAAGCTTTCGATTTTCCTGAACCTAGATTTTCCTCAGTAAGCTAGCACCTTTAACTGGATAGGACGAATTTAGCAGGGGTTACCAAAATGGGCTGACATCAGCTCAAACGAATGTATTCGCTGTCTAAGAAATGGACTGAACGCATCTGGGGCGAGTGAACCTGTGCAGCAGAAAGCATTACTTCTCTCTTTATCTTTTTATTCAGAGTAGTCATTTACGGGTTGTAAAGTTTTTTAGTTTTAAGTGTTCACTTAAACATTACTTATCATAATATCGGTAGTTCTTGTAACACTAGAGCATCTTAATGTAATGCTGCGGATCACTAGCACAAAATCCCTGATTATACTGTACAATGAGCAATATTATTCTTTCTAAGGGTCAGAACAGAAAAGTCTTCGAGTACTCTCATAATTTATTTTTAGTAGGCCTTCCGAGAATTGCAGAACTATGCATCAAGATACTTCTGTAGTGCTAACAACACTACTTCAGTTTTTTTCAACAAACTGAATCTCTCTAGCATTAGGCTCAGAGTGTATCAATCGGAATGCAAATTTCATCCAGTGTATAGTTTACAAGGTACAACACAAGGCTGCACAAATATACCCACATTTTACGATGCTCGCTCCACGCTTTATACACATCGCTTTTATCTTGTATAAACATACACACGTCATTCAACCTGACCTCAAGACTGTTGCCAACAATATCATCAAGGTGGAAACTCTTAAAGAGAAGGAACTCAAATTTTGCATAGGCTAAAAATGAAAGTATGAAAGTTAAACTGGAATATAAATCATGGGGTGTGATTGATACTGATATTTTCTGACTGTTTACTATTTAGATAAATGGATTATAATAATGGCGTTGAAAGTAAGAAAGGAGAGTTACTTGTTCTACCCAGAGGCATGATGTCTGTGTCAGGAGACTAACCCTTCCCCATTTTTTCTTGGATCATGGAGCATAAAATGAAAGAATAGAAAAGAGAGCTTATCACCATTTCGAGGTTTATGGTAGTTACTGATCAGACGAGAGGGGGAAAGAATTGTTTTGCCGTAGCTTACGTAAATCCCAGATGCAATGTTAACATTTCTGCTTGGGGAGCTCAGAAAAATTTGGGTAATGTTTGGTTCAGTTACAACGACCACTTAAAAGGTTATGGACATACGTTTTTTACATGTAAAACTAAATAATTTTACTACTTGACTTTGAGTTTGTCATTTGAAAGTCTTACTATTAGTTGAATCGCTAGGCCTATATCTATCCGTTTAAGAATAGTATAAACTTTGTTTTATCTTTTACTGATGTTACAGGCCATTCGGTGTGTAACAATGTAATTTGCTCGGAAGCAGTACAGTTGTTATTTTTTTATTTTCTAACTTAACTATTTGTCGGAGGTTCATTGTTATTCAAAATAAGAAAATATCGAAGGAATTCGATATTATTTTTTGTTTCACCAAAATTCGTTTATGCCTTTATTGCTTACATTTTCCTGTCATGAAACTATCTCTCTGTAGATCTTTATGTACTAACATACTACAGAAATATTCCAACGCTAAAAACATTTTTCTTTTTATTTTTATTTCTTTGATACACTCGGTTGTAATGATTGCTATAAAACTGAGAGTTAATTGCCAACTTCATTTTAGTAACTTTTCAGTAAAGTAATAACTCCTGACTTCCTGTTACTCTGTCCCAAGCATGAGTTCTCTAGCTACGGATCGATAATGGTGCATGATTTTCATGCACACCAAAGCACACTAATCAGCATATGTTACTCTTATAGTATCAAAAACATGTACAACTAAGCTAATCTTAGAGGTTCAAAGGGTTGAGGTAGCATCTCAACAGTTATCCCATCTTCTTCCGAAGCCCCACCATTTTAAAGAAATTTTAAAGCTTTACAAACCAGAAGAAGCTCATCTGCTAAATTAAAATTTAACCCTTTAATCGGCTGGAACGAATTAACTCGGGGTTATCAAAATGAGCTGAAGTCACTGGAACGAATTAACTCGTCGTTAGGAAAATGTGCTGAAATCAGATCGAACAAACATATCCGCAGTGTAAAAAGTAGGCCTAACACAGCTGGAACGAGTGAACATGCGAATCAGAAAGCGCTGCTTCTTGTCTCTCCCTGAGCTTTGTTATTTGAAGTGTTCATTTAGGGGGATGATTGACATTAATCTGTTCTGACTGATCACCTGCTAAAGGGGGACGAACTTAGAAAAGGATGAAAGGTGAGAGAAATTACCTCAGTCACACACACCTGTTCCTACAAAATGGCGTAATGTCCATGTCAGGAGGACTAGCATTTCTACACCATGCCTTGGGTCATGGAGAACAGAATAAAGGACTAGAAAATAGCTCCTGTCCATAGTGGCATGTTTCTTACCAGTACTGCTCAGATAAGAGGGAGAAGAGGAATTGTTTGGCTATATGTTTCGTAAACCCCTGCCGGTATATAAACATTTCTGCTTGGATCGGAGAAAAACATTTGAGCACCATATCGTTCAGGTGCATCGGCCGCTTAAATGGTTAAAACTGACGGTGCTAAATTTTACTTACCGGTGGGTGTCAAACGTCTCTATTTACAGCGATCTATGCAGCAACTGGAGCTTCAAGGACAACCATCACTTCTCTCACCCAAAACGTTTTTTACTTCATACTCATTATCTTTTTCTCACGCAGACATTGGTGACGTGCCTGCCCCGCAGGACGCACATGAGATAAAGGCAGATAGCAATGAGAGCTCATGTCCGCGTAGCGTAGGGTTCGATGCCCGGCGTGGACCAAACTGTGTTTTCACATTGGCACCCGAACTTCAATTTTGGCCTGACCGATAGGTTTCTCGCAATGGTGTGATGTTCTTTCCACACCGCTAGACAGAAAAAATGAGAAACCCTTCTACAGTACTTCGAAAAACATAATTCAGTGTGATGTTACGTTCCACACGCCAAATTTTCTGGGATTTCTCAAATGCACGTTCTTCATGGGACGACTGCCTGCAGCGACACATGGTCCCGGCTGACCCGTGGGACATGCCCCGGCCCTCTTTCGGGGAGGGGGAGATGTGACCTGCCTGCCCCGCAGGACGCACATGAGATAAAGGCAGATAGCAATGAGGGCACATGTCCGCGTAGCTCAGTTGAGAGAGCGACTTACTCCGGAGTGGGGGGACCCGTATTCAATGATCGGCGCGGAAAAACCTATTACGTTATATCGGCGCCCGAACTCGTTCGAACAGATTCATAGAAGAAGTGATAAATGACAAAAATCGTTCTCTTTGACTAATATAGACAAACTGTTGTGCCTGATAATTCTACAGCAAATACTCCACGCACTCAGCGTTATATTGTATCACCTAATTCTAGCAGGAGAATTAGGTGATACAGTACGAGGCCTGCGGTTCAGATTTATCGGACAGTGAATACGCAAGGTTCGAAAAACATGTCCGCGTGGCTCAGTTGGGAGAGCGACTTAGGGACAAGGTTCGATGCCTGCCGTGGACAAAACTGCGCTTTCACAAATTCCTGAATTGGGACCTTCCACGATTTCCTTAGCCTTCCACTGCCTCTCTTTTCAGTAACTTGTAGTGAATAAATACTTTGAGTAAGAGTCAAACCACTTAAGAATATTTTTCTGCCCTGTATGAACACTATTTTGCTTTATATTACACATTTGCAACACATCTTCGTTCCTCACATGATCAGAATGTGTCTTACCGCAACCCCCGTAAGAAACTCATCTTTCCAGCACACAAATAACACCTATGCCTTTTCTGGAGTACCAGGTTTCACTGCTGTACATCAGAGTAAGAAATATTGGAGTTTCATACACAGCCACTACGGATCTTTTCGAGAACCCATGAGTCCTGTGAAGTCAGCCTTGGGCAGCTATGACTTTCAAAGATGAATTCAGTCACCTACTAATCTCACCATCTAAGCCAGTAGTCGTCAACTTTGTCCCTACTACTCACTAGTGGGCGTTTCAAGCTTTCATGGTGAGCGGTGAGGTTTTTTATTCATTATTGTGTCTCGTTTTGTAGCATTATATGACAGTGTCATACCGTTTTTTAAAAGTAATAATGAGGCTGGTCTTGTCAACAATTGAAAACAGTAAAGAATTATGCCCTTTATTTGGCAGACATTTTCAAGAGATTTAATGAAATTAATTTGCAGCTTCAAGGAGCCAATGTAACTCTTATCAGTTGTAAAAATATTATGTCATTATTTATCGAAAAACTTGATATTATCCGTCATAATCTTTTGAAGAGAAAATTTCGTCAGTTTCCCAAATTGTCATCTATAAAAGATGAAGTAACTCTAGAGAAGATTGAAAGGTTCAGTAGCCACCTCAACGAACTTAAATTGGATGTGAAAAAACGATTTAAAGATATTTTGAACTTGAAGGTGTATGGCTAGATGATAAATCATTTTACTGCAAATTTTGCTGAGGTTGATATAACTTGCCAAGAAGAAATAATAGAACTTAAATATGATGAAGACAGCAATTATAATTGCAATAGTGGTGGATACCAAAAACTCTGGCAAAAAATGCCTGCGTTATATCCAAATATGTGGAAATTGATATTTAATTTATTGATACCCTCCACTACCTCATATCTTGTAGAATCAAGCTTTAGTGCTGTTAATCATATTATCACCAAACAGGGAAACAATCCGAAAATCACCGAAAGAGGAGACTTTCGTTTGTTCCTTACGAAAATCGAAATAGATATCAAATATTTAGTCTCGCACCATCAGCCTCAAGGATCTCATTTATAATTAATTAAAGGTAATTCAATAAACTGTATTGTTTTCACATTTAACTTTCATTTTCTTCAATTTAATCAGCTCCCGTACTAGTAGGTGCTATATCGATGGAAATATAGAAATTCATTAAATTGAAATTATCTACGTATAAACGTACATAAAGTATAAATGAAGAAATAAATTTAAGTATATATGTTTTACAAACCCTTCCCTCAAAAATTTACTTCACGCATGCGCTAAATTGAGACACTGCGGCACGGAAATTTAGCCATTAACAAAGATACAAAGGTGGGTGGTAGGTAACAAAAGGTTGACGACCCCTGATATAAGCCGTTTTCTCTGTCAAACGTGCTTCCAAAATATACGAATTCATTCACCGGGTTTACCTCTGTACCATTTGGATTGATCATGCATTCAGACCAACAGTTCTTCTCTTAAAAACCATAACTTTGGATTTTCCCTTATTCATACTGAATTTGAATTTCATTCAAACTTCGTACATCTATGCCAACATATTCTGCAGCCCACTTTTGCTCTCCGACAAGCGATACACCGATGATCCATTGCATTATGACCACTTACCTAATAAGCTGTAGGACCCCCTTTAGCCCGTAAAACAGCAGCCACTCAGCAAGGCATCGATTCTAGGAGGTGGAGATAGGTATCCTGAGGTATCTGGTACCAAAATGTTAACAACAGATCCTCCAGTTCCCGTAAATTTCGGGGTGGTGGTGATTTAGCGCGAACCCCCTTTTCCAACGTCGAAATGTTCGATTGGGTTCATGATAGGAAAATTTGGAAGCCAGGGCATAAACAGAAAATCACCAGTGTTTTCCTCGAACCACTCCTTGACTATTCTGGCAGGGTGGCATGGTACATTCTTTTGTTGATAATGGTCATCAGCAGCAGGGAACACAGTTGCTATGAATGGGTAAACGTGGTCCGCAACGATGTTCGGATTCTTAACAGCTGCCAGAGATTGTGCTATTGGGATCATGGGGCTTAAAGTGTCCCAAGAAAACATCGCCAACAACATAACACCGCCGCCGAAAGCCTGATTACTCCAAACAGTGCGTCCAGGTGCAATAGCCTCCTTCCTTAATCGGTGTATCAGCGCTCGAATGTCAACGTGATGCACCAGGAATCTTGATTCATTAGACCAGGCCGCTTTCTTCAAATCATTCGCGGTCCAATCTCGATGATCTTCGGCCCATTTCGTGCGTTATTGGCGATGACGTGCAGTGAGCATGGGGACCCGGCTGGGGCTTCGGCTACGCAGGCGCATGCGCAGAAGGCTGCGATTAACTGTGTCTGTGACACATTGCCCTGATCACCACTGTTGTAGCTGTGAGTGATTTGTCGCAATGTGTCCCGGCGGTCGCTGTGATCAATGGGCGACAGTCTCTGCCCTCTTCTAGCATCAATTAGCTGTGGACGAATGAAAGCGAGAAGCACCGGCCGACGCAAGCAAGTGTACAGAGTGACAAGAAAGCCGGGTAGATGCTAGAGACGTCGATTTACGCAAGTTGCGGACTTTGAAAGAGGCCTGATCATCGGGTGAAAACCGCAGGGTGGTGGTCGTCGCGCCGTATATCCCGCCACGTGGATCGTTCTGACCTTACTGTCCGATTGTGTTGGGAGCAGTGGACACGTGACGGCACTGCCACACGGCGGAGCTGCTCTGGACGGACCAGGAGGCCCACCGGTAGAAACGATCGACGGATCGTGCGCCAGGCATGAACGGATCCCACTAGGACCTGGTCCAATATGCAGGCAGATGTAGCTGCACCTGTGTTCCCACGAACCATTTTCCGACGCCTCGCGAAAGCGAATCTACGATCCTAGCACCCCTTACGTGTGCTGCCGTTAACACCGAAGCATCGCCGGTTCCGTGTGCAGTGGTGCCAGGCCAGAACGACGTGGAACGTCACAGTGTTTAGCAATGAGTGCCACTTTATGAGCGACGTGGAACACGTGTAGTGTTTAGCAATGGGTGCTGCTTTTTTGTGGGGGGGGGGGGACAGATGGTCATTGTGTCCGTGTGTGGAGTTCTCCGGGTCAACGGCACAATCCCAACCACGCTATCGAGCGCCACACCTGCCCCACTGCAGGCATTATGGTCTGGGGAGCCATTGCCTACGATAACGATGAGCTCTAGTGGTGGTACGTGGATCATTGACGGGCCAGCGGTATGTGGATGAGATCCTAGGACCTCATCTTCTTCCATTCCTGGCCAGGATTCCAGGTGTGCTATACTAGCAGAATAATGCCCACCGCACTGCTCGGGTTGCTCAAGACATGCCCAGACACTTCCATGGCCTGCCCGCTCCCCGGACATGTCGCCTATCGAACATGTGTGGAACCAGTTGAAACGCCAGCTGCCGCCATGCCGCACTATCCGGGATTTAGAGCACACCATTCAACACGTGTTCTCCAGTCTGCCGCAGGACAACACCAGGCGTCTGTTCGCCTCCATGCCGGACCGTATTGCAGCATATATCGCCGTACTATGTGGTTCTACGCGCTATTGAAGATAACCGGACTACGTGCCACAGATCCCACTCTACTTTTCCTGCAGCCCTGTTTCTGCCATCATGTGTATTATTCATCTGTATCATTACGTCCATTAAATTTCAGTTCAACCCGATGCTGCCTTCTTGGTGAGCAAATTTCATTGTCCGTGGCTGCATATTAAACAACTATAGTGACAGTACATTATATTGTCTGACACCAATAGGAAATCATTTCGATGAAACAACATTTACTCGTGAACATGCTCTGCTGCTATAATGCATAGCTTTCGCACTTCTAAGTGGATTCACAGTTACACCACAATTGTCCAATGCCTTCAACAGAAGTATCCTGTTTACTCGATCAAAAGATTTCTCTAAACGTATTAAGGCAGCAAAAACTATCTTACCAACAGACATACTTTACAATCATCATACCTAATGCAAAAATTTGGTTAGTTAAGCCTTTATCAAAAAGAAAACCTCTCTGTACATTCCACACCTTCTCTGATATAAGATCTCGAACCTTATCTATAATAATTTTTATAAACACTGTCCTTGGCACATTCAGCAGGCTGATAGCATATAATTCTTGCATTTAGTCTGATCACCTTTCCCCTAATACAAAGGATCAATGATAGCATCATTCCAACTCCGAGGTACGTTTCCTAACTAGCATCACAACTGAAAAATGTTGGTTAACCTAATCCATTAGAGAGTCATCACATTATTTTAGTATCTCAACAGTTATGCTATCTTCTCCTGAAGCCCCATTACTTTTAGGAAATTTTTGGAGCTTTACAAAGCTCTTCCCCTGAGATCCCTGCTGTACTTACTTCTCTTACATTGGAATTATCTGTTTTTGTCTCAAAATGTCTTTGCATTTGTGTTAGAATAACTCACAAAATCATTCACCCTGTTTTCCAATCAAATTATTGGTCTCTCATATAATTTCTTTGATCCTATTCTAAACACAACTTAGAATACATTTTCCACTCTTTTTTCTACTCTTGTGTACTTTCGGAATGTTACCTTGGGAAGAATTGTTTTCCTTAAAGAAATATCTTACACGTTACTGTTGTAGTCAGGGAAAATCCATTCCGCTTGTTATTTTCTCGGATATTATATTCTGAAACGAAAATGCTCTCAGAGAAGGTTTCAATCCTGTAGCGGGAACCCAGACAATTTAACTATTGAATATGGGATTCCGTAACAGTCAGAGTAGTTTTTCTATCCTTCACAGAAATAAAATCGTCTTCATCATGCATTTGCATATCTTTTAAATGCTTATAATAATACAGCATATCAAACAAAACAATACTGGCGAATGTATAAAGTTAGGAGACGTGAGAACTTATTCAAAAAAGTATTATAAGGAATACAAAGTGCGTTGGATTATGGATATCAAGTATTAGCGATATGTTATTCAGGTTAAAGGTTTTCTTGTACAAAGTGTGTTGCAAGAAAACCTTTTTGTAATCAGCATGCAAAATGCAAACTCAAATGTTTTAGTATGCTGTAAGCTCTATTTTGCAAATTTCTGGCTAGGATTTTCTTTTATGATAAACGCCCTTAAATTTCCTTTTTCTATGGTAAAATGTTGAGGTAATCTTTAAAAAGTGTGTCATTCATGCTTCATTAAGCTTTAGAAACAAGAGTGGTGCCTGAACAGAGTATGTATATTAGGACATGTCTTCGGCCAACTGTGCACATAAACAACGAAGGAATTTGAAAAAAAATCAATTGTGTTTTTAGCAAAATAAAATGGATTAATTGAAAGTAATAGATTTGTTAAAGGCTGAATTTTCGAATTGGAAGTTAACGAACTCTTTGAGCAACTCCAAAGGCTATAAGCAATCGCTCGCCCTTAATTTAAGGTATCTGATACAAGAAAAAAAGAGAGAGCCAGCGGTTTAAACAAATGCACCAATCATGATTAATCAAGAGCTTTTTTTTTCATGGAGATTTTTTTTAATTATTTATTTAACTTGGTGGTACAGATACAGTGACAGGATAAACAGACATAATTGTACAGTATTGTCAGGCAGACATAAAGCGTATATTCATTTTACATCAACATTGCGCTGATGCGTAAGTTCATGCCGTTTTTTTCACCGCACTACAGAAATGTATTACATCAGAAGAGAAAACGGCATCAATCAACTATGCATCCCCCCCCACATTGTTTACGATGGTGTTCCAACGTGTGGATAGGCCTGCAATGCCATTCCTGAAAAAACGTGCAGGTTTTCTGCGAAGAAATTATCAAGGAAATTCTGAAGACCAACATCATTGTTGAACGTTCTGCCACGGAGTGCATTCAACAGAGATCGAGACAGGTGATAGTCTTGAAGAGCGACATTTGGGGAATAGGCCGGATGTGGGAGAATCTCCCATTTCATGTCCTGAATAGCCATTTTGGTCATGTTTGAACTGTGAGAGCGTGTGTTATCTTGGAGAAGGACACCATGGCGCCGATGCGCCGTTTCTGCTGAATTGCTCCCTCCTACACTGCGGCGTTGCTTACAATAGAGTGCAGCGTTGAGGATCCGAATCCTCGGCAGCATTTCTCAGTGAATAATGCCTTCCATGTCCCACCAGACACACAACAAGATCTTCTGAGGGTAAGGTCATGTTTTGGATGTGGTGTGGGCGCCTTCTTTGGGCTTAACCATTCCTTTCGATACCAGAAATCCACGTGCAGGCACCACTTTTCATCTCCAGTAACAAAACGTGACGGCAAGGGTTTCCGTTGCTGAGAACATTTGCGGTAACGGGCCAGAAGGAATCACATATAGCTACACGCTGATTCTTGTTGTCCTCGGTGAGGGTGTGAGGGCACCCAAAACACCAATTTCTGGACCTTTCCCATACGTTCCAGGTGTCGCACCACTGTGGCCTGATCACAGTCCATCTCAGTGGCCAAGTCGCGCGTTACATCTAATCCACTCAGATCCCAATTCACTCGGATCCGAGTGGATGAGATGTTTCAAACGATGCTCATCAAAGTGAGATGGACGACCTGAGCGTAGAGAGTCGTTGAGGCCAAAATTGCTACCTCGGAAGAACTCAAACCATTTGCGGGATGTCCTCGGAGCAATAGCATCCTCCCCATACACAGCACAAATTTGTCGAGTGGCCTCGGTGGCTGTGCATCCCTTGTTAAACTCGTAGAGGAGCAGATGTCGGGAATGTTCGCTCCTCTCTACTTGACACTCCATACTTCCGGACCTGAAAACCAAAAAACCATTAGCCACAACCATGCAACGCGGTATGATTTAGATACACTACATAACTGGCTACATTTTGATATACAACTGGCCATCTGCACCGTGACTACTGACATGGGAAACACTTGTGAAATAAAACGACATGAACATTTGTATCAACCCAGTACAAAGCGAACATGGTATACAATATGTCAAATGATCAAGTAACACAGAGAGACCCAGTGCTGTTCAAGTAACATAGGGAGTGCCAGTGCGGAAAGACAAACACAAACATCCATGCCTTACCCGGGATTCTAACCCAGACCTCTCCTTGGGCGAAGGATTAGAAGCCATCGCTTAGACCACTGCTCCACCAGGACGGCTATCAAAGGCTTGGACCTGTCTTGGCTTGGACGAGTTGCCAGAAGCCATCGACTCTGACCTTAGGCCATAGGAACTGAGAAGGTGTTTTTTCTCAGCCTCTCTTTATTCATATTATTTTGACAGGGACCCTTCACAAAAATAATTACTTTTAAAAATATGATAAGATAATAATCTTATACACTGGTGTGCAAAAATTAAGGACGAAGAGGAGAATTAGCATAACAGCGGAACGAGCAGGCAGAACGGACCGAAAGACCACTCAGGATATAGACTAGGGTCCGGTACGGTAGGGCATGCGCATATATGCAACATGACGTAGGGAGGGGGGAGGGGGTGGAGTGTCGGAAGGGTATAAAGCACACGGGCGGTGTACGCTCAGCAATGCGGTGAAAGCTATTGCAGGGTGTACATCGGTTTGAACGACGTCGAGTTGCTGCCACCGTGTGAAACGGCCAAGAGGCAATCCAGTAGACGACATCTTAATGACTTTACCCGAGGTCGCGTCATTGGGATGTTGGAAGAAGGTCGAAGTGTGACTAGTGTGGCCGAGGAGTTCGGGATCGCTCACAGCATCGTTTCACGAGCTTGGAGAGCATTTCAAACGACAGGAACTGCTGTCCGAGAGTTTAGGAGTGGCCGTCCACGAGCAGCAACCACGGCGGCAGACGACCGGTATATTGTCTTACAGGCGAGAAGAGACAGACGGCATACAGCGGGAGAAATCGCAAGGCACATGCAACTGACAACTGGACGTCCGTTATCGCGTTTTGCCGTGGCCAGGGGCTGCACAAAAGTGGTCTATTTGCACGACGACCAGTACGGTGTGTGCCATTAACGGCTGCTCATCGGAGACTGCGGTTTCTGTGGTGCCAGGAACACAAGAACTCGACACATCAGCAATGGGGTCGAGTTCTCTTTACGGATGAGAGCCGTTTTAGTCTGGCGGGCGACTCTGGACGTATACACATCTGGAGAGAGCATGGAACACGCAATCACACCTCCAACATCATCGAAAGGGACCGTTTTAGAGGTGGCGGAGTTCTCGTTTGGGGAGGTATCATGCTTGGCAGCCGTACTGACCTCCACATCTTCCAAGAAGGTTCAGTCACTGGTGTCCACTATTGTACGGAGGTTCTCCTGCCTCACGTGCGTCTGTTTAGAGGTGCTGTGGGTCCTGAGTTCCTCTTCATGGACGACAACGCTAGGACCGTCTCGGGAGACGCTTGGCAGCACGTCATGAGCCGCCAGCAGCGATTCCGCAGCTGCGATTGTCGCTACAAGAGGAATGGGCCGTGATGCCTCAACAGCTCCTTGACAACCTCGTCCTCAGCATGGACAGACGTTGTAAATCCTGTCCACGCAGTCAGGGGTGATCATATCCCCTACTAAAGACTGGATGTTTTGGCATCCGCCTGTCACATAGATGTTTCTGTCTTCTGTCCAGTTGTGCTCTAAGCTACCTTTTCAATAAAGTGCCTTTGTATCCTTTGGATTCCTTGTTTGGGCGGTTTTGTTCATTTGTCCCATATTCGTACATCTTGGGGATCTTATGGTATGATTTGAGTCGATGTGGAACGCTTCTGTACGACGTTACATTCGAAAAACCGTCTTGTCCTTAATTTTTGCACGCCAGTGTATTTAGCTGACCTCATTTGATAACAGCTAACCTCGAGCTGATGAATATATAAATAGCTACAACTGGCTATATAACTGGCTACATTTTGATATACAACTGGCCATCTGCACCGTGACTACTGTGTTCTGAAGTCAAACTGCCTCAGCGTCTCGGTGGTGCAGTAGCCTTAGCACTGACTTCTCACCATTCGTCCGAGGAAGCTTTGGCTCACTTCATAGATGAGACGTGGGTGTTGTGTTGGTCTTACGGCCTTTTCTCTCTCCCCTTCCTAAAACTAGATGCCATAAATTAGGGACTGCTACTTATGACCCTTTGAGTATCACGTTAGTTATTAAACCAGAAAAGACCAAAAAAAAATGAAGGCACACATTTGTATGTAAGTGAATGTGCGAGAAAACAACTTGCAACCTATAAAGAAATAAAAGTCCCCGAAGAGAATTTACAAAATATACGTAAAACTAATTAATTCAAAGTTGGTACAGTGGTAGCATGTCTGGCGCGTAACTGGAAGACCCTGGGTTTGATCCCCGTGGAGGCCGATGAGAATTTTTCCGAGACTCACTTATTAACGTGGAAAGAGCGATGATTTCTCTTTGATGACATACTTAAAGCTATCTTGTTTATACCACTCCCCTTCGCCCCAGGGCGCAGTGGTTTAAATGCTGACTTCTGACCATTCTCCCGTGATGGATCAGGGTTCGTATCACGGTGAGGCATAAATGTTGTGTTTGCCTTACGGCAGTGGCTCTGTCCCTTACCTTAGCAATTTGCCTTAAATTAAGGACGGAGTACTGCTTATAGTCCACCGAGTTGCTCACGGTGGTCGTTGGACATCCAATAAAAAAAAGCCGACAGAAAACTGAATTTCTGCTTTTGAAAACACGAATAAAGGTTTTAGAAAGCGGGTTTTTCAACCCACACCTACAGGGAAACGGTCATATTTTAAACCAAACAATATGTAAACCTGAAATAGAATCCCCCACGATATCCTGATATTAATTACTTATAAGGTATCCCAATGTTACACCATTTCTTCCCGTAAGAGCATTTGATAACAAGTAAAAGAATTAAATCACGAACAATCAGCTACTGGAAGTATATCATCAGCGTTTTTCGAAAATTATGTTCAGTATACAGAATTATATCTCTGAGAATACCAGAAAGTACTACCAAAAATGGAAGGAAATGAAAAAAAAAATACGTAAAAAATTGGCGATATATATTTCAAACAGTACGATGTTTCATATCTCTTCTTAATTAAAAAGTGATTGCATTCGCGATATCAGTCGGAGGCATTTGAATGACATAGTGTACAGTTTCTAACCTGAAAATTTTCTAATGGTAGTGGATATGATATCTCAAATGTCATTGCTTGTTAAGAATTGAATTCGTATTCGCCTAATAAAAAAGTTGAATTACCATCAAATTTTTATTAGATACATATTTCACGTAGTGTGTGCTTACAAGAAAAAAGTAAAACCATATTTTAGGAGGGAAAATGATACTTTTTTCGTATGCTTTTACAGAAAACATGAAGATACAAAACGGAGTATTATGCTCGTAATGAGTTTAAGCAACAGTAATTTTAGTATTCACCTTTAAAGCAATGTACTTCAAAAATAAATTACATGCACCATACTTAATGGATATATAATTAATTTATTAATATCCTGAAGAAATAATTAAGTTTTAAATTCCTTTTTCCTTAAATTTAAAGAAATGATCACGTTTTACGCAACATAAAATAAATGCAAATTGCTTATTTTCTTTAAAAAGCATTGTCTTCCACTGCTCCAGAATTCCAATTTTCGCCGCTGATAAATAAAATTAACCCCTAAGATACTCATCTCATAGTGTTCTGAAGTTAAGACTCCTAATATCAGTGGCTCGCCGCTCCATATATGCATGATCCTTAATATAAAATTACTTTAAATACAGTGCCT
Organism: Macrothele yani; assembly: GCA_039090855.1. NCBI lineage: Eukaryota > Metazoa > Arthropoda > Arachnida > Araneae > Macrothelidae > Macrothele > Macrothele yani. The sequence continues at coordinate 158,011,007 of CM077024.1, read as the reverse complement.
CACTTGAAGACTTGCATTAAAATTACTCAGATTTCTTTAGCCCCGCGCATAGAGCTTTTTTCTTCAAAGTGACTTAATTGATGCCTTAAGTGAATAAATTTCTTAATTTAAATTTTAATTTCAAGCGTTGTACTTAACAGCAAGACGTCATCATTGTAAAAGTGCTTAGTTTAGGAGCCTGATGTCTCAATTTCTAATTATTAAATATTTATTTAATTTCGCAGAATTTTGAGAGTGTTTCAAATTTAAAATTCCGTGAACATGGGAACTCGCTCTTCCATTCTGGTAGTGCATTTGATGTAAACTTATTCCCCCTGGTGACGTATTGTCTACTTAAATCCTGAGTTTTTCTGCCCCATGCATAACAGTCTTAATTTTTTCATGCTCTCACTTTCTTTTTTTATCTGAAAAATAAATTTATTTTTGCTGGTATTTAAAGCACATTAACGAATCAAATTTTTCTGACAGGTATCTGGCTAAGCTTTTAAGTTCTATAAACTAAGTCTCAGGGTTTTGCCTCGAATATAATTTCAAATCCATCATGTTCATTGCTGCGATGATACGAGTGTCTTCGTTCCGAGTCAATGCATTCTCAAGGATATGGGTAATAAATTCTGTTACATTTAAATTAATTAATGCAGAACATATATTCTGTCATATTACGGTCATCCATGAACTATCACGAGTAACAGTGTTTAAAAATTGCAGCTAAATTTAAAGATCACTACATAAGTCGTGGTACTAAAATGATGTACAGTTGTGTTACTGGCAGTGGTTTATTTTTCAGATACTAGGTTATTATACGGTTGGATGGCTGTTTACCCTCCTTGAGTGTTCTTACTCTGAGATATTTTTGAATATGCACTGAATTCCAAGAAAGCAAATGAATGTCATTTAATTTTTCCAAAACAGTGAATTTGCTTCATTAGACGATGTTATTCCAGTTACCTCAGAATCCAAGAATCAGGAGTCCAGTTCCTGTTTAAGACACCTCAATGCCCTCTTAATACGCATTCAAACGCTGAAAATCTCTATAGTTTATTTAGAACCACACACTTGTGACGTACTGCAAAGGTGAAAACATGTGACAAACGACAAATCTGCAGCGAGGCATTCTGTCTGCGGAGCTCAGTTGGGAGAGCGTCTTAATCCGGAGTGACGGGACACGGACAAACTTGTGTTTTCACATTGGCGCCCGATTGTGGAAAATGGATCCACTGGCCGTTGGGTTCTTCGAAAAATGTGTGATGTTTGTTCCACACATTGTTTGGAATTAATAAAAAATTCCTACTTCGCTTCAAAGACAATACAAAACACTTAAGAGGGAGATGATGTGACGTACTACATAGGTGAAAACTTGTGTCAAGAGGACAAAATCTGCAGCGAGACATTCTGTCCGCGTAGCTCAGTTGGGAGAGCGACTTACTCCGGAGTGAGGAGACACGGACAAACTTGCTTGTTCTTCACTGTTCATCAGAGTTTATGGTTGGTTTTTCGATCCCAACAGTAATTCTTCCTTGTGTGTGTGTGTGTGTGTGTGGATGCAAAAAGGGTGTTTGACGACCCCCGTGAGCAACTCAATAGGCTATGACAAGCGCCTGTTCCTAATTTATGGCCACTGGTTCCAAGGAAGGGAGAGAGCCTGTGGCATAAGATAAGCACATCATCCATGCCTTCCTCGGGATTCGAAACTGGACCCGTCTCAGACGAATCGTCAAAAGCAGACGCTTAGACTACTGCGTCACAGGGACGGCTATCAGTAATTTAAATTAATTCGAAATTGCAAATGCGATTCGGATTTTGCACAACAATCCACGAATAATCAACGATGAATGTTCGAAGGACATAGCAAGTTAAAAGCAGTGGCACTTATTGCAAGCCGTGCTGTTCTTAGCTTGACAATTCCTGTTTCTTAAAAGCATTTCTTTGACGCTCGTGGAGTGTAGGTCTAAATTCACCAAACACTATTGGTACAACTGTCGCTTTTTTCTCCCAAAGGTGAAGAATTTTAGTTTGCAAATTTTGATGTTCTGCGATCTTTTCTAACTCATTTTTCTTCAACTCAACCATCGTCCCAAAATGTCCATATCTGTTATTGCAACATGCGTTTTTATAACAACAATGAAATCAGGTGAATTATGATCAAATGTTTTGTTTGTATAAAATTTAAAATCTCATGAAATTTTGAAATTGTTATTTTCTCCGATTTCTTCAGATTTATGCGGTCTCTAATTTTTTGCAGATACAAAATCTTATTATTTGCATATATTGCATTGCAGCATCATAGCCCTTTTTTATGGATTTTTCAGCTATCTTTCTGCGTGAGCTAATTACATAGCGTACTGTTTCGTAGTTTTCTTTGCCTAACTTATATTTACTCTCTTTCCAGAATTTTCTGTCTTTTTCTTTTAGTTTTAGTTTTAAGGTTTGCTGGTGTATTGCAAACATAAATCTTTCGTTAACTTCTTTTTAGAGTTTCATTTTGTATCTGCTACCAGCGACTTTCCTCGTATATTTTTCTCTATGGTCTTTCATGCGCTGATAATGATATTATTTGCTGTGCCACGGATTAATTCCGTTCTTGCGGGTAGATGCTTGTTGTTTCTACTTCTTTGATTATATCTTTTGCATCTGTTTTCAGCAACCTCTAACTCTAAGTGGAATAAACATTCTCACTTCATTAGCTTATTCATTCTTTCTAGAAACAAGTCAGTAAAATCATGCAATGCATTGATTATAATACGCTTTCCAACATTCCAGAAAGCATTACTCAAGTTATGAGGATAATGGCTGTGGAATAAATCTCGGTGCTGTGACCTGACTTTTGATCCCATTTCGATGGTATTCTACAGAACCGGTTCAGTGTACCTCCGAAATAACATGATAATGTTTTGTCGCAATCGAAGCATTTTTACGTAAGTTATGATGCAAAGAAGCTATTGAATAGATCCCGCTATTGTGTCCTAACCTTTGACCCCATTTTGCGCATTTTCAATAGGATCCGTCCCCAGACAGGCCCCTACAACATACTAACATTTCATCCAAATCGAAGAATTTTTACGTAAGTTATGACGCATAGCAGCAGTGGAATGGATCCCGCTCCTATGTCCTAACCTTTGAACCCATTTCGTTCACTTTCAATAGGGTTCCTTCCCAGGTGATCCTTTTCCACATACTAAAAGTTCATCGAAATCGAACGATTTTTACGTGAGTTATCGTGCGTCCGGGCATACGCACGCAACGCGTGACGTAAGGTGGCAGATGGGAATCACGACCATCTGCTCGAAAGAGTGTGACGTCATAAAACGTTAATAGGATCCACACACAACGCGTGGCGTAATGAGACAGATGACGTGACCGCGCGCCAACATCTCAAGCGCGAGGTTGTGACGTCATAAGATTTCTAGGCATGGGCAACATTAATGAAACGACGCCATGACACTAAAAACGTGGTAATTCTGGCTGGTCATTTAACCCACTAAACGAATTTTCCTAAAGTCGAGATCAAGCTAAATCGATTTCTAGTACCAGAAAACGGTAGGTGAACGACTTTCATCAAAATCCTTAGAGCCATTTTCAAAATAAAATTTACATACATACAAGAATTGCTCCTTTAATAGTATGGGATAAGGGTGATGGAATGGATCCCGATCCAATGTACTGACCTTTGACCCTATTTCGTCCATTTTCAATAGGGTTCTTCCCCAGGTGGTCCCCTACCACATACTAAAATTTCATCGAGATCGAACCATTTTTACGCACGTTATGACGCATAAGGGCAATGGAATGCATCCCGCTCTTATGTCCTGACCTTTGGCCCACTTCACCCATTGTCAATACGGTTCATTCCCAGGTGGTCCCCTGCAATATACTAACATTTCATCGACATCGAACCATATTTACGCAAGTTATGACGCATGAGGGCAATGAAGTGGATCCCGCTCCTATGCCGTAACCTTTGCCCCACTTCACCTATTTTTAACAGGGTTCATTCACAGTTGGTTCTCTACAATATGCTAAAGTTTGATCGACATCGAACCATATTTACGCAAGTAATGACGCATAAGGGCAATGGAATGAATCCCTCTCTTATGTCGTGACCTTTGACCCCACTTCACCCATTTTCAATAGGGTTCATTCCCAGAGGGTTCTCTACAATATGCTAAAATTTCATCGACACTGAACCGTATTTACGCATTTTATGACGCATAAGGGCAATGGAACGGATTCCGCTCCTATGCCGTGACCTCTGACCCCATTTTGTCCATTTTCAACAGGGTTCGTCCCCACATGGTCCCCTACCACATACTAAAATTTCATCGAAATCGAACCATTTTTACGCGAGTTATCGTGCCGACAGGCGGGCGGTCGGACAGACGGACGAACGAAGCTGGAGCATATACGCTTCTTCAACCTACGGTTGGAAAGCGTAAAAAAGGGGAACACTAGGGCGGTAGGTACAGTACACAATCCATACCTCATACGGAACTCCAACTCGGGCCGAGTTCGGACGACTAGCCAGATATTCACGCATTTGACCTCTCGACCACTGGGGCAGCTATATCTTCTTTACTAGCATCGGTAAACGCTTTATCTCTCCTACTCTCTATATGTAAATTAAGAAGTCCGTTTTCCTTCCTTTTTCTGTTTGTTTCTTTCAATTGCAGCAATTCCGCTGCAAAAGTGTTGCGTGGGACATGTAGCAGATAAGAGTTAACATCGCGATTGTAAGGCGGAACTGATTGTCACATGTTTTCGTGCTTTTTGATCGAAACTGTCTAGTTCATCGGGATTCCAATCGACTATACTTTCACTGTAGAGAATTAATGGTATAGTCTATGTGTTTCAGGAACGAATGGCATTTGCATTAGTTATTTTAGGTTTCAGTATTTTTCCAATTCTTTTGATGAATGTAGTGTTAGTCTGTTTTTTATTGTTTTATTTTGGATACCATATTATCAGAGAATTTCTAAATATTTCCAGCTTATTTTGTTATCAGGACTGTTGATTTAATTTCCATCTTCCAGTTGCATTCCATCAGGATTTAGTTTTTACGCACTGACAGCGTTGAGAATTAGCCTACTGGAATGAAACTGGGAGATGTATTCATTCCAACAAAAAAATATTTCAGTACAATTAACTTTAGAAAATTCAACATAAAACTTTTTCGATTCTAAATACAATCGCAATATTTTGGCTAAATATTGAATTTGTATTTAATATAAGTAATGATTCAGTTTTTCTGAAAGATATTTTCTATATACTTTCAGATCATCCAATTTCAACAGATTTCAGATTTTATACACATGCTTATGTAACTTGAAACTGTAGTGTGTTTAGTTCAGTATTACTAAACGTTTTATTACTCTCTTTATAAATAACGAAAAAGATATTGAATCAACTTTTAACATACCTCGCTTGATATTAGTTTTCACCAGTATTTCACTATTTGACATTAAAATCGTGTTCTACATAATCTTGAAGATTTAACTATTTTTCTAACATTTTCATTTATTTTACAAATTGCGTAGGAATTTGTATAAATAGAGAACTTCAGCTACTTCATTTCTGTTTTTACCCCAATGACTGAGTATTGCATTTTCTGTTATGCAGTTTTCTGACTTGAACATTGTTGGCAAGCATATGGTTGTCCTGCCGTTATTTGTAGTTGTCACCTTCTTTTTGTCTTTTATGATCAACTCTGCTCTTCCAGTTGATATCCAGTCACCAGTATCATTATACTAAAAAGATCTATTAGATTTGGATATAGCTATTTCAGCTAAACTCTAAATAGCTCTAACCTTGGATAGAGGTATCTCAGCTAAAATCCACGCACTTCATCTATATCAGGGAGTCCCAGCAAATCTGCAGGTTTAACGATATTATCTTTTGGAATTTTTAGTTCTCCCCTGTCCCTGGAGCTTAAATCACTTTCAACATTTATTGTCTAAGCTTTAACTCATACGTTATTTGTAGTTAGGAAATGGATTTTAAGGTGCTCAAACAAGAAACGTTTATATTTATGTGCTAATAATTTCAAAAGTATTTCCTAAAAATAAAAAATAAAATGTTTGCTGAAAATAAAATAAAAGCTACAAAAAAAGATATGTTTTCTTCAGCGATATATAACTAGTTCTTTCCTGCGATAAAAAATTAATGTTAATATTAAAATTACTTACCACAGCTATACATTTGATGCAAAAATTTATTAGGAGTTGCAGTGTACAACAAATATTATGTCTATGTTTTCCGATACAAACCTATGCACATTTTCGCGAACCATGGACCAATATCACTAACACAGGAAGTTAGCTCTGTGTATTTTAAGAGGAGGAAGTCACTAATACTTAAACAGTCGATTTCGTTTACAAGTTGGCCTTCTAATATTTGAGCCACTACACATAGTTTGAAATCCACAGGTTTCTTTCTAACACACATATGAATTGTTTCGTAGTACTTCTATTTTTGTACCCGAGAGTGTGTTAAATTTCCTTTCAACATCCTGCACTTTTTTAACTGTTTCACAAAGTAGGTTTGTACAGTAGATATTCATAATTTCGTTACCGAATGACAGGAGACTCTTAAATTAGTAGATAGGTATGTGCCAAGTCTCTTTCTAAACTAGTATAGTTCATTAAATGCTGAACAATCTCAATTAAAGAAGCATCGTATTTGTCCATGCATAGTATACCTGGGCACTAAGCTAGGTACCCCAGAATGAGACTACGGGTGTAGGTGGCAGTGGAGGATCAGAATTCTTCGTTTTGAAACGATTGATTCTTGTTGATGATTTAATAAATTATCTTTCCCTTTTGACACTAACGTTTTTTTTTATTTTTTAACTGAGAGTTTAACGACCCCCGTGAGCAACTTAGCGGGCTATAAGTAGTCTGCCGCCCCTAATTTGGGCCACTGGTTCCAGGAAAGGGAGAGCCAGTGCCGTAAGACAAACACAACATCCATGCCTCACCGGGATTCGAACCCATACCCGTCTCGGACGAATGGTCAGAAACCATCGCTTAGGCCGTTATGCCACTGGGGTGACGATACTAAGTCCTCCACTTTAGAATAAAGGACCCCGATATTTTCACACACTTTGTGTAAAGCATGAACGACACACTTTACGTGCATCATTTTCGTAAATACGTTATATATTGAGAAATAATACATAATATATCATTGTGTAAATAATATATCATTATAATATGTATAATGTATCAGTTTGTAAATACCGATATATTAAGAAATACCGACAGGGGCTTTCTTAATATCTGCCACTGCATTTGTAAGTAAGAGTAATACGCTGTCGTACTTCACACCATTTGACAAAACAGATAACTAGCAACTGTGATATGATTTGCTGTTGAAATGTCTTTGCATGCTTGTAAAAAGAAAAAAAAAGGTTGGATAGGGTTCGTAATTTTTCATAAAACCGACTATCATATTTCTGTCTTTCTGCCACTGGAATCGGTAGTTTCATCAAGTGCGCATCCAGACTTTTTCAATTTAACACATGATCCAAATACTATATCATAATGCTTCTTCATAACACTTTGGAAGGTGATTTTTCTTTCATTTCAAATCATCAGGGAGATCAAGGTTCAGGTAGTTGATAAGAAACATTCTGAACTCTGGATTGTTAACTTTATTAGAGGAATCTCGGCTGAAACAAATTCTTTACATAGATCTGAAAATTTATACAGAACACTTTGAAGGGAAGAGTTGAACTGGCTTTACTAGAAGTGCTTGTTGAACTGTCAAACGCAAAGCAGCGACGACATGCTTATTGATAGATAAACGCTGTGCTACTTGGGACTCGCACACTGGTTTTTGATATTTACACACAAGGCTCAGATGGCTGAATAGAACTGCATTCTTCCAGTCACGCATATGAAAGTCGGATACGTAGGGTTTCCACCATGAGACTCCAACAATTTAAACAAATACAGGTTGAAGGAAAATATGTACATAACCATTACTAAGCATAACAAGAAAGATGACACCGAATTTCAAGGTGTAATAAGCACGTCTTTTGAATCCGTTCTGACGCAAATTAAATTTATCAAAGCTATTCAAAGTCAATGGAACCGGTATGGAAAACAATAGCATCCAACGGAAGAAAGAAGTTTTTCAATCGGGTTTTTAATCCCTCAGATATTGCTGTAAACGGAATCGTGATCTTATGAAGTCTTAGAAACAGAGATATCGACAAAAATAAGATGTGACTTTACGTCCCCTGGTGGGAAAACCATGCATTATTTTAGGAAGAAAGTATTCTCAAAAGGTTTATCAATATGAGCGGTATCGGCCCAAGAAAAGCAATTTAGTCGAGTTTTCAGGAGCCCAGATTTTGCTACAAATACATCAGAAGCAGAAATTAACACTTATGACCCCAGGTGGCTAAACCATTCTTTACTAAACATTCGATATTATGTGAAAAATATTTTCCATCAGGTCTTGTATGCGCTACAGGAAGAATTTTTCGAATCGGAATTTTAGGAGCAGAAGTAACGCAGAAAACGCAATTTAGCTTTCTGCCACCTAGCGGATAGTCTATGATTTACTTGAAATTTTTAATTTTTGGAAAAAACATTTCGCATCTGAAACACTATCCAACAAAGAACCAATTTTCCAAATCGGACTTCTAGGAGTAGAGATATTGACAAAAATAAGATATACATCTACGCCTCCTGGCGTAGAAACCATGCATTATTTCAAGAAGAAAATGTTCCCTAAAGGTTTGTCGACATGGGTAGCATCGGTCAACAAACGACTTTTTTCCGATCGAGATTTTAGAAGCTCATATTTTGCTGCAAATACATCAGAAGCGGAAATTAAGACTTACGCCACCTGGTGGGCAAACTATTTTTTACAAAAATTAGAAATTATGTGCAAACGATTTCGCACGAGGAGCTGTATCCGGTGCAGAAAGAATTTTTTAAATCGGAGATTTATAAGCAGAGATATAGGGAGAAACGCAATTTACCGCTACGCCCCTAGCGGAAAGTCTATTAATTACTTGAAAATTTTGAAATTATATGAAAAACATGTCACACGGAAAACACTATCCAAAGAAGGAATTTTTCAAATCGGACTCCTAGAAGTAGAGATATTGACAAAAATAAGATACACATCTAAGCCCCCTGGCGGAGAAACTGAGGAATATTTTGGGAAGAAAATATTCCGAAAAGGTTTATCGATGTGAGTGGCATCACTCCACGAAATAATTTTTTCAATCGATATTTTAGAAGCTCAGATTTTATGGCAAATACATCAGAAGCAAAAATTAACACTTACGCCCCCTGGTGGCCAAAGTATTCTGTACCAAAATTTTGAAGTTATATGCAAACGATTGTCCATCAGGAGATGTATCCGCTGAAGAAAAGAATTTTCAAATCGGAGTTATAGAAGTAGAGTTATCAGGAAAAATGTAATTTAGTTTTACGCCCCCTAGCGGAAAATCTAAGCTTAATTTGAAAAAGTAACTATATCTAAACTACTGTTCGACATAAATGAAATCGAAAGATAAAATAATTGTTTCAGTTGGATGTTTAGAAACAAATATGTGTAATAAAACGTATTTTTGAATTCGACATCATCTGCATTTACGCCCTCTAGCTGCGAAATTGTACATCGTAAAAAAAAACGAAATAAAGGATCATCATTCGCATATTTCAAGCTTCCCAATGCAAAAAGAATTTTTCAAATTGGACAATTGTTGCAGATATATCGTGGGTACAGACGGACGGACGGACAAACCGATAACAGAAGCGCAATCTATTTTTACAAAAGACGTGCTAAAAATAATAGTGATGCTCACAAAGTTTTCAGTTAAGTTCAGTTCAGTTCAGTGCACCTCCACATGGGCGCCTTTGGTGGCACGAAAACTGTCTAGTCTGTACTCAGTTTCACGCCATGTGTTCTGCAACATGTTTTTAGTGAGAGAGCTTGTGGCATCTGTTGTACAGTATTATTTTAAATCCTTTATGCTGGTAACTTTCGTAGAGTACATTTCGTCTTTGACGTACCCCTAAAAGGGGGAATCTAACGGGGTAATACCGGGGAACGTGGAGTTTAGGGAATTTGGCTATCATGGCCAAGGGTTGGGAATGTGTCATTCATGAAATATCTTCTTACTTCACAGCTTCGACGAAATAGGGCACCATCCTGTTGGAAAATTATGGTTGGCTGCATGGCTGCTGTCGGTGGTATGGCAAAAATCTAAAGCATATCAAGGTATACTACGCCATGTCTGTGTTTTCAGCGAAGATAAGCCGTCCAGCAGTCTGATTGTGCAGACGACCACAGCACACATTAAATTTCGGACTATCGCGCATGGGTTCTTCAACTACATGCTGATTTTCCAAGCCCGAATTTTGCACATTGTGACAATTCACTTTCCCCGAAATGAGAAAGGTTGCCTCGTCTGAAAACATTATGTGCGATAAAAAGTTTTCGTCATCAACAATGCGATCCAGCATAGCGATTGCAATAGTTCCTCGCTTTTGCCCGTCATCAGGTTCGATTTCAAGCAAAATCTGTACATTTTAGGCATGCAAGTGCAATCGATGGTGAAGAACTCAATGAACCGCTCACCGCGTTCCATTTCAAGTCCTCTCGCTGCTCGTCTAACATCGGGGTCTTCTTTTGAATGGTCTCCGCACATTTCCTACAGCCTCTTCCGAGATGCCGGGATTTTTGCCACTGTGTCCTTTCAACATATTACCGGTCGCCAAAAACTGATCATACAAATTCTTTGTAGTCTTAAATGTCGGAGTGTCCTTATTGAAGACACGGAAAAAGTTTCGTTGCATTTGGGTGAGATATTTTGTTTCCGCGTACCACTACACAATCTGTGAGCACTCACGCTGAGTTGCCATTTTAGAAAATTATTGCCTGCAGCACCATGTGCTTCTCTTCCGTTTAGAAACACAGATCTAAAATTGGGAAATAAAATATAATAGACTTTCAAAATGTTCGTCTCATGGTAGGCATTCAACAGATACATTTTACATCAGAAAATACCTGTTTTTCCTATTATTTACTAGGATGAGATTCAACTCTAACACTTCGTAAGTAAAAGGTGAGATTGAGATAAAGCATTTACAGCAGTGCGAGAATATATACCTCCTTACAAAGAAAGATACCTTATTAAAATTATTCCTCTTTGTTTTGCAAAGGTACACTTCAAACATGAAAATCAGGAATGGGTAATTTCTCAAACAATCTGAGAGATAGAAGAAAAGTAAGGGGCACTTGATAATATGAAATGAGAATCAGAGTTAGTTTGCTTCACCCAGGAGGCAAATATTTTTGTCACTATTATTTTTCTAAGATCAAAAGAGGGAAATTTTCATTTGCTTTCAGTTCGAGGAATATTTTGTAGGCACAAATTTATTTTTTAATTTCGTGTTATGTTATATTTAGCAGATACGTTTGCTTTTGACATTGCAAAATTTCCAAGTAGTAAATTTAAAATCTTAATTTATTTTCTTAATGTTTAATCAAGAACCGACATTAGTATTATATGATTTCAGACTTATTTTTATTACTATTAAAATGTAGCAACCATCCTTCCCAGACATACACTGGCGGAAATTGAAATAAGAACACCAAGAAGGAATTGGCGGACGATCATGAAATTTACATATGTTGATGGGGTCGAGTTTACGTAGGTGTGATGTTAATTTCGGGACCAACCGGTGAGCGCTTACGCCACAGCACGGCATAATATGCAAATTATCGTCTGTGGTATTTAACCAGTACGGCGAAGTGAATATAATCAGTCGTCGGCGTACGTACACGTGCGAAGACCCTGAAGAAGCTGCAATGCTTGGACATGGAAGACATGTACGATTTCAGCAGTTATCGGACTTTGAGCGAGGTCGTCTAGTCGGACTCCGCGAGGCCGGGTGGTCGTATCGTCGTATTGCGGAGCGAATTGGATGGGAAGTATCGGTGGTGGTACGATGGTGGCGTAGATGGTCCGACGAACATTCCCACACGAGAAGACGTGGAACCGGGAGTAACAGACGGACTGATGAGCGGACCGATCGACGCATAAGAAGAGCGGCGTTGTCAAGCAGAACACCCACTGCGACGCAAATCCGAGCTGCCGTTGCACCTGAGGTGACTGTGCGAACGATTCGCAACCGTCTACTTGATTCAGGACTACGTGCACGTGTGCCGCTGGCATGTGTACCTCTGACTCCAGCCCACCGTCAGCAACGGCGGCAGTGGTGTCGCCAACGTCTGCACTGGAGAACGCAATGGCGATCTGTCGTGTTCAGCGATGAAAGCAGATTCTGCTTGGGAGCCTCCGATGGCCGTATGCGTGTTCGCAGACGTACAGGGGGAGCGTCTCCACCCTTCTTGCATCCTCCAACAACGCACAGGGCCTACACCTGGTCTCTTGGTGTGGAGAGCGATCAGCTATCACTCCCGTACACAACTAGTGTTTGTACCGGGTACGTTAAGCAGCACTTCCTACATCAACAACATCATTCAGCCCGTTGTTATGCCATTTGTAAGGTCGGTTCATCGTGGTGTTTTCCAGCAAGATAACGCACGCCCACACACGGCACGTACAACGCAACATGCACTTCAGGGTGTGAGACAACTTCCATGGCTTGCACGTTCACCAGATTTGTCCCCCATTGAGCACGTGTGAGATTTTGTGGGACAACGACTTATCCGGTCTCCACGGCCAGCCACGACCAACCCCGATTTACGCGTCCAGGTTGAGGATGCGTGGAACTCAATACCCCAAACTTGCATCCAACATCTGTATGACAGACTCCATGCCAGAATTGCACAATGTGACGCAGTTCATGGCGGTTCAACCTCGTACTAACCAAGTTACATGGAAATATTTTTTTAAGTTTACCAGCAAATACAGCTGCATTTTGCCTTAATGTTTTGATCACGTTATCCTCTGTATTCCGTTATTATGCTGTATAAATTTCGTTGGTATCAGACGTCTCCTTCTTGGTGTGTTTTTTTCACTTTCCACCAGTGTAGTTCGGTCTTCTGAAATATTTTTTAAATAATCTCTACGATCTGATATGGTACATTGAGGTAACCATTGTTTTGGAGGCTGAAAAAACCGATTCTTCAAGCAGTAAAACATTTAATCGGCGTTACTCAAGAACTGTTGCTCACCTTACAGCAAAATAAAGATTTAAAATGTATAAAATGCAATTATGCAGCATATAAAAGGCCATCAAATTATAACGCCAATTTATCAAAGTGATGGGGAATCTGGAAGAGTGTAAAGAAAGAACCATCAAACTCCAGATCATCCATTTGTTAAGTGGTACTTAAAAATTTTCAAACGATTCAATTAAGCTCGTCAAGTTAACTTCGATTGCTCCTCGACGAATGGCACTACACGAAAGAACAATATTGGCGGTAGATCGAATTGTTATGAAACGTTAGTGATCAAAACACAAGAGCTGATCGTATTACAAAAGCATTTGCGATATCTATTTCAGCTTGATTACTCTCACATGTTGAGTTTCGTTTAATATGATGTAATTACAGGTTTATATATTGTTACTCTAATAAAAATGAACGTACACGCACAAAGTAGCAAAACCGCCCCGGTGCCAGTGGTGCATAAGCGTCGGCTAGTCCCGGATGGGTCCGGATATTTGAATCTCGTTGAGGCATGGACATTGTGCGAAAACAGAAATTTGTCGGTGACGCAGATCGAAACCGCGTCTTCAGACTGAGTTTCTCTAATAACTAAGCTACACCAACCGAATGTATCGCTGTAGATTTGTCGTCTTGACACGTGCATCACCTCTGTAGTACGTCACATCATCTTTCTCTTATTTTTTTCTTTTAAAAGGAAGAAGGAACCTTTCATTAATTATAGACAATGTGTAGAACGAACATCACACATTTGTCGAAGAACCCAACGGTCAGTAGATCAATTCTTAACGTTCGGGTGCCAATGTGGAAACAGGAATTTGTCGGTGACGGAGATCGAACCAGCGTTTCGTCGCTGTGGAGTGAGTTGCTCTCACCGACTAAGCTACACCGATGAAATATATCGCTGCAGATGTGTTGTATTGACACGTGCTTCACCTCTGTGTACGTCATAATTGCCTGTCTTACGGCACTAGTTCTCTCTTGTCTCTGGATCCGGTGCTCCTAAATTAGGGACAGACTACTCTTTATACTCCATCAACTTGCTCACGATGGTCGTTAAAAGCTCTAAACAAACATATGCACACAGAACAATGTCAAAATATCGCCTAGGAGAGCAATTGAATGAATCAGTGGAGTGCTATGTCCCTCTTTGTAAGAACATCTAAAAACCTTATATGAAATATGTCTTTTGATATAGGATTTTCATCCCGTTCGACCTCATAAAATGCTTTTGCAGAATGAAATAATCTTCAGGTATATTATTTTACGCAAATTAAAAGCTAATTTATTCTGAACAAGTTAGTAAAATCATGCAATGCATTGATTATGATGCGCTTTCCAACGTACCAGAAATCATTACTCAAGTTATGAGTATAATGGCTGTGGAATAAATCTCACTCCTGTGCCCTGACCTTCGACCCCATTTTGATTATATTCAACAGAATTGGTCCAGTATACCCCCGAAACAACATACTAAAGTTTTGTCGCAGTAGAAGTATTTTTAGTCAAGTTATGAGGATAATGGCTGTGGAATAAATCTCACTCCTGTGCCCTGACCTTTGACCCCATTTAGATTATATTCAACAGGATCGGTCCAGTATACCTCCGAAACAACATACTAAAGTTTTATCGCAATAGAAGTGTTTTTAGCCAAGTTATGAGGATAATGGCTGTGGAATAAATCTCACTCCTGTGCCCTGACCTTTGACCCCATTTCGATTATATTCAACAGGATCGGTCCAGTATACCTCCGAAACAACATACTAAAGTTTTATCGCAATAGAAGTGTTTTTAGTCAAGTTATGAGGATAATGGCTGTGGAATAAATCTCGCTCCTGTGCCCTGACCTTTGACCCCATTTAGATTATATTCAACAGGATCGGTCCAGTATACCTCCGAAACAACATACTAAAGTTTTATCGCAATAGAAGTGTTTTTAGTCAAGTTATGAGGATAATGGCTGTGGAATAAATCTCACTCCTGTGCCCTGACCTTTGACCCCATTTAGATTATATTCAACAGGATCGGTCCAGTATACCTCCGAAACAACATACTAAAGTTTTATCGCAATAGAAGTGTTTTTAGCCAAGTTATGAGGATAATGGCTGTGGAATAAATCTCACTCCTGTGCCCTGACCTTTGACCCCATTTAGATTATATTCAACAGGATCGGTCCAGTATACCTCCGAAACAACATACTAAAGTTTTATCGCAATAGAAGTGTTTTTAGTCAAGTTATGAGGATAATGGCTGTGGAATAAATCTCACTCCTGTGCCCTGACCTTTGACCCCATTTAGATTATATTCAACAGGATCGGTCCAGTATACCTCCGAAACAACATACTAAAGTTTTATCGCAATAGAAGTGTTTTTAGCCAAGTTATGAGGATAATGGCTGTGGAATAAATCTCACTCCTGTTCCCTGACCTTTGACCCCATTTCGATTATATTCAACAGGATCGGTCCAGTATACCTCCGAAACAACATACTAAAGTTTTATCGCAATAGAAGTGTTTTTAGTCAAGTTATGAGGATAATGGCTGTGGAATAAATCTCACTCCTGTGCCCTGACCTTTGACCCCATTTAGATTATATTCAACAGGATCGGTCCAGTATACCTCCGAAACAACATACTAAAGTTTTATCGCAATAGAAGTGTTTTTAGCCAAGTTATGAGGATAATGGCTGTGGAATAAGTCTCACTCCTGTGCCCTGACCTTTGACCCCATTTCGATTATATTCAACAGGATCGGTCCAGTATACCTCCGAAACAACATACTAAAGTTTTATCGCAATAGAAGTGTTTTTAGTCAAGTTATGAGGATAATGGCTGTGGAATAAGTCTCACTCCTGTGCCCTGACCTTTGACCCCATTTCGATTATATTCAACAGGATCGGTCCAGTATACCTCCGAAACAACATACTAAAGTTTTATCGCAATAGAAGTGTTTTTAGCCAAGTTATGAGGATAATGGCTGTGGAATAAGTCTCACTCCTGTGCCCTGACCTTTGACCCCATTTAGATTATATTAAACAGAACCGGTTCAGTACATCTCCGGAACAACATGACGAAGTTTTGTCGCAATCGAAGCATTTAAGTTATGACGCATAAAGGCGATGGAATGAATCTCCTCCTATGTTCTGACCTTTGACCTCATTTCACCCATTTTCAATAGGGTTACTTCTCGGGTTGTCACCTACCACATACTAAAATTTCATCGAAATCAAACCATTTTTACGCGAGTTATTGTGTGAACAGGCAGACGGAAAAAACTGGAGCATATACGCTTCTCCAACCCACGGTTGGAGAAGCGTAAAAAACATTCACCGAATTAAACAGTTTTCAGTAATATCTGATATTCGGTGACTTCTTCTTTCGGTCAAATAAATAACACGCATCTTGAAGCATGCCTTTAATTAATGACAAGAATCAAAGCTCGCCGCTAAGTTCTCGGTCGCTAACGTGAAAATCACCTGCTTTAAAGTGTTTCCACCTAAAATCTCTGCCATATGTTTCCAATGGTAAAACATCTTTACATATTTTCTTCGAAATTAATGTATTCCCAAGGATGAAAATTTGTCCATCGATAAGACTAACTTTAAGTTATAGCATGGGATACTTAATACTTGATAAAACGTAACCATAATTAAGCAATCCAACATTTTTGTCTACAGACGTCATCAATGTACCGGTTGCGCCATCTATTAACAGGACTGAACGTTACTAAAAGAAAAATGATTGATTTTTAATATAATTATGGTTCTGCTTTAGCAAGTATTAAGTATCCCATGCTATAACCTAAAGTTAGTTTTATCGATGTGTAAATTTTCATCCTTGGAAATACATTAATTGCGAATAAAATATGTAAAGAAGTTTTACCATTGGAAACGTAAGTCAGAGATTTTAGGTGGAACCACCTAAAACCGTCTAAACCAAAACTCACACGTGCTTCTCAATACAATATTCTTCACCAGAACACATCAGATCTTTGCACATGCTTTTGCAGCACTTTATCCTTGATGAAATTCATAACTAATGCAGCGCCGAATAAATGCAGTTTCGCTTGCCATCTGTCGCCTACCAATGTGCAAGTGCGTTTGACTGTTGGGCAAACTTCTGTGTGTCACATTTTATACTCTGGACCAGTTACGGTCACATGACAACAACGCGGGGGAATGTCGGATATGTAAATTAGCGGTATACGTCACACAAAAAACGCTTTAAAACTTATTTGTACACCTAATATATAGAACTGTTACTGTGGTTGTCAAAAGGGGCTTTAACTCCTTTCGAAATGTTGTTTTCCCGCTACCCAGTTTTTATAAACTTAAGCGAAAATGATTTCTCGAAGATCTTACTCATTTGCTAAAAAAATTACTTTTCATTTTAGTACTTCATTCAAAGCTGCCCTCAAAGATTCCTGGCTATTTCTTTAACCAGTTTCGTATGAAGCTTCAGCAAATATTTTGAAAAATATGTATGCTGATGCTAGAGACCCTCTTACATATGAGGCCCACGGCACTATGGGGGTTGCCGGCGCCATCAGTACGCCCATGAACACCTTTAAGATTTGGATTTGTTTTTTGTCAGAAAGTTAAACAACGGCAAAATGCTATTAATGTAGAGGATTCGTTATGCAACATTATACATGTAACAGCAAAAGAAATGTAATATTTAAAAGAACCTGTAAAAAATACAGGACTTTATTTTCAGAAAACTTACCATCTTGTCAAAAATACGTCGGACTGTTCACTATCGTTTATTACCAGCAGTGATTAAAAAGTAATGCACTACAGAAAATATTTGCTACGCGCTTAAAAGACCTAAATTTTGTAATTTTGTGACATTTACGGAGAAACTGTTTCCAAGAATAACCTTCCCCAAAAGGAAAACATCAGTTTACAGTTTTTCGTGCCAATTCCCCTTCCAATTTTTTGACCACGCTGCGCCTTTGAACATGGCAACCAGGACTTCGGCAGACAAAAATCTCTTTGATGTTAAAAGCTGCAAATAAAAATTTTCCGTATGGGCAGAAATTGCAGAAAAAAAGTCAACCTACTAAATGAACATATTTTTTTTTCTTTTTCCGGATTTGTGAAATAAAAAAATGTTAATAAAGAAACGGAATTTCTGAAATAGAAAAGTGAGACTAAGGAAAGACACCACTTCTGAAAAACTTTAAAACATCGTTTGTACTCCGCTTTGCATTTCTGGTTAGGCATGTTATTGTATTCGAATGGTCTCACGAAATGGGATTTTAATGATAAATGAAGAAACCTATAAAGAGATTGTAAAACTACTTAAAAAGTGGACATTAAAACCATAATTACTATTTGATAAGGACTTCGAGACACTTTTATAAGCAATGGTTTCTCTATTTTAATATGCGCAACTATGATTGCAGATTGATCTTATTTAACCAGCGAAATATCCTAATAGTGAAGGAAAACGGGAGAAAATAACACAAAAAATGATAAAGAAATGACCAAAAGCGAATTCTAGTGCTGCCATCTTTTGGATTTTGAAGCCAACAATATATATTTTTGTTTGAATAAGAAGAAATTATTTTGATGTAAAGAAATAATTCGCAAAAATGTTGCCTATTAGTAAAAAAAATGAAACTAATAGACAACTATAAGTAATAGACAACTTTTCATAATAAGTTGTGTGTTAGTTATATGTTCAGAATGCAGTTAGAGCAATAAACTGACATTAAGTTATTATCTAAGATGTCCATTACTTCATTTCTAAAATTGTTCTTTGTCTGATTTTTGAATATTTTTGTATATCTTATTTAATTTTTTTGGTATTCATTCACACTTTTTGTTGTAATTTTTACTATGAACGAAATGTTTCGCTCGTTTTTACCCTTTCCTAGAGGCAGATGGAAATTTTTTCTGAGAAATATGTTTTTTGTTGTCGCTCATTCAGCTTCAAAATAATTTTAATTTGTCCATTTATTATCTTTATATATTTATTATTGCACCTGGTAAAGGTGAGGCCCAGAGAAGTTTATGCTGCGTTCTGTGCTCATATTAGGCCTCAATGACCGAATGTAAAATCAACACAAACAAATTATCGCTTACAAAATTATCAGTTATGTGGCACAGGGCAAATGCAAATTCACGAAGCAGAACAGACACTCATTTTATATTATTTTAAAGAGAGCATAAAAGTATCGACATTTTCTGGTTTCACACTTAATAAAAAATTAAAGACTGTTATTGAATTCAGTCAGGAAGGTTGTTACCTCTGTTATTTACATACGTTTATGAGACAACATAAATAATGCTGGAGTGAGATTGTAAAGGGATGAAAGTAAGTGCATCTAACTTAAAGGGGAGATGTGAAAGGAAACCAGTCCATAAAAAGTGAAGGCATAAATTTTGTTTGCTTCATTACACTTGGTGTGAATAAATTATGCCATCCCCGTGGCGCAGTGGCTTCTGATCATTCGTCCAAGCTGGGTCTGGGTTCGAATCCCGGTGAGGCATGGATGTTGTGTTTGTCTTACGGCACTGGCTCTCTCCCTTCCCTGAAGTCAGTGGCCCTAAATTAGGGACGGGCGACTGCTTGTAGCCCAATGAGTTGCTCACGGTGGTCATTAAACCCCCTATCAAAAAAAAAAAAAAAAAAAGAATAAATTACGAGAATGAAACTACAGCATTATGTTTGAAAGTAAAATAGACGTTCACTATAGTGCCAGGTGCATTTTTCTTTAGAGACGCAATAAAGATGAAGCACGTGTTTTCAAGGTGCAATGTCGAATTAGGGGCAGAAATGTTTTGCTATCTTGAAGCAAAAGAAAAATTCGTGTACTGAGTTATTTTGTAAAAGTATGGAGTACCTAATCTGTAGGACGTTTCTTTTAGTTCTGCACTGGAACAATGATTCTTCTCAATAATAAATATTGATTATGATAACAAGATGAATTCACAATTCGGGGACGACGTAACTGCAGTTTATTTTGTTGGAGAAGCGCACACCACACGATTTTGGGCCTTCTTTTCACTCGTAGCACCTGACTGAGTTTGAATCCCGGTAAGATTTGCTTATTGCGTTCGGACCTAGTTATCTCCCATCCCCAAAACCTGTGTCTCTAACTTGGAAACAGCTGACAAGTCGGATAATCATAGAAAGCTCGTTAAAGATAGACGAAAACAAGAACAAAAAGAATCTCTTTCACTAAATTTATTTATCAAGTCTGAAAATCGTCACTGAAGGGCTTTAATAAACTGATAAATTTCACTGATTTATCCTTTTCAGGAACTGGATAAAATTACCATTGATTGAGATGTTCGCAGGAGATGTTCATTTGGTTAAAAGTTTATTGAAATTTGAATATTACCATTACCTGGGGCTAACAAATTCATTAAGATTATTATGAAAGGAATGTACACCCTAAATTTTCTGAGAACATTAATCGGATATTTATTCGAGTGCGGAAGATTAGAAATGTTTCTGGACTACGTTTATAAAAAAATCATCTCTGATAGTTCTGTGAATGCTTTCTACACACTGAATAAAATTTAGCTTACATTAAAATATTATAAAGAGAGTTAATGCGTTTAAGTATGTATTGTTGTGGGGAAAATCGTATAAAGCGGAAAATGCATGTATGGATCAAAAGTTAGCGTATATAAAATGTAAATTTTGTAAATTAAATTTTTATTTAATTTGCAACTGATTTTCACTGGTTCAGGTACAAATACTAAGATAGAAAATTTAATATTTTATGTTAGTGAAACAATTGTAAACAATTTACGTTTGTTTATATTCATGCAAAATACGTATCAAAATATAACGAGCAATTTTCCTTTTTATTTTTTCATAAAGGAAAATTTTCCGTTCAGTATACTGATGCTTATGAAAATAAATTGTTTTTAAGGTGAGTGCATAGATAAGGTAATTCGAATTGATTTATTCTAAATTCTGATCGTTGTAACAACATTATCATCGGTACACTTATGGTCACCCTTTTGTGATACATTTTGTTTTGAGAGTAATGGAGCAGAGTTTAAATTATTAACAATTTGCGAGTAATTTTGGAATACGCAAATGGGCTTCCAAAGCTATTGATTAACTGTTTAGAGTCTGAAAAGATTGAATGCTTATGCATTTATTTTAAACGCACACTTTCAAATTCGTCCAGTTTCATGAAACTTTTCATATATCATATATTTTCAAATTACAACTCCTTAAATTGTACTTTTAAATTGCAGGGAATGGTATTCCAAATTTATCATCTAAATGGATATTGAACGAGCTCAAAATTCGCATTTTGATTGATCCACATAGATCTAACGTGGTTTTACGGCTACGATATTGTTCCCTATATGTTTAGAACGCTAAAGATTTTGTGAATCCCTTTATCACTGAACAGAATTGCCCTCAACTGTTCTTATCTTTCGACAGAAAAAAGATTTTTCCTGCTGTAGGACAAATGTGCACAAGATATTATATGTGTTTTCAGACAATAAAAGTCGCTGGTTTTCCACTTTTCCGTATTGGAACTTATTTTTATCACTCTAAATAAATTCGCAACGTTATAATGCAACACCGCAAGGCCGCCCCGGTGGCGCAGTGGTCTAAGTGATGGTTTATTACCATTCGCTCGAGAAGAGGCCGGGTTCGAATCCCAATGAGACATGGATGTTGTGTTTGTCTTACGACACTAGCTCTCTCCCTTCCCTAGAACCAGTGACCCTAAATTAGGGACGGGCAACTGCTTATAGCCCACCGAGTTGCTCCCGGTGGTCGTTAAACCTTCAATAAAAAAACAGAAAAAACAACACCGCAAGACATTTAAAACGCCATTCTTTTCACGCATAAAGAAGAAAAAACTATTACTTGCAAAATTGTTCACGAAATACTGAAGGGATTTTCTCGTCGGCCCTGGCTGAGGAGTAAATGCAGGCGTAGGTTTCTGGCTAGCCGTTGGTGTTGAGTCTTGGATCTAGTACAGTATGAATCATGGGTGTTGCGTTTGTCTTTCTTCCCTGGAACCAGTAGCCCGAAATCAGGAGCAGCTTACTACTTTTAACCCTTAGAGTTGCTCATAGTGATCGATAAGCGCAGAAACTAAAAAAGGGAAGGGGGATTTTTTCCTTTTTATGCCAAGTGCCATTATTCTCTTAACCCCGGTTTTCACTTGCCCTTTATCTTGTTTTTAAAAGCGTTTCATTTCTTTTCGATTATCTTAACTACTTCTGCTGAAATCCACCTGTTGCATGAAATCTTAAGGTTACATATCCGTTTCGGAAGAGTATATCGCATTTGTTTCGTCAGCCTATCTCATCCAATCCGAAGTTTGCAATCAAATTCCACTTCCAGTGGAGTTCAAACTAAATCCTAAATTGTCGATGTAAGGCTAGTGGAATTAATTTTGGCTTGTTTTGCACACACAAACACAATTATTATTATTATTATTATAGAAGCTAACTAGCCTTATCTTATAATCCGTTTTAGATGAGTTGTGACTATGAGCGTAACTAGAAATTGTTATTACTGTTAAGAAACAACACGGAATGTAAGAAGCGATTAATTTCCATAGCAAATAATAGCAGCATAATCCGCTTGTTTTCTTACTGAAATGACCAGGTAACTACGACTTATGTGACATCTCTCCAACGATCAATGGTGTTATTTTAACAGCCAGGACAAATGCATTTGTACAAGTGAATTTTGGAAATATGTAAAACACTGAAACAAGAGTTCCCACCAGGCCCATGCAATTTTCGTGTTTCCGGATGAGTTAGTCACTTGAATTATAAGACATTACAGCGTTTCAAACCAAACATCATGGGCCTGCGTACCTATCACGCGCTGTGACAATTAATTAATCATTAATTTGTGTTATATCACACAAAGAAAAGTGATTGTTAAATTCAATTCTCTAATAGGGACATAATGGTCTGCATTCATAAGGAGGCAAGGAAACGACGGACAAGCAAAATCTAAATGCTTGTTCAAATTTCTATGCATCAGGATATAAATAAACCCGGAAGAAAGTTGACTGATGCCGGCTTGATTCCCGTTCCAGATCAATACAGTTTTCGTGTTCTCAAAAAATCCGTCCTCATGAATGAATGTTACCGTGCTTTCAATCTCACAAATAATGTGATTGGAGAATTTGTTTTCAAAAAAGTTACGTGTACAATTTGTCGACAGGCATAAAAAGAGGTTTGCACTTTGAATAAAATAACCTATTCTCAATTTAAAGTACTGTAAGTGTGACTGACCTCAGCTTCAAATTTATGAGGTACCTGGATATAGCACACTACAAATGAACCTCCTAAGGCAAATATAAACATACATGACAGAAATTTTACACTCGGAATGAGAAAAGTTTTCTATAATTTGTAATGAGTTTGAATCCTCTCAACAGAAAATTTACAAAACAACTGATAATAAATTTAAGATTTACCAACTGATAAAATGGTAATTATGAACTCTGAATGAAATTAATTTTAGTGCCATTATGAATTTTAATGTTCTTAACAAAAAATTTATGGTAAGTTTGAAATTTAGCACAGCTGAAACAGAAATTAACTTTACATGAAATTAACATGTTATACTGTAATTTACAGTGAATTTGAACATCTAGGAGAAAATTATGAAATTGTTGCTTAATAAAGTTGGTATCAGCCGATAACACGTTTATATCGTATTCAGAATAAAACAAGTTAGTAAAATCATGCAGTGCATTGATTAGGATACGCTTTCCAACATACCAGAAATCATTACTCAAGTTATGAGGATAATTGCTGTAGAATAAATCTCGCTCCGATGACCCGACTTTTGACCACACTTCGATGATATTTAACAGAACCCGTAAAGTATACTTCCGGAACAACATGAAAAGTTTTGTCTCAATCTAAGCATTTTTACGTAAGTTATAACGCATAAGGGCAATGGAATACATCCAGCTCCTACGTCCTGACCTTTGACCCCACTTCACCCATTTTTTATAGGTTTTGTCCCCAGGTAGTCCTCTACGACATACAAAAATTGCATCGAAATCGAACCGTATTTACGCAAGTTATGACACATAAGGGCAATGGTTATAACGCATAAGGGCAATCCCGCTGCTATGTCCTGACCTTTGACCACACTTCACCCATTCTCAATAGGGTTCGTTCCCAGGTGGTCCCCTACCACATACTAAACTTTTATCGAAATCGAACCATTTTTACTAAAGTTATGACGGTAAGGGCATTGAAATAGATCCCGCTCCTATGTCCTGATCTTTGACCCCATTAATCCCATTTTCAATAGGGTTCGTCCCCAGGTGATCCCCTATCATATACTACAATTTCAGCGAAATCAAACCATTTTTACGCGTTATCGTGCGGACAGACGGACAAAGCTGGAGCATATACGTTTCTTTAACCTACGGTTGGAAAGCGTAAATGAATATTTTGCAAATAGAGAATTCGAA
Organism: Macrothele yani; assembly: GCA_039090855.1. Classification (NCBI taxonomy): domain Eukaryota; kingdom Metazoa; phylum Arthropoda; class Arachnida; order Araneae; family Macrothelidae; genus Macrothele; species Macrothele yani. The sequence goes on along the minus strand of CM077024.1, from coordinate 157,986,411 downwards.
TATCCTGAAATGAATTTTAGAAATTGATTGTTTAACAAGGTTTGACATTTTTTACTGATGAAACAAGATTTTTTTCATTCTGAATTAAAAATAAATACAATCTGCTGTAGTAGGAATATCCACAAAGAATTTATGAAGTATTTGTTGATAAATTTAAGACACATCAAAAGATATGTTGGAAGATGTGTAGGGAATTTGTACCCCAAAAGAAATAGACTTTCATAATCTGAAGTAATTCGTCGAATATTAATCAGTAGTTAGAAGAAGAATATTGTACTCTGAATTAAATACGTATTTTTGTAAAATTGATTCGTATAAGGATGCATTCCGACTTCAAGCAAACCTCCAGAAACTACAAGGTTCCGAGAACTGATATTTTAAATGAGACGAAAACCTGATTAAAACAACAAAATAGGAAATTATTTTGTCTTACATGATTAAAAAGTTAGTTCGAATCCATATTGACTTAAATAACTAAACCGATTATGATAGTTCCCAAAAGTTGGCATGCTGCGAATAAATATGCATAATCGCAACGCTTTTAAACTTTTGTAGCTCTGTTAATCGGCGTAGTGAAGCACCTTTGTTTTCAAAGAAATTGTGCGCGTCCGAAATCGCAGTTCAGTGGAGTTTTCGTGCTGTGAATGAGGTACTCTGAGTGGAGGTTTCGTGCTGTGAATGAAGTATTCTGAGTGAAGTTTTCGTGCTGTGAATGAGGTATTCTGAGTGGAGGTTTCGTGCTGTGAATGAAGTATTCTGAGTGGAGTTTTCGTGCTGTGAATGAAGTAGTCTGAGTGGAGTTTTCGTGCCGTGAATGACGTATTCTGAGTGGAATTTTCGTGCTGTGAATGATGTATTCTGAGTGGAGGTTTCGTGCTGTGAATGAAGTATTCTTAGTGGAGTTTTCGTGCTGTGAATGAGGTATTCTGAGTGGAGGTTTCGTGCTGTGAATGAGGTATTCTGAGTGGAGTTTTGGTGCTGTGAATGAGGTATTCTGAGTGGAGTTTTCGTGCTGTGAATGAGGTATTCTGAGTAGAGGTTTCGTGCTGTCAATGAAATATTCTGAGTGGAGTTTTCGTGCTATGAACGAAGTATTCTGAGTGGAGTTTTCGTGTTGCGAATTAGGTATTCTGAGTGGAATTTTCGTGCTGTGAATGAAATATTCTGAGTGGAGTTTTCGTGCTGTGAATTAGGTATTCTGAGTGGAGGTTTAGTGCTGTTAATGAAGTATTCTGAGTGGAGTTTTCGTGCTGTGAATTAAGTATTCTGAGTGGAGTTTTCGTGCTGTGAATGAGGTATTGTGAATGGAGTTTTCGTGCTGTGAATTAGGTATTCTGAGTGGAGTTTTCGTGCTGTGAGTGAAGCATTCTGAGTGGAGTTTCCATGCTGTGAATGAGGTATTCTGAGTGGAGTTTTCGTGTTGAAAATAATGAGGTATCACTTCCTTCAAAGCTGAACCATTTGTTGAGCTTTCCAATTTGTTTTCTATGATCTCTCCACTTCGCCTTAACAATTTATTTTTCTTCTTACGTGCATCGCATTGCGTAAACTCGATAGAAATTATTTAATTAAAGGTTCACAGTAGTCAGAAGTGATTTATAATCCTTCTGTACCAAAACAATATACGAAACGTATTCCTATTGAAGTGAAAAACAAAGTCATTTAAAAATGGATAAGATCGGTAATCTGGTCTGGCTCAGTTTAGGAGCTTTAAAAGCTCATGGGCCAGGTTTAGCATAGAACAGACAAAAGAGAGACAAGCTATAGGAACATACTGGTAGCGAATCAATGATGAAAGTGAACACTCTGCGAATCATTTCTTGCTGAAGTTGTTAAGATTTTCTTTTAAGAAAGACATATTTCTCATGTGTATGTAGGCTGCTGAATTATAAATTGCATTATTCGAATTAACTACCTTTGCGTTTTAATTTTCAAGTAATATATTTACATTCAGCTCCAGTAATGATTCATCTTTGAAAAATGACTGTGAAATGGATTTATGGGCAAAACTAATATATATAGCTTTATCATGAAATGGTTTCTCCATATTTTGTAGGGTGTGGATCTCCAACTGCTCAAACAGCTAAGCCTGGGTTCGAATCCGCGACTACCAGCTGCAAGTTCAGGGTGTTTTGTCATAAAAAGAAAAGTATTAATTAACTCAATTCCATAATTACCCTTTACTTCTCCGCAGAAAGAGAACCCTTCCGGTGCCTCTCGTTCTAACTTCCCGAGTCCACACCAACCATTAATCAAGGCTTTGGTGAAGAAAACAAAAGTTAGGATCCAACGGTATGAGGACAGATGTGACTAAAAATCCACAAAATCCTTTATAATATGGCTTATGATGATTTTAAAATAGTTGGAAATTCTTTTCATTTGCTCAGGGAAATCTGGTGAATATTTAGCCTTCAAGAAGAAACTTTAGCGAGATATTTTCTTATGGAATTCATTCTTTGATGTCCACGATTTATGGTGCCAGGGAAAATAATAAAACGTGACGCTTTATTCGAAAATGAGATAATTTCCCTATTAATGTATGGAGCAATGCTTCGATTTAGTATGCGTCATGCAGTATTTTGGATAAGAGATAATACAATCCGTTGTTTTGTTAGAAAATGGCCCAACAGAAGCTGTTATGCCCAACATATGGTACGTTAAAGTGCAGACGAAATCTCTTTTATTCATTTTAAAAGCCATAGATTTGTGAAATACGTACTATGTATTTTCATAGCAGTTAAAGAATAGTTACATTATATGGAAAGATCAAAAGTTATTCTAAGAAAAAGAGGAACGAATTTCTAGCTAACACGTGTACGTTGTAAATGTGTAAATGTAATGCTGCTCTGAATTTTCAATGAAAATAACACTTTGTTTTTTGTGTGCAGCTAACAATTTTTCATTTCTCGTTTTGCGGGAATGAAAATGAATTACGCTGCCGCCGGTCGTAGACACACGAGCGCAGAGTGTGTTCATCGGCGTGAAAGGCAGAGGTCATCCCTCTGAAGGAAGAGCCAGAGAAGACTCCGAGTTGGTGGGTGCGTGTGTTCATGTGCTTTGCTCTTCGTGTTCCAGGTTCCATCAGCTCTGCGTCCAGCCAGTCGAGTGGATTTAGCGAGGCGAGCGCCGCGACCTCCAGCGGTAGCGGTTGTCAAAAAGACTATGGCGGCCTCGACTTTAAGATCATCGTGGATTTCAAGACCGGCAACAATCCTCCAGTGACTATACACCTGGTTGCTCCCACCATGCAAGAGAAAGCCGCCTGGACTAGTGACATAAGCCAGGTGAGTCAAATCACAAATATCAATTGTTATTTTCCCATGTACATGTCCAAACTTTTCCCAATGCCGTTTCCACTTATTTTTGGCATCGGTTTGTGCCTCTCGCGCACGCAGCCCTCATGTACACAAGCACAAGGAGCAGAACACCCCTTGCTCGCCATCGAAGTTTTCTCGCTTTATCGATCCCACACGGCAATGAAATCTGACATCACTTGCGACATTACCGTGTAAAATAATATGCAATGCCAGTGCGAAAAACGGAATTAACACCGCTCAGAAATCTCACCTGGCACACAGTAGGAATCTGTACGACAACACAAAATGCAGTTTTTCTGCAAACCTCCTGCACTCCGAAAACAGACGAATGCATTGATACTTTCCAAGGTGCTGATGATAAAAACACGTTTCTGGATATTTTGTTTTCTCCCAAGCAATACCTGAATGTAGAACTGTTGAACGGAAGTTTCAGCTAGCTCAAAATCAGAGAGCGAAATAGTAATTGAAGCACAATAAATTTGTTACCTTAAATAGCACTGTGTGATGGAGACATATTTAGTTGTGTCTCCAGGGATAAGAAGACAGCTATGGTCCACCCACATCTTTCTTCCCGGGGATCGTGAGTCGTATTTCGTTTAAAAGAGGAACCGAAGTATCTTTGGTGTAATCAGCAGTAAGTGATGATCATAACAGAATGAAAGGTGGCAGCTATTATACTCTTAATAAATAAAGGAAATTATTCCTCAACAGAACAACGATTTCAGCAATGAATATTATTTCGTTGCAAAACATGTGTCACAGATTTCAAGAACAGATTTTCGTACATTATCATTACTCATGTGAAAAACTATGACGTCCAACATCATAGATATCTATGTGGATACAAATAATGAATGGCAATTTTGTATAACATATATAATGAATCACTGAGATTTACAAAAACACCGAAAAGGATTTCCTATTGTGCAAAGCATGTTGAAATACTCAAATGTTAATTTTGTCCAAAAAGACTTTATTCTTGCAAGACACTAATATCAAACTACTGCACATTTTTGACATACGAGTTTCTAGAAAAAGCTACAAATTTATCAACCAGAAAGAAGGTTACAAAATATTTAAGTGTCATTTTTTAACCTCGGCAATTTTTTTCTCTCTTTATACAAAGAAAAACACGAAGTATTCCTATTCAGTGGTCGGAGCACATCATAGATATATTTCGACATGGTTGATTAGACAGCTACATATGAACATTTATCTTCAAAAAGCTATTATATTACTTTTTATCAATGCACAGAGAGTACTAGAGTACTGTACATTGTTTTAAACATACAACTGTTTGAAAATACTGTGCTGTATGCTATTTAGTTAACCCTTTATGCGGCCTTTGTGCCTGGGCTAAATGGTGCCTAAAGTTTTCTGCGTTCCCCAAATAGGAATGCGCACGTAGTGGCCGGGTTCAATAATTGCTACAGGAAAGCAATTTATGCCCCCAATCCTTCTCATCTCAGCAGTACCGACCATAAACCTGTAATTAGTGGTAAGTGCTAGCTTCTAATCCCTTATTCTATTTTCTATGATTAAAGGCATAATGGGAGAAGGAAGGGTCCCCTTGATACGGACATCATGCCACTGAGTAGAAACATGTGACTCAGACATCTCTGTCCTGCATTACGTTCTTACACCTTTTAGCAGGTAATCAGTTAAAGAGGATTGGTGTTTTTTATCCCCCTAATGAGCACTTTGAATAATAAATCTAATAACAAACGCTTCCTGATCTTCGCCCTAAATGACCGCTTAGGATAACAAACGGTTTCTGATATGCAGGCTCAGTCGTTCTGACCTTTGGCCCACTTCTTAGACAGCAAACATATTCTTTTGAGTTGATTTCAAATTATTTTGCTAACCCCGAGTTAATTCCTTCCAGCCGGTTAAAGGGTTAAATACTAGAAGTTTGTAATTTTCAAAGTCGATTACCTAACACGGAATTCAACATTTTTAATAAGAGAACATTATGTGAATCTTTCAAACTACCACACTTGTTCAGCTAGACACGATTAACGTATTTACTCGTTATAGTTCTCTAATGAGATGAGTAACTTCAGTCGCACAGAGTTAATGTTGGTTTACTGCTGTCCAAGTAAAAAAACTACAGGACACATGACTAAACTGGATAAAACTTGTTGTGTTAATTAAGTAAGAAGTGGAAAACCCAATTATTCAACTGTACACAACTTATGGGTAAATATTGGCAGTTTATATAATGAGAAGTAAAATGTCGCTCTTCAGTTCAATGCAATGTATTTATTGGTTAATTATGGTTCTGTATTCATATGAATGAAATTTATGATTCAGCTGTACATAACTTTTGTGTTGATTTATCGTATTTACAGCGAGAAGTAAAATATTGCGATCTATGTCACTGTGATATTGGGCGATTGTAATTGTTCTAGTGAGTTGAAGAACTTTCTAGTTCAGTTATACACAATTTTCATATTTATTTATCGTAGTTCTCGAAGCGATATTGAGAACTTCATGTGTCAGCTGTAAGTAATTCATGTTTCGATTTACTTTAGTTATCATAATAAGGTAGAAATTCTCATGAAATATGTAAGTAATGTAATTACGATTTTCCAATTTTCTGCTGATATCAGGAAAAGATGAATAGATCTCTTTAGAGATAAAACCTAACTGAAGAAAATAATTTAACTCGGGGTTACTAATCAGTGGACCTCCTCTCTTCTGTCCCACGACGAGACGTTTCATGGATGGCTAGGGTGTAATATTACAAAACTTAAAAACTACTTCACGGTTGAAAGGATTTGGATATGCACAGTAGTAAAACTTCTTAAATCTGTTACCTGGTCTAATGGGGGGGGGGGCGTGAATGTTTGATATTTTGGAAATTTAGTACGTGAGTCTGTCACTAATTGCAATTAATATTGCTTTCAAAAAGTCACAGTAGAACGGTTTGAAAAATGAATGAGAAAAACTCATATCTCTCGAAATGAAAAACTGTGTTTTGCACAAAATTAAGACGAAAATGAACAGAAATTCATTATCACCCTTCTAAAATAGAAATGTAAGAAAACTAGATTTGAGCATAGATATCTGCCTATTTTGCAGCTTCTCAATAAAACGTTAGAAATACAAAATGCATTTGTTGAAACTGTTTAGTCTTCCCTAATATTCATTAATAACGTGCTTTGTATTAGTATATATTGGCAAGAAATAATCTTTTCAAAGGTAAACTACTTCATTTCTCTGTTTGTAAATAAGACGTCATTAAACGTTTTTCTTTTTAGAAGTAGAAGCAGGAAGGAAGTTAAAATAAAGGCTTCTGGTAAAGATATTGTATTTCATTCCTTATTTAGAGACAAAAGACAAGAAATAGAGTGGATAATATGTTATTCATAAGTCTCCAATGGTACATATCAGGAGTGGTAAATAATGTTTCGTGGAACATTCTGGGAAACAACAGGAGAGACAAACAGATTTTTAATTATATTTTTTGACGTATACGTTGCTGTGATTACATTTTATCATTCATCACGAGAAACCGATTCGAAAAGTATCTCTTTTTTTGGTTGTTTAACAAGGAATACAAACATTACGTCGAGAGATGTATTATATCCCATATATATTTCATTTTATATGAATCAAGCATCGAGTACCCCTTTTACTACATGCAAGAGTATACACATCCATATTTTTCATAATTTTGCAGTTCCAAATGGTCTAAGATGCTGACTGTTGAACGTTCGTCTGAGATGAGCCGGGTTCCAGTCCTAAATAAGACATGTGTTCCATTTTTCTACTGTCTTTGAGTCTGTCCTTTCTGTGGAACTAGAGGCTGTAAATTAGGGGAGGGCAGCTGCTTACAAATTTCCCACGGTGGGCGTTAACCCAATCCCCCCGAAAAAAAACAATAATTGTGCAGTATTGCATCTTTTTTAAAGCAAAAACCAAGCATTTTCTGAAACTTTAAACCGTAAAATAAAAGAATACTTTCAGTTCCAATGGCATAGCAAGGTAGTCATTATTATGTGTATCATAACGACTCTTTTACTATGTTCCCATTAGCTTATTGTATTTCAGTAGCCAACAACCAGCGAGTACGACAGTGGGATGCATTGCAAAATAATTTATAAACTTATTTTTTTTAATTCAGTAATATCTTTCCATAAGGCTCTTCTTTTATTGACACTAAAACTGAAATAGATAAAACCTTGCAATTTATTGATACAAAACCTGAGAATAAACAGAACCTCGCAATTTATCAATCCATTTCTTTTTCTCGTGAGACTCTTGTAGTGAGCTATCATCCAACACTTCAGCTTCACGTTTTAAACACTCAGTTTCAACGGATATAAAAATAGATTCTGATTTCTGCGTGTCTGACGTCATTTCTGGTTGTGCAAAACATTTGAATTCTATGCTCAAAACTTATAGTAAAAAATGTTGAAGCTTGCCTACATGTTTAATGCGTTATTCCAACAGAAAATGCGTGTGAAAAAAAGAGGATCTCTACTGTGAATTATATATGAAAAACCAGCACAGATCAATGTTTAAAAAATGAACATGTGAATGACTTGGGATTAATTCCAGGTTTCTAAATCAACCAGGAACACCAGTCTGCTAGTGCACAAAACCTGCCTCAAGAACGTTGTAAACATTATATTTTTTTATTGTACACCAGTGGTTAAAATGCTATACGTATTATTACTTTGATATTGTAGATGATCTTTTTAATCAAATTAAAATTCCAAGTTCTGCTAGTTTTTCCTTAAAAATTATATTAGAAAATTTCTTTCGTATCGTTTTTTTAGTTATAAGAAGTCGATTGACTTTTCCCAGCGTCATATGCTGTTAATGATATTTTACGAAAATGAGGGAGAAAACCGACTTTCCCTAAGTCTCACATAATAGTTGGTAAGTAATTCATAGCCCTATTGGATTCAAAACTCCTAAAGGTACTGCTGTAACTGAGTTACCTCAGTTGATAGCGTGTGAGAGTTAACTACATATGACTACGAGAGACTATTTCCAGACAGAGTTTTTACAACAATAATTTCCAAATTAACATAACTTTCTCTTGAGACATAAAAATGTGCATTGCCGAATACACACAAAAAAAAAAACACCTGTTTTGCACGGCGAAAAGAAATGCTTAATATGACTGAAAGCCGATGTCATTTATCCGGAAATTTTTGGACAAACCAGTAAGTCTTAAGACTTCGTTACAACTGACATAACAGCATCCTGGCTTGTAAAACGACAGGAGAGCAGGGATATCCCAAATTCCTCCATTTCACAGGTAGTGCAAGTCTCTGAAATCTATTGAAAACACTTTAGCCGTATATATGTATGTTAATGGCATCTTCAGTAATAAAACAGTTTTCAGGTTGTATTTATTAAATGCATGCAGTGCTGGGAATTTGAGGTCTGCACAGCTCGGGCTTTTTTTTAGTTTAGAAAACAAAACAACGGGCGGGGCTTTTTCCCAGACACTTACGACTGGGCCAAGTCGACCCATTCTTTTTATCGCAATGGTAAAGAAAGAATGAAGTTGTGTTCCCCGATTTCTTGGTGTGTTTAACTGTTCCTATTAACTGCTTATCAAACTGTTCCTAGAGGCACATCCAGTGTTTTTACCATTCTGTAGGTACTAAGATAGTAAAATCATTGTGGGACTTGTTGACAACAAAACAGATTCGATCCCGAGCGAGTGTGTATGTTGTGCAGTGGAGGGCGGAGGATGTCTGTAGTGAGTTGAGGGTGTGTGTGTGTGTGTGTTAGTATGAGAGAGTGGGACGATATGGATTTTTTCTCCTATTTCTAGTCTGTATAGGGATTGACTTTTATAGTGTTACCTCCTTACTAGTACAGAGAAAGGGAGATTCTGAACGCGCTTAGTCTTCCTTTTTCTCTCTTTTTAAAGGTTATATTTTTCGATAATTGCCAAAGTTTAGTTAATATTTTTAGGCTTACATTCAACTACATATTTTCAATAATATCTCATTTCATTATTTAATTTTTACATTTTAATAAAACACAATAGAAAGACAAAATAATACCTAATGGCATATCACGGGCCGGGCCGAGTGTCTGACATTTGAAATGGACTGGGCCTTAAACGCATGGCTTGTGCCGGGCCAGGCTCACCAAATTAGGCCCGTGCAGACGTCTACTGGGAAGCATGGCCACGAGCCTCCATGGCTATTAACAAGCTATTGTTTCTTCAATTTTAGCTTACTTACGTCGTTTTTTATCTTTCTTAATAAATGTTGTCATAAAGCTGCTTATGAATTTTAGTTTGTAAACTGAGAAGGAATAACTCTTATTTTTAGCACGTCTTTTGAAAAAAGATCGTGCTTATGTTACCGGTTTGTCCGTCCGTCTGTACCCACGATATCTCTGCAACTATTAGTCCGATTTGAAAAATTATTTTTGCATTTGGAAGCCTGAAATTTGCGAATGATGATACTTTATTTCGGTTTTTTTCTCTTATGATGTTAAATTTCGCCACTAGAGGGCGTAAATGCCGATGATGTCGAATTCAAAAATACGGGTTATTCTACATATTTGCTTCTAAACTTCCGATTGAAAAAATTCTTTTATGTTTCGATTCCATTTATGTCGAAGATTATTTTAGATATAGTTACTTTTTCAAATTACGCATAAATTTTCCGCTAGGGGCGTACAAAATAAATTACGTTTTTCCCGATAATTCTTCTTCTAAAACTCCGATTTGAAAAATGTTTTCTTCAGCGGTTACACCTCCTGATGGAAAATATTTTGCATATAATTTCAAATTTTTGGTAAAGAATACTTTGGCCACCAGGGGGCGTAAGTGTTAATTTTTGCTTCTGATGTATTTGCCATGAAATCTGAGCTTCTAAAATATCGATTGAAAAAATTATTTCGTAGACTGATGCCACTCAAATAGATAAACATTTTTGGAATATTTTCTTTTTAAAATATTCTACAGTTTCTCCGCCAGGGGGCATAGATGATGTATATCTTATTTTCGTCAATATCTCTGCTTCTAGGAGTCCGATTTGAAAATTTTCTTCTTTGTTAGATAGTGTTTTCAGTGTGACATGTTTTTTATTTAATTTCAAAATTTTAAAGTAATTCATAGACTTTCCGCTAGGGGGCGTAAAGGTAAATTGCTTCCCCCTATATCTCTGCTTCTAAATCTCAGATTTGATAAAAACTTTCTGCACCGGATACAGCTCCTGATGGGAAATCCTTTGCACATAATTTAAAATCACCTGTTTAAAGCAGGTGATTTTGATGTTAACTGTCGAGAAAGTAGCGGCTCCCCGCAGAAGGTTGCACGTGAGGAACTGCAAGCATTGCTGGATGAAGATTCGTCTCAAACGCAAAACGAACTAGCTGAACAACTGGGGGTAAATCAAAAAAACATTTTCAATCGTTTACGCGCAATGGGAAAGATTCAGAAGGAAGAAAATTGGGTGACACATGACCAGAGCCGGAGGAACGAGGATGAGTGTGTCATGAAGTGTTTGAATCTGTTGAATAAACAACAGAGAAAGTCTTTCCTGTGGAAAATCGTTACGGGTGATGAAAAAGTGGATATGGTACGACAATCCCAAACGCAAAAAAAAACTAGGTAGACCCCGGTGAAGCAACGACTTCGACACCGAATATTCACTCCAAGGAATTTCTGCTGTTCATCTGGTGGGATATGAAGGCTGTGCTCTATTATGAAATATTGGAACAGGGTCAAACTGTTACTGCTGATCGCTAGAAGCAACAATTGCTGCGATTGAACCAGGAAATATGTCGGAAACGTCCATTCACAGGCAAAGGATTGCGCTCGGTGAAATGACTGCATGGCAACGCTAGGCCGCATGTCTCGAAATCGGTCAAAGAAACGTTATTGATGCTTGGCTGGGAAATTTTAAAGCACCCAGCGTATAGTCCCGACATTGCCTCTTCAGACAATCATTTGTCCCGATCGATGCAACATGGTTTATCTGCTGTAGGGTTCCGGACATGTGACGAAGCGCAAAAATGGGTTGACGACTTCATCGCGTCACACAGCGAAGTATTCTTCATGACTGGAATCCGTCAGGTGCTCGACCGATGGCGAGAAATGATAGATAATGACGGCTCATATTTTGATGCGTAATGGTATTGTTATTTTCTCTCAAATTACATGTTGCGTTTCCTTCAAACCCTTTAAAACTCATTTTACACCTAATATATGCAAAATTTTTGGAAACGTGTTTTTATGTGAAAATATTTATTTACCTAAAAACCCGTTCCCCAGTCGTAAATAATTTCATACGGTTATAATTGTTAAAAATTCCTTATTATTTTCTTATCACTTTCTTTCGAGGTTTTAATTAATAATGGATTATATTTCGTGCGTTACCGATTCATTGAACATAAGGTTCAGAGTAACACCTAATGTTTTTATTATTCATTTTCCATTGCATTTTCCTACAAAGGATCTACGAAACGTCTGGCCAATGAATGAAGCTAGATTTTACTTTCTAGTAATGTATCAAACGTCTCCACTTACAGCGATCCTGGTGCACAACTCAAGTTTCACTGACATCCATCACACGTCTCACATAAGTCTCTTTGTACCGCATGATTATTGTCTTTTTTCCATGCAGAAATTCCTGAATATAAATAACTTCCCATAGTTAGCATCCTGCCTCTCATTCTTTCAACATGGTCAAACCATGTCATAATATTTGTTTCTACCTTACTAACAATATTCTAGCTTCACTTTAAACATCTGCAACACATCTTCGTTCCTCACATGATCAGAATGTGTGGCCTCAAACCTTTCGAAGTAACGCATCTCTCCTGCACACAAACGATTCCTATGTCTCTTCTACAGTAACTAGGTTTCACTGCCGAACATTATAGTAGGAAAAGTTAAATTTTTATACGCAGCAATTCTCTACCTTTTCGAGAACGTATGAGTCCTGTGAAATCCTCTTAAGGTAGCGGCGACTTTCAAAAATGAATTCACTGACCTACTGATTTCATCTGATCTGTTTTCTCTGCCAAAAATAAATGCTACCTAAATAAACAAATTCATTCACCTGGTCTATCGCTATGTCACGTAGACCGATCTTGCATACCAGTTCCTCGCTCAAAAACCATTACTTTTGTTTCCCTCTTATTTATACTGAGTTTTGATTTCACACGAACTTCGTACACCCGGAAAAACATACTCTGCAACTCACTTTTGTTTTTTGCCTACAAGACCGTGTCATCAGCATACAGCAATCTTCCCACAGACAAATTGCAAGTTTTCTACACTGGATGACAATCGCTAAGGAACAACGCCATTTCAGAGTGAAACAGCAATGGAGCACACTATGAATATGGGGAAAAGCCAATAGATGGCGCTACGTAGCGTGTCTAACCAATCTCAGATATAAATGGACTTGCCAGCCGCATATGTAAGGGCTAAACTCCCTCCAAGCAAAGAATATGGGCCGCGGGTGGCCGAGTGGTCAGCGTTCGTGACTGTCACGGAAAAAAACTCAGATTCGATCCCAGGCAGGTACGAACGCTCGAACCAGTAAATATCCGCAGTGCGTCGGACAGGCACGTTAAGCCGTCGGAGCCCGGTACTGGCCCCCAGGTAATAAATAAGGGCGTCTTCCTCCCCCTTTCTACCTCGCTTCCGTGTCACTTTCCTATCGGGCATTCTAGCCCAAATCTCCTAGCTTCCTATTTCTAAGGGTTGCTTAAGACCTGGGGTTAGACACTCCCTTCCTAAAATCCTCTAAAAAGAAAAAAAAAAAGCAAAGAATATCTAACTGAGAAGAAGTTAAGGCTCGGCGAAACGCAACTTGCGCCGCCACATCCTAAGATACAAGATGCAGTGCACAGAAATCAGCATACTGCGCTGATGCCGGAGCATACTGCGCATGCGTATTTCTGTTGACTTCAATTCTGGTGAAGAGCAGTCAGCCGAGCTACTCACAGCACGTGATTGTTGCCTTCTCGGTAGCATAATCACTTCGCAAATCGGATATGTTAGTTTTGTGACGCCAATCGTGTTAGTTAAGGCTTTTGTTTGTTTTTTACGCTTTCCAACCGTAGGTTGAAGAAGCGTATATGCTCCATCTTTGTCCGTCCGTCCATCCGCACGATAACTGCCGTAAAATTGGTTCGATTTCGATGAAATTTTAGTATGTGGTAGGGGACCACCATGGGACAAACCCTATTGAAAATGGGACAAATGGGGTCAAAGGTCACGACGTAGGAGCGGGATCCTTCCATTCCCCTTATGCGTCATAACTTGCGTAAATATGGTTCGATTTCAATGAAAGTTTACTATGTGGTAGGGGACCACCTGGGGATGAACCCTATTGAAAATGGGACAGATGGGGTCAAAGGTCACGACGTGGGAGCTGGATCATTCCTTTGCCTTTATGAGTCATAACTTTCGTAAATATGGTTCGATTTCACTTAAATTTTAGTATGTGGTAGGGAATCGCCTGGGGACGAATCTTATTCAAAATCGGTGAAGTGGGGTCAAAGGTTAGGACATAAGAGCGGGATGCATTCCATTGCCCTTATGCGTCATAACGTGCGTAAAAATGGTTCGATTTCGATGAAATTTCAGTATGTGGTAGGGGACCACCTGGGGACGAACCCTATTGAATGTGGATGAAATGGGGTCAAAGGTCAGGACATAGGAATGCGATCCATTCCATCGCTTTTATCCCATATTATTAAGGTGGACGTCAAGTAATTTAGCTTACTATACTTCCAATGGAAAACCTGTTGTACACATTTCCTTCACAATTAATGTGTTCCCAAGGATGAAAATTTGAACATCGATTCAAATAACTTTATTACAACTTGGAATACTTAATATTTTCTAAAACATAACCATAATTACATTAAAAATCAATAACTTTTTCTTTGGGGTTGTTGAAACCAGAAAAAGTATGGCGCGACCTGTACTTTGATCACGTCAATAGACAAACAAATGTTGGATTGCATAAATATGGTTATGTTTTAGAAAACATTAAGTATTGCAAGTTATAAAATGAAGCTATTTTATTCGATGTTCAAATTTTCATCCTTGTGAATGCATTACTTGTCCAGAAAAAAGATGGCACGACCTGTATTTTCATGACGTCAGCAGTCAAACAAATGTGCGGATCCTATTAAAGTTTTATGACGCTACACTTTTGCTAGCAGATGGCCGCGATTCCCATCTGCCTCATTACGTCACGCGTTGTGGGCGTATGTTCGTCCGCACGGTAACTTGCGTAAAAATCGTTCGATTTCGATGAAATTTTAGTATGTGGTAGGGGAACACCTGAGAAGGAACCCTATTGAAAGTGAACGAAATGGGGTCAAAGGTCAGGACATAAGATCGGATCCATTCCACTGCTCTTATGCGTCATAACTAACGTAAAAAGGTTCGATTTCGATTAAATTTTAGTATGTGGTAGGAGACCACCTGGGGACAAATCCTATTGAAAATTGGCGAAATGGGGGTCAAAGGTTCGGACATAGGAGCGGAATCACTTCCTTCGCCATTATGAGTCATAACTTACGTAAAAATATTTCGATTTGGATGAAATGTTGGTATGTTGTAGGGACCTTCCTGGGGACGAATCCTATTGAAAATGGGCGAAATGGGGTGAAAGGTTAGTACACAGGAGCGGGATGTATTCCATAGCGCTTATGCATCATAACTTCCGTAAAATTGCTTCGATTGCGACAAAACTTTATCATGTTATTTCGGAGATATACTGAAATAGTTCTGTTGAATATCATCCAAATGGATCAAAGGTCAGGGCACAGGGGTGAGATTTATTCCACAGTCATTTTCCTCATAACTTGAGTAATAGCTTGAGTACTGATTTCTAGTATACTGGAAAGCGTATAATAATCAATGCATTGCATGATTTTACTAACTTTTTCAGTTTTACAGATACTTTTTCAGTTTCACTAGGGATTGTCTGCATTTTGTGCGGATCCTTAGGCCCAACTACAATATTTGCTGAAATTTAATTTAAATAGTAATACTAATGTTATTTCAAGTTTTTCTCACCAAAATAAGGGACGAGCGGAATATCAGAAAACAGCAACAAAAAGAAAACTGTTCTAAGGAAACAGTCATCAGATCAAAGGAAACCATCGTGGATCAAAGAAAAGCTTCACTGCCGTAGTCCCCTTAATGTCTTTTGCCCTTGAATGTTTGCTTTCCGGCAGAGCACATAATCTCTTAGCTCGTGGTGGCGAAGTTGTTGCCTGTTTTACGTTATGTCTACGAGAGTTGGCGTTCTTCACGCGAAACTTTATATTCTTTGCTCCAAGTCAAACCGTCGTAATAAGTCACGACGACAGCTTATTATTCTTGCAACGAAATTTCGTTGGCGACAGGATAATTTCGTTTCCGCTGGATTCGAAATGTTTCATCGTTGATATTTACGTACGTGCTTATGACCGTGGAAGGGTCATTGGACTGCTCGAGGCAGGACAAAGTGGTAACACGAATTTCTTGAGACATGAGTGTAGAGAAAAGCGTCATATCGAGTTTGGAAAAAACTGTAAAAAAAGAAACAGGACTCCGGATACATGGTGGAGGTCATAAATGGGCAACAACAGCACAAGACAACAGTTATGTGTCCCTCATGGCCCGACGAAACAGGACTGCTACACCAGCACAGGTCACTGCAGTCCTCCGTACTGCAACTGAAGCCCAGTTGTCGAGTAGAATAATTAGTCGACGATTGAACACGATCGGGTTGTATGCCCGAAAGTCTGGGAAATGTGTCAAGTTATGATCCCAGCATCGTGGTACCCGGTTCAGGTGGTGTAAAGCACGTAGAGAGTGGACAGTCAGAGGTGGTCCAAAGTGATGTTCTCAGATGAGAGTCGTTTCAGTTTTTCGAGTGACTCAGGATATTAGCTGCTGTGGAGAGAGCGTGGAAAACGCTAACAACTGCATGACATCCGGAAACAGCTCAGTCATGGTGGAGCTGGAGTCCTAGTGTGGGCCTCCATAATGATTAAATTGCAAGGCTGTGCTACCTGGGCATATTCTGCAATTAGTTTTTGCTCTGGGCCAACTGGACGGTATCATTATCGTACAGAACTTCGCACACGTGGATATTAACTAGTCAGAAACTATTCTTGCTTATTTTAGCATTACGCATGCATGCATCTGTCTGACTCGTGCACCAGTAGAACACCACTTCTATAAATCACCATTCATTTATACACAAATACTCCCTCCCAGCATGCATAGCTTTCGCACTTTTAAGTAGATTCCCAGCTACACCATAATCATTGAAAACCTTCCGCACAAGTGTCCTGTTTATCCGGTCATAAGCGCTTTGTCTAAATCTATAATGGAAGCAAAAACTTTCTGACGACAGGCCGAAATTTGTTAGTCACCATATGTGATGTACAATTAGGTTAGTGCAGCCCTTATCAGCATCAATAATGACCTTTCCGAACAGATTCCCTGGCACACTCAGCAGGCTTATACCGCTGCTGTTCATGCATTCAATCAGATCACATTTTCTTTTGTATAATGAAACAATAATATCATTCTTCTGTTCCTGAGAGATCACTCCTAACTCCCAACATAACTAACAAATTTCAGTCAACCAATCAGTTACGGAATCATCATTGTGTTTTAAAATCCCATCAGTTACTTCTAAAGTCCTACCATTTCGCAAAGAGTTTTAGCTTTACAGACCTCTTCCCTTGAGGTCCCTACTAAACTTCCTTCTTTCTCTCTGGCATAATGTGCTTCGGCCTAAACATCACCTGTGCTTTCATGTTCTAAAACTGCATATAAGTATTTACCCATCTTACATTTGACTCATAAGGTTTCCATGCATTTGTACGATCCTATTTTTACCAAACTTAGAAAAAACTTTATGTCTTATTTTTTTAAGCCTTATGTACTTTTTAGAAAGCTCATTCATGCCTTTTCATCTTGATTTTCCTATCTTTTGCCTTCCTCTGATGAAACATTTTTGATGCTTCAAGCTTCTTAGAGTGAAATTTTCCCTCAGAATCTCTATTTACAATCCCCACAAATAAGTCACTTTTCTTTTCATGATGTTTCTTTAATACCACTGTTCCACCAAGCATCACATTTAATGCTATCCACTGTTTTAGTACAATACCACAAATCTCTTCAGCCGTAGTGACAACACAATTTTTAAAACTTACCCGCTAGATCCCTCTTACGTACCTTCAACCCAACCAGTCGTTCACTGAGTATTTCAGGGTAACTCTGTTCTTCAAAAAGCCTTTCAACCTTTATTCTTTTCATGCAAGCATCTCTCTTTCCCTCTTTCTCCAACCAGCATTAAACTTTTCTTACGGGTAATGATGAGAGCCAACATTTACACCTCTCATCACGCGAATGTCTATAACAAATTGTTTCAGATTCAAAACAGTCTGGTACATTTCTCTGTCCTAGCTTACATTCTTCCACGTATACGTGTGGATCTGTTCTAAGATCCACACGTATACGTGGAAGAATGTAATTTGATACATTCAACCCATTCACAATAGAGAATTCAGTAATTCTTTCACACAGATCATTAAACTTACCCGGAAAGTTGTTGGAAATTTCATCCTGAAGAACTATTCTAGCATTGAAATCTTCTGTTATAATAACGTTTTCCTTAACACCAAATGTCTCAAAACATGTTTCAGATCATTCCATAAAGCATCCTTCCTCAGAAGACGTTCCATTGCCCAAGGAGCATACGCTGCAACAATCCCTTTCTCTGAAGTTTTACTTTCAAACGTAACACCTCACTTGTAACACCTCACTTGTGCAACTAAAGTGAATCAAGTTTATCTTAATCGTTTAACTTCATATCACTCTAATACCAGCGTGTCCTCTTACATTATCCGCCACTCCGGATCACACACTCACCACTCTATTCCATTCGTTTATCTTAATGGTTTCCTTTTTAGTTTCACTTTCACACAGTATCTCCAATATATATTTATTAATTTCTTCAGTCACTTGATTCGTCTTTTAATTTATTCATCTACTATTTCATACAAAAAAATTAAATTCACTCTGCATAGGTCATACTCATACGCCGTTTATTACTTTCAGGTAGATTTTGTGGAGGGCCACTTTTCGCAAGTCTGATAGGTCCACATTACCCAACACTTCCCTCAAATCTCAAGTACACATGCACAGGGGTTTATCAAAGTAATTGAAATATAAACTGGTTGTGAGACACTTTTATTAATAAACATACCATAATGGAATTTGATATAAGTCTTCCTCTAAAATACGTCCCAACCCTGCCTGTGACTTTGCAGGTGAAAAGTGTTATCTGACCTTT
Organism: Macrothele yani; assembly: GCA_039090855.1. Lineage (NCBI taxonomy): Eukaryota > Metazoa > Arthropoda > Arachnida > Araneae > Macrothelidae > Macrothele > Macrothele yani. The sequence goes on along the minus strand of CM077024.1, from coordinate 157,967,780 downwards.
TGCTTCAGATATTCATACAAATGTTCAATAATATTGAGATCTGGAGATTGAGGAAGCTACGTTAGCTGCTGTACCTCATCCTTGTGCTCTGCAAACCACAACTTGACATGTTTCTCACAAAGCACGGCTGCATTACCTGTTTGAAAACGAATGGTCGTTAGGCAACAATATCACCAACTTAAAATAGTACTTGTGACCCGAATTTCTTGGCATAGAATATAGATAAAAGTGACCAAGCTTTCGCACATCAACCAGATGGCTTTTTCAAGGAATGTAGACAGCTAACTGCAAACTGGATAATGGAGCACTTCAACAATTTGAACGTAGTGACTTGACTAGACAACAAATGAATAGGTGCAAATATGATCAGACATTCGAAGGAACGAAGTCACGTTGGTTGGGCGTGCGGTACTGTATTAGAAAACACAGCATTATTTGTAGAATTGATTCGAAGTGCGTGGTAACTCGAGAGAGACGCTATCATTGCAAGCCTCGCTGCTGGTCAAGATTTCCAAGGTTTCGTGAATGGCAGTAGATTTAGGTGTGGCGTATGAAGCTAATTTCTTGATATCATTCCACATAGGATCAGCGGACTTGAACTTGACCTCTCCTGATAGGGCAGTAGTTATTTTACCGTCTTTTGTATCCTTTTTATGTTCGTTGATTCTAATTCCAAACGAACGTTTGGTCATTCCGATCGTTTGGTCATTCCGATGTAGTATCGCCTGGAGCCGTCCAGATATTGTAATGGGACTGCGTAAACACAAGTCCCCTGATCCTATGTGGAATGATATGAAGAAATCAGCTTCATACTCCACACCTGAATCTACTGCCATTCGCGAGATCTTGGAAATCTTGACCAGCCGTGAGGTTTGTAATGATAGCGTCTCTCTCTCGAGTTGCCACGCATTTGGAATCAATTCTTCAAATAATGCTGTGTTTTCTACCACAGTACCGCTGGCCTAACCAACATGACCTCGCTTCTTCGAATGTCTGATCACATTTGCGCCTATTCGTTTATTGTCTAGTCAAGTCACGAAGTTCAAATTGTTCAAGTGTTCCGTTACCCAGTTCGCAGTTAGCTGTCTATCTTCCTTGAAAAAGCCATCGGGTTGATGTGATAAAGCTTGGAAATTTTGATTTATATTGTACGCCAAGAAATTCGGATCACTAGTACTATTTTAAGTGTAAGTGGTGTACAGTTCCTTGTTATTAATTATTATCTCCAACAATGGGTGCCGGTGGTTCCCACAATTGGATTCGTACATTTCAAATGCCACATGAACCTGCAGAATAGCCAACGGCCGTAAAGAATTCCATGACATGGCCCCACACTCCATTAGGAATCTACCTCCATGCTTCACAGTCGGAACCAAGCAGTCGGAGTAGGACCCTTGTGCAAGTTTTTACCGGACGTACACTCTACCAGAGGCGGAAAACAATGTGAAGCACAATACTGTATATCAGACTAGATGACACTTTCCTAGTAGTCTATCAGACTAGATGCCACTTTCCTAGTAGTCTGTCAGACTAGATGACACTTTCCTAGTAGTCTATCAGACTAGATGACACTTTTCTAGTAGTCTTTAGCATTCCAATTTTTTCACCTTACACGTTTTATTACATTAATATTGGTAATGAGAGGTTTGTGATTTCCAGCATGGGGGCCATAAATACCAACACGATGCAGTTCCCGATGAAATGTTATAAAGGAAACTGAATCATTCCTACTAGTCTTCAACTCTGCTGCTAATTCCGGTGCCGTGGTCTTGTGCTTCCTTTGTACAATCTGTGCCAAAGTTTGCCTATGCCTATGTGATATCTTCGTATGGTGTTCACAATTTTCACGTTTGGATGAAACATTGTGTTCTGTTTGATAAGTAGTCATAATCTTAGATACAATCCCTCGTGTAACACCTATTATTTCTGCCGTTCTAATTAGTGAGTCTCCTGCGAGACGCACACTAATGATCATGCCTTTTTTGAGGTCACTGACATCTGATATTGTCCACAAATACTCCACAACAAGTGTTTTACTTACGACTGTGGCACTGTTATGTGATGCATAAGATCGTACTGCACAAGTATGTATGCCTCACATCGCGGGTGACGTTTATTTATTTATTTATTTGCCATGTTACACGCAGTAAACTCCATAGCAACATTGCAGGGAATCAGGGGAAAAGGCTACTGGTAGCCTGACTAGCCCCTGGTCATTTAAATAAGGAAAATGTCAAGTAATTTCATATTTTTCAACTTATACACTGAGTGGCCTCTTTATTATGACCACCCCTCAGTACTTCGTTGGGCCGCATTTTGCCTTTAATACTGCGTCGAATCTTCGTGGCATGGACTCCACGAGATGTTGATAGGTGCTTTGTGGTATCTGAGACCATGCTTGATGAATAGCACTTTAAAGGAATGTGAGATTGCAGTGTTGTGGATCCAGCTGTCTGATGGCTCGTTCAACTTCATCCCACAAATTCTCAATGGGGTTGAGATCTGGAGATTGTGGGGGCCACCTAAGCAAAGTAAACTCACCAGCATGTTCCTGATACCATTCCTGTACAATACGAGCACTCTGGCAGGACGCATTATCTTGTTGAAAGTAGCCATCGCCATTGGGATAAGCCATCCACATGACAGGATGCACTTGGTCCGCAACGATATTTAGATCTGATGTGCCAGTCAGACGTTGATCAACACGAATTAAAGGGCCCAAAGCATGCCAGGAGAACATTTCCCAAACCATAACGTTGCCTCCACCAGCTTGAAGGGTTGTAGCAATGCATTTGGGGCCCATGCTTTCGTGCTGTGTCCGCCAAATTCTCACTTGGACATCGGCATAGTGCAACTGAAAACGTGATTCGTCCGACCACATAATTTGCTTCCAATTATCGGCTGTACAATTCTGGTGCTCCTGTGCGAACTGGAGGGATTTTCTCTTGTTAATTGCAGACAGCAAAGGTGTTCGAACGGGCCTTCGGCTGCCATATCCCACCCGATGCAGTGTACGGCGAACAGTGCGTGCAGAGGTCATTTGACGGGATCCTTGATTACGATGGTCTGTAATTTGCTGCACTGTTGTCCTTCTGTTGTCTGTTACCAGTCTGGATACTCTCCGTTCCGCCCGAGCAGTCACTAGTAGATGACGACCATACGTTGCACGTAGAGACCCAGTTTTTTGGCTGACAGTCCAGTCTTTAAACACTTTAACAGCTGCTCTGGAACATTTCACGAATGCGGCTTTTCGGTGATACTCGCTCAATGGCTCCAGCTCCTAAAATCATCCCACGTTGAAAGTCCGTCAAATCTCAATTTTTACCCATCTCGTCACCCAAAAAATCCCTTCTACTACTGTCGCAAGCACTAAGCTTTCCCTTTTTATACTTGCCTCGCCCTCTGGTGGCAACAGCGTGCAGCCATAGCTCATTTGCTTAAAACTGTCAGGTGGTCATAATAAAGTGGCCACTCAGTGTATACACACATTTGCAATATGATATAATTGAAATTAATCAAATTTAACTATTAACGTAATATTCCTTTAGTGCTTTTTTAAACGATACAAAACTGGCAAGTGATTTTATATGAACCGGCAATCCGTTCCAGAGCCGGGGACAATGAGCATTAGTATTGAAATACAGCGCGTTAGTACGAGCACTTGGAAAAAAGTTATCATACCCAAGAATTTGATAACTATGTGCAGGATAACATAAAGTTATTAAATTGAGATATTTGTTGGTATCAACACGTTCATGAGTTAACAACATCAGTCGATAACTGTATAATTTCTTAAGGATTAATAATTTATAACCACTGAACAGGATTTCCATATTTTCGAGTAGATTCAACAAACGAACGATTTTTTCTTTGTTAAGAAATCCTATTAATGTTACATTTACAATCACGGATAATGAAATTTGCGCACCAAGAAGGAAGCATCGGATTGAACTGAAATTTTATGAACGTAATGATACAGATGAAGGATACACATGATGGCAAAAACAGAGCTGCAGGGCAATTACAGGAGGATCTATGGCACGCAGTCCAGGCATCTTCAATACCGCGTCGCACAGCCTCGTGCGGCAATACTTGCTGCAATACGGTCCGGCATGGAGGCGAACAGACGCCTGATGTTATCTTGCGGCAGACTGGCGCACAGGTGTTGGATGGTATGCTCAAAATCCCGGATTGTGCGGCACGGCGGAGGCCGGCATTTCATCTAGGCAAACTCTTGCTCGATAGGGGACATCTGCGGGGAGCTGGCAGGCCGTGGAAGTGTCTGGACATGACATAGGCAGTCCCGGGCAACCCGACCTGTGTGAGGGCGGGCATTATCTTGCTGGTATAGAGCACCTGGAATCCAGGCCAGGAATGGGAGCGCATGGGGCCGTAGGATCTCATCCACATACAGTTGGCACGTCAGTGATCCATGTACCACTACTTGAATTGATCGACTATCGTAGGCAATGACGCCCCAGACCATAAAGCCTGCAGTGGGGGAGGTGTGGCACTCGATAGCGAGGTTGGGATTGTGCCGTTGACCCGAGGACCTCCACACCGGGACACGATGTTCATCTGCTCCCAAAACGAAGCGGCACTTATCGCTAAACACCACACGGCGAACTGGCCTGGCACCACGGCACACAGAGCCGGCGATGTTTGGGTGTTAATGGCAGCACACATAAGGGGAGCTGGGATCGCAGATTCGCTTCCGCGAGGCGCCGAGAAATGGTTCGTGGGCACACGGGAGCCGCCGCATCTGCCTGTACAGTGGCACCGGGTCTTCGTGAAATCCGTTCTTGTCTGACGCACAATCCTTCCATGCTCTGTACCAGTGGTCCTCCTGGTTTGTTCAAAGCCGCTCCGACGTGTGGTAGTGCCGACACGTGTCCACTGCTCCAAATACAATCGGATGGTATGGTCAGAACGATCCACGTGGCGGGCTATACGGCGCGCCGACCACCCTGCGGTTTGCAGCCCGATGATTAGGTCTCTCCAAAAGTCCGTAAGCTGCGAAATCGACGTCTCTGGCGTCTACCCGGCATTCATGTCACTCTGTACTCTTGCTTGCGCCTTCCGGTGCTTTTTGCCTTCATGGCCATCGACTACACACCGGTTTATAAGGCTGCTGGTTCGTGTTTGCAGCTCCCCCATAGGATGTGCGGCCATGCACTCTCGCACCGAACGTGAATCATTTGCATACCACCACGCACTCCAGCTATTTGCAAAGTTTTGCCGTTGTAGCATGTTTTCTTCTACGTGCGCAAATTTCATTGTCCGTGAGTGTAGTTTGCCTACCCCAAGCAAGCGGTTAATAAGACAGGCAGGGATAAATAAAAGAATAATAGAGAGTTAATTTAATATTTAATGGCAATAGACTAGAGACTCTAGATAAAACTCCTATTCGAGACCTCAAGTCCTGCGAAATGACTTCAACATGCGCATCCCACTTTACATTCTTCTGAAACAAAACGCCTAAAAACTTAACCATATCTTGAAAAATCAAAAGAATATCATTCAAAATTACTTCTGGTAGAGCCTTAAGTCGAGCTTTTCAGCCAGAAAAAAACATACATTTAGTTCTTGTGTTTATTAGAGTTAACAAATTGCAACGAAACTAAGTCTGATATTCCTGTAAGGCATGGTTAACACGTGGTACCAAGTCAGACACCGCATGACCGGAAAAAAAAAACTAGTGTCAGTAGCAACAACATACCAGAAATCGTTACTCAAGTTATTACTCAAGTTATAAGGATAATGGCTGTGGAATAAATCTCGCTCATGTGTCCTGACCTTTGACCCCATTTCGATTATATTCAACAGAACCGGTACAGTATATCTCAGGAATAACATACTAACGTTTTGTTGCAATGAAAGCATTTTTACGTAAGTTTTGAGAATAATGGCTGTGAAATAAATCTTGCTTCTCTGCCATGACCTTTGACCCCATTTCGTTGATATTAAACAGAACCGGTTCACTATACCTTCGGAACAACATGATAAAGTTTTGTCGCAATCGAAGCATTTTTACGTAAGTTATGATGCATAAGGGCAAAGGCATGGATCCCGCTCCTATCTCCTGACCTTTGATCCCATTTCGCCCATTTTCAATAGAGTTCGTCCCCAGGTGGTCTCCTACCACATACTGAAATTTAATCGAAATCGAACCATTTTTACGCAAGTTACGACGTACAAAGGCAGTGGAATGGACCCCGCTACTGTGTCCTGACCTTTGACCCCATTTCACCCATATTCAGTAGGGTTCCTCCCCAGTTGGTTCCCTACCACATACTAAAATTCCATCGAAATCGACATATTTTACGCAAGTTATGATGCATAAAAGCAATGGACTAAATCGTGTCCGCTCTTATGTCCTGCCTGACCTTTGACCCCATTTTGCCCATTTTCAACAGGGTTCGTCCCCAGGTGGTTCCCTACCACATACTAAACTTTCATCGAAATCGAACTATTTTTACGCTAGTTATGACATAAAAAGGCAATGGAATGGATCCCGCTCTTGTGTTCTGACCTTTGACCCCATTCCGCCCATTTTCAACAGGTTTCGTCCCCAGGTTGTTCCCTACCACATACTAAAATTTGACAGAAATCGAAACACGTTTACGCAAGTTAAGATGCATAAGGGTAATGGAATGGATCTCGCTCCTCTGTCCTGACCTTTGACCCTATTTTCCCATTTTCAATAGGGTATGTCCACAGGTGATCACCTACCACATATTGAAATTTCATCGAAATCGAACCATTTTTACGCGAGTTATCGTTAACATAAATTAAAAGGAGCAATGGCCCTAGTACCAAGCTCTGTCGAACATCATAAAGAACAGTTTTAATAGTAGAACGAACATTTCGAGATTGAACATACTGCCTTCTCCCAATAAGATAATTTAATTTCTAGTACTGCGGGAGTAGAGGAAAAGGGCGGCGTCTGGGACAGGGACAGCCCTCCATAGACTTAACACTGGCTGTCTACGAGGCTGTCCCCGGCTGTCCACGAGGCTGTCCCAAGGCTGCCCCCGAGTCAGAATTTTTATCACGTGATCGTCCCCATGATGTGCTGACCCCTAGCGGTGCTTCTTGGAACTTTCAATGGAACTTTGTTTTTGAGGAATGGCAACGACCGAGAGGGAAAGGGGGTGGATATAGGGGATGCCAACTCGATGTGCTGCCCCTAGCGGTGCTTTTGGGAACTTTTGATGGATCTTTGATTTTGAGGGATGGCAACAACCGAGTGGGTCCGTTGGGATTTTTTGTATTTATTCCAGTGGTTTTCAAGCGGGATTTTTCCTCCTCTTCGATGTTATTTTTCCCCGGAGGAAATTTTTACGTAACGATGCTGGGGAATTTTCTTTCCAATGGAGTAAAAATTCTCTAATGGTCTTAGCAAGGTCCTAACTCACGATGATTTGGTTTCAAAAAATTGGTCAGGTGGTCTCGTGTACTACGTATTCACTCTATGTTTTTTTTAATTACTTTTACATTATTTCTTCATGTTTTTTTTATATATTTTTTGTATGTTTTGAGGGAGTTTTTTCGTGTAGATGTAATGAATTTTCTAGGGAACTTTTCTTTTTCATACATATAATTTTATTTCAGACCATGAGACGGGGAAATGCTTCTTTAGAAACGATTTCGTTCCTGTTCGCAGTAACTATTGGACTTTGACAAAATTTTTGGAAAATCAAGCGGAAATGTAGACATGTTAATTCTGAGTCTTTCGCCCTTCCAATATTTTTTTTCTAGGCGTAATGTTTTAATGCACTATGTATTCCCGCTCTTTTCTTTTTCATAACTTTTACGTTATTTCTTCATGAATTTTTTATATTTTTTGTATGTTTTGAGGGCGTTTTTTCGTGTAGATGTAATGAATTTTCTTGGCAACTTTTCTTTTTCATACATTTGATTTTATTTCAGACCATGAGACGGAGAAATGCTTCTTTAGAAACGATTTCGTTCCTGTTCGCAGTAACTATTGGACTTTGACAAAATTTTTGGGAAATCAAGCGGAAATGTAGACATGTTAATTCTGAGTCTTTCGCCCTTCCAATATTTTTTTTTCTAGTCGTAATGTTTTCATGTACTATGTATTCCAGCTCTTTTCTTTTTTATAACTTTTACGTTATTTCATCATGAATTTTTTATATTTTTTGTGGGAGTTTTTTCGTGTAGATGTAATGAATTTTCTGGGGAACTTTTCTTTTTCCTTTATTCAATTTTATTACAGATCATGAGACGAGGAAATGCTTCTTTAGAAACGATTTCGTTCCTATTCGCAGTAATTATTGGACTTTGTCATTTTTTTGTTAAATGACTTCATGCTAATTCTGAGTCTTTCGCCTTTGCAATATTATTTTCTCGTAATTTTTTCGTGTGTTCAAGAACTCTACAGGTCTTTCACAGTTAAAATTCTGATGAAACAATATTTTCTTACTTTATTTCGCATATCATTATAGCTTCCCAATTTTGCTATTTTACTTCATCTTTTTTTTTTTTTTTGAAATTTCGTAAAACTTTTCAGTATGTCAGTAATTGTTTTCTTACTTGGTCAAACTTGTGACTCCATTTATTTGGACTCTTTTTTTTTCATTTCATTTCAACAAAACGATTATTTTAGATGTAGCAAGTCATCAGATTTTTGTTTCCTTATATAGCATATTTTCAAACTTGCTTAAAAATATTCCTCAACGCTTTGCATGTAATCAAATATGCATTTTTTTTATTCTTTCCTAGTTTGCTATACTTTTCGTGGACTGTCCCAATAGGAAAGCATTCATTGTCAAGACATACAATCTAAAACCTTTTTTCTTACGATAAAATTTGTATTCTTTGGGCTGTATATTTTTCTGTCTCGTCCGAAAAAACATTCATTCTAGAGGCAAAGCTAGTGATTCCGTTCATCCCATAAACATTATTGTTTTAACGTTTTACTAACTCATCAGAAAAGCAGTTATTCCCTACCCACTTCATCAAAGTTAATAAGAACTTCCCCAATCTCATTCCTTTCCCTCATTTAGTTCGCTTTAAATTGAGATGTTTCAAAACTTCGCGTATATTTCTTTCACTAAATGTCCAGTTCTCCCGTATCGGTCCCATCATTTTTAACTTCTGTGCCTGCCGCATTTTTTCTTTAGACGTTTAGTTTCATTGACATTTTCTTTCGTTTCAATTAGGTTTTCATTATCGTATTTTTTATTCATTGTCTCAGCAGAAAAAGCTTTCATTCTGGAGACATTGCGACTAAGTCCGTACTGCCTCTAAACATTTTTATTTCACGTTTTACTAATTCGTAAGAAAAGCAGATGTTTCCAAACTCTCATAGTGAAAATATCGTATTCCCCTTATTTTACTTATTATGTTTTTCCTTCTATTCAGTGTTGTATGATTCTTAAAACCTTGGTTTATTTTTATGAAACTTCTTTTTTTTTCTTAGTTGTTTTTTTTTCTGATTCAACCTATCAATCTTTTCCTATCGATTTAATTGCTCTTATTTTTCCATTCGACTTTACTTTTGAACAGAAATGTGTCTAAAATCTTCAGATGTATTTTAGTCTCTAAGGTCGATTCTTCACTATTTCAAATAAAGTCATTGTAGGATTTTAGTGTAAATGCCCCTAAATCTTCAGAACTTCCTTTTCATAGTTAGATACTAATTCCTCGAGGTTTAAATTAAAACATGAAAGAAGAGTGTTTTTACGCTGTATCCAGTGAAAGAAGAGTGTTTTTACGCTCTCTCCAGTGAACGAAGAGTGTTTTTACGCTTTCCCCAAGAAATTAACTTTGGAATCTCCCTTCTTCTACCGGAAAATGACTATCTTGTGCGACTGTTTTCACGCGTCTACTGCTTTGCTGGAAAACCTCATATGACATGAAATCCCTTTGCTTGGTAGATTAAACTAAATTCTGGTTTTGAACTTTGAACGCAAACTCAAGCTTGCAAAAGCATAGCTTTCTGAGCGAACTTAAACTGTTTAAGATGACAAATATCTAAAACTGGTGACTCAATGGGACAGAGCGTTTGAACTTTGCCGTTCATTCAAGTTTTAAGAGATCAGTCGTGAACCACTACAAGGGAAATAAGCAGACCCTGATTTAGTCCACTGTTTCCAAGGAAGGTAGAAAGCTAGTGTCGTAATTCAAAAGCTCATAACTCAAGCCTCCCCAGGATTTAATTTCGGACGGGTGATTAGTCAGATGCCAATGCTTAGACATTGAAAAATTACTTCAGACAAATATTTTCTTACTTAAAAGTGCTTCAAGTCAGAATTTGTATTACTTAAGATTTCCCTTAGTCAATATTTTTTCTATCTTAAAAACTTCTAAATGGTTGATTTTGAAAAAAAAAAAACGAGTTCTCCCAAAAACGTAAAATTTCCACAGAATTGTATGAGGAACCAAATAAATTGACGAAGCTTGAATGTTAAGTCTTTCAACTCATTTCTTTCTCTTCATGTTTCATTCCATAAACTTTCTTCAAATTCCTATATACCCAAGAATTTTGTTAAATGTCCAAGTTCGACTCCACCAGAAATTTTCTGAAAATGATAGTTTCTCTTTTTAAAAAAAAATCCAAAATAAGAATCCCTTCAATGAAACAAGAAATTCCTATTCAAAGCATTCCATCACTCTTTCTACTTCAAATACTCTCTTTGTAAATCTAAGGAGCTGTTTTTGTTTTAGGTTTTTTTTTTTTTTAATATTCATATATTTTTCCCTCTAACTTTAGAAGATATTTTCTCGAAATGTATGTACATATACGATAGTAAAACATCATACAACTGCTTGATGTTCAATTCACTTTACGCTGTCTTAAGGATATTCTTTCATTTTCTCATAACACATAGACATGTTATTTTTCTTCCCATTCACTTCAAAGACTTGAGATCAACTTAATCGAGTCCTTTGAGAAAAACTTTCATAGAAAAGCATAAATGTACTGAAAATGTCAGTTTTCTTAAAGAAATCATAAGAATGAGAATTTTTTTTTACTGAAACAAGTTTCCCATGTTCAAAGCATTAAGTGGCTCTTTTCGCATCAAATTCAGTATTTCTTCATGTAAACTTTATTCTTTTTCTACTTCATATCGTCGTTCGTTTCTTGTTTTTCCCTATGTAACTTAAAACTTCTTTCCTTAATCTATTTTTCATAAAGTATCATTCTTTTGAGTTGATTCTCTCTCTCTCTCTCTCTCTCTCTCTCTCTCTCTCTCTCTCTCTCTCTCTCTCTCTCTCTCTCTCTCTCTCTCTCTCTCTCTCTTTTAAATGCATTCCTAAGTTCATATTGAGAAGGGTTTAAATTTTGATTGAAAGATCGCTTTAGGAAAAGTTGAAAACTGATAAGGTTCGTTTCGGAAAAGTTGAAAACAGATAATGTTCGTTTCGGAAAAGTACATTCTCTTATAGGGTTAAAAAATGGAACACTTCATATTTTCTTAGGGGCGGTTTTGATGAAACACGTTTCAGTAAAAACAGTGAAATTCCCATTGAATAACATAGGGAACTATGAAATTTAAGAAGCACGTTTTCGTTCAAGGAAAATATTTTAAAAGGTCTATTTTCCATTCAGTTGAAAACGATTCAGGTAGAAAACAGAATGCAGAAAAAACAGTCACGCCAAGTTCCTGAAAGTTGAAAATAGATGAGGTTGAAATTTGGAGAAATTGTTATAAAACACAGACTGTTTTAGTTTTCCCAGGCTAGTGGGGTCTTCAGTGAGAGCACTTCTTCTTTTTCAACCCAAAGAATGAAGCCAGTCAGTTTGAAATATTTCAAACTCCCCGAAAATAAGCCGTGTACTCTGGTTTCGGCTCAATACTGTAAAGCATTGCTCTCAGACAAGTCGGAAATCCCCCCCCCGATTGGCCGCCTAATGGAAAACATCAGGACCATTTCCAATAGCAATACACAAATTTCCTTAAGAAAAGTCTAGCAAAAAAGCACTAGTTCCCCATTAAAACAATTGCATTCATCCTGCTACTGTTTAAACATTTCGAAAAAGAAATTTCTTTAACTTTTTAAAATTCTTGAAAGCTTAAATTTTTGTCTCATTTCAATAAAAAAATTATTTCACATAAAATTTAATTTAAAAAAAATTACTCTTTAAATGTATGCTTCAAAACTAAAAAATATTTACGCTTAATATTTCAATAAATATTCCCAAACTCACCTTCTCACTTGCCAATTAAAAAAAAACAAAAAACTATAACAATTCTCCAGTCCACTTGAATTCCCTAACATGAACTTTGATTACAGAAGAAAATACGGAAACAGTCATAAAAAGATTTCCTCCTAAATGAAAATAATGTTCACGAATTGATTCCAGCCTGAATCCAATAGGACAGCTTTTCTCAGGTTGAACCTCCAGAACACAAGTGGAGACGAATGAAAACTCATCACAATTTTCAGATGGAATCAAAGCATTTGAACAGCTGGGGGAACCGACACACTGCTTCTTAGCGAAAGAAACAGAAACGTCTGGAAGATTCATACAGCTTCTTTCCCAATGAATAAATGTGGAAAAAATAACGTTACCCAGCTGATGGAAACAGAATTTGAAAGACTTGATGACGTCTTACTTTATTCAAACTTAGAACAGAACTAAAATTCACTAAGCGTTTCCTTTGCATACTGTGACTAATGCATGACCCTTATCACATCACGTGTTGGTGTGTCACCATGCGTCAGCGCTTCACGGTGACTGTTTCCTTATATGTTCATCTCTCAACGAACATGCTATCGACTCTAATCAGACAAAGCTTATTTTCAGGTGAATTCTTAGAGAAAAACGAAAGGACTTCATTATAAATAATTTTCATATCCAGAGAGAATAAAACTAAATGTATTCGGTAAGAAATTCTTCATGGTTGAATTTTCCACAAAAGGAATACGGAAAGCGAAAGAATTTAATCTGACACCCTGAAAGAATTCATCTCAGAATTAAAACCGCTTTTGAAAAAAAAAACCCAGTAAACTATAGAATACTTTGTTCTTCACATAAAGAAAACACAGTGTACGATTTCAATATTCCCTTTTTTCTTAAAATTTCTCCCACGTAATGACTTAGGTCAACTGAGTCCAGAAATGCTTCGTCTACTTTAGTATTTCGATTCCGAGGGAGTTCTTCCCAACACTGTTAAGATATTTTCTCAAAATCCAGTTGTAAAATAATTTTGGTCATGTTTATTTGATTGTCGTTGTCGTAGGAGATTTCCAATCCGTTCATGTCCACCATGTCATACACTGTGTCCCGAGAATTTCTTCAAGCAGAAAAGAGCCTTCATTCCACAGAAATTCTTCTTTTGGTGTTTGTAATGTTTCCAAAGTCAAATTATTTTTTTTCCCAATGCTTTCTTAATTAAAGCTGAAAACGAAATGGAACGAAGAAACGTCTGTTGTATGACTCTTACCATAGTAGATTTCTTATCAGCCACTTTAGTCCAATGTTCGCCGCTCAGAGAAATTTCAGATTTCAAAATTTCACCATCCTGACCCACTTTTTTCTGAGTGAAATCCAATACATGGTGAAAATCTCGACTTCTGCATTCCTTTGAGTGGGGCATCGCTCTCATGAAAGGGGGCAACGGTTAAAATCGACATTGATTAAAATTGGAGAGAGGAAAAATATGAGAATTGAATAAATAATGCATAGACGGGATTCCCGAAAACATAAAAAATATAAGTTTTACATAAAAAAAAAATTCCTTGAAAAATATTGGAGGGTGAATGATATCTCACATCGGTCTTCCACTCCTCCCAAAATTTAACGAAGTCCATTAAATCTCTGTTGTCAGTGCACGTATTTGTTTAATTTTGGGTGGAGTGGAAGACCGATGTGAGATATCATTCGCCCTCCAATATTTTTCAAGGAATTTTTTTTTGTTTAGAGGAAGTAAGGACTTAGTCGCAATGTCTCCAGAATGAAAGCTTTTTCTGCTGAGACAATGAATAAAAAATACGATAATGAAAACCTAATTGAAACGAAAGAAAAGGTCAATGAAACTAAACGTCTAAAGAAAAAATGCGGCAGGCACAGAAGTTAAAAATGATGGGACCGATACGGGAGAACTGGACATTTAGTGAAAGAAATATACGCGAAGTTTTGAAACATCTCAATTTAACGCGAACTAAATGAGGGAAAGGAATGAGATTGGGGAAGTTCTTATTAACTTTGATGAGGTGAGGAAACAATAAAAATTTAGTTATACATGAAATAAAGTAAAAAAAAAAAATAGCTCGTTTAAGAATATGATTTTTGGTGAAAGTAGGAAATTTTAGTTGAAATGTCATGACCAGCATTTCGAAAAGAAATAGATTGAGTCGATATGTATGGAAAAGAAGAAAGAATTTCTTTATTTTCGCTATGCGGGTGGGGAATAACTGCTTTTCTGATGAGTTAGTAAAACGTTAAAACAATAATGTTTATGGGATGAACGGAATCACTAGCTTTGCCTCTAGAACGAATGTTTTTTCGGACGAGACAGAAAAATATACAGCCCAAAGAATACAAATTTTATCGTAAGAAAAAAGGTTTTAGATTGTATGTCTTGACAATGAATGCTTTCTTATTGGGACAGTCCACGAAAAGTATAGCAAACTAGGAAAGAATAAAAAAAATGCATATTTGATTACATGCAAAGCTTTGAGGAATATTTTTAAGCAAGTTTGAAAATATGCTATATAAGGAAACAAAAATCTGATGACTTGCTACATCTAAAATAATCGTTTTGTTGAAATGAAATGAAAAAAAAAAAGAGTCCAAATAAATGGAGTCACAAGTTTGACCAAGTAAAAAAACAAATACTGACATACTGAAAAGTTTTACGAAATTTCAAAAAAAAAAAAAAAACATGAAGTAAAATAGCGAAATTGGGAAGCTATAATGATATGCGAAATAAAGTAAGAAAATATTGTTTCATCAGAATTTTAACTGTGAAAGACCTGTAGAGTTCTTGAACACACGAAAAAATTACGAGAAAATAATATTGCAAAGGCGAAAGACTCAGAATTAGCATGAAGTCATTTAACAAAAAAAAAAAAAATGACAAAGTCCAATAATTTCTGCGAACAGGAACGAAATCGTTTCTAAAGGAAGCATTTCCTCGTCTCATGATCTGTAATAAAATTGAATAAAGGAAAAAGAAAAGTTCCCCAGAAAATTCATTACATCTACACGAAAAAACTCCCTCAAAACATACAAAAAATATAAAAAAACCATGAAGAAATAACGTAAAAGTTATAAAAAAGAAAAGAGCGGGAATACATAGTACATGAAAACATTACGACTAGAAAAAAATATTGGAAGGACGAAAGACTCAGAATTAACATGTCTACATTTCCGCTTGATTTCACAAAAATTTTGTCAAAGTCCAATAGTTACTGCGAACAGGAACGAAATCGTTTCTAAAGAAGCATTTCCCCGTCTCATGGTCTGAAATAAAATTAAATGTATGAAAAAGAAAAGTTCCCAAGAAAATTCATTACATCTACACGAAAAAACTCCCTCAAAACATACAAAAAATATATAAAAAAACCATGAAGAAATAATGTAATAGTAATTAAAAAAAATAGAGTGAATACGTAGTACACGAGACCACCTGACCAATTTTTTGAAACCAAATCATCGTGAGTTAGGACCTTGCAATCATCGTGAGTTAGGACCAAGACCATTAGAGCATTTTTACTCCATTGGAAAGAAAATTCCCCAGCATCGTTACGTAAAAATTTCCTCCAGGGAAAAATAACATCGAAGAGGAGGAAAAATCCCGCTTGAAAAGTACTGGAATAAATACAAAAAATCCCAACGGACCCACTCGGTTGTTGCCATCCCTTCAAAATCAAAGATCCATCGAAAGTTCCTAAAAGCACCGCTAAGGGGCAGCACATCGAGTTGACATCCCCCTATATCCACCCCCTTTGCCTCTCGGTCGTTGCCATCCCTCAAAAACAAAGTTTCATTGAAAGTTCCAAGAAGCACCGCTAGGGGTCAGCACATCATGGGGACGATCACGTGATAAAAATTCTGACTCGGGGGCAGCCTTGGGACAGCCGGGGACAGCCTCATGGACAGCCGGGGACAGCCTCGTGGACAGCCAATGTTAAGTCTATGGAGGGCTGTCCCTGTCCCAGAAGCCGCCCTTTTCCTCTACTTGCGTGTGCTCGTCTGCTTCAGACTACTGGTTACTGCATGCTCAGTTTCAGTACATTAACATAACACAACGTATACCTATTTTACCTGGCAAGGAAATCATTTAAAACTGATTTCGTACAATGTTTTTTTGATGAATGTTGGGGTAGATTTCGCTTCACTTGTTTGAGCAGGGAGAAGAAGAGATGGCAGTGTGGAAGTTGCAGATGAGGAAAGACCCCTGTTTCCACATACTGCCCCCTAATGCAAATGTGTTCCAGCTCAGAAATTAGGATGTTATGACAAACAGTATCGACGGCACACGATAAGTCAAAAAAAAAAAAACTCCCACCACCCCCAAACCTTTATCAGTATTAGTTTGTAAATGATTCAGAACATCAACAGTAGCTGTCTCCGTAGAACTACCACGACGGAATCATATTGCTTTTAATTTAGTAAATTATTAGATTCAATGTAAAATAACAACTGACTACGAATCAACTTCTCAAAAATGTTTGCAAATGCAGAAATGACAGAAATAGGACGATAATTTGAAACATCACTCCTGGATCCCTTTTTAGCACGTCTTTTGTAAAAAGAGATCGTGCTTATGTTATCGGTTTCTCCGTCCGTCCGCCTGTAGACAAGATATCTCTGCAACTAATAGTCCGATTTGAAAAATTCTTTTTGCGTTAAAAGCTTGAAATGTGCGAATGATGACCCTTTATTTTTATTTCTTTTACGATGCACAATTTCATCGCTAGAGGGCGTAAATGCAGATCATATCGAATTCAAAATACATTTTATTCCATACATTTGCTTCTAAACATTCAATTCAAAAAATGCTTTTGCCTTTCGATTCTACTCACAGCCAAGATTATTTTAGGTATAGTCACTTTTACAAGTTACGCATAGATTCACCGCTAGCGGGCGTAAAAGTAAATTGCGTTTCCCCCGATATCTCTGCTCCTAAAACTCCGATTTGAAAAATTATTTCTGCAGCAGATACAGCTCCGGATGGGAAATCGTTTGCATATGATTTCTAATTTTTGGTGTAGAATGGCTTGGCCACGAGGGAGCGTAAGTGTTAATTTCTGTTTCTGATGTATTTGCAACGAAATCTGAGCTTCTAAAATCTGGATTGAAAAATTCTTTCGTGGACAGATACTACTCACGTCGACAAACCATTTCGGAATATTTCTCCGCCAGGGGTCGTAGATGTGTATTATATTTTTGTCAATATATCTCTGCTTCTAATGGCCCAATTGGAAAAATTTCTTCTTTGTTTGATAGAGTTTCCGGTGCGACATGTTTTTTATATAATTTAAAATTTTTTAGGTAGTTCATTGACCTTCCGCTAGGAGGAGTAAAGGCAAACTGCGCTTTCCCTGATATCTCTGCTTCTAAAACTCCGATTTGAAAAAATTCTTCCTGCACTGGATACAGACAGCTCCCGGTGGGAAATGTTTTGATTGTAATTTCAATTTTTTTATAAAATATGATTTGGCCACCAGGTGGCGTCGTAGGTATTTCCATCTTAGGTATTTCCATCAAAATCTGAGCTTCTAAAATCTCGATTGAGAAAATTCTTTCGTGGACTAATACCGATCATGTCGATAAACATTTGAGAATATTTCCTTCTTAAAATCACGAATGGATTCTCCGCCAGGGAGCACAGATGTATATCTTATTTCTGTCAATATCTCTGCTTCTAAGAGTCAGATTTGAAAAATTCCTTCTGTGTTAGATAGGGTTTCTGGTGTAAAATGATCTCATATAATTTTAAAATTTTCAAGTTATACATGGACTTTCTGTTAGGGGGTGTTAAAGTAAATAGGATATCTCTGCTTCTAAAATTCCGATAAAAAACTTCTTTCTACACCGGATACAGCTGCTGATAGGAAAAAAATTCTAATATTTGATAAAGTATGGTTTAGCCACCAGGGGGTGTAAGTGTTAGTTTCTGCGTCTGGTGTATTTGTAGCAAAATCTGAGGTCCTAGAAACTCCATAAAAAAATTCTTTCGTTGACCAATACCACTCACATCGAGAACATTTTGAGAACACTTTTTTCTTGAAATAATGCATGGTTTTTCCACCAGGGTGCGTAAAATCATATCTTATTTTTGTTGATATCTCTGCTTCTAAGAGTTCTATTTGAAATATTATTTTGCTGTTGGAGAGCGTTTCCATGAAGAAATGTTTCTCATATAATTTCAAATTTTTGTAGCGCACAAGTCTGCCACCAGAGGGCGTAAATTCACGTTTCCGTTTTCAGCAATATCTGCGGGACTAAAAACCCGATTGAAAAACTTTTTTCTTCGGTCAGATACTATTAGTTACATGCAAACTGTGTGTGTATTTTCTTTCCAAAATAGTGCACAATTTCGCCGCTAGGGCGCATATGTTTATTCTGTTTTTCTCAATATCACTGCTTTTACATGTACAATTTAAAAAATTCTTTCAACACCGCATGCCATTTACCTTGTAGAACACTTAAGGCTACAGTTCTGTCGGTAGGTGGTGTTTGGGTACTTCAGTTTGCAATTGTATCGCCGCTTCTAAAAGCGCTATTGAGAAATCGCTTCTTTACTGTATGTCATTCACTACAACAGAGATGTGGGGCATTATCCTCTTTAAGTAACACGAAGATTTCTCACTAGCTGCGTAAAGGTCGAACGCTTTTTTCATGAAGAATAATTTTCGCCTATTTTTTTTTTTTTTTTTTTTTTTTTTGAGGTTTAACGACCACCGTGAGCAACTCAATGGGCTATAAGCAGTCGCCCGTCCCTAATGTAGGGTCACTGGTTTCAGGGAAGGGAGAGAGCCAGTGCCGTAAGACAAACACAACATCCATGCCTCACCGGGATTCGAACCCGGACCCCTTTCGGACGAATGATCAGAGGCCAACGCCTTAGACCACTGCGCCACCAGGGCGGCATTCGCCTATTTTCAACTCTTCCGCTAGCAGACGTAAATTTTTATAATGTTTCTTTTTTTATATTTCTTCTTAACTGTTCGATTTGAAAATCTCTTTGTCTCTGGTACTTTCCTTGTAGTATGAGAATCCTTTTGCTCACCATTTGTTAATTTTCGTAACATGTTTCAACTAAGTAGATGTTTCTATTTCTGGATGTTATATCGATTGTTGAAATCAGTTGACTGTTTTCCAAACCGGTTCCATTGATTTTGAATAGCTTTGATATATTTCATTCGCGTCAGAATGGATTCAAAAGACGTACTCATTACATCCGAAAATTTGGTGACATCTTTCTTGTTGTGAATTACACTGACTCTACTGAGAGTTAGCGGTTCAGGAATAATACCCGTAATTAGAATGCTATTAAAAATATGTATTAGTGGAATTAGTAATTTGCAAGATACAAATTTCACTACCCTTGGGTGAACATCGTCAGGTCCAGCACACTTAGAACGATTTTATTCATTCAACACGGACAATAAATCATCCCCAAGAGGCTTTAGGAAAAATGAAGAAAGGGGAGATGGCAAGTAATCACTATAACTTTTAAAACAAGTAGCTACATCAGAAATCAAATTACCTGGTAGTTCAATAAAATAATCATTGAAAAAATCAACAATCGCGGCATCACTCGACAAGCAAATCCCATTATACTCATTTGAAATGAGTTTATCATCACTTTTGAAATTTGTCAATAGCTCATTGATAGAACGCCATATCCTCATGCTGTCAGTAGTTGAAGCAAAGTAGTTATAATACAAATTTATCCTAGTATGCCTCAATTTAGAATTTAATCAATTACGATACCTACGAAAGTCAGCAAGGTCACTGGGATCTCTAGTACGAAGAAATATTTTAAAGAGCTTGTTTTTCTTATTTATATGTCTTAAAAGGTTAGTAGTCAGCCCGGCCTTCTACAGTAGTGAAATAGTTCGTAGTAGAGGAAAACATCTCTCATAGAGACCCGAGAAAACCCTCCATAACACACCATAGGATTCAATAGGGTTACTTAGTAAAAGAACGGATGTCCGATCAACAGAATGCAGAGCACTCCTAAAAGCCTGAAGATCATTATGACTAAAATTTCTCATTAACGGAGACCCAGAAACAGACCCTACTCTACTTTCAGGGCCAGTTGTCAAATTAAATATCGGTAAATGGTCACTGACATCTCCAGAACATGAATTATTTATGAATACTAGTGATGCGCAAATCCGATATAGACGAGGAATTAGCTGTAATGCACCTTGGAATATTAATAACATTAGTCATATCAGAAGAAAGAACCACATCATTGAATAAACAAGAGGTACTGTTATCAGTAGCCATATCAATATTAAAGTCCCCAAAAGAATAATGAATTCTCCCAGGGTGATTTATGAAATCCAAAAACTCTGACTAGAAGTCAAGGAAATAATTTAGTTTCCTATGAGTTGGACGATATGTTACACTTACTATTAAATTATTTGGTTCTAGGAAATCATCTCGTAATCTTCATTAATAAATGTGTATTTTTTATTAAGTGAAAAGCACAAAGTTTGCTTAATATAAATCGCTACACTACTGTTCCGAACCCCAGAACGAGAGGCCTTAACAATATGGCAGCCAGGAATATCACATGCATGATCACCACCTGCACTAAACCAAGTTTCCGAAACACAAATTACATCGATCACATTATGTAAATTATTCAAAAGGTGTACCAAAATCTTTTCTAACAATCTGTATTGAAAATCATCGTTAATAACGAGTCCATCTAAATCTTCAACTGACACATAATCTGAAGTGCAATGCATGAAATAAAAATAAAATTAGTTAAATATTAAAAACACAACCCAAAAAAATAAATTACAAACGCTTTAAAACCAGATCGGTTTTTTTTCCTAATTTGCAATATATTCGAGCCTTTTATTTTTCGGCAGAAAATACGACCATTTCTGCACCAGCAGAACTTGAAATTGTTTTTTCTGGAAAATGTACGAGCCAACCAAAAAAGTTCTCTATTATGTGTAGTAAGATTTTCACTAATGAAAACTCTTTTATTACCATCAGAATTCTTAATCACATCAAGACATTCAGTCTTGACCTCTCCCCCCTTCCCTAAGGAATTTTTCTCTAGTCGTTCTGTTTTTGAATTGAATTATTATAGGAGGAATCCTCCCAGGTCTTCTATTTCCCATTCTGTGAATAGCATCAACTACACCAACAGAAAAATGTTCAATACTTAACTTATCAGCAGTACGCTGAAGGATTTCCATCAAGTGCTCTTCACGTTCCCTCTGGTTCATTGGGATGTCATATATTTTCAAATTCTTATTTCTTGTGTACTGTTCAAGTTCATTAATCGAATCTTTCAGATATTCAATATCCTGAGTCTTTACCCTATCCTCCAATTTAGCAATCTCATTTCATGCTTTATCAATCAGACTCTCATATTTATTGAGCTTGACCAATAAATCAGACTCTCAGATTCCTTGAGCCTGACCAATAAATCAGACTCTCAGATTCCTTGAGTCTGACCAATAAATCAGACTCTCAGATTCCTTGAGCCTGACCAATAAATCAGACTCTCAGATTCCTTGAGCCTGACCAATAAGTCATCATACACTGGTGTGCAAAAATTAAGACGAAGAGGAGAAATTAGCATAACAGCGGAACGAGCAGGCAGAACGGACCGAAATACCACTCAGGAGATAGACGAAATACCACTCAGGAGTCCAGCACGGTAGGATATGCGCATATATGAAGCATGAAGTAGGCAGGGGGGATGTCGGAAGGGTATAAAGCACACGGGCGGTGTACGCTCACCACTTCGGTGAAAGCTATTGCACGGTGTACAACGGTTTGAACGACGTCGAGTTGCCGCCACCGTGTGATATGTCCAACAGGCAATCCAGTAGACGACATCTGGATGACTTTACCCGAGGTCGCGTCATTGGGAACTTGGAAGTTGAAGTGTGACTAGTGTGGCCGAGGAGTTCGGGATCGTTCACGGCATCGTTTGACGAGCTTGGAGAACATTTCAAACGACAGGAACAGCTGTCCGAGAGTTTAGCAGTGGTCGTCCACGAGCAACCACGGCGGCGGATGACCGGTATATTGTCCTACAGGCGAGAAGAGACAGACGGCAGACAGCGGGAGAAATCGCAAAGCACATGCAACAGACAACTGGACGTTCGTTATCGCGTTTTTCCGTGGCCAGGAGGCTGCACAAAGGTGGTCTGTTTGCACGACGATCAGTACGGTGTTTGCCATTAAAGCCTGCTCATCGGAGACGGCGGTTTCTGTGGTACCAAGAACACAAGAACTGGACACATCAGCAATGGGGTCGAGTTCTTTTTACGGATGAGAGCCGATTTAGTCTGACAAGCGATTCTGGACGTATACACATCTGGAGAGAGCAGGGAACACGCAATCACACCTCCAACATCATCGAAAGGGACCGGTTTGGAGGTTTCTAATATTTTTAATAATTGGGCAGCGGGTGGCCTAGTGGTCAGCGTTCGTGACTGCCATGGAGATAACCTCAATTTCGATCCTGGGCAGGTGCGAACGGTCGAACCACTAAATACCTGCCGTGCGTCGGATGGGCATGTTAAGACGTCGGACCCCGGTTACTGGTCCCCCAGGTAACAAAAAGAGGCGTCTTCCTCCTCATTTCTACCTCGCTTCCGTGTCACTTTCCTATCGGGCACTCTAGCCCAAATCTCCTAGCTTCCTATTTCTAAGGGTTGTTTAAGATCTGGGGTCAGACACTCTTTTCCTAAAAATCCTCTACATATGAACTATCTATGATGATATTTTAGTCCCTCCAGATTATCAGCGCAGTTTTTCTCGTTTGAATTAGCTGACTATTTCTCTTAAATTTGATTAGTGCTTTTGTTCATCTAGTTCATCATTTATAATCGTGGTACAGTCACTTGAGGAAAATTTAAAAACATCGCTTTGTTATTATAGATGAAGGAGCTGCGTCCCTTTAGAGTGCTTCTGTTGTAACTCGGCATTTCGCGAAATCGAGAATTTCGTTTTAAATGCTTCCCTAGTCCAATTCCTAAAATTTAAGCGCACGGAGATAAAATGTTGAGGTTTTCTGTCTTTGGTGTTTGCTATATACTAGTTACCCGTGTGATTTTCTAATTCTCCTAGCTTTCCCAACTTTCGCGTTCATTCTAAATTTTTCCTTTGGGTGACGCTCATCTTTCCCCTCTTCTTTTTTACTGAACTCTAAGTGGCGTCAAGCTTTAACAATTTGTAGGAAAAATGAAACTTTATATTCCCAGTAAATCTGGTAACATTTTGGCAGCATAATGGAGGGGATTGTGGATATTCATTCAAACAAAAGATGGTGTTCAGAAACTAATGAAGGTGCTGCGTCATACAACCAGCACACGTCCCCGTTATATTTACATACAAGCCCAGTGGTAAGGTATCAAATTGAAACAAAACAAGAACAAAGCTCAGAATTTCTACTTTAATTTGCATATTTTATTTTTTCACACAGGCCTCCAGACGTTCGATACAGATACGTCAAAGTTTTTAACAAGTTTTTTAATTTGACTCTGTAAAAGCCAACAGGTTGTTCTGAAACCATTTCTTCGTAGCGGCTTGAACATCTTCGTCACAGGTGAACTTAATTCCTTTTAAAGGTCTCTTGAGAGCAGAAAGCAACCAGAAGTCGGACGGCGCCAAATCTGTGCTGTAGGTAGGGTGTTCAAGAACTTCGATCTTGATTTTCTGTATGTACTCTGAAGTAAAAGAACTGGCGCGAAGTTTGGCGTTGTCGTGTTGTAGAATCAATACCTTTTTTCCGACCCACGATGTTTATTCGTTACTATAGCTTTTTTAAGGTATACACGTAGCTCTCAGAGTTGATAGTCGTGCCACTGACCATGTACCCCCCATGAATAATTCCTCTGTAGTCCCAGAATACAGTGAGATATTTTTAAGTTTTAAGTTTTTCGCTCTAGGAAAGGATGGGTGTCACTATTCCAGCGATTGATGTTTCGTCTCTGGGATATAATGGTGGACCGAACTCTCATCACCAGTCACAATGCTTAGCAGAAAATCACTTCCATATTTTTCATAGCAAGTAAGCAACCTTTGGCACGTATAAAGTCTTGATTTCTTCATTTCAGTCGTTAGGTGACGTGGTCATTAACTACTTATAATACTGTTCAACTTACTTGCTACGGTTTTCTGAGTTATTCGTCATTTTCCCCTGATGGGCTTATCGACTTTTTGCCTGTTCAAATCGCAAGTTACGATTACGGGCCTCCCACACAGCGGCTGATCCTTTACGGCCAACATTCCTTCACTGTCCTTTGATTTCCTTACCCAACGACGGACAGTACGTATGTCCAAAGTTCTAGAACCATAAACTGCCACTAATCTGGCGTGAATTTCTTTCGGAGGTGCATTTTCATGAGTGAAAAACTCTATGACTGATCGTTATGTGAAATCCGTCGACACCGTTGAAAAAGAATGATCCATTTTAAACACAACTAAATGCGAACAAATAGATATACGGAGTTCTATTACGCAGTAAAATGGAGCTAATGTCACAAAGAATCGTTTGCCGTCTAACTGGTTACTAGGCAACAAGTTATGGGCGAGACACTTGGGTGGAGGCATTACTTATTGAACAAGTATTATCATGACGACGGTTCCCGAGTTCCTTTTCTCGCCGTTATTCGAAGTTGCCGTTTCTTAGACTTCTGGGCTATCGATAACTTAATGTCAAAATTCCGTTCTCAGTTCAATTGACTGTTGAGAGATGTTTCATTGAATTACAAAGATTGGTTAAGTGTCGGTTGATTTTTGCCTTCTCACCAAATATACAGAAGCTAGCTAGATCCACTCTTCGAAAATTGAAAAGTAGTGTCGATGGGGTACCGAGAAATGACAGGAACGCATTTTGCTTGTAGGCAGAGGAAAATCAAAGCATCATTGCCTGATGCGATTTTCAAACCCAGACTCGCAGTGTCTCAACCCACCACCCAAACAATTCAGTTAGCGGGTAACGTTGAGTAACTCATTTCAAACTTAGGAATGCAATACAGTATTTGGGCATTTGGGTCGTACGCAAACAAGACAATTTGTTAGCCTAAATCATTACATCGACGGCCATGGTTAGTTTCTTTGACTGCAGTAATCCTTCTAGACATGCTTTTCACGTGATACCTGTAGGTGTGTACCGGGAGTTTCCTATATTTCTCCTACAAAGCTTCTGCCATTGCTGACTTAGAGAAAGGCCTTTCTGGCAGAGATCGTATTTAGCATTTCTGTTGCACCCATAGATGTTCTACTGGATTTATATCGGAGTTTTGGGCTGGCCAATTCAACACTTGGAAGTATTACTGTTCAAACCAGGCGTGGACAGACCTTAGAGTGTACCAGGTACCTTGCTCAAACAGTCAGTATTTGTACACTTAGGTCGAAGGGAAACAAGAAACCAAAGTACTGACACAGCATTGCTATGATGGAATTATTCAGAATGTCTTCGTATCTGAAGGATGTGAGGCATGTAGGAGCCACAAACAACGACCAAATGCTTTCCACCGGAAGCATCTCCACACCATCACAGATTCTCCTCCAAACTTGACTGTAGGGACAATGCAGTGCCCCTGAGTGTGTTTTTAGGACAAACGCCACACCCAAATGCACCCACCGGAACGGAAAAGTGAGTAGCGTATTTATTCACTCCCCATGACTCTCTTCCACTCTCCTGCTGTCCACAAACGGTGAGAAAAGCACCAATGCAGTCATGTTCTGTTATTGCCTGGATTAATGTAAGGCTCGTACGCAACTGAAACGTATAGTAACCGTGGGCGTAGCATTAAAATCATCGCAGCCGTGAGCATGCAGTCCCGACGGACTGTTGTGGTGCAAATAGGTGTTCCAATGGCTTGTGCGACTTCAGGGGCCATGTCTGTGGCGGAGGACGTGCGTTCCTTCTTCACATTTCGGAGTATGCTTCATCTGGCACGATCACACCGTTTGTATGGCTTCCTTGAGGGCAACTTCGCTGTTGTGGCATGATCTGCTTTCTATCTATGAAGAAAACCGGCGATAGTGTATTTTTGAAATACCAGAAGAGAGGCAATTATTAATGTAAGCTTACTCAGGTAACATCTAACTACCATACTCCTTTCAAAGTCCGTGAGTCCAGCTCCTTGCGGTATAGTCTTTTCCAATTCTGACAGGTGTGCCAACGCTCTCCTTCCTACAGTAACCAGCAGAGACTGCGCGTGCGCGTCTGGTTAAAAAAATTCCGTTTATTTCCACATGTGGAGCTGTCCAGAAATATTGACGCTTTTTTTTTTCTGTAATTTTTCCATGGGGAAAGTATGTAAATATTTGACTTTTATATAGGAGTAAACTATGAGAACGGAAAGAACAGTGTTCTTTATGTCTGCTGCAAGAATTTGATAAATTTGAAAATGTTGGTCTTTAGTTTGCTCATAATGATACAGCTAAAGATGAAGCATTACGTGAAACAACACGAACGAGAGTTATGAATTAACAATGAGACTATGTTTACGCTCTTTGTACCAATGAATATTAAGATAACAAGGTCTCAATTTATTTCAAGTAAAGAATTTTCAGCTACAAAGCCATGCTACAGGGAAAGAAGAGGCATCATATGCAACAACATCAACGAAAATTATGAATTATCAATGAGACTCTGTTCGGCTCTTTGTACAATGAATATTAAGATAACAAGGTGCCAATTTTTTTGAAGTAAAGAATTGTGATATACGAAGCCCTAAACTGAGCTATACGCATTGCGGAATTCTGAAATTTTCTAATATAGAAAACGGCTTCTCTCCTTGAACATACATATTTAGCAAATCAGCAATGAAATTTGTAGACATGCATGAAAATGAAATTGCAGAAATTCGAGTGCGTGAGTAATGAATACAAATATTTTTGCTTGTTTAAAAAAGAAATTTGGGATCTTATTTACATACATGTGGTTATTTCTAATAGTATTAAACGCATAATTTCTGTAAAGATGTGTGGTGTTTTATAGTCAAAGAAACTGCTTGAACAATTTCTGAAATCGAATGAAACTTTCATTTTGCTTTATGGCACTTCGAAACGACTTTTTCGAAATCGTTGTAGCTTCATTTTTCAACAATTTTCTCTCACCAAAATGTGCGTTGAAAGTGCAATTTACTTATTTTGGTTAGCGTCAGTGAGAAATTCCTTTAAATCTTGAGCCTTCCTGTCAGTTCAATGCAAAGGCATTAGAATTGAATAGACTGGCAATGAGCATACTACTTCCGACATGCATTGAAAACACCCATTGTAGGGAGGGGAGTGGCTACTGTGTTGATGTGTTAGCGCATGAGTATTCGAGTTTTAAATCTTTTAAGATTTCGATGCATCTTCAAAATTTCGTTGTATGTGACGCGGCATTTTCCTACTTAGTAAATTTCTTTTTTTTTCCTTTCCCTTCTCTATGCCGGCCCAGGTCAGATCAGATGTAGAGGATTTTAGGAAGGGAGTGTCTGAACCCAGGTCTTGAACAACTCTTAGAAATAGGAAGCTAGGAGATTTGGGTTAGAGTGCCCGATAAGAAAGTGACACGGAAACGAGGTAAAAAAGGGGTGGAAGACGCCCTTATTTATTACCGGGGAGCCAGTACCCGGGGTCCGACGGCTTAACGTGCCCATCCGACGCACGGCGGGTATTTAGTGGTTTGAACGTTCGTACCTGCCCAGGATCGAACCTGAGGTCATCTCCGTGACAGTCACGAACGCTGAATACTTGGCCACCCGCGGCCACCGGCCCAGGTCGTGACACAAATGAAGGCCTGCACAGCTGGGGTGTGGCCAGAGCTGCAACGTCACGACAACCGTCGCTTCTAATGGCTCTTCCCTTACTTCCCGCGCATTCTTCAAACTGCTTAAATTAGCGGAAATGTTTTGTTCGGGGTTTTCCAGAGAACCTGTCATTCAGTGTAGCTCATGGTTGTTTTATTATTAGGCTGTACTATCGAATCAGAAAGCTTCCGATTTTTCGTGTATTGTTCCGCTTTGTTTGCCTACAACCTGATCACACTCAACGTAAATGAGAGTGATTCACGATAGTATAACTTTTTTTGGCATTAAAACCATGTCTTTTTGGAACAAAGATCAAAACTTTTTAAACTCCAGAAAGTTTGTTTCGCCCGTACGCCAATAAAACGTAAGTCATTCAATTTTTTAGAAACCTATTAAACTAAGCCATAAAACTAGCCATTATTTTTTCTGTAGGGGGACTTAATTTTTTTCTCTTCATTTATTCTATATAACTTTTTGTTTTCAGAAATTAAGATCTTTTTCGATCTGTTTATGATCGTTCACACGAAATGAAGTACTTCGTGTTTCAAAATTATTTTTTATATGGGTTTGTTATATTTTATATAGGGAAATTTTTGTGCAATCTTTTCGTCATGAATAGTTCTGTGCAACGTATTTAAAATGTTTCTTTTCGAGCTTCTTCAATCGTTTTTAAATTCGTTCTTGCTTTACTATGTGAAAAGAAAGACTTTATTTCTTGCAAGTTTCAACAATAATTTTTCTGCAGAGGTTTATTTTAATTCATTTTACAGGATGGCTTATTAAATATTTTCTTCAGGAGTTATTCCGCCCAACATGTTTTCAGAAATTTAGAGGTTTTATGATCGTCCATATCTTTTTATGTGAAACAAAGTACTTTCTTCAGGTTTCGTCTTTTTCTGTAGGAGGCTTATTACATTTTATTTTTATAGGATAACTTTTTAAATTATCTCTTTATGATTTTTCACAACTTAACATCTGGTTTGAGGATCTAAGATTTTTCGATCTGTACATAAAATGTTTCAGCTAGTTCATGTTTCCTTACTAATGGAAGGGATTTATTTATTTATTTTCTTCCATTCCAGCATTATTTTAGGTAGATGCTATGTACGTATAAAAATTTAGTATTATTTCCCATAGCGAAGGTATTTAATTTCAACGCATTCCGACTGACATATGTAAAAGATATTAAAAGAAACATTCAATTATTATTTTCTATATGACTTTATGAACCTTATAACTCGTTTTTCTGTGATTTGTGTCTTTCATGAAAACACAGGTTGGATATATATGCGTAAGATAGAATGCAAATA
This sequence comes from Macrothele yani, assembly GCA_039090855.1. Lineage (NCBI taxonomy): Eukaryota > Metazoa > Arthropoda > Arachnida > Araneae > Macrothelidae > Macrothele > Macrothele yani. The sequence goes on along the minus strand of CM077024.1, from coordinate 157,938,525 downwards.
ATTCTTTCTATCGATAGTCATTATTGCATTCATCCTACAGAGAATAAAAACATTAAATCATAATTTTCTTTATCTTCATGACCATAAAATATATAAATAACTACAATTATGCAGATATCAGCTTAAAATATTTGAAATGTGTAGGAAGAAAAAATGTTCATAATTTCTTCCAAGATTTATCGAAAGGTGGAACACGGAGCAAACAGCTATATACATATGCTTAGGTACTGATGAGTATTTTCTTGAAAACGATCATTTTTTGAAATACAACCTTCACAGAATGTACGGTAAGACTTCAATTTGGATTATCGCCAGCGTTTTTAAGAAAGCACAAATTAGGAAGCATTACGAAAGAGCGTTTTATGTTAGATTTCTTAATCTTCGGGAATAAACACATTGAATTCTGAGTGAATACAGTTGATAAGAGGGTGAGAGTCAGAGCGAAGAAATTAGAACAGCGCATTAATTGCAAAGGAATGTAGAAAGTACTAAGATATTAAGAAACATTTAAAAGTACGAAAGAAAAAATGGCTTTAAAGAAATGCAAAAGCAACAAAATTATCTTCATGACCATAAAAATATATTCGAAGACAAGTTGTCAAAAAGATGTAGGATGGTGTAGTAAGAACTGCTTTCTTGAAAGCAAATAGTCTGAAAATTGCAAAGCAAATTCTCTCTTTACTGAGAAGACGGGATAATACAATATCTCAAGCATGAAAATACGTTTAAATAGAAGTCAGTATTCTGATTGTTGGAGTTATTTCAACATACAGAGGGGAAAAGCAATTGTAAAAAAATGAATATGCGGACGGAAAATACACTGCTGGCCACCCAAAATGCAACACCAAGAAGGAAGCATCCGATTGGCCTGAAATTCGCAGCATGCGTCACCCGCCAAAGGAAATGCAAACGATTAGCATTGCAGGGCATATGAAAATCATGTGCGCCCGACACGCCACCAAAAAGCACTATAAGAAGGGTGCACAGAAGGCATGATGTAAGTAGTGGAAGTGTGTTGTGATGCCAGACCTGTGCATGGGAAGCTTCCTGATGCCTCCTCGTAGAATACGGCAGTCATTCCAGCACGTTTCGGAGTTCGACAGAGGACGAATAGTGGCTTATCGCGAAAGCGGTTTATCGTACCGAAACATCGGCGCCCGTGTGGGACGACATCCAGCCACAGTAAGGCGAGTATGGATTCGGTGGGTGCAGGAGGGACGGATGGACCAACGTGAGTGACTGCCGCAGCCGCGGCACACCACCGATCCAGAGGACCGAAAAGTTGTGCGGCGGGCATTGACGCCTCGCACCGCCACATCACGAACGTTAGCGCAGGAATTAGGGTGTGTTGCGCAACAACCTGTGTCAACACGTACCGTTCGACGTCGTCTGCAGGAGCGGGAACTTGTCGCACGGCGCCCAATGCTCCTATTACCATTGGCGTTAAACCACCGGCGTGTGCGGTGGCAGTGGGCCGTTGAACGCCGCACCTGGACTACGGAATGGCACGACATTGTCTTCTCCGACGAATCCCGCTTCTGCCTGCAACACCACGACGGTCGGATCCCTGTGTGGCGGCACCGCGGCGAGAGACTGTATGACGCCTCTATTATGCTTCGCCATACCGGTCCGAGGCCTGGCGTTATGGTTTGGGGCGCAATTGGATATGACACACACACACACCTGTGGTACGCATCGCCGGTACACTCAACAGCCACCGCTACATCTCCGACGTTTTGGAACCTGTAGTCCTCTCTTACCTGCAGGACCTGTCAGCGGCCACGTTTCAACAGGACAATGCGCGCCCGCACATGGCACGCATCGTGCAACAATTATTCACGGCCCACCAGGTTTCACTGCTGCCGTGGCTAGCCTGTTATCCCGATATGCCGCCCATCGAATACGTCTAGTCACTGATCAGCAACCGAGTGGCCCGGCAAGCACCACCCGCGGCTACGCCTGATGAACTGTGGCAACGTGTGGAAGCAGCCTGGACCGACATACCCTAAGCCCACATCCAAAGCCTCTTTCGGTCGATGCCGCGGCGTGTAGCGGCCGTTATTGCCAGCCAAGGGGGCCACACGAACTATTGATATCTGCGTGTTCCGCAAGTAGCACGGGCCTGTAAGCTCAATCGTTTCATCTTTGTATCTGTTGTTATGTGTCCAGTAAATCTGGCTTTGCTATCTCGTGTCCTTCTTGGTGTTGCATTTTGGGTGGCCAGCAGTGTAGATCTCAGCAATGGAACAAGGTTGGATGATATTGACTTATTAATTTTAGTAAAGTTGTGAAAGATCTTTAGTTCTCCAAAGACACAATGCGAGAAAAAATGCTTTTTGGTTAAAGTTGCTGAATAAGTTAGATGATTTTTTATATTTCGCAGGGAAAATACAAATAAGTTCTATCTTAATGCATTTTTATTAAGAAACAAGAAGAGAAATAAAAGAAAGTGTTGACAATAATGTTAAGTTTTGTAACACGAAGGATGAAGACATAAAATTAGAAAATAATGAATGAGAAAAGAGCAAATATTGGCGATCAAGCGAAGCTCGATGATATAAACACAATCAGGTTAGTGAAACTGTAGAAGATTCTCAAAAGACACGATGAGAGAAAAACAAATAAAATTAATACAGATGTCATGTGAGCGGCAAAAATTCTGGCTCAAAAGCAACGAAATTTCTGAACAGCTGAGCATAGCTAGAGATAAAACATTTACAATACTGACAAAAGCTTCATATTTCGTCTGGACGAAAATGGCAGTTCTCCTCTCCTTGTCTTAATCTTTCGAGAGAATTACCGTATACCGCACCGTATGAGCTTCGTTTACCGAGATGTATTTGACGAATTAGTGTGAAATGGACAAAATTCTATCTTTACTTCCTAACTTCCACTCCATATGATTTTTTAAGAAACAACACAATCATACACATTCCACAATAAATTTCATTCATTGAAATTCCATTTCTTTGGAATAAGTTCTTTTTTTTTTTTTTTTTTTATCAAAAACGGGCACGAAAAAAATTGCACATTGAAAACATTGCTGATTATAAAGATTCAATGGATTTTCCAGGGGAAGGTTTGCCACGTGTGAATGGGGAAGGTTTGCCACGTGTGAATGAGGAAGATTTGGAGTTCTTGAAGAATGTGGTTTCTCTGACGACATGGTTGAAACCAGGGCCTTTACCTTATAAGACTGAAGCTGAACTTGTCTTCACTGAAAATTCTTGGTCAGTCAAAGAAGGATCTGGTAACAATAAATTGATTCAATCAGGAATCAGGGCCAAGAAGAGTTCAGCACAATAAGAGTATATCTCAAATACTTTAAAAGTTTTTTCTTTGTAAAATTATAAGTAGTTTTTGTAGAACTTATTTTTTCCTAACATTCGTGCTTGAAATTTTTTTGTGAAGCCTTTTTGCTTTTTTCTGAATTCATTTGTCACAAATTTTCTTTGCTTTCTTCTTATTGGTAAATGCATTCCTGCTTGAAATTTTTTGTGAAGCCTTTTTGCATTTTTCTGAAGTTTATTTCTCACGAATTTTTTTTTGTTTTCTTCTTATTGGTAAACGCATTTCCTTTTCAAGTTTTCATTTTTGTAAACTTTGCTATTTTAAAGCATTTTACCGAAACGTTTTCTCGAACGTTTTGATGGCAATTTTACTGTTTTTTTGTAAATCATTTTGCCCGCAATGTCCTTCCTAAAACTTTATTTTAAATCTTTTTTTAAGTTTTCTCTTTGAGACTTATTTTTCGTAACGCGTTTCCTTAAAACTTTTGGTTAGCACGTTTTTATTTTTCTCTGTAAACGCTACCCTTTTTAAATTATTCTTTCTTTCTGCTTTACTAAACCTTATGTTTTTCCTTAAAACTTTCGGTAGGAACGTTTTTATTTTTATTTTTAAGCATTACTGTTCGCAAATTATTCTTCCGTATTCCTCTTCTAAATCTTATGTTTTTCCTAAAATGTTTTTTTCAAAACCTCTTCCTCTTTCAGTAAAACTTTTTTCGCAAAATTATTTCACTTACGTTTTTGTAACCACATTTTTGCTTTAAATGAAAAACATTGCTATTTTGTAAATATTTTTTCTGTGATACGTTTTTACCTGATATTCGTGCTTAAAACGTTTTGTGAATCCCTAGTTGCTTTTTTTTCTCTTTTGACGTTTATTTGTCGCAGTATTTTCTCCTAAAGCTATTGTTTTTTCTTCGTTTTTGGTAAACTTATTTCCTCTGCAAGTTCCCGTTCTGCAAAATTTCCTGTTTTATTAATGTTTTGTAAATCATTCATTTTCACAATGTCTTTCCTAAAACGATTTCAATTTTTTTTTTTTTTTTACATTTTCTCGTAGCGACTTATTTTTCATGTTTTGTCTTAAAAACTTTTTGTAAGCACGTTTCTATTTTTTTCTGTGCGCGTTACTTTTTATAAATTATTCTTTCGTACTGCTTTTCTGAATCTTATGTCTCTCTTAAAACTTTTACCAAATCTCTTACTTTTTCAGTAAAACTTATTTCGCAAACTTTTTTCACTTAACTTTGGTAAACACATTTTTGTTTTTAAATACAAGCACAACTGTTTTGTAGATATTTTTTCTGTAATACGTTTTTACAAGTTTTGTTAAAACTTTTCCCCAGTAAAATTTATTATCACAAAATTTTTTCACTGACATTTTTGACAAACCATTTTTATTTTATTTTTGAACTTTGCTGTTTTGTATACATTAATTTTCGTAAAAAAAAATTTCTCCATAAAATTTATTTTCGTAACGTTTCGTTTTTCACTAAAATTTGTAGGAAACCCAATTTTTTTTTTAAACTTTATCGTTTTGTATGTATTTTTTGGTAATGGGATTTCGTAAAAACCTTTTTGAGTTAAACTTATTTTCACTAAAAATGTTGGCAAACCGTTTTTTTATTTTAATTTGCAAACTTTACGAGCTGTTCTGTAAATAATTTCAATAGAACTATTTTTTCGCAGTTTTTCCACTAAACCTTCAGTTAACCTGTAACGTACCAGGAGATGTAACGTGCCAGAAGGACGCACACGACATAAAGGCAGATAAGAATCAGAATAAAATGTCCGCGTAGCTTAATTGGTAGAGCAACTTATTCCGGAATGAGTGGTCCCGGGTACGAATCCTGGCGCGGATAAAATGACGGAGAAATTCACTTCGTTATAAACCACTTTTACTTTCTGTAAGCTTTACTGAAGAAGAAACTAGAAAGTCTTCCTATAGAAAACAGAAAAATGAATTATAATAAACTTCCACACGGAAAAGTAACGTTGAAGACGTGAAGAAAATAAAGTTCTTCAGTTTAAAAGAGAAAAGTATGAACGAGCATGAATATGATCGAAAGAAAATCTCAATTACTGAAAACAACGCGTTGTATAGAAAAGGTAAAGGAAAAAAAAAAAAAAGATTTCATAGGTCCTTCGACTGAAAAAATTAAATTACAAGAAACCCATACCAAAAAATAATTCTAAAACGTGAAAGAAAAGTCCTTTAGTTCGCAAGGAAATGTATGATCTAGATTAAACGCGTTTGAATCACGTCGGAGAAAGAGTTTAAATAAGACCTTACATTTGAAAATTCTTGAAGAAAAAAGTAAGTTTAGGATTATGAAGAATAATACGTCATGAAAAAGGATTAAGGTCCTGTTCACAGAGAAAATAAACTTTCCTGTCGGCCTTTACGAATGCGAGACCCAGCATCTAGCCAGTAGCAATCCCATGGGGCTGTAGTATTTTATTTCTCCATGCTTGTGGAAATACACCTGCGTGGTTGTGAAAATCATGAACGGGCATGTTTGCATGGTTTATACGCTCTTCTCCCTGTATTCAATCTAAAGACAGCCAACAGAAAGTCCCTCAGGCAGTCTCCCCCTTTACGCGAAACACATCCCTTAATCCCCTTGAACACCTCAGCTATAGCTGAGGTGGTCTATGTGACTTCCCAGGCATTATAATGCCTGGGAAGTCACATAGACAGAGCATGCGCCTGCAAACTAAACGGCCCGAGTTCAAATTCATCCAGTTCCAAACCGTTTCGTTGCTTTTTCGAAAATAAATGCTATCGATCATTCCAAAATAAAAATGGAGGACGAAAAAGAGGACCGCAAAATAATTAAAAAATGCTTCACCGACGAGAACCACGTGAGAGATGGCGTCATGTAAAAAACGGATGACGTCCACCCGTGACGTCCCTTACCGATAATGATATCTTCTTACCACGCGACCAGAAGTGTTGCCACCGCCTGAAAACAAAGCATGCGCCGGAAACCCTCACTTACTACTAATGTATTTCATTACTAAGTTTACTAACGAAGTTTCCTTATCATCATCATCATCATCGTCAACCATTATCAATCCACTGCTGGACGAAGGTCTCCCCAAGTTTCCTCCACAACGGTCTGTCTTGTGCCAGTCTCCTCCATGTCACTCCCGCATATTTACGAATTTCATCCACCCATCTCCCATGTGGTCTTTTTCTGGGTCTTTTCCTGTCCCTTGTAATCCAATCTAAAATTTCGGCTGTCCATCTATGGTCTGTCCTTCTGGCAGTATGTCCAGCCCATTGCCATTTCAGGGATTTAACTCTGATCATGATGTCTTCCACTCTCGTCATTTTTCGGATCCACGTGTTCCTCTTCTTATCTCTCCTGGTTATACCAAGCATGCACCTCTCCATTCTTCTTTGAGTTGTCTGCAGCCTTTGTATGTCTCTTTTAGTTAAGGTCCACGTCTCTGCACCATACGTAAGCACTGGAAGGATGCATTGATCAAACACTTTTCTTTTAAGACATAATGGCATATTGCTCTTGAAAATTATGCTGTTTCTTCCAAAAGCTCTCCAGGCAAGTTTTGTACGCCGATTAATTTCTTGAATGTTTTTCAAGTTTCCTTATATGGTTTTATATCTACTGAGAATGGGTTTGTACATATTAAATATTTATGGCGTTCACTTGTACTTTGGGTTTCGGCAGAGATTAATTCCCATTTCCACCACTGCGTATACATATGTGTTAATACCAAATTTGTATTTTTCTGATACTGTGTTTCCTTTGCTTATCTAATTTTACCTATTTCAATGATTCGGTTTCTTTGGAGATGAAACTTTAAAATGAAATCTTGCAGAATGTTCGCACTTCATATATTCTTCTTCCAAATACACTGCTGGCTTCTCAAAATGCAACACCAAGAAGGACACAAGATAGCAAAGCCAGATTTACTGGACACATAACAACAGATGCAAAGATGAAACGATTGAGCTTACAGGCCCGTGCGACTTGCGTAACACGCAGACATCAATAGTTCGTGTAGCCCCAATGCTAGCAATAACAGCCGCTAGACGCCGCGGCATCGAATGAAAGAGGCTTTGGATGTAGGCTTGGGGTATGTCGGACCCGGCTGCTTCCACACGTTGCCACAGTTCATCAGGCGTAGCCGCGAATGGTGCTTGCCGGGTCACTCGGCTGTAGATCAGCGACCAGACGTGTTCGATGGGCTACATATCGGGAGAACATGCCGGCCACTGGAGCAGTGACACCTGGTGGGCCGTGAAGAATTGTTGCACGATGCGTGCCATGTGCGGGCGCGCATTGTCCTGTTGAAACGTGGCCACTGGCAGGTCCTGCAGGTAAGGGAGGACTACAGGCTCCAAAACGTCGGAGATGTAGCGGTGGCTGTTCAGTGTACCGGCGATGCGTACCATATGGGTGCGGGTGTCATATCCAATTGCGCCCCAAACCATAACGCCAGGCGACGGACCGCTATGGCGATGCATAATGCAGGCATCATGCAGTCTCTCGCCGCGGTGCCGCCAGACGCGGATCCGACCATCGTGGTGTTGCAAGTAGAAGCGCGATTCGCCGGAGAAGAAAATGTCTGGCCATTCCGTAGTCCAGGTGCGGCGTTCAACGGTCCACTGCCGCCGCACTCGCCGGTGGTGTAACGTCAATGGTAATCGGAGCAATGGGCGCCGTGCGACAAGTCGCCGCTCCTCCAGACGACGTCGAACGATACGTGCTGACACAGGTTGTTGCGCAACACACCCTAATTCCTGCGCTAACGTTCGTGACGTGGCGGTGCGAGCCGTCAATGCCCGCCGCACAACATGCCGGTCCTCTCGTTTGGTCGTGTGCCGTGACTGTGGCAATCACTCACGTCGGTCCGTCCGTCTATCCTGCACTCACCGAATCCATACTCGCCTCACTGTTGCTGGATGTCGTCCCACACGGGCGCCGATGTTTCAGTACGATAATACGCTGTCGCGATAAGCCACTATTCGTCCTCTGTCGAACTCCGAAACGTGTTGGAATAACTGCCGTATTCTGCGACGAGGCATCAGGAAGTTTCCCACGCACAGGTCCGGCAGCACAACATACTTCCACTACTTACACCCGGCCTTCTGTGCACCCATCTTATAGTGCTTCTCTGTGGCGTGCCGGGCGCACATGATTTGCATATGCCCTGCAATGCTAATCGTTTGCATTTTCTCTCGCGGGTGACGCATGCTGCGAATTTCAGGCCAATCGGATGTTTCCTTCTTTGTGCTGCATTTTGGGTGGCCAGCAGTGTAGAAAGACAAGAGGTTTCTCTCATCTCTTTCCAAATGTTCCTGTCTTGGGCTTTTCTATTCCACAGCTTATCCTGCTGTTTTGTTTATATCATCTATCCATCTTCCCTCTGGTCTTCCTACTCTTCTATTTCCTTTGTATGGCATCCATTCTGTTACTATTTTAGTTCATCTATTATTTTCCATTCTTGATATATGGTCATCCTATTTCCATCTTAAATTGTGTATCTTTTCAGCTATGTCTAAAACCTTAGTTCTGGATCTGTATTCTTTATTTTATCTTGAAGTTATTTAGTAGAGATCTTTCCATTTTACGTTGTTTTTTGGAATTTGTCTAACATGTTTTTCTTGATAGGGCAGGTTTCAGGGCAATATGTTATAATGGGTATTATACAATGATTTAAAAGTTTTGCTCTGGTTTGCGGTTTAATTTTACTACGCAGATTCTTCTTTAGCTTTCCAAAAACTATCTACCCCATTATTAGTCTGATGTAGAGGCGCCACTTGTACTTCATCCTCGAAACCGCCGTGTTAACATTGTCGACGTGGCGAAAACATTTCGTCTGGTATCACTCGTAAAAGATGTCGTATCCATTCGAAGTGACGTCAAAATCTGAAATCCGAGCAGTGATCCGTTTTTGTTTTTTTTGTGGGCCAAAAGTTGAGGCACACTGAAATTCAACGTCAATTAATTGAAGTGTACGGTGACAAATCATTTTCGCAAAATGGTGTTCATTGTCCGAGAAAGGACGTACGCATATCTAAGACGATTACCGGCAGGGAAGACCGTCAACTTTGACGACGAATGAAAACGTGGACCTCATCAACGAACTGATTCATGCAAATAAGCTAATCACAGTTGAATATTTAGCATGGAAGTGTGCACCACATCATCACCAAGCTTCTTGAGTTTCGAAAAGTCTGTGCTCGATGGGTGCCTCACTTACTCACAGAACAACACAAGTCCCAACGAAACATTCACATTCTTCTCCTCCGAAGAAGTGCCGACTTCCTCCTTTTACGGGAAAGGTTATGTATGCTCAATCTTTCCTTCGACAATCAAGGTAGGCTATTGACAAGACAATCAGGCTATTGAAGATCGAAGGCCAGGAAAACTGTCAAAAAGCATTCATTGTCCTTCTTCATGACAACGTGACACCACATTTGGCGCGCGTCACGAAGGCTCTCCGTGACAAATTCAAATGCGAGGTGTAGGAACACCCTCCCTACAAACCAGACCTTTCTCCTTGTGATTTCCATGTGTTCAGCCCCATGACAAATGACCTTGCAAAGCGGCAATATCACTCCGAAGAAGATGTAAAAAATGCGACGCGCGAGAATGGTTATCGCAAGTAGGACAATATTTTTTAAGAAGGAATAGACAAACTTGTGCCACGCTACGATAAATGTTTAAATAAACTAGACGATCACATCGGAAAATAGCACTTCTATTGTATTTCCTACGTAAGTGTAAACCTTTCCCAAAATGTTCATTTTTCTTTTCTTTTTAAAGTTTCATTATCTCCCCCATCTCTTTTAATTTTAGTTAAAAGGATCAAAAATATAGTTCAAGTTCTTGGTATTCACGGTAATGGCAGTCAAATTTCAATGTATAGGTGTGACGTGCTACAGAGGGTAAAACATGTGTCAAAACGATAAATATGCAGCGAGGCATTCTGTCCGCCTAGCTCAGTTGGGAAAGCGACTTATTCCGGAGTGAGGGGACACGGTTTCGATGTTCTTCGCGGGCAAACTTGTGTTTTCACATAGGTTAAAACTAGAAATACAATGGTTAGGTCAAAAAACAAAGAAATCCAGGTTATTGCCTCTTTAAAATTTAAGGTCCACCTACGGTGTTCTGGAGCCCTTTGGTGACGTTTTCCGTTGTTCACGGCAGACAGAAGTCGTGCTGGGCAGGTGTCCAGCAATGTTGTATGACACTTGTCATCATTATCTCTGATTTACATGAGTGTGTTTAATAAAGCTGAATACAACAAGGAGTTGTATGAAAAGAGAAAGCAAATATCTAGGACTGAACCTAGAATGTTTATTTACGGTGCTATTTGTACACAGGAATTCCCCCCCCCTATTTTCCTTTAATTATAATGCAACATTGCTTCTTTATATACAGGGTGCATTGAAAAGTCCCTTTAGCCTGGAATAACTTGCAAACGGAGAGAGGTACAGTTATGCAAATGAGATAACGGTATAGTAAAGCGACTACGCCCGATCGAATGCAACCAATAGCAGCGCCCCTAGTGGCGAAATGCGGAAGTTAGCCATTGCAAATCGAAAACGAAAAGAGATAGAGCAAAATTTCCAATTACAAAGTTGTAGAGCATCAATTAATTAGTACAAAACGACATTTGTTTTACATGGATAAGATAAATTCTCTCCTGAATGCCCTAAAATGTCCGAAATCGATACGCGACCTCTTCTGTGAACGTTTGAAGGGAACAGGCATAGGTATGAGCAAATACACACAATTTATTGCATAAATGCGTACAAATGTCAATACAGTTTGATGACGTCAGAAGAAACAAAAACAAAAAGGCAAACTGGCGTACAGTGATAAAAAGTTAATGTCGAGTATGTTCGAATAGTTCGCCATTGACAACGATACACATCTGTATTCGTGAAAGTAGCTATGCATGCACATTCCTCAGCATGGAAGGTGTCACACATTGCAAGCATCTGTAACACGACGACGTAGATCCAGCAGACTTGTAGGCGCTGTTGCATACACCTGATTTGTTACGTAACCCCAGAAATCCAAGCTCGCCATTCTCACACAGCGTACGTAGACCTAAACTTCTAATCAGGGTACATCCTGCTACTGGTTTTTATATCGTAGGTATGGTACAACGTCACAATCAGCATTTGCATACGGCTACATTTGCGAAATGTGAATATGCAGATTCGAATCGTCGCGCATCGATTTCGGACATTGTAGGGTATTCAGACGACAATTTATCATATCCGTGTAAAACAAATGTCTTTTTGTACTAATTAAGTGATGCTCTACAACTTTGTAATTGGAATTTTGCTGTGTCTCTTTTCGTTTTCTATTTGCAATGGCTAACTTCCGCATTTCGCCACTAGAGGCGCTGCTATCTGTTGCATTAGATTGGGCGTAGTCACTTTAGCATACCGTTATCTCATTTACATAACTGTACCTCTCTTCGTTCGCAAGTTATTCCATGCTAAAGGGACTTTTCTATGCACCCTGTGTAAGAAGAGATCTACAACTTTCCTTTTAACGTTGCTTTTTAATGTTTTTTTCTCGCTATAAAAGTAATGATATAGATTATTTAATTGTCATGTATTGAAATTCAATTATATTTATAAAAGACACTTCATTTTTAGTTGGTAAGGGTCAATATAATTTCATAAACAAGATGTATAAATTTAGTATTCAGAAACGTAATTTTAATTGTGCTAGCACAAAAAATTGCGCAGTTGATTCTTCCAGACGATGTCTTCCCCAGATTTTAACAGTGAAAGTTAATGAATGAGCAGCGTTTTAAATTTTCAAATTTCTGAGGTTACGTTACATGGAAGAACAGCTCGATTTATGTCCGTATTAATTATTTCATGTGTTTTCAACTTGATATTTACTCATTTGCTGTTGATATTACTTAACGCTACGATGGGACACGTTTGTTTCGACAAATGGCAGTGACTGTCTGAAATCTCAGATAAGCCTCAGTTGTTTGGATTTCATTGTCCTGGGTGGTGGAATGGTTAGCATACTCGAGCGCAAATCGGGAGATGCGGGTTCGATTTCCATTCCATGACGATTAAAATGATGGGGCTCCGTTGCCGCAAGGCTGAGTGCATGCTTAGGCAGCAGTGCACGTGTCCTGTCTGTCAATGGCAGGTGATGTCTGCTAATTGGGTAACTTCAAACATTGGACCACATCACGTGGTGGAACATTTTGGAGCGAGAAAAACCAGAACGTTTGCCGCGATAACGGACCTTCGCTACCATGGATTTTCCTGCCGCGCAAATAAAGGTCGTCCTACGTTAGGATCGAACCCAAGAAATTTCGCAACAGTCTTACCATTGAATCATGGAAGCTTTTGCTGACCGTGCTCGGAATGTCGTTACTGCGTAGGATGTAGTCCATTGGATGACTAAATATCAATGTAATCCTAGCTCTATATGTTAGAACTGCTTGATACAGAGCCACGATAAATATACTGTATTTGTGATGAAAAAATTATACAATATTCATCCTATAGTTCTATTTTTCACGTTTCAATATATCGGTATGGTTCCGACTGAACAGATCAATTCATTGCTTATTACTGTACCGTTCTATGACTATATAAACTTTGAAACAATAGTAATAGCTTACCTTGTACAGGTGGAAGTTCTTGAAGAGTAAGTATCCAGTGTTTACCCTCGTTGTTTTATGCCATGATGCCTTCTTTTAAAATCTAGGAAGTAGAATTAAAAACTGTTTAATAAATGAAATGGATTTAAACGTCTAAGACGAACTATTTACCAAAAGAAATACAACTGAAACATATTAAAATCTTTTAAAGAACCGTTTACCAAGTGAAGAGCATTTTAGATGTTATTGATGGGTTGATACGCTTTCCACAGTCACTCGTATCCCAAATGCGTTTCAATCGCCTTAATAGTGGCCTCCATCAGTGCCTGCAGATTTAATTGCTCTCATTGACTGATCTTCTTTGCCGTGTTCGAAATTTACCAACTAATTGGCATCTTCCACGTCATGGCCGTCATTGCCCGTACTCATCGTCATGCCATTTGTTACGGGTAGCGTCCGTAATTTCCTTTTGATACGCTTTTTAAATATTTTTTTCGCAATTTTTCTTGTTTTATGAGGTACTTCAAGCCTATGTCTGTTCAACAGGGGCGCTAGTATTGCAATTATGACGCTTAGTGTTTTCAATCATGACCACCTCCGATACAAGGATTTGCCTACTATTGTGATGTGACGTAATTAGTTTGGTATTCATTCAATGTGGTTTAGTATTATAATTTATAGAGTGTTGAAATAACGATGTTTTAACTTATTTGCTTTGTCCCTTTATTTAGAAGTTCTTTCAATCTGATGTTTGAAATCCTTATGGTGATATTTATGTATATTTTCATCGTACGATGTTCCTGGGGGTTCGATCGGTATCTAATAAATACATTTAAATTTTTATTTTTATTTTTAGGTTGAATAGGAATTTATTATTTTTCTGTTCCTTCGAAAATTTACAACAGCCCTTATTCCATCATTCTTTAAAGCAACGTGTGTTATTTTGGGAACATACGATTTCGTTTGGCTGTAGAATACTATCGGGTTAAAGAGAGATTAATATAAGCGTTAATTCATTGTATTTTCTTTCTTTATCGTTTTTGCAAAATGAAGATTTATTTATCATCAACGCGTTCGGATATTATTTCTTACTACCTCTGACACTTTTGACCGTGTTAAATGAAAGCGAATGTAATGCATCCCTGTCTGTTTCTTGCAAAAGGAGAGAAGTAATTCCAGGTGTTCAGAAAGTATTATTTTTGTGAAAAATGTTTGTACATTTTTGCATTAATTTCCACAATAAATGTATTGATTCTTAATGTATTCCGATAGAAGTATTTTTCCTAGTTTTACTCACACTGGTACACCTATTCGTAGCGAAATGTTAGGGAAGGCATTTGTTTTCCCCATATGGTTTAACATATCTTCGGATTCCCTTTTCCAACATTGTATCTTTACCAAATTTAGTAAGGAATCAATGTGCATTAACTTTAGTGAGGTCATTATTTTTTGAGAAATTAGTAGTTTATTCTAGCGGTAACCTTTCGAAAAATAAAAATTATTTATTCCTTCATGATTCTCAAAATAATGGACATCCTGCTACTTCAGAGCTAAAATCTCACATCTCCACATGAAATCTACGAAACTATTTTAGCCTGAATCCCTTTTTTCTAAGATAACAAATTTGAGGAATGATCCCTCTAGGGTTTGGTAAAGTGTATAGTTTCATTCGATCGTTAGTATTTATAATATGTATTCGCTCCTCATTTATTTTATCTTTCATCTTTTGGTTTACTAACTGGAACTTACGTAATCACACTGCCAATTCCTGCCATTTTATTTCTCTCAAATGTACTTTTATGTTTGCAAGGATTATATTACTACCTACACATTCCTTATTTTTTTTTTTAAATTTGAGGAATGATCCCTCTAGGGTTTGGTAAAGTGTATAGTTTCATTCGATCGTTAGTATTTATAATATGTATTCGCTCCTAATTTATTTTATCTTTCATCTTTTGGTTTACTAACTGGAACTTACGTAATCACACTGCCAATTCCTGCCATTTTATTTCTCTCAAATGTACTTTTATGTTTGCAAGGATTATATTACTACCTACACATTCTTTATTTTTTTTCTAATTTCTAAGAAAAGAAGCGAGAATTTCCTTTAATTTTCCCTTGAATTATAGCTAATTTTATTTTTATCTCACTTATTATTTCGCGATTTGTCTTTCCTTAAATTTCTTGAAAGAGAAAACATTTCATTTTATCAAACCAAAGCGTTTCATCCTCTTTTCAAATCTGTAAGGAATTTACTTATTTTTCTTCTAAATGTTTAGCAAAAATGTATGATAAAACGTCTTTGTACTTTCTCGCGAAATTTGGAGATTTTTCTACATGAAACTTACTTCAGTTTCCTCAGTAATACTTTATTACATCTCATCGTGTCTTTTGGGATTTAAAGGTATTTTACATTTAAACTAAACTGGATAAACCTAATTTCTCCACATTTTCAAAATTGTATAACCATACTAGTGATCCGAATTTATTATTTTATTTTTTTAATACTTAATTTTTATTAATACTGTCTATTATTTTATTTTTTATTCATGCTTTGAATCAAATAACTTAACATTATTTCCTATGCATGTCTTAATTTTTATTCAAGTTTCTGAGTAGATATGTTTTGCGATAAAACTTCTTTGTAATTTTCAGAAGAGCTGCTTTTAAGAAACACAGCTTGCATACGAGGAAAACAATGCCCTTTTCCACATTCTACTTGGCTGTTATATGTACAGAAGCTATTAAAAACAAAATAAAAGTTCTAGTACCAAGGGGACAGACACAAAGGAAAGTGTCTGTCAACAGATATTTTAAAATAATGATGAATACCTGTTTCCTGGACAGAGAGAAAGAGAGGGGGAGAGAGAGGAGAGGAAAAATTATTTGCTTGTACTTAGCAAGAACATACAGAATACTCGAAAAGGAAAAGTAACTTTATAGAAATGCAAATGCAAAAAATATCGTCTTAACGATAAAAAAAGAAAGTACACTTAAGAAAAAGTTGAAGCTATGGTAAAAGAAGAATAACATTTTACTTCCATGGGAGCTGTTTTTCTTACAACCAACTATTTTGGAAAACATAAAGAAATTCCATGGTAAAGCGTTTCTACTAAGAAATTAGGAAAAAAAAAGAATGCTTACACTATAATGTAAAGTTCTGTGACTCTATAGATAAAAGATAAATAAAATAATAAAGAGCCCATCACTATTAGTGACCAAACAAAAAGCAGATGAAATGAAATATCCATCAAATTAAAAGTGGGTGAAAGGAGATATCAATAAAATAAAAAGCGGATGAAATTAGCATAATTGTGAAAAAAAATAAGCCCACAGAAGTCACAATGAGAGAAAAATAATACACGAGAAACAAAGACAGCAAAATAATAATTTCGATGAAATAATCCCTATACTCCCTAAGAAATACAAGGATGTTCTATGGTAACGTATTTTTACTAAAAATTAAGAAGAAATGTAAAGAAAGCATATCCTTTGATTTTAGATTCGCAAGCCCGAAAGAACGTTTAACGGAAGTCAATAGAATATATTATGTTACACTCATGTGAGTAATTTTAGCATACAGAGAAGGAATGAAAAAAAGTACATAAAATAATAACAAGTTAGTGAAATCATGCAATGCATTGATTACGATATTATAACAAAGTAAATTTCTCCGTCATTTTTGTCCACGCCGGGGACAGAACCCGAGTCCACTTATTCCGGAAGAAGTCGCTCTATCAACTGTGCTACGCGGACGTTCGTTTTTGCTGCTATCTTCCTTTATGTCGTGTGCCTCCTGCTGGGCAGGCACGTCACATCTCCCCCCCCCGAAAGAGGGCCGGCGGCATGACCCACGGGCCAACCGTGACCATGAATCGTCGCAGGCAGCCATCTGCTGTAGAACGTGCACTTGAGTACTCCCAGTCAATCTAGTGCGTGGAATGCAACGTCACACACATATATTTTTCGAAGCGCTGGAGAAGGGATTCTCTGATTTTTCCTATCTTGCGGTGTGGAAAGAACATCACACCATTGCGAGATCTTGAACGGCCAGGTCATCCGGGAAGTTCGAGCGCCATTATAACGAAGTAAATTTCTCAGTCATTTTTGTTCACGCCGGGGATCGAACCCGAGTCCACTTATTCCGGAAGAAGTCGCTCTACCAACTGAGCTACGCGGACGTTCGTTTCTGCTGCTATCTGCCTTTATGTCGTGTGCCTCCTGCTGGGCAGGCACGTCACATCATCCCCCTCGAAAAAGGGCCGGGGGCATGGCCCACGGGTCAGCCGTGACCATGAATCGTCGCAGGCAGCCATATGCTGTAGAACGTGCACTTGAGAACTCCCAGTCAATCTGGTGTGTGGAATGTAACGCCACACACATATATTTTTTGAAGCGCTGGAGAAGGGATTCTCTGATTTTTTCTATCTCGCGGTGTGGAAAGAACATCGCACCATTGCGAGATCTTGACCGGCCGGGTCATCCGGGAAGTTCGAGCGCCATTATAACGAAGTAAATTTCTCAGTCATTTTTGTCCACGCCGGGGATCGAACCCGAGTCCACTTATTCCGGAAGAAGTTGTTCTACCAACTGAGCTACGTGGACGTTCGCTTTTGCTGCTATCTGCCTTTATGTCGCGTGCGAACTGCTGGGCAGGCACGTCACAACACGCTTTCCAACATACCATAAATCATAGGAAAATGCCATGGTTTTGAGGGGAATAAACTATGGTATAACGTTTGCGATTCACATATATCAAAATTAAATCTCTTTGTGCCCGTGTTACCTATTTCTGTTATCAAGAGCTACTACACATAAGCCGTTTTATAATTAAAAAATACCATGTGAATCGGACAACTTTCAAGGAAGTTATCGTGCAAAAATAATGGCTAATGAATTTCACGCATGCGCACTGCCCGCAATTTTTCACAAATAACATTTTTGGCGGAACTTCCTTTAAAGTCGTTACAGAACAACGTATTGTATATCGTCGCAACAGAAGCATTTTTACTCAAGCTCACTCCTATGCCCTGACCTTTGACCCCATTTCGATGACATTAAACAGAATTGGTTCAGTATAACTCTGGGAAAACAAACTAAAGTTTTGTCGCCATAGAAGCATTTTTAGTGAAGTTACGAGGATAATGGCTGTGGAATAAATCTCACTCATGTGCCCTGACCTTTGATCCCATTTCAATGATATTCAACAGAACCGGTTTAGTGTACCTCCGGAACAATATGATAAACTTTTGTCGCAATCGAAGCATTTTTACGTAAGTTATGACGCATAAGGACGATGGAATTGATCCCGCTCCTATGTCCTGACCTTTGACCATTTCGCCCATTTTCAATAGGGTTCGTCCCCAGGTTGTCCCCTACCATATATTAAACTTTCATGGAAATCGAACCATTCCTACGCGAGTTATCGCGCGGACGGGCATGCAGACAGACAAAGCTGGAGCATATGCGCTTCTTCAACTTACGGTACGGTTGGAAGGCCTAAACAAAAATAAATATTAAAGATGGGGCAAAAACAGAATAACATGAACATATTCTGTTCAGTAAAATTGTGAAAGATCGTAAATTCTCAAAAGAGAGAATGCGATAAAAAATAACTGAAAAAAATATAAATGATATTACTGTAGATTTCAAGTGGGTGACGCTCTGAAATATCTGTTGTTGTAATAAATGTAAGGAAACACTAATCCCAAATTAATAAGTTAACAAAAAACGAAATTAACAATATTTCTCAAGGAAACATAAGGAAAATTCAGTTCTCGCTCTTTTACTAGGAAATTAGAAAAAATAATGTAAAGCGTTGACAGTAATATTAACTTCGTAAATATAAAAAGTGCATTTAAAAAGGAATGATATAACGAAAGTTTGTATTCTTGTCATACGAGTTCAATTTTGCGAAGCAAACGATGAAAAATGAAATAACTGAAAACGGAATAAAAATAAACGGCAAAAGAAGCTGATTAGCGTATACAGTTTAGAATAACTAGCATTCCCCAAAGTTGTAATGTGTCAAAAAATGATGCAAAAGAAATATCATGTGTTTCATATGGAGATTGTAGCTCAAAAACCAAAATAATAATTGTTTTTAGAATGATGATAAAAATTAGATGAATAATATAATGTTTTACATTATATTTAACGAAATAATTCCACTGCAGATAATTTCGACAAATGACACAGTGTATAGAAAGTCAATCAAATTATATTAAGTTATATAATTGGAAAAATAAGAAAGATATTTCCATTGGAATACTTCTAGAACAAAGACAGTTTGCGCGAAAATATATACTAAACTTATTCTTCATAGAAAAGTAATGTCGGAACACGTAGAACATTTCTGACATCGTTTTTAATAACATCATTCCCTTCAAATGAAAAACAAGAACAAACTCCTTCCTTGACTTTCGGTAAACATCATCGCAAAAGACAGGAGCAGTTAAAAATGATGTCAGTAGAGGAAATATGAGAGTTCTGGAACATGTCGAATGTATTATTGAGAGTTCTAGATGAATGTATTATTGAGAGTTCTAGCTCATGCCGCATAATGCCTGTGCTGGATCTCTCAATGTAAGTTTTGGAAAAGCCTATTGTCTAGGCTGATGAAAAAATTTATAGGAATGTTCAGAACGTCTTCGTTTTAGCCTTACCATTTTAAAAAATACATATTCCGCGTCAGATTGTCCATGCCATCAAACGGGGAAAGTTCTTTTTTTTTTTTTTTTTTTTTTTTTTTGAGGATAAAAAAGGTTCTTGCTGGTTAACAATGGGATTTGAACACTCCATCCACTGTGTGAGAGGAGGGAACCTTAACCGCTGGACCAACAAGACATTGCTTGTGTTGGCTTTATTTGGGATCCCTTTCCTGATTCCGGGATCAGAACAGCTGGATAATACGCTCCAAATGATCATATTAAACTGTAATAATAAGAATAAAATGGGAAAACAGTTTTTATACAAGGAAAAACTAGATTATAATAAAATGTAATAAATATAATAATAATAAAATGAAAATTATAAAACAGGAAAACAGTTTTCATACACGGAAAAATTAGGTGGTAACCCTACTAATATGTGTTTACTCTTTTGTATTTCAGGAGATTGACGACGTCACACGTCCCGCTTCGTATATTAAAACATTACTATGTGTGTTTATACTTGAGTTTGTTCATGTCAACACATGACTCTTTCAAGTCATTTAACTTTGAAAGTCTACTGATCACCAGACATTTTCCCGTTCAGCGACTGGTTGTTCATCTTTTTGTAGCAACCTCTCG
The DNA here is from genome assembly GCA_039090855.1 of Macrothele yani. Taxonomy (NCBI): domain Eukaryota; kingdom Metazoa; phylum Arthropoda; class Arachnida; order Araneae; family Macrothelidae; genus Macrothele; species Macrothele yani. Next base: position 157,918,316 of record CM077024.1, on the reverse strand, counting down.
AATTTCTTTGCGAGTAATTCACTTTTGCTTGTATCTGCGATCTTCTAACACCTTCCATCAGAGTGAGGATCAGTTGATTTGCTTACTGACTTATTTTGGATACTTTAAGTCACAGTAGGCCCTCTTCAGGGATGATTCACGTGGATAACCTACCTGATAAATTTTTCCATCTAGGGAACAATATCTTTGCTTACATATCATTTTTCAATCAACGGTAGTATGTTCATATCGGACAATTCGAGCCCTATGGCAAAAAGTGCTATCCTTCAAAAGTTGGAATAATAATTTTCGCAAATCAGTGGATCGAGCTCATGAACGAAAAGGATACTATTTCAATGCAGCTCGGGTACGGAATTTCCTCAATTGATTTCCCATTCACTGGGTTTTTATAGGTTCATATCAATCCGGAAAACCATGAAACCTCCATTAATAATAAGAAATCAAGCATTACTCTTACGGAGAAAATGTGGTCCGAACTGGTACGCAACTTCTCCAATGTGTTAAATCAAATAGCTGTTGAATTTTGTAAAATCATCTCCTTTCGCAACGTGTTTGAAGAAACTTTGGCGTCCAAAGGTGAAACTTTAGTAGAGAATTTTCCAAATGGAAAACAAAGAGAATCGTTTCAAGAATAAATATTTATGAAGCAAACAGAAATGTTACAAGAACTTAAAGATAATCTCAGAGGCGACGTAGTTTCATATTTGACGGGAACAACGCGGCAAAAGAAATGGGATCTTTCTGAAGTAGTACGTGAAGTTGAGTATTTCTATACAGCTGTTTAAGTAATCGATTTTGCTAAAATTATTGAAAACTTCGTTGAACGTTTGGAAGGAAGAAAATTGATGAAATATGCAAACGGAGCTTTTCTCAATTCCGTAAAACTAGAAAACATTTTCAGCCTAATCAAAGCGGAAATACAGCATGATGATATGGACTCAATAGAGCAAGGAAATGAAATTAGAAAAAAAGTCCATTTCAGGACTACCAAATTTTGCAAAGATGTTAACCATTATCGTGCATATATTTTATGAAATAAAAAAACCAGTCCTTTTTTGAATTACTTAATTTCATTATTTTTTTATTCATTAATATATTTTTCTTTTGTTTGAATGTGAGTGTATGTGAACGAAGAAGGTCACTGGTGTGGGCTTAACTGCTCCGTAGACCTTAACGTGTTTCTCCAATATTATGGAACCATGTTTGGTGAAGTTCGCCATCTCTGAAATGGATCTCTTTGTTTTCCATTTGGAAAATCCTCTACTAAAGTTTCACCTTTGGACGCCAAAGTTTCTTCAAACACGTTGCGAAAGGAGATGATTTTACAAAATTCAACAGCTATTTGATTTAACACATTGGAGGAGTTGCGTACCAGTACGGACCACATTTTTTCCGTACGAGTAATGCTTGATTTCTTATTATTAATAGAGGTTTCATGGTTTTACAGATTGATATGCACCTTTAGAAACCCAGTGAATGGGAAATCAATTGCGGAAATTCGGTACCCGAAATGGCTTGAAATAGTATCCTTTTCGTTCATGAGCTCGATCAACTGATTTGTGAAAATGGTTTTTCCAACTTTTGAAAGATAGCACTTTTTTCCATAGGGCTTGAATTGTCTGATATGAACATACTACCGTTGATTGAAAAATGATATGTAAGCAAAGATATTATTCCCTAGATGGAAAAAATTATAAGGTAGGTTATCCACATGGATTATCCCTGAAGAGCTCCTACTGTGACTTAAAGTAGCCAAAATAAGTCAGTAAGCTAATCAACTGATCCTCACTCCGATGGAAGGTGTTAGAAGATCGCAGATACAAGCAAAAGTGAATTACTCGCAAAGAAATTCGAGAGGTTGCTACAAAAAGATGAACAACCAGTCGCTGAACGGGAAAATGTCTGGTGATCAGTAGACTTTCAAAGTTAAATGACTCGAAAGAGTCATGTGTTGACATGAACAAACTCAAGTATAAACACACATAGTAATGTTTTAATATACGAAGCGGGACGTGTGACCTTGTCAATCTCCTGAAATACAAAAGAGTAAACACATATTAGTAATGTTACCACCTAATTTTTCCGTGTATGAAAACTGTTTTCCTATTTTATAATTTTCATTTTATTATTATAATAATTATTATTATTTTACAGTTTATTATAATCTAATTCTTCCGCGTATAAAAAATGTTTTCCCATTTTATTATTATTATTATTATTACAGTTTAATATTAACATTTGGAGCGTATTAACCAGCTGTTCCGATGCCGGAATCAGGAAAGGGATCCCAAATAAAGCCAACACAAGCAATGTCTTGTTGGTCCAGCGGTTAAGGCTCCCGCATCTCACACAGAGAATGGAGTGTTTAATTCCCATTGTTAACCAGCAAGACACTTTTTTATACTCAAAAAAAAAAAAAAATTTACGGTTTGATGGCATGGACAATCTGACGCGGAATATGTATTTTTTAAAAAGGTAAGGCTAAGACGAAGATGTTCTGAACATTCCTAAAAGTTTCTTCATCAGCCTAGACAAAAGGTTCTTCCAAAACTTACATTGGGAGATCCAGCACATGCATCACGCAGCATGTGCCAGAACTCAGCATGTGGTAGAACTAGGAAGGTCCAGAACCAGTTCTGGCACAAGCGGAATGCGGCATACCGATCAGCAGGTTTTGCGGCATGTTCCAGAACTCTCATATCTCCTCTACTGATACCTGCTGACCAGACGTGACCGCACGTTATCATCTTGGAGATCGAAATCTTATCCGACCGCGTCATGTAGGCATTATACGACAGGTACCAGAGTGATGTCGCTGTACGATGCTGTAGTCATCATGCCGTCGATACGGAGGACGGGCGTACTGCGTCGGTAGATGGTGCTCGATCATAACGTGGCGAAACAGCCACCATGCGGCGCACGAGGATTGGAGCGTCGAAGACGTGACGCGTTACCAAGTAGACGCCAGACTTTAACACAATTATTGTCGGGGGTGAGACAAATCTGGGTTTCATCCTTAAATTTCACGTTGTACCAGTTCGCCGGCATTGACGTCAGATGAACATTTGCCCGCCTTCACCGTGCTACTCTGTGGAGTGCAGTCAGTGGGGCTTCGCGCCAGGGCGCCTAGAAAGCTGATACGCATCATGCAGCCTATTTCACACGGGTCTGCGTCGATACGCCAGTTCCGGTATTTGGTGCCAGGTTATTGCATAGCTCGGGTGCTGTCATCGATATGCTACTGCGTGGTAAACACAACATCTGTACCTCATCCGGATTCGAACATGGACTCATTTCGGGCCAATGGTCACAAGCCAATGCTTAGACAATTGCGTATTCCAATTTGTGAAGCCAAAAATGGATTTAGTTAATGTAATATTTCACACCCTTGAAAATATCGATGAACGAATATTAAAAATATCGATGAACGAATGTTAAAAATATCGATGAACTAATATTAAAAATATCGATAAACTAATATACCTATGGAACGTTGTCAGCAATCCTTTGACGAGAGATTTGAAGACGATTCAAAGCAAAATACTCTGCGCTGTTTGATTGCCGACGAGAGCCCTAGTGGTTGAAGTCATGGTGGCAGTTAATTTTTTCTTGACATCTCAAAAGTGAAATCATTTTGATTTTACGATATTCCATACATCATAAAATGCCGTTAACATTTTTTTCTTTACTGTCTCTTCTAATGTACCGGTGTTCAAAATTAACATGACAAACACAAAATCATGAATAACGCAAATTTCACTCGACACATTTTAATTACAATTAGTTCGGGCATACATACATCGATAACGCAGAAATACACAACAGAAAAGGAATGCTATCACCGCATGAAGGGAAAGCTTGCACATATAATGGCAGACCAAAAGTGAGGCATCAAGTGGCACGAATTTCCAGGGGCAAATAAGGAGTGTGATTACCCCGAAGAGCGATACAGCTCGCACTACGTGCTCTTATACTGTTTACAATGCTATGAACAAGAGTTTGGGGCAATTAGTGCCCCCCTTCCTCTAATCTGGCACATCTGAGTCGCGGAAGAGTTTTAGGAGGGTGCTGCCAGCTTACAATTTCTGGGGCATCCCAGACATGCTGTATAGGGTTTAGGTCCGGAGGTTTCGTGGGTCACTCCATCCCTGAGTAAAATGATTCTGTAGGTATTCGTCTACTAACCGAGTCCTATGGGACGTGCGTTATAATCTATAAAAAGAACTGGCAGCCAACAGTCCCCCTCCCCCAAAAGCAGTACATAAGGCTTTAAGATGCAATCACTTTTAGGTGCAGTAGTCGGAGTACCTTCTGGAAGCACGTGCAGTAGTGTGCGTCCGTCCAATAAACTGCCATCATCTGGCGTCATGCAAAATACCCCCAAAATACCAGGAGTCCTAATCACCGTAGTGGTCCATTTTCCTAAAACTGAAGGGAAGATATCGGCTTTTCGCCTCTCTTCAAATGTACACATATCGAGGATCGGTTTTTAGGCTGTATCTCGACTCGCTGAAGAAGACACAGGTCCATTGGTCTGGGGTCCAGGGGTGGTTTTGTACGGCACAATTCAGACGGACCCTTCTGTGCGATGCAGCAAGTCGGTTACAGGCCACTGGCCTGCGACCTCTCTCGTGCAGACTTCTGTAAAATATTTGCCTCGATATCGCGGTTCCCGTAGCAGAAGAGAACTCCTGAGAGGATTGCCTCGCTATCGACATCCTGTGGCTGCGTGCTGTTAGAGACAAATAGCTGACGTCCTGTCTTGTTGTGACTCATCAGTGTCCTTGACCCGGACTTCTGGTTATTGTTCCGGCTTCCTGGAACTGTCTCCAAAGATTGGAGACCACTTGTCTCGACACTTTTGTCCAGTTTCACCCAAATCGTTTATCAACATTTTTTTTAAAACAAAGCTTAAAAATATCAAATTTTATTTTTATCAGTTAATCAGTTTCTGAGTCCAGTCCAAAAAAAACAATATATTACGGACGCTCAAATTTGACCTGAACTTTTGTTTCTAATACATTAGTTTGAAAAATTGTACGTATTATTATTGTGCGTTTGGCAACACTGGTAACTCACGCTACCAGAACCCCACTTGTTTCGTTAACTTTCGTTGCCATGATAACTGCCGCATTGCAGAAAGAGAAATGGGGAGTGAAGGTGCTTTGACTTCGGTGCAGCAGAGAATAATTATCAAATTTATTTGCAATGAAGATGCGAGTGGCAGTGAAATTCACCAGAGACTTCAAACACAGTTTGGTGATTCGTGCCTGTTTCGTTTGTCCGCCGAATTGTGTAAAGCGTTCAAGGAAGGCAGAGAAAGCGTCTGCAACGAACCTCACAAGGCACGACGAGAAACGGCTGTTAACGCCGCCATGACTTCGCGCGTAAATGAGTCCATACGGAACAGGAAGATTACTGTAAGTGATCTGAGCTCAGCACTGAAAAAAAGCGGGCATACCATCATCAACGATAAGCTGCACTTCAGCAATATGCGTACCAGCTGGGTCCCGAAGCAGCTGTCCAACGAGCAGAAAGCCAGCAGGTTGCAACTTGCGAACATGATGCTCCGAAGATATCAGAGAGGAGACAACTTTTTCAGACGTGTGGTGGTAGTGGGCGAGACATGGATTCATCGCCATACACCGGAAAGCAAACGTGCAAGATGGAGAGGAGACACATGTGATTCGCCCGCACACAAAGAAATTCAAGGTCAGGGCACCAGCCACGAAAATAATGGCTACGGTGTTTTGGGACATTAACGGTATTATTCTTAAGGATTTCCTAGAAGATCGTCAAACAATCAATGCCACCTATTACAGTGATCTCCTCAAGAACTCCCTTAAGGCAGCACTGAGAAAGAAGAGAACATGACTCCTCAACAGTGGAGTATGCCTTATCCAAGACAACGCCAGGCCCCACACCGCTAAAGTGACTAAGGAAACATTGGTGGAATTGGGATAGGACGTTGTACCACACCCTCCGTAAATCCCGGAAATGTCACCATGTGACTACCACCTGTTCGGCCCATTAAAGGAATTTTTGGGAGGGCAGAAATTCAGATCAAATGAAGAGGACAAAATTGTCGTTAAGGAGATGGTTTAAACAACAGATTATAGAATTCTATGAAACTGGGATCCGGAAGGTTCCAGAACGCTGGAAAAAATGTATGGACCACGACAACAAAAATAACTTCGAAAATTAAGTGATGCAACATCCGCTGTATCGTAAATAAATATTTGATTAAGAAAAAAGTCCAGGTCCAATTTGAATCCCCCTCGTATATGCATATATCCTTAAAACAATATTGCTGTACTTATTAATTTTTCAGTAAATACTGCTATATTGAGCTCAAATTATATACCGAAGTAAAAAAAATGTTCTAGTCTCACCTGCCTTATTAGCTGCTTTCCTAGAATTTATCACTAGCTACCGCCCTGATCACCATCATTATGATATGCACCAAAATACGCGGGCCATCCAGAAGTAAGCACAGTTTGAAGATTAAACAAATACAAAGATATTGATAGCAACATTTTAAATTGCGATGAATTCTACATACCTTGATCTACTTTTCAAGTTATGCCCCATGGAGGTTGTTGTTATATCGTGACACAAGTTTCTGGGTACCCTCGACACAGAAGTCTATCACCTGGATTTCAACCCACACTCAACTGTGGTCTTCAGGTCATTGTCGTCATCGAACAGCTAGCCGGCAAGAAATCAGCTGGCGCCAAGTCTGTGCTGTAGATTGGGTGGACCAGCTGCTCCCATCCAAATGTGGTGGCAAGGTTTTTGCGTCACACTGGCAGCATGAGGCCTTGAAGCCATACGAGGGACACGTCGTCTGCATGTCTTAGCCAGGTGGATGGTTTTGGGTTAATGTTGGTGAAGATATGCTCCTCTATGGGGCGGAACACTGCTTCGGCAAAGGACAGGAGTAAGCTACAACCCCATCGGTGCGCCTTTGATCTGCTTATAAATTTTGCCTTGGAAACTGAAAGAGCATTTTGTGACCAAATCTATTACTTTGGCTATGCTATGAAAAGAGTCATTTGAATATATGGAAGAATTGAAAATAGCTTCCTTTAAATTTCTAATGGCCTCTGGTACGGGTACGGATGGGTAAAGAGAAACTATGTCAAAACTGCAAATAATGGATTTTGGTAGGACACTTAGCTGTCTGGTTTTCGTGGTAAAGTCCTTAGTAGAATTAAGCACATAGGTTGATTTCGAAGAAAATCAGCTATATATACACTATATTGCCGAAAGTCACGAGACACCTCTTCAAAAGCAAATGAACGGATCCGCTGCGTTGTTAACATGCGCGGTACAGCTGCAAACGGTATAATAACAAGCCTGCAGCTGACCACGATCATATCGCACTGTGAGGTTGAGTGAAAATGCCGCGATGTGAGAGAACTCACTTTGAGAAAGGAAAGATTGTTGGATGTTATATTAGTGGGTTGTCCACACGAGAAACCGAGAGGTGTTTAAACACACCCAAGTCAACTGTTTTGGATGTACTGAATAAGTGGAAGACACATGGCCTGCCTGAAGCAGCAAAACGTTCAGTCAGACCAAAGAAAATTAGTGATAGAGGACGTCGAAGCCTCAAGAGAGCCGTTACAGCTAATCGAAGGAGTAATGCACAAGAACTCAGTGTACAGGTAAGTAAAATGCTAGAACCTCGGTATGTACACGTACCATTCGCAGAGAACTTTATTCCATGGGTTACCGTCTTTCGTGCGGCTGCTCATAATCCTTTCATCTCCTCTCGGAATGCTACTCGTCGTTTAGCATGGTGAAAAGAACATTTACCGTGGACCTTAGATTAATGGAAATGGGCCCTATGGACTGATGAATTGAGGTACACGATTCACCAATCTGATGGCCATGTGTGGGTATGGCGGCAGCCTGGGGAACGCTATTTACCACAGTGTAATGTTCCTATGGTCAAGCTTGAAGCTGGCATTGTACTCGTGTGAGGGTGTCTTTCGTGGTATGGTCCCGTCCCATTGGTAATCGTGGACAAACCTGTTACCCACCACGTCTACCTCCATATTCTAGACAATTATGCCCTACCGACTCTGTGGCAACACAATGGAACCGAGGCTTGTTGGTACTGTTACGGCGTACTGTTGCGGAGTGGTTTGACGATAATTCCATATCGTGTGTGCACTAGCCAGCACACAGCTCTGATCATAATCCCATAGAGCACCTATGGGATGAATTAGAGCGCCGCATAAGAAGTTTGGAACCAAGGCCTACTACTAAGCAACAGTTAGAGGGAGCTTTATGTACTGAATGGAAGCGCATGCCTATGGCTGTGTTCCAAACCTGTCTCGCAGGGTCAGTGCATGCATTAAGGCCAAAGGTGGACCGACACCTTACTAATGTAAGTCAATGAATGCTATGTCGTGTTTCTCTTCTAGGTGTCCGATAACGTTTGACAATATAGTGTATATACGGCCTCACGAAAAAGACACTCTTCCGCCTTTCCTGGACAAAATCAACTCTATTCACACTTCGATCCACTTCACCATGGAGATCGAAAGAGACAGCTCATTACTTTATATGGACGTACTTTTAACTAAACTGCAGGACCACCGTCCCCGTTCACAAGTCTATTATAAATCCTCCACTGTACCTGATTCTGCGCTTAGGTGCTCATTGTGCTCAGCTGAACATACAAGGTCTGTCCGGAAAGTAATGAGACTCGTTCAATAACAGACGTTTAATTCAAGTTATTTTTAATGTTATTTAAGTTATACTTAAATAACATTAAAAATCCTCGAAATAACATCCTTGAACATCAATACATCGCTGCCATCGGTTCTGCCACGCAGCGTAGCTTGACTGGAAGTCGGGAACAGGGATCGCTCTCAAAGCACTCGTCGCAGCAGTTTTGCACGTCTGTAACAGTTCCAAAATGGTGTCCTTTCAGGCTGGATTTGAGCCGGGAAAGCAAAAAGAAGTCAGCGGGGGCCAAGTACGGGATGTAGTGAGGTTGGGGCAGCGTTGCCACGTTGTGTTTTACCAGACACTCTCTTACTCTCAGCGACACATGGTTCAGCACATTATCGGGGTGAAGAACCCAAGTGTTAGTGATCTCCGGGCGGACGCGCGCAACTCTGTTCCTCAGCCGTTGAAGCACTTCTACGTAAAATGCAGCATTAACCGTTTGTCCGGGTGGTAAGTACTCCTTATGGACAACACCTTTACAGTCAAAGAAGACAATGAGCATCGATTTCATCTTCGATTTGCACATTCGAGCCTTTTTTGGTCAAGGAGACTCGGGAGTGTGCCACTATGAGCTCTGTCGTTTCGTCTCCGGATCGTACTCTAAGACCCACGTTTCATCACATGTTATCACTTTCTCCAAAAAACAGGTTTACTGCTCACACGGTCTGCAAGCTCACGAGAAATCGACACACGGTTGTTCCGCAGTTCATCTGTCAAAACCTTAGGAACAAATTTGGTGCAAACTTTCCGCATCTGCAATTCTTGCTAGATAATTTCATGCACAATGGATTTCGTGAGTCCCACGTGCTCTGCTACCAATCTGACATTCAGACGTCGGTCAGAGTCCAAAACCGCTTTTACCTTTTCCACATTGTCTGAAGTGTGAGACGTTGAAGGGCGTTCTGGGCGTGGCTCATCCTCGACGCTCACTCTTCCCTCAGTGAACGTTTTGGGCCACCGAAACACTTGTGCTTTCGATAAAGCATTCTTCCCGTAGGCTTTCTGTATCGTAGCAAGCGTCTCTGTTTTTTCAAGTTAAAGACAAAACTTTATCACGTGTCGCTATTCGACATTCTTCTGCATTTTCACCGTTACGGGACGCTCACACAGCTGTCCACTTCGCAAGCGATTCTCATTCTGTAAAAGCTCAGATTCAACTGACGAGACATCGATCGTTTACCTAACATACCGCGCCACCTGTCACGCCCGGAGACTTCGCCCTCGGGCCCTTCCGATTGGTACAGAAAAAGTGGTCTCGTTACTTTCCGGACAAACCTTGTAACTCAGCGTTTTCCAAATCGCGGATTCTAAGAGCTTTTACCATAAGCTCAGATGTCTTTCCCAGGAAATCTGAATTAAATAAAATAATTAATCTAAACACGAAAGCAGGGCCCTAACACAAATGTATTCTCAGCTTCATCAGAAATAACAAGGGCACGCTCCGTGAAATATGCACTAGTCCATCGACTGAACTTAAGTACATGGGAGCAATCAATACAATACACTGAAGAGCAATTGAATTTGAGATACCTGTCTAGTAACGTATAGCATCATCTTTCGCCGTAATGACGGTGGCGATTCGTCTCGGCATGGACTCGACAAGACACCGGAAGCGTTTTGAAGCCTTAACATCCATGAGCCCTGAACAAGCACCCACAGTTCACGAAGATTTGATGAAGGGGGGACAGAGCCTCGAACATCTCTCTCGATGGCATCCCAGATGTGCTCGATGGCATTGAGGTCAAGTGACCTAGCTGGCCAAGGAAGCGAGGTCACGACGGTGGAGTGTTCATCCAACTATTCGGATACAATTCGGGAGCGATGGCAAGGTGCATTGTCTTGTTGCAGGATGAGGTCCCCAGTAGGATGATGAAGACGCACAAAAGGGAACGAATGGTCGTCCAGGTTATCCTGGTAACGTTGACCTGTGAGGGACGATGTCACACGTACCAGGGGTTCCATTTCAGTCCACGTAAACAGTCCCCGGACAAGAAAGCCACCCCCACCAGCTTGAGAAGTACCCTGCAGGCAAGAAGGATCCATCGCTTAATGTGGTTTGCGCCGTACTCGTATCCTGCCATCCGCATGCATCAACGTGAATATCGACTCATCAGTCAGAGGCAACATTTTTACACATGTCTTGGCTCCAGTGGCGATGTTTCTGCGCCCATGCTAATCTTTGCACCCTGTGATGTGCGGTCAGCAGCGGTACCTTCGTGGGACGATGGCTTCTGTACCCCATAGCGAGGAGATGGTTCTGGATGGTGTGGCTGCTTACACGATTTAGTGCATCAGCGTTAAATTGCTGAGTGATTTTTTGCACTGTGGCTGCTTACACGATTTTTTGCACCAGCGTTAAATTGCTGAGTGATTTTTTTTGCACTGTGGCCCGTCTATCTGCTGTTGCAATGCGAGCTAGCCGACGATGACCCCGCTCATCCACACGCTGTTGTCCACGACAGATGGCCCTTGTAGGGATGGTTTTACCGGATTCGATGTACTCATGGTGCACCCATGACACAGTGGGTCGTGAAAATCCCAGTGTCTGCACGACTTCTGAGATGGAGTGACCCATTCGTCGGGCCCCGACAATTTGCACACGATCAAATGAGCTTAGATCCTTCGTCTTACCCATAATGCGCCTGACTTTTACTGATTCCCGTCGCATCACTCCTTATATTGTCGGATCGCTGCATATGTCATGTCGTTTTCGTGTACAGGGTCGCCCACAGCGTCACATTTGCATAACGCCAGCTGTCTCTAATTCAAGTGCTGTTCAGTGTATATTCCAGGCGTTTCTTACATTCTAAAAAAACGCCCTAAGAAAAATGGGACACGGTGTGGGCATATGGGTTCCGAAATCCTTGTACAGCCTACTTTCAAAATTGCCTGACCGACCTCCGATCACCAATGAAGCTGGTGTTTATGCCATACAGCTGTCATACCCGGCCGGTACGCAAAGGTATTTTATGGGAATGACAAAACGCTCGTTGGAAACCAGAATCAGAGAACGAAAAAGAGATGCAGAAGAAAGAAGCTCATCTACAGCTGTATCTAGAGAAGTGTTTTTCAAGTCCACTCTTCCTATATGGGAAGGTATTAAAAACACTAGCCCGATACTCTAACCCAAAAGCAACAGCATTCGGAGAATCTCTGAAAATTATCACCAACCATGAAGCCTGCAACGACAGCTTCTCTTTGGAGTTTCCAAAAATTTGGATCCTGTGCCTAATTGATCTTCCCCTTCAAGCCGCCACGTACCAAATTAATATATCTCGTGACTTCACATTCAAAACGCGCTGCCCAGCATATTTAATCATTCTTTATGTGTGATGTGTCTCGGGTAACTATCCTCATATCTGAATTATAATCGTTCAAGTATTTCAGTTTGTCGCTATTAACATTGAAAAGGTCATCCGTTGATGAGCGAAAGCTTGGGAAATTGTAGTTTTGGTTTCTTACTCAGATAAAACGAATTATCACTTCAGTCTTATACACTGAGTGGCCACTTTATTATGACCACCCCCTCAGTACTTCGTTGAGCCACCTTTTGCCTTTAATACTGCGTCGATTCTTTGTGGCATGGACTCCACGAGATGTTGATAGGTGGTTTTTGGAATCTGAGACCATGCTTGATGAATAGCACTTTCCAGGAGTGTGAGACTGCAGGGTTGTGGATCCAGCTGTCTGATGGCTCGTTTAACTTCATCCCACAAATTCTCAATGGGGTTGAGATCTGGAGATTGTGGGGGCCACCTAAGTAAAGTAAACTCACCAGCATGTTCCTGATACCAATCCTGTACAATACGAGCACTATGGCAAGACGCGTTATCTTGTTGAAAGTAGCCATCGCCATTGGGATAAACCATCCACATGACAGGATGCACTTGGTCCGCAACGATGTTTAGATATGATGTGCCAGTCAGACGTTGATCAACACGAATTAAAGGGCCTAAAGCATGCCACGAAAACATTCCCCAAACCATAACGTTGCCTCCACCTGGTTGAAGGGTTGCAGAAATGCGTTTGGGGTCCATGCTTTCGTGCTGTTTCCGCCAAATTCCCACTCGGCCATCGGCATGGTGCAACTGAAAACGTGATTCATCGGACCACATAATTTGTTTCCAATTATCGACTGTCTAATCCTTGTGCTCCTGTGCGAACTGGAGACGTTTTCTCTTATTAACTGCAGACAGCAAAGGTGTTCGAACAGGCCTTCGGCTGCCATATCCCATCCGATGCAGTGTACGGCGAACAGTGCATGCAGAGATCATATGAGGGGATCATTGATTAGGATGATCTGCAATTTGATGCACTGTTGCCCTTCTGTTGTCTGTTACCAGTCTGGACACTCACCGTTCCGCCCGAGCAGTCACTAGTCGATGACGACCACACGTTGCACATAGAGACCCAGTTTTTTTGGCTGACAGTCCAGTCTTTAAACACTTTAACAGCAGCTGCTCTGGAACATTTCACGAATGCGGCGGTTTCGGTGATACGCGTTCCATGGCTCCGAGCTCCTACAATCATCCCACGTTGAAAGTCCGTCAAATCGCATTTTTTACCCATCACGTCCCCCAAAAATCACTTCTACTACTGTCGCAAGCACTAAGTTTTCCCTTTTCATACCAGCCTCGCCCTCTGGCGGCAACAGCGTGCAGCCATAGCTCATTTGCTTAAAACTGTCAGGTGGTCATAATAAAGTGGCCACTCAGTGTATTTTTGGTATATTATTCAGTTCTGCTATTTAACTAGATAAACTGTTGAATACATGCATCGCAACGGAAGTTTAAGACGATAAAAAAATTGCATTTTTTTTAATCAACAGCATTTTCGCCAGAACACTTTAATTTAAATGTTTTCTTAAAGTAAAATCTGAGTATTTTATTCCATTTGTCAAATCAGTGAAGTGCTAATTATCTTTGACAGCTTTCAGATTTCAACCAATAAAATATTTAGCGTCCCTGATTATTCATAAGAGTGACCTCTGCCGAATTCCTTTTACTTTCATATTCCACTGAGGCAATGTTGAAGAGATGGGACAGTGAATTTTATATAATTTTTTGACTCTTTGTGTGTGGTGGCTGCGTTTTCTTAATCAAAATCCGATATTTTTTTTTTTTTTTTTTTTTTTTTTTTGGTTTTATAATTCCCTTTTTCCTCCATTATGAAGAAGCAGGTTTTTTTCATAAAGGATTTGTTGCAGTAAATATTTTTTGACGAGTGAAATATTTTATCTGCGTGGTACTTCAGCCAATGGAGTACGAAATTATTTATGTAACTAGAATCTGCTCTGCGCAGGCTATCATTCTGTCATTTCTTTGGAAGTCTTTCTAAATACTCCTTGGTACCTGTTTTTCCTCAAATAAGAAGTAAACAATATTTTCAATAAACTAGAAGCCATTTGAAATTGGATGTCATCATGGTCTTTCTGCTTTGCACTCTCAGGGTAGAATCAGAACCGTGTACAATTCTTTGACCAAAAGTCTTCATGGTCCCCCCGCCCCTAATTTTGACAACATGTTGCACCAGATTTTATCTGTATTAAGTGCGGGCTGCATCCGAAGAACTTGTAAGTGGTGTGGAACCGAAACGGAAGAAATTTCCGCTAACAGCCTTCTACTTGATTCAGCTGGGAAACCTGAGCTCGAAGTAATTCTCCAACCCAACTTTCAAGATTATCTGCTTCATGAAGTGGTTTTTAAAGTGATTCCCTGTGATATACGGGTATGCGATTCTGAAGATGGAAGCAAATTTAAACAATGTCCTTGGATAAACATCCCGCAGATTTTGATTCGTTTACGGTCTATGTTTATTTTTCTGTGTGTATTTGTGTTGTGTGATGATCTATGTCTATCTTCCTGTGTGTATGTGTATGCAATGTTCTCGTGCTCAGTTTAATAACACATGTTGATTGAGGCTCTAAAAAACTTATTTCATCCTGCCATTTTAACGCAGTATATCTCTCCTTCGAAAGGGTGTCGATTGACGTATTGGCGTAGACTGGCAAAAAGCATGCTACTTCCGGCATACATTGAAACCCGCCATTGTAGGGGCTAACTAGTGTGTTGACGTGTTTGCACGAGTATTTCAGTTCTAAACCTTCAAAAATTTGATATGTTCTTAAGATGTAAGTGTGTGTGAGGCGAAAGTTTCGTGTTTAGTAGTTTTATTTCTCTGTTCTGTGTATGGCCGGACGCTTTATAGTCTTGTATTTTCCTGCTTACTAGTCTTGGTTTTTTTCTCGGATATGGGGACTTCCTGATTACAATTATGTAGAAACTTTTCAGGTGGTACGCGAACATTCCTTCTACGTAATTTCTGCAATACATTATGAATTGAATCAAGCATCCTTGCTTTGCAATAGGCATCTCTTCACTGCCAGCTTCCCCTCATTCATAGATGGCGCTGCACGTTTAGTTGGTGGCCGCTGTCTCAGACTAGCTAGCATTACACTTTCCAGTCTATGCGACTCCAATGTCTTTGGTGTAAATATCGTGTGAACACAAACATGCGTAGCAAAATTGCCAAAGCTGCATGTACTAAATTCATCGGGAGTAGTTTTTTTAGATGCACAAAGAATTTTTTAAAAGGAACTAATGGCTTCAAGGGCACGGTGATACGATGCTCTGGTATGTGTATTTCCAAAGTGCTGAAAAATAAAAACTGAATTCATCTATCGTAAAAAAAGCCCATGTTTAAAAATAGAAAATATAATGTACGCAGTTATAAGTATTTCATCTTAGGCACTGTTTCCTCTCCCCAAGTTGAAACCTAGCATTGTAATTCTGAAGCATATCATTGCTTCTTCATAAATGGTTAAAAACAGAGAACTGCTTCAGATTTCATTATACTGACTACATGAATTTTTCAAAAAAATGAAGAATGCCACTTGCAAATGTTGGAAGCTGTTTTATATGATAAGAGATGTCATCAACTTAATGTGATGAATCATTAATATTATTTACAGTATGAAATATTAAACTACAAATATCACTAGTTACCGAAAACGCCCACTGTTGTGGATGACACAGTATTTTTTCTTCTGCATGTGCGTTTGAATATTTTTAGCACGTCTTTTGTAAAAGAAAGGTCGTGCTTATGTTATCGGGTTGTCCGTCCCTCTGTGAACAACACCATATCTCTGCAACTATTAGTCCGATTTCAAAAATTCTTTTTGGATTGGAAAGATTGAAATGTGCGAATAATGATCCTTTTTTTATACGATGCAGAATTTCGCCGCTAGAGGACGTAAATGTAGATATTGCCGAATTCAAAATACATTTTATTTCATATATTTGCTTCTAAACATCCGATTGGAAAAAAATATTTTACCTCTCGATTCGATTTGTGTCGAAAACTACTTTAAGTCAAGTTACGCATAGATTTTCCGCTAGGCGACGTAGGGATAATTGCGCTTTCCTTGATATCTCTGCTTCTAAAATTCGGATTTGTAAAATCCTTTCTGCAGCGGATACGGCTCCCGATGATAAATCGTTTGCATACAATTCCTAATTTTTGGTAAACGAGGCTTGGCCTCCAAGGGGCGTAAGTGTTAATTTCTGCTTCTGATGCATTTGCAGCAAAATCGGAGCTCCTAAAATTTCGATTGAAAAAATTCGTTCGTGGACCGATACCACTTACGTTGATAAACTTTATCGGAATATTTACATCTTAAAATAATGCATGGTTTCTCCTCTAGGGACGTAGATGTATATAGCATTTTTGTCAATATCTATGTTTTTAAGAGTCAGATTTGAAAACTTCCTTCTTTGGTGGATAGCGCTTCCGGTGCGAAATGTTTTTTCAAAGAATTTAAAATCTTCAAATAATTCATAGACTTTCCACAAGGGATCGTAAAGACAAATTGCGCTTCGCCAGATATCTGTGCTTCTAAAAATCTGATTTGAAAACTTCTCTCTGTATCGGATATAGCTCCTGACTGGAAATATTTTGCACACAATTTCTAATATTTGGTGAAAAATGGTCTTGCCACCAGGGGGCGCAAGTGTTTATTTCTGCTTTTAATGCATTTTCAACAAAGTCTGAGCTCCAGGGGAGTACATGCATAGATTATTGTTGTCCATAGCTCTGTTTCTTAGAGTCCTATTTGAAAAATCTTTTCTTTGTTGGAGAGCATTTCCGGTCTGAAATGTTTTTCATATAATTTAAAATTTTTCTTAAGACACAAGTCTGCCACCAGAAGGAATACGTTCACGCTTTTTGTTTACAGCAATATCTTTGGGACTAGAAACGCGATTGAAAAACTTCTTTTTCGGCCAGATATTACTAACTAAGCAGACGCCGTGTGCATATGTTCTACCCGAAACAATGCACAGTTTCGCCGCTAGGATGCGCAAATACATAATCGTTTTTTTCTCAATATCTCTGCTTCTACATGTCTAATTTAAAAAGGTCTTTGAACACATGATGCAATTTACATTGTATAACACTGTAGGCTAGCGTATGAGAAATTTTATGCTTCACATTTCTGTCGGTAGGTGGTGTTTGTGTACTTAAGTTTGTAGCTGTATCGCAGCTTCTAAAACTTTACTGAGAAATTTCTTTCTTAGTATATGCCACTCGGTACAAAAAGACATGTGGAGCATTATCCTTTTTAAATAGTGCAAAGATTTACAGGTAGATGCGTAAAGATCCAATGTTTTTTCGCTATCTCTGCTTCCGTGAGACGTATTTGAAAAGGTTTTTTTTTCCTTAGCTTAGCTTTTTCCATGAAGAGTAGTTTTCGCCTATTTCCAACTTTCATTATGCAAAAATTATTTCGCTAGCATACGTAGACTTACATAATGTTTCCCTTTCCATATTTCTTCTTTTAACTGTTCGATTTGAAAATCTCTTTGTCTCTGATACCTTCTTTGCGTTATGAGAAACTTTTTGTGCGCAATTTTATCATTTTTGTAACATACTTTTTAGCCGCTAGTGGAACTGAGTAAATGTTTCTATTTGTGGATGTTTTATCGATTGTAAAAACAGGTTGATCGTCCTACCCGGCTCCATTGCCTTTGAATAGCTCTGATAAATTTAATTTGCGCCAGAACGGATTCAAAAGACGTGCTCTTTACATCCGAAAACTCGGTGCCATATTTCTTCTCTTTTCTTTTCGATAGTTTTAACTGCGTATTGAATCTCTCACTTATTACAGTATTTACGCTGAACAGTTTTATTCTAGGAAGCGAAACGTTTTCGAGGTACTACCAGAGTGAGTCAGACAGTGATGTATGCACATAGGGGGTTAGTTGCGGTAAGAACCCCTACCCCCTTTGGCCTACGATTCCGTTTTTATTTTAAAATGTTATAACTTTTGACAGATAAAAAATGAAATATAAATTTCAAAAACGTTTCTACTGTTTGGTGGAAATGCTAAGTTCACGTAAACTTTCACACGAACGCAACTTAATCTAAACTGAAAATATGAAAAAAGAACTCAGTTCGTATTTTTTTATCACATCGTTCATCAGGTACTGCATCAACAATTACAGCATTGCTATCTTAAGTAACGTGAAATAAAAAGAACTCAGTTCGTATTTTTTTTATCACATCGTTCATCAGGTACTGCATCAACAATTACAGCATTGCTATCTTAAGTAACGTGAAATAAAAAGAACTCAGTTCGTATTTTTTTATCACATCGTTCATCAGGTACTGCATCAACAATTACAGCATTGCTATCTTAAGTAACGTGAAATAAAAAGAACTCAGTTCGTATTTTTTATCACATCGTTCATCAGGTACTGCATCAACAATTACAGCATTGCTATCTTAAGTAACGTGAAATAAAAGAACTCAGTTCGAATTTTTTTATCACATCGTTCATCAGGTACTGCATCAACGATTACAGCATTGCTATCTTAAGTAACGTGAAATAAAAAGAACTCAGTTCGTATTTTTTTTATCACATCGTTCATCAGGTACTGCATCGACAATTACAGCATTGCTATCTTAAGTAACGTGAAATAAAAAGAACTCAGTTCGTATTTTTTTTATCACATCGTTCATCAGGTACTGCATCAACAATTACAGCATTGCTATCTTAAGTAACGTGAAATAAAAAGAACTCAGTTCGTATTTTTTTTATCACATCGTTCATCAGGTACTGCATCAACAATTACAGCATTGCTATCTTAAGTAACGTGAAATAAAAAGAACTCAGTTCGTATTTTTTTTATCACATCGTTCATCAGGTACTGCATCAACAATTACAGCATTGCTATCTTAAGTAACGTGAAATAAAAAGAACTCAGTTCGAATTTTTTTATCACATCGTTCATCAGGTACTGCATCAACGATTACAGCATTGCTATCTTAAGTAACGTGAAATGTGATATACATAGTGCCTTATTTTTCCGGTATAGACATCGAATTCCCACTAGAGAATTCAATACCCGTTAGGAACTATGCGCGCATTTTTAAAAGACAAATTTGCAAAACTATTTTTGCTTCAAATTTCTGCTGGCGCGATAACAAATTTCCGCGATTTATCAGCTTTTCATTTGAAAATTTGTCCAGCACCGCAGCATAAATTTTTCTTTTCTTTCCATAATTACCAAGCTTTGACAGGTAGTACTGTCAGTACACGTAACATTACATTCGATTTCATTGTTCAAACGGTACAATTCCTAATAACAAAATAGTTTTAGTAGCTTTGGGCTTTGTCATAAGCAGTGATTACAGCACCTGAGTGTGCAGTTCGTTCCCTATTTTGTTCCTTCTTGTATGGCAATTCAGTTTTCGATGGCAACAGATCTTAAGCATACACCGTGGGATCATTGAATTATGACCACCCCTATCAAAAGTGGATGCGATCCGTTGACCACGTAATTTCTGAGAGGGCGCGATTAGTGACCGGCGTAGCATATATAACCTCCTCGGTTCTCGTGTATCACATGTGATACAATGGTTTCATAATTTTTAAAAAGTGCCCAATGGCAGAAAATCTTCCAGAACCGGTTGTATCACATGGGAAACTATGTAAAATACTTTGCATTCATTTTCTCATATCGTCAATAAATGACAGCAAGAGTCAAGTTTCGGGACTTGTAGCTGCGTCTTGTTAGAAAAACACGATGTCTTCACATTGTCCTGGTAAATGTTTTATAACTACTTAATTAAAAAAGTTGTATCTATTTAAGTATATACTTATTATCGTATCTATTTAAGTATATACATACTTAGATGCGATAATCCGACAGGATTGGAAACCATTGTATCACAAGTGATAGAAAATGTACACGTTATAAATTAAACTTATTTACTTATTTAAAGAAAATAAATTTTATTTCGTCAACGTATTAAATAGTAATAACTTCTTAAACATTTTTGTATCACTTGTGATACAATGGTTTTCAATCCTGTCGGAAAAAAATTATGTGTTATTTTTAGCTGGTGTTTACTCGTATTTACTAAATATTTTGTACAATCTATGTAATATTTAATAAATATAATTTAAGAGAAAATTTCAAGCAATGATGTTAACATCATTACTTGAAATTTTCAGTTAAAATAGTATTATTCTCTTTTATTCTGACGAATCCTCAGATGATAAAAGACCAGTTCCTAAACGTAGGATTATTCCTACATCTATGCCACATGATTGAGCAAGAAATAAGCATGTAAGACAGATGCCTGAGGAGACTGGAGACAGCGCTCATAGAAGAAGATGCCGGAATTCAAAGTGCAATGAGTTAAATACAGTACGGTGTTCAGACTGTTAGGTGTTTATGTGTCTTAATGGCTCCAGAAATAATTTCAAATTGTTTCATGAAAAATAAAATTATGATATATTATAATATTACATAATATAACTTGAATATCGAATAATTAAACCAGTAATTTTCGATTTCTTAAATATTACAATTACAGCATCTCGGTCCTGATGTATCAGATGTGATACAATCTCCTAGCCTCCCCTCCTTTCCGTGAAAAATTAAAGGTTTTTTTCTCAGTTTACAATGCAGTAAACATCACTTTTCAAACCTGTTTTAAAAAATCAAGTGTTTAACTTCATCGCAGGTCTGAGAAGGATAAGTTGTGAGTGCAGCAGTAGGTAAAAAAGTTCTGAGCGCGATGCGTAAACGGAAGAATTTATCGGACTTTGAGAAATGACAGATTGTGGTATCTCAAAGAGCTTATGTCTTGATTTGAGAAATGACAGATTGTGGTATCTCAAAGAGCTTATGTCTTGATTTGAGAAATGACAGATTGTGCTATCTCAGAGAGCGGGTGCCTCGATTTGAGAAATGACAGATTGTGGTATCTCAGAGAGCGGGTGCATCGATTTGAGAAATGACAGATTGTGGTATCTCAGACAGCTGGTGCCTCGATTTGAGGAATGACAGATTGTGGTATCTCAGAGAGCGGGTGCCGCGATTTGAGAAATTACAGATTGTGGTATCTCAGAGAGCGGGTGCCCCGATTTGAGAAATGAGAGATTGTGGTATCTCAGAGAGCGGGTGCCTCGATTTGAGAAATGACAGATTGTGGTATCTCAGAGAGCGGGTCCACATGTCTTGCGTCCAGTGGCGATGTTCTCGCGCCCATGCAAATCTTTGCACCCTGTGATTTGCGGTCAGCAACGGTACTCTCATGGGATTATGGCTTCTGTACCACATAGCGAGGAGATGGTTCTGGATGGTGTGGCTGCTTACACCTTTTTGTGCACCAGCGTTAAATTGCCGAGTGATTTCTTGCACTGTGGCCGGTCTATCCGCTGTTACAATGCGAGCTACCCGACGATGACCCCACTCATCCACACGCTGTTGTCCACGGCAATTGGCCCTAGCAGGGATGGTTTTACCGAATTCGATGTACTCACGGTGCATCCGTGACACAGTAGGTCGTGAAATTACCAGTGCCTGCACGACTTCCGAGATGGAGTGACCCATTCGTCGGGCCCCGACAATTTTCCCACGATCAAATGCACTTAGATCCTTCGTCTTGCCCATACTGCGTCCTACTCTTACTGATTCCCGTCGCATCACTCCTTATATTGTCGGATCGCTGCATACGTCATGTCGTTTCCGTTTACAGGGCCGCCCACAGCGCCATATTTGCATAACGCCAGCTGTCTCTAATTCAATTGCTCTTCAGTGTACAGTTTGGTTAGCCCCCCTCCCAACTGCTTCTTTATTGAACCGATGTCACGTCGGATACCTGCTGTACTGTGGGCAAAAGGAGGACATACAAGTATTATGGAAGCAGTCGTAATTCAGTGATCATTCAGTATATGTATGACGTATTATATTTGTGTTCAGCAGGTGTCTGGAATACATCTGCTAATTTATTTTTTTTTACTCAATCCAAAAAATATCTTTCTCGTTCACTGCTTCCTTACTTTCCATTCGCGAAGAAGTAAGAAATTCCGGTGTCCTTTTTTACGCTTTCCAACCGTTGGTTGAAGAAGCGTATATGCTCCAGCTTTGTCCGTCCGCCTGTCCGTCCGCACGATAACACACGTGAAAATGATTCGATTTCGACGAAATTTTAGTATGTGGTTGGGGACCACCTGGGGACGAATCCTATTGAAAACGGGCGAAGCAGGGTCAAAGGTCAGGACATAGGAGCGGGATCCATTCCATTGCTCTTATGCGCCATAACTTGCGTAACAATCGTTCGATTTCGATGAAATTTTAGTATGTGGTAGGGAACCAGCTGGGCACGAACCCTATTGAAAATGGGCGAAATGGGGTCAAAGGTCAGGCACGGCATAAGAGCGGGATATATTCCGTTGCCCTTATGCGTCATAACGTGCGTAAAAATGGTTCGGTTTCGATGAAATTTTAGTATGTGGTAGGGAAACACCTGGGCACGAACCCTATTGAAAATAGGCGAAATGAGGTCAAAAGTTAGGCAAGGCATAAGAGCGGGATATATTCCATTGCCCTTATGCGTCATAACTTGCGTAAAAATGGTTCGGTTTCGATGAAATTTTAGTATGTGGTAGGGAGCCACTAGGGACGAACCCTATTGAAAAAGGGCGAAATGGGGTCAAAGGTCAGGACACTGGAGTGTGATCCATTCCATTGCCCTTGTGCATCATAACTTACCTAAAATGTTTGGTTTGCGACAAAACTTTATCATGTTGTTCCGGAGGTACGGTGAACCGGTTCTGTTGAAAATCAACGAAATGGGATCAAAGGTCAATGCACAAAAACCAGATTCATTCCACAGCCATTATTCTCATAACTTGCGTAAAACTGCTTCTATTGCAACAAAACTTTATCATGTTGTTCCGGAGGTATAGTGAACCGGTTCTGTTGAATATCATCAAAATGTGGTCAAAGGTCAGGACAAAGGAGCAAGATTTATTCTACAGTCATTATCCACATAACTTGAGTAATAATTTCTGGTATGTTGGAAAGCGTATCATAATCAAAACATTGCATGATTTTACTAACTTGTTTATTTTTGCAGAACCAGTGACTTGTGTCGTCCCCCCAAAAGCGGTAGCAACGGTCGTCCGCCCACAACTTAGGGTCACTGGTTCCAGTGAAACGGAAGCCAGCGCCGTAAGACCAGCACACCACCCATGCCTCGATCACAGGCCATTTCACAAGAATAGTCAGAAGTTAGAGACTCTGGCCATTCGGCCACGGGGAAGGCAAGAATATTGCGTTGTAGGCTCTTAAGCGTTTCAAAGTTTTCAGTTGTACTCATTTTTGCAGAGTGAATGTTACAGAATCTGCAAGATCTGTGCTGAAATTAGGAAAGAATTCTCTTCAATAACAGGTCGATTTGATGCTAAAATCCTGTAGAAAGTTTAATGTATAGAAAACGTAGAGGACTTTTAAACTCTTTACAGATATACTGCTGTTTATGTCTCGCAACCCCAAACCCCATTTACAAAACGTAGCTGCACTAACTTCGATATAACCATTTGACCAAAGTTCTGCAAATTAGGCATACATTTCTGTGTCGTTAAACAGCTTTTTTTTTTTTTTTTTTTGACGGAATGTGTCTAAAGTTTGCCTTCATTGTCATCAGACAATGAGGCAGGATGAAATATCTTTTTTTTTTTTTTTTTTTTGATTGGAGGTTTAACGACCACTGTGAGCAACTCAATGGGCTATAAGCAGTCGCCCGTCCCTAATTTAGGGTCACTGGTTCCAGGGAAGGGAGAGAGCCAGTGCCGTAAGACAAACACAACATCCATGCCTCACCGGGATTCGAACCCGGACCCCTTACAGACGAACGATCAGAGGCCAGCGCCTTAGACCACTGCGCCACCGGGGCGGCATGAAATATCTATCATAGATTTTAACATAGACCATTCCTAATAGAAAATGCGCCTTCCCACGTCTGATGCATGTTATATGTGCCTTCCAATCCTTAATGGATATCACAAATAGCCCCTGATGGATGTTGTAAATAGTTCCTTTATTTATAAAGTATGATATGGGAAATGGCATAACACAAAATGTAGAATATAGAATACAAAAATTAAAAAAATAATTTTACAAATATTTCACTGCGTTTTTATCTTTTTCACATTTAAATATGTCATAGATTGCTAAAATTAGAATGGCACTCCATATTCATTTTGTAAATGTTGCAGCTGAGTGTAAGAACAATAAAGAAGCAAGTAAAAGGCTGAGCAGCAAGACAAAAGAAATATTCTGTTCTAAATATTCTTTTTTTAATTCTAAATTTTTTTATGAGTGACTTAAAACCGTCATGTGTTTCCAATTTCCCTTTCTTTATGAGCTACGAACAATAAGAGTCTGAATTTTATATCTATTGACCATAGAATAAGAAATATCGGTAACACAATAGTTAACATTCAAAATTGGCGTTTTAAATGTTTTCAAAAGAGCAGAACGCCAAAACTTTATACTAGGTTCATCCGTTGAAATTTTTCTTGCCCAAGCACTTAGATTAAATTATTATTGTGCCAAGGAAAACAGGGATTCCTTCCTGTCAGCATCAATACCTATTGAAAATTCTATTACAATGCATGTTCTACTAACAATAAACGCAGTCCGTTTCTGCATGATTCATTTTTTGACGCTTTCCGTGTATGAGTATTTAAAAAAATAGGTATTCAACTGATGGATATATTTAAAAGACCTCCTTCAGCATTTCACCGCTCATTAGTTTTCTAAAAGTAAGAGTATTCACCTTGACATCCACAGCAACTTCATAAGTATACTAGAAATGTGCACAACTGGGTCATTTTTTATAAGAATTCTGCAAAACACCCTCACGGACAATGAAATTTGCGCACCTAGAAGAATACTTGCTATATATAACCGCGAAACTGTGCTGAAGGAGGTCTTTTTTATATATAGAGTATGTGTTGGTATCCAAACGTTCCACGTTTGGTGCGAGTGCGCATGACCGCACATCCTGTGGTAGCGCTGCAAGTACGAAACGACAGCCTTATAAACCTGCGAGTAGTCGATGCCCCATGAAAGCGAAAAGCACCATCCGACGCAAGCAAGAGTGCAGAGTGACAAAAATGCCGGGTAGAAGTCAGAGACGTCGATTTACGCCACTTACGGACTTTGAGAGAGGCCTGGTTATCGGGCTCAAAACCGCAAGGTGATCGGCGCGCCCTATAATCCGTCACGTGGATCATTCTGACTATACCATTCAACTGCGTTGGAAGCAGTGGACACATGACGGCACTGCCACACGGCGGGGTGGCTCCGGACGGCCCAGGAGAGGACCAACGGTAGAGAGGATCGACCGATCGTGCGCCAGGCACGAACGGATCCCACGGGGACCCGGTCCACTATAAAGCATGGTGTAGGGGTTTCTGTGTGCACACGAAGCCTTTCCTGACGCCTCGCGGAAGCGAATCTGCGATCCTAGCACCCCTTACGTGTACTCTCATTAACACCGGAACATCACCGGCTCTGTGTGCAGTGGTCTCAAGCCAGAGCGACGTGAAACTCCCACACTGACGACGTGTGGTGTTTAGGGATGGGTGCCGTTTCGTTTTGGGGATAGATGATAATCGTGTCCGGGTGTAGAGGTCCGCGGGTCAACGGCACAATTCCACGTGTCTAGGTGTGGAGGTTCCCGGGTCAACGGCACAATCCCACCTCGTTATCGAGCGCCACACCTACCCCACTACAGGCATTATGTTCTGGGGTGCCGATCAGCTCTTGTAGTGGTACGTGGATCATTAACGGGCCAGTGGTATATGGACGAGATCCTACGGCTCCATGTGCTCCCATTCCTGGCCGGGATTGCAGGTGCGCTATATCAGCAGGATAATGCCTACCAGCACACGGCTCGGGTTGCCCAGGACTGCCTAAGTCATGTCCAGACACTTCCACGGCCTGCCCGTTCCCCGCACATGTACCCTATCGAGCATGTGTTGGACCCGTTGAAACGCCGGCTGTCGCCGTGCCGCAGTATCCGGGATTTGAAGCACACCGTCCAACACGTGTGAGCATGTCTGCCTCAGGAAAATATCAGGCATCTGTTCGCCTCCATGCCGGACCGTATTGCAGCATGTATCGCCTCACGAGGCATTACGACGCGCTATTGAAAATGACCGGACTGCGCGTCACACACTCCTCTGTAATTTGCCTGAAGCTCTAGTTTTGCCATCATGAGTACCATTCATCTGTATCATTACGTCCATAAAACTTCAGTTCAATCCGATGCTTCCGTCTTGGAGCGCAAATTTCATTGTCCGTGAATGTAGGTGACCGAGTAGAATTTATAAAGTAAAATTTGAAAGAAGTTGTTTCGGTTTTATGTTCTATCAAATTCCTTTGTCTAGGTTCTGGTATAAAACTACTTAATACGTTTGACCTATTTTCCCAGCACCTTCAAAAGCACATTGCTTTTTTAGTTGTATCTCGCTGATTTTCTGAAGTCACATAACTTTGTAGCTCTACCGACAGTTCTTCCAGAGGTGCTCAATGTAGTCTATACCTTCATTTTTATGATGCATTTTGCTGAATAGGAAACTTTTCTGGAATTCACAAGAACTACGGCTTCAATTATCCAGAAGAAATATCTTGAACATTTTATTGATAGTGAAGCAAGAACTACGGCCTCTCATAATTCGTCAAGCAAAAAACAGAAGATGCCAAGAAGTGTTTCCGCGGAAATGAATTGGATATTGTAAACTATTTATAGTACAACTAAAACTCTAACATAACTTCAAAGTAAGGCGCTCTTCTTACTAAAGCGTAAAATGGTTTCACTGTAAAGCTAACTTAAATGTTCCAGGAAAAATACAGTATATACTTACTTACTCAGCAAACACTGTAAGTTAACATAAACAATCTGTAAATAATTAAAATTGGAGATAATCAGAACATTTTATTTTCATTCTTAAGTGGACGTCAAGTAATTTTGCTTTTTATACTTCCAATGGAAAAATTTGTGTACACAGTTTCTTCACAATTCGTGCGTTCCCAAGGATGAAAATTTGAACATCGATCAAAATACCTTCATTTTATAACTTGGAATACTTAATATTTTCTAAAACATAATCATAATTATATTAAAAATCAATAACTTTTCCTTTTGTGGTGTTGATACCAGAAAAAAGATTGCGCTACCTGTACCTTGATGACGTCAGTAGACAAAAAAATGTTGATTTGCATAATTATGGTTATGTTTTAGAAAATATTAAGTATTCCAAGTTATAAAATGAAGCTATTTTAATCGATGTTCAAATTTTCATCATTGGGAACGCATTAATTGTGAAGAAAATGCGTACCGAAGTTTTCCCATTGGAAGTATAGGAAGCAAAATTATTTATTTATTTATTTATTTATTTATTGTAAGCACATCCCTACAGACGGTAAATCTAGTTACAGGAATTGCTATATTTATATTTACAGTGATAATTACGAAGTGATATTTACAATTTTACAAAACATGCTTTATGAAAAAAATTATTACTTACATTAAAAACATCTGGACATCTTCAAGTGAATATAAGATAGTACAACTATACTAGTTATCCGAATTTATTGGCGTATATAAAATCAAGGTTTCCAAGCTTTCGCACATCAACCAAATGGCTTTCTCAAGGAAGGTAGACAGCAAACTGCAAACTGGATAATAGAACGTTTCAACAATTTGAACGCGGTGAGTTGACTTGACAATAAACGAAGAGATGCGAACGTAATTATTCAATAAAAACACCAGACATCATGTTCGTATTGCACGCGGAATCCTTGGAGGAAAACAAAAACAAAAGGCATTCATTATTTGAAGAATTGGTTCCAAATTCGTAGTAATTCTAGCGAGACGCTATCATTGCAGGCCTCATCGTTGGTAATGATCTCCAATGTTTCCCGAATGGCAGTGGATTTAGGAGTAGAGTAGGCAGCTAATTTCTTTATGTTATCCCACATAGGATCGGAGGACTTGAACTGGACTTCTCTGGATAGGGCCGTGGTTAATTTGCCGTTCTTTATGTCCCTCTTATGCTCGTTGACTCTAATTCTAAATGAACGTTTAGTCATCCCAATGTAGTATCGCTTGGAGCCATCCGGATATTGTAGAGGGATGGCATAAACACCTGCTTCGTTGGAAAGTGGGAGCTCGTCAGTATTTTGCTTAAACATAGCATATAAAGGTGTCGGAGATCTTATGCCGACACCGAGGTTCATCTTTCTGAGCGCGTTCTTGAGTTTATAGGAAACATTTGGTACGTAAGGAATAGAGCCCAGATAGCGTAGTCGGGATGACTAAACATTCATTTAGAATTAGAGTGAACGAGCATAAGAGGGACATAAAAAACGGCAAATTAACCACGGCCCTATCCAGAGAAGTCCAGTTCAAGTCCGCCGATCCTATGTGGGATAACATAAAGAAATTAGCTGCCTACTCAACTCCTAAATCCACTGCCATTCGGGAAACATTGGAGATCATTACCAACGATGAGGCCTGCAATGATAGCGTCTCGCTAGAATTACCACGAATTAGGAACCAATTCTTCAAATAATGAATACCTTTTGTGTTTGTTTTCTTCCAAGGACTCCGCGTGCAATACGAACATGATGTCTCGTGTTTTTATTGAATAATTACGTTCGCATCTCTTCGTTTATTGTCAAGTCAACTCACCGCGTTCAAATTGTTGAAACGTTCTATTATCCAGTTTGCAGTTTGCTGTCTACCTTCCTTGAGAAAGCCATCTGGTTGATGTGGAAAGCTTGGAAACCGTGATTTTATATACGTCAATAAATTCGGATAACTAGTATAGTTGTACTATCTTACATATTGTTGGTGTACAGTTCCTTGTGTTATTATTTATCTTCAAGTGAGTTGTGAAGCCTATGCATTTTACATAACGGATAATTTTTTCCAGCATCAGTTCTGCAAAATGGTACTGCAAATAGTTCACATTTTGTTCTCGGTAAACGTGGGACACGGAAACTTAATTGATTTACAATTTGAGTATCATCTACCTCTCATTGATGATGCCGTACAAGAACTTGGGTTGGTGAACCTTCCTTCTCGATTGCAGAGAGGTCATCTTGAAGAATGTGAGAAGGTCAGCAGTCGGGATGTCCGCTATATAAACACCGGTTGATTTATATAAAAAGTGTCGAAGAAACTTTTTCTGAACTTCTCGATTTCATTTACTAGAGTTACTTGGCTAGGACTCCAAATGATCGTCGCATATTCCAATGAGGATCTGACCGTAGTCTCAAAAATGCGAATAAGTGTCTGAGTATTCGAGTAATACTTGGAATGTCGCATGATAAATCCACGTTTTCTGTATGCTGTACGTACAGTTCTTTTGATATGACTTTTAAAGTCCAAGTTCGAATCAAACATGATTTCGAGTCCTGGACTTCGTTTGTCCGGGTAAGAGTATAGTCGCCAGCTTTTTAGTAAAAAAATTGGTTTTCTTCTCCGCGAAAAGAAAACGACATGACACTTGGAGATGTTGAGATGGTTGACACTTGGAGATGGTTTAATGACACTTGGAGATGGTTTAATGCACACCACTGAAGCAGGTTATTGACGTCAGTTTGAAGAGCAAGACAGTCATCAGAAGTCTCTACATTGCGATAAAGCTTGAGATCATCAGCAAACAAGAGACATGGGCTATGAATGCAAAAAGGAAAGTCATTAATGTATATTGAAAACAGGAGTGGTCCTAAATTTGAGCCATGGGGTATTTCAGATGTGGCAACATAGGGATCAGAAACATGGTTGTTACAAATAACAGACTGGGATCGTTTGAAAAGATAGGACTTAAACAAGGACATCAAGTTATCACTGAGGCCAAGACAGGTCAATTTTTTGAGTAAAATGCCATGATTAACTTTGTCAAACGCCTTAGCAAAGTCAGTGTAAATAACATCAACTTGTGATCCTCTGTCAATAGATGACGTAATATCTTCTGTGATGTGGAAAAGGTTGGTACGCGTTGAGCGTTTCTTCACAAAACAATGCTATGTAGAGCTGAGGACATGTTTGAAGTGATCATATAGCTTAGAAAAAATAAGAGACTCGACTATTTTCGCCAGGACAGACATATTTGTGATAGGTCGATAATTCTCAATAGAGTCTCGGCTGCCTTTTTTGAAAACAGGAATGAGTTTCGCTTTTTTCAAATCTGGAGGGAAAATTCCAGTAATGACAATTAGATTATAGATTACAATACTTGAGGTTCACCTCAAGCTAGTGTTATTTTGTTTTATTTGTATGAAATCCTCATTTTATCCGCATTTTCTACGCATTTGTCATCAGGTGACTTTTTTGTGCTCCTTATTTAATCATATTGCTCTTGCTTTGAATTTGATTCGTTTATTTTTCCTTGCAGTGCATAGACAATGTGCATTTCAATGATCTCTTCCATGGAACCATGAGTGATTCCTCATCAGTAACGATGCCTCACTCCATCAGGTAAGCAGTCTAAAATATTAATCATTCCTTAATAATTAACTGAGCGTAATACATGCACACACTTTCCAAAACGTTTGCATGGAAACAAATGTTACATTAGTACAGAAAGATATCGGTAACCTAGTGTTCTTTGCAGATAATTTATGCTATGCATCTTTCGAATGCCAAGATTCTTATGAGTGTGAAATGAAAAGAGTGATTCGAAAGTATGCATTTATCTGCGTACAACACGTTGTGTTTATTCATGTCACTCACGAGAAAACCCCAGCCAGCCACAGTCCGGTACATAATAAGTAGAATTAAGTAAAAGAAAAAAATGGTTCACTAATTCCTGAGATTTAGTGGATTAATGAATGTTATTGTTGTAAAACCAATGGAAGAAGATACGGAAGTCATAAAAGTAAATATTTACTAAACTATATGGCGGCGGGATTAGTGGGTATTTCGACTGTTTAGTTTTTCAAAAACAATATCTATTGTTACTATTGCTATTATTATAGATTATTAAGATTCACACGAGCATAAGAAACGACCCTGACCCCGATGAAATGTGATGTAGCTACGCACGATTTTCACCATCATCTTCTTCAAAGCCATCATCATTTATCTCCCTCTTATAATCAAGTATGTAAACTCCTAGTTCTGCAAGCTACTATTTATATTTTCCATGTGAAAAGTCCGAGCCACTGAAATCTTCGCTCCTACACTTTTGCTCGAAAATTCATACGTACAAGTACTTGTTTTTGTTCATCCATACGTGCTGTTTTTAGAACGGAATACAATTATGCTGTTAATAAATATACCACTCTAAATTGTTTTTTACAAATGGACACCATGTGCACCATGGTTCTAAATACGAAACGAAACTGTTGTGCTACTACAGAACTCTTCATACTGTATACTACCCGGTGCTTTGTGCTTTCTTCTTAATGTACTTATATTAAAAACAATAGTTGCTATTATGAAATCATTAGAGAATACGGTTGTCATTTTCTAGAGTCTTGAAGACTCCTTATCAATGAGCACAGTCTCACTATTTATTTGTATATATGTTATTTTTGTATTTTTTTGTATATAATTGTGTTTAATTTGTATAGCTTTTGTTTATAAATAAATTCTGAACTACGAAAGTACATCTGCGCATGCATAAGCTAAAATCTGACCTGAAAATACTGTTATAGGGTGCAGCTTAACTGGTGGGAAAATTTTTACATTTCGTTTATGCTATAAATTTTTGTCTCGATATAACTGCAAGGCGGCATTGATAGTTATAATTAATTACGGTAATTTATCCTCTAATTTGTTCATCACTACCGTTGTTAAAATTCCCTCTTGTCTGAAAAGTGCATAATTTGTGGCCTTCTGGCAAACGAGAATTGAGAAAGGCCAGATGGCAACAGACCATCTCTATTTCGGACTTATGGCAATCGTCTTGTGCATTTTGACTCCAAAAAAGTCTGCAAAACTAACCCCAAAATTCCCTCTCGAAGCTCTAAAGAGACATTCTGGCAATGGCATTTCTGCGAATTGAACTGCATAAGGGAAAACCGAAGGCCACACACAGTTAAAAACAAGGAAATAAATCCATCTTCAAGTGCCTAAAAAGGAGGCCTTGTGACGGGACGAAGAGTAGAGAACCCAGGGAGAAGAAGAAAACAAGAGTCGAGGCATTCTCAGGAATGATTCGATTGCGCCAACACGCAAAAAACGCAGCGGCGAGATGTATGGTAAGAAAGCCTGAAACCGGACCACAGAACCTAAAAGACACAACGGGGACCCCACCCCGGAGCGAAGAAAGTTTCACATCTATAGAGTAAGGAGGGCTATGAATGATCCCCTCAAAAATGAACGACATCGCAGTCCCTCCGATATGGGGCTCCTCGACCAATATTAGATCGACAACAGGGCACAAGTGCCTAGGCTGTCTACACATAAAAGGCACAAGATCCTTTGCTACTTCTCTCCGCTAAAGATATCCTAAAGACTGCCACGTTATGTGGTGTTATTCGAACTTTTGGTCACAACCAACACGATCCATCGGTCGATGAAAGAGCTTTTAGAACTCTGTCCCCTGTTAAAAGGAGCAAGCAATTGGAGGCCTCCAACACATTTTCATTAGTATTTTGCTGTGTTATAGCCATGCGTATTAAGAGCTCTCCCCTGTTAATTTGGCCTCAAGCCTATGCGAGGAGTGTGTAGATGTATAGATATATCATATCTTACACTTACATTACGGCAGTCATTTTAATCTACGTGTAAATATCGCTGGTACCCGAGTTCGTAATATATTCTCGTTTTTCTTCGGTGTGCATTTAAATATTTGGGTACTCTCTCATACATGCTTTTTTGTGTTCTATTCTTTTAGATTGTGCATGAGCAATATACTGTATGCTAGAATCTCATCATTGAACACAATATTTGAATCAGTGTTAGTTTTTAAATCAGTGTTAGTGTTTTAAATCAGTGTTAGTGTTTTAAATCAGTGCTAGTGTCTAAATCAGTGTGCATAATTATGCTGCCGATAGAGCAGCCCGCCATATACCCGTTTCAGCAGATTTTTATGCCACTCCACGGATAAAGGTGGCAATGTATGTTAGGGTGGTCTAAATTGTTTTTTCTAAATGTGCAAATCTTGACCTCTAATTCTTGTACATACCCAAGACTATGTTTGCATTCAAAATTTCATGTATTTTAAAGGATATTTAGAGGCAGCTCAAATGCATTGAAGTTTACCCATTGAAATCCTATAAAGGTAATTTCTATGTTACCATAGTCATTAAGTTTGCTGTTTAATTTATTTCTGATTCAACTTTCAATTGTTTTGTTTTAACTTGTTTCAGAGTTAGCAATTTCTTTTTCATTTTGGCAACACTTAATTACTTATTTCTTTTTTCGTTTTGGCAATACCTGATTACTTGTTGAAGTTTGGCAACACCACATTTGTTTACACTTGATGGAGTTGAGTTTTGATTTGAAATTGAACAACAGGTTGTTCTTTTTTTCTTATTCCAGAATACTTTGGTGAACAGTTAACATTTTAAAATAAGTAGACATTCAACAATGAATGATAAGAGAAAACAAAATCACATAAGACTGAGAAATTTGGCTATCGCTCATCCCCATAAGTGAAATCAAAAGTTTCAAATTACCATCCATTAGACTAGTGGTACAACACTTCTTCCATCATGAAACAAAAACAATACATGAAAGTTCAAGACACACAGTTGATAG
This sequence comes from Macrothele yani, assembly GCA_039090855.1. NCBI lineage: Eukaryota > Metazoa > Arthropoda > Arachnida > Araneae > Macrothelidae > Macrothele > Macrothele yani. The sequence continues at coordinate 157,884,488 of CM077024.1, read as the reverse complement.
TGTGTTGACTTTTTGAAACAAGGCAGACTTCAACAACTGAAAAGCATAATGCAGTTAAATGGTTAAAACAGTTAGTAGAGTGGTACCAGAAATTGAAAAAGGATAGAAAACAGCGTGCAAATACTCAAGAAATCAATGAACAGATGTTTCTGGATGAATGCAAAAAATTGTGGAATATCTCTCGTGAAAATGCTCTTGTTATGATTAAAATTGCAGAAGACAAGCAATTTCTACTCCAACAAAGAGAAGGACTCCAGGGCTGTATGTTGTCAATTGACAGAAATCTTGGAAATAAAAAGAAAGGCTCACATAAAAGAAAGCGATATGAAAAATTACAATTGGATAGCAGGAACAAGAACCCAACTGAGCCTTATTCCTTGCCAAGTGCCAATGTTGAAGATAGTTCAAGCTCATCCATAGAAAGTGAAGATGACATATATCCGAGTATTATTAAATATTCGCCAAAGGCATCAGAGGGTCGCAAAAAGCTTAAACGTTGTTCACCTAATTTGATGGCAACATTAGGCAGAGCAAAAATATCACGTAGAAATGCTATATTTACAATTGCAGCAACAACCCAAACACTTCAGTTACATGTTAATGATATTACGCTTTCAAGAAGCACACTTCGCAGAGAGAGAGCAGATTTTTTAAGCAAGTTATCAACAGAATTGAAAAAAAGCTTCAAACCTGATGGCCCACTTATGTCCATTGGGATGGGAAATTGTTAGCCGATAGTTTTGAAGGAAAGAATGAAGTTGACAGTCGAATTTCTATTTTTGTCATTGTCAATGATGTAGAGAAATTACGTGGTGTACCAAAACGTCCAGTTGGTACAGGCCATGCAATGACAAAAGCCGTATTCGATATACTTAACGATTGGGAGATTACAGATAAAATTCAAGGCATGTGTTTCGACACTACATCAGGTAACACGGGAGATCACAAGGGTGCATGTAAAGTTTTAGAACAGAAGATGGGAAGACAACTTATTAGATTGGCTTGCAGGCACCACATTTTAGAGATTATTATTGGTGATGTGTTCAGTGTAATATTTAGATCATCTAGTGGACCCTGTGTGCTCATGTTCAAGAGATTACAAATCCACTGGGACTTATAGATAAATATGCTTTCAAATGTCAAGAAGAAACCGCAGAACTTTCAGAAAATTGGAAAATATTAAAAGAAAATACTATAAAATTTGCTACACATTAACTTATCTTGGAAAAAGAAAAACTTCCAAGGGACGACCACAGGAAGTTCTTGGAACTGACTTTGATTCCATGCAGAGTAAATTTTGCGGTCCCAGGATCATTTCATCATGCAAGGCGGGTGGCTAAAGTTATTTACTGTTTAAAGATACATGCATATCACGATCAATTCAAGCTCACAACAAAAGAAGTTAAAGGGTTGAAACGATTTCAGCAGTCTGTTGTATCTGACAGCTTGGTTTTCCTGCCCGAATGCAACTGATGCACCATTCCTGGACTTTTAATTTCTAAAACACTTAGATTTAGTAAAATATGAATTTAAAGAAATCGTAAAAGCTGCTAATAAACCAATGAAAAGGCAACTGCGGTACTTAAACCGCGATTTAGTAATGTTCAGCTTTGGGTAATGCTCAGACCTATTAACAGATGTCGCGACCTGTACATTGATGACGTCAGTAGACAAACAAATGTTGGCTTGCTTAATTATGGTTATGTTTTAGGAAGTATTAGGTATCCCATGCTATAACTTAAAGTAAGTTTTATCGATGTGCAAATTTTCATCCTTGGGAATTCATTATTTGCGAAGATAATATGTAAAGAAATTTTACCATTAGAAACATAAGGCAGGGATTTTAGGTGAAACCACCTTAAATTTTAAAATGAAATACTCAGATTTAACTGAAGTCACAACTTTTATCAGAGATGAACAATTTTCATACAAGATGGCGTCATTAACTGAAATGTAGTATATGGCAATGTGAAATATTTTATTGAAATTAAATGCTCCCATTCATTTGGTGTCTCATCGCTCCCCAGCAAAACCACAAGTGCTGGGAAAGTGCTGTCCACCGGCTGGCAGTGATGGGTCACTACTGGCTGAAATCTACCTCTCACGGCCGGGTAGCGGTCCATTGGTGGTAGCGCCATCAGTTGGCTGCCATTGATGGCCCTTCAGCATCGCAGTGAATTACGGGCCTCCAAGCAAGTGCCACTAGTGGCCCGTAGCTGGCAATCGATGCAACCCCATCACCAAGTGGAAGCAACGGAACTGCGCATGCGCAGAAGCAACACGTGCTGTGTCTCTTGTGGTACCAGTTGGTTGAAGACAACGCTATTGCCATTGTGTTATTTTAGCGGATGTTAAGAAGAAAAAAACATGTAGAGAGGCGAATTAATTTCCTATAATGAAATGCCACGTCGACGAAGATATCACATTTAGCCAGGAAATACTAGATTACAGCCATGAGATACACGCACTCCATTCCCATGAATAGCCAGAAATAATTTCTGTGTAATATTTCGTTTTAACATACACTAAACCGCTTCAAACAAAAGTTCCGGAAAAACATTAAAAAAACATTATGTTGGGAAATAAAAAAAGAATTCTACGCGTACAAAATTTGTCAATTATTAAACAAAAACATGCAACGCTATGTGGATGTAATGTACTCATCCATGGGTTGAATACACAAGCCTGAAGAAATTCACTTCTAAAAATAACGAGAAGTGAAATAAAATATCTTTCCTCTTTAAAACAAATGTAGCTTCGGACAGCCGAAAGGAAAGATACAACGTTAAAAATGTAACAGATTGTGATATGAACGGGTAAATATATTAATTCAACAATCGCCTTTCAAGACGACAAGGGCAGCACGAATCTTTGGAAAGCGCCTTTAAGTTGGTACACTCGTTGAAAATGAGTAAAGTTCCCTTAAGGTAAAAAAAAATCGTTACGTTGAAAAAATAAATTTATGAGTTATATGAAACTGACATTTATCAAAAATACCTCGCAATATTGTGAAATTAAAAAGATAACAAATCTTTAAACTCCTCAGGAAAGAGGCTCAGCTTCAAGCAAATTCTCGCGCGTGGCAAATCAGTCCCGTTGGTGAGCGTCCGCTTCCCACGCAGACAGTCTTTGCTTCGTTTCCACCCAGATCCAAATGGGCATTTTTCAGGACCTGTTGAGAAAATTTCCCCAGCACAGAGCTGTAATGCAGAAGTTTCGTAAGGCGAAAAAAAAAGTAGTTGTCACTTTTGGGAAACTGCGGTTATCCTTTTTTTTTTTTTATGGTTACTACTGGGAAATTGGCGGACAAGAATCGGCAAGCCGTTAGTTACGTCACGTTACCAGCGGCTGCCATTGAAGGGAAACTAGCAAACCACATTAGGCTAGCCGTCATTTATGGCACGTGCTTGCTGGGCCGCTGAAGGACCTCTTGTGGCAGCTACTGCCTGTGATGGATAACTAATGGCCATGTTCTGGCATATGACAACTGATGGGGCTGCCACTGTTGGCCCGCAGCTCGCCCGAACTCCTGGCCCACGTGATGACCGCCGGGACATTTTGTGGACGGTTGGGCGGCGGCAACATAGTATTGGGCACCGCTGGCAGCCATCAGTGGCCCAGTGCTGGCCCATCGAGACTGTTTTTGCTGGACCGGGTCCAATAAAGTGGGATTTCGCTCCCGGAATGTGGTTCTGCTGCGTTCACGCCCATTTCCACCACTGGTTACAGACACAGATACACACTAACACAACCTAGCGTCAGTGTTTTAAGCTGTAAACAACCCACGAGAATATGAAAATTGTTTCACAAAGTGAATTATATCTGATATTGAAAGAATGATTTGAATGGGACTTTTAGAAGCAGAATTTTCGAAAAAAACAATTTAAAATCTGAGATCACGAGCTGAAAATTGTGTTTTATTTTCGGCACGAAATGCACATACTTTTTTCGGATTCAGTAATATCTGTCCCCAAGCGAATCGGTTTCTTAGACGCAAAGTCATTGCTGCAATAAATGGAAACGTGGTTTCTACCTTCAAGTGGCCAACTTGTGCGACATGTAAAATTCAAAATTATGCACAACACATTTCGAGTAAGATACGCTGTTCGATAGCGACAGAGAAAGTATTTTTTTAAAATCAAACTCTCGGAAAACAATATATACATCTACGCCCCCATTGCGGAAAAAATGTGCATTATTTTACATAAAAAATATGCGCAGAAGGTTTCTCGGGGTGAACTGTTTCTGAACTGTAAGGAACTTTTCCATCGAGTTTCTAGAAGCTTAGATTCTGCACCAAGTACATCAGAAACATAAAAATACACTTACACCCTTAATGGCAAAACAGTTCTTCACCAAACTTCCAAATATCTGCGACGTTTCTTCCCAGAAACTCTATCGGACGGAAAAAAGGTTTTTTATATCAAACATTTAGAAAGCACAGATATTGAATAAATTGCAATTTACATTTGCGCTCCTTACAAGAACACCTATGTATTACTTGAAAAAGAAACGCTATCCAAAATCGTCTTTGATGAAAATAAATAGTATCAAAGCCAATAATAATAAATTTTTTCAGTGGATTATTTAGAAGCAAATATGTAGAATAAAATTTATTTTGCATTCGATAGTGTCAGCATTTCCGCCATCTAGTAGCGAAGTTATGAATCGGGAAAAACCATAAATCAAAAACAAACCTTTTAATCTTCCTTTCTAAAAGGATTTTCATTTATGACTCAGGCAACCGTACTTTTGCTTTTTTCCGCTTTTCAAGGTGATGCATATTTTTGTGCCGAACAGATGTCTACACGAGTCTGCCCAGCCTGTAAAGCTTGAGCCATGTCAAGCACTCGGGTTTGGCAGGCCAAATTTTTCATCGGTTAAGTGAAAATTTTCCGGGCTGGGCCTGTACTTAAAATTTCAGTATTTTGCCCCTAGGTTAGAAAAAAGACCTTTCGACACACAAGACAAAGGCTGACTTGTTAAATAATCAAATGGCGAAGGGAAATGAAATATGTTGAAGTACTCGCGTGACTGGATAAGTTGATTAATTACACCTGAAATTCACAGACTGGGCTGGCTTGTCGATTTCAGGTGTAATTAAAAAGATGAGGATCCGAAAAGCCCTGGTTTACTTCGTTAAAGCTTGAAATCACAATCTGTTTTCACTCCGTTGGCTTTAATTTCCTTTCACACAGTACTGTTTGTGACAATTGCAACACGAAGAAAAAAATCACGCTATTCAAATGAAATTTATATCACATATTTCTTATGTTGCAGGAGATAAATGATTACATTTGTAGGGCTGTACAAGATTGTTTCGCTTCAAAACACCGTATCGAGTGAAGCCACCTCAAGCAACAATAACAGCTTTTACACGGCGTGGCTTTGAATGAAAGAGGTTTTGGATATCGTCTGGGAATAGCCTGCCAGGCTGCTTTTATGCGAGACAATACTTTATTTAGAATGACACCTGGAGACGTCACATCTGGGGCGTGGCATGCTTAGATGCCACGTCCCAGATGTGTTCTATTCGGGAAATATCCTGCGAAGGGCGCCAGGAAAGAAGCAGTATCAGTCGTGCATGGAAAAGATCTTGGACATTCCGGGCCAGATATGGCCGACCATAGTCTTGCCGAAATATAGCGCCAGGACAACTCTGAAGTCAAGGCATCTCCTCCACCTCTAAACCATCCCTGATGTATCGCTGGTTGTTGAGGTTTCCCTCAATTCGCATCATACGAGATCACGAGCTGAACTCAATGGCTCCCCAGACCATGACGATTGGCTTTGGGCCGGCATGAGGCTACAAAGTGCCATTCAACATGATGTCTTCGAACGCGTATGCGACCATCATGGTACCTCAAGTTGATATGTCACTCGTCAGGAAACACGACCTGTTGCTAATCAGCGCGTCAATGTCTGTGTTGAGGACCCGATTGCATCCTGAGGTGTCTGTGGTTGAGAGTCAAAGGAATGCGTAGCAATGGACTTCTAGCAACCAGTCCTCTGTTAAGTAAACGACGCCGAACTATGCTGGAATACAAAACCTGACCTATGACAGTGCTTTACCCCTGCGCTGACACCATGTACGTACCTGTGCGATCGGTTAGAGCCATGCGGTAGATCTCCATTCGGTCGTGCTATGTTACAGTCCATTCGGTCGTGCGATGTTACATCTATTTTTCGGATATCCAGCCCCTTCCGTTCACTAACGACACGTTCGCATCACTGTACTGGTGTTTCTTACCGTACCAGTGGCAATATCGCGTTAGGAAAATCGAACTTCTCTCATCTCAACAATCCTTCCTCGTTCAAAGTCCGCCAGGTGCTCATATTGCGACCTTTATCAGTGACGGGCCATTGTGTAACACAAGAAGCACCCTTTCGACTCAGTGGCGGCTCTTCACACATTACCATATCCCATTTGAGCCAGCAGACAGGATATTTCAGAGGGCTCTTCCCGAAACCACACCCGTATTTTCCCTGACATGTTAATCATTTGCACGTCCCTACATGTTGTGAATATCCTGTAAGTTTTAAGCTAATACCAGGAGTGCTTCATGGTTTTGCAATTTTTACAAGGTGATTGCGGTGGTTGTGGGAAATTTGAGTAACTGCCTTATGCACATTTTTTTACGCACGATGCAGTTACTTTATAACGTTGCAGCATTTTTTGAAATTCATATTTGAAAAGAAAACTTTGTTACAACCATATATACCTAGAACTGCGGTAGTTGTCAGCTTGGTTGCTGTAAATATTTCATGTAAAATACGATAATTACTCGGGAGTTGACATTAGTCAAGGTCGTTGGATGTCACTGACGTTTCCGAGAGATGTTTATATATGCAGATTGGCAGATTTAGCGACTAAAACACGCGGTTTTCCTGCTTTACGAGAAATACTCGTATTTACATAAAAAAAACTTTCTAGCTTCACAAAACAAGATAACCGAACTTCGGCACGGATGTCGATGAGGAAGTTTGAAATCTTAAGTTACATACAGTATTTGAGGATCGAGGCTATCAAGTTTATACTTAGGTGTGGAAGAGAAAATGGGTTTACATTTGCAACAGAAGTATGTAGCCAAGTCTAAGCCTCATCTCTAGGAGGAATTTCTATGAAAAATTGGCCGTCTTCCTGCATTACACTAAAGTGCCAAAACTGAAGTATGCAAATTTTTAACTGGCGCTGCCGCCGCATAAAGGCTTTCACGCACGCCACGTTTTTTGTCAGTTGCGAGGCGTAATCTCGTGTTTCAGGCTGAACAACCGCTATTCGTATTATGGAAAGCAAACGTGAATTATCGGAGTTTGAACGAGACATGGTAATGGAAGCCAAACGGATACAAGTTGTGCGAACATTCAACATTCCTCGATCCACAGTGTCACGTGTGTACCGAGAATATCTCACGGAAGGCATTACCACCCTCCGTGGACAGCGCAGTGGCGGACCACGGGTGCTGAATGGCCGTGACCAGCGGCGTCTGACCAGGATTGTCCATGCTAACAGACAAGCGACACAGACTCAAATAACATCCACGTTCAATGCAGGAGGTACAAGAGACATATTCATCAGGTCAGTGCAGCGTAATTTTGCGTCCATGGGGTATGGGAGCAGAAGACAGACCAGAGAGCCTTTGTTAATTCCACGACATCGGACACTGCGCCTCACCTGGGCACGTGAACATGACAATTGGACCCTGGAAGAGTCCCAACATGTGGCGTTGTCCGATGAGTCACGCTCCCAGTTGATACAAGCTCATGGTAGGGTTCTGGTGTGGCGCAGACCCGATGAGGACATGGACCCAAGCTGGCAACGAGGCACTGTGTAAGCTGGTGGTGGTTCAATATATGTATGGGGTGTCTTTACGTGGCACGGTTTTGCTCTTCTTGTCCTCGTAAATACGTCATTAACCGGTAATAGCTTTGTGGTTCTGCTGGGTGACCGTTTGCAACCCTTCATGGACTTCATATACCACAACAACGATGGGATTTTCCAGGTGGACAATGCACCATGTCATCGGGCCCAGGTTGTCAACAATTGATTCTAGGAACATCTGGACATTTCCGACAGATGGTGTGGCCACCACGTTTGTCCCAATAGAGCACTTATGGGACGTAGTGGGAAGGTTCATTTGTACCCAAGATCCTAAACCTACAAATACCAAGGAACTGTGGGCGACTGTTCAGACGGCATGGAACAACATATCTCTAGAAGTGTACCTGACACTTCTGGAATCGATGCCACGTAGAGTTGCTGCACTTCACCAGCCTACACGATACCAGGAACATATCTCATGCCGTTTGGTACTTCAGTGTACATTCCGCTTACTACTGAGGTAGTTTAGCGCAGTACAGCGTCTTTGGTTCTGCAGGAGATGCCTTGCGTTATTTTCAATAGAAGAACTCAGGAAGTTTGAAACCGGCCGCAGTTTCGATATTAAGGCTCCTGCAAGCCTAGTGTGCAGTAACAGAGTGTTAGAAACAGAGTCCGTGCCAAATCCAAAATCGATTAATATTTTTCTGTTGTAATTCTTAAACTGACAAATATTTTCTATTGATACGGGCCAAAGACTTCACTTTATCGTTTCGCTTTCAGTTTCCATATTTATTCTTCACATTTCCAAGCAAAATTACATTGTAATTCTCACATTTCCAAGTAAAATCACATTGCAATTCTCACATTTCCAAGCAAAATCACATTGCAATTCTCGCTGTTCCAAGCAAAATAGCTGTTCTCTCCGTTTTACTTTGTTGTTAATGAAAATTAGCCACCTAACAAGTTAAATAAACTGAAAAAACGAGGCTTCGGAATTCTTTAAAGCAGTACCAATAAAATTCATGGTCTTCATTAAATAATTATTAATAAGACTTCCTTTACGAAATGCTTCTTCTGTAATTTTGTCTTGACATTAAAAAGGAACTAAAAGGGGAAACCCGTACCAGGATATAATCAACACAAATTATTATCGATATGATGATAAAAACCAATGTATTATCTAAATATTAGGTTCGGCACAATGTATTTTCCCCTATCCTCGCTTTGGGAACATCAAATACGAAAAGAAGATTTTTAAGAGCCAGTGACTGTCTGCTTAAAAAACAGCTGACCAAACTTCTCAGAGCTTGTACTACAGGAAGTCGTAAAATCATTTACAGGGATAATTTGGACAGTTACTTTGCAGCTACAGTTTCAAGCGAAGATGTTGGGACAAAAATTGATTTGACAAAAGCTAAAATTCAATTCATTATCAAATTCATCCAACTTCTGCTGCGTTGTGCCCATTGGCTTTGACCACGTGTACAGAGGATCCGCCACTCGGATTGATATAATAGTCGATGGAATGATTTTTTGCACTCTATTCATATTAGCGCACATTAAAAGATAAACCATGAGCAAAATTTTCACTTTCTACCATTGGTAGCATCGCAGATTGCATAGATATACAGAAATGTCATATTGAAACCATTGGCTGCGCCAGACAGCATCTGCTAACAGATTTTAATCAACATATCTTAATTCTAGTAAAGAGGAATCTACGTATTTAGAGCCAAAGGCCTCCGTTGATTCTGGTGCTTCAGTTGAATTTACTTTTAGAGGCTAAACATATCTAAGTCCCTGATAAAGATATCTAAGTACTCCAAAAGAAATCGACCTACTAGGGATTTACAACTAAACACCTCCGTTGACTCAGCTCAGGCACTTCAACCTAATTTACTTCTGTATGCTGAACATATATTTCATAAACATATGCAAGACTTCGGAAAGGTAATGCGCCTATTTACAAATAAAGACCTTCACTGATTCCTATTATACGTATAGCAAATCCTCCAATTTACAGCTAAAAGCTTCCACTGACTCAGGCATTTCAACTGAATTTAATTCTGAAAATTAAGGGAAAATATTCCTCACAAATACATTAGAAATTCACGCGATTATTCTCAGCATTCCTACTAAAAATACTGAACAGTCTGTATTTTTCTGTTCGCCATGTAACCTTTCATCATTAAACTTGAAAATCAATTAAATCTGCATTTGTTTAGATTCCTAAAATAGAATTGCTTAGCTTCAGTCATTTGGAACTTCGGGTGTATAAGGGTAGAAAACTCAAATGGAAATCGGAAGATGAGGGTTCCATTTCAGCTCCAGGACAATTCAAGTTTCAAGTTTTCAAACGGTACGTTACATGGTGAATATTAAACATCAGGTAATCAAGTTTCGTAATTTGACTGCTAAGAATGATCTCATAAATTTAATTCTATATCCTCAAAACCAACCCATGTCATTTGGTAACATACAGATTATAGTTTAGACACCCTGGGAGAAATATCACAATTATAGCGAAATGCAGTATCTTTTCCAACTAGCTTACGTTTCCCTGACATACAGATGGACCCAATTAAGGTTTATATTTAGGTTGAATTCTTCCTCCTTTCTATTGACTGCTGAGATGCTTACAAACTAGAGTATTTGATCGCATTCTGTTTGATAATAGAGATGTGCGTGTCTCATTTTGAACACTTGATGCCTTATCCAGTAGCACTTATGATGCCTACTACAGTGACATCTTTATGGAATGCTAGTCTCCACTTTGCTGGGAAGGGTTTCCGCTAGATTTTGAAATGTTGTTGCTGGAATTGCCTTCCATTCTGCTTATTAGTCAGGTCTGTCGGGTGGTTTTGTCTGGTTTGCAGTCGGCGTTCCAATTAATCCCAAAGGTGTTCCGTGGGGTTAAGATTGGGGCACTGTATACGTCAGTCAAATTCTTCGATTCTAGACTATTTTGATAACTCGTAACTCCTCAAAACTTCTCCTCAAGCGCACATTACTTTCAAGGGTGAATGCACTCACCTATTAATTTTACCTTGTAACTTGATTTATCTATCATACATCTTTCTAAATACACGACATCCTTCAAATGGTATAGTTTTGTAACATACAGACCGATCGAGCGTTCAGAATCAGCAGATCTTAACTCAAAAACCATGACTCTAGTTTTCCGTTTTTACGCTTAGTTTGAGTTTCATACATACACGCACGGACAATGAAATTTGCGCACCAAGAAGGAAGCATTGGATTGAACTGAAATTTTATGGACTAAATGATACAGATAAATGATACACATGATAGCAAAAACAGAGCTGCAGGACAATTACATAGGGATTTGTGGTACGCAGTCCGGTCATCTTCAATAGCTGGTTGCACCGCCTCGTGCTGCGATACATGATGCAATACGGTCCGGCATGGGGGCGACAAGACGCCTGATGTTAGCGAGGTTAGGATTGTGCCCATATATGTTGAACGATGTGCCCCAAATCCCAGATACTGAGGCAAGGAGCCAGCTGGCGTTTCAACTGGTTCCACACATGCTAGATAGGGGACATGCCCGGGGAACGGACAGGCCACGGATGTGACTGGTAACGACAAAGGAAGTCCTGGGCATCCCGAGCCGTGTGCGGGAGGGCGTTATGCTGCTGGTATAGCGCACCTGGAATCCCGGCCAGGAATGGTAGCACATCGGTCAGTAGGATCTCATCCACATACCGCTGGTACGTCCATAATTCACGTACCACTACTAGAGCTGATCTGCTATCGTATGGCTCCCCAGAATATAGTACCTGTCGTGTTGGAGGTGTGGCGCTCGATAAAGAGGTTGGGATTGTGCCGTTTATCCGGGGGCCTCCACACCACGACACGATGATGATTTTCCCCCAAAACGAAGCGGCACTCATCGCTAAATACCACACGTCGCCAGTCTGTGGCGTTCCACGTCGCTCCGTCCTAGCACCACTGCAAGCGGAGCCGGCGATTTTCCGGTGTTAATGGCATCACTGGTAAGGGGCGCTGGGATCATAGATTCGCTTCCGCGAGACTTCGAGAAATGGTTCGTGTGAAGACAGCAGCCTCTACCTCTGCCTGTATAGTGGACCGAGTTCCCATAGGATCCATTCGTGCCTGGCGCACGATCCGTCAATCCTCTCTACCGGTGGTCTTCCTGGCCCGTCCGGTGCCGCTCCTCCGTGTGGCAGCGCCGATCACCCTGCGGTTTTCAGCCCGATGATCAGGCCTCTCTTAAAGTCCGTAAGTTGCTCAGCAGGGCGCACACGATATAAAGGCAGATAGCAGAGATAACGAACGTCCGCGTAGCTCAATTTGTAGAGCGACTTATTCCGGAATGAGGGGACCCGAGTTCGAGCAGCAGCGTGGACCAAAAATGACGGAGAAATTTACTTCGTTATACATACCCCAAAAGTACACACACAAAAAGGTAAACACATGAACAGTTTAAGGCACGGGAAAAGCTCCAACACAAAGGTTAAAGAAAACTCCGCTAAACTAGAGCTGATAGTAAACAGTACTGGCCAGACCTTTCACCAGAGCTTACGCCTAATGATTTCTGCTTTTGGGAATATCCGAAAGTCAAAGTTTAGCGGGACGGCATACGCTCACTTTTAGGTCTGAAAACGAGTATGATATGTGATGTCGCCAACATCGACAGCTATGTTGTGCCAGCAGCCGTATCATATACCGTTCTTCGTTTGCAGCATGTCATTTCTTCTGTTGGCCAGCATATCGAGTAGATTTTGTGCTGAAAAGTTTGTTCTGCCAATAACCAGCAAATGCACGCACGTATCTATTCTCCTTTTTTTTGGGTCTTCAGCGCCACTGTTTTACTAGCGGCGCAATGTTGAACTATTTTCCCCCGCAAGACCTTTTTCCTACACCCTTATTGAGCTGCCTACCAAGTTTCGTCGCGGTATCTTCTTTCATGGCTTCTCTTAGATACCTGATAATAGGGATGCTAATTGTATATACAAGCAATAGGTTGATAGGCTGCACTTCCTTTCAAAACAATCGTATTTACATGTACACTGTATTGACAAAAGTCACCGAACACCCCTTCAAAAGCAAATGAGCGGACCCGCTGCCTTGTTAAGATGCGCGGTACAGCTGCAAACGGTACAAAAACAAGCTTGCAGCTGACCGCGATCATGTCGCACTGTGAGGTTTAGTAAAACTGTCACGGGGGGATATAACTGACTTTGAGAAAGGAAAGATTGTTGGGTGTTAAATTAGTGGGTTGTCCATAAGAGAAACCGATAGGCATTTAAACATACCCAAGTCAACTGTTTTGGATGCACTGAATAAGAGGAAGACACATGGCGTGCCTGAAGCAGCTAAACGTACCGGCAGACCAATGAAAATCAGTGATAGAGAATGTCGAAACATCAGTTGAATCGTCACAGCTAATCGACGGAGTACTGCACAAGACCTTAATGTACAGGTGAGTAAAAATGCTGGACCCTTGGTATTTACACGTATCATTCACAGAGAACTTCATTCAATGGGTTACCGTGGTCGTGCGGCTTCTCATAAGCCTTTCATATCCACTCGGAATGCTACTCGTCGTTTAGCATGGTGTAAAGAACATTTATCGTGAACCGTAAATCAATGGAAACGGGTCCAATGTACTGATGAATCCAGGTACACGATCCATCAGTCTGATGGCCGTGTGTTGGTATGGCGGCAGCCGAGAGAACGCTACTTACAACAGTGTACTGTTCCTACGGCCAAGTTTGGGGCTGTCAGTGTACTCGTGTGGGGGTGTTTTTTGTGTAATGGTCCCGGCCCATTGGTTATCGTGGACAAATGTTTTAACCAGCACGTCTACCTCGATATTATGGACAATTATGCCCTACCAACTCAATGGCAATACTATGGAACCGAGCCTTGTTGCTACCAGCAGAATAATGCACCAAGCCATAAAGCAAGGACTGTTACGGCGTGGTTTGGCGATAATTCCGTATCGTGTGTGGACTGGCCAGCACAGAGTCCTGATCTAAATCCCATAGAGCACCTATGGGATGAATTAGAGCGCCGCATAAGAAGTTTGGAACCAAGGTCTACTACTAAGCAACAGGTAGCGGCAGCATTATGTACTGAATGGAAGCGCTTAGCAGTCGCTGGGTTTCAAAACCTTGTCGACAGCATGTCTCGAAGGGTCAGTGCATGCATTAAGGATAAAGGTGGACCGACACCGTACTAATGTATGTCAATAAATGATATGTTGTGTTTCTCTTTTAGGTGTCCGGTGACTTTTGTCAATATACTGTATATTTTAAAGAAATTTATTTTAATTTGCCTGATGTAAACACTTTTGTTGAGGTTTCAGACAAACTTACAGTAAATTACAAATTTCTTTGTTTGCAGGAATGACCCAAGGTTATTCAAGGATGATGTGGATATAAGATTCAGCCGAACCTTGAATTCTTGCAAACTTCCACAGGTATGTGAACACCGATCAGCGACTTTTATCGTATCGTAGTTTACAGATTCTCTGATGTTCAACGATCTTCCACTCTAATGATTTTGAACTTTTTTTATGGTGTTTAACATGGCACAATTAATTTCACAATGTTTTTCAGAAACACTGGGATAAGCACCATATCGTGGTCTTTGTTTATGGCAATTTGCATCATGGTGCAAAAAATGTCATGAAGAGAACAAGAAGTCTCACATGCAGGAGACGAAAGAAAAAGTTAGATACTTTGAGATATGTTTGTGACAGTTATCTAACAAAAAATGTGACACCATATTCTCGATTGTAATAAGCATGTCACTTGAACCCTTTCCAACACGAAAAGAATATCTCAAAGCAGATTTTTAGAGAATCTACAAATTCTTCTAAAAATTAAATACGGTTAAACCCCCTAAGTAAAAACCTCTCTTAATTTTAAATGTGTAATGTGAGCGGGCTAAATCATAGTTAATGGAAACGGTTATAAAATAAAAAGATCAACTGGATTTTTACAATCCATAAGACATCTAGAAATAGAAATATAACAGCATCTGGTTTATTTTTTATTTGTAAGCACATCCCTACAGATGGCCTATGTACTTACAGAGATTGCCATAATGATATTTGCAGTGATATTTTCATTGCCAAGTGATATTTACAGTCTTGCAAAACATGCTTTACGGAAAAAATTGTAAATAACATTAAAAGTATCCGGGCATTCTTCAAGTTAGTTGTGAAGTCTATACATTTTGCATAACGGAGAATTTTTCCAGCGTCAGTCCGGCAGAATGCCACTGCAAATAGTTCACATTTTGTCCTTGGTAAACGTGGCACACGAAAACTTAGTCGGTTTACAAATTGAGTATCATCTATCTCCCCATTAATGATATCGTACAGGAACTTGACCGGGAGAGCCTTCTTCTCGATTGTAGAGAGGTCATCTTGAAGAATGACAGCTCAGCCGTCGGGATGTCCGCAATATAAACACCAGTCGATTTGAAAAAATATCCATTTATTTGGAACAATTCTTGAAGAACATCTCAAATTAGCTCTTTGGGATACAGCTTATACAGCTTCTCATAATTCGGACGGCCACTTAATTGGTCCAAAGTGTTCTAGTCCCGTTGTGTCCTGATTAGCCGGAATCTACTCTAGTTACTTACTTCCACTAGCGTCTGAAAAATATGTTTCGAAAACTAACAAGTTATGCACAAAAATGTTTTTTCTTGGGTAATTTTAAGAAGAAAACGGACGCAAAATATTCAATACTTTTCATGACGAAGAGTATCCTACCAAAAAAAAAAAAATTTCCGAGAAATTTATAGAATAGAATAAACTCTTTCAAATAGAAATACAGTCAAACCTCTATTTAACGGATTTCGATTTATCGAATCCCGCGATTTTACGTATATTTTTTATGTTCCGGACGGAGCCACATTAAAATTAATGCTTGGCGTTTCCCGATTTAACTAACACATTTCCTCCAATTTAGAGAACATTACTTATTTTTTTTTTACTACACCAAATTATGTTAACTAGCATTTTCAAGTTAAAAGTTAGCTAGAAAGAACCTCGCGTAACAGGAAAATTTGGCGCATGCAGTTAACAAGTATTTCAAAGAACACCATCTGTGACACAGCTTAACGGAATAGCCAATAGGTTCGCCTTTCCTCAAACTACCAAGCGTAAGCTTCTTACAGGAAGAAGCAAACGACCAAAAAGTTCCAAAGGAGCGCAACGTTTTCTTGCATGGATGGGAAACAGGAAATAGGAAGTCGGTATGGGGGAGGAAATCTAAAGTACCCTGGGGATTCTGGTTTTCAGCTACACACAGGACAATAGCTTTCTATAAAGTCAGGGGACACACATTTTACGTATCCATTCCGGATACGAACTTTGAAGCATTTCTTTTCTACAGTGTAAAAAGGTAATCAACACATATTATGTTTTTACAAGCTAATTAGTACTAATTGATGTTCTGTTTCATGCCGTTCATGCAGAAAACTGAAATCGTTATTTAAGAATCATAATGCTCTGAAGAAGACCAACTATCGTATTTTTCTTGCAATTTTACAGTACGCTTAAATTTTGATGCTACATATTGAAGTCTAAACACGAAATATGTATTTAATATTTAAAGTAAATGTGTACGCATTATATTAGTTTTGATAATAAATTTCGTAAATAAAAGTACTGTACATAATTTAAATTTCACTGAAAGAGAACTTAGCTGCTTACGTTTTGTATTATGAACACTAGCTTAATTTGAATGTTTCATTCGAAAGACTTCCTCGATTTAGCGAATTCCCCAATTTTGTGTACAAAGGCTGTTGGTCCCCTGAAGTTCGTTAAATCGAGGTTTGACTGTATATGCTGACACCCCCCCCCCTCTATCCCCCCTCATTCCTCTGGTGGAAGAATTTTGAATAATGGAGAAGCAGATAATATACGATAAGTAATTTTCATAGCAAAAGTTATGAAAAGGAAAAATGTTTTGACATTTATGTCTCCTAGCGGGACAAATGTGCATTATTTAAAGATGATATTGTTCTTCATCTGTACTGTAGCGAATGACTTACAGTAAAAACATAATTTTTTTAATATGATTCGTAGAAGCGCAGATACAGTTCCAAACAGAAACACGCACTAACGCCTCCTACCGCCAGAACTGTGAAATACAAGACATCCACGAGTGCATGAAAAATGTTCCGCAGGTGAAATATCACTTTTAAAAACAGAGATATCGAGAAAAGAAAAAAACACCCTAAAATTGTGTTCCTGTAGTAGGAAAACCGTGCGTTATGTTTGGTAGAAAATGCGCACAAAATGTTTTGGTACTGAATAGTACCTGTTCGAAAAAGGATATTTTCAATCGGTTTTTTATTGCAGTAAATATGCTATAATTGAAACGTGAATGTGTGCCCTCAAATGACTTACGTTGAAATGAATTTGAAATTATATGCAAAACATTTCCGATTGGAAACGCTCTCTGACAAAGAAAGTTTTTTTTTAATTCAGCCTGTTATAATCAGGGACCTCGAAAAAACTAAGATATACTTCTACGCCGCCAGGCAGGAACATTTTCGTGTTGAGCGGTATTTGACCACAAAATAACTTTTTAATCGAATTTGCAGAAGTGTAGATATTGCTGCAAATACATCAAATACAGACTTTTACGCTTACGTACCCAACTGGCAAAAAGGTCCTTTACCAAAAGTTAATAATCGCATTGTAACGTACCAGGAGATGTGACGTACCTGCCCGAAGGACGCACACGACATAAAGGCAGATAGCAATCAGAATAAACGTCCGCGTAGCTCAATTGGTAGAGCAACTTATTCCGGAATGAGGGGACCCGGGTTCGAATCCTAGCGGGGACAGAAATGACGGAGAAATTTACTTCGTATATAATGGCGCCCGAACTATCCGGATGACCCGACCGTTCAAAATCTCGCATTGGTGTGATGTTATTCCCACACCGCGAGATAGGAAAAATAAGAGAATCCCTTCTCCAGCACTTCGAAAAAAAAAAAAAAAAATAAGGGGGAGATGATGTAACGTACCAGGAGATGTGACGTACCTGTCCGAAGGACGCACACGACCTAAAGGCAGATAGCAATCAGAATAAACGTCCGCGTAGCTCAATTGGTAGAGTAACTTATTCCGGAATGAAGGGACCCTGGTTCGAATCCTGGCGTGGACAGAAATGACGGAGAAATTTACTTCGTTATAGCATATATTCTGACAGAGGCGGATTGGTCCACCGGGACATTTCCCGGTTGACCACTCCAGTTATGGCCCACGTTCTCGTATTCTGTTTTGTCTGGGTTTTTTGGAACAAATGAATGATTATATACACCTGGAGGTTTGTTCAACGCAAAAATAACTTTTTAAAGCTGATTTTTAGAAGCAGATATATCGGGGAAATCACAATTCACCTCTCCTCCTTCTAGAGGAAACACTACACATTACTTGAAAAAGAAATTATACTCATAATAGTCTTCGCCATAATGGGTATCGAAGGGATGAAATAATTTTTGCAATCGTATATTTAGGAGCAATGATATGGAAAAAATGCAATTTGAATTCAATAGCATCTGCATTTACGCCAGTACGTACGAAGCTGTTCATCTGAAGAAAAAACGGAAAGCAAGAATAACCTTTTTCACATTTCTGGCTTTTCAGCTAAAAAAGCCTGTAGCTTAAGAGCACAACCACAGTCCAGACTGAATTGATATTTGTGTACTTATAATATTAAACCTGTTCATTTGTGGCACCAAAACAACAGACGTCATGAAATCACTTTAAAGAACGATGATGATAATAATGTGAAATGAAGACAATACAATATTATCATCATTAGACCTCCTTTTGGAATCACACATAGCCCATAACTTTGGCGTTGTTTAAGATAGTTGTCGCTCTCTATCTCGTCCGCCCAAGGCGAGTTAAGTTCCGCAAAGACGACTGTGCGTCCCTGTGGATTACTCTCAAATTAAAAAATGTATTCGGCTTGCCATTCCTCTGCTGCATACGGGTAAGTGACAATGTGCGTCCGGGATCGACTTCACAGGGAACCAAGTACGCATTCGCGTCCCAAACCGCAAGAAGGCTGCGGAAAACCTCGGAAAACCGGAGACTAGATGGCCCGCAGGACCGGAATTCGAACACCCGTCAGAAACTTACGCCTTCCACACAGCGCATAGCGACTTAACAAACTGCTCTATGTCGGTGGTATGCGATAGTTGCATACACGGAAAGAAAAACACATATACTTTATTGACCAAAAGTCACAAGACACCTAGAAGAGAAACACAACATAGCATTTATTGACATACAGTAGTAAGGTGTCGGTCCACCTTTGGCCTTAATGCATGCACTGACCCTTCGAGACATGCTTTCCACAAAGTTTCGGAACACAACAATAGGTATGCGCTTCCATTCAGTACATAATGCTGCCGCTAACTGTTGCTTAGTAGTAGGCCTTGGTTCCAAACTTCTTATGTGGCGCTCTAATTCATCCCATATGTACTCTATGAGATTAAGATCAGGACTCTGTGCTGGCCAGTCCGCACACAATACGGAATCATCGTAAAACACACCATAACAGTCCTTGCTTTATGGCTCGGTGCATTATTTTGCTGGTAGCAACAAGGCTTGGTTCCATAGTATTGCCACAGAGTTGGTAGGGTATCATTTTCCAGAATATCGAGGTAGGCATGCTGGTTAACAGATTTGTCCACGATAACCAATGGGCCGGGCCAATGGCACAAAGAACAACCCCACACGAATACACTACCAGCTCCAAACTTGACCATAGGAACAATACACTGTTTTAAAAGCGTTCTCCCCTCTGCTGCCATACCCACACACGGCCATCAGACTGAAGGATCGTGTATCTGGATTCATCAGTCCATAGGACCCGTTTCCATTGATCTACGGTCCACGATAAATGTTCTTAACACCATGCTAAACGACGAGTAGCATTACGAGTGGAGATGAAAGGCTTATGAGCAGTCGCACGACCACGGTAAGCCATGGAATGAAGTTCCCTGCGAATGTTACGTGTGCATAACTAGGTTCCAGCACTTTTACTCACCTGTACATTGAGGTCTTGTGCAGTACTCCGTCGATTAACTGTAACGACTCTCTTGAGGATTCGACGTCCTCTATCACTGATTTTCTTTGGTCTGCTGCAACGTTTTGCAGGCATGCCAGGTGTCTTCCACTTATTCAGTACATCCAAACAATTGCCTTGGGAATGTTTTAACGCCTCTCGATTTCTCTTATGGACAACCCACTAATATAACACCCAACAATCTTTCCTTTCTCCAAGTCAGTTCTCTCCCGCCGCGACATTTTCACTGAATCTCACAGTGCGATATGATCGCGGTCAGCTGCAGGCTTGTTTTTATACGGTTTGCAGCCGTACAACGCAGCGGATCTGTTCATTTGCTTTTGAAGGGATTTCCGGCGACTTTTGTCGATATAGTGTATATGTATGTATGAAGCGTCCATATTTATATCCATTACAATCAAAACGAATTTCTCCATTTTTTTCGAACGAGTTTAAAAAACAAAAAGGCGTCTTTTTGTTATGACTATGACCCTCCATCCGTCAGTCCATCTGCGGACACTGCATCTCAGCATCTATTAGTATGATTTGAAAATGTCGGGCGATATTGTCAAGACTAAGCTTAAGAACGAGAATCCTTGGTCTTTTTCAAATGCATTACATCGCCTCAATAGGGCTAAATGCAGATACTACCGAATTCAAACTATATATTCTTTTCTATATCATTAATCTTAAAACTAAGATTGAAACAATTATTTTTTCCTTCGATACTCTTCAGAAAATAAGCATATTATTATTCATTCTTTTTCAATATTCTCACTACAGGCATAAATGTTAATTGCATTTTCTAACATATCTCTTCCTCTAAAAGTCCAACTTGAAAAAATATTTTTGCATCGAAAAGCGCTCTTGGTGGAATATAATCTGCATTTCACTTCTAAGTTTTTTGAGACGAACATTTTTGCCATCAGTATATTATTCCAGGCAACGTCAGACAACTGCAGTCGTACCTGGTTCACTTTCATGGACAACAGAAAAGTAGAAAAGGGGTCATGTGGATTGGAGAATCACGCTACTAACTCTTTCGTCTGGATGGGGATGTTTGGGTGGAAGCGTTTGATTACAGAACATTGTCAGATGGAGTGCAGTTGCTTTATAAAAATAATTTTATTAGTTATTAGTAGTATTTATTAGTTATAACTAATAACTACTACTAATAACCTATTAGTAGTAGTTATTAGTTATAACTACTGCTTATATAATAATGTAAAAACTATTTTATTAGTTATTAGTAGTACATTATTAAAAAAATATTTGTAGTTATTTATTAGCTATGTGGTGCGCTAATTGTTTTATAGTTATATTAAAAAAGTACTACTACTAAAATAGGAGCAGTAATAGTATGACCACTTTTTAGTAGTACTACTACTAATAGTAGTAAATCGATGAAAAACAAAGTTATATATATATATATAAACTTCAAATATTTTTAAAAATTTGAAAAAACTGAGTAACATTTCCAGTTCTAAATATATATGATATATATTTTATGGTTAATACTCCTACTACTAATAGTAGTAGTGTTTTTTTTTATTACGTGGTCCGCTAATTTTTTAAAAAATTATTTTATTAGTTATTAGTAGCTGTTATTAGTTATTACTTATTTGTGTTTTGTTCCCTCCTGCTTGCCTCATGGAAGTCGGTTACGCTACGGTACAGAACCCTTCTTCTTTCAGCTAGATCGAGAGCTTTTGCTACGCTGCAATGTCTGTCCAGACATTGAGAAGCAGAACATTTGAGAAGCAGAACGTCCAGGCGTTAGATTGGGCAATCCCAAATCCTCATTAAAATCAAATAGCACACATATATGGGACTAGCTGGAGCACCCAATCTTACCTTATCAGAAACTTTACACCCGGAATGAAGAAAAACTCATTTACATACCTATCGGAATCTCGTGGAATAATTTCTGTGTACTTATTTCGGCAAATAAATTATCTTTCCTTCATTCGATTCTGGTATCTGAATACTTTTGCTTACATAACATATATCAAGTAAGAAAAGTTTTTATAACCACTTTAGCCTTGTATTAATAATTCTTCCAAAACAAGAGGTAAGAAATGTTTCTGAATAATCCATTTAAATACACATTCCTCAGAAGAATGGTGAGTTAATCAATGATAAACTTTTAAAACATTTTACTTTTGTCATTTCAGATTCGTTACGCTAGTCCAGAACGACTTTTCGAGAGATTAACCGACCTAAGATTCTTGAGTATTGACTTCCTAAACACATTCCTCCTAACGTACCGAGTTTTTACCAACGGTGTTACTGTTCTCGAAGCTTTAAAGAAAGTTCACTATCAACCAGAGTGCCAACTAAGTTCTGCATTCCAAGATTCAACAGGGTATGTTGATGCCACACTGTATTATTATCTTATCCCCTTTTCGAAGGATTATTGTGTCACTGATTTTGTTAACCTTCTTTCTCCGTAGCAGGAAAGAGATATCTTTCACGTCATGTAATTATTTAGTTCTACTCGTCCATACTTGACGATATTATAATAAGATGTTGAATATTGATCAAGTCAACAAGGCATATTGAATACACACTACGTGACAATGTACACCGAAGAGCAAGTGAATTAGAGATACCTGTCTAGTAAGGTGTAGCACCACCTTTCGCCCTGGTGACGGCGGCGATTCGTCTCGGCATGGACTCGACAATACACCGGAAGCGTTGGGAAGTCATACGGATCCATGACCCCTGAACAAGCTCCCACAGTTCACGAAGATTTGATGGAAGGGGGCTAGAGTCTCGAACATCTCTCTCGATGGCATCCCAGATGTGATCGATGGGATTGAGGTCAGGTGACCTAGATGGCCAAGGAAGCGAGGTCACTTCGGTGGAGTGTTCATCCAACCATTCGGATACAATTCGGGAGCGATGGCACCGTGCATTGTCTTGTTGCTGGATGAAGTCCCCAGTGGGATGTTGAAGACGCACAAACGGGAGCAAATGGCCGTCCAGGATATCCCGGTAACGTTGACCTGTAAGGGACGATGTCACACGTATCAGGGGTCTCATTTCAGTCCACGTAAACAGT
The DNA here is from genome assembly GCA_039090855.1 of Macrothele yani. Taxonomy (NCBI): domain Eukaryota; kingdom Metazoa; phylum Arthropoda; class Arachnida; order Araneae; family Macrothelidae; genus Macrothele; species Macrothele yani. Next base: position 157,861,504 of record CM077024.1, on the reverse strand, counting down.
CCCCAGATGAGAATGCCACCCCCACCAGCTTGAAGAGTGCCCTGCTGACAAGAAGGATCCATCGCTTCATGTGGTTTGCGTCGTACTCTCGTATCCTGCCATCCGCATGTACCAAAGTGAATCTCGACTCATCAGTCCAGGCAACATTTTTCCACATGTCTAGGGTCCAGTGGCGATGTTCCCTCGCCCATGTTAATCTTTGCACCCTGTGATGTGCGGTCAGCAGCGGTACCCTCGTGGGACGATGGCTTCTGTACCTCATAGCGAGGAGATGGTTCTGGATGGTGTGGCTGCTTACATGTTTTTGTGCAGCAGCGTTAAATTGCCGAGCGATTTCTTGCACTGTGGCCCGTCTATCCGCTGTTACAATGCGAGCTAGCCGACGATGACTCCGCTCATGCACACGCTGTTGTCCTAGGCAGTTGGCCCTTGCAGGGATGGTTTTACCGGATTCGATGTACTCACGGTGCACCCGTGACACAGTGCTCGTGAAAACCACTTCCTTCAGAAAACTTGAAAATTTTCATCGTCCTGGAACGGGAATCGAACCCGTACTTACCTATTTCCGTTCGAGCGTGTTAGTCATTACACTAGCCAGGACAAGGAAATTCCGAACGGAAATCTCGGAGTTGTGGGTTCGATTTCCGCTCCAGGATGATGAAAATTTTCAAGTTTTCTGAAGGAAGTGGTTACATGGAATACAGTGAAAATATACCAATAATAACATTGCAATGCCTACCATGTATTTATGAAGAATTATTTCTTCGGGCAAATTCCTTTCCCAATTGTATATGATAATCTGTTTTTTATATATGCACGGTAACCAAACTGATAAACATTTTAAAAAATGCATTCATAAGCGTAGATTGATGCCTGAGTCGTCAGGTGCGCTAGCCTCTGGGTAATCGTCCGATGTGAGGATTGATTTCAAGTTTAGTCCAGTCAACAAAGGCTGAAAATGATAAAATATAAGAAATAAATATGAAAGCTTTGAAACTTGGCACATTTGTTCATAGCTAACTGGTAAAGATCATATCAAAAATCCTGAGGAATCAGAGGTGGTGCCACCCCGGTGGCGCAGTGGTCTAAGGCGTTGGCCTATGATCATTCGTCCGAAGGGGTCCGGGTTCGAATCCCGTGAGGCATGGATGTTGTGTTTGTCTTACGGCACTGGCGCTCTCCCTTCCCTGGAACCAGTGACCCTAAATTAGGGACGGGCGACTGCTTATAGCCCATTGAGTTGCTCACGGTGATCGTTAAACCTCCAATAAAAAAAAAAAAAAAAAAAAGAATCAGAGGTGAGCTCTAACCGCCATCTTAAAAAATAGGTACTTTTTTGGGGTTTTCGTGAATGTCTCGAAATCGGTTGGTCGTAGCCCAAAAATAATATTTACAAAATTGAAGCTTGCACAATTTCCTACAAAAAACGTTACATTCACTTTTTTTGTATCTCTAATAGTTTCTGAGATAATGGGGTGTCAATGTTGTACTGTTTCGCTGATCGCTACGTTATCATTACGGTTTTTCATACAAATAAGCTAGTGATAACGTAGCGATCAGCAAAACAGTACAGCATTGACACCCGATTATCTGAAAAACAATTAAAGATACAAAAAAGGTAAATGGAACCTTTTTGTAGGAAATTTTGTAAGCTTCAATTTTGTAATTAATATTTTTGGGCTACGACCAACCGTTTTTGAGACATTAACAAAAAACCGAAATAAAATACTTTTATTTTAAGATGGTGGCTGTAGCTCACCTCTGATTCGTCAGGACTTTTGATATAATCTTCATTAGATACCTATAAACAATTGTGCCAAGTTTCAAAACTTTCATATTTGTTTCATCTGAAATCCTTTTTTTACCGGACAACTTGGATGATGTATGAGAAGGGCCTATGATCTAGTACGCAGGTTCTGTCCTTTCCCTGGAAATAGAGGCTCTAAATTAAGAACAGGTGATTCGTTACAGTTTTAGATTCTCACGAAAGTTGTGAAAACCCAAAGACAAAAAATATTTTTTTAAATGTAGTCAGGAAAAATGTCTGCACAGCACAATACATTTTCGTTTGATTTAGCACAGTACCAAAAAGCAAAAAAAAAAATGTTTATGTAACCACAATAAAGAAAAGCTTAATAATCAATTTATTAATAATTTGTCAGTTTACAAGACATGTGTCATTCAGCAGGCGCGTTAATAAAATATGATTAACAACAGCAAACATACAGTGTATAACGTACAAGTTTGTCCGCGCCGGGCATCGAACCGGGTCCCCTCACTCCGGAGTACGTCGCTCTCCCAACTGAGCTACACGAACATGTGCTCTCACTGCTCTCTGCCTGTATCTTATGTGCGTCTTGCAGTGCAGGTATGTCACAACTGTCCAGTTAAAAAATTATGACCACCTGTTAGCATGAGGTATGACATCATCGTGCCGTCAATACCGCAGATATACGGCGGGACTCTGATTCAATAAAGACTCTGAACGTTTCTGTAGACATGCTGTACCATACGAACACCAGAGCTTCTCACAGATCAAGAGCGATCGGTGGTGGATCCATACCTCGAACCTATTGGTCAAGATAGTCCCACGGGTGTTCAATGGGATTGATATTTGGCGAGTACGGTGGCCTGGATACTAAATTAAAGTCCTCCTCAGACCATTCTCACACACATCCATTGCAGCATGCCATGTTGCTATGCTACAAGCTACCCATGCCATCGGAGTAGGAAGTCAACATGAAGAGAGCACCTGATCCGCCACAATGGATAGGTAGACTGAAACGTACATCGCGCGACCGAGGGGGATGATGGCTAGCAATGACCCAGGGAAACATACCCAGCACGAGCACTCTGCTACCTCCTTCCCGTTTCTTCTCTAGCATCGTGTTGGGGTAATTTCTATCAGCAGTGCATTGATCATTCACACAATGAAGCAGAAAACGGGATTCGTCTGAAAATGTGACTTATTTCCCCTGTTCAATGTCCCAATGCCTCCTCTCAGATGCAAATTCCCGTCGTTATCGTCGATATCTGGCTGTCAGCATGGGTATCTTGAGTAGACGGCGGCTCCGGAGCCCCTTACAGAGCAGAGTTCGTCGGATTGTGGTATGCGATTCGCTCCATGATGTGCCCGCATTAAATACTCTGGACAATTGTTCTACTGTGGCCCGTCTGTTGGATCGTACCAATCTGGATAGCGGTCGCAACCCACGGTCGTCAATGCTCCATGAGCTTCCAGTATTACCCGATTACTGCAGATCTTGCCTGTTTTCGGTGGACTGTGGTCTGCGATTTGCTCCTCGATGTGCCTGCGTTTAATGCTCTGCCCAGTCGTTCCACTCTAGCCCGTTTGTTGGATCGTTCCAATAGGGACCACGGTTGTCAATGCTACCCGAGCGTCCACTATTACCAGATTACTGCAGATCTTGCCGGTTTTCGTTGGACTGTTGTCTGCGATTCGCTCCATGATGTGCCTGCATTAACCCTCTAACGATCATGACCCAAAAATCTTGCATCACGCTAAATACCATAACGCCCGTAACTGTCTGTTGTTTCACATCTTTCTTTAATGACAACAATATTGACTGAGGGTGACTCCTGCTGATCCCCCATAGGTCGAGAAAATTTGAAGCATCAGTAAGGATAAGAAATGTGACTCACTCTAGACAGGCGTTTCGGGCGTCTATGGTCGTTTGTACATACGAGCGTTTTGGACGTTATGGTCGTTAAAGGGTTAAATGCTCTGGCCAGTTGTTCCACTGTGACCCGTCTGTTGGATCGCTTCAATCGTGACCAGGGTCACCAATGCTATCTAAGCGTCCATTATTACCCCGATTGCTGCAGGTCTTGTCGGTTTTCGTTGGAATGTGGTCTGCAATTCGCACTTTAACGTTCCTGCATTAAATGCTCTGGCCAGTTGTTCCACTGTGTCCCGTCAGTTGGATCGTAGTAGTCGGGAGAGCCGTCGCAGCCCACAGTCGTCAATGCCGAGCGTCCACTATTACCCGATTACTGCAGGTCTTGCCGGTTTTCGTTGGACTGTGGTCTGCGATTTGCTCCTCGATGTGCCTGCATTAAATGCCCTGGCTAGTTGTTCCACTGTGACCAATCTGTTGGATCGTAGTATTCGGGAGAGCCGTCGCAGCCCACGGTCGTCAATGCACCGCGAGCGTCCACTATTATCCCTATTACTTCAGGTGTTGCCGGTTTATTTCCATTCTGGAACATATTTATAACACGTTAATGCATTACGTAAACAGCCCACGATATCGGCTGTCACTGTAATGATGCTGGCCTTCAGTCGATAGCCAACATTCCTTTCCCCATTTTCACGCGAAGCTGCATACCGTCCACGAGTTGGTGTTCTTTTAAATGTCTTACACGATTTGTATGGTATTTCCGTCCACGAGTTGGTGTTCTTTTAAATGTCTTACACGATTTGTCTTACACGATTTGGATGGTATTTACGGGAAATTACTGCTGGACTGTGTATTTGAACAAATTAATCATTCTTTCGTTTATTGCCACCTGACGACACCAAAGGCTTATTGTTTTACCTACGCAAGGATTTGACGCATCTCGGCCGATTTTCTCTAATTTAAAGCACAGAATAAATATGTTTATGTGGTTCCAGTCATTAATAAGCGTCAATGTTGTTTCTTTGAGATTTCGTGAAAGCAGAATGCTATGGAGTACAATGATAAAATCGATTTCAGTTATTCGTAAATTGCATTCCGTCACCTCTCAACAGTTGTTTATAGAATTTTCAGTTGTCTTCTCACAATTCAAGTGGCATTCGGAATTGCATCGGAAAATTTCATGTTTTTTACATTCCTCACTTAAAGTGCGGAGAAGTTCGAAGAGCAATTCCGCCTACTCAAATGTCTTTTTTTTTTCAGTTAATTTCCCACACAAAAATCGATCTAAGGAGACATACAACCTCTTTCTAAAAGTGTTTTCACTTCATGGGAAATTACTGCCGAAAAACACTTCTAGAGTTAGTTATACGGTTTCACCAGGTATTGTGATACGAGCTTCTTCCCTGATTAAATTTTTAAGTGCAATACAGTACGCGGTATTTCGCTTGCCAATAGCACTGACCGTTTCAAATTCAAGGATAATTAGACCACGATGGACAGAAGAATAAGTAAAAAGAAGGATCTAAAAAATAGAATGGAATGTTTTAATATGGCAGGCAGATTCCTTTCAAAGGCATTGGGTTGCAGAAGAAATAGTGAAAGCAGCTTGAACTTTTAAAAGACAAAGTAAAATTTAATTTGGGAGTTTTCGCAAATGTGCTTCACATCTTTTGTTATGCTGCAGTAAAAAAGCTAAATATATTAATCTTGTAACCTAATAGTTTTGAAAAGCAGTTATTGTCATTTAGAATTCCAATTAAATCTTATATGCTTTGTTTTATTTCTTTTTTTTACATGTCTCGATTTCAGAATTGCCGGGAATATGTCATCAAATATATCAAAAGCATATAATTAAGTCCTTTACGAGCTTTGGTGAGCTTAGGTGAGGTACAACGCTTTACAGAAATATTACAAGTAGTCGAGTTTGGCGCAAGAAAAAAATTAATTCGAAGAAAAGTTTAAGAAATTACAGAGTTCCACATTTAATATATGTTCACCTAGTAGACAAAATCTCTATAATAATGGAATTAGAAATCAATATTACAATTTATTGGAGAACTACTTACAAAATAAGAATCAATATGTAGAGATCAATGAATGAAATACGGGATTACATCATTGTACACCATTGTGGTGTAGTGGTTTGCATAGCCGGGTGCTAGCCGTCAGACCCGGAGCCGATTTCCGCACCGGTGCGCCGAAATTTTCAGGTTTTCGGATATTATCTGACCTACCATTGAAGTCATATTTTCACAAATAAACGGATTCAAAACTTCAAAATTTGTAATGTACAGATGAATAAAACTAATTCGCAAAAGTTAATTAATGAAATAGGAGTACCGGAGGGCGTAATTCTGGAACCATTCCTTTTTTATTATTTATATAAATCAGTTTTTTAACATTGAACCTAACGAGGATTTAATTTTATTTGCAGATGATGCCACAGCTACGATTACAGGTACAGAGATAAATGAAGCAAAACTAAAATGAAATAAATTTATTGAAAAATTGTTTTAATGGCTAGATACAAATTTTCTGTGTTTAAATATTGAAAAAAACATTTATGATTTTTAAAAAGGGAGATAGACAGATTGTTGATCTACCAAATATTTTTGTGGGAAATTATACCCTTGAAATAGTCAATAACATTAAATATTTAGGAATAATAGTTGAGGATAATTTAAAATGGAATATTAACATACAAAATATTGTAAATCAATGAAGAAAAAATATTCCTCATAATACATGGAAAATCGACAGAATATTTAAAGCAAACAGAATATAAATTCTGAATTTGCTGCTTGTAGCACTTATTGGTCATCCATGTATCCCCTCTAAGAGAAACTTTCATTACCCCGGAGCGAAAAGCGAACCCGAATCTTTCGATTTCCGTTCGAGTGTGCTAGTATTTATCAGTATTTATTCGTATTTATCTGTGGTACTGATGATTTCCGACCTACATCCGTTTCTGGATGAGAGGTGGGTCAAAATGCTATGCTATGAAGAAGCAACGATGCTTCGACTAGCGATAAATCTGAGGATGTTCAGATTCCTAAGCTGAGTTTTGCTTAGTCTCCGTTGCTTGGAACTTCACTGTCCTGAGTGGTGTTATGGTTAGCATACTCGAACGGGAATCGGGAGATGCGGGTTCGATTCCCGCTGTGCAATGCGATGTTCAGTTCCCCAAATTCTTACATTCTGTTTATTAACCTTTTCAGAAGCATGGAAAGTGCACTCATTCGAGAAACAGATTTATCTCTGGCAAGATCCAGCACTTGTAATGTTCTCCAACATCTCTTCAGAAAACTGTCTTCGTTTCACATGATCATCTGGAGTTATGTTGTGGGTTATGTGCAGTTTATACGGGTGCGTTTCCAATCTCTGACGTAACACTTTGTACGCTGACGACTTGGGGATGGCCTTTTTTTTTATTGATTTTCGAGGGCTACGAGTGAATGTTTGTCTCACTAACTCCCCCTTTTCTGGATGCATCTGTGGTCGTCCAGGGATGGATCCAGAAAAAGGAAACTGGTAGCCCATGGATTCAAGGAAACTGGTAGCCCATGGATCCATCTATGGGCTACCAGTTTCCTTGAATGACTTGTACCAATTTTTGATGCTGTTACGTGTGGGCGGTTTGCTCCCATACTGTGTTCTGAAATTATTCTGAACCTTTGTTTCGGATAGGGTTTCAAAAAACCACTCCACAATCTCTGCTTTCGTCGCAAGATCCATTGGGTACACTTCTAGAAAACCTGAGAGTATTTCTTACCACCTGCAACAAACATAATGCTGATATTAGTTTTGTATCTGAAGTTATCATCATTTGAAATTGGTTGCACCTTTCTGGAACCCTGTAGATCACTAGGATTTATGTATAAAGGGATAAAGAAGAATAAGTATCAACACCTAATTCAGCTGAACACTGTGGGTCACGACAATTAAACTAGAAATAGAAATAAATTTTTGTTACCAATGCCAAACACTTTAGCCCATAAAAGATTTATTGATTACCAGGGATTGGTAATATGGAATAATCTACCTTGTCAACTAACACATATCAATAATTATAATTATTTTCGAAAAGAACTAAAAATATTTGGTAACAGATTAAAATATAAAATTTAATAATAGAAAATTGTTAATAAGACCATATATCCATAAATTTCATATGTGCAAGACATTTGGCTTCACTACTCACTTCAGGAGAATTGGGATTGACTCAGGCTTTATATATACACTATCTACCAACAAGTAATTGGGCACCCCTGCAATCGACGATATCTGCGGTCGTGATACACCTCACGGCCGCCGCCGTTAAATATCGTGTGAAAAACAACGACAAAACCAGTCGTATGCAAGATGCCACGCAGTTCGGAGCTCTCTGATTTCGACAAAACGTGTAATCGTCGGGCATCACAGAAATGGCCGATCCATACGTGACATGTCCAGCGAGTTGAAGTACCCAAAATCGACAGTGGTCTATGTGTTTGGCAAGTGAAAGATGAGAGGTGACTGTCGGAATGCGCCCAACCCGGCAGACCCACAAAACTGGGAGTTAGAGACCGACGGGTGCTGGCCAGAGAAATTCGAACGAACCGCACCAAATCGATGGCGCACATCCTCGAGAAATTTCAACAGGCATCCGGGAGTGTTCTTTCGATGAAAACCATCCGTAAGGAAGCCCATCTGCTCGGTTATCATAACGTGCTGCCGCCCACAAGCCTTTGATCACCAAGTCCAATAGCGCTGCTCGGCTAACGTGGTGCAAAGAACGTCGACAGTGGACCGTTGAACAGTGGAAACTGGTTCTCTGGAGCGACGAATCAAGGTTCACCCTCTACCGTTTCGATGGAAGGTTCTGGGTTTGGCGTCTGCCTAGAGAACGACTCCTGCCGGAATGTATTGTGCCAACCGTAAAGTTCGGCGGCGGTGGAATTATGCTGTGGGGGTGTTTATCCTGGTATGGCACGAGACTCTTGGTCGCAATTCCTGGTAGACTCAACGCCGAGCCCTACTGCACCGTTTTGGCTGACCATGCGCTTCCTACGTTGTGGCAGTTTTACGGGGTTGACCCATGTTACTTTCAGGATGACAGTGCCACCTGTCATGTTGCGAGGTCCACCATGGCTTGGTGTGGTGACAATGGGTTTATTCGAATGGACTGGCCTGCGCAGAGCCCGGACCTTAACCCTATCGAGCATCTCTGGGAAGAGTTGGAGCGTCGACTTAAGGGGTGCCGTCACCGTCCGAAATCGGTGAAGGAACTGACATGTCTTCTCCAAGCCGAGTGGAAGAAAATACCGCTAGCCGTCGTATAACGCCTGGTTAAGAGTACGCCTCGGAGTGTCGCTGCTGTAATCGCCGCTCGTTGAGGCTCCACCAACTATTGAAGGTGAATAAACTTCGTCTTCCTTTGCTATCACAGGTGTCAAATTACTTGTTGGTAGATAGTGTTCAATTTGTATATATACACTTTTATTCAATTTCTCGTTCTGTGATTAACCTATACATAAATATATATATGTATTATATATGTTTTTATCTTAATGTTATGAAATAAATACTGAAATGTAATATGGTCAAATGTAACCTCATAACGAAAATAAAAATGAAGTGAAATCAAAACATTAGAAATAAGGGTGATGGGCAGATGATAAGAGCATGCCCTTAGCAGACTGGAAAAAAACCAACGCAGGCGATAAATAGGCGGAGAGCAGAGCTTTGCAACAGTGCATTCGAATCGACCAACATAGGTAAACGTAGTGATCTGAGCAACTTTGACTGTGGACGCATTGTCGGCGCAAGACAGATAGGTCATTCTTTGGCCCAGGTTGTGAGAACCATCGCGTTCTAATATAAGGAGTGTACCGTATCAAGGGTGTACCGATAGTATACAGTCGACGGACGTACCAGCAGCCACAGAGCAAGCGGTGGCCCAATACACGCCATCGATGAACAAGGTCAACGTAGACTATCTAGGCTCGTGGAGACCGACAGCTTGTCTAAGGCGTGGAAACCATATCCAGGTAAAATGCCAGAGGCACAAATAGCGTCACTGAGCGAACGTTACGGCGTACCCTGTGCAACTGTAGCCAGCACCATAAGACATTACGCCTCGCCTGGTGCCGGAAATATCAAAAGTGGAACTCCTGCAGAGTAGCGCCGCGTCGTGTGGTCAGATGTACAGAGCTGACGGGAGCGAGCAATTCTAGCATGAGGCCATGGTTCCGTCTTTCCGAATCAGCTCTGCTCTAGGCAGTGGTGGCTCCATGGTGGTTTTGGTGGTTTAGGGAGCCCTTCTCATGTAACACATTAGGTACCTTAGTGTGTCTGGAGAGGTCTTTAATCTTTGCGCCCTACCAGTATGTGCTGGCTGAATTATCTACACGCTTTCAGAGCCGTCGCGCATCCTGAAGCAGATGGTCTGTGTCAGAAGGGCCGTTTTCCGCCCCACCAGGCCACAACCACTCATCCAATGCTCAAGGAGCACTCATCTTAATTTTGAAACATCTAGTGGTCCCCAAGGTCGCCGGATGCAAACCCTGTGGAAGCTCTCTGAAATGCCGTGCATTGGAACATCAGATCCATGGACCCTGGGCGTCTCGGGTGGGGTTGAAGACAATGCTGCAACAGACATGGCTTGTATTGCCTACGGAAACTCTCCAGCATCTGTGGAGTTGATGTCTTGGCGTGCACAGGCTGATACACGTACTAGAGGAGGGCCAACAGACTATTAGCTAAGTATCTCTATTGTTTTGTCAATTCAATGTACTTTGTAACGTTGAAATGGCAACCGCAAGACGTAAAGGGAAACATTTAGCCAATGTTCACCAATAAAGCAGTATGAAGCATAAAAAGACATCTTTAAGTTTTCGAAACTAACGGATACTTTTATTACCAGAAAAATAAAGCACTTCAGTAACAGGTGGTAAAACCACTTTTTTTGGTAATGCATTCAGCAAGGCGTCGTATCATTGATTCGCAAATACATCTGATGACTTCCTGCAGCTTTAATCCCATGCTTACTGCACCTGGTTTTACAGGGCGACCATTGACTTCTCGGGCTGATGGCAGATGTACAGATGCCGTCCATCCTTATCCTGTAAATGTTATTTTCTACAAATCTGGAGATCATTTTGGTCATTTCGTCTAGGTAGTGCAAAACAGGAGACATTTACGAGAACGTTTCTTGTTTGCAGTACCAAGACGAACTCTTCTTGGCATATTGCCAGTTACCGCCCTGTATTATAAAGGAAAGCAATGACATCCTGGATATTCACCACGTACCGCCGAGTTGTTGAACTTCCTGTGAGGAAGGATAATGATGCTCAGCTGTCATAGCTGAATGTTCCCCAGTATATGACTCATGTAGTTAGTGCTGTACGCCACTGAAGAATTATTATTCTTAAATTGGTCCGTTCAACCCGTCGTTACCGCACGTGAACCCGACGATCATCGGACCCCACATAGAAGCGAGATTTTTGCTCAAGATCATATGACGTAATTCTGTTTGGCAACTCACTCAAGCAGGGTAACAATGTGATCATTGGCCAAGTGATGTAAAGAACGCCGTTGGTAAAGTCTTCCCTCAGCGTGTCTTCGAGGTACGTTTTATCTTGCGTCTTGGGAACAGGACTATTTCAAGTAACCTTTATAGCTCTTCTGAAAGTGGCTGTAGGGGCGACAGAAGTTTCTTGCCGGACCAAACATCCTATAGTGATATAGTCTGCCTGTGGGATCCGACAAGAGATCGTACCTTCTCAAAAGCTGTAGCCAGCATTGATGATTTTGGTTCCTTTGTAGTAAGCTGTTGTCACGGCTTAAGTGCAAGCTACAACTCCGCGATCCCATGATCTACCCTTTCGAAGACTAATCATCTGACCCCATTAAAATGCACTCAGCTGGCGATATTTTCCGAGAAGGAGCCTTGACATTTTGTACGAAATTCGTTTCCATTCAGAAATTGTAGTTCGTAGGAATCAGTCAGAAATTGCAGCTCGTGGGAATCAGTCAGAAATTGCAGCTCGTGGGAATCAGTCAGAAATTGTAGCTCGTAAGAATCAGTCAGAAATTGCAGCTCGTGGGAATCAGTCAGAAATTGCAGCTCGCGGAAATTCGCTTCCACTCAGAAAATTATCTCACGTGGAAATCAGTCTTAGTTGTGACGTTACGGTAGAGACCTTTCCGCTCATACGGGGAAAATTCTGCAATCAGACTAATCTTATACACTCTTTTCCATCAAACCAAGAAAAAATCGGTATGTGTAACGTACTTGTATAGGAAAGGAAATGATTGCAACTCCAGAGCAGTTGGGCTATTTATTCGAACAAAAGAGCTACAAGAATTGAATAAGTCAGTACGTTTTAGCGCCACCTCTGGCTCAGAGACAAGCAGTTACCCGGCGTAGCATTCAGTTCACGGATACTGTCCCGAGGTATAACATGCCAGATAGTGTTCCGGGATGGGCGTAGGTGACGTCCCATCACGTCCCAAACATGTTCGGTCGATGAGATGTCGGCCTATCGGGCTGGCCATGGAAGGGTGTCGACATTACGGGAGCAGGCTTGGGAGAGTTGTGCTGTGTGAGGCCGGGCATTATCCTGATAAAAAGCTGCTCGGTGGTGCTGCGACAGGAATGGCAACACAACAGGTTGTTGTACAATGTCGTCGACGTACCGTTGAGCTGTGAGAGTGGTACGGAGGAGGACTGTGAGCCGACTTCATGTCCGGTTGTCGTAGGAAACTGCTCCCCAGAACAGACAATTACTTCCGATGTTTGAGCCGAATGCCGTTCCACGGTAAAGGCAGGACCTATGCGCTGTCTGGCTCTTCTTCAGACACGTATGCGCTGGTCATCGGCACCAAGTGAAAACCGTGACCCATCACTGAAGGCAACACGACGCTACTGGATACTATCCCACGTTCAACGAGCCCAACGCCACTGGTGCCAGTAATTCTCCCTGGTCAGTGGTAGAAAATGGAATTGATGGTGTAAGTTAAAAACTAAGAAATAATTTGCAACGGTAACTATATTCATAATCGACAGACTCCTCAAATCTATTTATCGTTATTTATTCTTGCCTAAATACACAACTAAAACGCTAATTGTAAGTTCATGGATATGTAATAAACATAGAATGAATGAGCTATTAATCAACAACGAACTTTGCTTTATATTTAGTCTGTTTTAGCAGCCTTACCATAAAATTCATATTCATTTAGTACTTCACACAAAAACATTTTGTATATTCCCTCGAGAAACCTTTTAGGTCATTATAATGCATGCATGTACTCTTTTAGAGCACTTTTGTAAGAACAACAAACGCAGCGTACTCACACATATCGAAGCGACGGTATCTCCTCCGTCCAGGGTGGTGATCCCATAATTCTCTGCAACGAACCGCTGGCTGTTCTGTTCTGCATCCACGCAACTGAAACTCACAAACGTAAACTTGCAGCAGGTGTTCTACGAAAATAAAAGAAGCGAGCAAAGGACGCTAACATCCAACAGCGTTGGCCTCCTAGAATGTAGTCCCCGGCCACTTCCGTACCACTAGCCGAGGCAACATGGCCACGTATGGTTGAGAGCGACGAATTAGTTTCTGTTCGTGCGGCATCCAAAATCTCTCGATCCTCACGTTCTGTCGTTGCCCTCGGCCGTCCACTGCCTCTTTTCGCTCGGTGGTGACCTCCTCGACTCATTGGCGCCGACGTCGCCCGAATGCCGCGACGTTCCGATCCAAATGCTTGGCGATACGACAACTTGTCTCTCAGCCAATTATAAGCCCTCTCTGAAACTCGCTGAAGTGCTCATATGGTGCACGGATTTGACGTAGAGGCATCCACACAGTGCGTGGAGGTTAATGAAAGCGCAATCCGCTGTCACAATTGCCACTGCGTTCTAACTTTGCTCTTGATATACCCTTCTCGATGCACGGTTCCCACGCGCTGCGGCGGGTTACTATTCAATCATTTGTCGTTATTTGTTAATGATTTGCACGTTCGGTCCTGCGATACTTGTATCCGGAGTTTCATCAAATCAGAATCGAACGATTTTCTTCGGGTGCTTTGTTTTTCGTTTTCTGTTTTTTTTTTCTTGCAAAGAGTATATTTTATTTATTTGTGGACATCGGTTAAACTTAGAGTCATCTGCTGATTTGCTTACGCTTCCGATCATTTCTTCATGGTTTGTGCGCACTACGGAGGTAAAACACCTGTCAAGAAGCCAAAGCTGCAGCGATGCATTCCGTCCGTGTAGCTTAGTTGGGAGAGCAACTCATTCCGGAGTGAGGAGGCGCGAACAACCATGTGTTTTTCCATTAGCGTCCGAACGTAAAAGTGGGTGTACTGGTCCTTCGGTTCTTCGAAAAGTGTGTGGTGTTTGTTTCACACATCGTCTATATTAAATGAGACTTCGTTCTTCGCTTCAAAAAGAAAAAAAGAGTAAGAGGGAGATGATGTGACGTACTACGGAGGTAAAATACTTGTCAAGACAACAAATCTACCCCGATTCATTCCGTCCGTGTAGCTTAGTTGGGAGAGCAACTTAATCCGGAGTGAAGGGGCGCTGTTCCGACCATCGTCACGAACAAACATGTGTTTTCACAGGTTGTACAATTTCAATATCGCTGCAAAGCATTTCAGATTACATTATTTTTTATGCTGTTATCTCAGTGCAGAATTTATTCGCTTTCAACGACATGATATGTCACATAGATGTGCCCTATTGAAAACCAAGAGCTTTCGATGTTTGCTTCAGCTTCTTCGTGTGCCTCACCTGAAGCCTTGGCGATCAAGTGGTTTACCCTACAAAATTGCAATGTGATTTGAATTCGAAGCCACTCAAACTGCATGTTAAATATCAGGGTTAGATTCACCGCACCCTCCCGCTTACTGGCCGTGTTTGCTATGTTTCCGTACCTGTAGAAGGTCTTGACAGCAAGTAGCTGCCCTTCGATGTTGTAGTTGAACTTATTCTGAACATGAGGTTCAAATGTAAATTTGAAATTGAGTGCAAATGCAAGTAGTTTAAGCATAAATCCTGTGCTTTATTTGCCGTACACGCTTGAAAATCTATGCTGATTTGCTGGTGTTGAAACGAACATTTTTCCTGAAATCAGAGACTGCAGTCTTGTGATGATTATATAAATCAAGAAAATACAACGTTTGTCACACATATTTTATGTTTTCAAGCCGACCAAGGTTTCGTTTGGCTCTGGCCTAGCTTCATCAGGACGAATGGCACGTAAGTGTTTAAATACATACAGGTTCATATATGTAATTATCCGAACACATATATACATATATGTTCGGATAAAGACACTTTGGAAGAAGAACGTGATTTTCTTAAACGTGTTGCAGTACAGGGAGGATACAACCCTTCCCTATAGACAAGGCTCTAATAAAATTCCGGAAACCGAAGCCTATCTCCATGTTAACTTCTGTGATGCGTCCATTGCAAGAGAAATTTGCCATTATTCCATATTCCCGTGACGTTGCATTGAGAATTTCAAAAATTCTTAAAATCCTTTAATTTTAAAGTGATTCTTAAACCCATAAACAAAATGAACGTTTTAGGATCACAGGGCTATGTTGAAGCTAAAAACTCGAAGCAAATTTATCAAATTCCATGTGAATGTGACGCTTTGTATATAGGACAAACCCGTAGAGCCTTGCGTTTGCAATTGAAGGAGCACAAGACCTACATTCGGAACTGTGACCTAAAGAAGTCATCGATTGCTACACACTGTTATGAAAAGAACCATAAATTTCTCTTTCAAATAGAAAACCAATCGGCAATCCAGATTCAACCACTAAACTTGATATTTTGGAAGCTTTCCATGTATATCAGAATTCTTCGCAACTTGTTAGTGACATGGTATCCACACAATTTCTATCAAGGGCGTTAAAGCAACTAGGTAGCACAACCTTGCAATTTAACGTAGGCCTAACAGTGAACCACCGTCTTTTAGGAATAGAAAACGTTGGCTCAGCGTTGGGCCCACGTTAAATTGCAAGGCTGTGCTACCTGTGTAACCAAAACCCGTGGCCGTAAACACCATTTATGATGTCAAATACTATTTGAATATTTACGTGATATCCATACTGATGAAGCTAGGCCAGAGCCCAGCGAAACTTTGATCGACTTGAAAAATAAAATATTTGTGGCAAGCGTTGCATTTTCTTAATACATTTTTCCTGAGTTTAGCGATCCCTGTGAATATCTAAGACTCTAAGAAATCGCCAACCGTTACTTTTTGTTTAGGTTAAGACCACCGTGAGCAACCAAATGGACAGTCGCCCGTCTCTAATTTAGGGCCACAGGTCCCAGGAATGAAGAGATACAATCCCGTTACACAAATACGTTACACATGACTCACGAGTTTCGAACCCGGACTCATTTCGGGCGAATGGTCTGAAGCCAGCGTTTTGACCACTGTGCCACCGGGCCAGCTTTCTAACTTATCGCTAACCATCCTTCCAGACGTTCTAGGGGAAGGAACGAACTAACACCACAGGACAAACGCACCATAGATGCCTCATTCGGGATTGGAGATCGGACCCATTTCGGTTGATTAGCCAGAAACCTGTCCCTCTGTTAATACGATCACTGGGATGGCGGAAATTAAAAATACCTTCCCCTTTATCAAGCACCTAAATAAGCAGTGTAAGATCAGAGGAGGTAACTTTATAAGGCTGTTTGAAAATACGTATACCACTTTTCTGTATCACTGGCTTCATTTTCCGCCCTACCTTTTAATCTAACAATGCATCATACTTGTTAGATTAAAAGGTATGTCGGGACTTTATGAATGACTTTCTTAAATAAAAAATAATGTTTTAATACACCATGTTGTCAAATTCGTAGAAGCTGTTCCCCGAATTGTTTGAATTTCCTTCCATTTCTTCAAACTTTTATGCTATCTAATATTTTACTTTCATGCAAGCTTAGAGACGACTAGTACCTTCTTTGACGATTGCCTGGTTTTACATTTTTAATGGTTTATACTGATTTCGCATCCACATACATGCATGAAAAATCACTTTCTTGTTTCGGAGTGTACGATCACCATCAGCAACTTTTTGGGCTACGCCTGTCTTTAATTTAAGGCCACTGGTCCCAGGGAAGAGACAGAGTCAGCGCCATTAGACAAATATACCTCCCATGCGATATGAGGCTCTCAAACTCAGGTTAATATCGTACGAATAGTCAGATGTCAGCGCCTCAGACCACTCAGCCACCGGGAGAGAAAAATAGCACTTAAAACGGAGCGCAGGAGTATGTATCTTAGTCCTCGGCATTCAACCACTCACCCCAATAAATTATTTACTCTAAGTGTCTTACGTCGCGGTGGTACTGGCGTTTCTAGAGATTACGTTCTTTTATAGAGGATACAGTAGCAACCATATCCTTTTTTTATTATTATTTGTTGTTTAACTACCACCGTGAACAACTCAATGGTCTATGAGCAGTCGTCCGTCCCTGATTTGGGGTAACTGGTTCCAGAGAAGGGAAAGAACCAATGCAGTAAGACAAACACGACATCCATGCCTCACTGGGATTCGAACCCGGACCCTCCACGGACGAACTGTCATAAACCAAGGCTTAGACCACTGCGCCACCAAGGCTGCAACCTTATTTTCCTCTCATGTTTTGGAATCATGGCGCCATTTTTGAACTTAACGCATTGATTCTGTGATGCCACGCACTTGATCTTCAAACAATAAAGAAATGATTTCAGTCTCAATGCCAGGCTGAACGATGTGAATCACAAAAACGGAGAACGCGAACGCACAGTAGGAGAAGCGCACACCTATTTCTCATCCGACACGCTAATCTAAGCTCTATTTGGATCATTGAGGTGGTTCCACCTAAACTCTCTGCCTTATGCTTCCAGTGGTAAAAGTTATTTACATACTTTCTTCGCAATTAATGTATTCCAGAGGATGAAAATTTCCATATCGATAAAACTAACTTTAAGTTATAACATGGGATACTTAATACTTGCTAAAACATAACCATAATCAAGCAATCCAACATTTGTTTGTCTATTGACGTCATCAATGTACAGGTCGCGTCATCTATTAACAGGTCTGAACACTCAAAGAAAAATATTGATTTTTATTATAAGTATAATAAGTTTTTAGCAATTATTAAGTATCCCATGCTGCAACTTAAAGATAGTTTTATCGATATGCAAATATTCATCCTTGGGAATTCATTAAGTGCGAAGAAAATATGTAAAAAGGTTTTACCACTGGAAACATAAGGCAGACATTTCAGGTGGAATCAACTTAATCGGAAATCCTCGAGTGTGAATACTAGCTCACCAAAGTGACGCTACCGAGTTTAAAGAATTCGCTCACTCATTTCATTCTGTCGTAGTTTTCATGCTTTGAGTATGTTATTTATCGTACATTTATGCTAGATCAATTATATATTGTATCATTGACCCACTGAGATAAATAAAATGCAAAAAGTTAATTTAATTTCTCGTTTTTTCAGGTCATTAGATGAAATACCTTGTGGCCCAGGAGAGGCCCCTCGTGTTCCTGGCGATCTAGGAATAGTAGCCGCTGATTACGACTATTCTAGGCGCATCAGTACAGGGAGTATGATGTCAGAAATGGGAGATTCCAGAGAGCACATGGATTCTTCGCTGACACAACTGCATCAGGCTCAACAAATACTTGTGACACGGAGTCAACAGCACTGGAGGCTCAGTCATCGCAAATGTATGAATTTATTCGTTTGTTACCATATGTTTTCAGACACGAGGGAGGGGACAAATAGCACGAAAGCTCTTCTTTAAAACTAATTTTTCGTTACGTTTCTGCCATCTTTTTCCTAATGCCTTTTGTGCGTATATAGGCGCTTCCTTGCTCCAGTGTGTGATGGTAAACATTTGCAATAACTCGAAAAGTTCAGTGGAGGATAAATATGCATTATAAACGGTGCTGTCTTCTAGATATGAAACTGCGTTTTCAGAAAGACTT
Organism: Macrothele yani; assembly: GCA_039090855.1. Lineage (NCBI taxonomy): Eukaryota > Metazoa > Arthropoda > Arachnida > Araneae > Macrothelidae > Macrothele > Macrothele yani. Next base: position 157,842,863 of record CM077024.1, on the reverse strand, counting down.
TTTATGCGATTATACACTGAAGTGCCAAAAGTAATGGAATATGTACCTAGTACCGTGGAGGACGTCCTCTAGCCCACAGAAGTGCAGCAACTCCACGTGGCATCGATTTCGAAATTGGGCGGAAGACTTCTAGAGAGATGTTTAGCCATGCCGTCTGAATAACCTCCCACAGTTCCTTGGCTTTTGTAGGTGCAGTGTCTTGGGTGAGAATGGACCTTTCCACCACGTCCCATAAGTGCTATATTGGTCTCATGTAGGGTGAAGATGGTGGCCACACCATCCGTCGAAACTGTCCAGAATGCTCCTCGAACTCATTTTGGACAACTTGGGCCCTATGACATTGTGCATTGTCCGCTTGGGAAAATTCCATTATTGTGGGGTACATGAGATCCACGAAGGGCATCAAATGGTCACCCAGCATAGCAACATAGTGATTACCGGTTAATGACGTGCTTACGAGGATCCAAGGACCCAAATCGTGCCATGTGAACATATCCTACACATGTATGGAACCACCACTAGTTTACACAGGCCCTTTTTCGACAGCTTGGGTCCATGGCGTTTCATGGGATCTGCGCCACACCCGAACTCTACCATCAGCTTGTAACAACTAGTAACGTGACACATCGGACCACGCCACAAGTTGCCAGTCTTCCAGGTTCCACTTACCCTGTTCTTTCCGTATTCACGAGCCTATATTACGCGGCACTGACGTGATGGATATGTCTCTGGGACCTTCTGCATTGAATATGGATTTTATGGGAGCTAGTGTCGCTTGTCTGTTAGCATGGACAATCATGGTCAGACGCCAACTGCTCACGGGTATTCAGCACCCGTGGTAGGCCATTGCGCTGTCCACGGTGCTTTGTAATGCCTTCCATGAGGTATTATTGATACACACGTGACACCGTGGATCGAGGAATACTGAATGTTCGCACAACTTCGGAAATTGAATGTTCCATCCGTTTGACCTCCACTACAATGCCTCGTTCAAATTCCGATAATTCACATCGGCATGCCATAATCCTACTTTAAGTTGTTCAACCTGACTCACGAAATTACAACTCACAACTGATCAAAATTGTGGCGTGCGTCGAAGCCTTTATACGACGGCAGCACCAGTTAAAAATCTGCATACTGCTGTCACATGACTTTTGACACTTCAGTGTAATTACGACAGAATTCACGGCACCAGCTATACAGTGTAGTTTGATGACCGGAGGTGCAGACTGATTGGATCCGGTTTCTTTTAAGACCTAGCAGGCGGAAAAAAATTAGACTTTTGAGGACTTAGCTAATCGGTGTGATAATCGATAACACGTCAAAATGAAGAGCGGTGGCATAAATTTAGAATATACAAACATAGACTTTAATAACAATTTAGAGGCAATTAACTTCATGTGTACTATTACCAGTTAGAATAAATCTAATAAAAATAATATGAGCTGTACTTTTGAGCTATTAACATTCCAAATTTGCCAGCCATTAGCGAATTCCTGCGCATTATGTTTCCTATTAGTAATCAGTGCTAATAAAATGGTCTTAAAAGGAGAGATGTCATTATAATTGGCTCTAGTCTGTTTTCCGAACAAAAACTAACAAATACGTTCGAATGATTGTATTTACATGCATGTATAGTTCTCAGCAGTCATCCACTGTAATTATGGTGGTAGGTTATAAGAATTGGTAAGATTTCCTTTTGTAATGTGACTCATTGCACTAGAATCAGTTTACCCTCCTGTATACATTTTGTCATTTTCTAAATTGAAAATTTAGAATTTTCATTGTTTTTTATGTTATGGATATCTTAATTTTAGGTATGCGATAGTGAATATAGTATTTGATCTTATTACGAAGTTTTATTCCTCTGATTTTCATTTTATCCCTCTTATAATAGAGGCACACATTCAGACGTTTTTAGCACACCTTTTGTTAAAAAAGATCTTGCGTATTTGTTATCGGTTTGTCTTTCCGTCCGTCTGTAGACACCATATTTCAGCGACTATTAGTCCGATTTCAAAAAATCCTTGTGCATTGGGAAGCTTGTAATATGCGAATGATGATGCTTTATTTCGTTTTTTTTTACCGATGTACAATTTCACCGCTAGAGGGCGTAAATGTAGATGACGTCGAATTCAAAATAAATTTTATTCCATATATTTGCTTCTAAACATCTGACTGAAAAAATAGTTTTATCTTTCGATCCCAGTTATTTCGAAGAGTAATTTAGATATAGTTACTTTTTCAAGTTACGCATAGATTTTTCGCTAGGGGGCGTAAAAGTAAATTGCGTTTCACCCGATATCTCTTCTTCTAAAACTCCGATTTGAAAAATATTTTCTTCAGCGGATACAACTCCAGATGGAAAATCTTTTGCATATAATTTCTAATTTTTGGTAAAGAACACTTTGGCCACCAGGGGGCGTAAGTCTTAATTTCCGCTTCTGATATATTTGCAGCAAAATCTGAACTTCTGAAACTCGAATGAAACAAATTCGCTTGTGGACCGATTCTACTCACGTCGACAAACCTTTTAGGACTATTTTCTTCAAAAAATAACGCATGGTTTCTACATCAGGGGGTGTAGATGTATATCTTATTTTTGCCAATATCCCTGCTTCTAGGAGTCACATTTGAAAAATTCCTTCTTTGTTGGATAGTGTTTCCGATGCGAAATATATTTCCTATAAATTCAAAATTTTCAAGTATATCATAGACTTTCCGCTAGAGGCCCACAGGCAATTCGCGTTTCTTGCGTTATTTCTGCTTCTAAAACTTCGATTTGAAATTTTTTTCTGTATCGCATACAGCTCCTGGTGGAAAATGATTTTCACATAATTTCTAACATTTGGTAAAGAATGATTTGGCCACCAGGGGGCATAAGTGTTACTTTCTTCTTCTGATGTATTTGCAGCAAAATCTGAGCTCCTGAAAACTCGACTAAATTTTTTGTTTTCTTGGACCGAAACCTCTCACATCGAAAAACCTTTTAAGAATACTTTCTTCTTAAAACAATGCATGGTTTTCCCGCCAGGGGGCGTAGATGTATATTTTATATTTGTTCATATCTCTGCTTCGAACAGTCCGATTTGAAAATTTCTTTCTTTGTTGGAGAGCGTATCCGCTGCGAACTGTTTCTCATATGAATTCAAATTTTTTTTAACGCGCAAGACTACAACCAGAGGGCGTAAACTCACGATTCCGTTTACAGCAATATCTGCGGGATTAATAACCCGATTGAAAAACTTCTTTCTTCCGTCAGATCTATTGTTTTCCATACCGGTTCCATTGATTTTGAATAGCTTTGATAAATTTGATTTGCGTCAGAACGGATTCAAAAGACGTGCTCCTTACACCCGAAAATTCGATGTCATCTTTCTTGTTTTTTTTTCCATTACAATATTTCATCGAATTTCATCTAACTTTTTTGATTAACTGTTTTGTAAACAATTGTTATGAGAATAATTGTTCAGATATGTTTGAGAACTATCTTGTTTATAAAAAGAACATATTAAATTTTCACAAAAATTGGCAAGCAGCAAAATTTTGTTTCCCCCTTCACGTTTTCCCCTTTTATTTATGCGCCGAACAAGTGCAACCTTTTTATTATGTCTTACATATTGGTTCACATGATCAAGCAATCTATATGACTTCTCGAATGAGTTGATTTTATAATTACAGAACGCTCGTTTTGATGTATCTGTATACAGCTTTCGTTACACTTCCTTTGTTTCTGCGATTTCATGTCTAATGTTCGCGAGTTCATCATCATTAAGAGATAATTAAATTATCGTTAAAGGCATCGCACCTTAACCAACCTTCACCCATTAAATCATGTATTTCATCAGAAATTTAATCATATGAACATGATTTTCAGCTAAAGTGTTTCCATTTTGAACTATTTTAATCCATAATTGATTCTGTTGAGAACTTTTACGCGTATAACGCTGACACCCATACGCAATATCGTCGTTTTCCTTTCTGAGATACAAGTCTAAAAATTCCAGCTTCTTAACCCTATCATGCCACTCATATTTTTCAAAACTACTTCTACTCCGGGTGAATTTTCACCCACACGTCTTATAGTATAATTAATTATTTATAACTGCTAGCTTTTATATGAAAAAGAAAAAATGTTTTATATAATTTGTCATTATTTTAACTAATTTTACAATTTGTACCAATTACATTTATATCGATTACAAACCTTTGGCGTGGGTGAATTTTCATCCACAGTAACAAAATAGGGTTAAAATTATCTTTTTTTTTTTTTTGTCAAATATTCTATTCTGAACTCGTATTATATTCACGTTCATGCACTCAGGCCATGAATAAGAAACGTTCATTTTCTTTATAAATGTCATCACCCAGGACTGGCCATTAGCATAGGCAAGAAAAGAGGCCTCCATTTCTTGGGGAGGCTAGAAAAGAGGCCTCCATTTCTTGGGGAGGCTGCTCAACTGAAGAGTGATTTTTTTAATGATCAAACGATCGTATGTAGAGGATATTAGGAAGGGAGTGTCCGACCCCGGATCTTAAACAAGATTTGATCTTTATGCTCTGTTTTAGAGCTGAATCAGCATAGCACTTGTCTGAGAAGAGGACGGAGATGCCTCGCGGACATCGAGTTACCCCTTCAATGGCTTCTTTTGGTATTAGATGCTCAATTACCGTGAGATACTGTGGTATTGGGGTCTGAGGGAGGAGCCTCATACATCACAGTCAAAGATTTATATTGTTTGCCGACCTCAGAGTCAGGCGCAATGTCAACAAAGGCTCTTAGACGACTTTGTTGTGCAGCCAGATTGGTGAAAGAAGTACGAGCAGGCGCTGTATTTGGGTTGAGGGCTTGCGCAAAGCTCTTAGGAGTCGATGGTGGAGAATGAAACTTTTCTGTGGATGTAGACGACGTTGGACTAGAAATAATCGAAGTCTTATCCATGACACTCATATTTTTCAATGTCATCCCAGAAACTTAACGTTTCCGTGCTGAAGAAGAATATTCCTGAATTGGAGGATACACTGTAGTATAATTGCTTTCTCCTTTTGACGTAGGATTTTGGCCACTCGATCTTGGCCGAAGGGGTGAAGACCCAGATCAACTGACTGTTAGTGACGTATCTAGAATAAGAGGCGGTTCCTGTGGAGGATCCAGGAAGCCGGAGGAACCGGAAGCCGCCATTCGCTTTGCTGGCGAATGTAAAGAAACGCCGAGAAGGATGGAAAAATGAAGTTATTAGGCTTGAAAATGACTAACCAATGACCACGAGCTCTCGCATGGAAGATGAAACACTTACACGCAACTCAGGTTAGCAAGAACTGCAGAACTAGTATTATTAACACAAACAAATTCCAGCTTTCAGGAGCTCGCCAAAACACGTCAACTTCAAGGAGGTCCCCTACCACATACTAAAATTTCATTGAAATCGAACCATTTTTAGCCGCCCCGGTGGCGCAGTGGTCTAAGCGATGGCCTCTGATCATTCGTCCGAACGGGGTCCGGGTTCGAATCCCGGTGAGGCATGGATGTTGTGTTTGTCTTACGGCACTGGCTCTCTCCCTTCCCTGGAACCAGTGACCCTAAATTAGGGACGGGCGACTGCTTATAGCCCATTGAGTTGCTCACGGTGGTCGTTAAACCTCCAATCAAAAAAAAAAAAAAAAAAAACATTTTTACGCGAGTTATCGTGCGGACGGACAGACGGACAAAGCTGGAGCATGTACGGTTGGAAAGCGTAAATATATAAAATCATTAAAAAGACAAACAGACGAAGTATTCCTTTTCGCTTTCCCAGTATTCTCTTTCATTTAGTTTCAAAAGATGCCGTTCAACAAAGGAGAAATACGTAATCAAGAAGCACAGCGGCTAATACATGTTGCCAGATTTGATTGAAAAGCAGGACTTCTCATATTTGCTAATTTAAGAGAGTTACAGTTCCCACACTTTTACCTAGACCCTATGGCACATCGGTGGATCGTTGACATCTAAAAATATTACCTATCAGAGGATTGCTTAAACTTTATGCAGCCCTAATCCAAAAATAATACGTCATGATATTTACAAATAGGGACACGGCACATGAAGTCAGATTAAAAGTAAGTCTTAGCTCTTTAACCTGCTGGAACGAATCAACTCGGGGTTAGCAAAATCGGGTGAAATCGGCCGAAAGAATATATTCGCTGTCTAAGTGGAGGGCAGTAAGCGGCTGTACCGAGTGAACCTGCGCATCAGTAAGCGGTGCTTTCCTCTTATCCTATTTTACGCTTTCCAACCGTTGGTTAAAGAATCGTATATTCTCCAGCTTTGTCCGTCTGTCCGTCCGTCCGTTCGTCTGTCTGTCTGCCCATCCGTCCATCTGCCCGTCCGCACGATAACTCGCGTATAAATGGTTCGATTTCGATGAAATTTTAGTATATTATAGGGCACCACCTGCGGACGTACTCTATTGAAAATGGGTGAAGTGGGGTCAAAGGTCAAGACCTAGGAGCGGGATGCATTCCATTGCCCTTATGCGTCATAACTTGCGTAAATACGGTTCGATTTCGATGAAATTTCAGTATGTCGTAAAGACTACCTGTGGACATATCCTTTTGAAAATGGGCGAAATGGGGTCAAAGGTCAGGACATAGGAGCGGGATGCATTCCATTGCCCTTATGCGTCATAACTTGCGTAAAAACGGTTCGATTTCGATGAAAGTTTAGTATGTGGTAGGGGACGATTTGGGGACGAACCCTATTAAAAATAAATGAAATGGGGTCAAACGTCAGGACATAAGATCGGTATCCATTCCATTGCCCTTATGCGTTATAACTTACGTAAAAATGCTTCGCTTGAGACAAATCTTTTCATGTTATTCCGGAAGTATACTTTACCGGTTCTGTTGAATGTCATCGAAATGGGGTCAAAGGAGCGAGATTTATTCTACAGCCATTATCCTCATAACTTGAGTAGTGATTTCTGGTATGTTGGAAAGTGTATCATAATCAATGCATTGCGTGATTCTACTAACTTGTTATAAGAAATGTTCACTTTGGGGGAAAGATTGCCATTAATATTGTCTTGTTGACTACCTGTTAAATATCGTGATGAACCTAAGAAATGAGAGCGAAAATGTTTGGGTCACCTGTTTGTACACCGTTGCACAGTTGCATGATGTCCGTGTCTGAGGGACTAACCCTCCATCATAATGCCTTGGTTCACGGAGCAGAGAAAAGAGGAGTAGAAGGGAGCACCACATATCATCTGTGACAGGTTTATAGTCAGTACTGCTGAGATGAGAGAAGAAAAGGAACTGTTTTGCCATAGCTTCCGTAAAACCCGGCCGCTATATGAACATTTCTATTTGAGGAATATAGAGAATTTTGAGTGTCACTTTGTTCAGGTACATCGGCCGCTTAAAGGGTTAAGTTCATGATTTAACATGATATATATATATATATATGAAGATGCATAAATTAATATTATTAATAACATCTATGAAAATGCAAGTGCAAAGATTAGGCTGTTTGAAAATACAACACACATAAAAATTGGAAAGGGAGTGAGACAAGGTGACACCATATCTCCGAAGCTCTTTAATGCCACATTGGAGGGTGTTTTTCAGTCACTGAGCTGGGAAAACAAGGGGATAAAGATCAATGGAGATTATCTAACCCACCTTCGTTTTGCTGATGACGTAGTCATTTTTGCCACTAGCCCATCAGAGCTGCAGAGTATGATCCAGGAACTTGCTGACAAGAGTAAAGAAGTGGGATTAAAAATGAACTTTCAGAAGACAAAAGTGATGTTCAATGCTTTTACAAGAAATGAAGATTTATCGATTGATGGAGAAAAGCTGGAGATAACAGACACGTACGTTTATCTTGGACAGCAGATATCAAGTGAGGGTCACATTGATGAAGAAACTAATCGGCGTACAAAACTTGCCTGGAGAGCTTTTGGAAGAAACAGCATAATTTTCAAGAGCAATATGCCATTATGTCTTAAAAGAAAAGTGTTTGATCAATGCATCCTTCCAGTGCTTACGTATGGTGCAGAGACGTGGACCTTAACTAAAAGAGGCATACAAAGGCTGCAGACAACTCAAAAAAGTATGGAGAGGTGCATGCTTGGTGTAACCATGAGAGATAAGAAGAGGAACTCGTGGATCAGAAAAATGACAAGAGTGGAAGACATCATGATCAGAGTTAAATCCCTGAAATGGCAATGGGCTGGACATACTGCCAGAAGGACAGATCATCAATGGACAGCCGAAATTTTAGATTGGATTCCAAGGGACAGGAAAAGACCCAGAAGAAGACCACATGGGAGATGGGTGGATGAAATTCGAAAGTATGCAGGGGTGACATGGAGGAGACTGGCACAAGACAGACCGTTGTGGAGGAAACTTGGGGAGACCTTTGTCCAGCAGTGGATTGATAATTGTTGACAATGATGATGATGATGATATATATATTGTGAGTATTATCTGCATATTTACTTTTGTAGCAACACTGAAAACCCGAAAACGTCAGAAATTTCCAGAGTTGCTATTCATTTTTCCGCAACTGTACTTACGGAATTTGAGTTAGGAGTGAGCAGTATGATGAATCAGAAGCGTTAGCTTTAGACCACTGGACAACCGGAAGATAAAGTACTGTTGGTAAAAGGCATATCAAAGAAGCCTACGTTTATATGTTGCACTGATAATACCTTTGAAGAAATACGACAGCTAGAGTTGGCATGTGCACATGTATGTCACCAAAAAGTCATGTAAATACAAAAGGGTGTGTAAATAACTTATAGCATTTTTTCCTATTTCCAGTAGTCACCCCCCCCAGGATATTATTTTCTCTTACCTTCCTCTACATTTAATGTAAATAGATGCATGAACCGTAACATGTTTACATACCGAGTGCACAGTTTGTAACATACTGCTGAGTTTGCGCATGAGCCAAACGACAATTGTAACCATAAGCTTTGGCAGCGTAGTTTGTTCGGGAAACTATCGGGCTCCGAAAACGTAGTTTCCAATACCGCCATCGGCAAAGATGGACATTTTTTCACATGTCACGTTTAGTGTCATGGCAGTAAGCTTTTGTTTTTAATCACGCAGTATTTCAACTGAATTTCACTAATATATTTTGTTTCACACTTATGTCGAAGAACATTTAATCCTATTCTTTAACCCCTTTTTGTAGTTGAAGAAGAACAAATGAAGGAGCAAGCTCTGCGCAGAATGAAGGATGGCCTTCCTACATCGCCAAGTCCTGAACCAATCTGCGTGCCTGTTCCTCCGCCTCCAACTCCAGAGCCCGCGACTATTTGCGAGGAGCCTATGATCCCAATTACCGCCCCTTCTCCGGAGCTCACCAGATCTGAGAAGGTTGCCTTGGAAGCCACGACTTCATTACCAGATGATGGATCGAAGCTTACTATCCCTGGAAAAAAAGTGGCGTCTTCTTTATCAGCAGACACCTTAACAGCACAGTCTAGCGGACCTAGTACACCCACTAACCTCAGTACTACAGCAAGTACCGTTACTCTTGTGGGCAGCGTAGGAAGTGCTGGAGATTCCCCAAAGCCAAGTCCCAGCAGGTGAGCATTCCAGTTTTTTAATTTTAAACATCTCAAACACACCCACCCACCCACACCCACACATATTTTCAATCAGTTGGTTATTCAAAACCACTGTATTCCTATATGTGTAAACCAGAAACATCTGAAAAGACAAGTTCCTCTAAAATCAGGTGTAAACTTTTCAATGCACAACTCATTTACAATAATTAATCAGACTATGTATTTTGACGCATTTACAATAATCGTACATACATACATTTCGTGCCTATGTTTCTCAGTACCAAGTGATTCTATATCACAGCTGCTAATATGTACATAGATCTCTAACTTAGCTTTCCTTTGGAATTTTTGTTCTTACGTAAATTTTGTCTTTTCTACGTTGGATTTTCATTTTAAATGGCATGCTACTTCCCCGAAATTCCGAATATATTTCAGCAACACTTACACTGGGGTCAAAGGTAAATAAAAACTATATTGACAATAAAGAGTTATTGCGAGATTATTTACTGATTGACACAGATTGTCATATTAACTTATACTGCGAGAGTTCAAAGGTTACACTGTATGTAAGTTATAGTGCGTATAATTGATGTTTTCCTGAAGATTTTACAATCATGTTACTTCGACAAATGGAAAAAAAAATAAAGCTTAATTGGGTTTTTACGTAAGTTGTTTATTCATACGAACACTGACAGTACTTTATTTCCTGCTTATTCATACGAACACTGACAGTACTTTATTTCCCTAAATCAATGTAGTATTTCAACATTACCATACCCCAAAAAAGAAACTCAACTTTAAAACATTATAACAGTGCAGACATTTAACGTGGACCAGGAACATCAAACAAAGATCTTCGCTCTTTCCACGTTTTTAAGTGAGTCACGGAAAACGTCTCATTGGCCGCCACCGGGAGTCAAACCCAGGGTCTTCCAGTTACGCGCCAGATATGCTTCCACTGCACCACAGCGGCCTCGAATTCCTCCAGACTCACACACGCTAACTGCCAAGCTAATTTTCAGGTTGCTTCTTGGAGCCCCGCACAATGCTGGGGATTCACCAAAGATGGTAAGCAGCAACCGAAAAAATAATTAGAAGGCGAATGAATAATTAATACAGACATTTAACGTGGACCCTGGGTTCGACTACGCAGTTGCGCGCCGGATAGCGAAGCATATCCGGCGCGTAACTGGAAGATACTGGGTTCGACTCCCGGTGGCGACCAATGAGACTTTTTCCGTGACTCACTTAAAAACGTGGAAAGAGCGAAGATCTTTGTTTGACATTATAACAGGTTGAACAAAAAGTAAGAAAATTCACATTGCTGTTCCTGGAATAAACATTAAATCATCAATGTCTATATTCTCCATTGCACGTAATACAATTGTTGCAGCCTGTGAGCTGGCTCCTGGAAATTTGCAATATACATCCTTGGAGAGAAACTTCAAAACCACCTCCGCAGCATTTTATGCAATCGTAGTTCGTCCTAAAAAGGCAACATTTAACTTTAGGAGTACTAGAAATCGCATAATATATTTGAGAAAACTGTCTCCTTCAGATTCGTAATGTTCTTGCAACTCCGTGCACATGTGCACTCTTCACGTCTTTTGCTCTACACTGAAGTGCCAAAACTCATGGGGGTAGGGGTATGCAAATGTTTGACTGGCGCTGCCGTCGCATAAAGGCTTCCCACGATTTTTATCAGTTGTAAGGTGTAATATCGTGAGTCAGGTTGAACAACCGCCAGTAGGATTATGGCAAGCCGAACGTGAATTCATTATTCCTGTTTGAATGAGGCATGGTCGTGGGAGCCAGACGGATGGGACATTCAATTTTCGAAGTTGTGCGAACATTCAAGATTCCTCGATCTACGGTGTCACGTATGTCCACGGTGGGCGGTAATGCCTTCCATGAGGTATTCTCGAATACCTCATGGAAGGCATTACCACCCACCGTGGACAGCGCAGTGGCCGACCACCGGTGCTGAATGACAGTGACCAGCGGCGTCTGACCAGGAGTGTCCATACTGACAGACAAGCGACACTGGCTCAAATAATATCCACATTCAATGCAGGAGATACCAGAGACATATGCATCAGGTGAGTGCAGCGTAATTTAGCGTCCATGGGGAATGGGAGCAAAACACAAACCACAGTGCCTTTGTAACACCACGACATCGAAAGCGCCTCACTGGATTCGTGAACACGGTAATTGGACCCTGGAAGAGTGACAACAAGTGGCGCGGTCAAATGTGTCATTCTATCAGTTGTTATGAGCTGATAGTAGGGTTTGGATGTGGCGCAGACCTTATGACGTCATGGACCCAAGCTGTGAGCAGGTGGTGGTTCCACACATGTGTGTGGAGTGTCCTTACGTGGCACAGCTTGGGTCCACTGGAACTCGTAAACACGTCATTAACCGGTAACAGCTTTGTTGCTCTTCTGGGTGACTATTTGCAGCTCTTCATGGGCTTCATATACCCCAAAAACAATGGGATTTTCGACGCGGACAATGCACCATGCTATTGGGCCCATTTTGTCCAAAACTGTTTCCAGGAGCATTCCGGACAGTTCCGACGGCTGGTGTGGACACCACGTTTGCCCGACATGAACCCAATAGAGCACTTATGGGACGTGGTGGAAAGTTCCATTCACACCCGAGATCCTGCACTTACAAATACCGAGAAACTGTGGGCGGATGTTCAGACGGCATGGCTCAGCATCTCCACAGAAGTCTTCCGGCCACTTGTGGAATCGATGCTACGTCGAGTTACTGCATTTCGCAGAGCTAGAGGAGGTTCTACACGATACTAGGTACGTATTTCATGACTTTTGGCACTTCAGTGTACTATGAGAACCAGTGGAATTCAACGACAGTACACACGACGCAGTCTCCCGTAAACCGCCAGGACGATCCAGGTATTTCTATACGAAATATGTAGTGCATCCGATAGCTATCTAACTTTGATTCCCGTCCTGTCTTGTAATCCCTTGCTGTATTAATCAGAATGTCCGAAACTGAAATCGATGGGCATCCTTCTCTTACCAAATCGTCAATGTTTCGTCAGCCTTCCATAAAGCATTTATTCCAACGAAACACACTTTCATGTGGCATCACATATGGCCGAATTCGTCCTGAGTCATTTTATATGTTTCCTTCATAGATTTTGGGAGGCAAACATCAAACTTATATCGCATAACATTGTTCAAGAGTTGCCAGCATGCTAATGATGCATAGGCGAAATGAAAAACTATGAGATCAAAGTACTACAGCTCTTCTCTCGCGATATGAAACGATACCAGACGTGTCTGTATGCGCACCCTGTGTGTTTACCTTCCGTTTAGGGTCCGACACGTGATTGTTACTGAGCTTTTATCCAGGGAGAAAAACCGGACTTACTAATTTTTGATCAACTCAGTACGTGCGTCAGGACGATGCATGTGTGACATCCCGTATTAAGAAGACTGCAATGTATAGTGTGTCGCATAAATATGGAGACACAACAAATTCTCGAATCAAAAAGAAACAACAACTAGCTGAAATGTACACCTCATATTTATAGCAAAAATAGCATAGGACAAACAGCTGCACAATAGTTTGACGGAAACATAACACTTCCAACGCTAAGTACAAGAAACAAACAGAAATACGCTGACTCAAAAATATAAAGACTTACTAGTTATGAGTGCCTCTGGTACGATTAGTAGAGCTGTTGTTCCGAAAAACACTGAAAAGCCGATTGGGCATGCTGTCCACCAATTGATGTAAGTGTTCTGGACGGAGTGCGTACCAGCTTCGTTCAATCTGCTTTTTCAATGCCCTCACACTTGAGAACTGCCGTCTATTCGCATACACATCACGAGTGAGAACCCCCTAGAGTTTCTCGATAGGGTTCAGATCTGGACTGAGAGCTGGCCAATCCATTACGGTCACATGATGAGTGTTAAACCAGCTTTTCGTTGAAGCAGACCGATGGATATAGGCATTGTCTTGCTGGAATAGATAATCAACACCCTCTAGAGTTTCGCCAAACGGTAGAATGTGGCTGATGAGTATGTCCTGATACGTTTCGGAGTTTTGCCTGCCTTGAAGGAAAGCGATATCCGTTGTCCCATTGAACGCAAAAGCTCCCCAGGCCATCACAGATCCCCTCCTTTCTGTCTGCTGAAGACGGTGCGTGGCTCGCGTCGTAAATCATGCCAATAGCAGTTCCAACCGTCAGGGCAGTACAGGTTGAACTTGTTCTCTTCGGAGAAAATAGTTGTGATCCAATCGTCCGTCCAGTGCATGTGGTTTCTTGCCCATAACATTCTAGCTTTCTTGTGGCGCCGCGTGAGGTATGGCAGACGGCGCATTTCACGGAGCAAAATGTTGCGACTTTCCTTGATTCGTCGATGAACTGTGCCCTTTGAGACGGTGACACCAACAGTCCAAGAAACTTGACGTAGTGAAAACCTTTGGGATAAAAAAACGCATGAGGGCACAATCATCTCGTTTGGTTGTTATTCGAGGCCTTCCAGGACGTTTTCTGGCAGTTAATGCACCGCGTTTCTATAAAGTCTTATGAATGACTGCCCTACTCCTCCCATGGCTTTACAAATTTTCGGTGCCAGCAATCCATTTGCTCTCAGTCTCCAAATCTTCTGCACCTCCTCACCAGAAAGTTGACTGTTGCGTGGCATTTCGGCAAATGAATGTCTGACTGCAGGTCCGCTGTCTTTTGTAGGCTGGACCGAATTACGGCCATGCGCGTGCGTACAACATGCTAATTTGTGTATCTCATTTGCATGTGGCTGCTTTACATAGTTGTCTTTATATTTATGAGACACCTAAAATTACACTATTTCACTTTGTGGCGTTGTTTTCACACAATCCGGTCATCTCGACGGATCGAAACGTTTGTTGTAGGGTTATGTCTAATTAGGTAGAACTTCAGCTTCCTACCCATATTCGCATTGCGTTCACGGCGCAAAGTAGACTGTCTCTATATTTATGCGACGCACCTTATAAATACTTTCCATGAAAAGATCGCAATAAAGCTGACATTTTACATTATCTCTATGTCCATTCGGATAAGTTCTCAAATCCAAAGGATCTAGCTGTATATAAAGCTTTCATCATCATCATCAACCATGAGTACGATTCCCGTAGGGGTCTCTTGCCATTTTAACTATATTGTCCCATTGAATTCTATTAATTGCATACTGGTCCAGTTCTTGAAGAGTTCCACCGCACCCGTCTTTGACATCATCAGCCCACTCACGGTGAGGGCGTCCTCTTGCATTTCTTCCGTTCATTAAGCCAAACACCAATGTGTTTATCTTTCTATCATTTTTCATTTTGCAGGACTGTCCAAAAAGTCTTAGTTTTCTCCGTATGATTTTTTGAAAGAGAGTCTGTTTTAGTTGTATTCTTCTATACATTTCTTCATTTCTTATCCTCTGGGTCCATCCGATTCGTAAGATTTTACGATATCACTTTCAAAAGCAAGTATACTACTCTCTGATTCCTTTGTCAATGTCCAAATTTCGCATCATTATAGCATACTGCTAAAGATGCATTTATCAAGAATGCTTAACTTAGTTTTGGGGCTAATAGCTCTGGTCTTCCAAATTTTGTCCATAGCATTTAACAGTGTTATAGCTTTTGAAATTCTAATTGTAATTTCGCTTTTGCGGTCCAAGTCATAACTTATGTTACACAGCTTCCGAGATAAGTGAATTTTTCCACATTTTCAAGTGCTTTGCCTTCCAGAGTAATTTTTTTTCTGATTTCTTTTGCGCGAAATGCCATTGTTTTTTTGTTTTTTTTTCTATGTTCATCTCAGAACATATCTTTTATCTTTTCTATCCAGTTCCTGAACCGTTTGATCCAGTTTCATTTCATCTTCTTCAATCAGTACAATGTCATCAGCAAAACACAGATGGTTAAATCTTTGTCCACCAATAGAAATTCCCGTGTCGACGTTCCTGATGTTGTCCAACATTCTTACCAGATATGAGATGAAGATTCCTGGTGATGTAGGATCTCCTTGTCTTGTACCTCTGCCGGTGGTAAACCAAGCTACACATCTGCCTCCTACCCTGACAGCTGCCTGTGCATTCGTATTTTCTCAGGTGATATTTTGTTCAATACTGTCAACAGCTTTTTGGAAATCCACAATGCACATGAATACTTTTCTCTCTCTTCGTGCCTTTCTGCAGTGAGTCTTAGTGTTAGTACCTGCTATATGGTTCTCCAGTCTTTCCAAAAGCCTGTTTGTTCATTTGCCAGGTGTTCTTCAATATCCCCTAAAGCTTTAGACTTGTCAAAAATTAGCAGTCTTGCATTTTTCCTCTAAAGTCCAGTAGAATGCTGGTAGAAGCTACCAGCATTCTACTGGACTTTAGAAAGCTAATTGTTTTACTAAAGTTAGTAATTATGACTACATTTGCAAAACTGAAGCACGTGGTTCAATTTCAATTCTAACGGTAGCTGACATTTCTTTGGTTACTATATATTAAAGGGCCCTCATATATTTATCATCATCCGATGCAATCGTTCTCAGAGATGATGAAGTTTCATGCACCCAATTTTAGACTTTTGCGCCGATGAAATGTGTGCTGTTTCAGAGGTGATGAAGTTTCATGCACCAATTTCAGACTTTTACGCTGATGAAAGTTGTGCTGTTTTAGAGGTGATGAAGTTTCATGCACCAATTTCAGACTTTTACGCTGATGAAAGTTGTGCTGTTTCAGAGGTGATGAAGTTTCATGCACCAATTTCAGACTTTTGCGCCGATGAAAGGTGTGCTGTTTCAGAGGGGATGAAGTTTCATGCACCAATTTCAGACTTTTGCGCTGATGAAAAGTGGTTATGAAAGGATGTCGTAGTGGTCGTCTGCTGTTATAACCCATAGGTGTGAGTGTGTGACCCATGGTCATGTCAGATACTGTTCCGGGTTGATGTCTGTTGTATTGGGTAGTCAACGGTTGAACAGTGCTACGTCTGTAGGACAGTATGCGAGTCGTCAAACCCGGTATTCACCTCTCACATCAACCTTTCGCTAGCCTGTGCAGTTTGGCCTTCGGGTCGTTTTTTCATCATTTTGCACGCCAGTCCCCATACACTTTAACTACGGTGGCTCGCGAGCAATCCACTAGTTCAGTCAATTGGGAAATCGAGGCACCCGCTTTGCTCACTGCAGTAGTGCAGTGATGTTACCGGTATTATGCATTGATAATTCATATAATGGTAGCCTTCCCGGTGGTCGAGTGGTACGAAACGTTTTTAGCTTCTAATCACTCGGGCGCGAAATGTCCCGGTTCGACTCTTGAGTGAGGCATTGACGGTGTGTTCGTCTCACTCCCTGACTCTCCCCATTCCTGGAACCAATGGCCCTGATTTAGTAATGGACAATCACTTATAGCCCTCTGATTTGCCCACGTTGGTCGTAAAACCCCCAAATGACAGTAATGTGTAATGCTACCGAAATAAAAAGCACTAGGGCACATTATATAGACAAACTATTTGGGCACCTCCACATATGCAAATAAATGCGCATTTGTCGAACCAGAAACGCACGCGCACAGTGTATTGGTGCTGTATTTAAAAAGGATCATTGGCACACCTGTCAGACACTACTGAGAGCGAGTGACGCGGTTGAACTAGCAGATCTTGAAAGAATTGTGGTGGTTGAGTAATCAGAATAAGTACCTGAGTAAGCAATCAATGCGTAACATTGGTACTCTTCTGAAGCTTTCAAAATCCATTGTCGCTGATATACCTCATCAGTAGAAAGTATATGACTCCAGTACAGCTGAGCCAAGCTCTGAGTGGTCGCATGAACTGCGTCATCGTGCCATACTGAGCTTACTGCATAATGTGTAGAAGGCACGTACGTTCCCCGCTACACAGCTGGCCGACACCGTTTCAGTAGCCTCTGGAACAATTATTTGCACCAGATCATCCGTTGAGAACAGAATGTTCACGATTACCAAAATTAGTTAACTACGTACTGATCACAGACAGTGGTGGCCACAATTATGGACACTTCTTTTAAATTTTCGTGTTCAGCAAATTTGCAGGCTTATAGGAAATACTATGTTTCGCTAAATGCAAATGTTTATAAATCAACTGAAAGAGAATTTAATGCTGAATTCAATACAAAAAACAGAATTTAAATATCTTCAGTACAAAAAAAATGTTTTGCTTCCTTCAGCCAAAAAAACAAACATGATTCATTTAAGAAATGTAAACTCTACTGGCAAATGATAGTCCTTGTTCTAGGGACCAATCTAATAGCAGTAGATGCGATAGATCATTTTTCAAATTAAAGAAAATCAGTTTTGCTGTTTGTTCTCTAGAAAAAAGACGGTTATCTGTGTAAGTGAAGCGCAATTGGGGATTATGTGCACACTTTCAGTGTCTCTTAAAATTTAAAGTATATATAATAAATAAAGCAATGGCAGCAAAAGAAAATAGTTGCTTGGGTGCCACGATAAGATGCAGGATCGTTGTATTACGTGAATCGGATCTTTCCTATGCTGAAATTGCAAGGCAAGTAGGTGGGAAGACACCTGGAGTACGAAAGTTGTGTTTACTTTATCAGAAAACAATGTCACTGAAAACCAAAGCAGGAAATGGCTGAAAACAGATACACAAAATCTGCTTTCGCTATTATGTGGTGCCAGGTTGATGTCAGAAGAATAAAAAAAGCTGTGTCTCAAGAACAGAAGAATTTCATCTGAGGCTATCAGAGTTGAATTGGGTGCAACTGATGTTTCTGTCAGTTAAGAACGATATTGAGAAGATTATCAGATATGGGACTAAGAGATAGGATTCCGAGAAGAAAGCCACATCTGAATTTACCGCAGTGTGAGAAACGATTACAGCGAGCAGGAGAACACACTGAATGGACAGAAGATCAGTTGACGTAAGTTATTTGGAGTGACGAAAGTAAGCTATTCTTATTTGGTAGTGATGGGCGAAAATATGTAAGACGTCAGGTGGAAGAAGGGCTACATCTAGACTGCATGGAGGCAAATGCAGAGTACAAAACAAGCATTATGGTTTGGGCATGAATGGCAGCAGATGGCATTGGCCGCCTTCGTGCAATCGACGGCTCGGTGAAAGCAAGAAAATGCATTGACACCATCCTTGAACCAAAACTGCTGTTTTCAATCAGGGATCCTTTCCCAACAATGCACCATTTCTTTTTCAGCAGAATTCAGCTCCCGCCACACAGCAGAAATATGCAAACAATGTTTCACAGCAAATGGCATTGCATTGTTGACCTGCTCAGAAAACAGCCCTGACCTGAACCTAATGGAAAATTTGTGGCACCGTTTGAAAATCCTTTTATGAATGAGGCGTCTATCAAATAAGAAGGCAATTAATTAAGGTTATAATTGCTTCCTGGCACCACGTAATAACGAAGGCAGAGTTTCAAACACTTGTTGGCTCAATGAGATGTTGCTGTTCAGCTGTTTTATATATACAATAAAGGCTACCATACAAAATGCTGATAGTACATTGAAATCATAAGTATCTGACATCATTTTATGGGATTGTACTGTACATTTATCATGATTGCAGTACTTGCAGCATAACTTTTCATAGAACTATAAATATTATAAATATTTGAATTCTATTTTTGTATTGCATTGAGCATTAGATTCTCTTTTAATTAATATATAAACATTTGCGTTTAGTGTAATATAACATTTCCTATAAGCCTGCGAAGTTGCAAAACATGAAGTTTCAAGAAAGTCTCCACTATTTTGGCCACCACTAAATATCAGTCTAGGAAATGACAGACAACGACTGAAGTGGTGTCTTTCTAGGTGTTTATGGACAACAGAGGAGTACAAAATAATCTTGTGGAGTAATGAATCACCCGTACTGAACCTTTCATTTGAACATATTTTGACGCGACTACGTTTGTTCGGAGAACGGTGTCATATCCTAGAAATTGGGGTATGGCGGACGGCTGTGTAGGAATATTGAGGTAAAGAAAATTTGTTTTTCCCGATGCGTTCCTCATCCCTTACTTAAGGAAAAAAATTGGTCACATGGGCTGACGTCATTTTTGAGGAATGGCTACCATCTTGAAATTTTATGAATGCAATGTATGTTTTAATTTAATAATGTAACATGGTGGTGTGATATATGGTTTCATACACTACGTTTTCAGCTGCATTGAATTCAAACAAGTTAGTAAAATCATGCAATGCATAGATTATGATACGCTTTCCAAAATGCCGGAAATCATTACTCAAGTTATGAGTATAATGGCTGTGAAATAAATATCGCTCCTGTTTCCTGACCTTTGACCCCATTTCGATTATATTAAACAGAACCGATTCAATATACCTCCGGAACAACATGATAAAGTTTTGTCGCAATCGAAACATTTTTAATCAAGTTATGAGGATATTGGCTGTGGAATAAATCTCGGTCCTGTGTCCTGAACTTCGACGCCATTTCGATAATATTCAACAAAACCAGATCAGTGTACCTCCGGAACAACATGATAATGTTTTGTCGCAATCCAAGCATGTTTACGTAAGTTATGACGCATAAGGGCAATGGAATGGATCCAGCTCCTATGTCCTGATCTTTGACCCCATTTCGTCAATTTTCAATAAAATTTGACCCCAGGTGGTCTCCTATCACATACTAAAGTTTAATCGAAATCGAACCATTTTTACGTAAGTTATGCACTATAAGGTCAATGGAATGTATCCCACTCCTATGTCCTGACCTTTGATCCCATTTCGTCCATTTTCAATAGGGTTTGTCTCCGTTAGGTCACCTATCACATTCTAAAATTTCATCGAAATCGAAGCATTTTTACGCAAGTTATGACGCATAAGGGCAATGGAATTGATCCCACTCCATATCGTGACCTTTGAGCCCATTTAATCCATTTTTAATAGGTTTCGTCCCCAGGTGGTCCCCTACCACATACTAAACTTTCATCGGAATCGAACAATGTTTACGCGAGTTATCGTGTGGACGGACAGACGGACAAAGCTGGAGCATATACGCTTTTTCAACCTACGATTGGAAAGCGTAAAAAAAGGCATAAACATGAACTCGGATCAGTATAATTACATATTTTGTACAAAATAAGTATAAAACATGCGATTTATTGCAATAACTTAAGGAATATACAGTATTTTTAATTTTGTTACAGATTCATACCGGGTAATTTATGAGGTTTTAAAATGCAGGCTGTGGAATTGGAGCGTTCGCCTGTGAAGAAAAAACCGAAAGGAAAATTATATTTGTATCAGATGAATATCAAAGGGAACAGATACATTATATATGGGGCACACTCATTGAGATCAACCTAAAGAAGCTAGTGCTATTTTGAACAATGGATTGGTTATAACTGATGATGAATCGAGGGCCAATATTTCTACCACATGCGTGCTTATAGGCCTCTTACATCCTAAAGTCAAAACGAACCCTGACATCAGATGCGAAAGAAAAGCTACACGAGTCCCTAAAAGACACTGACAACGAGAGTGAAAATCTTAATATAAGTGAAAAATGTAAAACAAGAACTCGAACTTCTTCTAGAAGTGGAACTACTTAGAATTCAACAGAGGAATGATTAAAACATATAATACATATCACGCATTCTTCAAAAAATACGTATTCCACTCGTTTAGGCATTTTTTTGGACATGTACTATAATCGTACATGTGCTTCTGACCTCCTTTTCAACATTTATGTCTCGGGGACGTGTTATTACTATGCATCGGGGTGCACCATATGTTTCTTTGAGAGCTGATTCAGCTGGGGATTTTTCTTTGCGCTTCTTCGGAAAGTCTTTATGTATAGGATACAAAACTTCTTCAGCTTTGTCTGCTAGTCTCTCTTTGACAGAAGCATTGTAGCTACTCTCTCCTTTCTCCTGTTTCTGTGAAGTAAATAATTGCATATTTCTTGATCAATCTTTTCTCCTGTTATTAGATGTGGTATTCTGCATCTGTCAGGTTTAGGAAATGGGTTTCCTCTTATGAGAACAAACTGTAACATTCTGGAAACACACTTTTGGTTTTGAATTGCTAGTGACTTTGTAAATTCATGGTGCACAGAAAATTCGTCATCTTCATTAAGGCAACAAGATGTTCTTAAGAAATGAGTTAGATTTCCTTCGTCATGTTTGATAAGGTCACCATTTACCACTGCATCTTTGCATCTTGTGATTCCAATTATGCCTCCAGATGCCTTTGCGGGCTTATTAAAATGCTGCTTAATTCAAGTCCTGATCCAAGGCAACACGGCTGAATCATTTACTAGAATATTGACTGTGAAATGGCCATTTTCAAAGTCATTGAACACTAATGGGTGTTCGTCTATGAGTTTCAGGCATTCATCATAACGTAAAGTACACCAACGATCATAATTTGTTTTATCAAAGTCGAAGAAAGAGGCAAACATTGTCTAATACCGCAGACATGCAAATACCAATTATTTTCTCAATCAGCACGTATTAGGTCTCTAAGAGGAGGTGCTATTGTAGACAGAAATTGGTCTCAGTAACTAATAAGCTCACTGTTCTTCAAACACTTTTATCTGAATATTTCAAAATGTATCTGAATTTCACTCAGACTAAGGACAGCAGATTGGGTTTCATTTATTGATAACTGAAAACGTTTCATAATGGAAAAGAAAGCAGCACATTTCAATTTTTAACACTGATCCATGAATATCATCCATGGAAGTGCTTCGATGACTTCACCAAGCACTGAAGTTGCTCTGACAGAATGAGCGTAATGGTTGCCATTTAAAACATTCTCAGCCGAATGTGATTCCGTCGTCTCAGTCTCAACAAGGATTTCAAAAGTGCCGCTGATTTTAAGATACAGACATGATAACACAACTTTTTGTTGATGAAATCCTCGGAGGCCAAGAATATTCCAGAGAAATATTTCGTTCCCAATACACAATATTAAAATGAGGGCGGTCTTTGCACGATGACGATGAGAGATTACAAGAAGTTATAAGCACTAAAAACATGTGATTCAATTAAAACTTAGTTAAAATATATGCAAGATCTTTCAAAACCACCATGTGGTTCATCTTCAGGTAAAGGTCGAAACTAACACAGCAACAATACGGTTTCTTAAGCAAACTACTGCTGACGTTTAACATATGAAGCATGCGCAGAAATGTGTGGATTCTTGGAAGCAACCACATAGTTAGTGTTTGGGGGAAACATGCAGGCGTCATTACTTTGGTTCCACTTGAAGAAGGAGTCAGTGTTTTTGTTTTACGTTTTTCACTTGTCTTAAGGCTTTCACTCTTGTTGTCAGTGCCTTTAGGGACTGGTGTAGCTTTTCTTCCTTATTTGATTTCAGGATTCGTTTTGACTTTTAGGATGTCAGGCCTATAGCACTTCATGTGGTAAACAAAAATAGTATTTGATTCATCATTAGTTATAACCCATCAATCGTTCAAAACAGCAGTAGCTTCTTTAAGTTGATCTCGACGAGAGTCTGCCCTTATATATAATATTTTTGTTCCCCTTAATTTTCATCTGATACAGATACCATCTTCTTTTCTTTTTCTTCCCAGGTGAACGTTCCAATTCCACAACCTGCATTTTAAAACCTCACAAATGATCTGGTTTGAACCTGTAACAAAACTGAAAATATATCCATTACGTTATTGCAATAAATCGCATGTTTTGACACTTATTTTGTACAGAATATGGGATTGTACTGATCCCAGTTCATTGTTATGCCTTGTAACGTAATTCTTTTTCGTGTGCGAGATCGGTATTAAGCTATGTCTAAAACCATGACTAAGGAAATGTTGAACTAAATGAGAATACGATGCAATAGTTGCACGGGATAGTTCAAATTAAGGTTTTACGGCCAGACAAAACATATACAGAAGTCAATCTTACGATAACCTTTTATTCAGCAACGATTGATGAAATCCACAATATAGCACTGCGAGTTTTACACTTCACATCATCATCATCATCATCATTGTCAACCATTATCAATCCACTGCTGGACGAAGGTCTCCCCAAGTTTCCTCCACAACGGTCTGTCTTGTGCCAGTCTCCTTTACGTCACTCCCGCATACTTTCGAATTTCATCCACCCATCTCCCACGTGGTCTTCTTCTGGGTCTTTTCCTGTCCCTTGGAATCCAATCTGAAATTTCGGCTGTCCATCGATGGTCTGTCCTTCTGGCAGTATGTCCAGCCCATTGCCATTTCAGGGATTTAACTCTGATCATGATGTCTTCCACTCTTGTCAATTTTCTGATCCACGAGTTCCTCTTCTTATCTCTCCTGGTTACACCAAGCATGCACCTCTCCATACTTCTTTGAGTTGTCTGGAGCCTTTGTATGTCTCTTTTAGTTAAAGTCCAAGTCTCTGTACCATACGTAAGCACTGGAAGGATGCATTGATCAAACACTTTTCTTTTATGACATAATGGCATATTGCTCTTGAAAATTATGCTGTTTCTTCCAAAAACTCTCCAGGCAAGTTTTATACGCCGATTAATTTCTTCATCAATGTGACCCTCACTTGATATCTGCTGTCTAAGATAAACGTACGTGTCTATTATCTCCAGCTTTTCTCCATCAATCGATAAATCTTTATTTCTTGTAAAAGCATTGAACGTCACTTTTGTCTTCTGAAAGTTTATTTTTAATACTACTTCTTTACTCTTGTCAGCAAGTTCCTGGATCATACTCTGCAGCTCTGATGAGGTAGGTGCAAAAATGACTACGTCATCAGCAAAACGAAGGTGGGTTAGACAATCTCCATTAATCTTTAACTCTTTGTTTTCCCAGTTCAATGATTGAAAGACATTTTCCAATGTGGCATTAAAGAGCTTCGGAGATATGGTGTCACCTTGTCTCACTCCCTTTCCAATTTTTATGTGTGTTGTATTTTCAAACAGCCGAATCTTTGCACTTGCATTTTCATAGATGTTATTTGCGGATTTCAGAGCCATTGTAACTGCTGATGGTTTCACTGAATCAAAGGCTTTTTCATAATCGATAAAAGCCATGCACAATGGAAGTTCATATTCCCTCGCTCTTTCAATTAGTTCTCTCAGTACGTGGATATGATCTATAGTGCAGTGGCCACTCCTGAATCCAGCTTGTTCTCTCGGTTGAGCCATGTCCAGTGCTACCTTCAAACGGTGTGAAAGAACTTTAGTGAAGATTTTATAAACCACTGATAGGAGGCTAATAGGTCTGTAGTTCCCGAGATCCTCAATGTCACCTTTTTTATGTAGCAGGATCATTGTAGCGTTATTCCAATCCTCAGGAATCTTCCCTTCATTAATGCATCGAGTGAAAATTTGGGCGAGTACTGTTTCGATTTCTCCACTTGCTTCTTGTATGATGTCTACAGTAATTCCATCTTCTCCTGGAGCTTTTCCCCGCTTCATGTTCTTGATTGCATGTGCAACTTCTGCTGGGAGGACTGGAAGAACTTTGGCACTGGTACCTTTCATGATGTCTGGAGTACATGCATCATTCTTTTCATATAATTTGGAGTAGAAATCTTTCACTCTTGTCAAAATTTTGCCTCTATTTCTTGTTACAGAACCATCTTCTTTTCTCAGTGCCATAATCTGTTTTCTTCCCTTACTGAGATGTCCCTTTGCTATCTTTAGGCTTTGGTTGTTTTCAATTGCTTTCCTCACTAGTTCACAGTTGGATTTCCTTACGTCTTCAGTGATACTTTTTCGTACTGTCTTGCATAGCTCTATATATTCCACTTTGGAAGTCACATCTTCTTTAGTTGTCCTCATCTCTCTTCTTTTTTGCATATACATTTTGGTTTTTCCTGATAATTTGTTCATATGCAACTTGTTCTTAGACCCAGCTAATTTTGTTGCTGTTTCCATAAGAGCTTTGGTTATTTTTCTGTTAACTTCAGAAATATCCACTTCTTCCGATGTTAGGCCTTCTAAAGCAGAGAATCTGTTCTTCAGTTCCAACTTTAAGGTATTATGGTTTTTTTTAAGGTTGGTTATGTCAATACATTCTGTTTGTCTTATGAGCTTGCCACGTTCGAGTTTAGTGTTGAGGTGCATCTTACATCTCACCAATCTATGGTCACTACCTGTGTTGATCTTGTTTAGCACACTGCAATCTTCCATGACGAATTTTTTGTTACACATAATAAAATCAATTTCACTTGTCGTCCCATTTGGATGTCTCCATGTCCATTTCCTGTGTGGCTTTTTCTTGAAAAAGGAGTTCAAGATGAAAAACCCTTCTGCCTCTGCAAACTCAACGAGAGTATTTCCACGCTGGTTTCTGTTGCCGTGACCGAATTTACCTACTGAAGTTTCATTCTGTTGCCGTTGCTTTTTTTCCATTGAAATCTCCCATAATTATCTTCAAGTGCTGCTTATCTTTATTATTTAGATGACGAATTTCCTCATAAAATTCTTCAGTTTCTTCTTCAGGATGACTTGTGGTGGGTGCATAAGTTTGAATAATCTGATCCTGGTATCTTCTCGAGAGTTGGATAACGAGTCGTGCTGCTCTGTTAGAGGAACTTTCAACTTCTACCACTTTATCCTTCAGTTTCTTGTTTATTATAAATCCAACACCACTAGTTCTGCCAGTATCTGTCCCACAATAGTAGAAGAGATGTCCACTTTTCAGTTCAATGAGATCTTCTCCTTTTCTCCTTACCTCACTTAGCCCGACGATGTCCCACTTGATCCTTTGTAGTCCCTCTTCCAATTCAAGAAGCCTTGAATAAGAAGATACGGAGCGTCCATTATGCGCAGCCAAGGTCAGCATCAGATGGCAGCCTAGTCCGGTCCTCCGAGGATTCTTAGCAACCTCTGCCTTCATGTCGCACTGGCCGCTGCCTTGGCCAGGTACATTCCAGCTGCCGGAGACTGAGGGCCAAGATTTAAGTTGTGGAGTCATTTTGGAGGGGTTTGGCCATAACTCACCACGCTGGCCAAGCGGGTTGGTGAGTGTGGGATAGCATTTCCTCTAATCCCGATGGTATAGTTATGCCGCTATTGGCGGTCGTCAGAGCCCCTTTAGTGGGAACAGGATGTACCACGAGAAGGCGGGGTTGATATTTGTCAAGGAGAGGCTGTGATGTTACGCATCACCTGACCTTACATCCCACACTTCACATATAATTCCCTAATTATCTATTGTGTAATCTAGCTAAACAACGATCGAGCATATCCACACACACACACTAAGCAACTGCTGCATCATTCTTTTTATCTAACGTTCTGATCACATTCAAACGTCACTCTCTCTTACCTCAAAATTGTTGCCAACTTCATTCATGTGAGAGAGAATATACCACGTTAAGTTTGGAAAGGGCAAAGAGAAAAACTCAAATTTACATAGGAAAAGGAACTGAAAATGAAATTTAAATTAGAAGATGCGTCGGAGCATTTTTTTGAATTTAACGCAGCTGAAAACATATAAAACCTCATATCACACTCCCATGTAACATTATTAAATTGAAATTTCATAAAATTCAAGATGGCAGCCATTCCTCAAAAATGACGACTAGTGAGACCATGTGACAATTTTTTTCCATAACTAAGGGGTGGGGAATGCATCGGGAAAAGCAAATTTTCTGAACCTCAATATTTTTACACAACCTCCTCTGGCTGCCCCATTTTCAGGAGGACTGGATATTTCTACAGTCAAGTTTGGAGGGATCTATGATGGTGTGAAGCTGTTTATTCTGGAAAGGAATTGATGTTTTTGGTTGTGGTTCCCTCCAGCCTAATCGTCACCAAGTACGGAGATATTATGTACAATTTCGTACTACCTATGCTATATTCGGCCCGAATCTCTGCCTGTTTTAGCACTTTTGAGCCTCTTGCAGCACGACATAGTCTGTCTATGCCTGGTTTCAGGAGGAGAGCGTACGAATGTTAGGTTGGCAGGCCCAAAGTCCCAAGAATCCAAGTTTAAGCCCTTTGCAGCACGACATAGTCTGTCCGGGCCTGGTTTGAGGAGGAGAGCGTCCAAATGTTGGGTTGGCCGGCCCAAAGTCCCAACAATCCAAGTTTGAGCCCCTTGCAGCACGACATAATCTGTCCAGGCCTGGTTTGAGGAGCAGAGCGTCCAAATGTTGGGTTGGCTAGCCGAAAGTCCTGACAATCCAATAAAACATGTGTTGGATGAGCTAAAACGCCGAATTTGATTTTTGGCATTAACCTTCTCATGCCGAAAATCAGATTTGGCGAGAACTTCTCTATGGCAGGTCCGTCCTCTAAGACCTTTCTCTATGGCAGGTCTGGAAGGAGCTTTGGAACATTCTGCTACATAACTACCAACATCTCGTGAAAACAATGCCTAGAAAGGTAGCTGCTGTGATAACGGCCAAAGTTGATT
This sequence comes from Macrothele yani, assembly GCA_039090855.1. Taxonomy (NCBI): domain Eukaryota; kingdom Metazoa; phylum Arthropoda; class Arachnida; order Araneae; family Macrothelidae; genus Macrothele; species Macrothele yani. The sequence continues at coordinate 157,814,934 of CM077024.1, read as the reverse complement.
CGAATTTGTACTGATTTCAGCTAAAAAACACTTTTGTTTCCGTTCGACCTACTAGTTGGAGTACTTTTGTTTGCATAGTGCATGTTAGGTTCAGATAGCATTAAGCGTATTCATGTGTTTAAGTATACCTCAGTCAATAATGTTGCAATTATGTGTAATTTTAATGTACCGATATGCTTTTCATTTCATGAAAAGCTGGTGTTTCGTTTTTTCTAGAAAAACCGCTCCTCAGCAGTTGCCACCTACTCAGGAAGCCATGGCACCGATAGCAGTTCCAGATGAAACGCCACCAGAGACACCTCCGGGCACCACAGCCACTCCTGTGACGCCACCTACTCCTCCGTTAACAAGTGTTCCTTCCAGAGCTCTTCCCGAAAAGCAGCAGCTATTACTCCAGCAACAAGCTGCTGAGATTGTGCTAAGGCATCAGTTACCGGCTCCTATGCATCCAAGCCAGTCAGTCCCCAATGTCAACTACCTGAAGGTCAGAGGAGGTGAGACAAGCAGTGCGTGTTTGTTTCGCACAAGCCTTAAAATGATTTTATGTCTATTATTATCACTTTTTAAAGTTATCCTGCAATCCTTTCTTTAGATTTTAACTATGTGAGTGCCGTAAAGATCCGTCGTTTTTGAGTCTTTGCTATTAATCGTGCTGTGGCTATTGTGCTTCCGTAAGATCTGAATCACTTTTCTTTTTCGGCAGATTCGTCTCAGAAAAATCAGTCTTTCGCCGTTCCGGTGGTTCAATAGAATATGCCTGGCTTCTGACCGTCAGCGCGTGATGGGTCCGGATTCGAAAGGTCTCGAGTGAGGTATCGATGGTTGTTTGTCTTGGGGCACTGGCACCTTCCGTTCCCTAGAACCAGTGGCCCAAATTTGGGACGAGTGACTGCGTATAGTTAGTTGAGTTGCTCACGGTGGTCGTTAAACTCCCAAACAAAAAAGAAAAGGATTTCCATTTCGAATAAATCTCTGTTCTTCTGATTTTTTTAGTCACCCTTTTCTTAGTTTTCCTACTTCCAAGATTGCATTTCTTTTCAAACTGGGTTTCGTCTTTCCTACTCCACACACGTGAGTGGGCATCTTAGACGACGGCGTTTCTCTAAATCTAAGCTCATTTCCTATATCCTACCCATACAGCACAAAACGTTTCAGATATGTATCAATAATGTTACAATCTCTCATTTTCGTTACACTTTTAGAGATCTTACAATTACGTTTTAACAACATCTATTTTGGAACAGAACTCTTTGTACATTACGTTTACGTTAAAAATAGCATTCACCGATACTACTGTTTTATAGTTTTCATTTTACATAATTTACCATGATGTTACACTCCGGCGATATTTAAAATTTTTGGTTTAGCAACGGCGTGGATGCGCATGCGCAATTATTTCATTTAACCGAAGCACTCTCGTAGTCGCATTTCCACGTTCTACTGGGATATTTGGTGATACTGTCGTACTCGGGTTAGCTAGTTAGTTGATTTAATATTTCATCCTTTTTTTGTAATTCAAGATCACTTAAAAGTATAGTCCGGGGCCATAGGGCCAAAAATTCGGTCCCGTGTGCACCTACGTGAAGAAAGCAAGGAGCCTGTGTTATCCTGTTTCTATATGTATGGGGATGCCGAAATGCTTTGGTGCCACTTTCAAAATGGCAACCATTTTAATCCCGTAACATGTATTTACTCCTAACTCGGTTAATTATAATCCGATTTCAATTTTTTTTAATGGAAGCTTCTTTTATGTTCTTTATTTTGTGTTATTACTAATTTTCGTGCGTACCTAATCGTTTTACCGTAAAATCTAAAACATCAAAAATGTTAGCGAATTTTTGACTTACCATATAAGTTAAAGGCCTGTATTGTATGAGGAAAATAAGAATTATATATTCTATACAAAACTATACATACATTAAGAAAAATATTTATACAAAATTATATGCAGATTTCATTTGAGAAAAAAGTATCACGGTTAAATATCTTGGTCTATTTCACTGTCCTCACTTTCATCATCAATGCCAAAAACTTGTTCACAAGTTTCCACAGTATTTTCACATAAGTGTTCAGCACCAAAACAACTGCACATTTCTGTACACGGAAATGAATTAGTGATACACTTACAACGCTTATTACTACATTTTGTTTTGGCACAGTTGCACTTAATGAGTTCCAGTACAGCCTGGGGTGGTGCAGGAGTACAGCAAGCAACAGGTACTAGACGGTTGTTTTCATGCTTCCACCCAAATTAAGTTGGTCTGGTAAGTTCGGATTTTTTTTTTGTCACATTTCTACCATTCCATGGCTTGAAGGTGTTCTCTTTGTATAGTCTTAACGACGGCCGTGTGGGAGAAAGATTTTCTTTTACTACCTGCTTTTGCATGAAAAGCCACCATCTAAGTTCTCCAACAGTAATAATCTTTATGTCCGACATGCATACCTTGCTAATAAATGTTTTGATAGAAAACATCGTGTCCTCCGATATTTCACTTGTTTTTCTAAGCTTTGCCAAAACTCGCAAAATGCTGTCATCAGCAGCAATGAAGGGCTTCCAGAAACTTAACTTCCCTTTTTTATTGAATGATTCGGTTACGTCTGCCCCAGATATTACATGTAAACCAATACGACCTTCTGCTTTGAGTATTACCAATTTGCTGTACATGGTTGTAAGGGGAACACTTCGCTTCCTACTTCCACTTCCAGTAATGAAGTGGGTATCTTGTGGAAGATAAAGACAATTGCTTAACGCTAGGACTAACACATCTGTGTCACGGGAGTGTATGTCAAACCGAGTTGCTCCTCTTTCTGTAGCTTCTATTGCATGTAATATTATTTTACTGTCAGCTTCTTCATGTGAGCTACTCAGTGATGTCATATCCCCATGTAATCCTTTAGCACTTTGTTGCCAAACAACAACTGTCTTGCGGTTTATTACTTTTGCATTTTCCAAGTACCTTTTGCTGGAAAATTGGACAACTCATCCTTGGTGTTTTCATGAGAAAGAAGCTTCTGTCTGGTTCTAGAGTGGATAACGGTTTCAGGTTCTATTCGGTAGTGTGTCAGTTGAGTGTGGCCTTGACGTCGTTCCCTAGTGAACTTCTTAAGCGAATCTTCAATGTATGAGTCAAAAATCAAATGAAGGCAACTGTCCATTTCATGCTTCTTGTTGATCCGGTCGATGAAGTGGTTAGCAAGGTTTGCGCAAAACTTGATTGTTGGTGGCTTGTCAAGAGATTGTACTTCTGCCATACTTTCTAAAATAGCAACACTATTAATTGGCCATTCAGTTTCAGTGATTTCCTCCACATCTGCATGTATGTTTTGATCCTGAGGCTTCTCAAGTAGAAACTCTGTGAGTTATATAAGTTTACTCTTGGCAGAGCAGTGTAACATAATACAATCTGGTGCAAACATTGATCGTGGTATAATTGAAAGTTCGTAATTGCTTATGATGTCTTGTACATCAACCTAGGAATCTGATCTGGCAACAATAAGCATTTGGAAAGAAGTGCTTTATCCTGTTTTAATTCTGCTATGGTATCTTTGACTTTTAGACGAGTTTTCTTCAATGATTGTTTACAGGTCTGCAGATTATGTTTCTTCACTGGGTCCCACAAATTGACTTAACCAGTCACTAGGCTTTCCTTTGTAAACTTAATAAACTGTCTTTGTCCGATTGCTGCCATATTGCTCATATCTTCTTTTACCTTTTCTTGCATTACGCACTCTATATTCATGTTTACCAGCTCACTTGTACAGAGTGCCATATGTGAATGGGTTACCAGCTGTACGAAGTGATGTAACAAGCGCACATACATTTCTGCTTTGCCTTACTGAAGCTGCCTTTGTCAGCTCATTGTGTTTCTTTCTTATACTTGGTTTATAACCACTCATTTTTTTGAATTCTTCGACAAGTCTTGTAAGCTCAGAGGAGCACAGGAAAACACGCTCCCTTCCATTTTCATTCAGTGTTAAAACAACAAGATCTCCCATTACTTTCATACCTCTATTTTGATGCTCTAAAGCTTCATCTGCGCCCAAACTACAAAAAGGTACCTCTTACTTATTAACAACCCAGTTGCCTTTTTCAAATTGTTCCCACATCATTGTATCTGTAGTCCTAAATTTTCCCCATCTCAGTCAAATACCAAGATTTTATGCTTGAGTAGCTAAATAGGTCCAGGGCAAATAAGTATTTTGTGAAACAGTACAATGAACACAGATGCAGTTTCCAAATGCCTGAACGCACAGAGCGATCAAATTTTAGCATGGACTCTATTTCATATACTGCCTTATGACTTTAAAATTAGGTCTAGTAAGTTCTTTAAAAGAATCACATTCTTCAAATTTCTTTGTGAACTTCTCACTTGCCAAATTAGTAATTAGTTCATTGTGTGCTGTTTTAATGTCCCCATCGCCACTGAAGGCACTAGTAAGGCCTGTTAACTTTAAATTTAAAAGTGATTTCATAGCAGGGTATTCTTCATAAAATGCATCCATGTACAGAAAAAAACGCTAAAAGTGTGATTTTGTGTGTTTCAAATCTTCTACGCACATGTTTTCTTTATAGGATTTGCTTGACTGTAGCCGAGCTATACAAATCACTCTCAATCTACAATTCTGGTATACCTGTTCCTTCAATATATCTGTCAATGGCTCTATGCTGTGCCATAATAATATGACGTTCACCTAGAAAAAGAATCCATTTGTTCAGATTGTCTTTTTCCGGAAATTCTAATTGCTTCAGTGGCTTACAGAGGTCCAAATCCAGTATGACAACTACTTTTTTTTTATCACCTTGTACTACAGAGTTCACATTCTCTAACATCTTCATCTAGGCTATTTGTGTTTCTATTTCTGTTGGAGATGTAGCAATCAGGGGTAATACAGAAACTTGTGTTCTTTGTTGTGTACATCTGATTAAAGAATTGCACGCTGACCAAGCGCATATGAATTTAGGGTGTATCATGTAAGATTTTGTTATCCGTTTCGTTGTTCGTCACATTTGTGTCCTCTTCAGGAGCAGACTGGGATAACTGGAGTCACAACCATGCATATACATCTAACATGGCTGCTTCTATGTTATTACAGTGGCCGCTGTTATGTGACTATAATTTGGCTAATGTGAGACCGTGATGACATGTTTCAGACGTTGTTTCAAATTCCAATGTAGGCATCTTGGGTTTCAAGTTCTTTCAAATCTTAAATGGCTGAAACTGTTGTAATTTATAAACAAGATTCCTCTAAGAAGTTCCGTGTGTTGGTTCACTTAGTACAGGGGATGCACTTGTGTTGTCATCTCTCTTTTCATGGTAAACTGCGGTGACGGTTCCATGCAGTGTTCTTCTGCCATCTGGCGTGTCCTCCTGAAAGTCAATATTTTCTGCTGCCCAAAAAATAAAGCAAACTAGTGTGATATTAGAAAGAATGTACACGCCACCATTACTGGCCATTCTATGTAAAACTTCATATGAATAACGCACACACAAAAACAATTGGCGTCAAAAATTCTCTAAAATGTTTGGAATTTTAGATTTTACCGGAAAACAGTTAGGTATACATGAAAGTTGGTAATAACACAAAATAAAGAACATAAATCAAGCTTCGATTTAAAAAAATAAGTTTTGAAATCGGATGATAATTAACCGAGTTAAGAGTAAATATATGTTACGAGATACAAATGGCCGCCATTTTGAAACGACGCCTTTTGAAAGTGGCACCAAGGCATTTCAATATCCCCATACATATAGAAACAGAAAAAAACAGGTCCCTTGCTTTCTTCATGAGGGTGCACACGGGATGCCTTATGGTCTCTGACTAGTAAGTAATTGTTTTGATTATTATAATTTTTAAATTCTAGAAAGCGTTTCATAAAATCTAAGTAGATATTTGTGTTGTTGTATTAGTATATTATAACAGCATGTTTTTTTTTTACTTGAAGCTGAGAAATTTCTTATTGGTAGGTATTTAGAGAAATGACGAATTTGATTTTCTTTCTTTTTTTCGCTGAAATATAGTCTATTCCACATGTATAATACAAATTCAAAACCCTCACTTAGGACCGATTTTTATTTCTTTTGTTACCAATATGTAAACGCCGCCACTGTTCCCAATGGACAGGGGACTGCATTGAACCTGTGAAAACGTAAACAAAACGTAATACGACTGTTGTTGCTTTTAAAATAGCTGTCGAGTGTAATATTTTTTATTGTGATTTTACAAAGTTTATTTAAGCTATAATGTTCAACATAGTAAACACATAACAGTAATATGATGATGTCACAAATATCTTTCAAATACGTAACAGTAATGTACCGAAGTTACAAATATCTTTCAAATACGTAACAGTAATGTACCGAAGTTACAAATATCTTTCAAATACGTAACAGTAACATGAAGTTGGTATGTTGAAGTTACAAAGACCTTTCACTGTAACGTATCAGTTATTTTCAAAGTTATATAACGTATAACGAAGTGAATTTCTCCGTCATTTCTATCCGCGCCAGGATTCGAACCCGGGTCCCCTCATTCCGGAATAAGTTGCTCTACCAATTGAGCTACGCGGACATTTTATTCTGATTCCTATCTGCCTTTATGTCGTGTGCGTCCTTCTGGCAGGTACGTCACATCTCCTGGTACGTTACATCATCTCCCCCTTATTTTTTTTTTTTTTTTTTTTTTTTTTGAAGTGCTGCTCTTATTTTTCCTATCTCGCGGTGTGGAAATAACATCACACCATTGCGAGATTGTGAACGGTCGGGTCATCCGGATAGTTCGGGCGCCATTATAACGAAGTGAATTTCTCCGTCATTTTTATCCGCGCCAGGATTCGAACCCGGGTCCCCTCATTCCGGAATAAGTCACTCTACCAATTGAGCTACGCGGACATTTTATTCTGATTCCTATCTGCCTTTATGTCGTGTGCGTCCTTCTGGCAGGTACGTCACATCTCCTGGTACGTTACAAACGTTTAAGGACATTTTGACGTAACCGAAAAGTTTCTGAAACATTACTGTTACATTGCTCAACATATCTGAAAAAAATCATTGTTTCAGTGCTACGTACTTGTAACATATGCGAAATGTTCTGTGCTGCGTGGGTAATATCGTCAATGTACTTTTTTTTATATTCTTTTCTACAATCTAAGTATCCAACTTTTTTGTTCAATCCGGTAGTTCTTCTTTTTTTGTGGTCGTTCTCTTGGGGTAAAGTAGGTATTAACAACTTTCCTCTATATTTTTTATTTCATTTTTTTGCTTTATCATCCCAGGGCACCATAAGTCTTTCTTTCCATTTATCCCAGCCTCCTCGTAACTGCTATGGCTCGTAAGCTTCATCTGAGAGATTTAAACTTATGAACTTCTATCAATCGTATGCCTTCACTATCAAACCTTTTACCATTTTGGACATGACCAACATGCCTGTTTCTTGTCACATTTATATTTACATCAAGCTTTTGATGGGATGTTTTTCAGTGCAAAAGCCATTTCTTTGGACTTCTCCATCTGATTCCTAAATAATTACTTTTCATCATTTCGTTGTCACTCGTGATTCTTTTAGTCCATAGACCTCTAAAACCACTCCTTATTTTTATCATGTTCGTGTTCCCGTACCGCGGAACTTAACAGTGTTGAAGAACATTAAATTTTAAGCATACATAATTTTGAATTTTTCTGCTGGAATCTTGTCACTCTCACCTCTGCTTTTTCTGTACATATACTATATCATCACTTCGAGCATTGTTTACAACGCATTTTCACACTAATGTTGCTGCTTCTTACACAACTCTCTACGTTCTTTGATTCACATGTTTCCAAGTTGAAGGACGCATACCGCAAAACGAAGACACGTTTCTTTCTAGATAATGAATTTATAACCCTGTTTCTAATTAATAAAGGAACTGTACACCAACAATATTTGAAATAGTAACACTATACTGGTAACTGAATTCATTGGTGTAAAATAGAAATCAGATTCCAAGCTTCTGCACATCAACCTGGTGGCTTTTTCAAGGAAGATGTACAGCTGACTGCAAATGGAATAAACGTGGTGGTATAATTTGAAAGTGGTGACTTGACTGGACAATAGAGATTTGACGTGAATGCAATTATTCATTCAAAGACACGAGGTGTCATGTTGATGTAGCATGTGGTAATTTGGAAGAAAAAAACAGACGCTTTCATTGCAAGCCTCACTGTTGGTAATGATGTCCTGTCCACGGTTCCTCGGTTCCCTAATGCTTAGAGCCATTGGTTACTCTGTTGTGTCGTGCCACATTTGGAACGTACGAATTCATTCTTGGGGGCCACCTCCACCCCATGTTGTACACACTGTTCCCTAATGACCGTTCCTAGTTTCAAGCAGATAATGCACGCGTGAAATGTGCGAAAACTGTCATTTTGTAGTTTCAGAGCATGAGAACGAGGTACAGAAGCTACCCTTGCCACTTCAATCTTTAGACCTCAATATACCTCAATATTATTGAATATTTGGGAAAATATCTGGAACGAAAGGTCCGATGGCACTGTTCACCTCCAACATCAAGGGCACAGTTGAAACATACATTGCCGGAAGAATGGCCCCAAATTCCATTATCATAAGTACATGACTTGTATAAGTCTATTCAAAGTAGAACTACAGGGGTTGTCCAAAATAATGGAAACACCTCGCTGAAAACAGTGACTTTGGCATGTGCTGCTTTTTGAGTAAAACGAACATGTAGCTACAACTTTTTTGTAAGAAAGTGTTGCTTATAGTCTCGAGGTTCTGTGTGATTGCATTGTAAATCGGTGTTTGCATAATTTCGTTCCAGGTGAAGGCACAATGAGTGACCTGTCGGAGTTCCAAAGAGGGCAGATTGTAGGAGCCCGTCTGGTTGGTGCTTCGGTAACCACAGTGGCACAGGTATTCGGGTACCGAGAGCTACCGTGTCGAAGGTCATGACAGCATACAATTTTCACGGCACAACATCATCTGCGAGACACAACTGTGGAAAAAACCAAACTCACTGCGAGAGACAGGAGGATATTTAAGAGGATTGTGACCACAAGGAGGAAGACCATGGCGACGAGAGTGACTGTTGAGCTTAATGCCCATCACCAAAACCCAGTGTCGACCCATATCGTGCAAAGGGAATTGCATAAGCACAATATTTACGGCAGAGCTGCGATTGCAAAACCCCTGGTGTCGCAATTGAATATGAAACGGAGACTACAGTGGGGACAGGAACATAAAACGTGGACTGCGGATCAATGGAAACATGTCTTGTTTTCCGATAAATAAAGTTTCTCACTATTTCTCACCACAGGACGGGTTTACGTGTGGAGAATCCCCGCAGAAGCCTACAACCCAGACTATCTCCTTCCTACAGTGAAGCATGGGGGCGGTTTCGTAATGGTTTGGGCCATGATATCAGGGCCAAAACCATTACCCTGTTGGCCGACCATGCGCATTCACTGGCGCAGACATTGTTTCGCTCAGAGGATTGCACCTTTCAAGATGATAATGCCCGATTCACAGAAGTTGAACTGTTCAATGATGGTTTGAGGAACATGAGGACGAAGTTTCTCACCTTCTCTGGCCTGCACAATCTCCAGACTTATACATCCAAGGGGGATTCAAGCAGTTTTAAATGCCAAGGGTGCTCCCAAACCATATTAGGTGCGTAACACCTACCGTTTAAAGGTGTTTCCGTCATTTTGGACAACCCATGTACTTCTGTTCCGAGATCTTAAGGTGGCCCTACATCTTAATAAAAAGTTCTTCGCAAAGAATAAGAGTTTCCATTATTTTGATTAAGCCCTGTAAATTTGGAGGAGATTTTATACAATGAAATGCTTACGTGACACATATTTTGCTTGTCTTGTCTCGCAGAAGTGGAGAAGTAGTTATACTTTGGAGGACATCACTTTATAATACACGGTCGAGTCACATTAGTGGGACTAAAAGATAATATCCAGAGTAACCGCCGTGTGCAGCGCAGACAGCACTAGACGGGCTGGGAGTGACTCAGTAAGGTGCTGGAAGGTGTTCACATGTATCGTGGAGCCATGCTGACTGCAGTGCATCTGGCAGCTGCTGGAGTGCATGGTGGAGGATCCACAGAGGGAACAACACGATCGAGGTGGTCCCACAGATGCTAAATTGGGTTTACGTATGGGAACTTAGGGGCCAGGGAAGTACTTTGAAGTCTTCATTGTGCTCTTCCAACCACTCTCGAACTTTTCTAGCTGTGTAACAGGTCACATTGGCGTGCTGGAAAATCCCATCCGTCCCAGGAAAGACAATCAGCATGTATAGGTGTAGGTGGTCTGTAAGGATGGATTCATAACGAATTCGGTCCATAGTGCTTTCCACAGGTATGAGTGAACCCAGAGAATGCTACGAAAACATTTCCCAGACCATAAGGCTGCCCTCACTAGCTTGTGTTCTTCCAGCACTGGTTGAAGAGTGTTTGTTCGCCGATGTTTCTTGCCTTTTAGGCCAACGTCCATCCTTTCGATGAAGCAGAAAATGTGACTCATCGGAGAAGGCAATCCTTTGCCAATCAGCGGAGGTCCAATTCCGATGCTGCTGTGCAAATGTAAGCCTTTTCTGCCGAAGCACCTTCGTTCGCATAGGTGTAGTGACCATTAGTCTGAATCGGAGCCCCATACGCAGTAGGGTTCGCTGACCTATCATTTGGACACACTTTCGGTATCTCCTTGGTTCATTCGACCAGTGAGTTGCTCTACCGTAGTGTGTTAATCGGCTCTCACGCACCGTCGAAGCCGACGTTCACCTCTCACATCAATGGCACGTGGTGCTCCGCAGTTTCCACGTCGCTTATTCGCAATGGTGTCATTTCTCCAATCACGATACACTTTAACCACAGCAGCACACGAGCAGTTCAAAAACTGCGCTGTTTCAGAAATGCTGCCAGCCTTGGTCCGAAAGCCGATAACCATCCCTTTTCTGCAAATCTGATAAATTGCTCCTTTTATCCGTGACAGCAACGAGTGATATGTTTTCAGATTGCCTACAACACGTTATATATCCTCCAACCCAGCTCACGCCACGTGCCTTCTTTTATTGGCTACGCGCTGTTGACGTCAAAAGTAGGAGATAGGCACAATAATGTGACTCGACTGTGTATTTGGTCGTTTTACTTTAACGTAGTGCAGAGGTGAATCACATATTAAGATGTCAAGACGAAAGTTGCAGTGGTAAATTCGGTCAATGTAGCTTAATTGAGAAAGCACTTGGCTCCGGAGTAAAAGGATGCGGTTTTAATACTCGTATCCGGCAAATTTGTGTTTTCACATTGGCACCTGATTGTGGAATTAGATCTACTGGTCGTTAGGTTCTTCAAAAAATGTGTAATGCTCCATCCACACATCGTCTAGAATGAATGAGAATTCCTTCTTCGCTTCGAAAATATGTGATGCTCCATGCTTCTTCAAAACATCGTCTGGACTTAGAATTTCTTCTCCTACAGAGGGTTACTTCAAGCATGATTTGTGCTGACCCGATACCTGCGATTTCGCGCCCTCCACATTTAGTTTTTTTGATTGAAGGATTAACGACCACCTTGAGTAACTCAGTGGGCTAAAAGTAGTCCCCCGTCCTTAATTTAGGGTCACTGGTTCCAGGGGAAGGGAGAGATACCGTAAGACAAACACAACATCCATGTCTCACTGGAATTCGAAACCAGACCCCTTCACGGACAAATGATCATAAGGCAGTGCTTAGACCCCTGCGCCACCGTGGCGGACCCCCCTCCCCGCCGCCTTTCTCAATGGGAAGATACGATATGCGACGTACTACAGATGATAATCACATGTCAAGACGGCAAAGTTGCAGCGATGAATGAATTCCTTCGGTGTAGCTTAATTGGTAAAGTATTCGGCTCTGGAGCAGGAGAACGCTGACTCGATTGCCGCCTATCGCAAATTTACATTTCCATATTACGTACAGCAGTCCTTAATTCGATTTGCATACGATAGTACCGTGATAAACGTACAAGGAGCATACTTTCAAACCGTACACATACGCGTAATTCAAAGCATCATTTTGCAGTAGTGATGACTCAGGCCTTGTCAAGTGGCTGAGTTTGGTTTTTCTTCTCCTGTAAAATGTTTTTGCTTTGACTTTTTCGTTTGTGTTCGGCTCAACACATTTCTTCACTAAAGGCTTGTTTCATAACTTCTAATTACTCACTGCAAATTGAATTGTTACTACTGCAAAACATTAGTGTCACATGAAGGAACCGTATCTTAAATTTTGTAATGTATGTTGTAGTAATCACACAAAGGTGAACAACCATAAAGTGTAGCATAACAATGATACAAGCATACAAAAACGACTCTCAGAACGATATAGTGAACATCTACAATATTTGGATTAAAATAAATGAAGATCACAATAGAGAAGCTGATGTTAAGGGGCTCAATATATATACAGAAGACATCGGCAAAAAGTGTGACATCCCCAAACAGCTAAATATGCTTGACAGTGATTAAATATGTATTATATCAATGTAAGGGCAGTTCGCAAAGGTCTGATGCAACAAATTTCATTCTACCAGCAGGGTTGCCTCTAAATCATCGAGTGACCTAGGAGATAATTGTCGGCCAAATTAGCTTCCCTCAAGAGTGTTTCATGCTATTTTTCAATGGAATTTAAATATGGGAATCATGCTAATTATGCCATTCGTTGGATATCTTCAGTGAGTAAGTATTCCTTCAACAGGTGAGCTCGGTTACTTAATTCACTGTATTCGTAAATACAAAATCAGTGCCAACCGTGCCTTCAAAAATTAGTACACAGGGCATAAGGATATATATGATTTAAGTAATTCTGAGAAGTTGCGGTTCTTTAATAAAAGACAAGAAGCGGCGTGCAGCCGTTCATCATTTGGCCACCACCCAGCTGCCTTCATAGGCAGGCAGCTCTTTCCTTCATCATGGAGGGATGATAACACTTTCCTGGAAATCTCCGTATTAAGAAAAGTTGAAACTCAAGTTATAGTCTGAAATGTGAGCCGTCGAGAAAGAACTGTCGCGCATTGGTCTGAGTTACAAGTTATATTTTGGTGGTCCCGGTTCTGACGAGCTTTTTCGGTGATTGGAGATCAGTGATGCCCATACTTTAACCCTTCAGGCATATTTGCCACTTGCATTTAGCCATCATAATTCTGGAAATTCTTTGACATGTGGCAGCTTTAACTTTGAGAGCCAGTTGCTAAGACGTCATCGTTGTGTTTTGTTTTCTCGTTAGAGACATCTGGAGCTGGCGTAGTTCACCTGACAAACCTGGCCATTTCTTTTCTCCTGGCAATAGCTACCGTCTTTTAAAACTACTTCCATGATATCAAACTACCTTTCCTCGAAACAATGAACCATCGATCCACCTCCGTCTGAAAATGCCCTGTTTTAAATCTTCCAGCAGCCAACATTAAATCTTTCAACAGCGGAATTTAAACCTTCTCAGAGACGGCAATCTCAAAGAATCAACAAAGCAATGATGACTTGTCATCTTCAGTATTGATGAAGTGTCTAACCTTCTGAGTATGTAAACATTCGGGAGTGAAGTGAAATGCTACGAACCCAAAATGTTATAACAATGAATAATCGTTCCAAGAACTTATGAGGCCGAATGTTTGATTTGTTTGGATATTCTAAATATATATTTTCCCGTCGGTGAAGATGTTAAAATGCAAATATATAAGGAAAACCCTGAGTCCCCTTAGTCGTGTAAGCCAGTGTACATTTGAATAAGGTAGGCTATATTGCACATCTTTCCTATTTCAGCAGAATCGTGCACACAGACATGTGGCCAAACATTCTTTCTTGTTAAAAGGTGAACTACTTTCAACTAGAACCTAAGCGACAATAGCGAGGGGAGTTTGCTTTTAATATCTTTGTTTTTCTGGGAGTACTTTCCAGTAAGCAAGATATTATAGAAATTTTATTTTACGCATAAAGTGAATCAAAAATGTAGGATAAAACTATGCAGATAAAATTGTTGTATTACCTATCAGCATACAGAGACATACAAGGTCAATAACATTAAAACTTGTGCGCCTTTCGCCGAAGTTCTGAACTGAAATAGTTTCTTGTTTTGATACCCTGGTGTAAAAACAAAACCATCCCGTTTAACGACGAAATTCATTACTTACTTAAACAGATTATGATAATCCCTTCCAGCAACTGAGTGTTCTCTAAATTCTCAAAATTTGTGGAAAAGCTTAAAATACAGAAATCAGAGTTGTAGTAAATCAAAGGAATAGCCTCTGTAAGCAGTTGGAAAAGTAATATCTAAATAGGTAGTATTCATATTCAGAGGGAGTATTCATATCACAAAGTGCAGACTACAAGCATTTGGAGAAAAGCAAAATGAAGGAAAACAACTAATTAATAAGTAGGAACTGTACACCAATTTTACTCAAAATAGTATAACTATACTAATGATCCGAATTTCTTGCCGTGGAATAGAAATAAAATTTTCCAAGCTTTCGCACATCAACCAAATGGTCTTTTCAAGGAAAGTAGACAACTAACTGCAAACTGGATAATATATTATCCACTTTGCAGTTAGCTGTCTACTTTTCTTCTTAAAGCCATCTGGCATATATATTGTCAAATATACACTGCTGGACAATTCCTAAAGACGGATCATAAACGGCTATATAGTGCATAAAAAAGTAAGTGTCGTTGGATGCCAAGTGAAATAAAATAATGTCAGAATGCCAGGACATTACAAGAAAGACAATTTATTGTGCTCTGAAATCCAGAAGGCTTTGGAACGTGTTCAAGGGAAAAACAGGCCATTTTGTGCAGAATACGTAAACGTGAAAAAACTGCAATTACCGTCCGCAGGCGTTCCGGCGTAAGATGTCAATACGGGATATGGCCACCATGAAGGGCGATGTAAGATTACACACGTCGTGTCATGCTTTGCACAACATTATCAAGCAGCTGTTGGGGTAATTTATCCCATTCCTCTGTCCGTGCACGGATGAGGGTGTCCTTGTTTATTGGACGACATTGGCGACCAGCAAGACTCCTCCCCAAAGCATCCCACGCATTTTCAATGGGATTCAGATCTGGAGAACGTGCTGGCCATACGAGGCGTTGAATATCCTCGCTCTCAAGACACTCCTGGACAGCGACCGTTCGATGACATGTCGCGTTGTCGTCCATGAAAATGAATCTATCACCGACAGCACCACGGATCATGCGAACATGAGGTAGCAGAACATCATTAATGTATCGTTGGCCAGTCATAGTCCCAGTTGGAAGCACATAGAGGGACGTACGGCCATTGATCATGATGCCAGCCCATACCATGACACTACATGTCAGATATCGGTCCCTTTCCTGTATGTTTGCTGGACAATATGCAGTACCGCTATCACGCCAGATCAGTTGTCGTCAACAATCAGACGATAGACTGTATCTACTCTCATCTGAGAAGAGAACAGCAGACCAGTCGTTATCAGTCCAATTGCGATGTTGATGGCACCATTGCAAACGGGCGGTACGGTGACGTCTGGACAATGGGATGCACACAACAGGACGGCGGGCGTATAGTCCTCCTTCATGTAAACGTCTGGCGACAGTTTTTCTGGAGATCCGCTTGCCAGTAGGAGCCATAAACTGATTTGCTACCTCACTAGCTGTGCTGCGCCGGTGTCTTTTTGTTGATAGCACTATGTACCGATCTTCTGCAGGTGTCGTACTGCGAACACGACCTCCCCCGTGACGTTTGCTACACTCTCCATTTGTTTGAAATGATTTCCAAAGCCTTGAAACAACACTGTGGCTGACGTCGAACTCCCTGGCAGCATCTGTTATTTTTCGCCCTTCTTCAATCTTGCCAATAATACGGCCACGCGTAAAATCATCTAGGTGATGTCGGGAAGACATACTGAAAATTGCAAGTTCGTCCATTGATTCTTTCCCTTTCAACTTTGCGTTTGAACAACAACGGTCAATACGCGTCAAATCCTTTATATCTCTTATCAGCGCTATGACGTCACGAACAAGTTCGGCAATCCAAAATTTGCATACGCACAACACGTCTTACTGTATCCCGCACTTATGCTAATTTCCACATTTTCCTGCCTTCCATTTTATGGTTGCTATCGTTGTTATTGTCATCCGTCCTTAGCAATTGTCCGGCAGTGTATTATCCAGTAACTGGATAATATATATATTGTATATCATCATCATCATCATTGTCAATCATTATCAATCCACTGCTAAACGAAGGTCTCCCCAAGTTTCCTCCACAACGGTCTGTCTTGTGCCAGTCTCCTCCATGTCACCCCTGCATACTTTCGAATTTCATCCACCCATCTCCCATGTGGTCTTCTTCTGGGTCTTTTCCTGTCCCTTGGAATCCAATCTAAAATTTCGGCTGTCCATCGATGATCTGTCCTTCTGGCAGTATGTCCAGCCCATTTCCATTTCAGGGATTTAACTCTGATCATGATGTCCTCCACTCTTGTCATTTTTCGGATCCACGAGTTCCTCTTCTTATCTCTCCTGGTTACATGAAGCATGCACCTCTCCATGCTTCTTTAAGTTGTCTGAAGCCTTTGTATGTCTCTTTTAGTTAAGGTCCACGTCTCTGCACCATACGTAAGCACTGGAAGGATGCATTGATCAAACACTTTTCTTTTAAGACATAATGGCATATTGCTCTTGAAAATTATGCTGTTTCTTCCAAAAGCTCTCCAGGCAAGTTTTGTACGCCGATTAATTTCTTCATCAATGTGACCCTCACTTGATATCTGCTGTCCAAGATAAACGTACGTGTCTGTTATCTCCAGCTTTTCTCCATCAATCGATAAATCTTCATTTCTTGTAAAAGCATTGAACATCACTTTTGTCTTCGGAAAGTTCATTTTTAATCCCACTTCTTTACTCTTGTCAGCAAGTTCCTGGATCATACTCTGCAGCTCTGATGGGGTAGTTCCAAAAATGACTACGTCATCAGCAAAACGAAGGTGGGTTAAATAATCTCCATTAATCTTTATCCCCTTGTTTTCCCAGCTCAGTGACTGAAAAACACCCTCCAATGTGGCATTAAAGAGCTTCGGAGATATGGTGTCACCTTGTCTCACTCCCTTTCCAATTTTTATGTGTGTTGTATTTTCAAACAGCCTAATCTTTGCACTTGTATTTTCATAGATGTTATTAATAATATTAATGTATGCATCTTCAATACCGCAGGTTTTCAGAGCCATTGTAACTGCTGATGGTTTCACCGAATCAAAGGCTTTTTCATAATCGATAAAAGCCATGCACAATGGAAGTTCATATTCCCTCGCTCTTTCAATTAGTTCTCTCAGCACATGGATATGATCTATTGTGCTGTAGCCACTCCTGAATCCAGCTTGTTCTCTCGGTTGAGCCATGTCCAGTGTTACCTTCAAGCGGTATGAAAGAACTTTAGTGAAGATTTTATAAACTACTGATAGGAGGCTGATAGGTCTGTAGTTTCCGAGATCCTCAATGTCACCTTTCTTATGTAGCAGGATCATTGTAGCGGTGTTTCAATCCTCAGGAATCTTTCCTTCATTAAGGCATCGAGTGAAAATTTGGGCGAGTACTGTTTCGATTTCTCCACTTGCTTCTTGTATGATGTCTACAGTAATTCCATCTTCTCCTGGAGCTTTTCCCCACTTCATGTCCTTGATTGCATGTGCAACTTCTGCTGGAAGGACTGGAGGAACTCTGGTACTGGTATCTTTCATGATGTCTGGAGTGCATGTATCATCCCTTTCATATAATTTGGAGTAGAAATCTTTCACTCTGTAA
The DNA here is from genome assembly GCA_039090855.1 of Macrothele yani. Lineage (NCBI taxonomy): Eukaryota > Metazoa > Arthropoda > Arachnida > Araneae > Macrothelidae > Macrothele > Macrothele yani. The sequence goes on along the minus strand of CM077024.1, from coordinate 157,797,124 downwards.
CGTACCAGGGGATGTGACGTACCTGCCAGAAGGACGCACACGACATTAAGGCAGATAGCAATCAGAACCAATGTCCGCGTAGCTTAATTGGTAGAGCAACTTATTCCGGAATGAGTGGACCCGGGTTCGAACCCCGGCGCGGATAAAAATGACGGAGAAATTCACTTCGTTGTAATGGCGCCCGAACTATCCGGATGACCCGACCGTTCAAAATCTCGCATTGGTGTGATGTTATTTCCACACCGCGAGATAGGAAAAATATGAGCAGCACTTCGAAAGGAAAAAGAAGGGGAGATGATGTAACGTACCAGGGGATGTGACGTACCTGCCAGAAGGACGCACACGACATAAAGGCAGATAGCAATTAGAATAAAAGTTTGCGTAGCTTAATTGGTAGAGCAACTTATTCCGGAATGAGTGGACCGGGTTCGAACCCCGGCGCGGATAAAAATGACGGAGAAATTCACTTCGTTATAACTCTTGTCAAAATTTCGCCTCTATTTCTTGTTACAGAACCATCTTCTTTTCTCAGTGCCATAATCTGTTTTCTTCCCTTACTGAGATGTTCCTTTGCTATCTTTAGGCTTTGGTTGTTTTCAATTGCTTTCCTCACTAGTTCACAGTTGAATTTTCTTACGTCTTCAGTGATACTTTTTCGTGCTGTCTTGCATAGCTCTATATATTCCACTTTGGAAGTCGCATCTTCTTTAGTTGTCCTCATCTCTCTTCTTTTTTGCATTAACATTTTCGTTTTTCCTGATAATTTATTTACATGCAACTTGTTCTTAGACCCAGCTAATTTTGTTGCTGTTTCCATAAGAGCTTTGGTTACTTTTCTGTTAACTTCAGAGATGTCCACTTCTTCCGATGTTAGGCCTTCTAAAGCAGAGAACCTGTTCTTCAGTTCCAACTTGAAGGTATTATGGTGTTTTTTAAGGTTGGTTATGTCAATAGATTTTGTTTGTCTTATGAGCTTGCTACGTTCGAGTTTAGTGTTGAGGTGCATCTTACATCTCACCAATCTATGGTCACTGCCTGTGTTGAACTTGTTTAGCACACTGCAGTCTTCTATGACGAATTTTTTGTTACACATAATAAAATCAATTTCATTTGTCGTCCCATTTGGATGTCTCCATGTCCATTTCCTGTGTGGCTTTTTCTTGAAGAAGGAGTTCAAGATGAAAAACCCTTCTGCCTCTGCAAACTCAACGAAAGTATTTCCACGCTGGTTTCTGTTGCCGTGACCGAATTTACCTACTGAAGTTTCATTCTGTTGCCGTTGCCCTATTTTTGCATTGAAATCTCCCATAATTATCTTCAAGTGCTGCTTACCTTTATTATTTAGATGACAAATTTCCTCATAAAATTCTTCAATTTCTTCTTCAGGATGACTTGTGGTGGGTGCATAAGTTTGAATAATCTGAGCCTGGTATCTTTTCGAGAGTTGGATAACGAGTCGTGCAGCTCTGTCAGAGGAACTTTCAACTTCTACAACTTTATCCTTCAGTTTCTTGTTTATTATAAATCCAACACCACTAGATCTGCCAGTATCTGTACCACGATAGTAGAAGAGATGTCCACTTTTCAGTTCGATGAGATCTTCTCCTTTTCTCCTTACCTCACTTAGCCCCACGATGTCCCACTTGATCCTTTGTAGTTCCTCTTCCAATTCAAGAAACCTTGAATCAGAAGATAGGGAGCGTCCATTGTACGTTGCCAAGGTCAGCATCAGATGGCAGCCTAGTCCGGTCCTCCGGGGATTCTTAGCACCCTCTGCCTTCATGTCGCACTGGCCGCTGCCTTGGCCAGGTACATTCCAGCTGCCGGAGACTGAGGGCCAAGATTTAAGTTGTGGAGTCATTTTGGAGGGGTTTGGCCAGAACTCACCACGCTGGCCAAGCGGGTTGGTGAGTGTGGGATAGAATTTCCTCTAATCCCGATGGTATAGTTATACCGCTATTGGCAGTCGTCAGAGCCCCTTTAGTAGGAACAGGATGCACCACGAGAAGGCGGGGTTGACATTTGTCAAGGAGAGACTGTGATGTTACGCATCACCAGACCTTACATCCCATATTGTATATATACATATGTTATACATATGTTATACACTATCTACCAACAAGTAATTGGACACCTGTGGTAGCAAAGGAAAACGAAGTTGTTTCGCCTTTAATAGTTGGTGGAGCCTCCACGACCGGCTATTACAGCTGCGACCCTCCGGGGCATACTCTCAACCAGGCGTTGTACGACGGCTAGCGGTATTTTCTTCCACTCGGCTTGGAGAAGACAGATCAGTTCCTTCACCGATTTCGGACGGTGGGGGTACCCCTTAAGTAGACGCTCCAACTCGTCCCAGAGGTGCTCGATAGGGTTAAGGTCCGGGCTCTGCGCGGGCCAGTCCATTCGATTAACCCCATTGTCACCATAACAAGCCATGGTGGACCTCGCAACATGACAGGGGGCATTGTCATCCTGAAAGTAGCATGGGTCCACCCCGTAAAACTGCCACAACGTAGGAAGCGCATGGTCATCCAAATGGCGCAGTAGGTCTCGGCGTTGAGTCTACCAGGTATTGCGACCGAGGTTCCCGTGCCATACCAGGAGAAACACCCCCACAGCATAATTCCACCGCTGCCGAACTTCACAGTTGGCACAATACATTCCGGCAGGAGGCGTTCTCCAGGCAGACGCCAAACCCAGACCCTGCCTTCCGAACGGTAGAGGGTGGACCTTGATTCGTCGCTCCAGAGAACATGTTTCCACTGTTCAACGGTCCACTGTCGACGTTCTTTGCACCACATTAGCCGAGCAGCGCTATTGGACTTGGTGATCAAAGGCTTGTGGGCGGCAGCACGTTATTTTAACCAAGCAGATGGGCTTCCTTACGGATGGTTTTCATCGAAAGAACACTCCCGGATGCCTATTGAAACTCCTCGAGGATGTGGCCCATCGATTTGGTGCGGTTCGTTCGAATTTCTCTGGCCAGCACCCGTCGGTCTCTAACTCCCAGTTTTGTGGGTCTGCCGGGTTGGGCCACATTACGACAGTCACCTTTCATCTTTCACTTGCCAAACACGTAGACCACTGTCGATTTTGGGTACCTCAACTCGCTGGATATGTCACGTATGGATCGGCCATTTCTGTGATACCCGACGATTACACGTTTCTCGAAATCAGAGAGCTCCGAACTGCGTGGCATCTTGCATGCGACTGGTTGCGTTGTTGTTTCGCACACGACATTTAACGGCGGCGGCCGTGACGTGTATCAGGACCGCAGATATCGTCGATTGCAGGGGTGTGCAATTACTTGTTGGTAGATAGTGTATAATATATTATCCAGTTTGCAGTTAGCTATCTACCTTCCTTGAAAACGCTATCTGGTTTATGTGTGAAAGCTTGCAAAGTTTTATTTCTATTCTATGCCACGAAATTCAGATCATTAGTATAGTTTATACTATTTTAAAGAAAACAGCGTTTAGTCACAATTATTTTTCTTTTTGTTGTTGATCAAGTTTTCCATGTGCTTTGGCCTGGCTTCTTCAGGGCGTTTAGTCACAATCATTTTTCTTTTTGTTGTTGATCAAGTTTTCCATGTGCTTTGGCCTGGCTTCTTCATGGAACGTAAATACTCAAATCGCATATGGTATCATCAAAGATGTTGATTGTCACGGATTTTTTTCAGTTCCATCTACATGTTTGATCGTCCTGGTGGGATGCCATGTCGTCCACAAGTAGCAACGATTTTGATATATGTGGAAAGCATCCAGAATACAAAATTTTATGGTTACATCCGTTTTTTCTGTAAGCATATATTTCTCAAATAGAAATCTACGACCATTTTTATGTCAATGTTTTGCTATCACGGATTTCTTGAGCTCACAGTTCCCCCTGCAAGTCTTTTTCTCTTTCAATCGACAACGCTAGGCACCTATATGGTAACACCGAATGTCCTATATAAAAAAAGGTAACACCGAATTCTCGGTTGAAAGGTAACACCGAATTCTCGGTTGTAATGATCACGTGTTTTGAATCTATTTCTTTCGTGCAAAATTCCCCAAGTCTCATGACAATGAACACCGTTGATGAAGTGACATGCGATTTGAATATCAATATGCCATTCATCCTGAAGAAGTTGTGCCAAAGCACAGCAAGCATTTGACTGACAAGAAAATTAAAAACAATTCTGACTAAATTTTGTTTTCCTTAATCTAGGCGCATTCGTGTTTATAATGATGCCAGTGGAAAATGAACAAAATGATGAATTTGTCGCTCATTTCAATACACCACACTTTTCTTGTAACTATAAAACGTAGCACTGCTTTTTCTCAAACATTCATTCGGCCTCTACTATGCACCTTACATTCGCATCTAATGTACTGAAAAAATCATGAATATGAAAAATAAAGCAATTTTTTGCTATTACAGTAGGTTTCAAAAACTGATGAAGCTGTGTTTTAATGTCTCTTTATCACACACCCACGAACAATTACGACAGCAAGAAATTTCACGATGTCCTTGGTCAAGAATTTTTATACTTCTCAAGTTAAATTTCTTTTGAGTACTGAAATATCGGATGTATGACAGACAAAAGGATTGCATGAGTCCTGTTGAGATAAAAGCACGGTTTTGTTTAGTAACAGACTCCAATTCCTTTAAGTTTTTACTAGTTTGATTTGTAATTATTTAACTATGTATATGCACATTATTTCGTGTTTGTATTTATTTACTGATTTTTAGCATGCGCTCATATTTACGTACTTTGTTTACTAGCCGGCAGCAAAAGAGGCAGCAGTGATACAGATACGAGCACTACTAGCCAGTCTACCACACCACGGAGCAGTTTCCAGACAGAATCCACTATTTTGTCAACACCTCGAAGTAGCTTCCAGTATCCAGATTCTCCTCAACATAGCAGCAAAGCAGGAGTAGTGGTCACATCATCGAGAGCATCCACAAGAAGGTAAGGCCAATAAAATTCGCGTTTCCATGTTTTGCATATTGACTGAATCTCCCGTGCACTTTTTATATTAAAGAGATCTCAGCAGCCATTTATTTGGAGCATTGTTATGCACTGGTCACAAAAAGTTAGGGATATTGCATGGAATGAAGGATGTATGTATCTGACTCAAGTAACACGCATTGAAATAACATCAGTGAGGCTGCATGAAACGAATGGTAAAGAGTGCACTTACGTAAACAATTTACTGTGTAATTTCTGCATACAACAAAAGTAGCACTGCAAGGCTACTTTGGCTACAAAATGGTAAATTCGCTGAAAGGCCTCAAAAAATGGTGCTAAATGTGCTAAAAAGCTACAAAAACATGTGTTTCAAAAATTCAAATGTGCTTGAAGCTAAAAAATGGTAAAGAATGTGCTAAAAGGCTACAAAATAGTAAATTCATAAATTTCTACAAATGATATTTAATGTGCAAAAAGGCTAGAAAATGGTAAATTCACTGCAAGGCTACAAAAATGGTGCCTTGCTACAAAACTGTAAATTCGCTGCAAGGCTACAAAAATCGTGTTAAAATGTGCTAAAAGGCTACAAAAACTTGTTTTTCAAAAATTCAAATGTGCTAAAAGGCTAAAAAAATGGTAAATTCATAAATTTCTACAAATGGTATTTAATGTTCCAAAAGGCTACAAAATGGTAAATTCATAAATTTCTACAAATGGTATTTAATGTGCTGAAAGGCTACAAAAAGGTTAATTCACTGAAAGGCTACAAAAATGGTGCTTTGCTACAAAATTGTAAATTCGTTGCAAGGCTACAAAAAATGGGGCTAAAATGTGCTAAAAGGCTACAGAAACATGTTTTTCAAACATTCAAATGTGCTAAAAGGCTACAAAAAGGTTAATTCACTGAAAGGCTACAAAAATGGTGCTTTGCTACAAAATTGTAAATTCGTTGCAAGGCTACAAAAATTGGGCTAAAATGTGCTAAAAGGCTACAGAAACATGTTTTTCAAAAATTCAAATGTGCTAAAAGGCTACAAAATGGTAAATTCATAAATTTCTACAAATGGTAAATTCATAAATTTCTACAAATGGTAAATTCATAAATTTCTACAAATGTTATTTAATGTGCTAAAAGGCCACAAAAGGTAAATTCACTGCAAGGCTACAAAAATGGTGCTTTGCTACAAAATTGTAAATTCGCTGCAAGGCTACAAAAATGGGGATAAAATGTGCTAAAAGGCTACAGAAACATGTTTTTCAAAAATTCAATTGTGCTAAAAGGCTACAAAATGGTAAATTCATTGCAAGGCTACAAAATGGTGAATTCGGAGAATGTCCATACCTCCGGATTTCAGCACCAGATAACACCCCCTCTGTGTCGAAGAACTTCTTGACACTTACGAAGCATACTTGCAATGACATTATTGATGAGTGTCTTTGGTATCTCGTCCCATATTAAAGGCAACAAGTTACGGAAGTCTGCCAGTGTACTGAGGTATTGAACATGGTTATCCAGATGTCTCTGTACTGCGTCCCAAATGTTCTCAATAGGATTTAGGTCAGGGTCCTCGGTTGCAGCTGTATCGATTCAATCCCATGAATGCCATGCTCCAGGCACTGGTTGCATTATCATCGATAAAAATGGATGCAAGTCCAATAGCACTGTGAAACAGTATCACAATGGACACAATGATCTTGATCCGGTACGCTGAGGCTTTCATGTTGACTTGACAAACACACAAGGAAGTAAGGCCATTAAAACATACTCCGGTCCAGACGATACCTGACTGCTGCTTGCAAGGGTGGACGGACTGCACACAGTGCGGTTGCATTCCTGTGCCCGATCTCCTCCTCCTCGCGTATCAGGATAAAGGGCGAAATGGGATTTGTCTGTAAAAAGTACATAGTGTCACTATGTATTCCATGGCATGTACTGTTGGACCCAGGTACATCTTTGATGAAAGTGAGCTGATGTCATTGCTGTACATTACAGTGACCTCCTTGCTCTGAGTCCGTACTCGTGGAGACAGTTACGTGCTGTTTACGTACATACTGTGATATCAGAATCAGCTCCAAGCAGGATTGCCATTTTGGCTTATTTGACCCCAAATTCCCGCTTTTTTATCTGTTTAATTGGCGTCTGAGGATTTATTTGGCTTGTTTGGGTTTTTTCTGGCTTTTCACATGAGTTGCACGAAAATTACCTACCATCCTCTTTTAAAATAATTTTCCTTTAAAAATATTATTTTTGCTCCGAAATGACAACACCTTGAAGACAGTGTAGGCCAGAAATCTGAATCTACTCAGTTTGAACTTTGATTGACAGTTGACTCGAAGTTTCAGGTTATGTTTAAATTTTGATGGATTGGGTAGGGCTAAAGTCTTATTTCAGTAGCAGTGAATTAGCCCAGCCTAATTTTGACACAACATTTAAAGCAAGTTAAAGGAAATGTTGTAAGAAAACAAAAATTACTTGTTCTTTGTGCTTGCCACACATGTTGTGCAGGAATTTGAAGACTCAACATCCACTTTCAGCAAACCAAAGCTGATCCTCATGAATTGTACCAAGAATTATTTTTGCACCAGAAAAGTTTTCAGAGCAGGCTGTATAATGTCAATAGGTAGAAAACAAATATTCGTCAGGTTGACGTTGGTATTAAATTATTAACAGAATGTGATGCTAACGCATCACATTCGTGGTAGGTTCAAGGCCCATTGGTTATCGTGGACAAACCTGTTAACCAGCGCGTCTACCTCGATATTCTAGACAATTATGCCCTACCAACTCTGTGGCAATACTATGGAACCGAGCATTATTGGTACCAGTAGGATACGCACCGAGCCATAAAGCAAGGGCTATTACGGCGTGGTTTGACGATAATTCCGTATCATGTGTGAACTGGCCAGCACAGAGCCCTGATCTTAATCAATCCCATAGAGAACCTATGGGATGAATTAGAGCGTCCCCCAAGAGGTTTGGAACCAATTCCTACCACTAAGCAACGGTTAGCGGCAGCGTTATGTACTGAATCGAAGCGCATATCTATCGCTGTGTTCCAAAACCTTGTCGAAAGCGTGTTTCGAAGGGTCAGTGCATGCATTAAGGCCAAAGGTGGACCGACACCGTACTATTGCATATAAATGCTATATTGTGTTTCTCTTCTAGGTGTCCGGTGACTTTTGTTAATATAGTGTATACAACACTATACATGTCAACAATCCTATTTCTGTAAGTGCTTAAACGTCGTCTAAACATCATTTCAGGTTAATCTCATACTGAAAGCATTGCATTCAACCAACTTCTAGATCAAGCGATGAAGCCATCCGTTTTCCACTTCTCGCAAGGTACTTTTAACGGAACTCACACGCCACGTGCCATGATGCTAATTCGCATATGCCGTAGCTACTGCGTTGATAATCTATCTCCAGTAGTAGTTAAATCTGCATATCAACACGTTTTTCCTTCGGAATCACAATGTCCCTGACTTTTTGTGATCAGTGCATTATGTCTGTAGAATTCAACGACTATCTAACGGCGACATTTTGAATGAACGTTTTGCTAGAAATAAAATCAAAATAAGCAGAACTCAATATGATCTATCTAAAGTAATGGAATATGGAATTATGCCATCAGTTATTAAACAAAGTGTAAAAATGCATGAATCGGCATTTTACGGAACAATGGCGCGTGTCAAGCTCTAGCCAAAGAGCACATAAAAACAAAAATATTCAGCGATCGTAAATCATCAGAATATTTTTCCGCCAATATTCAAAACTTGCATCATATCGTTGTCTTTTTTAAATGAACTTGCTTTCATGTAAAATAGGTTTGTTTGACGCTTTCGTTTCGGAATCTGAGGATGCGGATGCGAACTACCTTCGGAAGGCGGTATGCTTTGCGTTCGGCTTTTGAATTAACATATACGAGGAGATGCAAATAAGTCTCTGGTTTTGTAAAGAAAACAAGAAGCTACGGGATTGAAAAAAACTGTTTGCTCTATATATGCATGAATCGGCATTTTACGGAACAATGGCGCGTGTCAAGCTCTAGCCAAAGAGCACATAAAAACAAAAATATTCAGCGATCGTAAATCATCAGAATATTTTTCAGCCAATATTCAAAACTTTAAGTTCTAGAGTCATTTTGGAGGTGTTTGGCCATAACTCACCACGCTGGCCAAGCGGGTTGGCGTCCTTGGTCTCTGGATCATAAGCGGGGGAAAGCTCCAGGAGAAGATGGAATTACTATAGACATCATACAAGAAGCAAGTGGAGAAATTGAAACAGTACTCGCCCAAATTTTCACTCGATGCCTTAATGAAGGGAAGATTCCTGAGGATTGGAACAACGCTACAATGATCCTGCTACATAAAAAAGGTGACATTGAGGATCTCAGGAACTACAGACCTATCAGCCTCCTATCAGTGGTTTATAAAATCTTCACTAAAGTTCTTTCACACCGCTTGAAGGTAACACTGGACATGGCTCAACCGAGAGAACAAGCTGGATTCAGGAGTGGCTACAGCACAATAGATCATATCCACGTACTGAGAGAACTAATTGAAAGAGCGAGGGAATATGAACTTCCATTGTGCATGGCTTTTATCGATTATGAAAAAGCCTTTGATTCGGTGAAACCATCAGCAGTTACCACGGCTCTGAAATCCTGCGGTATTGAAGATGCATACATTAATATTATTAATAACATCTATGAAAATGCAAGTGCAAAGATTCGGCTGTTTGAAAATACAACACACATAAAAATTGGAAAGGGAGTGAGACAAGGTGACACCATATCTCCGAAGCTCTTTAATGCCACATTGGAAAATGTCTTTCAATCACCGAACTGGGAAAACAAAGGGATAAAGATTAATGGAGATTATCTAACCCACCTTCGTTTTGCTGATGACGTAGTCATTTTTGCAACTACCCCATCAGAGCTGCAGAGTATGATCCAGGAACTTGCTGACAAGAGTAAAGATGTGGGATTAAAAATGAACTTTCAGAAGACAAAAGTGATGTTCAATGCTTTTACAAGAAATGAAGATTTATCGATTGATGGAGAAAAACTGGAGATAACTGATACATATGTTTATCTTGGACAGCAGATATCAAGTGAGGGTCACATTGATGAAGAAATTAATCGGCGTACAAAACTTGCCTGGAGAGCTTTTGGAAGAAACAGCATAATTTTCAAGAGCAATATGCCATTATGTCTTAAAAGAAAAGTGTTTGATCAATGCATCCTTCCAGTGCTTACGTATGGTGCAGAGACGTGGACCTTAACTAAAAGAGACATACAAAGGCTGCAGACAACTCAAAGAAGCATGGAGAGGTGCATGCTTGGTATAACCAGGAGAGATAAGAAGAGGAACTCGTGGATCCGAAAAATGACGAGAGTGGAAGACATCATGATCAGAGTTAAATCCCTGAAATGGCAATGGGCTGGACATACTGCCAGAAGGACAGACCATAGATGGACAGCCGAAATTTTAGATTGGATTCCAAGGGACAGGAAAAGACCCAGAAAAAGACCACATGGGAGATGGGTGGATGAAATTCGTAAATATGCGGGAGTGACATGGAGGAGACTGGCACAAGACAGACCGTTGTGGAGGAAACTTGGGGAGACCTTCGTCCAGCAGTGGATTGATAATGGTTGACAATGATGATGATGATTCAAAACTTGCATCATATCGTTGTCTTTTTTAAATGAACTTGCTTTCATGTAAAATAGGTTTGTTTGACGCTTTCGTTTCGGAATCTGAGGATGCGGATGCGAACTACCTTCGGAAGGCGGTATGCTTTGCGTTCGGCTTTTGAATTAACATATACGAGGAGATGCAAATAAGTCTCTGGTTTTGTAAAGAAAACAAGAAGCTAACGGGATTGAAAAAAACTGTTTGCTCTATATATCTCCTCTGAGCTCCACACACATTTATGACTTCGTTGCTCTAATTTTCTTTAACCCATCAAGAAAAAAAGAAAAACATTCTTTCAATTGCGCTACAAATCACTCTTATACTGTGGCCACCTAAATGTTTGAAATTTTTCTACTTGAGATGTTCTATGAGGTAAAGAAAGAGGTAGCAATCTGAAGGGGCCAAGTCAGGAGAATAGGCGGGTGTTTTAGAATTTCAAGGTAAAGATCAGCCAATTTCTGTTCCGTAATGGCTGCTTTGCGAGGACTGACATTGTCTTGAAGACACAAAATCCCTTTGGAAAGCTTGCCTCGACGTTTGGAGACCACTTGCTGCTTTAGTTTGTCGAGAATTGCAGCAAGGTACTTAGCCGTGATGGCTGCACCCTTTTCCAGATAATTAACTATCTACAAGCAAAATTGCATCTCTCTCCTAGAAGATAGACGCCAACATTTTGTTTGATGATTTTGGATTCGGGAAGCACTTTCACATTTCCTTGGTCTCTGGATCATAAATAAATGGATTCCGGTTTCATCCATAGTTACGAGACGGTTCAAAAACCCCACAACATCCTGCCGAAATCGGTCCAAAATGGCTTGTGAAGCAATCACTCGATCACGCTTCTGGCCAGCATTGAGACATTTGGGAACACATTTGGATGAGAGCTTTCTCGTGCCTGAAACCTCGTGAATAATATATTCTATTCATTCCCGGTGTGTCGTCAGAGTCTCTGCTATCTTTTTTGCTGGATATTCTTTGATCATCCAGGAGCATGGAATGAATAGCATCGGCGTTTTCTGGAATTGTCCCTTGAGTTGGTGTCCCAGAACGTTCTTCGTCTTCGGTGCTCAAATGTCCTGTTCTAAACCTAGCAACCCAGTTCCTGACTGTGGAGTACAAAGGGCACTTACACAGCCGAATCACATTATTGTGACCACCTCCTACGTTTGACGTCAACAGCGCGTAGGAATGAAAGAAGGCAGGTCTAGTGAGCTGGCTTGGAGTGTTTATAAGGTGTGCTGTAGGCATTCGGACAGCATATCCCTTGTTGCTGTCATGGATAAAAGGAGCGATTTATCAGATTTAAAAAAGGAATGATAATCGGCTTTCGGGCCAAGTGTGACAGTATTTCTGAAACAGCGTAGTTTTTGAACTGTTCGCGTGATGCTGTAGTTAAAGTGTATCGTATTTGGAGAAATGGCACCATTGTGAATAAACAACGTGGAAGCTATGGAGCACCACTTGCCATTGATGTGAGAGGTGAACGTGGGCTGCGAAGATGCGGAAGGGCCGATTAACACGCTTCACTGGAGCAACTCACTGGCCAATTGAACCAGGGGTCTACGGAAAGTGTGTCTAAAACGACAGTTCGGCGAACCCTGCTACGTATGGGGCTCCGATGCAGACGGATGGTCACTGCACCTATGCTAACGAAGGTATATCGGCAGAAAAGGCTTATATTTGCACTGCAGTATCGGAATTGGACATCCGCTGATTGGCAAAGGACTGCCTTATCTGATGAGTCACATTTTCTGCTGCATCGAATGGAAGGACGTTGGCGTATAAGGCGAGAAACATTGGTGAACAAACATTCTTCAGCCAGTTATGGAAGACAACAAGCTAGTTGGGGCAGCGTTATGGTGCGGGGAATGTTTTCGGGGGCATTCCCTGGGTTCACTCATACCTGTGGAAGGTACTATTAACTGAATTCGTTATGAATCCATTCTCGCAAACCACGTAACCAATACATGTTGATTGTCTTCCCTGGAGCGGATGGCTTCTTCCATCACAACAATTAGACGTGTCACACAACTAGAAATGTCCGACAGTGGTTGGAAGAGCACGATGAAGACTTCAAAGTATAATTCCCTGACCCTCTCATTCCCTAGCCTTCAAACCCAATTGAGCATCTGTGGGACCAACTCGATCGTGTTGTTCTCTCTATGGATCCTCCAGCACGCACTCCACGTAACCAATACATGCTGATTGTCTTCCCTGGGGCGGATGGGATCTTATATCACGACAATTCGACGTGCCGCACCGCTAGAAATGTCCGAGAGTGGTTGGAAGAGCACGATGAAGACTTCAAAGTGTTTCCGTGGCCGCCTAATTCCCCATACGTAAACCCAATTGAGCATCTGTGGGACCACCTCGATCGTGTTGTTCGCTCTATGGATCCTCCAACACACACTCCAGTAGCTGTCGGATGCACTGCAGTCAGCATGGCTCCACATACCTGTGAACATCTTCCAGCACCTTATTGAGTCACTCAAAGCCCGTCTGGCTGTTGTTCGCGCTGAACACAGCGGTTACCCTGGATATTAGCTGGTGGTCACAATAATGTGATTCGACTGTGTATTATATAATGTAAACGACACTTCATCATACATTTCTTTGGCGGCGTTCCCTTTTAGGAAAAGTTATGTCATCACTGTTTGGCACCCTTTTGCGGTCAAATCTGTGCTGTTTTGTATCACTGTCACTTCAGACCTGTAAATATATATATATATATATTCAGGCTATAAATATGATGTTTGGTCAGGCACATATGTACATAAAAATTAATCTTGGTATGACAAAAGTATTATTAGTCTAAGAGTATGTGAAATGGGAAAAGCCAAAGACTTGTCAGCACCCATACGTATTTCTCACCAAATATTTTCAAACATGGAAATATTTGGTGACAAATACGTAGGGGTGCAGATAACTCTTTGGCTTTTTTTGCACGTCTAACTGGGCATTCAAAAGCCTGTATGAAATTTAAGTTTACGTAATACGCTCTTGTATAGAAGAAATCAGCAAGGGAAAGTAAGAACAAGGACCCCACTGTAACATATTTTTTTCCTACAAAAAAGTGTGTTGTTTTTTGCTCATTTGAATTCTTTCTGCTTGTTTTATATAAATATTTACTTCAAGTGGGAATTTGAAGACAAATTTCTATTACTGCTTTATTGTTCTTGTTATGCGCATAGTTAATCTACTTTATTACACTAATAATAATTATTCTTTATTATACTTTACCATACATATTACTGTGAAACTTCTGTTATACATTTTTCAGTTATACGTTTTTCACTTTGTTTTTCACTTTGTTTTTCGCTTTTACGCAAAAAACAAAGTGAAAAAATGTATAACTGAAAAATGCAATTATGTACCAGTCCCGTTATTTTTCTGCAGTTTCTATCGCTTTTTCAATTCGGTTATGTGTAATTCATTTATACGTTGTTGTTGTTGTTTTTTGCAATTATACGCTAAATTCTGAATTTTAGACCAACCAAAATACGTGGTTCTGGGATTACTTTATTCACAACCTTGGGTATAACAAATTTGATAAAATCGGAACAACTTTGTTTTGCTTGAATGATATAGATAATGCAGTTACAAACTTATTAACTAATGTTCGCAGTTCTATTTTTTTCTCTGAATTCAAGAAATTTTAAAGAAATATTAGTGAATATTTTACTTGCTACTAATGTTAAGACAAATAGTGGACAAACTGCTTTTAAAAGAGCGATATTTATAAGAAAAGGACGTGTAATAGGCGTATTGAACGTAAAACGAGATTTTATTCAAATTTACTACCTGTATATCAATGATAGGGATGTAAGGTCAGGTGATGCGTAATATCACAGCCTCTCCTTGACAAATGTCAACCCATCCTTCTCGTGGTGCATCCTGTTCCTACTAAAGGGGCTCTGACGACCGCCAATAGCGGTATAACTATACCATCGGGATTAGAGGAAATTCTATCCCACACTCACCAACCCGCTTGGCCAGCGTGGTGAGTTATGGCCAAACCCCTCCAAAATAACTCCACAACTTAAATCTTGGCCCTCAGTCTCCGGCAGCTGGAATGTACCTGGCCAAGGCAGCGGCCAGTGCGACATGAAGGCAGAGGGTGCTAAGAATCCCCGGAGGACCGGACTAGGCTGCCATCTGATGCTGACCTTGGCAACGTACAATGGACGCTCCCTATCTTCTGATTCAAGGCTTCTTGAATTGGAAGAGGAACTACAAAGGATCAAGTGGGACATCGTGGGGCTAAGTGAGGTAAGGAGAAAAGGAGAAGATCTCATCGAACTGAAAAGTGGACATCTCTTCTACTATCGTGGGACAGATACTGGCAGAACTAGTGGTGTTGGATTTATAATAAACAAGAAACTGAAGGATAAAGTTGTAGAAGTTGAAAGTTCCTCTGACAGAGCTGCACGGCTTGTTATCCAACTCTCGAAAAGATACCAGGCTCAGATTATTCAAACTTATGCACCCACCACAAGTCATCCTGAAGAAGAAATTGAAGAATTTTATGAGGAAATTTGTCATCTAAATAATAAAGGTAAGCAGCACTTGAAGATAATTATGGGAGATTTCAATGCAAAAATAGGGCAACGGCAACAGAATGAAACTTCAGTAGGTAAATTCGGTCACGGCAACAGAAGCCAGCGTGGAAATACTCTCGTTGAGTTTGCAGAGGCAGAAGGGTTTTTCATCTTGAACTCCTTCTTCAAGATAAATCCACACAGGCAATGGACATGGAGACATCCAAATGGGACGACAAGTGAAATTGATTTTATTTTGTGTAAAAAAAAAATTCGTCATAGAAGACTGCAGTGTGCTAAACAAGTTCAACACAGGTAGTGACCATAGATTGGTGAGATGTAAGATGCACCGCAACACTAAACTTGAACGTGGCAAGCTCATAAGACAAACAAAATCTATTGACATAACCAACCTTAAAAAACACCATAATACCTTCAAGTTGGAACTGAAGAACAGGTTCTCTGCTTTAGAAGGCCTAACATCGTAAGAAGTGGACATCTCTGAAGTTAACAGAAAAGTAACCAAAGCTCTTATGGAAACAGCAACAAAATTAGCTGGGTCTAAGAACAATTTGCATGTAAATATATTATCAGGAAAAACCAAAATGTTGATGCAAAAAAGAAGAGAGATGAGGACAACTAAAGAAGATGTGACTTCCAAAGTGGAATATATAGAGCTATGCAAGACAGTACGAAAAAGTATCACTGAAGACGTAAGAAAATTCAACTGTGAACTAGTGAGGAAAGCAATTGAAAACAACCAAAGCCTAAAGATAGCAAAGGGACATCTCAGTAAGGGAAGAAAACAGATTATGGCACTGAGAAAAGAAGATGGTTCTGTAACAAGAAATAGAGGCGAAATTTTGACAAGAGTGAAAGATTTCTACTCCAAATTATATGAAGGGGATGATACATGCACTCCAGACATCATGAAAGATACCAGTACCAGAGTTCCTCCAGTCCTTCCAGCAGAAGTTGCACATGCAATCAAGAACATGAAGCGGGGAAAAGCTCCAGGAGAAGATGAAATTACTGTAGACATCATAGAAGAAGCAAGTGGAGAAATCGAAACAGTACTCGCCCAAATTTTCACTCGATGCCTTAATGAAGGAAAGATTCCTGAGGATTGGAACACCGCTACAATGATCCTGCTACATAAGAAAGGTGACATTGAGGATCTCGGAAACTACAGACCTATCAGCCTCCTATCAGTAGTTTATAAAATCTTCACTAAAGTTCTTTCACACCGCTTGAAGGTAACACTGGACATGGCTCAACCGAGAGAACAAGCTGGATTCAGGAGTGACTACAGCACAATAGATCATATCCATGTGCTGAGAGAACTAATTGAAAGAGCAAGGGAATATGAACGTCCATTGTGCATGGCTTTTATCGATTATGAAAAAGCCTTTGATTCGGTGAAACCATCAGCAGTTACAATGGTTTTGAAAACCTGCGGTATTGAAGATGCATACATTAATATTATTAATAACATCTATGAAAATGCAAGTGCAAAGATTAGGCTGTTTGAAAATACAACACACATAAAAATTGAAGGGAGTGAGACAAGGTGACACCATATCTCCGAAGCTCTTTACTGCCACATTGGAGGGTGTTTTTCAGTCACTGAGCTGGGAAAACAAGGGGATAAAGATTAATGGAGATTATCTAACCCACCTTCGTTTTGCTGATGACGTAGTCATTTTTGCAACTAGCCCATCAGAGCTGCAGAGTATGATCCAGGAACTTGCTGACAAGAGTAAAGAAGTGGGATTAAAAATGAACTTTCAGAAGACAAAAGTGATGTTCAATGCTTTTACAATAAATGAAGATTTATCGATTGATGGAGAAAAGCTGGAGATAACAGACACGTACGTTTATCTTGGACAGCAGATATCAAGTGAGGGTCACATTGATGAAGAACTTAATCGGCGTATAAAACTTGCCTGGAGAGCTTTTGGAAGAAACAGCATAATTTTCAAGAGCAATATGCCATTATGTCTTAAAAGAAAAGTGTTTGATCAATGCATCCTTCCAGTGCTTACGTATGGTGCAGAGACTTGGACCTTAACTAAAAGAGACATACAAAGGCTGCAGACAACTCAATGACGCATGGAGAGGTGCATACTTGGTGTAACCAGGAGAGATAAGAAGAGGAACTCGTGGATCCGAAAAATGACAAGAGTGGAAGACATCATGATCAGAGTTAAATCCCTGAAATGGCAATGGGCTGGACATACTGCCAGAAGGACAGATCATCGATGGACAGCCGAAATTTTAGATTGGGTTCCAAGGGACAGGAAAAGACCCAGAAGAAGACCACATGGGAGTTGGTGGATGAAATTCGAAAGTATGCAGGGGTGACATGAAGGAGACTGGCACAAGACAGACCGTTGTGGAGGAAACTTGGGGAGACCTTCGTCCAGCAGTGGATTGATAATGGTTGACAATGATGATGATGATGATGATATCAATGATAAGATGGGATTCGTTTTCATATATTGAAAATATAAAATCGTACAGAATTTCTTCATCTAGTTTTTGCAATGAAATTAGACTAAAAATAGTAATACCAGAGTCAAAATACACATAAGCTTAAGGTAGTAAACAAAGTATGTACGTATGTACTGCATTATTAGTTAGTGTCATCTAAAACTGTGTGGTTCTTGTTTTCCTTTTTTTACCCCGTTTTGGAAGCATTCAGAATTTTAGAGTGATATTTAACATTTTGAAATTTCTTTTATATGTTTTTCCCTTTATAAGTTTTTTAAGGTCATCCCTTAGAAAAACATACAGCCAATGTGTTTTTAAAACTGAATTTCCTTTCAAATATGTAACTTGTTAGCATTTTTTTATTTTTATTAATAAAATAAACTTCCTTCTTTAACACATTCCTTTTTTATTCATTATTTAACCTAATTTAAAAAAGTCTTAATTTATAGACAAAATATGGTAAACCGACTGTGCACCCGAACACGTAGAGATTTGGTGTTTTGTGCAAGGGGTTGGTATATTGGTATATGTATTATCCTAGGTTATTTGATTTGTTCTACGTCTAAGTATCTATTTTTTTGCCTTCGCATTGTCCTTATATCTTAGAAAATTAGATGTATACCTACTTGAAGTAATAAGGATGGTACTCTGGGTCATTTTGTGGTGTTACTTTGGTAAAGCGTTCATAAAAGTTTACTCACACTTCTTCTAAACTTTCGTGCTTGGTTTCTGCAGCATACAATTTTCTCTAATTTGGTAAAACTAAAAAATGGACTCCATGCTGCCTTCCTCATGAATTGAAGTATACAATGACTTACCTGCCCTAAATGTGCACTCCTTTTTTCGTCCACTGTATTTCTTCAACCACTATCAAACTCCCAACTATAATTCAGCTTTTTTTGCACTGATGTAACATGGGAGCCGAAAATCCATAACTTAGAAAATGTGCCAATCTAACTATGCTTTCTAAACCCAGCAGATCAGTCTTCGGCTTGTCTGATTAACAGAGAAGTAATTTATCAACGCTCACAAATCTGCCTGAACAAAAAGACCCCAATGTTCCCGGTAATGAACCCTCTTATCCCAGTAATTCATAATAGTATTCTAACTGTTCCTCTCATTAGCATTAATTAATAACATTATTCTAACTGTTTCTCTCATTAATGTTAATTCATAATAACATTCTAACTGTTCCTCTCATTAACATCAGGCCACCACAGTGGAGCAATGTTCTAACGCTGGCATCTGATCATTCATCCAAGATGGGTCCTGTATTATTTATTTATTTATTTATTTATTTATTTATTTGTGAACACGTCCCGAAAGACAACAGATCTAGTTACAACGACTCATACAACATCATTGTGCGTTAGCATCACAGTTCCTTAAAAGGGATAATTGCAATTTTACAAAACATGCTTTACGAAAAAAATCATGACTTACATTAAAATATCCGGACTGTCTAAGCGAGTTGTGAAGTCTATACATCTTGCATAACGCAGAATTTTTCCTACTGTCTCTCTGCACAATGGCTGAGCAAATTATTCGCATGTTATTCTTGGTGAACGTAGCACGAGAACATTTAATCGGTTTACAATTAAAATATCATCTGTTTCTCAACTGATGATAACGTACAGACACCTAAGTTGAAGAGTCTTCCTTCTCGATTGTAGAGATCAACTTGAAGAAAAACAAGTCAGCAGTCCGGATGTCGCATATCCGCGATATAAGCTCCAAAAGATCTGCGAAAAAGGCGCCGTAGAAATATTTTTGTGCTTTGTCAATTGCATGTATTAGTGTTACGAAGCTAGGGCTCCAAATGATCATACTCTAGTGAAGGTCTGGCCGTAGTTCTCAAATATACGAATACGTCTCTGAGGATTGGAAAAACCCTTAAAAAGTCGCATAATGAATCCACGATTTGTATAGGCTGAACGTACTGTTTTTTTTGGAAGTTCAAGTGGGAAAAAATGTAACTCCCAAGTTTTGGACATTGTTTGTCCGCCTAACAGAACAGTCACTATCTTTGTAGTCAAAAAGAATTTGGTGTTCTGGTCACATCGGCCGATATAAACCGAAACAGATACAACCCATCCGAATACCTTCTATAACGTAAATGTCTTTTCGTACTGAGCTTTTATCGCTCTTCTTAAGTTATTTTAAAACATCACCATACGATGTAAGAGTACCTAAATTATACCTTAACGGCCAGACGAAACATTTAAAATAGAAGTCAAACTTACGGAAATTGGCTTTATTTCTCCAGCACAGATTATAGCACTTCAGGATAGTATAGAAATCACATGACACATCTCTAACACAAATCAACACTCCATGCTCCACACGAGCAACTGTTGTCTCGTAGTTTATATCTCTGGTTCTTATCTCGTAGCAGGCATACGTCACGTTCATTCGACTTCAATTGTGTTGCCAACAGTATTCGTTTGAGAGAGAAGATATCACGTTAAGTGTAAAGTATAACTGAGAATAAAATCAAGATTTACATAGGGAAAGAAACTAAAAAGGAAAGTTAATTTAGAATATACGTCACACTTCATTGTCCCTGGAAACTGAAAGTAAAGGAAAATGTACACCACTCTTTGAGCACAGAACTTATTTAAACAAACTTTCCGTTTATTTTATAGTTCTACTGGTTTAGTGTGTTAATAAATTACTGATCCTTCAGTCTTCCGTTACACACTTACTACAAGTTGTCATTTTCACACTAAGCTGCGAGCCAAACTCAGGAAAAAATACTTTCTGATTTGCTTTTGTAGATGGTCTGTGAAATATCAAAAAATAACAACAACAAATAATCGTGAATTTATAATGAATGTGATTACAACTGCCATGAAATATTACATATACTACTCTTTACCGCAGGTCCAGCACAGCATCTGCTGCTGCAGCTTTTGCAGCGGCTACAGCTGGTTCCAGCAACCCACCGGAGCCTCTGACGTCACAGCCTCAGTCCCGAGCAGGGAGCAGGCTTCCCAGTGCAGGTAATGTGGATGTGTGTGTAACTGTTCAACACTTCTTTTCTTCTGGAACAAATTCAATTATTCTATGAGTTGGTTCTGTATAATAAGATCAGTCATTTAAATTCATATTCGTAAACAGCGTGATGCATTTAAAACTTTGTTATTTTGTTTATCACTTGAGATACTGTAATTGAGTACTCATAAAACATGCTGGAGGAGTTTTCCTTTATTCTGAATACACGGATCAACTTTCTTGCCCGTATTTTGAAAAACACGTTTCAGAGTGTTCGTCGAAACTACCATAATGACATCTTTCATTTTCTCCATTTTCATTTTGTATACTCTTGGAACAGTTTCAGTGAATGCCATATTCCAGGAATCCCCCGGAGTTATTAGATGGGGGATTAGGATGACCAACGTACTTTCACAAACGTTCCCTTAAAAATCCAATTATGATTTAAGGTGAAAATCATCTAAATACGTGGCGTCAGTTGAATAAATAAATTCATCGCTCTTTCCACGTTAATCAACGCAGAGCAATCGAAAACTGATTTTCACCTTGGATCCCGCCCTTTGTATTATTGTTATAATTATATATAGCCAGTGCCGTTAATGCCCACCAGATGGAGACGTCTCAGTAGCTGAGCCCATCGTACGGATTTATGATGTCAGATGCTGACTGAAAAAGAAAAACACACATGCAACAGTGAATTGTTGGCCGCTGTGGTGTAAGGCTAACGCGCTTGGCTAGATATCGAGAGATTCGGGATTCGATTCCCTGACGGCGGCCAAATAACAATTTTTCGGTTGCTGTGCGTTACTTAACGTGGAAAGAGCGATGGATTTATTTATTCAATTATGATTTACTGTTGCTCTGACAGCATAACAAGAAACAACAACATTCTATTGATTTTTGCTATATACAGAAAGAGGTTGCTTCAAAAACGCACCTTATTATCTTCAACGACAAATTCCACGTTTTCCGGTGTGACGATCCAGGGAGTACTCTCCGTAAATTCTTCAGGGGAAGTTGCTTCTTCATCTGTCATTCTTTTTCCTTATGAAGTATACTTGTCACTTTTCATCTCAAAAATTCAGAACTCCAAGCTCATTAAGTGCGCATTACGGTATATCAGATAAACGCATATAACTAAAATTATTACATTATGGATTAAAATCACTTGAAATCAGTTTTACAGCTAAAATAACTATGTACAAAATTTATTTAAAACATTTTTTTCAACTATCGATAAATACTTCGGATCGTTACACAGAAAAATGTGGAGTTCGTCATTGAAGACAATAAGGTACGTTTTTGAAGCAACATATTTCTGTATACGGCAAAAATCAATATATTAGGGGCATGCAAAAGTTTCCGCCGTTTTAAGGAGAGAAGAGACAGGGACAATCAGTAAACCAGTACACATTTATTCAACGAAATATTGACCGTTAGCATCAGTGACCTTTTGCAATTTTTCAGGCAAGAAATGAATGCCCCTGTGATAGAAGGACTCGGGCTTTGAGCTGAAGAACGCAGTGACGAAATTTTCCACCCCTGAAGCTGTGGTGAACCACTGTTGGGCATAGAGAGAACACATGAAAGTCTGAGGTGCAATGTCCGGGGAGTAAGCTGGGTGCGGTAAAACCTCCCAGTGTAACTGATCACAGAGTTCTAACTGCTCTCTAATACGAAAGATATTGATACGCACCTCGGATTTTCCAACGAGCTTTTATGCAAATTCTTTCGTCATTCGTGGTAGCCATTTTTAATCAAGGCACCCCCTTGTCCGTTTCTTGTATTGCAATTACCTGTAACGGCGTAAATTTCATTCGTCAGCGACCAGCGTAAACTCTACGGAGCCAGGAGCAACATAAATTACAGAGAGATGTATTGATACGTTACGGATTATTTATTTAGTGAAAGCGAATAAGTTTATTTTTATTACACTACTACTTCATCAGGCAGTAGTCACTGATTTCATCTCGTAAACTGGTCGCTGTGGACGGAGGTTCCCCACGTTATTTATACGGAGGTTTCCCACGTGATTAATACGGAGGTTTCCCACGTGATTAATACGGAGGTTCCGCACGTGATCATCCCACTGGAAAAAGCTCAGTGTAGGTTCCTTCTACCCGCGTTTCTAAAGGACTTGCACCTCGTTTAACATCAGTTTATATTTGTTATTGCGAAGTAGGTAGTCTACGTTTCCTTAGAAGGCGAAATCTTTCTTTTTCGCGGACACACTTCCAGACGATGGGGATCTACTTTCTCTCTCCACTGGCACCCTAAGTATTAAGCTTAAATGAGGTGGTAGAGTGCTTCACATTCTCTCACTCGCTTGGCCCGAAGCAAGTCAGCGACCTTCGATCAGTGGTTCATGTTATGAGCACCCTTGACGAAGAAAAAAAAACCACTGGGCAGTCGCCCTCTGAAAGGCCATCTCATTTGCCCCAAATAAAGGCGCTTCACGTTGTGATGATGTGGTATTTTTTATAACGTTACATTTTTTAACTGTACCGTCTCTTAACAGGCTTTACTTGATCCCCCTGTTTCTTTGTGTTTCGGAGCAGCGGGTTACGAACTCCATTGCCTCTACCGCTCTGAGTCTCCCTCGGTCAGTGTTAAATTGTCAACTCTAGCGGCCAGAATGCAACTCATATTTCTCCTTTGCTTTCTTCTTATTGGCTCTCCATATCGTTAGGAAAACCGGGTGTGTGGTGAATTATGTCACAGGATACGACGTCTCGTACTGCATCTTTTCTCACACACGATGACATTCCATTTATTGAAACTAGGATCATTAGCCTGCATTACCACTTCGTTGTATCAAACCAGCTCTTTTTCAAAACCTCTAGTTTGGGGTGTACGACAGCTTTACAGTTTTGTTTTCGTTTCGAACCCTTTCTCTGTATTTCCTATCACATTCTCTGGGTGCTCCAGAAGCTCGGGATACTGAGAGTGACGAACCCTGCTTCTGTGATCCCCAGCAACCTAAGTGTCCCTTTTTTCTGATTGGCGCTTAACAGCAATTTTAATTACTACCCATTCAATTATTTTGAAAAATTAAAGACTGCACAAAATTCCACCGCCTCTAGAATAATTTACGTTATTAAAGCGAAATATCGTAATAATATCATAACCCACTTTGCTGACATAACTTTCATAAAGACTTACCGTCAGGGTGCAATAGTTTTGTTCTGATGTCAAAGAGATTTTTACTGTGATATATTACGAGGGTAGTTAAAAAAAGTAACAGCAAATTGAATATGTTGAGATACATAATTCAATGAGAGATACAAATGATATTTCATTTTTTTAAATAATAACCCACCTTTTCAATGCATTTCTCACATCTTTGTACCAACGTCTTTAGTCCAACAGAAAAAAAATCATTTTTGGTTGTGCTTTCAGCCAGGAGTGCGTCGCTTCTTTGACCTCATCACTCCCAAAGGCTCCTTCGGGGTAATGATGATCAGAGGGAGCAAGATCAGGGCTGTATGGGGGATGCTGTAAGATCTGAAATCTCAATCTTGAAAAGGCGTGAAGAGTTACAGCGGCCGTGTGAGAGCGGGCATTATCACGAAAGAGAACAGAACGCTTTTAGACAAAAGTCCACTGCGGCGGCCCCGTATTGGTGGTTGCAGCACCTCCTCCAACATTATGTTGTATCGGGCACTATTGACTGTTTCACCCTTTTACTGATAGTGCTCCAAAATTGGTCCATTCATATCCCAGAAGAGAGTGAATAGGACCTTCCCGGCGGAGGGTTGAGACTTGAACTTCTTCTTGACAGGAAATGATGTGTGCCGTCATTTTGAAGACTGACTTTTGCTTTCGGGTTCACAGTGATGCACCCAGGTTTTGTCCCCTGTGACGCTGCGTGCCAGGAAGTCGTCTCCTTCGTCCTCATACCGCGCCAAAAAGGTCGTGGAAGTTTGTACACAAATCATCTTTTGCTCATCAGTCAGCATCCTAGGCGCCCACCGTGCACACAACTTGAGAACCTCCGTGACAATGGTATGAGCGAATCCGATATTGACATCCAATTCCCTGGCAAGAACTTCTAAAACAATGCGCCTGTTTTTACGAATGATGACGTCAGCACGACCCACCTTCTCATCAGTGACGGCACATCATGGATGGATGTTCGTCCATTTATAAACGCATCTACACACTCGTACACACTTTTTTCGCCAATGCAGGCATCTCCATACTTTTGCAGCATTCTTCTGTGAATTTCACAAGGTTTAACACTCTCGGACCACAAAAATCTGATGATTGCTCTCAGTCGTGACCCCCGGAAAGAGAAGGCCATCGCACATAGTTTTGTGTCGTCACTGGCGGTGGATCGTCAGCCCATGAAAGAGAGAGAGAGAGCCTGGTCGCATCGGAGCATAATTCCGAGTTTTAGAATTTCGGTATTACAGTGAAAAATTGCATTACAAATGTAACATATCGTTGCAAATGCTTAACGTATTTACGAGGTTGTAGCTCCCGTTTTTTAAATCTGAAAATCAATTT
The DNA here is from genome assembly GCA_039090855.1 of Macrothele yani. Taxonomy (NCBI): domain Eukaryota; kingdom Metazoa; phylum Arthropoda; class Arachnida; order Araneae; family Macrothelidae; genus Macrothele; species Macrothele yani. The sequence continues at coordinate 157,771,928 of CM077024.1, read as the reverse complement.
GCGGGTTCTGTATGTTTTTGGTTGTTGTTGTCAATCAATAACTTTAGTAACAGGAATGAACGATCGCGGGAGAATGTTTTGCAATGGGACCATCCGGTAGTCACTATCGTTGTGTTATGATTTCGGTATTACAGTGAAAAATTGCATCACAAATGTGACATATCACTGCAAATGCTTAACATATTCTTTTTAATAAAATAATGAGAAATTAAATTATTAATGGTACGCGGTTGTACCTCCCGCTTATTAAATCTCAAAATCAATTTGCGGATCCCGTATGTTTTTCTTTCTTTTTTTTTCAGTCAATAACTTTAGTAACAGGAATGAGCGATCGCGGGAGAATGTTTACAAACACTACGTCATTAGCTGTTATAAAAATATTTGAACTAATTGTAATGAGAACTATATATACATATATAATATATACTCCAAAAGAAGAAGCATTTTCAACGGCAGCCAAAAGCCATAGAAAAAACAAAAAAACATACATACATGTTTTTTTCAGTGAACACTTCTTGTTTCATATTCATGTTCTTGAGGAATAAATATATAATTCCTCAAGAAGATGAATATGAAACAAGAAGTGTTCACTGTTACCATAATGTGTAGTAGGCATGTAAATATGTATTTCACTTTTAATGTAGACCTCAATAATGTCCATTTACTAAAATGCTCTTTTCTTTCAAATGCTTGACCAAATTAATTAAGTAAGGTCTTGTATTTAAATTCGATTTAAAAATGTTCTATGTACATACCTTACTATGTGGTGTAACTGTGAAGTTATCCCTTTCAATGGCATGAATCCACTTAAAACGCAAATCTTGGTCTTTAGGAAATCCATACACTTTGGGTCCTGTTTTATAATTTCCTCAAAGGCCGGGAACACAACACGGATGTGGCGTAATCAAATACCTATCTCATTAAATTACCGGTATGTAAAAACTGTAATTAAAATGTTAGTTAAAGCAAACCACAGGAAAGGAACACTATTAATTTCCCGCAAGCATAGACAACCACGAAAATCGCAAGTCACACGGTTAGGCCTGGTGTGGTAATGTAGACACGGACCGTTTGATCAGTAGATCCACGAGGTGGGACGTCACTGAAAATGACGTCACGACTTGATAGGCCTTCAAGATCTCGGAGGTAACGCCTCTGTTCCTCTACGGCACAAACATTTAAGTGCTTTGCCATTTCGTTTATACTGTCTTTCTGCTTAAGCACTACACGCCATCTATTGGGCAGTGTGAACACTTTAAGAATGTATCTTTCCTGCGCTGGAGTTTGAAATGCCTGGGGTATTCGTCTTATGAAATACTGTCAATTTGCTGTTACTTTTTGAACGAAATACGTATAATCCCACGTGAAAAATAAATGTTAGGCTCGTTCATGTGCCATTGGGTCTCCCCATTGCCTGGAGCTATTTAACATAACTTAAGGACAGGCGACTCCTTCGCGCCTAAGTTTATCATCTTGTAAAATTCCTCTGACGAAATATTTACTAAAGTTTCTCTGCCATTTCTACGAGACCTCGATTGCGCTTATTTACCCTACCAGACTCTCAGTATTACTGATAATGTCCGCGATGGGATATTCCAGAAATCATTCTGCTGTCAAGAAGTTGTTCACAAAAGGAAGTCAACAAGCAGCTTCTGACGGTGTATTCCAACAAAACACACCTGTTATACTATCTAATAAAGTATTTCTACAACCATTGAGAGTAGGATATACCAACAATATAAGTAGAGACCACCGTGGAAGAAACTCTGGTATATGCAGCTCCCCGTTGAAGGAGCTTTCACTAGATGCGGTGAAAATTAATTTAATGCAACTATTAAATTTCCTGGCCCTAGATACTCTTAACTCTTCATACATATAATGGATGTGGACCTACGTAATGAGCACCATTGATAAAAATCATATCTTTTTAGTAATTTGGGTTTGGATCATCAGATGTTTGCAATATGGTCTATTATCTACATGACATGGGGAATAAATCCTGATCAGCAACTAGAATGTACTATGTGGACCAAAGTCATTGGATACTGTAAGTGAATAGAAAAGCAGTATTATATTTGCATCTGTATCGAGTACGTCCGCCATTTGCAGAGATTACAGCAGCCACCCGTCGAGGTAAACTATTCGGAAGTCCATGGCGTACGGAGAGCGGGATGTTCCTCCATTCCGCCTTGAGTGCATCGACAACTGTGTCAATGAAGAAGGTCGCGTTGGTTTAGACCCCACCCGTCGTTCAATTGCATTCCATAGATGTTCAAACGGGATTGAGGTCTGGGCTCTGAGCAGCCCACTCTATCCGCGAGACCTGATTTTCCTGATACCGCTCCACTGTAGCTCTGAAAAGATGACAAGTGACATTGTCGTCCTGGAAGGAACAACCGTCGTGTCCGTAGAACCCCTACAACATTGGGAACATTGATGTATCCAGGATATCTCTATATAGAACACAGTTCATATTGCCATGAAAAACAACCAATGGACCTATACCGTACCAGTTGAAACAGCCCCATACCATAACTCCGCCACCTTTGTGCATCACAGTCGGCACTCTGCACTCCAGAAGCAGACGTTCTCCGGGTAACAGCCAAACCCAGACAGGTCCATCCACTCGGAATAATGTGAACTGGAATTCGTCACACCGTAACACCTTCCGCCAATGTTCCAATGTCCAATGTTTGTGCTGTTGACACCATGGTACCGTAGAAACGTAGCTTTATTGGTTTTTGTGATGAGTGGTTTATGGGGGGTTGCTCGGCCATGATACCAGAGTGCATGGGTCTCTCTCTTCGAAGTGTCTTGGTGGAGACCATAACATCTGTGGCCATCTGGAACTCTCTATTAAGTGTCTTGGTGGAGACCATAACATCTGTGGCCATCTGGAACTCTCTATTAAGTGTCTTGGTGGAGACCATAACATCTGTGGCCATCTGGAACTCTCTATTAAGTGCCTTGGTGGAGATCATAACATTTGTTGCCGTCTGAAACTCTCTATTAAGTGTCTTGGGGGAGACCATAACATCTGTGGCCACCTGGAACTCTCTATTAAGTGTCTTGGTGGACCCCATAACATCTGTGGTCATCTAGAACTCTCTATTAAGTGTCTTGGTGGAGACCATAACATCTGTGACCATCTGGAAGTCATCTGCTATGGCGTCCATTTGTTGGCTCCTGATTTCCCAGATCTTCCTCTGCAGCATACCCTGTTCCCTGGATTGCAGTTTCGTGGGCCTTCCATGGTGGGTGTGAATTCCTGCTATGCCCTGTCTTCTTCCACTTGTTGATGATAAAGGCTGCAATCGATTTTGCGACCTGTCTGACGTCATCAATGCTTTGTATGATCGTACCTGCAATTGAGAAGTCTATTATAACACCCTTTGATACTCAGAGAGCTTTCTCGTGCTAGCGATTTTATCAGCGATTGATTTGAACGTACTTAGGTTGCCATTTCTCATACCTTATGGATCACGTGCCTGCCGCGGGAATACACTATTGCGCCTGCGTTGGGGTGCCCAATAACATTTGTCCTCACAGTGTACATTAAACATATTTTTCTTGAAAATGTTGCAATAAAAATTAGTGTAGAGTGAGGATGTTTTCTTAGAGAAGAAATGCAGAACGTTTGTCTCGTTTAAAAAAATGTTTCTGTTAACTAAATGAATTTTCATAAACATTTGCCTTGCTTATCAATTCATGTTTTTATTTTATTCCTTGTTCGCGTTATTACTTGTCCAAGAAAAACATATTACAGGAGCTTCTCTGTAAATTTGTTTTATTTCTGAAATATTTTCCTCTTATTTCCATCTCATGCTTTTCAATTACCGAATTTCTTCACACAGTGGGTGCAGACCTTAAGATTCCGAATGCCAAAGCAAAGAGAGAATCAATGATCAGCACAGCTGCTACGATGCGAGTTCTCAATGTCTTGCGGCACTGGGTTTCCAAACATTCGCAGGTGAGTGCAAATGCAAATACAGTTATACTGAATGCAAGTGCAAATAAATGTCGCAAATGTAAAATGCTGAAGATTGTAAATAAAATGTGACGGAGCATGAATACACAAGTGTTTGTGTTAAAAAATGACTGTGAATGTAGATACTAATGTGTTGACAATATGGAAGGTGATGGCTACATAATACTGTGTGTCTTCAATTCGTATTGGTCTTAATTTTTGGCGGCGTTACATTTAGCTACTTCACTTCCATCTGCTTGCTAGTGCCATATGGAAACGTTTATTGGTTCTCGTATTTGAATATACACTACCTTCTGCCACTGCATTTCGTCCTTCTATAGCAGCATTCCTGTAATTAATTTAATGACGACGAACTGACCAAGTTATTGCACTGAATGGATACGAATGTAGATATAAATACACACGTAATTTTCATCTGGTACAACTATCTTTAAGAATAAATAATTTCGTTTAACATTAAAAAAATTAAAATGTCATAGTTTAGTACAACTCTTTTTAAATAACAGGCTGTTAAATTAAATTTTGAGAGAAATGCAGCATTTATCACACCAATACAAATTTCCCATTCGTTCCCACATATTGTATTTCCTTACCTGGTATATGTTGGATAGCTCTAACGGCAGAAGAAGTGGGTGCGGGTGCTCATTGCATCACAACCAGAACCAAAACCAATCAGGTGATAATTGATCATCAGCGGGCTGATGAACAATTATCGCGTGATATTGCTCATCATTTGCTTTCACGACAGAATCTCGGCGTGTCCTTAGATCTGTGGTAAACCAAAAGCTTTCTTTACCTGATAATGTTCTTGCACGCTACTTGCCAACGTATGTCAGGGTAAGAATTTTATGTCCTGTGATTCGCTAAAAAGCTTTATCTTCACAGTTTCTTTACTTACCATATTTCAAGTAATTCCACACTTCTGGAATAACTATAATTTAACAAAAATTGTAACCTCTTTGCTTGAATAATTCTTTGACTTATCGTAAAGCAACTGATTCCTTCCTCTGGACTCCTTTCGCCAATAAATTCTGACAATTCCCTATTTATTTTCAATAATTTTCATGATTACTTAGAGTAAAAAATACAACACTTTTAAGTGAAACTTACCATGATTTGTTTCAACGCACATTCTTTTCTTCCTCTTCTTCTTCTAATGCTGTCTTATGGCGTTTATGACTATCAGTTTGTATCTCTTTCTATCGTGCACTGTGTGTAGAATTTGTGCAGTTGTCAGACCAAGTCAACTTTTAATATTGTCCATCCACATAGTTTTCTTCCAGCCAGGTCTTCGTTTCCCTTCTACTTTACCTTCCAAAATAATTTCTAGCAGGTTGTATTTGTTGTTATTCCTTGCTATGTGTCCTAGGTATTTACACTTTCGTTCAATGATGATTTTTAAAAGCTCTTGGGCAGTGTTCATATCACGCAGGACTTGGATGTTTGTTACCTTGTCAGTCCAAGAGATTCTCATCATTCGTCGGTATTGCCACATTTCATATGCTTGTAGCTTCTTCTACTCCATATAGCAGTATTGGCCATGTGTAGCATTTAAGTGTTCTCACCTTGAGCTCGTTTCTTAAGCTCCTGTCAGTTAAAAGTGACTTCCATTTCATAAATGCACTTCTAGCTTGTTCAATACGACTTTTATTTCCACCTCGTGTTTTAGCTGTTCATTGATTATTACTCCGAGATATTTGAAGTTCTGAACTTGTTCAAGTTTTTCGTCATTTAGCTTGATTGTAATTTTACTTGGGGTTCGGTAAACTTTCATTCCTTTCGTTTTCTTTTTGTTTATTTTTAATCCCCAGTTTTGGCTTTCGGCACTTACTCATCCAGTATTCTCTGTAGATTTTGTTCCGGGTCGGTAATTAGTGCCGTGGCACCTGCATAACGCAAGTTATTGATGTAATATCCATTCCCCAAGTTTCTTCCACAACGGTCTGTCTTGTGCCAGTCTCTTCCATGTAACTCCCACACACTTACGAATATTCTCCACCCATCTCCCATGTGGTGTTCTTCTGGGTCTTTTCCTGTCCCTTGGAATCCAGTCTGAAATTTCGGCTGTCCATCGATGGTCTGTCCTTCTGGCAATATGTCCAGCCCATTGTCATTTCAGGGATTTTACTCTGATCATGATGTCTTCCACTCTTGTCATTTTTCTGATCCACGAGTATCTCTTCTTATCGCTCCTGGTTACACCAAGCATGCACCTCTCCGTGCTTCTTTGAGTTGTCTGCAGTCTCTGCATTTCTTTTTTAGTAAAGGTCCATGTCTCTGCTCCATACGTAAGCACTTGAAGAATGCATCAGTCAAACACTTTTCTTTTAAGACAAATTGGCATATTGCTCTTGAAAATTAAACTTTTTCTTCCGAATTTCCTCTAATCCCGATGGTATAGTTATACCGCTATTGACGGTCGTCAACGCCCCTTTAGTGGGAACAGGATGCACCACGAGAAGGCGGGGTTGACATTCGTCAAGGAGAGGCTGTAGTATGTTGCACATCACCCGACCTTACATCCCTATTACTGATTTACAGACACTAAAATACCTGCTCATTAAGTTTTGAATGACTCCACTCTAATCACATTCGTCTCTTCATTGAGTTTTGTTTCAGTTAGCAGCCTTGACAAAGCATCATGCTTAACAACATTTTGGGGATTTGAAGCAACTCAACAACGTTAGTGTACGGATTTTGTGGAATACTTCACAATGTTTCGCGTCTTCTGATGAATTTCAGTTAATTTTTGTACATAATCAGGCCGTTTACTTTTGAAACCCTTGCACAATATTATACATTCTGCTGTAAGAAGTTCTGAGAAAATGCTTATGACGCTTTAATGTCTTCATTCCATTTCAGGACTTTGACAATGATCCACGTCTCCTACAACTGACTACAGAATTTTTAGAAGAACTTGTTCATAACACCAATTTGCTGCCTGCTGAGCATAAAGCTGCTGCTCAGCTTCTTCAGATGATCTCTAAGCAAGATCAGGAGAAGACAACAGTTGACCTTGATCTTCTTCTCGCCACACCAATGGTACGTACTTAAACGATTGCGCGAAATTCGGCTTTTAATTTTTAAGAAATTCTGTAGAAATGACGGATTTCCTGGTGTTTCCTTTTTTGTGTGTGTGTGCGTGCGCGTTTGTATGTGTATATATATGCCAAAATAATAGTAGTAGGGATTCTTAGACATCAACCATTTTCTGCAGAATGAACTTTTGAAAATGTTAAATTATGTCTCCCCCGTGGAAAGGCGGTCGGACACCCTATACCCTCAGATGCTCGTGGGTTGTCTACCAGTTTACCCCATAACATAAAATAAATATTACTTAGTATTAAACTTTATCTGTGGTTTCTCTGGAAACAAAATGTTGGAGCTTCAGACAGTAGCGGAGTGAAAGGAACTTCGAGCCTAAAATTGTTAAATGCTTTTGTTTAACGAAGGCAGAAATCTAATAAGCGTCATTGTAAATTTTCATCTAAGAGCTTTTTCATTGTTACCAAATTAATAAAATATATTTACCACCAGCGTGCTGTAGTCTTAGCCGCACGGTTAGCAGTTCGAATTTGGAATTTTTATAGTATTTTACTTCTCTTTATTCACAGAAGTTCTTATTCAGAAATGGCGTTTGTGACAGTAAGAGTTTTTTGTAAACTTTTATGTCTGAATATGCGAGACGAAAAACGTCTTGCAAAAGATCAAACTAATCGCAAACAATACCGTCTGAGCCGATTTATTAAAAGATGAATAATACGCACAAATTAAAACCATAAGTACTTTCAAGGTAACGATCACCTCATCTTCAGATGTATCAGACACGCCAACATAACATCTTATATACACTGTCCATGTGCACCATGGGTACGTTACTCCAGAGACACGTGACAACAACAGGATTTTTTTGTAAACAATTTTTGCAAATTATGATGAAGGTAAGCTGTGAGAACAAGTTATTCCAAATTAGACACATAATTCCACTTGAAAAAATAGTTTGTTACGAAATGTATTAATGAGGTGCTCCCAAGTTCCAAACAGTTCATAAAGGTTGTAATCGTTGCAACACTGGTCACCAAAAGCTGTAATATAAATACTTTCCATGCACAGTAGTGAGTGGGCAAAGGCTGGGGTTGCTAATAATTTAGTGTTCTGCCATGCCAGCCTAGGTACATAATTCAAGAATTGACATTCCTTGTTAGGGATGTGCTATTTAGGTTAGCTTTTAAGCTATATTTATGCTCCTGCAAGCGCAAACCTATCTGCCGTCTAGTAGATCCCATGTAGTTGCTGATAATCTCGCCTGAGCATGGGTCGAACATAGGGATGTTGTAAACACCCCATTTTTGCAACATGTCAGCTTTATTGCGATCTTTTCATGGAAATTATTTATAAGGTGCGTCGCATAAATATAGAGACAGTTTATTTTGCAACGCGAACGCAATGCGAATATAGGTAGGAAGCTGAAGTGGTACCTAATTAGACATAAACCTACAACAAACGTTTCGATCCGTCGAGATGACCGGATTGTTTGAAAAACAACACCACCAAGTGAAATAGTGTAATTTTAGGTGTCTCATAAATATAAAGACAAGTATTTAAAGCAGCCACAAGCAAATGAGATATACAAATTAGCATATTGTACGCACGCGCATGGGCCGTAATTTGGTCCAGCCTACAAAAGACAGCGGACCTGCCGTTAAACATTCATTTTCCGAAATGTCACGCAACAGTCAACTTTCTGGTGAGGAGGTGAAGAAGATTTGGAGACTGAGAGTAAATGGATTGCCTGTAGCGAAAATTTCTAAAGCCATGGGGAGGAGTGGGGCAGTCATTTATAAGACTTTATCGAAACGCTGTGCGTTAACTTCCAGAAAACGGCCTGGAAGGCATCGAATAACAACCAAACGAGATGATCGGGCCATCATGCGTTTAGTTTCATCCCAAAGGTTATTACTATGTCAAGTTTCTCGGACTGTTGGTGTCACCGTCTCAAAGGACACAGTACATCGACAAATCAAGGAAAGTCGCATTATTGTGCTACGCAAAATGCGCCGTTTGCCAAACCTCACGCGGCAGCACAAGGAAGCTTGACTGTTATGGGCAAGACGCCACATGCACTGGACGGACGAGTGGATCACAACTATTTTCTCAGATGAGAAAAATTTCAACCTGGACGGCCCTGACGGTTGGAACTGCTAGTGGCATGATTTACGACGCTAGCCACGCACCTTCTTCAGCAGACAGAAAGGAGGGGGATCTGTGATGGTCTGGGGAGCTTTTACTTTCAATGGGATAACGGACATCGATTTTCTGCAAGGCAGGCAAAACTTCGAAACGTATTAGGACATACTCAGCAGCCACCTTGTACTGTTTGCCGAAACTCTAGCGGGTGTTGATTATCTATTCTAGCAAGACAATGCCTCTATACATCGGTCTGCATCAACAAAAAGCTGATTTAACACTCATCAAGTGACCGTAATGGGTTGGCCAGCACTCAGTACAGATCTGAAACCTATCGAGAACCTATGGGGGTATCCTCGCTCGTGATGTGTATGCGAATGGACGGCCATTTTCAAGTGTGGTGGCATTGAAAGAGCAGATTGAACGAAGCTGGTACGCACTCCGTCTAGAACACTTACATCACTCCGTGGACAGCATGCCCAATCGGGTTTTCAGTGTTATTCGGAACAACGGCTCCACTATTCGTACCGGAGTAACTCTTTATATATTTTTGAGACAGCGTATTTCTGTTTTTTTTTTCTTGTACATGGCGTTAGAATTGTTATGTTTCCGTCAAACTATTGTGCAACTTCGTGTGCTATGCTCTTTGTGCTATAAATATGAGGTGCACATTTCAGCTCGTTGTTGTTTCTTTTTTACTCGAGAATTTGTTCTGTCTCTATATTTATGCGACGCACTATATTACAGCTTTTGGTGACCAGTGTTGCAACGATTACAACCCTTATGAACTGTCTGGAACTTGGGAGCACCTCATTAATACGTTTCGTAACAAACTGTTGTTTCAAGTGGCATAATGTGTTTCATTTGGAATAACTTGTTTTCACATTTTACCTTCATCATAACTTGCATAAATTGCTTGCAAAAAAATCCTGTTGTTGTCGCAAGTCCCTGGAGTAACGTACCCATGGTGCACATGGACAGTGTATATAAGATGTTATGTTGGCGTGTCTTATACATCTAAAGATGAGGTGATCGTCACCTTGAAAGTACTAATGGTTTCAATTTGTACATATTTTTCATCTTTTAATAAATCGTGCTCAGACGGTATTGTTTGTAATTACTTTTATGTCTCTGTATTCAGAAAATTCATATCCAGCTGAATCGCATTTAGTGTCATTTATTGAATATTTTAATCAATAAATAATGTTGAGTGTGATTCAATTATTTGAATATATGCCACCACGTGCACTTATTTATACATAGCACACTCACTTGTTATATGGCGATAGTTTCACCAACAAGTGGCGCATTCATGAAGATGTTCTGCTACTCAACACATGGAGAGATTTGTTACGAATTTTCAGCGTGAGTGCCTCATTACTCGATAGCTAATGTCTTGGGCGCTCTGTTGAAGAGAATTTCTCCTATTTCACAGCGTTTCTTTTCGCAACCACCTCAGGTCCCGAGAAATACAAAAACATCACTTAGAGTTTCATGCAGGAAATGTATTTAGTTGCATTGCACATTCACCGACATGGCATCATAGAGGCGCTGTGTTGCCCATGACGAACACGGGACTGAACACTCGTTGCTCACACAAAAACATATCGTAGAAAAGTTTTATCGACGCCCTGGTGGCCGAATGGTCTGAGGCACTGGCTACTGGCCATTCGTCAGAGATGTGCATGTGTAAGGGTCCTGGATGAGACAGGGGTGGTTGGTTTATCTGATGCCGCTGGACCTGTCACTTCCTGGAACTTGTGACCTTAAATACAGACGGTGTTTATAGCCCTATGAATAACTCATGGTGATCGTTCAAACCCCGAAACAAAATGATAGCCTTGGCTTCGGTATTGTTGCTGCTTCAAGGTATAACTGCCTTCCAGGACGCTGTCCACATACAGTTACGGAATTCTCTAGCAATTCTACAAGCTACATCAATGGAACTGGACTGCTCGTATTATCTTTCTCTAAGGATCCCAGCCTTCCTCAGCACGATCGCTTTCGTGGACGAACTGACATGCGTACATTCACTCAGTCGTCCTCCTCTGGCGCTTCTCTTCTGACGGCAGTCGCAGTATATCCTGAAGATCCTCTCCTGCTGACGTCTGACCAAGGTGGTCCACCCTTGTCTGAGTACTTCACCTATCACACCTTCTATTCTCGAACCATTCTCTCTCTCTCTCTCTCTCTCTGTCGGTGAACGGAACTCATTCTCAGTATCTGATGCTTTCTTTCTCTATGAATTCTGAAATAGACCAACAACTACTAATGATATTCCATCCGAGAACAGCCACTTTGCCTCCTTTTTCTTTTAAAAGATTGTTTATTTTCGCGTACTTGGAGAAGCCAGAGATTTAATACTTTGTCGTAATCGCCAAACGTTTTTGACACAAAACTCCCATCAGCTTCTTGGACGTTTTTTAATATATCCTTTTGTGCGGAGGGGGCTCGTATGTAATACACTGACGTGCAAAAATTAAGGACGAGACGGTTTTTCGGATGTAATGTCGTGCAGAAGTGCTCCACATCGACTCGAATCATACCATAAAATCCCCAAGATGTAGGAATATGGGATAAGTGAGCAAAACCGTCAAAACAAGGAATCCAAAGGATACAAAGGCACTATATTGAAATGGTAGCTCGAGCACAACTGGATAGAAGACAGAAACGTCCATGTGACAGGCGGCTGCCAAGAACAATTCCGTCTTTGGTAGGTAATATGATCACCCCTGACTGCGTTGAAGAATTTACAACGTCTGTCCATGCTGAGGACGAGGTTGTCAAGGAGCTGTTGAAGCATCGCTGCCCATTCCTCTTGTAGCGCCAATCGCAGCTGCGGGATCGTTGCTGGCAGCTGGTGACGTGTTGGCAAGCATCTCACGAGAAGGCCCCACACGTGTTCGATTGGATTTAGGTCCGGCCACCTTGTGGGACAATCCATGCGTTGAATATCTTCACTCTCCAACAGCTCTGCGACAGCCACTGTTCGATGAGGTGTAGCGTTGTTGTCTATGAATAGGAACTCAGGACCCACAGTACCTCTAAACAGACGCACGTGAGGCAGGAGAACCTCGGTACAATAGCGGACACCAGTGACGAAACATCCTTGGAAGATGTGGAGGTCAGTACGGCTACCAAGCATGATGCCGCACCAAACGATAACTTTGCCACCTCCAAACCGGTTCCTTTCGATGATGTGGGAGGTGTGATTGCGTATTCCATGCTCCCTCCAGATGTGTACACGTCCAGAATCGCTCGTCAGACTAAATCGGCTCTCATCCGTAAAGAGAACTCGACCCCATTGCTGATGTGTCCAGTTCTTGTGTTCCTGACACCACAGAAACCGCCGTCTCCGATGAGCAGTCGTTAATGGCACACACCGTACTGGTCGTCGTGCAAATAGACCACCGTTGTGCAGCCTCCCAGCCACGGTAAAACGCGATAACGGACCTCCAGTTTTCTGTTGCATGTGTTTTGCGATTTCTCCCGCTGTCTTCCGTCTGTCCCTTCTCGCCTGTAGGACAATATACCGGTCGTCCGCCGCCGTGGTTGCTTGTGGACGACAACTACTAAACACTTGGACAGCTGTTCCTGTCGTTTGAAATGCTCTCCAAGCTTGTAAAACGATGCTGTGAGCGATTCCGAACTCCTCGGCCACACTAGTCACACTTCGACGTTCTTCGAACTTTCCAATCACGCGACCTCGGGTAAAGTCATCCAGATGTCGTCTACTGGATTGTTGTTGGCCATACCACACGGTGGCAGCAACTCGACGTCGTTCGAACCGATGTACACCGTTCAATAGCTTTCTTCGAATTGCTGAGCGTACACCGCCCTTGTGCTTTACACCCTTCCGACCCCCCCCCCTTACGTCATGCTGCATATATGAGCATGCCCTACCGTACCGGACCCTAGTCTATATCCTGAGTGGTCTTTCGGTCCGTTCTGCCTGCTCGTTCCGCTGTTATCTTAATTTCTCCTCTTCGTCCTTAGTTTTTGCACACCAGTGTAGTCTCATGTAAACGATCGGAACTGCCACCCACGCTGTTGCCTCAGAACAGAAATATTACTTCTTTCCCATTTACAACAAAGATTCCTGAAATTACTTTACAACTAATTTAACTCCGTAAAAAATTCGTAAGACTCCTTTATAAATTTTTAACTTCCGATTTCACTAAACTTGTTTAATGAGCAAACTTCATGCAATGCTAAATAGCAGCAATATCCATTTTGTAACATCGCATTTAGACATTCAATTAGTTGTGATTTTTGACAATAATAAGGATTTGAAATTGTTTACTTTTCATAACATGTGTGAAATACTTGTCATTTTGGATATTTTTCACGGTTATGTTTGATTGTAAGACTGGGTCTTCTTTCTTCGGTGATTTGTATACTTATTTTGAAGTCATTTTCATATTCACTAACAAGACAGATATCATTTCGATATGCATATGATTGTGTAGGACAAGTAGTGTTTTTCTTACTTTATTTTTTTGCCTTTCTTATTATTTCAGCAGTGCTATTTTTAAAATCGATTGTGACCGTGCATCGTCCTGATTCAGTCGATGATTGTAAAGGCTTCATAGCTTACATTTCCAGTGTTAATCATTTTTTGGATGTCTGTCATAAACATTTCGGCCATGCTTACTAGTCTCATTGGTATAACAAATTCTACCTCTCTTCTCTAAGTTATCTTTAGTTTGAATCGTAAATTATATGTATTACAATTTACACAGAATGAGTGTAAGTCCTCGCAAAATTCATACTTCTCAGTAAGCTGTTTTACCGAAAAGATTAATCATATAGTGGAACAATATACTGTAATATCAATCAGTAGTTGCCAATAATATTCTCTGTGCATGGATACCTGATAGAATTTCATTTGTTGTAATGGTTAAAGTAATACAATAAATACTTCTACAAGCATTACAGTTTCCTTTAATTATTTTTTGTCTCATATCTGCAAAAAAATTCTCTTTAATGCTAATAAGCCTTTCTCAATTTTCAGACTGCCAGTAAAGAAACTGTAGAGAGTTTATCTGCCTTGGAAATTGCTGAAGGAATGACGTATCTTGATCACAAAATTTTTATATCCATAAGGAGCGAGTAAGTACACCTTTTTCTGAAAAATAATCTAAGGTAAGAGAAACTTTAAACATTTTGGCATTTGAAATAAATTTCTGAAACATATCTTATAAAATACAGTTCTAAACACACATACATTCTCTTTAAACGTTAACACAAATTAAATAAACAAACTTAACGATGAAGAAGATTGGGTAAGAAACATTTTTAAATTCCTGAGTACATGATTATTTGTGAGGAAAGGAAGAAAATTATAATATAGTGAGGAAAGAATTAACATAATCCGTTTTACGCTCGTACATCTAATGGTTTCTGACAAAAAAGCGAGCAAACTTCATTCCCTATCAGTTCTTAAAATGCAAGAGAAAATACTTCTTTATATACCCAAAAAAGAGCAAAGAAATTAACCCTTACCACAGAATCAAAACTTTTCATTCATAAAAAATTAGCAACGACCTAAATAAGATATAATGACTTCGTGTTGCTATTCTTCTGCTACACCATTTATGAAGTGCTGTAACAAGAAGCGACGGAAAAAAAGTGGAGATAAGATTCATACTAAGAGTAAATTTACGTAATGCAAAGTCGAAATCGTCCTAACGCGCGCGGATGAGAAAATAACGCCAAGAAGAATTCTGGAAGTGAGCGAGAAACCAAACCTTTCCTACCCAACAGAGGTATGAAATATTTTTTTCTACTCAAGGCTGGAAATCGGATTTACGTGAGCCTAACAAAATACACTACTGTTTGTGAAAATTAAAACACCAAGAAAGAATCGCGCTATTCAAGTGAAATTTAATGGACGGAAGAGTAGTCCCCCCGCAGGAAATTTCCCCCACATTTGGAAATGTCCCCCACATCGTAAAAGCCCCATAGAAAACGTGACCCCGGAAAATGATGACTCCGGAAATCTCCCCCACGTTCGATATTTTGTGGCAAATGCAATTTGTTCATGGTCTCTGACTGAAAAAGATTGCGGACTTTTCCTATGGGGACTTATCTGATGTGGGGAACTTTTCCGAATGTGGGGGATTTTTCCTGTGGCGACCTTTTCCGAATGTGGAGGTATTTTCCTGTGGGGAACTTTTCCGAATATGAGGGGCTTTTCCTGTGGAGAACTTTTCCGAATATCGGGGGACTTTTCCTGTGGAGAACGTTTCCGAATGTGGGGGACTTTTCCTGTGGGGAACTTTTCCAAATGTGCGGGATTTTTCCTGTGGTGAACTTTGCGGAATGTGAGGGACTTTCCTGTGGGGAATTTTTCCGAATGTGGTGGACTTTTCCTGTGGGGAACTTTTCCGAATGTGGGGGACCTGTCCTGTGGGAAACTTTTCCGAATGTGGGAGATTTTTGCAGTGGGGAACATTTCCAATTATCGCGAAATTTATACCACCGATTCGTCATTTTACGGGAGATAACTGATAACGTTTGTAGAGTTACACAATAATTTTTCGCGTCAAAACTTAGTGTCGTGTGAAGCCACCTCGAACAACGATAACAACCTCTACACTGCATGGCACAACCTCTACATTGCATGGCATGGAATAGAAGAGGTTTTCGACATCATCCTGGGTAATACCCTTCCAAGTTGCTTCTTTTTTTTTTGTTTGGAGGTTTAACGACCACCGTGAGCAACTCAATGGGCTATAAGCAGTCGCCCGTCCCTAACTTAGGGTCACGGGTTCCAGGGAAGGGAGAGAGCCAGTGCCGTAAGACAGACACAACATCCATGCCTCACCGGGATTTGAACCCGGACCCCGTTCGGACGAATGATCAGAGGCCATCGCTTAGACTACTGCGCCACCGGGGCGGCCCAAGTTGCTTGTACAGAAGACTAGAGTTCAATTGCGGTGAATGGCGGTGTATTCGCCTGACGTGCCATCGCTTAGTTACCATGTCTAAGATATATTCGATAGGGGACATGGACGACGAACGTGCAGGTCAAGGAAGAAGAAGTTCCTTCAGCGCACGGAAGAGGTCTTGTACATTCTGGGCCACATGTGGCCCAGCACTGCTATGCTGGAATGTAGCACCAGGACAGCTTTAAGGAAGGTATAACGTACAAGTCTGTCCGCGCTGGGCATCTCACCTGGGTCCCCTCACTCCTGAGTAAGCCGCTCCCTCAACGGAGCTACGCGAACATGTCCTCTCGCCGCTATCTGCCCTTGTCTCACGGTGCAGGCATGTCACAAAGGATATCACCTCTGGCACTAAAACATTCCTGATGTATTTCTGGCTCTTCAGATTTCCTCAATTTGTATCGGGTGAGATCGCGAATTGAACCCAATGTAGCCCAGACTGTGGCACTTGTCGTTGAGCTGGGATGACGTTGCAAGGTGCCATTCACCACGACATCTTCGAATACGCATGCTGCCATCATAGTGCATCTCGTCAAAACATACGAGCGGTTGCCAATTAACGCGCGAATGTCTATGTTCGAAACCCAATTGTGCCGCCCCGGTGGCGCAGTGGTCTAAGCGATGGCTTCTGATCATTCGCACGGAAGGGGTCCGGGTTCGAATCCCGGTGAGGCATGGATGTTATGTTTGTCTTACGGCACTGGCTCTCTCCCTTCCCTGGAACCAGTGGCCCCAAACTAAGGACGGGCGACTGCTTATAGCCCATTGAGTTGCTCACGGCGGTCGTTAAACCTCCAATCAAAAAAACCCTATTGCAGCCCGAGGCGTCTGTGGTTGAGGGTCAAAGTAATGCACAGCAACGGGCTGATAGCGAGCAGTCCTCTTTTAAACAGACGACTTCGAAATGTGCTGGAGGACAAAGCCTGATCTGCGACAGTGCTCCACTGCTGCAACACCGTGGATGTCACTGTGCGATCGGTCACTTCCATGTGGTAGATATGTCTGTCATCTCGTGTAGTCTTGCGATTTTGAGGTCCATAATACGGCCTTCTTCGGTGAGACACAAGAAACACCCTTTCGACTCAGTATCGACTTTTCATTGATTGGAATATCTCGTTTGAGCCAGCTCTTTATACCCAAGACCGGACAGTTCAGAAGGCACTGCTCCAAAACCGCATTGCATTTTCACTAACATTTTAAGCATTTGTATGTCCCTACCTGCTGTAGGTATCCTGTAAGTTTCAAGCTAATACAAGTGTTGTTTCATGGTGTTGCAGTTTTGACAAACAGTTCTGTAGTTAATTTCGCCAACGCAGGAGATATTATTAATGGCGCTTTAAAGGAATGAGTATGTTGCTCCATACTGTTGCATGAACAAACCAAACATTGAGTAGAACTGAATGAAAGAATCAACACATAAAATATCAACAAAGTGGGTAGCCATTTATGGTTTAATCGGTAACCGAGTGGTCAGAGGCGTGGGCTTCTAGCTGATTGCTCCAGCTAAGTATGGCTTCTAGTCCTAGATAGGGCATGGGTGACATATTCGTCCTACTACTTTTGTTCTATTCCTACCTTGGAAACAGTTGCCACAAATTACGGACGTAGGACTCTTTAGGGCTATAGATGCTGAGACATATAATTTATCTAAGAAACAAACTAACTAAGAAAGTAGCAATTGTTAAAATTATCCGAATCCCGAAAATCCAAAGTTATGACTACTCAAAAGTCAACACTACTCAATGTGTCACTGAGTTTTGTGATTCAATAACAATTCAAAATGTGTTCTCGCTAAAGTTTTTTGACAAATGAACCTTACCGTCTTCTGATCTTTCTGTAACATACGGGCTTTCTTCTTTACAAACCGTAATGAAAACACTCGGATCTGACAGTTTTCTTCAGTATGAACTAACTTGCTTCTAAAGCAAGTTAATAGATCTTCGATATTCTGGGACAGTACCACATTTTACAAAAATAGATGATAAAGCAACTGTTATGGAGAGTGAATCGCGTTCCCAGTCATTCCTAAGTTAAAACTCTGATTAGGGATTGCCACCAGTATAATGATATTATTGTAGGTATCTAAACCCGTTGGAATGTTCAAGGGTCGCGCTGACGATCGCATTCTTCAAAATTTCCAAAAAATAATCGCTTTGGCGATTGGTTAAAAGTTTTGGCGAAAATATTGGCGATTACCTTTTTTTGTAACGTCCAAGCAAAAATATAATCTTTAATTTTTTATTCGATTTGAAAAATTAAATTCGAATGTTAGTTATTTTTTTTCATTACTTACATAGCGTGTAGGGTGGAAAGCGATTACATGAAAAGTGTTACACAATCTCTGACCGTAAGACCCGTAAGACTTATTAGAACGCACACTTTGTTTTTATGGTTTTTGCAATTCCAATGAAGAGTGAAAAAAAAAAGGTGACATTTGGCGAAAACGTGAAAAAATCCAGAGCAACCGTTGGGAGCGTTAGACGCATAAGCAAAGAAGTGGTTACTGTGCAATGAATTTGCTGTCATTGTGATCATATCTTTTTCAGGTACGTATGTACACAAGTATTCTAACTATTTCACATATGTAATAACTTCTGGGCAACAAATGTTTTTATTCTTCTGGGATTAATTATAGTTTGGTATCTCTTTGAGTTTTAGAAGTACTACTGTGAAGCCTATACTCAGTTACATCAACCTATTTCTATTTATACCGCCTCCGGGGCGCAGTGGTGTAAGCACCGGCTTCTGAACATTCGCCTGAGATTGGTTCAAATTCCAGTGAGACATGGATGTTGCGTTTGTCTTACTGCACTGGATCTTTTCCTTCCCTGAAACCGGTGGCCCTAAATTACGGATGGACGACTGCTTATAGCACATCAAGTTGCTCACGATGGTAGTTAAACTTAAATAAAGAATAATAATATTAATTCTACCTACAAGACTCAACACATTGTTCTAGAACACAGTCACCACTGAAATTGTGATTAATATGTTTGCTTCCTCTTTCACGTGATACAATGCAAGGTGGTTAAAATCTGATAACCGTATCCTCGTGTGGACATCAGATTTTTAGACGAATTAGCGCTTCACAATATGCGTAACCACTACTGAAGAGAAAAAATTTTCAAATTTTCATCGTAATTCAGACTTAATTTTGTTGAAATGATAAAGAAAACATACAATCTACAAATCTGATAGCAGAAATTTGCAAATTCAGTCAAAAAAAAAGCACTGGCAATTACGTATCGCACAGCATGTCTTAAATTACTTCCTTTGAATAATTCCACTGTTTGGAAAATGATGATGAATCGATTACCACTGTTCTGTCTGCGTTACTGTGGTTTAACATTTCATCATTAATAAGGTCGAGTTTTATGGCGACTGCATTTGATGCAAGCTTAACTATTCAAATAAGTTACCTAATTTTTTTATTCACATTCAAGCGTAATTACAATATTTCAAATTCCTGTATAGTCAACACATTCATACAATCATGCTAAACAACACATCTGGTATAAATATGTACAAATTGAGAATTCTGTGTTTTTTCTCATCTAGTAGTCCATCAAATTGAAACTTCAGTTGCATATGCTAGGTGCATATCAGAACAAAGGAGTCCAATTTTCGGTGTATTAACATGTCGTTCACGATCTGCACTACAGCATAGAAGCATTTTCCAAAGCCATGCTTAACCCTACTTTTGCCAGTTCTTGTACGATTTCGAGATCTGTCAGTCTCTTGAGATTTCTGGTGCAAGTTTTTCTTTACTGTTCAATTCCCATTCTTTACGATGATTTAGGTACAATGTTTAGATACGTCTCTCAAAGTCTCGCTTATTCTTCAGGTTAGCTAACTAAAAATAACACAGGACCACATTAATTTCGACCGTCCGACGAGAGAGAGGTCCGATGCTTGTGGCTGGCATATTTGAGCCCAAGATCGTGTCCAAGATGAAACATGGACGGTGTGTTTAACTTACGGTGCTGTCTCTCTCCCTTCTCTTAAACCTCTTGCCCTAACGTATAGCGTCAAATGCTCATAGTAGCTGTTAAAATGTCTAAAATGCAAAGCACCCACGGTCAGTGTATCAATTTTAATTAACAGTTTCAGTAAAAGGAACATTCTAAAATCAACTTCATATATCATTTTTAAAGCATTGAAATGTGCAACATTTATTCACTGATTGTGAGGAGATGGAATTTTAAACCGTTCGCTACCAGTTTTTCTAGAATAGGTTCCTTTGTCTCATATCTTTAAACACTTTTAAGAAATGCGGTCTTTGACGCTTACATGTGCACTGCGCTTTTTCTTCTCCATCTTAACCAAATTTTCACCAAAATGCGATGCAATATGTATTAGTTTCATCTTATGAGAAAAGAGTTAATTAAACATAGTATTTGGTATTTGCTTTAAAACCAAACAAAATGGATTTTGTGTGCATGCTAGTAATTTAATCTTTTCATTCATAACTTGAAATGGATTTCCAATACAGCGATCCTATTATATTTTTTCTTTCAGGGAGTTTTTGGGTCAGGCATGGATGAAACCCGAAAAAGCCACAAAAGCACCAAATATTCTCTTGATGACACGAAGATTCAATGACGTAAGAATTTCTTCTTTTTTTAGCTGTGTTTAAAAACTCATATTTCTGGTTTCTCCTGCTATATCTCAGAATGAAATGAATATTTCACTTGGTTTATATTGTCTATCAATCTAATCAGAAAATTCCTTTTCAGTTATGCTGTTCACAAAATTCTCAGCTGTCTTCTTCATATCTTGAATGCTTAGCATTTTAGAGATTCGTGTAATGATACATACTGACGGTGATTACTTCACTGTGAATTTTTGTTTATTGCAATATTTTTCGGAAATTTGTTTCAGAGAGTTTCGATCTGATTTTATTCAACTCCTTTTCCTACACAATTACACTAACATTTAGTATTATGAATAAATTGGTTTAAGTTATCTACATCGCATTTGCTGGAGTCACCTTGTGGAAGGTAATCAAATCAAATGAATAAATATTACCAATTAAGATAAAAAAAATTGGATTGTGGGTTGTACGCCACTTACAATAATACGATATAACACATTAATGTGTATTTTTAATTCTTTAATAGGCGTAAACTTACAAAAGTTACGCAAGCCTGAAGAAGCTGCCCGTTGGCAGTGAAAGCTTGCGTAACTTTTGTAATTTTACGCCTATTAACGGATTAAAAATACACATTAATGTGTTACATCGTATTATAGTACCAATTCAGTTTGAATATGAAATCAACAAATTATTCACAAATAAAGGGCACTCCATAATAGGTCCGAGCCTCAAAATTGATCAAATGCTTACACTGATCTGCAAATGAGACTACTATTCACTCGAATATTCTCATAGTTATTGTTTTCCCAATTCATGGCGCAAACGTGAAGAATAAATGCCTATATACAGAACAATGTACGCAGTTATTTGGTTTGCACTTTTTAAAATATACGGAAAATGTACGCAATTGTTTCGCTTGCAAAAACATAGGTCCATCACTGATATTGTGACAAAAGTGCATGTACTAAAATATGTGGAAATCAGTTGCCTCTGTATAAAAGACTTCGCGTCGTTATTTGAGGCTTGACGTTCTACAAGTAGTCATGTACTTAAAGTAGCTTACCAACCAACGAGATGGCTGTCGTTAGATTTTAACTCGGATTCCAATATCGTGCCTAGAAGAACACGTCAATGGCGGCCCTAAGATACCAGATCCTTTTTTACAAATAAGGAAATCGGTTCATAGATTTTAAAGCATGTGCTCATGTATCTTTCCCAACACGCGCCCTAGCCCACATGCCTTACTTCCAAGGGTTGTTTAAGATTCAAGGTCAGACACTCCATCAATAACCAACGTCACCTATTCATTGGGGGCAACAGTCGGCAGAAACAAATATTTTCATCCAGCTGGAGAACGTTTACAGAATAGGACGAGATAGACCTCCTCCGATGATTGATCAGAGAGAAAATAATGAATATGATACATTAAAGTAAACAGTCATATTGCGTTAAGACCGTACAATATTTTATACAATTTTGCGCTAATATGTAGTATCTCGAGCAGAACGAAAACACACAAGGACAGCGTAACAGATAGGTAAACTTTAAAGTAGCGTTGTTTCATCTTCATATACAGTCAAACCCCTGTTTAACGGACTGCAATTTTTCGTACATTTTGTATGGTCCCGACGGAACCACATTGAAATTAATGCTTGACGTTTCCCGATTTAACGAACGCATTTCCTCAATTTAGCGAACATTTTTTATTTTTTAAACCATAAAATTATGTTAACTAGCGCATTCCCGTTAAACGTTTTCGATGAACAGATAGGACTAAATGCATCAGATTCTAAAGAAGTTGAACTGAAAGTTAGCTGCTTTAGTAACAGTGTAGAATGTGCTAAAAATAATTGATGCCCATAGATATTAATGATGATGTTTTTCATGCACTTCATAAAATTGAGGTTGCAATTTATAAAGATAAACATTCAGAAAAAAACATAGGCAATCTTCTCTGAAGCATTATTTTTCTGCAGTGTAAAAATGTAATCAACATATATTCTGTTTTTACAAGTTAATTAGTACTAATTGATGTTCTGTTTCGTGCAGTTTAGGAATACAGAAATCACTATTTAAGAAACTAAATGCTCGGGGAAAAAATCAACTATCTTATTTTTCTGGAAATTTTAAAGTACGCTTAAATTTTGATGCTGCGTATTGAAGTCGAATATCTACGAATTATGAATTTAATATGCAAAGTAAATGTGTACGTATTATAACAGTTTTGATAATAAATTCGTAATAAAAAGTACTATACCTAATTTAAATTTACTGAAAAAGAGAACTTAGCTGTTTACGTATTCTGTTATGAACACTAGCTTAGTTTGAATGTTTCATTCCAAAGTCTTCCTCGATTTAGCGACCTCCGCGATTTTACGCACAACGTTGTTGGTCCCTTGAAGTTCGTTAAATCGAGGTTTGACTGTACATGAAAGTTTCCAGCTCTTTTAGTGACGTGGTGGTGGAAGAAATCTGCTTCTTATTCTTTTCTTCAAATTCCACCCATGCGAACCAATGATGTTTACGACCGGTGATTATGCAAACAATGGAAGAAATTTAACATCAGTTTCTTGCTACTCATAAAAGACTGGGCACACATAGCTGAGTGCATTGGAGGATTATCTTCTTGAACGAAGGTATCATAATGTTTACATTATGGGGTGAACTTGGTCATCCAAGATAGTAAAGTACACTGTGACTGAAACGTGTTCATTCGGTGTGATTACAGGACCTGAAGAATACAAAG
This sequence comes from Macrothele yani, assembly GCA_039090855.1. Lineage (NCBI taxonomy): Eukaryota > Metazoa > Arthropoda > Arachnida > Araneae > Macrothelidae > Macrothele > Macrothele yani. The sequence continues at coordinate 157,748,463 of CM077024.1, read as the reverse complement.
AGATTCATACCCAAAACATTATTAATCTTCCACAATGCCTCAGTCGGGATTATGCGTATCCTTTGACATTTGCAAATCGAAACTCTCCCCGAATATAGAAAAAGTAGGAATGATGATTCCTCGAAGCAAATCAGGTGCTTCATATCATCCAGTTTCTAAGTTTTGTGCTCGTGTCTTCATTATATTCTTCTTTCTGCATTAGAATCAGTAAGGAGAGTATCAGAAGAAGCCGCTCCACCCTAAATTTTAGCCTTCAAACCTTTTCGGATAGCTGTTTCGTTTGGCAATAGATTCCTGAGACTCAATTTCTGTAGTCATTTTTTTCATGCGTTCAAGGCGCAATCTGTTTCGCTTAATTTCTGTTGTTGTTTTTTTGTTTGTTTTTTTGCTCGTGACTCCATAATATCCTCCTTTTTGTATTAGAATCAGTAAGGACAGGTTCGAGATAGCCACTCTACCGTACATTTCAGTCTTGCGAATTTTCAAGCGAACTGTTTTGCTAGATGATGGATTTCTGAAGACTCACATGATTTTCTATAATCATTTTCGTGGCAGTTGTCTCATGTGTTTGGGGTACAACCTGCTTCATTTTCTTTCTGTTTGTTGCAGTGAGCGTCGATATTCTGCCACAATTCGTCCAATTGGTTGCTGATTTTCCAGATTTAGTGAACGGAATCATGACTTTCAATATAGTTGCTCCGGATACATTCAATAAAACTGCAGTCTCGGTTAATAATGCACCGACTGAACGGGCTGCACGTTTCCTCACTTTGTAATCCAGATGGGCCGGTCATTTTGTCTGATACAAGATTTTTATCACGCCTAAAGAAGCTATTGCTTCTGGCATCTGTCCTTAATACACTATTTACCAACATGTAATTGGACACCCCTGCAATCGACGATATCTGCGGTCCTGATACACGTCACGGCCGCCGCCGTTAAATATCGTGTGGAAAACAACAACGCAACCAGTCGCATGTAAGATGCCACGCAGTTCGGAGCTCTCTGATTTCGAGAAAGGTGTAATCGTCGGGTATCACAGAAATGGCCGATCCATACGTGACATATCCAGCGAGTTGAAGTACCCCAAATCGACAGTGACCTACGTGATTGGCAAGTGGAAGATGAGCGGTGACTGTCGGAATGTGCCCCAACCCGGCAGACCCACAAAACTGGGAGTCAGAGACCGACGGGTGCTGGCCAGAGAAATTCAGAAGAACCACACCAAATCCATGGGCCACATCCGCGAAGAGTTTCAACTGGCATCCGGGAGTGTTCTTTCGATGAATACCATCCGTAAGGAAGCCCATCTGCTCGGTTATCATGGACGTGCTGCCGCCCACAAGCCTTTGATCACCAAGTCCAATAGCGCTGCTCGGCTAACGTGGTTCACAGAACGTCGACAGTGGACCGTTGAACAGTGGAAACAGGTTCTCCGAAGCGACGAATTAAGGTTCACCCTGTACCGTTCGGATGGCAGGGTCTGGGTTTGGCGTCTGCCTGGAGAACACCTCCTGCCGGAATGTATTGTGCCAACCGTGAAGTTCGGCGGCGGTGGAATTATGCTATGTGGGTTTTTTCTCCTTGTATGGCACCGGACGCTTGGTCGCAATTCCTGGTAGACTCAACACCGAGACCTACTGCACCATTTTGGATGACCATGCGCTTCCTACGTTGTGGCAGTTTTACGGGGTGGACCCATGTTACTTTCAGGATGACAATGCTACCTGTCATGTTGCGAGGTCCACCATGGCTTGGTATGATGACAATGGGGTTAATCGAATGGACTGGCCTGCGCAGAGCCCGGACCTTAACCCTATCGAGTATCTCTGGGACGAGTTGGAGCGTCGGCTTGAGGGGTGCCCCCACTGTGCGAAATGGGTGAAGGAACTGATCTGTCTTCTCCAAGCAGAGTGGAAGAAAATACCGCTAGCCGTCGTACAACGCCTGGTTGAGAGTATGTCCCGGAGGGTCGCAGCTGTAATCGCCGCTGGTGGAGGCTCCACCAACTATTGAAGGTGAATAAATTTCGTTTTCCTTCGCTATCACAGGTGTCCAATTATTTGTTGGTAGCTAGTGTAGTACTATCCGCAAGTAGCCCGAAAATAATTTCATTGCTACATATTCATAAGTAAGTGAGCTATCTAAAAAACTACTATTTTTATAGAAGGCGTTTTCACGATATGATTTTCTACGCCCTGTGGCATAAATTTGAAGCAGAAACTTAAAACATTAATAAATATCATCTAAAAGCCTTGTAAAACTTATATCAATAAGGAAATATAAACAACAGGATTTACTTTTTATTCCAGCTTTGCACAACCATCTCGTTCGTTCGCAGAAGGTATGTAAGTCTTCTCGCACCCTAAAAGGCTGAAATATACACTATATTGACAAAAGTCACTTGACACCCTTTCAAAAGCAAATGAACGGATACGCTGCGATATTATGATGCGCGGTACAGCTGAAAACAGTATGAAAACAAGCCTGCAGCTGACCGTGATCATATCGCACTGTGAGGTTGAGTGAAAATGTCGCGGCGGCAGATAAGTGACTTTAAGAAAGGAAAGACTGTTGGGTGTTATATAAGTGGGTTATCCATAAGAGAAACCGAGAGGCCTTCAAAAATACCCAAGTCAACTGTTTTGGATGTACTGAATAAGTGGAAGACACATGACGTGCCTGAAGTAACAAAACGTACCGGCAGACGAAAGAACATCAGTGATAGAGGGCGTCGAAGTCTCAGGAGAGTCGTTACAGCTAATCGACGGAGTACTGCACAAGACCTTAGTGTACAGGTGAGTAAAAATGCTGGAACCTCGGTATATACACGCACCATTGGCAGAGAACTTCATTCCATGGGTTACCGTTGTCGTGCGGCTGCTCATAAGCCTTTCATCTACACTCGGAATGCTACTCGTCCTTTATCATGGTGTAAAGAACATTTATCGTGGACCGTGAATCAATGGAAACGGGTCCTATGGACTGATGAATCCAGATACACGATCCATCAGTCTGATGGCCGTGTGTGGGTATGGCGGCAGCCGGGGCGAACGCTATTTATCACCGTTTACTGTTCCTGCCGTCAAGTTTGGAGCTGGCAGTGTACTCGTGTGGGGGTGTTTTTGTAGTATGGTCCCGGCCCAAAGGTTATCGTGGACAAATCTGTTAACCAGCACATCTACCTTGATACTCTGGACAATTATGCCCTACCAACTCTGTAGCAATAATATGGAACCGAGCTTTGTTGGTACCAACAGGATAATGCACCGAGCCATAAAGCAAGGACTGTTGCGGTGTGATTTTACGATAATTCCGTATCGTGTGTAGGTTGGCCAGCACAGAGCTCTGCTCTAGAGCCCTTATAGGATGAATTAGAGCGCCGCATGAGAAGTTTGGAACCAAGGCCTGCTACTAAGCAACAGTTAGCTGCAGCGTTATGTACTGAATGGAAGCACATACCTATCGCTGTGTTCCAAAACCTTGTCGGAAGCATGTCTCGAAGGGTCAGTGCATACATTAAGGCCAAAGGTCGTTTCAGAATCGCTTTAATGTAAGAAAACAGAGGAGACGAGCAACATGGAATCGTCTCAAAGAAAAAAAATAAAGAACAGGAATGATACAAACTGATAAAAGAGATGATATATACATTGAATGAGTAATGACAAATTTACGTGATGCAAACAGAGCAATGCCTGAGGATGAATAAAATGATTACACACGGGGCACCGCAGTGCAAAAGGACATCAAAAAGTTAATGCAGAGTCTTAACTCACCGTGATATGTAACGAACTTGGTGTAACAACGAACCAGGGGGTCACTGGCGACCACGTAGCATAGAATGTGCTTTCACGGCATGCGGAGATGGCAGACTGGTAGTCCTGCTGTAAGCGGGAGAGTAGGTGATTGCGGTGGAGAAGGGATGGACAGGGGAGCCGGTTATGAAGGAAGAGCCAGTGGGTATTGAGTTCAAGCGGGGACGAAAGAGGGGAGCCGGTTATGAAGAAAGAGCCAGTGGGTATTGAGTTCAAGCGGGGACGAAAGAGGGGAACCGGTTATGAAGGAAGAGCCAGTGGGTATTGAGTTCAAGCGGGGACGAAAGAGGGGATTGGATAGCAGCCCAGACAGTAGGAACAGTAGAACGAAGGACACCGTGGATAGGGAGAGGTGAAAGGGAAGCAGAGAAGGAGAGAAACCGATAGAGGGATTTGGTAGAGAACGAGAACAGAGGAAGAGACAGGTCAGAGACACGCAGAAAGAAGGGGAGTGGTTGCGGAGCAGAAAATACAGCGACAAGGCCAACAGGAGTAGCGAGATCAGGAAACTGAGAAACGATAGTATAGCAGAGAGAGTCATAGAAGTAGCGAGCTGAAAGAGAGGAGAGTAAAGCATGCGGAAGGCTAGAAAAGGAGCACCAGGAGAGGTCAAAGTTAGTAAGGTCGCGGACCATTACTACCCCAGCACGAAGAATGGAGAAGAAGGCGAAGCAGGGAATTGAGGGGAGCGAAGTAGTGAGGAGAAGAAGAGAGGTTCAGAGAGAAGGTCAAGAGTAGAAGAGGGAGGGGAGAGAGTAAGAGGGAAAGATCGCAGGAAAGTGAGGATCTCAGAATAGGCAGGAGGTAGTTTGGAAGGAAGAGAAGGGAAGCAATCCATTAGTACGCGAGAGGAGAAAGCAAAATGAGAGTTGTGTTGGGAGGTGAGGACGTCGTGCACAACGACGGCCGACGGAACAGGAGCAGTGAAAAGACGGAGGAACAGGACGATGCTGCTGGCTCGACAGTAGAGCTGAACATCAATGAGCCCAATTCCACCACGAGCTGGAGGAAGACAGAGCTTGGCGATAGCGACCTAGTGATGACCGGACCACACGACATGGGTGAGGGAACTGGCGATTTCTCGGAGGCAGTAAAGTGGAGGAGATGAGATAATCCAGGGGTACTGACACAGAGAAATAAGATGGGTACGTGCAAGGTTGGCTCCTTGATAAAACGACGTGAAGAATTTGGCACGACGCCAATGGGCAGCTGCTCGAATGAGACGTGGACGAAGCGCACTACGGGTGACTGTTGAAGAAGCATGAGGCGAACCGAGAAACACCCCGAGGAAGCACTGAGCCAACGAGGACCAGGTGGCCCTCCACGGGAGTCTGTACGACCAGACCACGCACCACACCACAGTCCAGTGCATTTGGCGGCATTGAGTTCTATAACAGAGCAAGAGGCATAGGTATCAAAAGGATGGCGGAGCTGAGAGAACTGAGGATCAGCACGGATGTACAAGGGGATATCATCAGCGTAAGCGGTGCAGAATATAGAGTGGTGCCGAGTGCTTGCAACTGGTGGTGGTAAAGATGCCTGGAGAGGGTGTTCCACGGAGCGCAGGAACGACTCAACTGCGATGGCGAAGAGTTGCCCTGATAACGGGCAGCCTTGTCGTACACCACGGCAGAAGGGGATGGGCGCAGTGAGAAAGGAGGCCGTCTTAACGTGGAAAACGGTGTCCCGGTAGAGAAACAAAGGAGGGAAGAAAACCAAAGCTCAGAAGAATGTTAGAAAGATAAGTATGGGAAATATTATCAAAAGCAAATCGAAAATCAAGAGAGAAAAGGGGCAAGAGGCTCAGAACGTGCATTAGCAAGGTGAAGAAGGTCGCGGAGAAGCAGAACATTATGAGAGATAGGACGTCCGGGAAAGGTGTAATTCTCATCAGGAGAAATAATATACGGGAGAATAGAGTTAAGCCGGCGGGAGAGAAGTTTAGTATAGAGTTTGTACTCTAGGTTAAGGAGGGAGATAGGACGCCGATTCCCCAAGTCAAGAGGGTCTCCTTTCTTGGGAAAAAGAACAATATATGAATTTGTGAAACTCCTCGGAAGAGTAGAACAGTGAAAAGCAGCAGTTAGAGCAAAGAGGAGAAAATGCAAGAGCGCGCAGAAGAAAGTACGGTAGAAGAACAAAGGGAAGCCGCACGGACCCGAAACAGCGGAGGATTAAGAGAAGAAAAAATCGGAGAGTTCACAAGTAGTAGGAGTGAGAAGAAGAAAGGCAGAAAGATGAGGGGGACCTGAGGTAGATTGGAGAGAAGATAAGAAGAAGCAGAGAAGGAAGGAAGAGCAGTTTCACAGAATTTAACGGCGAAAAACCGGCGTACCGCGTACCGGAGAGCAAATGACATCTGGATCGGAGGTGATGGTGCCAGACGGAAGACGAAGGTGACGGAGCAATGTACAGGTACTGCGATCTGACTCCATAGATGTAAGGAAGTCGTATGAGCAATCCACTGGGTTGAGATATTGTAGACGAAGGAGGATGAGGGCTTGCTGTGCGAGGGGTTCCAGTAGCGCCTTGAGCTCAGCTTGGTATACAGGGAAGAGCGGATCAGCGAACCTGATGAGGGATAGCACCTGTCGAGCATGATCGAGTTGCATCAGTCGAAGGGTCTTCGCTGTAAATGATAGCTGGCGTATGTGGAGAATGAGCTGTTGTTTGGTCTCCAACCAATACAAGAGAGCACAGGGAGCAGACTGCAGCCCCTCCCGACGAGAGAAAAGGTCTTGGAGGAGGGCGACTAAGTCTGTGCGGCGCTCACCAGACACTGGCAGGCGATCAAGAGACGGGTTAAGAGTGCAGTTGAAATCACCCCCGAGAAGCACTCGATCAGAGGAAGGAACCTGAGAGATGGCTCCCCGGAGGCTCGTGAACAGCAGGGATAGGTGCGTAGAGGAACATGGCAAGTAGATGTTGAAGACATGAAAACGAATTCCAGCTAGAGTGAAGGAGATATGCTGTAGAAGATATAGGCAAGGATTGTGGACGGAGAATGAAGACAGGTTGATTCGAAACTGATGACGAACACCAATAGCGAGACCACCGTGCACAGAGTAACGGAAAGCATGGTGAAAGGTGAAGTCGCAAGTACGCCATCTATGAAAGAGTGTCGAGGAGTGGCACTTCGTCTCTTGCAGAAGGAGTAAGTCGGCCCCAAAGGGCGTGAGATCTTCCAGAACAAGAGCGTTAACAAGGGGGTTAGCAAACCCCCTACATTTAAGAGTGGCGAACTTGAATGGGTAAGTCCGACGTCGGATGAATGGCAGCTACGGCAGCTTTCTGGAATGTCTCGAGGCGGTTGATGATACCACGACACCACAAGGCGTAGTCAGGTTGCTTGGCATTATGCCTGAGGAATTTGAGGATGGAGGTTGCTTGGTCGAAGACTTCGGGAAGAACTGCTTCAAACTGCTGTAAAAAGATGAGAGAAGCCTCCCAATTTGTTTTATGAAAGAGAAAGTCGTAAAGATATTCAAAAGAGACAGGTTCTGAAGAAAGAGAGGCATTGGTAAGCAGAGTCGAGAAATCTTCAAACGTCGGCAGAGGACCCTTGAACTTTGAAGAGGAAGAGCTAGAACGTGACAGGTGAGACTTGGATCTTGCTAGACGGGTGGAACGATGTGGACGGCCAGTCGAACTAGGTGACTTCTTCGTTTTCCTCCGTGCCTCGGTACTGGTAGTAGAGTGACGTTTTCCGTGGAACGATGACACAAGAGATGTGGAATCAGAGGAAAAGTCCACCTCATCGCCGGGAACAAAAGTGCCGACGGTGAATGGAGCTTGACGATCAGCCGTGATGTCCTCTGATGGAGAGAGAACACGGGAATGCAAGGAGCAGTCAAGCGGAGGAAAATCCGACATAGTGGAGAAAGCAACATCGGAAGACGCGTGTTGATCGAAGGCTTTAATCAGATTTTCGGCAGAACTGGGTCCAGGAGGTGCAGACGCAGAAGGAGGCATGGCAGCAGAAACGAAGGAAGAGGCAGAATGCTGCCTTTGAGCTGCAGGAGTCAGTGGCTCTGCATGGGGGCAATGATCCTGCTGATGGCCGTAAGCCTTGCAGCGTATGCAATGAGCAGAGGTGAGGAGCTCAATCCGGCGGCGCTCGTTACCGCAACGAACATCGAGGAACCGTAGAAACTTTGAGATGCTCTTCCGACGGGAAGATGATGCGAGCAGTTCTACGGAAGCCACAGATATGTTTATCATCGGGGTCAGAGGGCAAAGAGGAGAGAATCTTCACTGGGCCGACTACTCTGCCGCATCGACTAAGTGCAGCACACAGCATATCATCAGAGATCTCCGGGGGTACTGTATGTAGAGAGACCAGATCAGGACGCTGGGCGATGGATTCGGCTAAGAGGTGACAATCGCCAATTAATAGGCCCCGAGACAAGACAAGCTCAGCATATTATTGCTTCGAAAAATAAACAATCACAGTTCGTGGCTTTCGGGTGAGTTGGATGATGGCTTCAGAAGAAAGCATTTTCTTAAGAGCAAAGCTGTACTGCTTCAAAGGAGTGTTGGGCAGCGCATCAGAACAAACCCCAATTCGAGGGTCGAATGAAGACGTTGACCAGCAGGAGAGTTCTCGGGAATGTCTAATAAGATGGTGTCACCGTTGAGAGTAACGTAAGAATCCATAGGGGTGCAGACGAGACGAGGAGGAAGCCGGTGGAATACCAGAGGCAGCCGCACAATACGTGCGTGCAGAAGTGCCTCCTCTGGAAGGCATTGACGTAGCATGAGACAATGTAGTGGAAGCAGATGCAGTAGAACCTGTAGAGGGCAGATTATTAGTGACGCCCTCAGAATCTTCCATGAATTCATCATCGCCAGCAGAGACGTCACATCCACGTCCTGAATAGCAGAGTCGGAGACCCGGACAGGAGAAGCGGTGCAGATGACAGGAGGAAAATTAAGAAGCTCTCCACTAGCAAGCGAAGATGATTTGTCGGCTGCGACTGACTTTGAAGAGGCGACGCGAGGAGCTGCAGCGATGCGGGCGGGAACAGCGCCCTCATCGGCAGATGCCATAATCAACGGCAAGGGTTAACGAAGAAAACGACCAGCTCGGTGTGGAAATTAAAGCACTGATAATGAAACAAAATAAGCACTCACCAACTCGTGAGGGATCTTAAACGAAAGCAAAGACCTTTAACTTCGGCACACACACAAAAGAACAATGATGGGACACACAAAACACGTACGTATAGCACTCAAACACGGAACTCGTGAAGACACGTGTAGGCCAAAGGTGGACCAACACCGTACTAATGTATGTCAACAAATGCTATGTGGTGTTTCTCTTCTAGGTGTCCGGTGACTTTTGTCAATATAGTGTATGTATCAAGTCGCAGTGTGGAGTACTAACGATGTGACGCAAAAGTCAAATGGGCAATAAAGCGGAGATATGCCTCCAAACGTCTGTGCTATTCGTGCCAACTAAATACACCAAAATAACTGAATGCTGTCTAGACACGGTACCAAACAATGGAGATAACTGCAGATTAAAAGATGAACTTTTATTTACAACTTAAAACCATATATACATGCGAGATCTTTCAGACCCACTAAGGGTCCATCATCGGGCACCGCAGAGGGGTAGTTCCGGGATTATAAAGTCGGAAAAACAACCCACAATGTATGGCATGGAGGCGCCGCTCAAGCCCACACATGCGCACTTGTTAAATATATAAACATGCAAATATTATAAAAGTACAAGAAACACGATTACGGATTACGATGTTATATACAATGATGTAAAATAAAATGTCTCCATGATGAGGGCAATGTCGACGGCATGTCGTCATTACAACACTGGTTAGCAAATAGAGTTATGTACATGCTTTCAGTGAATAATAAGCCAGTCTTAGTTGCAGGTGTTGCTAAGATCTTGGTGTTGTTCCAGTCCGGAATGTGTTGACCTTGTTTAACTAGTCGGGATAAGGCAGTGGTACCCGATCCAGTGCGGACATTGTACATGTGTTCAGAAATACGGGTAGCAACAATCCGAATCGTGGAACCTACGTAATTGGAGTCCTGTATATCAGGCTCAGGGCTCAGTAGCTTTTAATGGAATAGAATAGACACCGTGCCTTTGGAACGTATTAACCTTGTCCCGATCCTTCCTAATCAAGGAGAGCAATTTATGCGTCTGTATACCAAAGGCTATGTTCTGCCTGTGGCAAGCCTTTTAAAATGTATATAACTTCAGGAACATAGCCAATAGAACCGACGTATTTAGCCGTTTCCTCATTTTCTCGTAAAGAGGTGTAGGTGGATCGTTGGCATCTACGAAGTTGCCTTACCACAAAATCCTGCGGGTACTCGAACCGGAAGGCCAAATCAAAAATAAATCGAATCTCTTTATTGCGATTTCTAGCAGAAGAGTGTGAGAATAAAAGTTCATCTTTTAATCTGCGATTATCTCCATTGTTTGGTACCGTGTCTAGACAGCATTCAGTTATTTTGGTGTATTTTGGAGATATGCCTGTTGGCATAGATCAGTTGAGTGAACAGTTCCTCCAGAGTAGGAAGACATGACTTTGAATCGCACCACCGGTACAGAAAGGTTTTAACAACAACAATCACCCTTTTCGTGACATTGATAATATGACATTGAAATTATGTAAAGTGTACTAAATCAGTATACAGTTTTTTGCTTACAATACTCATGTTTTATTAATTAAAAACACACAAATCCCTTTTTTTTTCAGGTAAGTCGATTAGTTGTCTCTGAAATCATTAGAGCGGCTATGATGTCAAATCGTGTAGTCATCATTGAGAAGTGGGCAGCTGTTGCCGATATTTGCAGGTGTCTACACAACTTAAACGGAGTTCTCCAGATATGCGCAGCCTTTATGAATAGCTCCGTGTTCCGCCTAAAGAAGACTTGGGAAAAAGTTTCTAAAACGGTAATTTTGCTTCGCTCATAAAACGGCAATATTTCCACCTTTAGACTTCTATTTCTCAACACTCCCTAAGGAAAGATAATAATGACATTGTTATTGGTATTTTTATATCCAAGGAGTTGCACTGTGTTAATCAGCACCATAGTGATTTTTTACTATGACCGCAAGAACTCCATGCCCTTGGAAAAAATGTAAGCTCACTTCAGTAACGTTTATTTTAAGCCTCCAAAAATGGTGACAACTTTCAAGAAGTATAGAAACTTTAGAAACTTCAAAGAAGTGTGTAAAAATCTAGACGATGACACACAAATCTAAATTATCAAATTTTCACAACACGTGAACTCACAAATCCTTGGCACTTTTTCTCTTTTACTTTTGATCAGAAAGGTAATGAGCGATTTTACAGCCAAAGGAGAGCGATTTTGCAGCCAAAGGAGGGCGATTTTGCAGCCAAAGGAGAACGATTTTGCAGCCAAAGGAGAGCGATTTTGCAGCCAAAGGAGAACAATTTTGCAGCCAAAGGAGAGCGATTTTGCAGCCAAAGGAGAACGATTTTGCAGCCAAAGGAGAGCGATTTTGCAGCCAAAGGAGAACGATTTTGAAGCCAAAGGAGAGCGATTTTACAGCCAAAGGAGAACGATTTTGCAGCCAAAGGAGAACGATTTTGCAGCCAAAGGAGAACGATTTTGCAACCAAAGGAGAGTGATTTTGCAGCCAAAGGAGAGCGATTTTACAGCCAAAGGAGAGCGATTTTGCAGCCATAGGAGAACGATTTTGCAGCCAAAAGAGAGCGATTTTGCAGCCAAAGGAGAGCGATTTTACAGCCAAAGGAGAGCGATTTTGCAGACAAAGGAGAACGATTTTGCAGCCAAAGGAGAACAATTTTGCAGCCAAAGGAGAACGATTTTGCAGCCAAAGCAGAGCGATTTTGCTGCCAAAAGAGAGCGATTTTGCAGCCAAAGGAGAACGATTTTGCAGCCAAAGGAGAACGATTTTGCAGCCAAAGGAGAGCGATTTTGCAGCCAAAGGAGAACGATTTTGCAGCCAAAGCAGAACGATTTTGCAGCCAAAGGAGAACGATTTTGCAGCCAAAGGAGAGCGATTTTGCAGCCAAAGGAGAACGATTTTGCAGCCAAAGGAAAGCGATTTTGCAGCCAAAGGAGAACAATTTTGCAGCCAAAGGAGAGCGATTTTGCAGCCAAAGGAGAACGATTTTGCAGCCAAAGGAGAGCGATTTTGCAGCCAAAGGAGAACGATTTTGAAGCCAAAGGAGAGCGATTTTGCAGCCAAAGGAGAGCGATTTTGCAGCCAAAGAAGAACGATTTTGCAGCCAAAGAAGAACGATTTTGCAGCCAAAGGAGAGCGATTTTGAAGCCAAAGGAGAACGATTTTGCAGCCAAAGGAGAGCGATTTTGCAGCCAAAGGAGAACGATTTTGCAGCCAAAGGAAAGCGATTTTGCAGCCAAAGGAGTGTTCTTAAAATTCTCGAAAGAACTGAGATCCGACTAAACATTCTCATGCTGCATAATTGTATTCGAATAAGAGGTTTCACTGATGGCTAGTGCAATTCAACTGTGCAGTAAAACTAAAGTTTTTGAAAAATAAATAAAATTTGTGTAAAATGTCCTGTGTTCTCTGATCTCTAAATCGCCGCCCCGGTGGCGCAGTGGTCTAAGCGATGGCCTCTGATCATTCGTCCAAAAGGGATCCGGGTTCGAATCCCAGTGAGCCGCCCCAGTGGCGCAGTGGTCTAAGGCACTGGCCTCTGATCATTCGTCCGTAAGGGGTCCGGGTTCGAATCCCGGTCAGGCATGGATGTTGTGTTTGTCTTACGGCACTGGCTCTCTCCCTTCCCTGGAACCAGTGACCCTAAATTAGGGACGGGCGACTGCTTATAGCCCATTGAGTTGCTCACGGTGGTCGTTAAACCTCCAATCAAAAAAAAAAAAAAAAAAAAAAAAAAAAAAGAATCCCAGTGAAGCATGGATGTTGTGTTTGTCTTACGGCACTGGCTCTCGCCCTTCCCTGGAACCAGTGACCCTAAATTAGGGACGGGTGACTACTTATAGCCCATTGAGTTGCTCACGGTGGTCGTTAAACCTTCAATTAAAAAAGAAATATCTAAAACACGAAAAGAATTTAAGGAACATAATAATCGTTATTCGTGAGGATGTGGAAACATTATGTTCTGTTGCTAATATCATGAGAATGTGGAAACGTTTCCTAGAACGTTCTGTGACTACTATTATCGAAAACATGAACTCAGGTTTATAATAACGAGGAACAATATATCAGTTATGTAGAAAATAGCAAAAACCATACTAGTAATTCGATTTATTAGCAGAGGAATATATAAATAAACGTTTCCAAGCTTTCGTACGTCAACCACATGACTTTTTTCAAAGGTAGAGCGTTTTCGTCTACCGTCCTTGAAAAAAGTCATCTGTTAAATTTCGCTTGGTGGCTTTTAGATGGCTTTTTTCAAGGAAAGTACACAGAAACTGTCTATCTGATTAACGTTAACTGTCTATCTCTAAGCCATCTAGTAATAATTCGAAGATCTATTAATTTGAAACCAGGGTAATGCAGGTAATAATTCGAAGATCTACTTATTAGAAACCAGGGTAATGCTCATATTACACTGAAGGTGTCTTCATAAGAAAGAAATTAAGTGGGTTCAAATCTGGGGAGTATACAAGCAACGCAGCTGGTCCACATCTACCAATCTGACGGCCAAGATACTTACAATTAAGATGTTCTCTACGAGGGAAGCTAAAATGTGTTGGAGACCATTATGAAACGTCTTTCAGCCGTGAAGGAATTTCAGCCTACAGGAAATGCATGTACTACTGACTATTGGACTGGTCAGGAACGCATCAAAGGTGTCAATCCAAACATTATCATGAAACCTTCGCTGATGCCAAGTCAGGGTAATTAGATAGAATAATTTGTATGAGCATTTTTCATTGCGCACTAGAAACAGTTATTATAATTCATAATGCCATCTCTTGTGAATGCGATTCTATGGTGGAAAATACAAAACAAAAAAAACCAGCTGCCATACACTGCTCCAAAAGTCTACTGCAAAAGCACGACGCGTGGATGGAAAATAGCTGCTGGTAGAGCCTGTATTGGCTGCATGTGGATTTGCTCCTGACCGTGATTTATCGATGGAGTTTAACTTAAAAATTTATATCTGCCACCACTGTTATCCCTCCCCCTAGTTATGGTATCCTGCATCCTGCACTTTTTTCTCCAACTCAATTCAGTACGTCTGGCTTGCCGAAGGCAATGGAACGTGGTGAAAAGTATCATGTCTCTCGAAGACGCAAGTGAATGGCTGCAAATGTGTCCTTGGCTTGACATCGTGGATGAGAAAAGCTATCCTGCGGGGATGTTGAGTTTCAATACTTTTTCTGTTTGCTCTACCACAAATGAAACTATCTATCATTTTGGCGTTGAATGACTGATTATTATTGGTCAATGCCGTAAATAGCACATGGGTAACAATGCCAAGAGTACTGACTCACTTACACGAAATTTCTGACCAATGTATGTAGTGTACAGTAGCAAACAAAAGTATTTGGCGAAACACTTTTTCGACCATAATATTTTTTCTGCTGGATCAAATCGGGTCATTTTGGGATATGATATGTGTTATTCAGTTGTAAACTTGACCCATATGCAGATGGATCGGAAACCTTAACATAGATCAGGTACCGACCTTAATCGCAAAGATCATACAAATTGACCAACAATGTAGGTGTGTATCACATTCATTTAATGCAACGATAACAGAAAACAAGTACGAGAAAACGACAAAACAATAACTAATACTTAGTGGGATAACCACGAGACTTAATAACAGCTGCATAACGTGCCGGCATCGAGTCCACTAGCTTCTCGACTGTGGCCTGCGGAATTCGCGCCCATTCTGCAGACATTTGGTCGAACTTCTGGGCCCTATTCCTGCAGGTTTTCTTTGCACATCGTCTCTCCAGCTCCTCCTACATGTGCTCGATGGGGTTGAGGCCTGGAGATTGGCTTGGCCAGTCTAGAAGTGTGACCTGTTGCTGCTGGAAGGCTGCCTTCGCGACCCTGGAGGTGTGCTTCTGGTCGTTATCTTGCTGCATGATCCATCCGGGTGGCATGTTCTGGTTTGCCCATGGAAAGACATCGTTGATGAGCATGTTCGTGTAGCTCTGGTCGGTCATTATTCCTTCAGTCTTGATTATGGCGCCTATTCCATTGCGAGTGAAGGCGCCGTAAACCATGAGCGATCCTCCTCCGTGCTTGACAGTCGGCTGAATGAACTGGGGGTCGAATCTCTGGCCACACGGACGTCGTATGTATCGGATGCCATCACTTCCGAACAAGTTGAACTTGCTCTCGTCTGTGAACAGCACCTTACTCCAGTCCGCCGCGGTCCAGTGCCGATGACGGCGCACGAACGCGACTCTGGCTGGTCGATTCTTGACTCCGATGCGTAATTTCTTGGAGGGGCGTCTTCCATTCAATCCAAAAGCAATGAGACGACGGGAGATGGCCATTCGGCTGACGTCCAGGTCGTCGCTGTCGCGGAATTCGGTGGCGATGTCCACAGCAGTCAAGGTGGGATCAGCACGAGATCGAGGGAGGATGCGTCGATCTCTTTTTTTTTTTTTTTTTTTTTTTTTTTTTGCGTCGGCTGCTTGTTTAAGTACTGAGTTTTATCTTTTATATATCACGTGTTAAGACTGAGTATATTCTATAAAAATTAACATTCCCTGAAAATTAAGAACATTTGAACTCTAAAAATAGAAAATAGGATATTCGAACTCTGAAACTAGAATATTGGACTTCACCGATGTAGTCTAACCATATTAATATTTTAAGAAACAAGTGTACATCGTATACGTTAGAATTTAAACCCGGGAAAACGTTAAACATTTTAATGTGAAGCTGTTTCCCCTATTCATGATAATGAAGCAGTAGAAAGGCAGAAAGCCAGGTTATAAATTTATGCATTGCAAAGTGTAGTGTTCTGGAATACCTGCTTTAAGATATTTAAGCCACATTCTTCAAAATGCTTAAATGCGTTATTTATCTTATGAATTTATTTCAATTTTGTATACTGATTTGAAATTTTTGTACATTGATTTTTAAGATCCACATGTAACAATACCTTATAACTCCTATTTTGTTTCCTGAAGTTGCTGATTTCCTCTTATCTTGAATTTTTTTACAGACAAAGCAGAGCATCGACAAACTCCAAGCGTTAGTATCAGCAGACGGAAGATTTAGAAATATGAGAGATGCACTGCATAGGTAATGATTATATGCTCTTAAACTACCGACGTACAAATAATTACATGGTGGTCCCATTAATATTTAACTTTTCCAATTTTATTTTCGTATTCATGCGATTGGAGTCCAAATGCGTATTTTTTGGGCAGACAATGCACTTCCTGGCTCTGGAATTCTCTCTCCCAAAATCAATAAAGGAAAAAAATGTAATTAAAATAAACACTGTTGAAAATAAAACGGATGTGCCATCGGCAGTATACACTGTCTAGACAACTCACCATTGATAAGGAGGTGGTGTAATTTTTAGCAGATGGAAACAGACACGCCTAATCGTGTTATACCTCAACATCAATAGCACGTGTTTTGCTGTCACATCTACAGTTGTATGAGTTTAAGCCAACAGGAATCTTTTGTACCCGTAAGACCACTGATCAAACTTTCAGGTCGTGGAACCGGTTAACATGATCCAAGGACAATTCCACAGCGGTCTTAATTTTCGAAAAGGTGAACCAGCGTCTCTGAAAGGCCACTGTTCAAGCTGTCAGGACGTGATAGACAGTCATTTGCAAATGTTTAAGACCACCTGTCAATTTATTGAAACATAAGATTTTTAAAGAAACTAATTACTAGTCAGAGATTATTTTAAAAATTGCACCGCAGATAAATACTTTACATTCTTTGGAACCCAAAAAGACCGAAATCATTACTTTGTGTGGCCACCTTTGTTTTTTATAACAGACAGAATACGATGTGGCATACTCTCAATGAGGGATTTGCAGTAGTAACTTGAAATGTCTTTACACCATACACTGGTGTGCAAAAATTAAGACCGAAGAGGAGAAATTAGCATAACAGAGGAACGAGCAGGCAGAACTGACCGAAAGACCAGTCAGGAGATAGACTAGGGTCCGGTACGGTAGGGCATGCGCATATATGCATCATGACGTAGGGGAGGTGGGGGTCGGAACGGTATAAAGCACACGGGCGGTGTACGCTCAGCAATTCGGTGAAAGCTATTGCACGGTGTACATCGGTTTGAACGACGTCGAGTTGCTGCCACCGTGTGATATGGCCAAATGGCAATCCAGTAAACGACATCTGTATTACTATACCCGAGGTCGCGTCATTGGAAAGTTGGAAGAAGGTCGAAATGTGACTAGTGTGGCCGAGGAGTTTGGGATCGCTCACAGCATCGTATCACAAACTAGGAGAGCATTCCAAACTACAGGAACAGCTGTCTGAGAGTTTAGCAGTGGTCGTCCACGACCAACCACGGCGGCAGACGACCGGTATATTGTCCTACAGGCGAGAAGAGACAGACGGCAGACAGCGGGAGAAATCGCAAGGCACATGCAACAGACAACTGCACGCCCGTTATCGCGTTTTACCGTGGCCAGGAGGCTGCACAAAGGTGGTCTATTTGAACGACGACCAGTACGGTGTGTGCCATTAACGCCTGCTCATTAGAGACGGTGGTTTCTGTGGTGCCAGGAACACAAGAACTGGACACATCAGCAATGGGGTCGAGTTCTCTTTACCGATGAGAGCCGATTTACTCTGACGAGCGATTCTGGACGTATACACAACCGGAGAGAGCAGAGAACACGCAATCAATCACACCTCCAACATCATCGAAAGGGACAGGTTTGGAGGTGGCGGAGTTCTCGTTTGGGGCGGTATCATGTTTGGTAGCAGTACTGACCTCCACATCTTCCAAGAAGGTTCAGTCACTGGTGTCCGTTATTGTACTGAGGTTCTCCTGCCTCACGTGCGTCTGTTTAGAGGTGCTGTGGGTCCTGCGTTCCTCTTCATGGACGACAACGCTACACCTCATCGTACAGGGGCTGTCGCAGAGCTGTTGGACAGTGAAGATATTCAACGCATGGATTGACCCGCAAGGTCCTCAGACCTAAATCCAAGCGAACACGTGTGGGACCTTCTCGGGAGACGCTTGGCAGCACATCACCAGCCGCCAGCAGCGATTCCGCAGCTGCGATTGGCGCTACAAGAGGAATGGGCTGCGATGCCACAACAGCCCCATGACAACCTCGTCCTCAGCATGGGCAGACGTTATAAATCCTACAACGCAGTCAGGGATGATCATATCCCCTACTAAAGACTGGATTTTTCTTGGCAGCCGCCTGTCAAATGGACGTTTCTATCTTCTCTCCAGTTGTGCTCGAAGCTACCTTTTCAATAAAGTGCCTTTGTATCCTTTGGATTCCTTGTTTGGACGGTTTTACTCACTTGTCCCATATTCTTACATCTTGGGGATCTTATGGTATGATTTGAGTCGACGTGGAGTACTTCTGCAAGACGTTACATTCGAAAAACTGTCTCGTCCTTAATTTTTGCACGCCAGTGTACGTACTCTATCGCGTCAATCATTTTAAAAGTCAATCCGCTACCTTGTCCTTTAAAATGGTCTACAAATTTTCGATAGGGTTAAGGTCGCGACTATTGCCAGGCCAATCAAACACAGTTATGTTTTTCCCCTGCAGGTAGTCCTTTTCTGTCTTTGATCTGTGGCATGGAGCACCATCATACATAAAGATTGTTCATCTGTGCACTTGCATATGAGTTAACAGCTTCTCACGCAACATTTCCACATAAAAAAGGACCAGTTATGGTAGTTCCTGTCGTGAAAAAGGATAACGAAGTAGTACCGGACGCTGACATAGCACACCGTATCATCTGACTAGGCGGATGTTTCACGGTGTATATTTCATTAAACCTTTTGCCTTTTGGTCGTGGAACATCTGCTTATCATGATTCAAATTGACGCACAGTTGATTCATCGGAACAAAGAACTTGGCTTCAATTTTTGGCAGTCCACGATTGCTTACGCTTCGCAAACTGGAGTCTCTTAATTTTCATGACAG
The DNA here is from genome assembly GCA_039090855.1 of Macrothele yani. Lineage (NCBI taxonomy): Eukaryota > Metazoa > Arthropoda > Arachnida > Araneae > Macrothelidae > Macrothele > Macrothele yani. The sequence continues at coordinate 157,729,554 of CM077024.1, read as the reverse complement.
AGGTTAGTCTAAGTTAATGTGCAGCTTTATAAGACTTCAATCCAAATTCTTTGCTAAGACGTCAGGAAACAGTGCTGATACTAATATAAGACCCTTTTGAATGTATACTCACGGACAACGAAATTTGAGCACCTAGAAAAAAATATGCTGCAGCCGCGAAACTTTGCGAATAGCTACAGTGCATGCTGGTATGCAAATGGTCCACGTTTAGTGCGAGAGCGCATGACTGCACATCCCGTGGTGGCGTTGCAAGCACAAACCGGCTGCCTTATAAACTGGCGTGTAGTCGATGCTCCATGAAAGCGAAAAGCACCGGCCGACGCAAGCAAGAGCACATAGTGACAAAAATGCCGGGTAGATGCCAGAGACATCGATTTACGCAATTTACGAACTTTTAGAGAGGCCTGATCATCGGATCGGGCTGAAAACCGCAGGGTGGTCGGATGAGCCGTATAGCCTGCCACGTGGATCGTTCGGACAATACCTTCCGACTGTGTTGAGAGCAGTGGACACGTGACGGCACTGCCACAGGGCGCACCGACTCCGGTCGGACCAGAAGCACCACCGGTAGAGAGGTTCGACGGATCGTTTGCAAGGCACGAACGGATCCCTCGGGGACCCGATCCACAATACAGGTAAATGTAGCGGCACCTGTGTGCCCAAGAGCCATTTCTCGACGCCTCGCGGAAACGAATCTGCGATCCCAGCGCCCCTTACGTGTACTGCCATTAACACCGGGACATCGGCGGATCCGTGTGTAGTGGTGCCAAGCCAGAGCAACGTGTAACGCCACAGACTGGCGACGTGTGGTGTTCAGCAATGAGTGCCGCTTTGTTTTGGGGACAGGTCATCATCGTGTCCGGGTGTAGAGGTCCCCGAAGCAAAGGCACAATCCCGTCCTCGCTATCGAGCGCCACACCTTTCCCCACTGCAAGCAGTATGGTCTGGGGAGCCATTGCCTACGATAGCCGATCAGCTCTAGTACTGATACGTGGATCAATGACGGGCCAGCTGTATGTGGATGAGATCCATCGGCCGCATGTGCTTCCATTCATGGACGGGATTCCAGGTGCGCTATACCAGCAGGATAAAGCCAGTCCTCACACCGATCGGGTTGCCGAGGACTGCCTACGTCATGTTCAGACACTTCAATGGCCTGCTTGCTCCCCGGACATGTCCCCTATCGAGCATGTGTAGAACCAGTTGAAACGCCAGCTTTCGGTGTGCCTCACTATCCGGGATTTGGAGCACACAGTTCAATACGTGTGGGCCAGTCTGCCGCAGGAAAACATCAAGCGTCTGTTCGCTTCCATGCCGGACCGTATTGCAGTATGTATCGCCGCACGAGGCGGTGCGTCGCGCTGTTGAAGATGACCAGACTGCGTGCCACAAATCCCTTTGTAGATGTCCTGCAGCTCTGTTTTTGCCATCATGTGTATCATTCACCTGCATCATTACGTCCATAAGATTTCAGTTGAATCCGATGCTTCCTTCTAGGTGGGCAAATTTTACTGTTCGTGAGTGTAGAAAGGCCTTGATTTTCTTGCACGAACTCCTCTAAGAACTCATAACTATTCGACTTGGGGTCTAGAACGCAATAAATATCTGTCTTAAGCACGATTACAAACATACTCTACAACTGCACATACCCGTCCTCAATGAACAAACACTTTATTCGAAATTAAAAACATCTAGAAACAGCTAAGAGCATATTCAAAAGTTAAAAGTTAAAAGGCGAACACTTTCGGTCCCCCCAAGGGGCCATTATCAAGCCAACAAATGAGCTCAGATTTCCTGTGAGTGGTACCTGATAATACACTGGCGTGCAAAAATTAAGGACGAGACGGTTTTTCCAATGTAACATCGTGCAGAAGTGCTCCACATCGACTCAAATAATACTATAAGATCCCCAAGATGTAAGAATATGGGACTAGTGGGCAAAACCGTCCAAACAAGGAATCCGAAGGATACAAAGGCTCTTCATTGAAAAGGTAGCTTCGAGCACAGCTGGACAGAAGACAGAAACGTCCATGTGACAGGCGGCTGCCAAGGAAAATCCAGTCTTTAGTAGGGGATATGATCACCCCTGACTGCGATGCAGAATTTACAACGTCTTTCCATGCTGAGGACGAGGTTGTCAAGGAGCTGTTGAGGCATCGCTGCCCATTCCTCTTTCAGCACCAATCGCAGCTGCGGAATCGTTACTGGCGGCTGGTGACGTGCTGCCAAGCGTCTCACGAGAAGGTCCCACACGTGTTCAATTGGATTTAGGTCCTAGGACCTTGCGGACAAATCCGTGCGTTGAATATCTTCAATCTCCAACAGCTCTGCGACAGCCACTGTACGATGAGGTGCAGCGTTGTCGTCCTTGAAGAGGAACTCAGGACCCACAGCACCTCTAAACAGACGTACGTGAGGCAGGAGAACCTCGGTACAATAGCGGATACCAGTGACTGAACCTCCTTGGAAGATATGGAGGTTAGTACGGCTACCAAACATGATACCGCCCCAAACGAGAACTCCGTCACCTCCAAACCGGTTCCTTTCGAGGATGTTGGAGGTGTGATTGCGTGTTCCATGCTCTCTCCAGATGTGTATATACGTCCAGAATCGCTCGTCAGACTAAATCGGCTCTCATCCGTAAAGAGAACTCGACCCCATTGCTGATGTGTCTAGTTCTTTTGTTCCTGGCACCAAAGAAACCGCCGTCTCCGATAAGCAGGCGTTAATGGCACACACCGTACTGGTCGGCGTGCAAATAGACCACCTTTGTGCAACCTCCGGGCCACGGTTCAACGCGTTAACGGACGTCCAGTTGTCTGTTGCATGTGCCTTGCGATTGCTCCCGCTGTCTGCCGTCTGTCTCTACTCGCCTGTAGGACAATATACCGGTCGTCGGCCGCCGTGGTTGGTCGTGCACGACCACTGCTAAACTCTCGGACAGCTGTTCCTGTAGTTTGAAATGCTCTCCAAGCTCGTGATACGATACTGTGAGCGATCCCGAACTCCTCGGCCACACTAGTCACATTTCGACCTTTTTCCAACTTCCCAATGACGCGACCTCGGGTAAAGTCATCCAGATGTTGTCTACTGGATTGCCTTTTGGCCATATCACACGGTGGCAGCAACTCGACGTCGTTCAAACCTATGTACTCCGTGCGATAGATTTCACCGAATTGCTGAGCGTACAGCGCCCGTGTGCTTTATACCCCCCCTCCACCCGTCATGCTGCATATATGCGCAGCCCTACCGTACGGGACCCAAGGCTATCTACTGAGTGGTCTTTCGGTCCGTTCTGCCTGCTCGTTCCGCTGTTATCCTAATTTCTCCTCTTCGTCCTTAATTTTTGCACGCCAGTGTACATACAGGTTTAGTCACGTGTAGTTACCATAGCAACGCAAAGTAGCAATAAAAACGTGGCAAAACATATATAGTTTTTTTTCTTATATCTTTAATTCTTTAGGTTAAGTTAAATGTTCTTAGGTGGTCGAATACATTCGCTTTTGCCCATTTTCGCTGTATAGAAATTACGTACAAAACCTCTCAGCATAAAATCCATAGAAGCAAACTGACGCTCGTACGCTTCCTCCACCTCTATCAACAACTGCCGATGTAGGATGATGTAACACCGTCAGGAAATTGGGTAATAGTGTTTTTAGCTAATTTCGAGTTCCTGAATTCAAATATGTCTGTGCAAACTCTCCGTCACGTACATTTTTTTTTTATGAATATTTGCTATTTTTCCAGATACATATATACAATGCAAGATGTAGAGATTGAAAATTCACATTGTAAATACCATATTCATACACTGTATATGAGACAGCAAAAGAAACAAAGAAATAGAGTAAACAATATTAACACAAATGTAAATGTACACACACATACTCGTGTACCCGTACAAGTAGTTAATTATTTTCTCTTATGTGTCGTGTTGTCCTTCTTCTGCAAAAACCAGCAGGTTTAACTCATTATTGAGGGATCTCACCTGTCTTGATAATTCTCCTCCATCGTTCTGATAACTTGGTGGAACCTTTCTCCTTGTTCATTGCTGACTGTTCCTAGGTTGTCAAGAAAGAAGTCCAGGTGCGAATGGAGGAAATATATTTTTAAGGACATCCCGCACCCAATGTTTTTATAGTTCTTGAGAAGGTTGTGAATCAGCTGCTTGTAGTTGCCCTTTTTGTGGTTACCTAGAAATCCCTTGACCACAGATGTGAAAGAATGCCATGCGGCGAGATCCTTGCCGTGATGTCCAACATGATATCCAAAGTACAAATAGTAGGTTTTCCTTACAGTCTTTGTCAATGGACGACTCTACGATTTTATAACATATTGTCCTCACAAATAGAGAAATTTATCCGGAATATTAAAAAATACGTCGCGGATGTATTAACATTAATACATCCGCGACGATTCCTTTTCTCCATTTCGCCAACTTTTGCTCATAAACATGCAGCACGTGTTTCTCTTTCAATGTAAAAAACACCAATGGCGGTTCGGTAGCTGTTACATATTCGCTACCTGTGAAAAGATCAGTGTTGCCACCCATGACATGTCCGGTGGCGAAATATGAAAATAAAAAAATCTGGAGTCCTTTTACATGCCCGCAAGCGCTAATGTTGGACATTAGTATGTATATAATGCCCCATAACAAAACTAATCGTGACGTGGTGGCCATTTTTTAAGGACAGATATGAAATCAGCCCCCAAAAATTAGTTAAAAACAGCTACATCTGTTCAAGTTGTAAAAACCTTGTAGACCAGTATAATTATCAGTAAGCCTCATTTTGTGCTTTTTCTGTCCATTTAATTTCAGATGTCCCATTTAAGTAGGATTATTGGGAGTATACTGTATATTATTTTTACTTTTTTTATTCTTTCGGAGTTTAATGTTTGCCATGAGCAACACAAAGGGATATAATGCCTCCCAGGTGGCGCCTGCTTCTGACCGTTCGTCCGAGCATGTCTGAGTTCGAGACAAGTATGAGTCTTGGGTGGTGGAATTGCTTTACGGCGCTACTTCTTCCCGCTCCTTGGAACTAGAGGCCCAAGAGATGGACGAACGTCTGCTTATATCCCTTAGAGCTGCTCAATGGGGTCTCTAAACCTGGTACCAAAAAAGGGGCTATAAGCAGTCGTTCGTCCCTAATTTAGAGTCGCTAGTTTCAGAGCCAAGCACCATCAGAAAATCACACCAACCATGCCTCATCCGCTACATGCATCCGCGCCCATGCCAAATAAATGATCAGAAGGAAACACTGCATACCACTCGATAGCCGAGGCAATTTTTCTCTTTAGATTTCTTTGCAAAGAAAATATTCTGTGGAAATCAAAGTGAGCAGAATTTATGTTTTTTCTCTATCTTTCTTTCCAGGTGTGACCCACCTTGTATTCCATACCTTGGAATGTACCTCACCGATCTTTCCTTCATTGAAGAAGGGACTCCTAATTTTACCGAGGAAGGACTGCTCAATTTTTCAAAAATGAGAATGGCAAGTATTTTTACCAGTATGTTATTTCCATCCTTCTTAACCAGAGAGTTTTAAAATCACGTGCCAAGGGACGAGGTCCTACATTTCGTGAACACAGTCTTAGAAACACCTCTTTCCGTTCTTTCCAAATAATTCTGTTTCGAGGATGTTCTCAATAGAACTGTTTCCTGCACGGAATCTTAGAAACAATGAGTAATGTTTGCACCAATGAAAGGTTTCGAACGACCTTATACTTTGAATTTTAATATTTACCTTGATACTCGTGTATCTAACAATCTTAATGTTTTTCCTGATAATGTAATGAAAACAATGTCTGTGACATCCAAATATTGCAACACAAAACATTTTACTGCACTGCTAGAAACTGGAATCACCACGTTTTGTATGTAAAATCACTATGCTTTTGTGTTTAGGAGATTTAACAGCTGCATCGAGAGAAACTCGCGGGAGTCAGTTTAACTCCGGCTAAAGCAATCACACATGAAACTATTAGAAATACTTATTATATGGGTTTAAATACTCATTTTGTTTCCTACGAGCAAACGTTTTACCTTATAGATTTTATTACAACCTAAGAAACTGTAAGTTTTGTTTAATATGATATTGTTACGTGGGCCCTATATTTTGGGGCCCTGGGATACGAATCCCTCTTTAAAAAACCAAGAACTGGTCGGAGGGATAGTTCTTGGGTTTTTAAGAGGATTTGCATCCAAGTAATGTGTAGATAATTTGTAAATAGTTGTAAATAATTAAATGTGCCTGTGTTGTCCGAAGTCCTGAGCTTCTCAGTGCTAGTCCCTTGTTCTCTTTTGGATCCCTGAGAGGGAACAAGGGACTAGCAGGTACAAGCTCAGGACTTAGAGCAACACAGGCACATTTAATTAGTTACAACTATTTACAAATTATATATTATCTACAGATTATTTACACCGCTCATTTAGTTCTGGGAGCGAAGAGGGCGAGAACGCGCCCCAATAAACGCAATAACAGTTCACAAGTTCAGATCTGCGCTCCTTAAGTGTCAGTCCGTTCTGCTTAGGCACAGTTCTGCTAGATGCATGCGAAAGTAATAAGATTTACAGTATTTACAGATACGTATCCCTCAGGGATTTCGGTAATCCACATGTTCAGGAACTAGCTAGCAATAACCACCCTTGAGATGGCGCACGCACACACACACACGGCGTCCGTAGTGTACTCACAAACTTGCTGACGAGGCGGTCAGTCGCAGGTTCCCGCGACAAGACGCAGGTCAGGCCGCCGGACAGGGGAGACAGAGCTGCTGAAGGATCTGGAAGGAGCTTCCTTTTCTCTTTCCGTCTCTCTCTCTCTTTAGACAAGAAAATCACTGGGCATCAACGAATTTCGTTCTTAGTGGGTTCGAAGAGATCCATCTTTTGAATTCGTTTCGTCCACGGAACAGTCCTTCTTCGGCAGATCCCAGTTGCACAATGCTGTTGGCTTCTCTTCTCCAGTGACCTCTTGACCCCCGACGGTATTTTGAGGGTGGCAGGGATCTCTCTAAGTCGCACACATTCCTCTCGCTCGCTTGCTGACAACAAAACAGTTCAATGTCCTCTTAACGATGAGCAGCGCGACTTACAGAAGCACTTTTGGGGAACTTCAGCTCTAAGCGATTCCAACAAACGCAAAACGGATCTTGTAAAACTCAGAGCGAATATACCCTATCCAATTCGATTTTGTAACAATATTAAATGAATTCTATCAAGCAGTTGTTGATAATATTAATGCGTTAAGCAGATACTTGTTTAATCACATATGAAATTTTATTTGAAATGAAACTGATGAAATATTTTTAGTTTGCTTTGTAAAAGCATATTAATTTGATACAGTAGAGGTTTCCTCTCTTTTTTTCCATTAAAATGTTTGCTTTTTCTGATTTAAAATAAATGGTTTCCATGGACTTTCCATAGTTGTCTGCTAATAAATTAAAAAAATATTATGTAGGGCTTCCTCGCTGGCCGAGTGGGACGAAGTGTCGTCTTCGAATACTTCGTCCGCAATGGGTCCAAGTTCGAATCACAAGTGAGGAATGGATGTTTTGCTTGGCTTACAACACTGGCTCTCTCTGCCTTCCCTGGAGCCAATGGTCCAACATTAGGGACTGGCGAACATCTTGAGACAACAAACTAGAAGTTTATTGTTCGGCTGATTTCTAAAACCTCGAAACTCACACTGTGCCAAATACTTTCCTAGGAGGAAATCTTTTTCTGATTTAAAATAAAAACTGAAGATCTCAGTGCATTTTATCTTGAGCTATTTTTTTTTTTTTTTTGATTGGAGGTTTAACGACCACCGTGAGCAACTCAATGGGCTATAAGCAGTCGCCCGTCCCTAATTTAGGGTCACTGGTTCCAGGGAAGGGAGAGAGCCAGTGCCGTAAGACAAACACAACATCCATGCCTGACCGGGATTCGAACTCGGACCCCTTTCGGACGAATGATCAGAGTCCAACGCCTTAGACCACTGCGCCACCGGGGCGGCTATCTTGAGCTATGACATCATTTCATAGGAGCATGAATCTTTTTTTTTTAATTGGAGGTTTAACAAACTTAATGGGCTATAAGCAGTTGCCCGTCCCTAATTTAGGGTCACTTGTTCCAGGGAAGGGAGAGAGACAGCGCCGTAAGACAAACACAACATCCACGCCTCACCGGGATTCGAACCCGGACCCCTTTAGGACAAATGATCAGAGGCTATCGTTCAGACCACTGCGATACCGGGGCGGCCATGAATCTTTTGCAGTTTGGTTTTGGTTTCTGGTTTAACGAAAATCTGAAGATGAGACAGAAACCGAACGCATTATAATTTTCTTTCTTATAATACAACAAACTGCTTGTATTAAATATAACAGTACCGTTTCTGTTTCGTTAATTTCAGTTTCTTTTTAATGCATCTCTTTCATCTACGAGTTGCTCGAGGAGTTATTTACTTTCCTCACAGTAAAAGGACCTTTTAAAATTTCAAATATTAAAAATATTAAAAATGTTGAAGATGACAATCCGTGTTTTTTTTTTGTGTAAATATGACAAGGATGGTAAGTCAGATAATTTTTGAAAACTTGAAACTTTCGTCGTCCTGGAACGGGAATCGAATCTGCGCCTCCCAGATTGCGCCCGGGTATGTTAACCACTACACCACCCAAAACAACCAAGCCTCAAGTTTCCGATTTGATGCTTATATTCAAATTATTCTGAAACTTGAAACTTGAAGAGAATATTAAACATTCCTTAATTACCACTGGCTTACCCAGAGATAATGGACAAATCGAGCGGCTAAACGGTACCATAGTGCCAATCTTGGCAAAACTGTCTTTGGATGATCCTTCAATGTATTACAAGTATGTTAGTACACTGCAGAAAATTATTAATTCCATTTACCAGAGGAGTATTGCCACCACACCTTTTGAACTACTTTTCTTGGTACAAAAATGACCTGTAAAGACGATATCAAAATTAGAGAATTAATAGATCCGAGTTACGAGTTATGTTCCAAGATTCCAGAGACGAAGCTAGGAAGGAGGCGAAAAAGCAAAGCATACAGGTTCAAGAGGAAACCCGAAAGACGTATAATCTTCGCTGACGTGCTCCTCAGAAATGCAAGCTCAATGACTTAGTTGCTGTGAAAAGAACTTAACTCTGACCAGGACTAAAGTTGAAGCCGAAGTTCCTAGGACAGTATAGGATCACCAAAGTAAAAGCAAGTGACACGTATGATGTTAAAGAAGGACATCATGACGGACCTCTACGAACAAAACTACATGTGCGGAATATATGAAAGACTGGACCGTGCCATAAATTCAAATATTTGTGTCAGTGTGAACAATGATTGTATTGAACTTTCACTTTTAAGTACTTTTAATTTTGACTTTGGCTATTGTATGGCATTTGAGGACAAATGACTGTCAGGAAGACCGAATGTGTAGGATTTATCGTTGCTCCTGTGTGTTCATTGCGTTTTGCTATTCGCAGAATCGAGAATCCCTGTTTATACAATAAGCACGAAGCGTAGTCAGGCAGATGACGTCACACCTGGCAACACCAAGACGGATTCAATCCAATGACGTCAGCACGTTTTAACAACAAGTTAGTAAAATTGATTATGATACGCTTTCCAACTTACTAGAAATCATTACTCAAGTTATTACTCAAGTTATGAGTAAAATGGCTGTGGAAAAAATCTCACTCCTGTTTCCTGACCTTTGATCTCATTTCGATTATATACAACAGAACTGGTTCAGTATACCTCCGAAATCACATGATAAAGTTTTGTCTCAATCGAAGTAATTTTACGTAAGTTATGATGCACGAGGGCTATGGAATAGATCCCGTTTCTGTGTCTTAACCTTCGACCCATTTCGCCCATTTTCAACAGGATTCGTCAACAGGCAGGTCACTACAACACAGTAACATTTCATCCAAATCGATACATTTTTACGTAAGTTATGACGCATAATGGAGATGGAAGTGATTCCGCTCCTATGTCCTGACCTTTGACCGATTTTTACGCGAGTTATCGTGCGGACGAACATACGCACACAACGTGTGACGTAATGAGACAGATGGGAATCGCGCCCATCTGATCGCAAGAGTGTGACGTCATAAAACTTTAATAGAATCCACATACAACGCGTGACATAATGAGACAGCTGGCGTGACCGCGCGCCAACATCTAATGGGAAGAAAGACGCCATGACACTACACTAAAAATTTGGTAACCACCAAAGAAAAAGGGGTGGTTATTTAACCCACTAAACCAATTATCCTAAAGTCGAGATCAAGCTAAATCGATTTCTAGTACCAGAAAACGGTAGGTTACCGACTTTCATCAAAATCCTTTGAGCCGTTTTCAAAATTCAATTTACATACATACAAGAATTGAATTGCTCCTTTAAGGTGAACGTCAAGTACTTTTGCTTCATCTACTTCGAATGGAAAAACTTCTGTACACATTTTCTTCCCAATTAATGCGTTCCCAAGGATGAAAATTTAAACATCGATTAAAACATCTTCATTTTATAACTTCGAATACTTAATATTTTCTAAAACATAACCATAATTATGCAATCCAACATTTGTTTGTCTACTGACGTCATGAAAATACAGGTCGCGCCATCTTTTTTCTGGGCAATTAATGCGTTCACAAGGATGAAAATTTGAACATCGATTAAAATAGCTTCATTTTAAAACTTGGAATACCTAATATTTTCTAAAACATAACCATAATCATGCAGTCCAACATTTCTTTGTCTACTGACGTCATCAAAGTACAGGTCGCGCCATCCTTTTTCTGGTTTCAACACCACCAAAGGAAAAGTTATTGATTTTTAATATAGTTATGGTTATGTTTTAGAAAATATTAAGTATTCCAAGTTATAATATGAAGTTATTTTAAGCGATGTTCAAGTTTTAATCCTTGGGAACACATTAATTGTGAAGGAAATGTGTACAAAAGTTTTTCCATTGGAAGTATAGGAAGCAAAATAACTTCACGTCCATGTTAATAATATGGGATAAGGGCGATGGAATGGTTCGCAATCCTATGTCCTGACCTTTGACTCCAATTCGTCCATTTTCAATAGGGTTCGTCCCCTGGTGGTCCCCTGCCAAATACTGAAATTTCATCGAAATCGAACCATTTTTACGGACTTATGAAGCATAAATGCAATGGAATGCATCCCTCTCTTACGTCCTGACATTTGACCCCAATTCACCCATTTTGAATGGAGTTCGTCCCCAAGCGGTCCCCTACTACATAATAAAGTTTCATTGAAATCGAACCGTATTTACGCAAGTTATGACGCATAAGTGCAATGGAATGGATCCCGCTCCTACGTCGTGACCTTTGACCCCCATTTGTCCCATTTTAAATAGGGTTCGTCCCTAGGTGGTGCCCTACCTCATACTAAATTTTCATCGAAATTGAACCATTTTTACGCCAGTTATCGTGCGGAGCGAACAGACGGACGGTCAAAGCTGGAGCATATACGCTTCTTCAACGTACGGTTGGAAAGTGCAAATAACATGACGTCAGTCGCCTTGAGGGTTTGCAGTGAGTTAGTTGTGGTCCAGTTCCCGACGAAGAAGCAAGGTGTTTTGTAATGTATTTACATTTATTTAATCATTTTTATATTCTATTGTAAATAAATCAATTTTAGTTTTAAAATTATGAGACTCGGGTAAGGTTATTGCTAGGTTTTTAATATCAAGAAAAGTCTATGTATGTATCTATATCCATATATATATTTTTTTTTTGATTGAAGGTTTAGCGACGATCGTGAGCAACTAAATGGGCTATAAGTAGTCGCCCGTCCCTAATTTAGGGCCACTAGTTCTAGGGAAGGGAGAAAACCAGTGCCGTAACACAAACTCAACATCCATGCCTCACCGGGATCCGAACCTGCACCCAGCTCGGACGAATGATCAGAAGCAATTGCTTAGACCACCGCACCACCGGGGTGGCAAATATATATAAAATTTACCACGTACAAAGGCCGTTCCATAAAAACTGAGAGTAATTTATTTTTGAGTTGGCAACCGTGTGAAGGAGGAAAATAACCACACAGGCGACTAACTGAATTAAGGAAGTATCTATGGCAACATATATTATTCGTGGCAGACGATTCTGGTTTTGTTATTGTGCAGTTGTTTAAGGTACGTCTCCATCTTGCCATATAGTTATGGAGGTGAGTCATTCAGAGTTAAGGAGTGAAATACGTTGTGCGATAAAATTTTGTAATCGTTTGGATAAAACGGCTCCAGAAACAATTGATTTAATAAAACAAGCTTACAAAGATAAATGTTTGAGTAAGTCAACGATTTTTAGATGGCGCCATGATTTCAAAAAAGGGCGTTTGTCGGCAGAGCTCACTCCCAGGCCTGGTCGATCTGAAAGTGTTACTACGGAGCGTGCTTTTAACACTGTTTGGGCAATACTGAAAGAAGATCGACGAATGACATGTGAAGACATAGCGGCGTTAAATAATATTTTAAAAACGTTGCATTCTGCATTCTATACGAAAATTACTGCTGCATCGTATGTGTTCCAAATGGGTACTCATGCGATGACGGGAGAACGATTGTTGGCCAGAGTTCAGGTGTGTCATGAGTGGAAACAAATGATTGCAAAGGATACAAACTTTACAAACACAGTAATAACAGCCGATGAAACATGGGTGCACTATTTCGACCCCCGCACGAAGCGTGCAACGAGTGTCTGGAAAAACACAGGCTCGCATCCTCCGAAAAACGTCCGCAAAACCAAATCATCTGGGAAGGTGATGATGATAATTTTCTTTGATCATAAGGGTGTAGTACCAGCAATCCGTTCCTCCACAAATTACCGTCAATGCTGACTATTACATTTCAGTCTTGAAGGGTCTGAGACGACGCATATCGATTAAGCGACGGAACTGGTGGGCAAGTGGGCCATACACCATGAAAACGCCCGCCCACATGTGGCTGCTTGTGCTCAACAGTCGAAACACAGTGCTGAAACGATGCCACAGCCTGCCTACAGTCCTGACCTTGCCTCGTGCGACTTCTGGTTTTTTGCGCCGTGAGATTTCTGGTTGAGAGAGAAGTTCCGTGGCGCAACATTCAACACAGATGCTGACGTTATTCCAGCTGTACAGGGGTCGCTAAAGCAGCTCCCACAAAATGTCTTCGCCACAGGCTTTGAAAAGTGGACAGAACGATAGGACCGTTGCATATCATCCGAGGGAAGATACTTTGAGAAAGAATAACATATATTTTGTTGCACCTATATTTCTTCATTTTGTGTTATTTCACTCTCATTGTTTATTGAACGGCCGTTGTGAATAAAAGTAAGACAGTACAGTTAGTACCGTATTTACATAAACAAAACAGTACTTCCGTGAAATTTCACCAATGAACAAAAATACGAATAAATACCGCAAGCGAAATAAAAAAAATTGCGAAATCTTTATCACAACTGCAAATACCTTAACTCTTAATGAATCTTTGCGAATTTTCTCGTCGATTCCGTATTCTTTGCTATAATTTAAAAACTACGCATACGGACGTTTGGTTTTTGATTACCAGTTTATATTCTGACGACGAAGATGAAATAGCATATATCAATAAATAATTATTTGCTGAAATATTCTGTCACTAATACTTAAGATTATAATCTCCACTATTCACAATTATAGCACTCGATTAGTTCCAAATGTAGAGGCTTTCTTCTTCTCCCTGCCGCCCCGGTGGCGCAGTGGTCTAAGGCGTTGGCCTATGATCATTCGTCCGAAGGAATCCGGGTTCGAATCCCGGTGAGGCATGGATGTTGTGTTTGTCTTACTTCACTGGCTCTCTCCTTTCCCTGGAACCAGTGACCCTAAATTAGGGACGGGCGACTGCTTATAGCCCATTGAGTTGCTCACGGTGGTCGTTAAACCTCCAATCACACACACACTTCCTCTCCCTGAATTGAAGTGACGGTAAACCACCCTAAAGCTGGATCCCATGTTATTACCTGACACGCATCGACTTTCAAAAATGGTGATTAACTGCGCATAGATTCAGATACCTTTCTATAAGACACCATTGCGATGTTTGGCTCACAGTGTCGAACAAAAGCGATTGTCGTATTCTGGACAATCTTAAATGCTATTATATGCAATGAAATGATTTGTGTTCCCTTTTCCCGACACAACAGCGTTTTTAGCGCACAACTGGTAACATTAATTCAAGTATTTCCCTCTTCAAATAATAGTGCTAATACGTTTTGTTTTCGTTGTTCTAATAAACTACGCTCAAATAGAACAGCAAGTAAGCACAGGTTCATGTGATCCTGTAAACCTTCAAAACTACAATAATCATTTGTTTAAATTAATAATAAGAAACTAGTTTTATATACACTATATTGACAAAAGTCACCGGACACCCATTCAAAAGCAAATTAACGGATCCGCTGCGTTGTTAAGATGCGTGCTACAGCTACAAACGGTATAATAACAAGCCTACGGCTGACCGCGATCATATCGCACTGTGAGGTTGAGTGAAAATATCGCGGCGGCAGAGAACTGACTTTGAGAAAGGAAAGATTGTTGGGTGTTATATTAGTGGGTTGTCCATAAGAGAAACCGAGAGGCGTTCAAAAATCCCCAAGTAAACTGTTTTGGATGTACTGAATAAGTGGAAGACACATGACGTGCCTGAAGTAACAAAACGTACCGGCAGACGAAAGAACATCAGTCATAGAGGACGTCGAAGCCTCAGGAGAGTCGTTACAGCTAACCCACGGAGTACTACTGCACAAGACCTCAGTGTACAGGTGAGTAAAATTGCTGGAACCTCGGTATATACACGCACCATTGGCAGAGAACTTCATTCCATGGGTTACCGTTGTCGTGCGGCTGCTCATAAGCCTTTCATCTACACTCGGAATGCTACTCGTCCTTTATCATGGTGTAAAGAACATTTATCGTGGACCGTGAATCAATGGAAACGGGTCCTATGGACTGATGAATCCAGATACACGATCCATCAGTCTGATGGCCGTGTGTGGGTATGGCGGCAGCCGGGGCGAACGCTATTTATCACCGTTTACTGTTCCTGCCGTCAAGTTTGGAGCTGGCAGTGTACTCGTGTGGGGATGTTTTTGTAGTATGGTCCCGGCCCAAAGGTTATCGTGGACAAATCTGTTAACCAGCTCATCTACCTTGATACTCTGGACAATTATGCCCTACCAACTCTGTGGCAATAATATGGAACCGAGCTTTGTTGGTACCAGCAGGATAATGCACCGAGCCATAAAGCAAGAAAACTGTTACGGCGTGGGTTGACGATAATTCCGTATGGTGTGTGGACTGGCCAGCACAGAGCCCTGATCTTAATCCTTATGGGATGAATTAAAGCGCCGCATAAGAAGTTTGGAACTAAGGCCTACTACGTACTAAGCAAGAGTTAGCGGCAGCATTATGTACTGGATGGAAGCACATACCTATCGCTGTGTTCCAAAAATTTGTCGAAAACATGTCTCGAAAGGTCAGTGCATGCATTAAGGCCATAGGTGGACCGACACTGTACTAATGTATGTCAATAAATGCTATGTTATGTTTATGTTCTAGGTGTCCGGTGACTTTTGTCAATATAATGTAGTACCAAATCTAAAAACGATATGCCATGGATCTAAGCAATAAAAACATTGATTTTCGTGATACATTTTAAAGGAAGCAATGTTTCGTTTTCTTTAGATGTACAGAGTGATTTTACTTTCTTTAAAAAATCCACCATTCCACTAAACAATGGGCTTTTATCTGTATTTTATTGACATGACTGCCTCCCTGGAATTTCTGAAAAAATAAACTTTTGTGAAACGTTAAAAACAGCTAGCACGAAGTAATATATAGTTTAAATGAGCAAAGACAACCAAAATTGAAATTTAAACTCAATCATACATGTCAGAAATACCACATGATGTTTATATATTACAAATGAATTTCGGATATTTCTTGCAAGGAAAGAATAATTTTTCGCCTTCCATTTACAGATTGCTCACGTCATCCGGGAAATTCGTCACTTTCAACAGACTCCGTACAAGATTGAAATGAGCTGCAAGGTAAGAAATAAAGCAGATGCTTAAAGTGTATGATAAAATTGTATGTACAGAAATCGGTCGTTAAAGTAAATAAAAAATGTAAAATGTAACTGCGAAAAGTGCACGTGATCGTTCACAGTAAAGATTAGGTTAACAGAGATCAATGCTTACTTATCATTTAACTGAGCGACATAAAATTATTGACGAAATGTAGTGTTTTAATTTACTTTTATAACTGTATGCTCTACACATAGGTCTTTGTGCTCACATTCGTTTATTTGGGAGGAATTTTATTCAATCTAAAAGTAATTTTAAAATAAAAATGTGTTTGTTTTAACGTTAGCTTCAATAAAAATACTTCGACAACCTTTAAGATTCAAAACTAAAAGTTTCTTTGAAGTAGTTATTTAATGGCCTCTCGATTCTGATTTATTTCTTAAATTTACTTTTTTTCTATCAATATTTTTATGCAAAAGAAATTTATTCCACAGATATAAAAGTATGTATAATTCATATGCACCCACTTTCTTTTCATTTCCTGCTGTCAATCAGCATATGAGCAGGAATTGTGGAAGAGGAAGTAATGAGGGTGCAATGCACCAAGGCCTCGCAGCTGAGGGACCCTCAAAATTCTTACAAAGTCTTACTTACAGTATCTAGGAAGTATCTACGGAAAAATTGTTTTCAACAAAAAGGAAGGGGGAACGCAGCTGGGTTGACAATACCTGCAAAAATTCAGTTGTTGCTAGTTAGAACCAAAACAAAACCTAAATTTAAACGGGAATTTTTTTCTGCACTGCTGTTTTGAACTCTGATCACCTATAAATATAATACGGAGGTCGCTCATTTCCGCAAGAATACCGATTGATACCACCTCTCCCCCTCCCCCAATCTGACAGCCCAAATACGCATAAGTCTTTTTTCTTTCTTTTTTTTTTTTGTTTTGGTAAATACTGAACTCATAATAAGGGAGCAAAACGATGGATGTATACTAGTTAAGAAGAAAAGAGATGGAGAACGAGAGGAGTTCCTAACAGTAGCTTTTTTCTCAGTATCAAAATAATGAGATTGATGAGATGCAGTATACGACACGTCTTGGGTACAGGTTTCAGGGATTCCAACTTCGATAAAAACGGTCCGGCCACCTCTAACAAGGAAATAAAACTTATTCTGTCTAGTAGGGATTATTTATCCGTTATGCACTTTCTCGTTGACTGAACATACACAGTACGCACTTCCACGGACTTCCACAGAAACCTCTCATTGACACAACGTATACAATACATACAACATATACAGTACACAACAAATACTTTCTCATTGACACAATATATACATTACGCACTTTCACAGAAACTTCTCATTGACACAACATATACAACACACACACAACACATACAGTATACAACAAATACTTTCTCATTGACACAATACGTACAGTACGCACAGTGCGTACTTCCACAGAAACATCTCATTGACACAACATATACATTGGCACAACGTATACAATATACATACAACATATACACAACGATTACTTTCTCATTGACACAATATATACAGTACGCACTTCCACAGAAACGAATGTACGTAAAAATTCAGGGATTCCAACTTCGACAACAATGGTCCGAGAATTTTGCAAAATTATATTCTCAAGATTTGCGCACGATTAAATCCTTGCTCATTGACTAAACATATACTGTACGCACTTCCACGCACTTCCACAGAAACTTCTGGCTGTAAAACCCATACGGAATTGGGCCATCAGGGGGGTTTTTTTGGAAGGGGGGGGCTGAAAATCGGTATTCTTGCGGAAAAGGGGAAACCATTGTGACGTATATTCTAAAATAACTTTCATTTTTAGTTCCTTTCCCTATGTAATTTGAGTTTGTTCTCCCTTATACTTTCCAAACTTAACGTGATTTCTTCTCTCTCACAAGAATGAGGTTGGCAACACAATTGAGCTCGGAGTGAGTGACGTACGAATGTGATAAGAACGATAGATAAAAAGGACGATACAGCAGTTGCTCAGTGTATGTGTGTGTGTGTGTGTGTGTGTGGAGATGTTCGATCACTGTTAAGATAAATGTGAAATTTACAACTTGTAGTGCCATATTGAGGATGTCTTCAATTTGCTGGACCAAAAAAAGGTTATCGTAAGGTTGACTTGCAACACATATGTATTTATACCCAAATAAACTGTGCTCCTATTGAAGCTATGTTAACACCAGCTGAAGAATTCATTACATTTACTGCCGACGTATCAGATGATCTTTCAGATGAGTAACAAATTATAAATTTTTTTCTGGCGGACAACAAAATAATCCAAGGTACTAAAGAGTCTTCAACGAGCAACTGATTGCAGTTACAGCGATATTTTTCTTAACCTGGGTGATCGCTTTGCAACATTTTTTAACATACCAAGTAACCTGTGCAGGACCTGAAAGACCATTTATCAAGCAAACAAATGATTAAAACATATTAAAGATCAACCATGATCTAAGATTGTATATCCTCTTTAGCGATATAAAGCGCAGAAAGTGAAGAAGCAAAGAATTAGAATTTTGATTCCGTACCGAAAAATGGATCCAGAATAAAGAACGAAACTTATTGATGTGAATTTACTGAAAAACTTCATTTCAAAAATAAGTACAAAATCGATCGTCAATTTTTCTTTAATATTTTTCCGTAAATAGGCTAGTTGTATTCATGTATTCCTAATTCGAAGAAGTCCTGATTTTTAGTGCAAACAATTTTAATTTGCTTACATATACATTTTACCCGAAGCCCTTTCAGCGATGTGAAGGGCTGCAGAGAGGTTTCCAGTTCTTCCGGATTCTTCATTTCTGGTTCAGGAAAAGCATTGTACATAAAACTGGTTCGACGGTAGCGTTGCTCGTTTTTGTAATAAGCGTAGATATTCTTCACTTCCCGTAAATGAAAAGCCAAATTTAATATAGCCTTCACTGTATTTCCTTTTTTAGTAGACTATTAGATGTAATGCTAGTATCTTGAATATTTTTAAGCAATGTTTCGGAATTTTTGAGAGTTGAATGCGTTTTACGATATTTAGAAGATCATCTTGCGGCACATTTGAACAAAGAATATCATTCGTTTGCTCCTTATTAGCACGTTTTACCGTGGTTCCCGTCTTCACCCAATGATCCATAATTTCACAGTAAAAATTACTAATGACAGGTATTTCCATCTTGAAGTTCAAAATTTTCACAAGCTCCTGCAACCCCAATGCCACCCTAATGATGCATAGACTTTCGATGCTCTGAGAGTACTGGTAAAGAACAGTAGCTCATGCGAACTCTGCAAGATCATCCCACATGCTAAAAACCAAAACGATTTCTTTCTACGTCAGAGTCAGGTAGAACGAACTATTCCGTGACCTTGTGACGTCATGGAGTAATCTTTCCCTCGCTGCGGGTTTCCGTCGTACATGGATATTTTTGAAACGTAATACAACACCGATCACTCTCTCGTGCATGCTGGCTATCTGTGTAAGAGCGCGTGTCTCAAACATCTGCCCAAAATAATCGAACTGTTAATGCATTTCAACTTATTTGCGGTTTAAAAAAATACCTTTATTGTAATTTTATGGAGACGCCCTTACTAATTTTTTTTTACCGTGAACCCCATCGCAGGAGTCACGCTGCTGATCGCAATCTTCGCAATTTGCGAAAAATAAATTCGTTTTGGCGACGGAAAAAAAATTTAGGAGAAAACATTGGCGATTACCTTTATTATGACGTCCGATCTTGCTCGAACGTCATGTCAAATTTTGCTTCGCAATGCCAAAGATATTTTATAAATTAATATAGAATATTTTATTTGTCATCATATTTGTAGATTTCTTATCTTTTGATGTGAACCATCAGGCAATATTGCACGACTCATATGAAAATAGTTATTGCATGAAGGTTCTATAAAGTGCAATTTTTCAACATTTTTTTTTTTTTTTTTTTTTTTTGCACTGGCCTTTTTAAATTTTAAATCCAAGCCAACTGTTAAATAGATGGAAAACCAAAGTTCTCAATTCATTTGAAATTTCTCCAATAATTTTTTGTGAAAAACTGTTATTGGTAGTAATAAATTCAGAATTGAAAATAAGTGTCTGTATTTTTTTCTATTAGCATTCGGGATCTATGACACAATGTCTTGATGCTTAATTGTAAAGAATCCATAACTGTTGTTTTTGTACTCTTAAAACCCTTTTTTTTCATGGTTTTTATATTTCCAGTGGAGAGTGGGAAAAACATTGGCGACATCAGATTACATTTGGCAAAAGAAAATTGAATTTCACGAATGGGTTGGCGAAAACTTTAAGCAGGCCAGAGCAACCGCTGCCTTGGAATACCTTCGTAAACCCCCAAGGGGTTCGCGAACCATCCAGTGGGGAACCTCTAATCTAGTTCAACACTCTTTACGAATAGTTCTTGCTTGCAACGGTTATTTTAGCTATTGGATTGGTGCGAATGAAATGTCCGGCGCGAACGAGCAGTGGAAACAGCCCCCCCCCTCCAGCGGAATGGAACCACCCACAGGTGTTGCGTGTATTACGTCACAGTGTTACTATAAATAGCTAGCACGTGTGTGAAGAACAAGGTTCAAGCCTGATTTGTTTGGACGTTACGTGGCTTGCAAAGAAAACATGCAGACGCAGGATTTGAGAGTAATCTTGCTGTACGAATTAAAACTGGACCATTCTGCAGGAATTGCAGCTCGAAACGTTAACAAAACGTTTGGAGTGAATACAGCCAACGAACGAACCATTCGGCGATGGTTTACGAAGTTTCAAAGCGGAGATACGGAGCTGTAAAACGAATCTCGTGGTCACCGACCTGTTGCTGTTTGTGACGATGTTCTGTTACGTGTGGTTGAATCGGATTGTTCTGCGTCTGGCTGGGCTGGGTAAGGTCAAAAAGCTGGACAGGTGGCTGCCTCATGAGTTGAAAACTGCCAACAAAAATTGGCATTTGGAAGTCTGCACGTTGCTGCTTGCCAGGAATAAATCTCTACTGCATCGAATCCTCATCTGCGACAAGAAGTGGGTCTTTTATGGTAATCGGAATCAATCTGCACAATGGTTAAGCAAGGCTCAGCCTGCTGGATGGAATCCTAAGCCACCCCTACACATCAAGAAATTGATGCTCCGTAACTGGTGGTCCACAGCCGGAATAATTCATCAGCGTTTCTTGGCAAGAGGCTAAACCATTACTGTAGATCGTTATTGTACTGAATTTCACCAGATGCAACGGAAATTGCTGCAGAAACAACTGGCTTTGGTCAACACACATGGTGTTCTTCTACTCCAGGACAACGTCCGCCCTCATGTCACACAACGAACGATGCTGACACTAAGTGCCTTGTGCTGTGAAGCACTGTTTCATCCTGCCTATTCCCCGGACTTGTCTCCTACAGACTATCATCTGTTTCGTCGCCTGGATCACTTTACACTGTAATAAAACTTGGCGAAAACAAATTGAATTCGGCAAACTAAATTGGCGAAAACTTAAGAAGAGCCAGCGCAACCACTGGATATCCTGATAAATTGACCTAACAGATGTGCATGTGTGTGTGTGAGAGAGAGAGAGGGAGAGATCACGAGCGCGCGCGCCTTTACGCACAAACATACTGCAAAGTCGAATGAATTACTTGATTTACCTCTTTTAAATATGATAGGCCGTCCTGGTGGAGCAGTAATCGAAACTCTGATTTCTGACATTACTTCTGAGTGAGCCGGGATTCAATTCCTGAATGAATCATGGTTAGTGTGTTTGTTTCACGGCACTGGTTCTCACCGTTCCCTGGAACCAATGGCCGTAAGTTAACGACGAGCGCCTGCTATGATGTATTTATTACACAGGTGACGTACATGTCAAGGCGGCAAGTAGCAGGGAAGAACACTTATCCAGCGGTTGCCTTGGCTTTTTTTAAATTTTCGCCAATGCATTCGTCAAATTCAATTTTTTTTTTCGCCAAATGTGATCTGAATTCGCCAACGTTTTTTCACTCTCCATTGGAAATATAAAAACCAAAAAGTGTTATAATAGTACAAAAACAACTGGTTATAGATTTTTTACAATTAAGTTGCAAAATATGTTAAGAGATCCCGAATCGTAATAAAGAAATATAGAAACTTATTTTCAATTTTGAATTTATTACTACCTATATAATTGCGAAACAAAGAATTACTGAAAAGATAAATTCCAAATTAATTGAAAAATTGGGTATTACATTTATTCTGTGGCTTGGTTCTAAAAGGACCAGTGTAAACAAAAATACAGATGTTGAAAAATCGAACTTTATTAACTATAGAACTTTCATGTAATAACTATTTTTATATGAGTCGTGCAATATTGGTTGATGGTTCACATCAAAAGAAAAGAAATCGACAAACATGATCGCATTTGAAAGATTCTATATTAATTTTTAAAGTATCCTTAGTATTGCCGAAGCAAAATTTGACATGACGTCCGAGTAAAAACAATCCTTTTTTAAGATTGTATTTTCTCGGGCGTCATTAAAAAAGTTTATCGCCAAAATTTTCGCCAACGTTTTTTTATCCATCGCCAAAACGATTTTTTTCGCAAATTGCGAAGAAGGCGATTGGCATTGCGATCCCTGTTTTTCGTTGTAGCTTAACTGGGAAAGCGTTTCGCTGCGATGCAGAAAGATGCAGATTCGAGCATCGCTACGGGCAAAAATGTGTTTACATATTGGTGTTTGAACGTAAAAATAGATCTACTGGGCGTTAGGTTATTCAACAAATATGTGACGTTTCTTCCACACATCGTCTGGAATTAATGAAAATTCCTTCTTCGCTTCAAAAAAATGTGTGATACTTCTTCCACACAGCGTTTGGAATTAGTGAGAGCTTCTTCTTCTACGGAGAGTTACTTTAATTATGGTTTGATGCGGTCCCGAAACCTGCGATTTCGTGCCTCCACCTTTGTCAATGGGGAGGGATATATGTGACGTACAACAGTGGTGACGTACATGTCAAGACGGCAAGTAGCACTGATAAGTACTTGTCAGTGTAGCTTAAATGAGAAAGCATTCGGCTCCGGAGCAGAAGGGTGCGGTTTCGAGCTTCACCATCGTCAACTTAATGTGTTTTCACAGTACGTATAACCCCGAAAGTTGATGGCGAAAAAATTGGTAGATTCCAAAAGTGCATACATAATGATGCAATGACTAATACTAGTTGCATATTCATAATCGTTTCTCATGTTTCTCTTCCTTAGGTTACCAACTATTTGCTGGACCCTAGCCGCCTTCTACCAGATGATGAACTATATCAATTGTCACTCTGTTTAGAGCCTCGTCTTTCCCGCCTTAGCACAAAAATGCCAACACCGGGACCCGGGTTTAGTGGTTTTTCATCAACAACATCAGGTGGCCAAGGCTCATGAGGAGCAAGAACATTCTCTTCTGTAAAGACTTCAAAATGAAAGATCCACTGTCTTGTGCTCCCTCTCCAAAACAAGGTATCCCCACACTCTGATCTGTCACCCGATCTGTCGTCATCACGGGACGAGCGTTTTTGTGATACCCACTTCCATGCATCGCCTCTCTATTTCTATCTCTATCTTTCCCTCCATAAAGTCATCAGGTGATTGTTGTTTAAAATAAAAGGAGGAGCTCATGGAGGATAGATACCTCCTAAGATCGCCAATGATCTGGCGCAGACATTCCAGGTTGATCTGAGGAAAGGAATGTATGGTGACTTTCCATTACGAGAAAGGAAGATGGTCGCAAAAGACCAAATAATCAGTGGCATATCACAACTGCTCTTCGTACGATTCCATTGTTATGTATGCGTACCCATTTGCACAGATGAAATAATCTCTTTGTTGATGTTACGCAATTGGGAATGCTTATCCACATTGTTACATACTCCATCCCGCTCATGACATGACATTCAAGATACAGAATAGGGAATATGGTAATACTCTCATATCAATGTATATATAAATTCAGTGCTTGCTGAGGCCAAGACTAATTTCTGCACTTCATTTACTTTACATTAAGCTTTCTCTGTCTTAAGACTTTGGTTATGTACTAAGTATTATATATTAATAACTGGAAAAAATTATCACGGAGCAACAAATAATTCAATATTTCTCACTATTAAGCCCTTCACAGAAATTGGTATTATTACACGTAGCCAGAAAGTACTGGAAGAAAATGAAATCATTTTCTGAGTGTGCATTTAATAATCATTTTTCTCACAGTCGTTGTGCTCATGCAGTCATGATTTAACTACATTCTATTTAAGATCGTTTTAAATTATCAACGACGAACTCTGACAGCAAAGAGCGAATATCAGAATTCTTATTAGTACTATGGTTACTCTGCAACTTCTGAAAGGCTTGACAGGAAAACTTCAAAAGTAGTCAAAAAGTCGCCTTCCCGTTGTAATCGCTGTACTGCAGTACCTTCAGCTGTTGCAGTGCGGCTGAATTACACTAGTGGGAAACTGATATTCGTTCTTTGCACTATGATTTCATGATAAGCTTCAGACCGTTCCTCACGGAGCAACTGTGGTAATCTGACAACTGAATTAATAGAACAATCGGTGTCACTAGTACCACCCACTCAGGACTGCGACAACTATTTCAGTTGGGAGTGTTCATGCTGCTTCCAGCACTACCTTAAAAAAGAAGGCTGTTATGCTGCTGCGAGTTTTAAATTACCGAATGAGAGAAAGGAAGTCAAGAGAATTGTAACTGTAATGCTTCATCGGAAAAGATAGGAGGAACATCCACATAGTTAAAACTCATTAGGCTTTGGAGTTATTAAATTTTTTTGGATTGGATGGCAATTTTTGAACTGTCATTTCCTCCCATCGCTTTGAAACAATAAATGTACTATGCAGTTTAAATATAAATATGCGTGTGCCTGGAGAAACCACACCAAAACTGGCAAGAAAATTTCCTAACGACTTTCTCCCTTCCTCGTGACAAATCTATACACATAGAAAGTAGCTAATACGTACTCTTGCCATAATTTTCCTGGAGTGTCAGAAATGAAATTTGTTCTATTGTTACCAGAGCAGGGAGTGCATGAGGAAGTTATTTGATAATAATCGATGTTCCGGTAACCATTTAAACCTCTACTGACGAGTTAATGGAATGAAGAACGAGCATCAAATTTCCAGACTTAAAATTTAATTTCACTGGGGTCTCACTATAGTAACTAAACATATTTTCAATGAGCGATTTAAAACGGATGGTGACTTTCCTGCAGACTACTTTTGCCATTTCTCACTGGAGTATCTCTTTGCATGTTGTAGCGAAATTAAATTGTTAGTCATTAAATTTGGCTTTTCTTCTTCCATTTAAGAATTCGTCTTTCATGCTACAAACTGAACGACTGTGATTATTTCATTACTACACGAGTAACTTGACTGCTTGGGGAATTTGTACCATTTCGCACACTCAACGGGGACAAATTAAGCTTCTCCCAGCAAGTTTCAGTATTCCCATACAGAAAACATGTATTGAACTTTGTTGTGAGACCTTGCATACAAAGGAAAGTTACAATATCATTATGAGTAAATTGTATATGTATTTAAGGTGCAAGGGAATTATTATGTGTGTCATTGTGTCTCGCTCTAAATTTATTATTGACCTAGAAATCTGACCTTAAATTGAACACTGATCTGGAAATCTTTATTTACGGTCATAAGATATGGCTGTTTATAAGTTTAGAAATCATTCTAAATGATTTCATCATATCGTATTTCTGCTTCCATTTTGCAGTTAGTTTTTCAAAAACATTTACCAAAGGAAATTTCACCATGATGTAATGCCTCGTTAGTAAACTCACCGAGATATTTACAGAACCTAGTTTGATGCGTACAAATGGAAGTGTGCAGGTGCCGCTGATAAAATATCAAACACATGCATTGATTTGTTTGCAATCATAAAAGTATTTCGTTAAACTTATCACATAATGGAACTATTAATAAATATTTTAAAATTACTTGAAATATTTGTTTCATGGATAGTTATATCCAATAAAAAAATTATGCCTTTGTACGTACTGAATCAATGGATATGTTATGATTCATTCTGGCAAAATGAAGATCTCTTCTGACAAGTTTCCCATGAATGCGATGAATTTTTTCCAGTTTAACAGCAATGACCTCTGAATTAATATATCTAGCAAATTTTTTTAGGTTAATTCATATGAGAATCTCGATTGTATTATACGACGGACGCTACGCATATCTGTGGTGTATAGATATCATTTATTGATAGGTGGTACCAAAATGAGTAAGAATGCAACAAAGGAAATAACCCTATCTACCTTAGGTAAATGATTTTTGATACAATACAAGAGTAATCAATTTTTTGGATTAAAACTTTATCTCTATTGTACAAAATGTGACTTGCAGAATAGTATTTTTCATTTTTATAGTTAAAAACATTGTTTTCTAATGAAAACATGGATTTCCTTTTTATTCAGTATGATCTACAAAAACTGTGCACAAGGTACACAAATCATGGAGATTCCATGGTAATTAAGGATAACTATGCACAAAGCAGTATTTCCTCAGTTTCCTTTTTTTGTTAATCGGCGCAAAAATTGATTTCTGCCAGTCTTTAGGAAATTTCCCAGGCCGCAAGTTCAAGAATATTTCCCAGGCCGCAAGTTCAAGAACATTTCCCAGGCTGCAAGTTCAAGAAAATTTCCCAGGCCGCAAATTCAAGAAAATTTCCCAGGCCGCAAATTCAAGAAAATTTCCCAGGCCGCAAGTTTTCCAGGCGGACCAAATACTCCTGGCTTACCAAAGGCCACTTGTTATGATAAATATTCTTAAATAACTTTGGGTTAACTGCTTGGCATGGGAAAACTGAGAAACCTGCAGCTCTTCGGTGAAAGAATGGAATCTTATTCCTACTAAAGAGTAACGGTTGTTCAGTCCTCATGCTCGTTACCTATATACAAATTATCATTTGTTACCTGCCCACTCTTGTCCCTACATTTTCAGCAAACACATCTTCAAATATAATTTATTCCATCTTTTCAGTATATACTCCTGTGATGCCAGAGACTGACACTAGTTTACAAGTGAGCCGTGAATTATCGACTGTCATCTTTTTCTCATGCGTTTAACAGGACAACAAAATACCCTAAGACGAATTTGGAAATTTCTTACCCATATAAATCGCACGTTTTAATTTAGCATTCCTAACACGCAGTTTGCCACCCAGGTGGCGCAGTGGTCTAAGCGATGGCTTCTAATCAGTCGTCCGAAAGGGGTCCGGGTTCGAATCCCGCTGAGACATGGATGTCGTGTTTGCCTTACGGCGCTGGCTTTCTCCCTTCCCTAGAACCAGCGGCCCTAAATTAGGGACGGGTGACTGTTTACCGCCCACTGAGTTGCTCACGGTGGTTGTTAAACCTCCAATCAAAATAAAATGCAACACACAGTTTTGCTTCATGATAAGCTTTTTTACGAACCTCCTAGTAAGCCTTCGACCGCAGACCGCAAGTACTTCGTCTATTACTTCGATCGCAGACAGCAAATACTTCGGTGCAACGTATCTTATCAAAGGTGCCTGATTTTAAAAGTCGTTCTTGATGTTGTCTCATCTGTAACCAACGATCTGAGTGCGATGGCGTGTTCCAGAGTTGGTTTAGTGTGGAATGTATATATTTAATAATTAACTATAATCAGAGCGTTGAATATTATTTATTAAAATTTTAATAAGGTGCGATTTCTCCAAATCATCATAATTCCTGGCATATAATCCACTTTATAAATGGGAAAATAATAATTTTGAAATCCACATAACCTATATATAAAATTTGGCTACTTCCCTTTTTTTCATAAAATAATCAGTGAAAAACAAACGTAATGAACTTCATTTAAAAAAAGAAATATTGATGAACAACAGAAAATAAGCTACTAACATCAGACAGAATCCGTAATACGTTAGTGCTCTCTGTGGCCAAAACCTTTTCTTTCCTACCCTGCTGCAGATGGGTGTAAATTGGGCATGTCAGACACGCGGGCTTGGGCCCTCCACGCCTCCTCAGTGCGCCCACCGCTTTATGTCATGAAATGTTTGTTTTTATATTTCAAAGAATTTCCTACAATGCGGAAAACAGATCTGACAAAACCAAAGCTTTATTTACATCAGAGAAGGATATGTCTCCTTTAAAATTCACACAGGGTGGCAGAGATCACTAGTGTCGTCCTGTCATCATACACTTGCTGAGCTATTGCGAGTTATTACTTGTGTGTTACCAGTTTTATTTCCTTTTAATTTTTAATTGAATGCAACTATTCCGCCCCGGTGGCATATGGTCCAAGCGCTGGCTTATTATCATTCGTCGGTGAAGGGTCCGGGTTCGAATCCCGGTTTGACATGGATGTTGTGTTTGTCTTACGGCACTGGCTCTCTCCCTTCCCTGGAACCAGTGACCCTAAATTAGGGACGGGCGACTGCTTATAGCCCACTGAGTTGCTCACGGTGGTCGTTAAACCTTCAGTAAAAAAATGCAGCTATTATTTTTAAGTCGTGTTGCCATTTTTTCATCCTTTCAAGAAATAGGATCAAATTTTTAATCTCAAGACAAGTTTTACCTGAATGCACTACTCTTATTCATAGTATTGGTGGTTGGTAATATAAAACATTAAATTGTCTAAAAATATTTCAACATGAACATGTAGTTCTGAAATTCTCAAAACGTTGAAAATGCTAAATATCCGCTAAGATGAGTATAGCCAGTGGCATACAATTTTCAATAAATTTAGTCGTTTTAATTTTCAGACATATTTTATAATTTCAACTTTTATAGTTTGAAGTACTTTGTTATGTCAGATACAATTTTTTGGTTAATATAAATCTGAAAGGAAAGAGGGAAGATCTTAAATCAGGTATATTCTTAAAAGATTCTAATACTGATACGTGTTCGGCGTTGAACGCTTGCGTTTGAAATATGTGCTGCACCCTCATTGTTGCTGTGTCACCAAACTGGGACCCTATAACGGATTTGAGTTCGACATGTCTGGTGTAGATTATTCGGCTCTTCTCCAGCAAAACTAAATTTCATTCTGTGTAGTCCGTTGTGCACTGAGGAGGTCTCTATCCTCAAAATTTGTAAGCAGTTTTAGAACATTTTACTCGCACATTTGAGTTTCTTGCCCGAGTATTTTACTATTTATGCGTGATACAATTACTTCACTCAGTTCGTTTGCAAAATTCTGGATACCATTCACACAAAGATGAATACGTGAAATCTCACTTACCTGACTCTATTTCAAACTGGATGCTAAGAATAGGAAGTACAACTGAATTTCTGCAGAAGAAAATTAATATTCTTACCCAAACATTTACACTAGATTGCCATTCAGGTACAGGAGTAATTCAAAATGTCTTTGCCAAAATGTTTTGATGAGAAAAATCCTTACCTGCGATACCCCAAATTTGGAACAACATGAAACTCGTTCTTGGATGTAACGGGAGTAAATCATAATAAGTTATATTATATTATATTATATTCATGTCGTGAGAATTCATTATATTAAGAGTAAACACCACAGTAATTATTATACTAAAAATAACAATAATTCGCTTACTTACTAAGTACTTTAAGAATCTGAAAAATCATCCAAACCAATATCACTTATGTAGTAACTTTTACGTATATATATTAAATTCATTAAGCTATCGGCTGCGTTTGCGCGATCTTTTACAAATTTGTTTTCCCGACACTTTTGGGAAACTGAATTCTTGATTGTTAAGAAAAAAGATACTGCCCATTTAACAAGGCAAAAATTTGAAGAAGAAAAAACGTGTTTTCAAATGCGAGCATTTAACTGTTTTTTCCTTCAAAACCTTTTTAAAAGTTGCTTTCATCACGCTCAGTTCAAATTATTCATTTGCCAAATAAATTTTCAAAGATAAATGTTCCAGGGCTGTGAAAAATATTGCTTGATTGTTTGCCCCTTCTAAGCTTCCCGCAAAAATTACGAAAACTTATCTTTTTAAACATAAGTACACATTAGTAATTTGCAAATTTTTGTATAAATCGCCATATTTCAAATTTCGCAATTTTATAGGCTGTATCTTTGCATTCTAAGTAACTCACGTGGCTTCAAAAAAGCAATAAATTCGAAAAAAAAATGTGACCGAAGCTACACAAAGGAATATGAAAATTCACTACATTTAAATCAGATATGAGTATACTCCAAAGAGATTTCCTTGTATCTTATATACATGTGTTATTTATGATAAATGATGTAAAATGTTTTCTTACTACGTTTTGAAAATCGAGAAACATGTGCTAAAACAGTGCTTCCCAACAACCGTGACGAGACTTGGTACAACTAAGGTGTGTCGCAAAAAAAACGGAATTATTTTAGGAAATATAGTTCATATTGTTTCTGTTGGGTTTTTTTTACATCATAAACATTTTAAAAATTGAATTCTGTCTTTCCCGTACCATGCTCTTTAACTGAATTAAAATTAAATATTGCTGAAATTTCAAAAATAAGTGC
This sequence comes from Macrothele yani, assembly GCA_039090855.1. Classification (NCBI taxonomy): domain Eukaryota; kingdom Metazoa; phylum Arthropoda; class Arachnida; order Araneae; family Macrothelidae; genus Macrothele; species Macrothele yani. The sequence continues at coordinate 157,698,948 of CM077024.1, read as the reverse complement.
TAAGGTATCCACAAATTTTATAATTTTTCTTAGACCCCTTGGTTCTGAAAACAGATCTGCAAATATTTGAGGAAACTTTAACAATAACTTCAATTAAGTTTAACAAAACTGCAATAAACATTTTAAAAGAGATGATTAAAATGAAAGCGTTTCTTTTAGATAAATCCGGGGCTTATGTTATATCAGAAAACCTTAAAACGTCCTTAAAGATCTTTTTTTAAATGAAATCCTAAAAATGAAGTTATTCTTACAGATATATGGGCAAATAAAATGTTACTCTTGTCATTTAATATATAATTTGAAAAGCAAGATAAATTTCCCAAAAGATTTTAAATAATATTTTGCCTAAATTCTGGAATGTATCATTCTCGGATAACAATCAAATAAGTCCCTAGCATCTAGTCCGGAATATTTTGGTTTGTCGAGCAAAATGTGCTGGAGCTGGTGTCTCTGTAAGCTTATCCTTCATAGTTCGAGGACATGAACAGGAATCATCCGCAGTGTATTTATAAAAATTAACAAGAAAGCAAATGCATAACTCCAAGTGTGTCATACCGCAACATAGATCTCTAGCTTTTCAAAAATCATATCCCGGTGTCACATAAATATTTGCATGTCTTCAAAAGGAAATAAGTGTCTCCTGCGGAACTGCAAGCTACCCATGCATCACGTCCTTCAATACATTGTTTTAGGCAAAAGGCAGACTCTTGAAGCCTTTTAGAGCTCAGTAGATGATAACTAAATTACGACTATACCACGTAGTGAGTATTTTGGGAATTTACTTCTCAGAAACTTTAATAAATTAAAGTTTGTGGTGGTTATCTTCACAGGAAAGACCTGAATAATCTGCAGCTGGCTTGCAACTTCATCGACAGATAACATCGTATCGTCGTGTGTCATATATCAGGGATTTGTCAGTGTTCTCTCAACGTAGCTCATCGGGCATATTTGGAAATGTCAATCTACGAGAGCACGCTTCACTTGGACAAAACACAGTCGTGGTGCTTTGTAAATAATCTTTGTCTTTCAACAGACAAAGAACTGAATCACTGCATTTTGCTTTTTTATTTCGTGTGCTAATAGAAACACCGTATTGACTTCACAGATAATGAAAGAACATATGAATTGCCAAGGCCAAATATGTAACTGCATTGTAGAGACGCTCGCTGCAACTGTATGACTTGCTGCCTCCTTGGCAGGGTGATCACAGAGGCAGGCTTCGAGAAAATCGTTCGAGTTACGGATGAGGCATGGGCTCTGCGTTTTCCTTGAGGCTCTGGATGTTTTCCCCCTCTGAAACAAACAGTCCACAGTTGGGACCAAGTGAGACCTTATAACGTCATGTTGATTGCTAACCACTGTCACAAAAAAAAGACTTATGGTTGCCCAATAATTCGGTACTTTGGCCAATTGCTAAAGGAATATGAACTTTGAGGACGTTTTTGGTTATTTTCCTTAATGTTCTTAAGCTTAAATTCAAGAAAGAAGATATTCTTGTGTCTGGGCATGTTATAAAAGCGCATAGCTTAAAAAATGGGAAACTGGCCCAATGAAAATGACTGATTAAAATAAAGGCTAGCTTTCCAACTATGGAATGAACTTAATGCGTCTACGAGAAACGTCTTTATATGCCTATCAGCTATCATTTCTGAGCAATAAATTATCCAGCACAAAACTGGATTCTTTTACATCCAGACCCACAGACAGGGAATATTGAGTGGACAATTTGTCCTGTTGATGATGATGTTATAAACATTGCTCGCTCAGAAACAAAAGACATTATTTTCTCACTATTATTTTCTGTGACAACATTCCGAAATAAAAATTCGTCTTCACAAGCTGGTAGTTCATCATCGGTCCTTTTAAACATCCTGCCCTCATGACCATTCGTTTCTATCATCCTATACCGGCTACTATTCGTTTCGAATATCGTTTTGAGCATCCTATCCTCGCGACCATTAGTGTTCACATTTACAAATATCAAACCCCAAAATACATTATCTTTTTTTAAACATAATATCTGCGTTTCTACATTGAGCCCATTAATTTAATTATGCATTTGCGCGCTCCATATCTGCGTTTCTACAATGAGTCCACTAATTTAAAATATGCATTTGAACATCAGTTTGAAGTTTCCCAGTACGTCAAGCAGTTAATTGTTTCATACCAAAATAATACTGATTCGTTATTTATGCATGCACTAGAACCAGTAGATTAATATTTGACACGATGACTGCTTATAGCTCTGAGATTTGCCAATGTTGTCATTAAACCCTAAAAAAAGGACAATAACCCAAGTACATACTTTATGTAATAATAATCAGATCTCTCGCTATTACCATATCTTTTAATATGCCAGCACCCACATTGGTGGCCGAGTGATCAGAGGCGTGGGCTTTCATCTAATCATCCGAGTTGGTCTGAATTCGTGTCTCAGGTGAGACTTTTAGAAAATAATCAACAATACAGACGATTACGAGTTAGTAAGGTGTGCCACGTCCGAAGGTGAGTTTACTGTACCCCTGCTGGAAAAGGAAAAGAGGTATATGAATGACAAGATTTTCTCCAAGAAAGGTCAAAATAAGAAGCGAGGGAGCATCCCCTTTAAGGCCACGAAATTCATACTCACCACCACGCCAAGCAGAGGAAATGAAGAAAACGAAAAGATACTTTTTCAGCCAGTATTGTCTTTCTCGTCTAGTCTTTGCTTGGGTTTTCTTTACTTTAGTCGTTTCTGTTTGAGATTAGCTTGTGTTAGCTTTATTTTTATTATCTTATATTACCTTATGTACCATCGCACGTTTAGTTTGTGATTATCCTCCTCTAACCCTAACCAACAGTGTTCTCCATTTATTTTTTTCGTTTTTGAAAGGTTTTGTATTTTTCTATTTCAGAATCAGAAAGACTTGAAAGAAAGAGATATCTAGGTACATTTATCTTTCTGTCTTTTTGAAATTCATATGATATGGTCTGAATCAATTCCTTATTTGGATGTCCATCCATTTTTTCATAGAATTTGTATATCAGTTCTAATATTCTTTGAAGTATTGGGACAAATTAGTATTTTACTTAAAAGTTGTGCTCTTTTGATACCTCTGAGAGGGTAAAGAATTTTTCTAATCATTCCTCAATTATAACTTTAGAGTGTTGTTTTAATGTATGTTTCTGAGCAGTATCCTCAGATTGATCAAGCATGCGTGAATGATGGTAGAAAATAGAACTTACGCGAAGTGTGATACTGGATTTATTTTTGATTGGATTACTCTTTTGGAAAAGAGGTTTCAGTATTCCTCAAATTTATGAAATTTTTAGTACAACACTTTGTATATGGGGTCTCGAAGTGAGTTTTTTATCAATTATTATTCTTAGACATTTGATTTACAGGCCCAAATTACGTTTTGGTCAAATATTTTGATATCTTTTATTTTTTCACTATGTTTATATGACCAGCATAGCTTGTGATTTAAATGAACTAATTTTAACTCTTCGCTTTGTACAGTATGTTTCAAGCTCATTTAGATATTTTTCTATGTACTCATAACTTTTCGTTTTGTTGATCGATAGATCAATAATTGTCATCATCATAGAGCGCTAATTTTATATTAGGCGCTGAGGGCATGTCATTTTAATATATAAGAAAGAACTGAAATTTAGGAACAATCCTTGCGGTACCTCAGCCTACCCAAGCGAGGTAGTAGTTGCGTGCTTTTACTTTAGGGATCACTGTGTCTCATCCCTGGAACCAGTCGCTCTAAACTAAGGAGGGGAGACTTCTTACAGTTTTAGACTTCTATATGGGGGATCAAATCCCGAAACAATATATGTGTAATTCATATTACATCCCATTTTAATTCATTTTAAGAGTTTTAGTAGTGATAGTAATTTTTTCACTGTAGATTCTGAAAATATAAATACAATTCTCCACATTTTGTAGAAATTGTTTCGTTTGATGCATTTGAACCTCATTTTTAATAGTTGTGCTTTACTTGGCAGTTCATTATAATCTATGAAAGGCCCAAACAAGCACCAAAATTGCGGCTAGAAGTTTTCATTTTGTAATGAATGAAATTCTTTATTTCATGCAACGATAACAACCATTTCGGTCTGGGTCTGTACCAAATATATAATAAGTCACAGGTGTGTTGCGGCCTAAGGATTATAAAAATCCTTGGAAGCACTGAATCAAAAGCACACGTCAGAAAACTATTCCATTGGAATTTATAATAATTACACCCAATGACAAACCTTTAATTTGGAGTCCACATGAACATGCAATGTCTTGCAAAGCATAATACGCTATGAATTAAAGAATGAATTGCTATGTCACTTATAGTTATAGCCAGGACAAGTAATTTCTTGAAATGATATTGAGAGCTGGCACCTTTATAACACAAGTGAATGGTTTTACATTACTGAGAGTCAAAGAAGGGATTTTGCACTACTTATATGCTCTGTTTTATATATTACTTATTGTTTTCTATGTTATTTACTATGAAACTTTATTGTCGCGCGAGATTGTATTCCTCAGATTGTTAGAATAATACATTGGAGAAAATATTAACTAGGTTATGTAGCAAGCACTGTATATATGTGTATATTCCTATAAAATGTATATACAAATATAATATATCTTGTTGAAATATTTCTCTACTCGAACACATAGCTCTTGCGCAGACTTACATGCAGTATGTAGAATCAGTTACTTGGAAGCTATTTTGTAAAACTGAAAATGAAAAAAAAATCAGATTCAGAAAAAGATCAAAAGCGTCAAATATTCAATACATCAATCCACGCAGCACGAATCATATTTTTCAAGAACGCCTGCAAAGCTAAGTACAGCTGCAAAACTGTGCAACTAATATTAGTGGAGAAGTCCTGATAGTTTTCCTTGCTTGTCACTTCTGAATTAGTGCCAAAAACAAGAGGAAGGAAAGAAAGGCAAGCAAGTCAATGCTGACAAATGAAACATTATTTCATCTAATTCTGTGAATTCTCGAAGGTGAAAACTCAAGATTATCAATTTAGATATCTACTGTGTTCCTTGGAAATTGTTGTAGCTTAAATTATGTGATGCATGCTTTCTCCCTTTCCTCTGTTTCATTCTGATGATCAATTCGACATTCTTCCCTGTATTTAAGAATGATATTGTGATGATGATCAATCATTTTACTCTACTAACATTTTTGGAATTATTTGCCTAACGACAAAGGATCCGTGGCATTTTTGTGTTCATAGATTCCAAGCAACAGATAGCCCAAGATACGAAAGCAAACGACATTAATCAGATAGAGGGTATCTTTTATTATTTTCCTGCGATCTGTCGAAACTACAACAGGAATGTTGTGCATAGTAATTAATTTTGTGATAACCTTTATCTAGAGATGTGTTACTTCAAATATCTTGAAGCCATTAAGCTCCACCTACGCCTTGTCTTCTGAGAAGTGCGAATGTTTTAATTGCGTGTAATTGCCGCAGGCAAGAACTACAATGAATTAGGTCTATACATAAAACATATTTAGTTATCTGAAATACGTTTCATCATTGAAAGCGATCGTCATATTTACGACTTACAACTGTCACCTTGGCGATTCGATTTAAAATTGCAACTATCACATTACGCTTTTATTTGTTTTATATTTGTTCGTAGGTTCATTTATTTACAAATACATTTATTTTTAAAATTAATGAATTGTTTTCAGATTGTGCTCCAAGTTTCGTAATGGTTAACATTTCATGATCCTGAGGGAAAATTCTTAGAAATATGTGAAAACACAGAATTGTTCGTTACGGAAATCGAGTCCCCTCACACCGGAGTAAGTTGCTCTCCCAACTAAGCTACACAGACGTAATGTATCGCTGCAGATTTGTCGTCCTGATACATGATTCTCCTCTGTAGGACGTCACAAATAGTATGAACGCTTTATCAATTTATTTATTTATTTACTTATTTATTTTATTTATTTATTTATCGATTATTACGTTACAGTGTTGTAGAGTTCATTTAAGTTCGAAGGGTGCCAACATCTTCCTTCTTACAGCCGACTATTTTCAGTGATATGTAATCTAGAAGCTAGAAATCCGATTACAAAACTTTCTCTTTCACAAAAAGTTTGCTCTTTTGGGGCAATGTTGGACAGATTGATATCAAAATATAAAGACCTTTGTAATGGATGATTTGTTTTGTTTTTCTTCTTTAATTTGATTAGTAAATGCATTTGATTTAGCATCATAATAAGAGCACGTTTTCACATATTAATTCCCACGATTCAAGCTATTTTTACTAAGATCAGATTCAAAATATTTTATCGTAGTGAAGAAATATTTTAATGTTGTAAAGACCCCAGGGAACTTAATAGTTCAGCAACCGTTGCTGATTCTGAACCGAAGATTCTGTAAAACTACTTTTAGGGAAAACAAATTTGTGTTTCCGATGTAATATTTAATTCCAGAAGAACTTTACATTATTAAAAGGTGCAGATATAGTTCGACAGAAAAGGTCTTTTAAGAGTATACTTCAATCATGTGAATGAAAATTTTCTGCCATTACAAAGAAACTGAAATTGAAGTCAGTTATACGCCTTTTCGAAAACAATATTATTTTGAATGAAGTTATTAATTAGAGACAGGATATAACCAGTATTTTACAAAGACAAAGGTAGCAACAGAAGTAAAAATTATCCTCACTTATGTTCCATTTCTTAGCGATTTCATGAAAGGTCTCCCACTTTGGTTCATGTTTTTTATGTTTTATTTACTTATGGGTGTTGATTTGATTTCCTCTCAGAAGCCCATCCCATTAGTACAGTGATATTTGTTTACTCTCTATGCATAATTAAGTATTGTAATATCATTAGCCTCAGTGGAGGAATGATACACCATTCAGAGTTTAAGCGGTCTACTTATGAGCTGAAAATGAATCGTTTCATACAGGTAATCTATATAATAAATGTCATTACTATACGATCCTTGAATAACATGAAGAAGCTAATTAAATGTTACATCATAATTCCGTGCCTTCTAAATATTCTTCAGTAGTGCCTCTTGTACCTCCAATAACAATTGTTCGTCTCCTAAACTAAACGTTAACCACAATATTTGCCCATGCTATACCCTGAGCTACATTAGTTAATTCTCTAATTTTCGTGAACTTTTAATTTGACATTTACTTGATTTATCTACGAAACTTTTTCAGTATTATGATTATTGATTCTGACTGACCAATGTTGATCTTTTAATGCTCGAAAAATATTTGAACGTTCTTTTTCAGAAACAGACATTTCTGACTGCCAAATGAATAAAACCACTTCATCGCTATAATTATGATATTATTTAAATTTATCCATTCAGCTAAGCAGTTCAAAACTTTTACCAGCTTCTAAAATGAAACGACGTTTCTTTGAAAATTTTCAGATCATTTTGCAATTTTTCTATGGAAAAATCCTTTAGATAAATACAGCAGAGGTAACGCACCAAACTTATGGCAGGTACCAGTCGAAGACTGCGCATTGCAAAAATTTTCAGAGTCAGCATTCAAGATCTAAATTGTTTTTAATGAATTATGTTTTCTTAAACTTCTGAATTATGCATTATTTACCTTTGTAAAGATTAATATAGAGTCAAAAGTATTGAGATGGCTGATGTGTCTTTCAAAATGAGCAATAGTTACCAATACGTAAGAGAAATACACAGAAGTTCTTGAAGCAAGTGTTATTCAGAAATCTAAATAATGCATTTCGTTTTATCACAAATGCCAACAGCAACTTAAAATGATGAATTAGGAACATGGAAGAAAAGGAAGCGAAGTAATTTTGTACTTTTGTAAATTATAATCCTTACTTCGGGGATCTGGCCATCTCTAAAGTGTTTCGTATTCTTGCTGGAGTTAGTCTCGCTCGCAAATACTGCCTTCAGAACACTTACCATAAAGTTTTACTGCCGGCAACTTATTTAAAACTTAATCCTGTGAGGTAGTTGTCAGTTTCTGGGACATGAAGTAGTCATGGATAAAGTTAATGCAAACATTACCAACTTGACAACTCTGGTATTTGGATTGTAATGTTGGCCAAAAACTGCCGTACCAAAAAATATATATATATTCAGAAAACGTATTGTCGCGATTCTCAGGCAACGCAGAGGTACGATCATATGCTGCCTAACTGTTAGTCAAATATCACTTGTTACAGTTTTTAAAAGCTTTTTTCCTTATTCGAAGTATAACTTTTAAACGCTATGTGGCCGAATTTTTTTTTATTTCGTTCTCCTTCGTTTCTTTGTCTTACAGAAATCTCTAGATCTGTGCATTGATCTGCGATATATTTATGCACTGATCTGTATAAGAAAATTTTAATTTGTAAGAATCCTTTACAGTTTCTTTTATTTCACCAGAAGTGTGGTGCTTATTCTTTGTTCCAAGAATTTTTAGAACAAATTCACTTCACTTTTCCTAGAGCCACAGAATAAACTGAATCTACTACTAAACTTTTCCAAAAGCCACAAAATAAACTGAATCTACTACTAAACGTTTCCTAGAGCCACAAAATAAACTGAATCTGAATTTCTGTGTCACAAATCTGATTTTAATGGATAATTCTCCACCTTAGCAGTGTTTTCAGGCGTTGAAGGAAATTATTAGCGAGGTTACAATGGTGTCTGGCTATCTCTAGTGCATGCATGTAGAAATCTTAGCATTCCAATAGGCTATTTCATAAATTTCAGATCTTTCACATAGAATTTAAGAGCACGTCTCTGGAACTGTGGGATGCAGGATCTCTAAAACCCTAGCTTATAAAATAAGATTTTCAGCGCCACCTTCATTTAGAATTAAGGTCAAAATAATACTAACGCGCCTTTGTCTTCAGAAAAGAAGATATGTTTATGATAGGAAGTACTAAAATCAGCAAAGTATTACTGCACTCTACTGTTCACTATCTTTATTTTCTTTCTCTACTCTAATCGCTTCTCTCTGAATTATGTTCTCTCTTTTTTCTCTTCTCTCTCTGTTCTTTTTTCTCTGCTATCTTCTCTCCACTCTATACTCTTTTTTGCTCTATTCTCTTCTTTTCTCTCTTATTCTTTTTTCTCCCTCCTTTCTAACCTCTTGTCTCCCTATTTGTTTCTCTCTTCTCTCGTTGATCTCTGTTCTCACTCTCATTTTCTCTACTTTCCTCTGCTCTTTTTATTTCTCCTTTCTACTCTCTTTTCTCCCCATTTTCTTCCCTCTCCTTTCTTTGCTGTGTTCTTACTCCCTCTTTCTTTACTCGTTTTGGCTGTCTCTCTCTCGCTTCTCTCTTTGCTATGTTCTCACACTCTTTTCTCTACTATCCTGTACTCTTATCCTACTCTTATCTCGCTTTTCTACTCTCTTTTCTTCCCATGTTTTCTCTGTCCTCCCTTTGCTGTGTTTTCACTCTCTTTTTCTCTATTCTCTTCTACGCTCTCTCTCTCTCTTTTCTCCTATCTTTCCTCTGTTCTCACTCTCTTTTTCTCTATTATCCTGTGCTCTTTTTGTCTATACTTTCTACTTTCTTGTCTCCACATTTTCTTCTTTCTCTTCTCTGTGCTGTGTTGTTCTCATACACTTTTTCCCTACTCTCTTCTGCTCTCTCTCTTTTCTCACTCTCTCTCTCTCTTATCTTTTCTGTTCTATGTGCTCTCTTTTTTGTTTTCTCTTCTCTGCCTGTTTCTCTCACTCTCTCTGTCTGTCTCTCTCTTTCTCTCTCTCGCTCTGTGAAGGCAATTCTAAAAGCACAACTAGCAGTGCTTTTGCAAAACTTAATTCAGTAATTTTTTTCCGTTATTAGAGCACTCACGTCGAAGGAACATGAAAACATATTGACGTAGCTCCCGCATTTAATTGCATTGCTTTACTAGATACTCTAGGATAAGGTTAGGCTTTTACTAATCTCTACTTGTGTAGTTAAAATTTTGTGAATATGTTGAACTTTGTATGATGTATTATTCATTGTGAATAGGCGAATTCCAATTACAGCAAGCATAGCTTTTCGTGTGTTATTGTGGATGAGATGCTCATACCATATCTGTGCCTTTATTAGTTCTTAGTTGAGATGTAGAAGTATTCTCTGACTCTTAACGCCTAACGTTCTTGCACGGATCCCTTTTAGTACAGATACGACACTCTCGTACATCGAAGGGCTGTTCATTTCTCAGATCTAAATCAAGCTCAAGCGGACACAGCAAGATGTTAGCAATTTCTCAACTTGAGTGAAAAATGGAATCCTGAAAACCAAAGAGTAATTTTTTCCTGATAGTTGGCAGTTCAAAATCATCACACACATAAATATGTACCATCAATCGTAAACAGATGTAAACTGTCGAAATGTAATGCGCGGTGTTACTGAATCTCCCTCTTTCGTTAATGTAAGTAATTCTGGATTCTGGGGTATAGAGTTTTGCCTTTTTGAATATAATGAACAATTGGTATTAAATGCTACAGCAAATCAAATGCTTCCGTTTACGTTCCAGCGCTCTTGTGTTGTAGAAAAAGAAATTGGGATGAACATCTACAAGTAGCAAGGTTTTCGTACCACATTTTTTCCAATGAAAGTTTACTTTGAATTTGTTATACATGTTTTCTGATTTGGAGAACTTTAAGGAATCGGTTGCTTAATTAAAGCCCTTTGTAGCATCAGAATTAAATAACAACTGTTCTTAACCATTTTTGATCACACAGCACAAAGCACATGTGACGTACCTGTCAGCAGGACGCACACGACATAAAGGCAGATAGGAGTCAGAATGAACGTCTGCGTAGCTCAGTTGGTAGAGTGACTTGTTCCGGAATAAGCGGACTCGGGTTCGAATCCCGGCGTAGACCAGAAATGACGGAGAAGTTTACTTCGTTATAATGGCGCCCGAACTATCCGGATGACCCGACCGTTCAAAATCTCGCAATGGTGTGATGTTCTTTCCACACCGCGAGATAGGAAAAATCAGAGAATCCCTTCTCCAGCGCTTCGTAAAATAAAAAAATGTGTGATGTTACATTCCACACACCAGATTGACTGGGAGTTCTCAAGTGCACGTTCTACACCGGATGACTGCCTGCAACGATTCATGGTCACGGCTGACCCGTGGGCCATGCCCCCGGCCCTCTTTCGGGGGGAGATGTGACGTACCTGCCAGCAGGACGCACACGACAAAAAGGCAGATAGGAGTCAGAATGAAGGTCTGCGTAGCTCAGTTGGTAGAGTGACTTGTTCCGGAATAAGCGGACTCGGGTTCGAATCCCGGCGTAGACCAGAAATGACGGAGAATTTACTTCGTTATACACATCCGTATGATAAGGCGATCTTCAACTAAATACTTCGTGAATCTTTACTTTTTCTTTAAAGCACACGGCTTGGTTCGCGCTTCGGCAACGCAGCTGTATTCCGTTCTTTCTCAGAGTCTCACCGGTCCGGACGATGAAAACACCTTTGCGCTGTTGTTGAATGACGTTTCCCAATGTAATGATAGTATGAAGTACTTGGCATGAAATGCATTTCTTAGTGAAACGACATGACATGATAGGAAATAACTGGGATAGATCATGGGCAATTACTGTCTGTATTTGCTAATCGAGAAATCAGTATGAATAAGTTTATTTTACAACTAGTTCAAAAAAACCCAATTTTCGGAGACCATGATTTTTTAAAGGTAGTGACTCAGGCATTTCCTAATTTTTAATTTTTACCGTAGGATGTGAATGAAATTGCTATGATTCCCTCTGTGGGTGTTGGAAGCTTTACGTTTCATAAATAATTCCCACATTCTTATTTAGTGGCAGGAAGAAAATGAAAGTGAATACTACTACTTTCTATCATCAAGAGGGATAAAATTATACGTAGATGTCGCATTGAAATTCAATGTTCTGTAGATGCCACACTGATGTACGTAATTACGATCTTCTATATTTTTACTGCTAACGAAGCTGAATGTAAATAATAACGGTATGTCTGCCTGCCTATGATGACTCTAAATGCATTTAAAGCACAGAACGAAGCTGAATGTAAATTCCAACGGTACGTTTGTCTGCCTATGATGGCTCTAAATGCATATGAGGCATAGAACGAAGCTTAATGTAAATCCCAACGGTACGTCTGCCTGCCTATGATGGCTCTAAATGCATTTAAGGCACAGAACGAAGCTGAATGTAAATCCCAACGGTACGTCTGCCTGCCTATGATGACTCTAAATGCATGTAAGGCACAGAACGAACATGAATGTAAGTCCCAACGGTACGTCTGCCTGCCTATGATGGCTCTAAATGCATTTAAGGCACAGAACGAAGCTGAATGTCAATCCCAACGGTACGTCTGCCTGCCTATGATGGCTCTAAATGCATTTAAGGCACAGAACGAAGCTGAATGTAAATCCCAACGGTACGTTTGCCTGCCTATGATGGATCTAAATGCATTTTAGGCATAGAACGAAGCTTAATGTAAATCCCAACGGTACGTTTGCCTGCCTATGATGGCTCTAAATGCATTTGAGGAATAGAACGAAGCTTAATGTAAATCCCAACGCTACATTTGCCTGCCTATGATGGCTCTAAATGCATTTAAGGCACAGAACGAAGCTGAATGTAAATCCCAACGGTACGTCTGCCTGCCTATGATGGCTCTAAATGCATTTAAGGCACAGAACGAAGCTGAATGTAAATCCCAACGGTACGTTTGCCTGCCTATGATGGCTCTAAATGCATTTGAGGCATAGAACGAAGCTTAATGTAAATCCCAACGGTACGTCTGCCTGCCTATGATGGCTCTAAATGCATTTGAGGCATAGAATGCTGGGAGACCACTCTTGATATAGTTGTCACTTCTGTCACTTTGAATGATGGTAAAGAATATGACAGCCATAATCTCTCCCTGTAGGAGATGGAATGATTGTACCGCCTCCTCTCCATGATTGAGGGTGATAGTAGTGAGCGCAGCTGTATTTCCTTTTGCCAAGGGAGACGGCAATGAAAGTTGGTTTAGAAACTGCAATCGAAGTGGCGGTCACTTCTTTCACGCTTGGTGAAGTTGAAGGACGGAACTCAGTCACACAACTTTCTGTGACTGAGGGTGACGGTGCTAAATGTAACTACTACCTTACAACGCTCAATGTCGGGTTTCTATAACTGGATCGCAGTCCATTTCGGAACTCGTTCCCTTCCTGATAAGTCGAAGCTAACGGGACGTCCAAGATGGGTCCGGGTTCAAATCTCGATGAGGCATGGATATTGTGTTTGTCTTACGGCACTGGCTCTCTCCCTTCCCTAGACCTGGTGGCCCTAAATTAGGGACGGGCGACTGCTTATAGCCCGTTGAGGGGCTCACGGTGGTCGTTAAACTTACAATAAAAAAAAAGAAGCTAACAAGTTTCCTTTCGCAGTTAATGAACGAAAGTGTCGTATCTTTGCTAAGAAGTTATCTGCGACATAATGGCTAAGAGTTTTTTCCCTATGTCCTTTACGTATGTTTATAAAAGTGTCGTGACTTACTTTACTGTCGGGAAGCATGTACCTTCTTGCCAGCAGCACCACCACTGTACAACAATGGGAAAGGTTAAACTTATGTCAACAAATGTAACAGAGTTACTCTTAAGTCTCAAACCCCTTATCTAGCATTCTAGTTCATACGAAATTTCGTGTTCATCATACTCACTTAGAACAGCTGCACGATGAAGAGAAACCCCAGTAAAACTTAAGTGCAGTTTGCCTTATCTCCTCTTCGCATCGCAATTTTCTTTTTCTTTTTTAACATAGCGTTGGCGATCGGTCGGTTTAAACTTTCGTAAGTCCATCATATTTTAAATTTTTTTACGAGCGATGTCATAAATTAAATTCTTATTGTCTTTTAATAGCAAAACCACATCACACCCATTGCCGTAGATCCCTGCTATGAGCCCAATAGTTAATTAATTGCGACATCACTTTTCCTGCGAAGTAGACCATTCAGTTCTATTTAGAAGTTTGCTAGATAATCTACGCGCACAAATAAGAGCCATCTATGCTGTAAACAACAGGTAATAAAATATAACATAGGGATAAGATTATGCAGGGCAAATTAAAATGTGTCAGCTCTGAAACACAAATGAATCGAGAATATTTTATAATTTTTCATTCGAATGAAAGAGTTTTCCTTATATATGATGGGCACTGGATACATTTTCCACTTACCATGAAGGAAATGATTTGGGAGCACATTTTTAATTCATTTCAAAATAGTCATCTTTGAGTTCGACGCACTTTCCCCATTTAATGGGTAAAGAGGAAGCACAGGAAAGAAAATCACCTTCTTGTTCCTCGAAACATTGAGAAACGGTGCACTTCCGTTCCTCGTTTCCTGGGAAACGACAGTTGCGCAAGTTTTTCTTTAGGCTTTCGAAGAGGAAAGAGTTCGAGATGCAGGCTGTACAGGGTATGGTTTAGTTCTTAAAATATTCAATCCTGTACAATTTTTGGATCTGTGCGCATTAGCATTATAATGAAGAAACAAAATACTCATTTATTCTTCTTTCATTTTTTTACACCATTTTTCCTCCTTGGGAACTCTAATATGAATCCCAGGTGACTGTTGTCTTGTGGTTAAAGTAGTTATCGAGCAGAAATCCGTCACACTACCAAAATACAGCACCAATTATCCTCCGTGCTCATAGTTACGTACGAAATTTTTTTGAGAAAGGTAAAGGCAACGCTTGTTTTATCAATGCAGGATCCCAGGGGAAAAGCCATCTATCGTCGTCGGTAGTCAGTGTACTCTGGGTTCAGAGGAACCCTCCCGTTCTTATATAGTGGAGTGACGTTTTGCTCAAACCTGTGCACTGACTTTCACTGGTGCATAAGCCCCATGGAAGCTCGCTTAGCCAAATGGTACGTAGCTCTGGCTTCTAACTGCTATTCTTATGTAGATCCGGGTTCGAATCCAGGTGAGGTATGGATGGTGTTCTCGTCTTGCGGCAAAGGGTTGTCCCTTCTCTGGAACCACACTGACTAAATTAGAGATAGGTGGAAGCTTTAGCCCATTAGTTTGCTCAAAGAGGCAACTACGTCCCCTATCGAAATAAACAAAGTCATTGAGGTGGATGTTCAAAACCGTTGGTTCAGATATGTTGCATTCCTCAGCCATCGTTAACACCTTCAAATGCCCATCTTTCATCCTCAGATCTTCCATTTTTGTTAACATTTCAGAAATACTGACCTTGAAAGGCTTTTTTAGGACGAGTATCATTTGAGGTAGGTTCTCTACTCCTGTTTTGAACAAAATTTCACCCGATAAATTAGAGGTGTAGCGTAAATCACCATCAGTAGACAACATGCGTATATGAATATGCTTTGGTTAATTCCCTTTCTTTAAGAGAACTTTCATAACGGAACAGTGCCCCACCTTCATTAATCTAGAATTTCGTACGGGCGCTTTGTTTCGGTTTTCATCTGCGTCATTACCTACGCAGTGAGTGAAGAAAGTTTACAGAGACATGTAAGATCAAGAATAGCTACGATAGTTCCAATAGATCCGAATTTCAGATAACAGTAAGTGCGTCTGCTCAGAATGAATGTATTTGTTTATCTGTTGTTGTGGAATCACTATTCTCTAAAAGTAAACTTGACAGATGTTTTAAAAGAAGCTGAAATTACTTACATGAGGCTTAAGAGTAAAACTTGTCTTTGAAATGTGAGTTGAACATAGAGAAAGCTCGTCTATGCTCCAACAGGAGTGTATGCCTGTCCTTGATCAAGTATTTATGGTATTTATCCGTATACGTATAGTTCATTGATTTCTAGTCATTGCTGTGCATATTTAGAAAAGGTTTTAATGTCTTAAAGCACAAAGCAAAATTTTCAGAAGAGATAAACGTGTTTACGTAACGAAATCAACTTTGCAGATTTGTGCTTGCTATGTAGCGTTAATTACGGGTGTGCATGTAAATATTTGCTTGACTTAAACTTTCTGCTTTATTAAATGCGTCTTAAAACAAAGATAGCAACTATCACAACAGTTTGTATCCAGCGGATGAATGGATCTCAGAACAATTTTTACACGAATAATACTGAATGAAGGCGTCACCAAAAAAACCCCACCCAACTTAATAAAACAACATAATCTCCAGGTTTTTTTTTATCTAGAAGTTAAAGAAATGTGTGTGTTTTTCTTTTTTCGTTTCGTAACGCTGTTTACTTTGCTCTTACAGTGTCTTAGCTTCTGTGTTTATTAAAGGCGTGTCACAACTGTAGAATTTGTGCGGATTTTTTTCTTCTTCAGCTTCGGTAAGTTCGCTGATAGTCGGGAAAACTTTGATGCAATGCTGAGTCTTCGTAAAATTAAGTGTTTTGTCGTTAATTTAACTTTAGCCGAAGGTTTCCCTAGCTTTTCTCTGTTATTAAATTCTCAATTTGTGAAAATTAGCTACAATCGTAACACGAAATCGTTGCGAAAGGCGAAATGCATGTAAAGAAGACATGAAAATCCTCAAAGAGTGAACAACCGATTTACTAAGACTAGTAGTCAAATCTTTGAGCCTGTAGGCTGAAATGTGTTACCATCCATAGCCAATATGTTGGTTATCAGATGTTACAAAGTTCTCTCATTGGAATTTAGAGTCTTGCTCCATAGTATGTAGACTACTTGGTGCATTCCTAGTTGGTACTGGTTTTTAACATGTAGTAGATTAAAAATGAAATATCGTTTTAAATCAGTCCGCTTTCTACTTTTGCTCCATGAAATTGCCAAAATTTTCACTGAATTGATTTTTCTACTATTCAGGAAGTGTTATATTATATGTTATTCTTCCGACAATTCTTCGATAAGTTGCAAAAGAAATTAGAAATACGCACTTCAGAAGAAAAGATGCAATATCTGTCAAAAAAATGAAAGATATGTAATAACACCGTTTCAGTGTTACTTCAGTATTACGTCCAAAATCCTTTGAAAAAATTAACAACGTAAATGAAAAAAAAAATAGTGGGTTTGTGAAACTCAGTAAGAATTTATTGAAATGATTGTAATGCATTTACAAAACATCTACGGTAAATATATGTACTTATTACATTTCCTATTATGTATTCATTCATCACTAGGCATTTTCAGTCACCATATAAACTGTTGAAAGATCTTAGAAATCATCTTTCTCCACCTTAAAACCAGAGCACGTTTTACTCAGTTACGATTTACAATTATAACCGAAGGCAGTAATTCGTCAGAGTAGTTGTAACGTACCTGCCAGCAGGACGCACACGACATAAAGGCAGATAGGAATCAGAATAAGCGTCTGCGTAGCTCAGTTGGTGGAGCGACTTGTTCCGGAATAAGCGGCCTCGGGTTCGAATCTCGGCGTAGACAGAAAATGACGGAGAAATTTACTTCGTTATAATGGCGCCCGAACTATCCGGATGACCCGGCCGTTCAAAATCTCGCATTGGTGTGATGTTATTTCCACACCGCGAGACAGGAAAAATCAGAGAATTCCTTCTCCAGCGCTTCGAAAAATAAAAATATGTGATGTTGCATTCCACACAGCAGATTGACTGGGAGTTCTCAAGTGCACGTTCTACAGTGGATGGCTGCCTGCAACGATTCATGGTCACGGCTGACCCGTGGGCCATGCCCCCGGCCCTCTTTCGGGGGAGATGTAACGTACCTGCCAGCAGGACGCACACGACATAAAGGCAGATAGGAATCAGAATAAGCGTCTGCGTAGCTCAGTTGGTAGAGCGACTTGTTCCGGAATAAGCGGCCTCGGGTTCGAATCCCGGCGTAGACAGAAAATGACGGAGAAATTTACTTCGTTATATAGTCATGAATTTTTTTTCACATTTGTATAATTATTAAAATTTCGCTTTATCTATTTTTCTGGATATTTTGGATCATTTTTGGATTTTAAATGAGTCGTTTGAGGTAAGCATGCCGTCTTCTTATGCGTACAGCATGACGTTCGTGTGATTTTAATTGTTTTTTAGGTTTTTTTAAAATAAATATTCCAGCTAGAACTGCTTTGTTAGTGTTTCATACTGCATTTCGGAACATTCATTTATAACAAAGTTTACAAATTAAATTCCATAAGCAAAAATCTTTCAATTACATTTTGCTGAAACTGGCATTTATTTTTGAATGTATATTTTTTGTTCAATTCTTACTAGTTATTTCATCCTATAGAAAAAAAGTCGCTTCTTCTATCAATATAAACACCATTTTGTTTGTCCCTGTCGTGATTCATAACGATGTGCTTGTGTTAATGATCCTCAACATTTTAACATATGAAAAGTAGCTCATTAACATAAATTCTACATGTTCAGTCAGCGACATTTATGAAAAGCAATTAATGAACTTGAATTTAAGTCCATATTGGTCAATCTGTGACATTTATAAGAAGTAATTCATTAACATAAAGTTCACATTTGTCAGTCAGTCTTATTTAGAAGGCACATCACGTGGAAATATTCAAAATAATAACCTTTTTATTTAATACTCATACTTTAAAAAATGACTGTAAGCAAGGTTCATGATCTTAGGATGCATTTTTATATGAACATTTAAGTACGTATTAAAATGCAAAAATACATATCAAAGTTTGACTAGAAATTACTGATAAACTAACTATGTTTTCCGGTGCTTTTTTCTTGTGATCCCTTACTTATTTTACTGAAAGTGAGTGACAAGAACTACCATAATAAAAGAGCAACTATTAGCATTCTAGAATAATCAGCCAAATAAATCACACTTAGTCACAGTTGTGACATATGCGTAGTGTTTGATCTTTATTTTCAATTCTTTGTGTGGGTGAAAAGAAGAAAACCACAAATTTCGAATCCTAGTCTTACGTATTTTAGGCGTCTCAAAAACTAAGAAAGATAATGACAACAATTCCCATGGTTATAAATAGGTTACTATCGCTTTTATTCGTACAACTCGAAAATGTACTGCAAGCAAACACTGTACAATTCATAATTTTTTTAAATCAAAATTTAGGAGTGAAGGCAAAATTTAACTGGCCCTGACTATATGAAATTCCTCAACTGTTTCATCATTTTTACACGTTTCAGTAGTTTCCTGATATAGAGTGTAAGATTTCAACTGAAATCTTATATCATGCCTTTTGAGGTTTAAACTGAAAACTTCTTTACGTACAGAATTAACAATTTTGACTATACTAAACTCCACTTCCTTTGTCATTTTTTAAGTGTAGCAGAAGTCATGCGCTTCTATCATTTGAAACGTGTGAAAATATATTTCATTGGCATCACAGTCATCACTTCACTGCATTCCACACTTCATTAACATTTGAAATCGATGTCTGTCCTCTTGTTATGTATATTTCAAGTACAGCATTCCATTATTCTCTAAATTTAATGCATAAATGACAGTGAAGCATTCCATTTTATCATGTTGTTCGATTTGTAGAAGCTTAATTTCATACATTTGGTAATTTGTTTCAGCGGCATTATGAAATTCCATCGTTTTACTTACTTATTTTACTTTTTTGGTAAAATGCCATGAAAAGGAATATACATTTAACAATTTTCAGGTTACAACTTCAGCATTCTTGAAATGCGCATATCCTGTGACTATTCAAACACTCCCTGTTTTATTCATAGTTCGTTTCAATGTTACACATATTTATACATACAACATCAGTAGTTTTTATGCTGATTCGAAAGAATTTCATTACATCTCATAACTGAATTAAATTTCAACTTCAAAATTTGTTGCGGCTTCTTTGGGTTTTTTTTTTACACGAACACATTCTATTTGATTCAGTATAAAACTTTCGTAAACCTAAAACAATTAGAAGTAGTGATATTAAACAAATATTCCTTTTCGCGTGTTGCAATTATATTTGGTTTTGCAATTTACAGCATTGATGCAATTTTATAATGTATGAGTACACATTGAAAATAACATGTACATGAAATTACAGAAGGCACTCTGAGCCTAAGTATGGGACCTGTATTAATAGCATCCATATCATTACATTGAAGAATTTTAACAAAAACATGGATAATCCTAAATCTCGTCACGTTTAAGCGATTAAAGCCAAACTGTTTTCTCCACAAAAATAGAGAGTTGTCTTAAGTGCTTACCATAAGGATTTGAAAACCAGTATCTCAGCAAATTTATTCTGAACAATTTTAACTTGTTTTTTATGCGCAGTGTGGTAGGAAGTTTTAAGTGAGGAAAGCATATTGAGAGAGTAGTCAGTGATATAGACCTTTTTTTCAAAGTTCTGATGCTTTTGCCAAAATAATTCCGGATAAACGATACGTCTCGTCTTGTATGACACGTATGGGCAACACCTGACAATCGAAATGTTTGTCAAAATAAGATTATTGATTAAAAAAATAAGATATGAAAATTAATTTTTCTGTGATGAAATCTCGGATTAATAACTAAAATTCAGGGACAGAATTTTTTTATGTCTGCGTGTTTAAAAGCGAAAGTGAATTTGCAAATTTTAGGTGCTGGGCCGAGGCTGAGTTACACAGACATGGAGTTTTCAGCCTTCGGTTCCAGATTACGCAGATAAATGCGGTTTGGGGCCAGAGATTAATTTCAAATGAATCATTGCTCGTTGCTGTCAGATATTTCCTGAAGGTTGAGAATACTGCCTACCACCATTTAATTTTCCATCACATTTTACTAGTTTGTGGACATCCTCCAGCGACCGCGTCTTCAAAATTTATATTTTACTTTATTTTATTTTTGTGACATTCTGGTTACTTTGGACGCTGCTGTGATCACCGTTGTATTTCTTTGAACTGATGCAGATATTTTTGAAGATCTTAACTTGCAATCCCTTTACTTGAGTATAAGTAAAAACATTCGACAAATTCATCAATAGAAACTTACATTTTAGTTCAGAATAAGCGGCATTTGCTTATCCATTATACGGAAAAAGTTGATTATCCGGTCCGCGGTAAGTTCACGGGGTTCACTTACCGTACCCGGGTAAAAAAGCATGGTCCGTGTTGTTTTTTTATGTCTGCGTGTTTAAAAGCGAAAGTGAATTTGCAAATTTTAAGTGCTGGGCCGAGGCTGAGTTACACAGACGTGGAGTTTTCAGCCTTCGGTTCCAGATTACGCAGATAAATGCGGTTTGGGGCCAGAGATTAATTTCAAATGAATCATTGCTCGTTGCTGTCAGATATTTCCTGAAGGTTGAGAATACTGCCTACCACCATTTAATTTTCCATCACATTTTACTAGTTTGTGGACATCCTCCAGCGACCGCGTCTTCAAAATTTATATTTTATTTTATTTTATTTTATTTTATTTTATTTTTGTGACATTCTGGTTAGTTAGTAGTTAGGACGCTGCTGTGATCACCGTTGTATTTCTTTGAACTGATGCAGATATTTTTGAAGATCTTAACTTTTGCAATCCCTTTACTTGAGTGTAAGTAAAAACATTCGACAAATTCATCAATAGAAACTTACATTTTAGTTCAGAATAAGCGGCATTTGCTTATCCATTGTACGGAAAAAGTTGATTATCCGGTCCGCGGTAAGTTCACGGGGTTCACTTACCGTACCCGGGTAAAAAAGCATGGTCCGTGCTTGTTTTTTTATTTCTGCGTGTTTAAAAGCGAAAGTGAAATTTCAAATTTTAAGTGCTAAGCCGAGGCTGAGTTGCACAGATGCGGATTTCTCAGCCTTCGGCTCGAGATTACGCAGATGAATGCCGTTTGGGGCCAGAGATTAATTTCGACTGAATCATTGCTCGTTGCTGTCAGATATTTCCTGAAGTTTGAGAATACTGCTTACCACCATTTAATTTTCCATTACATTTTACTAGTTTGAGGACTTCCTTCAGCGACCGCGTCTTCAAAATTTATATTTTATTTTATTTTATTTTATTTTATTTTATTTTATTTTTGTGACATTCTGGTTAGTTAGTAGTTAGGACGCTGCTGGGATCACCGTTGTGTTTCTTTGAACTGATCAAGATATATTTGAAGATCTTAACTTTTACAATCCCTTTACTTGCGTGTAAGTAAAAACATTCGACAAATTCATCAGTAGGAGCTTACAGTTTTGTTTAGAACAAGCGACATTTGCTTATCCATTGTACGGAAAAAGTTGATTATCCGGTCCGCGTTAAGTTCACGGGGTTCACTTACCGCACCCGGGTAAAAAACAATTGTCGGTGTTTGTTTTGTTATGTCTGCGTGTTTAACAGCGAAAGTGAATTTGCAAATTTTAAGTGCTGAGTTTAGGCTGAGTTGCACAAATGTGGAGTTCTCAGCCTTCGGCTCGAGATTACGCAGATGAATGCGGTTTGGGGCCAGAGATTAATTTTGACTGAATCATTGCTCGTTGCTGTCAGATATTTCCTGAAGGTTGAGAATACTGCCTACCACCATTTAATTTTCCATCACATTTTACTAGTTTGCGGACTTCCTCCAGCGACCGCGTCTTCAAAATTTATATTTTACTTTATTTTATTTTTGTGACTTTCTGGTTAGTTAGGACGCCACTGTGATCACCTCTGTATTTCTTTGAACTGATCAAGATATTTTTGAAGATCTGAACTTTTGCAATCCCTTTACTTGCGTGTAAGTAAAAACATTCGACAAATTCATCAGTAAAAACTTACATTTTTGTTCAGAACAGCTGCATTTGCTTATCCATTTCATGGAAAAAGTTGATTATCCGGTCCGCGGTAAGTTCACGGGGCTCACTTACCGGACCCGGGTAAAAAAAATTCTGTGCCTGTTCTGTTTGAAAAATGTGACCATTTAGAAAGGAATACCAGAAAACTCAGCTATCTCATATTTAATAAACACTTCTTGCCCAGTCCTTTCATGTTTAAGTAAAACATTAATAATATAATAAAATTAAGCATAAACAGTTATCACCTAGCTGTTCAATAGTGAGGAGTGTTTAAGCAAAAGAACCACTATAGTAATCTTTATTTGCATGTGTTCGTCATGAAAAATTTCACCACTAAAATTTACAACTGTAGAAATATTATATAATGAAAGCTATAACAACAAAAACTTAAATTTATATTGCATTTTCCAAAGTTTAGCAATTACAGTGTAAAAAGTCAGATGTATGAATTTTCGAAAACATAATATTTCATTTATTACAACTGGTTTCAGTCATAGATGGTAAAAGCAATGAAACAAGTTTCCATAAAAAATATTAAAGTTTTTCATAACTGTCAAAAATTCTAGATCGGCTTTATTTTAAAAGTCAAAATTATTCCCTGAACATCTTACAAATATATTTAAAGCTATTACATTCGTGTTTACTTCATTTGTTTTTACTCTCAATTAGGAACGTAACTTAATGGGTCAATTCTTTTTCATTTCTGTTAAAAGAAAAGGCATAATGCTAGCTTTTATTCCTGTTAAAGAAAGACATAATGTTACTTTTTTTTATTTCTTAAGCTATATTCTGAAATTAAAGTAAAACAAAATTCTTTTCAGAAAAATGCGAAACACAATTTAAGACTAGCAAAACCGATCTTAAGTGATACGTTTTGTAAAGTGAAATATCGAATAGCTTCTTCTCTAGTTTGAAACTTACAGCACTCTTAATAGTCATTTTCTTTTCGCAAAAATCATGGAACCTTATTAAAAACATAAACAAAAAAAAATTCCATTTCCATACGTTAAAAATTTAAATTATTTTAGTCCATTATAAATATCAAAATAAAATTAGGGTCTGAAATAAATTTAATAATGTAATGTTATTTTAATCTCCTTATATCAACTGCACTAATGCGCACTTTGAAATTAATAACAATATGACCAAATGGCGATGTATGCACAATAAGATTAAAATGTTTCAACATTTCAAAGTGCCTTGGACATAAATTTAAAAGTTAATTTCACAAAAGAAACCATATTTTTTTCAGATAATTTGAAACGAAAAAACTAAATTCCGGCAGATAACATGGGACCAAGCCCCAACATTTTGGCAGTTGATTTAAAACAAGGGATCTTTTGGCTTGAAACGAATTAAAATTTTGGCAGGTGATCTGAAACAGCGAAGCCAAATTTTTGGAAGTGATCTAGAAGAAGGAAAAAAAATTTACTCTGTGATCCCAAACAAAGAAAAGATAAATTTTATCTACTGACCCCAATCGATGAAAGAAGTGGCTTAATTAGTTAATATCAAACAAATATGAAAAACTTGGGACAATAATCGATCGCAAGAAAAATGAAGTTATGTATGTATCACGAATTTAAAGAGATGTACTTTTTCACGAAATATTTTAGTTACACAGCAGATGCGGTTCAACATGACAACATCCCGCTTTTTCCAAGTTATTGCTAGTCCTGGAAATTCAAAGTGAGCCAGTTCAGAAGATAAAATCTGATGTTTTATCTTAAATTTAACCCCGAACTATGCTGCAAGTTCAGTAAATTATATGAAAATGTTCTTATATTGGTATTTTTCTTTTCCCCTTTTCTCTGCATAAAAAAATATATTTTCTGTTCTCTACGTTTAGGAACACTAAACAATGAATTTAATACCTCTCAGGAATTAATTTTAATTACAAGCTGCACAGAAAATGGTGTAGTACCTGTGTCAATGATATATTTTATACCGTTATACAGAATTTCAAAAGTGTTGCATTTACATGAAGGTATCTCCTCCGTGATGAGTATGCTGCCTGGAAAACTTTCTTTTGTTTACAGAAGTTAACATATCCTGTCAGAAATGATATTTGAGGGGAAGAACACAAAGAATTTTTTTCTATACTTTAGTTCATCTTTCACGTCCTTATTTCTTTTTTAACTGCTACACATTCACTTTAAATTAAAAAAACGATTATGATATAGGAACAGTTTCCTTTATCATTCAGTTTGCTTTGGAATTTTAGGTCATGTGTCTCAAGTATCTGCATATTAAAAGTGAAGAAATTCAAAGGTATATAGCGCATGAATATTTCTGTATTCAATTCCTTTTTGAGATTCAAAAATGCATAAATAGTTGCTTAGTTAAAATGAAGGATAAGCACAGTTGTTCAAAAAGTTGGGCGTATCCTCTTGTATATAAAAATTCTGTTTGGAATTTAAAAGGTTCGTTTGAAGTTAAGCCACATTTAAAGTGTAGAAAAGAAAGGACATGAATACACACTCTCTAAAGATATTATTTATTCATTTATTTGTTTACTTTTTAACGAATTTAGCACATTGTCCGAAACTGCTTCATATCTAAATTGCAAATAACAGAATGTTCCTATTATGACATCTGTTATTTATTTGCTTCTTTTGTTCAATGTGAAATTGACACATCGCCCAATAAGGGACACTACTTCGAATAATTGCTAATATGATGATAATAATAATAATAATAATAATAATAATTGATTTCATTTTTGGTGGTAAATTTTCAATGAAGGACTGAAAATGCTTCTTATTTATTCTTTTGTACCTCAATCTTCATGCCAAATGTTTGAAAAACTTTGTACAAACTTTTGCTAAAGTTATTTTCTTCACTGAGTAAAAATATGTTAATCAAATGTCAAGGAATATTAATATATTTTCAGAACATCAAATTTCCCTTTCTTACTTCCCGAAATAGATACTCTTTATATATTCTTCTTTTTGTTAGCGTTCAACGTATTTTCTACAAAAAAGGATTTTTCAAACTTGAACTAAATTCTTTGAAAAAGTAATGTTTGAGAAAATAGTTGAAAAGAGTCGCAACAATTATATTTGAAAATGAATGACAAAAAAGCATCAAACGTATTTCTAATAATTCGAACTAAAGAAATATTGAAAATAATCATAATCATTTTTTAAAACATATAGTTTATAGCAAACGAAAACTTGGAAATAATCGTAAATAATTCATAAGAGTGTAGTTACCATTCAACCAAGATTTATGATAATTTCTGTCAGTCAACTAAAATTCGTGACAGTAGAAGTTACACAGAAATAAAATTTTAGAGTATACTCAAAACAGTATCAGAGGAAATCCTAAAAACGAATAAAAATAAAAAATGGTGACTCAACCACCAAGTTCGGGATCGACTTATGTATTCATGTATTCATGTTTTGGGACATAGTGCTCTTTAGCCAAATATGGCAATTGTGAAAGAAAGACAAGAAAAAAATAATTTCACAAAATGAATATTTGATAAACGAAGTATTTGCATTATCTTCTTATTTAGATACGCACTCGTTAATGACATTCTCCTTATCATATGCACTAGTACTTAAATTTTGGAAACACTTACCGTTTCTTCAATGTGTTTTACGCTCACATTTTTTATTTTTCTAAGCCCGTCGATGAACAGAAATCTGGGGCTTCAGTGTTAGTTTACACTCTGCTCTGAAAGTTTTACGAGTCATGCAGAATTGCGTATCAGTTATGTAAAGAAGTTCTGATTTTACTAACAAAAAATGCGTGTCAGGAAAGTTTGAACAATTGCATACTAAATTGTGTTGTTAAACCTTTTTTAAAATATTTTAGCTAATCAAACTAAGCCGTACATTATAATTTTTTAATATAAACACGATTATTTTTATTTTTTTTTCAAACGGAGTAATAGTTTTTGAAAATGTGAAAATCAATAATAACTTCCCAGCAGAACAGGAGAATTTTAAGTAATTGTAAAACTAATGCAATGATGAAAAATACGTTTGATTCGCCTTTTAATTTGTTATTATGTAAACTGACACAATAAAAGCGTGATTCGAAAGTTTTTGCTGTAATTGTATTCGATAAATAAATAGCATTCGAAAGTTTTGCTGTAATTGTATTCAACAAATTAATAATTCAGATTGATAAATATCCTAGGGAAACTTTTCTTAGATAAAGCTTTTACATCAGAGAAGAAGTCGTTTCTCCCGAAATTATTTTAAATTCCATTCAATCCATGACATTTTTTGCGTTATGAAATGGCTAAACTTTCGAAAGTACTAAACGAGCTTCTATCTGCGCATCTCTCCTTCAATAGAAAAGGTTACTCAAAATTATAAATATGCACATGGGAAGACTTACCGTACGACAATAATTGTTAAAGTGTTGGATTTGTTTTAAACCAAAAAATGTTCACGTTATTTACAGCAGAAAAAAATTGTCGTTTTTCGTAAATCATCTTATACCGTCTTGGCCGATAGATGTCAAGCTTAATTAATGGCTGATATCTAGCAACACGTGCAAAAATGAAGTGTTGCTAATCTTCTGTACATTTCGAAATCTGAACAATGATCACGATACAGCATTTGTGCTGAAGTACCGAGATTAGGTTCAAATTTCTTTCATGCTCTAATTCAAAGAGGTATTGGACTTTTTTAAACGTACTATACTACCTACTACGGACAATCACTTTGATGTGATGATGAGCCCGTCACTCGATCCTTTACTTCTCCTTTTACATGTTTTACATCTCCTTTAATCATTGAGAATGTCCCATCTATTATTCCTCTGTTGCATCTCATACTGACCTTGTTCAGGAAAGATTGTGTTAATTGTTTATATATTCTTCAGAGATTCGGCCGCAGCTGAGTGGTCTCTTTTTTTACAGTGCGCTAATAATATTCGAGAAATGCTCCTTGTAGTTCCCTCACATTCCATTCCTTCCTCCCCTTTTTTGTGCCACGTTCTGTTGTTCTTGTTGATGTTGTTACTGTTGTTCTACAGCGACTCTGGCGTTCCAATGTCTTTCACAATGATGAATAAAGTTTTGATTCATATTTTCAGTGAAAATGTAGTTTTTGTACTTTATAGTGTTGTAGTGTGAATTCATGGTTTTCACATAACCTGCACATGACGGTAATGAAAAGAAAGAAAGAAAGAGAAGAAAAGAAAAGGACTGACTGCCCTTCCTTTTTCTCGCATCTGTGTCAGTTAGCCATTTAAGCAGCCGATGTACCTGAAAGAAATGGTGCCGAAAGTATTTCTGCGCTTACCAAACAGAAATCTTCAGAGAGTTGCCAGGTTTCACGAAAGCTACGACAAAACAAATACTCTCCTTCTTCCCATCAGCACTAATAATAAACGTGTCACAGGTGATAAACGCTGTGCATGAGTTTATGAGCAGTGCTGATAATATTATTTATGAGGCCTTTATTCTCTATTCCATGACTCAAGGCATAATGGCGAAGGCCTAGTCCCCCTTACTCGAATATCATGCTACTGGGCTGAAACAAGTGACTCAAACATATACTCTCTCCTTTCTAAGGTTCGTCGCCATTGTTACAGCCCTTTAGCAGGTAATCAGAAAATAAATTTCATTCATTCGCAAAATAACCACTTTGAATTAAATTAAAAATCTAAGGAGAAAGCAGCGCGCTGATTCGCAGATTGACTCGTTCCAGCCACTTCTTAAACAACGTATACACTATATTGACAAATGTGACAGGACAACCCTTTAGAAGCAAAATAACGGATCCGCTGCGTTTTTAAAATGCGAGGTACAGCTGCAAACGGAATAAAACCAAGCCTGCAGCTGGCCGCGATCATATCCCACTGTGAGGTTGAGTGAAATGTCGCGGCGGGAGAGAACTGACTTTGAGGAAGAAAAAATTGTTGGGTGTTATATTAGTGGGTTGTCCATAAAAGAAACCGAGAGGCGTTTAAACATACCCAAGTCAACTGTTTTGGATGTACTGAATAAGTGAAAGACACATAGCGTGCCTGAAGCAGCAAAACGTACCGGCAGACCAAAGAAAATCAATGATAGAGGGCCGTAAAATCTCAGGAGAGTCGTTACAACTAATCGACAGAGTACTACTACACAAGACCTCAGTGTACAGTTGAGTAAAAATGCTGGGACCTCGGTATGTACACGTACCATTCGCACAGATCTTCATACCATGGGTTACCGTGGTCGTGCGGCTGCTCATAAGCCTTTCATCTCGGAATGCTACTCGTCATTTAGCATGGTGTAAAGAACATTTATCGTGGACCGTAGAGCAATGGAAACGGGTCCTACGCACTGATGAATTCAAATATACGATCCATCAGTCTGATGGCCGTGTGTGGGCATGGCGGCAGACGGGAGAATTCTATTTACCACAGTATACTGTTCCTACGGTCAAGTTTGGAGCTGGCAGTGTACTCGTGTGGTGGCGTTTTTCGTGGTATAGTCCCGGCCCATTGGCTATCTTGGACAAACCTGTTAACCAGCACATCTACCTCGATATTCTGGACAATTATGCCCTATCAACCCTGTGGCAATACTATGTAACCGAGCCTTGTTGGTACCAGAAGGAAAATGCACCGAGCTAAAGAAAGGACTGTTACGGCATGGTTTGACGATAATTTCATATTGTGTGTGGACTGGCCAGCACAGAGCCCTGATCTTAATCCCATAGAACACCTATGGAATGAATTAGAGTGCCGCACAAGAACTTTGGAACCAAGAACTACTACTAAACCACATTTAGGGGCAGCATCATGTACTGAATGGAAGCGCATACCTATCGCTGTGTTCCAAAACCTTGTCAAAAGCATGTCTCGAAGGGTCATTAAGTCAAAAGGTGGACCAACATCGTACTAATGTATGTCAATAAATGTCATGTTGTGTTTTTTTCTAGGTGTCCGGTGACTTTTATCAATATAGTGTATATTCGTCCGAGCAGATGTCAGCCCATTCTGCTAACATCGAGGTAATTCCTTCCAGCTAAATAAAGGATTAGAAACTGAAACAGAAGTGTTATTTTTTGTCGCTGAGTCAAGTATATGCGGAAAAGTAAAACAATACTGGCCTTTATCCTATCAATCAACAAACTTTGGTCAACAACAAAAGAAGAATGAATTTTTGTTCTGGTGATAAGAAATCACTTTCTGTGGTTACTCCTTACTAACAAAACCAGTCTGACTTTCAATCACGGAGTTCGTCTTGATGAAAAAATATTAATTTTCTAAATGTGAAGCTTCTTTATGAGGGAAACAAACAAAACAGGCTATCACTGAACAGTCATATTAAAACTAACAAAATAAGAATGAATTTTCATCTTTTTTTTTTTAACCTTGTCCTCACAATAGGAAAACTGACTTCCCATCACTGAGTCAGTCCAGCTAGGAATAACAGAGAAAACTAATTTTTTCTACGTGGTCAAACCTATCTTCACAAAAGGAATATTAACTTTCTATCTGTCTGGTAAGAACAAATACAACCTACGTCCGAAAAGTTTCAGAACTAACCGCATAACTAGCCTAACAGTAGCTGGATAAAAATATCACGTGTATGCCAGAAGACAGTAGGGACAACAGAAGGAGAATGGCTTTTCATTGTCCCATTAGTCCTTTTTTCAGCAACAAAAACACAATAACTGGTATTTAACGTCAAATCTCTTTGTTAGAAAGCAGCTGAACACTGCTTACTGGCTCCTTATCCAGATTCATTCGTTGCGATAACGAATAGTTGGAAAAGCGAACAGCCAGAAACTTCCATACACCGGTACCGACAGGCGGCAGACGGGCATGATTGCAGTACCATCAACATTAAGTGAAACAGTCTTAACGTCCTTGCGGAGGGACATTTTGACTTTCGCAGATGTGTTCGAAAACATGTGTATAGCAGTTAAGTTATGTGAAGGACGACAATTTTAGCACTTTCTGTAAGTAAGTAAGTGAATAAATTACTCGCTACCGTAATATATTTGTATGATTTCTTTATAACCTACGATACCTATATAGAAAATTATACATAATCATATGTACATGATTATATGTTTGATTATATATATATATCATATGTGGGATGTAAGGTCAGGTGATGCGTAACATCACAGCCTCTCCTTGACAAATGTCAACCCCGCCTTCTCGTGGTACATCCTGTTCCCACTAAAGGGGCTCTGACGACCGCCAATAGCGGTATAAATATACCATCGGGATTAGAGGAAATGCTATCCCACACTCACCAACCCGCTTGGCCAGCGTGGTGAGTTATGGCCAAACCCCTCCAAAATGACTCCACAACTTAAATCTTGGCCCTCAGTCTCCGGCAGCTGGAATGTACCTGGCCAAGGCAGCGGTGAGTGCGACATGAAGGCAGAGGGTGCTAAGAATCCCCGGAGGACCGGACTAGGCTGCCATCTGATGCTGACCTTGGCTACGTATAACGGACGCTCCCTATCTTCTGATTCAAGGCTTCTTGAATTGGAAGAGGAACTACAAAGGATCAAGTGGGACATCGTCGGGCTAAGTGAGGTAAGGAGAAAAGGAGAAGATCTCATTGAACTGAAAAGTGGACATCTCTTCTACTACCGTGGGACAGATACTGGCAGAACTAGTGGTGTTGGATTTATAATAAACAAGAAACTGAAGGATAAAGTTGTAGAAGTTGAAAGTTCCTCTGACAGAGCTGCACGACTCGTTATCCAACTCTCGAGAAGATACCAGGCTCAGATTATTCAAACTTATGCACCCACCACAAGTCATGCTGAAGAAGAAATTGAAGAATTTTATGCGGAAATTCGTGATCTAAATAATAAAGGTAAGCAGCACTTGAAGATAATTATGGGAGATTTCAATGCAAAAATAGGGCAACGGCAACAGAATGAAACTTCAGTAGGTAAATTCGGTCACGGCAACAGAAACCAGCGTGGAAATACTCTCGTAGAGTTTGCAGAGGCAGAAGGGTTTTTCATCTTGAACTCCTTTTTCAAGAAAAAGCCACACAGGAAATGGAAATGAAGACATCCAAATGGGACGACAAGTGAAATTGATTTTATTATGTGTAACAAAAAATTCGTCATAGAAGACTGCAGTGTGCTAAACAAGTTCAACACAGGCAGTGACCATAGATTGGTGAGATGTAAGATGCACCTCAACACTAAACTCGAACGTAGCAAGCTCATAAGACAAACAAAATGTATTGACATAACCAACCTTAAAAAACACCATAATACCTTCAAATTGGAACTGAAGAACAGATTCTCTGCTTTAGAAGGCCTAACATCGGAAGAAGTGGATATTTCTGAAGCTAACAGAAAAGTAACCAAAGCTCTTATGGAAACAGCAAAAAAATTAGCTGGGTCTAAGAACAAATTGCATGTGAACAAATTATCAGGAAAAACCAAAATGTTGATGCAAAAAAGAAGAGTGATGAGGACAACTAAAGAAGATGTGACTTCCAAAGTGGAATATATAGAGCTATGCAAGACAGTACGAAAAAGTATCACTGAATACGTAAGGAAATTCAAATGTGAACTAGTTAAGAAAGCAATTGAAAACAACCAAAGCCTAAAGATAGCAAAGGGACATCTCAGTAAGGGGAAAAACAGATTATGGCACTGAGAAAAGAAGATGGTTCTGTAACAAGAAATAGAGGCGAAATTTTGACAAGAGTGAAAGATTTCTACTCCAAATTATATGAAAGGGATGATACATGTACTCCAGACATCATGAAAGGTACCAGTACCAGAGTTCTTCCAGTCCTTCCAGCAGAAAATGCACATGCAATCAAGAACATGAAGCGGGGAAAAGCTCCAGGAGAAGATGGAATTACTGTAGACATCATACAAGAAGCAAGTGGAGAAATCGAAACAGTACTCGCCCAAATTTTCACTTGATGCCTTAATGAAGGGAAAATTCCTGAGGATTGGAACAACGCTACAATGATCTTGCTACATAAAAAAAGTGACATTGAGGATCTCAGGAACTACAGACCTATCAGCCTCCTATCAGTGGTTTATAAAATCTTCACTAAAGTTCTTTCACACCGCTTGAAGGTGACACTGGACATGGCTCAACCGAGAGAACAAGCTGGATTCAGGAGTGGCTACAGCACAATAGATCATATCCACGTACTGAGAGAACTAATTGAAAGAGCGAGGGAATATGAACTTCCATTGTGCATGGCTTTTATCGATTATGAAAAAGCCTTTGATTCGGTGAAACCATCAGCAGTTGCAATGGCTCTGAAATCCTGCGGTATTGAAGATGCATACATTAATATTATTAATAACATCTATGAAAATGCAAGTGCAAAGATTCGGCTGTTTGAATTTACAACACACGTAAAAATTGGAAAAGGAGTGAGACAAGGTGACACCATATCTCCGAAGCTCTTTAATGCCACATTGGAAAATGTCTTTCAATCACTGAACTGGGAAAACAAAGGGATAAAGATTAATCGAGATTATCTAACCCACCTTCGTTTTGCTGATGACATAGTCATTTTTGCAACTACCCCATCAGAGCTACAGAGTATGATCGAGGAACTTGCTGACAAGAGTAAAGAAGTGGGATTAAAAATGAACTTTCAGAAGACAAAAGTGATGTACAATGCTTTTACAAGAAATGAAAATTTATCGATTGATGGAGAAAAGCTGGAGATAACAGACACGTACGTTTATCTTTGACAGCAGATATCAAGTGAGGGTCACATTGGTGAAGAAATTAATCGGCGTACAAAACTTGCCTGGAGAGCTTTTGGAAGAAACAGCAAAATTTTCAAGAGCAATATGCCATTATGTCTTAAAAGAAAAGTGTTTGATCAATGCATCCTTCCAGTGCTTACGTATGGTGCAGAGATGTGGACCTTAGCTAAAAGAGACATACAAAGGCTGCAGACAACTCAAAGAGCATGGAGAGGTGCATGCTTAGTGTAACCAGGAGAGATAAGAAGAGGAACTCGTGGATCCGAAAAATGACAAGAGTGGAATACATCATGATCAGAGTTAAATCCCTGAAATGGCAATGGGCTGGACATACTGCCAGAAGGACAGACCATCGATGGACAGCCGAAATTTTAGATTGGATTACAAGGGACAGGAAAAGACCCAGAAGAAGACCACATGGAAGATGGGTGGATAAAATTCGAAAGTATGCGGGAGTGACATGGAGGAGACTGGCACAAGACAGACCGTTGTGGAGGAAACTTGGGGAGACCTTCGTCGAGCAGTGGATTGATAATGGTTGACAATGATGATGATGATGATATCATATGTATGCATATGATTACGTATAATCGTAAATTGAGTTTCGAATTTATAGTTCAAAGTAGATCTGTACTGGATAAGTCCGCGTCGAGTCCAATTATGTAACGTCCGGTTCGGGTCCGGGTCCAAAATGTTTGACCCGTTTCCAACTCTGATCGTGGTTTTATTTGCAATAACCCTGCCCAAGCCATACCAGATGAATTTCCATGTTTGAACTTATACGGATAATGTTCGCATAACTGGCCTGTCCCCATTGTTCACTTTGACAGAGTAAGCTCTAAACTCGCCGTTGAACCTTGTCACAAAATGAGACTCACAAAGCGTACACCAGATAGTACATACCGACGTTGGAACGTATCTTACGTGACGTTGCTGGAATAGACAATTCCCCTGAAGGGGTAGGACATATGCACTTACTGAAATCGGACATTTAATTTGCAAAAAAGCAATGGATTAATACATAATTTTAGAAACATGTTTTACTTATACAGTGAAACCCCGATTTTACGCTTTTCAGCGGACCAGCATAAAAAGGCATACGATGCGGAAAAACGTAAAACCGAGGCCGAGGTAAAACACATTTTACAGCCATGCATAATGTGTACAAAAACATAGGAACCAGTGTACACTAGTAGTGCAGTACTATACTAGTACATGTGTATGTATTGTAGACATACTTGTACTTATGTAAGAACCAACAAATGCTGTATAAATACGTACATGCTTACCTTACGCGATGTTGGTTTGGAAAAAATCGGTTATTTCCTTTTGTTTTCTACTTTTAGTGTTTCGCTCAAGCAAAGCTTTCTGAATAATTGAAAGGCTTGGCAAGTGTTTTTCTTGAGAAACGTGACCAAGGAAAAGGTTTTTCACAAGTTTATCAATGCATTTAGTACGGCTTTGAAAGAAAGCATATGTTTCGAAATTTCGGCTACATTGTCGTTCTCAATATCTTCCGCCCACGAACAATCCATTACATCATCAGAGATTGTTTGAGTATCTGAAGTAAGCACATTTTCATCCCATGCAGCATACTCTTCAAAATCGAATGCAAGTACATGGGTGTAATCATCCTCTGGCTCAATCGGAACATCAAGTCCATTTGAATCATCCTCTGTTTCCATGGAGACTTCATGTGATGTTGGAAATCCACCTTCCTGAAAAGAATGAGAAATGCAAGTGCTTGTCACGCAATTCTGTGAAGAAGATATGAAATGTATCGCTTCCAACACTTTGATTTTCTGCTTCCACGCATCTTCAAGATTTCCGGAATGAGGTTGAGCCAGTGCTTTTTTCATCAACTGTTTCCGGTAAAACCCTTTGAAGGAGCGGCTAATCCCCCAAATCGCACGGCTGAAGTTTGCTTGTACAGTTTGGAGATAAAATCTGAATGCGTACATTTTAAGATAAAGTTTCGCTTTTGCAATCTGATTTTCTTATCTAGATTGTGCAAAAAATCTTGAAATGTAGTTTGCGTCATCCTAGCCCTTTTGTTGGCTTCACACCTCTTCTGGAAACTCTTCACGTTTTGGAAACAACGTGGTTTATTAAAACTGCTGATCACCAGAGGTGTTAAATTTTCACTCGCGTAGGCATTACAGCACAATAAAACAGTCAATCACATTTTGGACATTTTTTTTTTTGAGGTTTAATAAGCACCGTGAGCAACTCAGTGGGCTATAAGCAGCCGCCCGTCCCTAATATAGAGCCACTGGTTCCAGGGAAGGGAGAGAGCCAGCGCCGTAAGACAAACACACCATCCATGCTTCATGGGATTCGAACCCGGACCCCTCTCGGACGAATGATCATAAGCCATCGCTTAGACCACTACGCCACCGGGACTTGACATTTTTCCACTGTTGCATGATTCTCTTTTCACAACATATGTTTTATCAAAAGGCCAGTCTGATGAGCGTTGAAAATGTCTTCGGAGAATAATTGGCGACTAAAGCAGGTAAGGTCTTCGTCTTCCATTCATCAGGTGTAATCGAATCAGCACTTACACATTCACCACAAAGTAATCGGTACATAAGATTGTGGCATTCTTTAGTCGATGCATCCATCCATTTAAATTGCGAAGTCGTTTAAACCAAGCCGAGCAGCAATTTCTATGGCCTTTTCCTTCAATATTGATCCATTTCCCGACACGTTTGCGGCTAGAACGTTCCTGAACCACCTCGTTAAAACTGTTTCCAGTTCACCGTAAGGCGAAATTTTCAAACTCCACCTTTTATTAGCACAATAATCTAAATTTTGCAAAGTAATTTTAATTGTCTCTTTCAGCTTCAAAACTGTTTTTAGTGTTGAAACTGGTAATTCAAAAAACTTGGACAATTCAACTTTATTTAGTTCCATGAGATTCGCTATTTTTTTGTATAACGGAGGAATTTTCATCTAAAGAAAGCCATTTGTGTTTCTTACTCGCCATCTTCAAACTGACTGAATTGCTCTCAGAACCTCACACCGTTGTTGCCAAGCTGAGACGCTGGACCATTCAACACGGGAATTTACGACACTAAACGAGGCGATCCAGCAGAGTTGCTAAGGTAAGACACGTACAGTCGGAGAAATGCGGTACTGCCCCAACTGGTCGTCGCGTGCTTTCGACAAATTCTGGGGAGGAACAACCGGTTTAAGGCGACCTGGTCGTCAGATACTGCTCAGGAATGCTGCAGGAGGGGGACGAACCGGTTTAAAGCAATCTTGCATGCACGGAAACCAAGAAAGGTACGAAATTAGAGGAAAATAAGTTTCGGTACCAAAAAATTTAAATGACGTTCAATGCGGGAAATCGTGTGATTGGAAAAACGTATAACACGGGGCAACGTAGGAGAATTATAAGGACTTCAGAAAAACGTCGATCGAAAAGGAAAAACGTAAAATGCCGGGACATGAGATCGGGATTTCACTGCAATTGCTTAATGAGCATGATTTCTTTCTGATGATATTCAAGTTGTCATAAAAAAAGAACGACAAGAGAGAAGTTCAACTGTACGTAAATGGAATATTTAGCAGGTCTTTTGATATGTACGTATGTCAGAAACTGTATGAAATACCTACAAAACAAGAATTGATATGTCATCTTTTTGAACGCTAGTAGGCACAGTATCGCTGCTTCTAAAATAATGACTGAATAGCTAATTTTTGGAATCTGTAACATACGGCCAAAAACTTGATTACCATATAATGTTCCACAGGATTCAATTAGTTATAGCTAAAGCAAAAGACGTTAATGGAAACGTCTTACAGTTTTAACCATGATATTAGTCTCCATTTGTTCCCTCTTAACATGTACACACAATGTCGAACTAGCGTTGAACATAATTGGGAAGAACTGATACTGATAAGTATTGGATAGAAATAAGTGACTCAAACATTTCCTCTCCATTTCCTTTGGTTGTACGCCAATGTAACAATCCTTTTGGCCGATAATAAGTAAGAAAGTATTAGTGTCAATCACACCTCTAAATGACCATTTTGTATAACAAAGCTCAGATTAAACAATACTTTCTAATACGCAGGTTTCAGCAGCATATTAGAAAGCGTTGTTAAGCAGCAGGGTTATGCGTTCCAGCAGGTTAAAGGGTTATTGAAGGGGGGGCTGCCTTTATAACCAATGCATTAAGACAAGCACAACGTCCAAGACACACCGAGATTCGAACACAGACCTACCTCGGGTGAATCCTTAGAAGCCAGCGTTTAGACCACTACTCCACCACGGCGTCATAATCTCTCATTTAGAGTCACTGTTTGAAACTAGTACTGTACACGGATTTCGGATTTCCGGATATTTTAGTAACCGAAAACCGAATTTTTAGCATTCGAATAGTTCGAACTCCGGTTATCCGGATTTTCAACTTCGGATATCCAGATTTCGAACTTCGGAAGTGCTGTTCACGGTTTCGGATTTCCGGATATTTTACTATCCGAAAACCGGATTTTAGAATTCGAAGTTAGAACTCCGGATATCCGGATTATAAACTTCGGCTAACCGGATTTCGAACTTCGGAAGTGCTGTTCATGGATTCCGGATTTCTGGATATTTTCCTATCCGAAAACCGGATTTTAGCATTCGAATAGTTAGAACTCCGGATATCCGGATTATGAACTTCGGCTAACCGGATTTCGAACTTCGGAAGTGCTGTTCACGAATTCCGGATTTCCGGATATTTTACTATCCGAAAACCGGATCTTAGTCTTCGAATAGTTAGAACTCCGGATATCCGGATTATGAACTTCGGATATCCGGATTTCGAAGTTCGGATATTCGGATTTCGGATATACGGACTTAAAATACCGAATATTCAGACATCTCAACAACATAGATCTATCTGGCCATGATAGACCACATGCCTCAGGTTGTTGAAACCTTAATGCAGCAGTTTGTGAACGTGCATTTCTTTGCCCCACGATGTCCGTTTGATTAGACAAAGTGATCTTTCGTGACATTGATATTGTACTAGTTGAAGTGATAATAAATAAAATTGTAGTGGTTTATCCTGTAACAAGCTCACGCGGCAATCCAGATTTAGGATTTATAGTACTGTATTTCGGGTATTTTGAAATCCGAAATCCGGATTTCAAAATATACGGTTTTTGACAGCACTAGTTGAAACCAGAGAGGGAGAGAGTCAGTGCCTTAAGGCAAACATGCCAACCATGCCTTAACTGGGACTCGAATCCGGGCCCACTCTGACGAACGGTCGCCTGATGTTTTAACTTTTTGGTACGTGTTTTGTGGTAGTTCGTGTTGGCATAAAAATAGGGAAATCATTTTGTTTTTACAAAAAAAACATCTGTACCTTCCAAATGACTTGAGTTATTCAAATGTCCAGAAAACTTAGTTCATAATATGTAATTTAACCCTTTAACGACCATGACCCAAATATCTTGTAGCACTCTAGATACCATAAAGCCCGATGGTTAACTAGTTTGTTTAATAACAACAATACTGACTGAGGGTGACTCCTGCTGGTCCGTCATAGGTCGAAAAAAATTTGAGGAACAAGCAAGGGTAGGAAATCTGACTCACTCTAGACAAGCGTTTCGGGTGTTATGGCTGTTTGCAAGTACGGGCGTTCTGTGCGTTCTGCGCGTTATGATCGTTAAAGGGATGTTTCAGTAATTCAAAGCTAATGGATTTTGGGTCGCAGATGGCCTAGTGGCAAACGTTCGTGACTGCCACGGAGGAACCTCAGGCTCGATTCCAGGCTTGTGCGAACGCTCCAACCACTAAATATCCGTCCTGCGTCGGACGGGAACGTTAAGCCGTCGGACCCCGGGTACTGGTCCTCCTGTAATAAATAAGGGCGTCTTCCTCTCCCTTTCTACCTCGCTTCCGTGCCACATTCCTGACGGGCACTCTAGCCCGAATCTCCTAGCTTCCTGTTTCTAAGGGTTGTTTAAGACCTGGGGTCAAACACTCCTTATCTAAAATCCACTACATATGATCTGATCTGATCTGCTAATGAAGTTTCCCAAAGAGGCATGGACGATATGTTTTGCTCGGGGTCGGAGGGGAAGAATTTATCAGGTACGCCAATGTTTCGAAGCGAAATGTTCGTGAAATCACATCTACTTTTTTGATAAAATTGGATAGTAAGAGTTGCCACGTTTCCCAGCATCACGCGCTATCACATCGGCACAACGTGCTTCATTTCAATTTCATCATCAACCGTTATCAATCCACCCCTAGATGAAGACTAGACTACTCCACAACTTCCTCTCTTCAGAGATAATCTTCCATGTCATTGCGGGACGTTTCTGAATTTTATCTACCCATCTTCAAAGGCTCCACTTCATCTGGTTTATTTCTGTCTCACGGCATCCAGTGTAGTACAATCAGTAGACAAAACATTAGAGCT
This sequence comes from Macrothele yani, assembly GCA_039090855.1. Classification (NCBI taxonomy): domain Eukaryota; kingdom Metazoa; phylum Arthropoda; class Arachnida; order Araneae; family Macrothelidae; genus Macrothele; species Macrothele yani. The sequence continues at coordinate 157,659,247 of CM077024.1, read as the reverse complement.
AAGGGCGATGGACAAAAATGCCATGCGCATCCCCCCGCGCAGAGTGAAACGGACACAAACCGAACGCAGGCGATAAATGGGTGGACAGCAGGGCTTCCCAACAGTGAATCGCAATCGACGAACATGGGTAAATATTGTGATCGGAGCGACTCAGATAGTGGATATAGTAGACTATCGGCGCAAGGCAGACTGGTCATTCTATCGCGCAGGTGGTAAGAACCCTTAGAATTTCAGAGGGGGACCATATAAAGGGTGTACCGCGAATACACCATCGAGGGATGTACCAGGACACAGAGAGCAAGCAGTGGACGATTACACGCCACTGACGACCGTGGTCGACGTTAACTATCCAGGCTAGTACAGTAACGACAATTACACTAAAGTGCTAAAAAAATGGTACACCAGTCTAATACTTGGTAGGTCCCCCACGGGAGCGCAAAACTGCAGAAATACGACGGGGCATGGACTCCACTAGCTTCTGGAAATAGGCTGTAGGCAATGCACACCATACTTCCTGCAGAGCGTTCCACAATTCGGGTGTACTCCGAGGTCTCGGATTCCTGTGTTCGATTGCGCGTTGCATGGCATCTCAAATGTGTTCTATCACGTTCAGGTCTGGGGACTTGGGTGGGAATGGCAACACCCCAAACTCAGATGAATGCTCCTCTAACCATAATGTTGCGTCCCGACACTTGTGTGGAGGTGCATTGTCCTGTTGGAACAGGCCCAACCCATCAGCATGAATACAGGACATGAACGGGTGTACCTTGTCATAACGGATGTGCATATATCGTTAGCCTGTCACAGACGTTTGTAGACGTGCCAAGGGTCCCAGTGAAGTCCAGCTAAACACACCTCATACAATTATGGACCCCCTCCCCGCCCCACCACCACCAGAACCAGCCGGTACAGTTCCCTGTTGACAGGCAGCATCCATGGCTTCATGGGGTTTGCGTCACACACGAATCCTTCCATCTGCCCGATACAGTTGGAAACGCGACACGTCAGACCAGGCAACTTGTTTTCAGTCATCAAGTGTCCAGTGGCGGTGTTGCCGTGCCCAAGCGAGGCGCATAGCTCTGTGTCGTGCACCCATCAAGGGGACTCGAGTTGGGCGTCGGCTCCCAAAGCCCATATCGTGCAGGGTACGTTGCACAGTCCGGACGCTGAAGCTTGTTGAGGTTCCAGCATTGAATTCCGATTATACCTGCGAGAGTGTTTCACGCCTATTGCGTGAAACGATTCTTGACAGCCGACGGTGGTCACGTTCACCCAATGTGCTTTTACGGCCACACTGGTTTCGTAGGTTGGAGGTTTTGTCGGAATTCTTGTAGTCACGGTACACCCTTGCAATGGTCGTCCGTGAAAATCCGAACTTCGTTTCTAGCTCCGAAATACTATGGCCCATCACACGAGCGCCAACTATGACACCGCGTTGAAAATCGCTTAATTTGTTATTACTTGTCATTCGCATGCCGAAAACAGCTCTGACAGCTGGCAAGGTTGTCTATCGCTTTACATACGCACTGGCGGACGCAACCGAGTACGCGCACAGGTGACGTTGCTATGTATTTTGCATAAGCTCGTCTGTACCAGTTTTTCTGGCACTTCAATGTAGTGACTACTCCCATGGGGCCACCACTTTCACCTATCCTCGCAGAACTATTCCTTCAGCATTTAGAATCCCTCGCTCTTGGTCTTTTTATGGTTAACCCATTTGCGATACCTCGATGACATTCTTACATTTCGGCCTTCCACGACCACTGGCCTTACCAGCTTTGCTTTTTATCTTTCATCTTTTTGCCCGTCTCTCCAGTTCACGCTTGAACTGGAGGACAATTGTTCTCTACCGGTTTTAGATTTCATGTCGCAAAAAAATTCTATTACTAATGCAATCAGTTATTCTGTTTATAGGAAACCTTCTTACTCTACTTTGATTCCGTTTTCTTCAGCTACTCTCCTTCATTATAAACTTGCTTCCATCAACTTTCTAATCAGTAGAGCTTTTTCACACCCTTCTGATAAGCATAGTCTATCTTGTGAATTAGATAAGATTTAGGAACTGGCTCTGGCGCATGGATATCCTAGATATCATGTTGATTGCATCCTACGAAAGTGTCAAAGGAAGACGACTTTAACTCGTGAAAGTACTCAACGTAAGTTTGTAGATTCGACGGATTTCGTTCCTAGATGTGTTGATATTTTTAAAAAGATATGCCGACGAGACCATTTAGATTTTGGCATGATATCCAGGAACATTCTAGCTTTGGTTAAAAATGACCGTGACTCAGTCGAGTTCACAGGCAAACATGGAGTGTACTGTGTTCCTCTCAAAGCTTTGGATGAAGAAACTAAAGATTAGGTTTATATTGGATCAACATCAAAGAAACTTAAAACAAAACTTTCTGAACATGTGTATAACGTTAAATTTGGCTCACAATTCACTGCACTGTCTCGACTCATTAATAAAAGCTCACATTTCCCTTCCTGGACTGAGGTAAATATCCTTGCTTGCCCTTCCAATAAGATCTGTCTACTATTTACCGAAAGTCTGTACATTTGTCATTTTTTAAATACTTGTTGCAATCATGACGTACCTGCCTTTGTTTATCAAGCCTGGTAATTTTGGCTAAATGGTAGTAGTAGTCACTAACTATTTTTAACACAAGTTGTGACGTACCTGCCAGCAGGACGCACACGACATAAAGGCAGGTAGGAATCAGAATAATCGTCTGCGTAGCTCAGTTGGTAGAGCGACTTGTTCCGGAATAAGCGGCCTCGGGTTCGAATCCCGGCATAGACCAAAAATGACGGAGAAATTTACTTCGTTATAATGGCGCCCGAACTATCCGGATGACCCGGCCGTTCAAAATCTCGCATTGGTGTGATGTTATTTCCACACCGCGAGACAGGAAAAATCAGAGAATTCCTTCTCCAGCGCTTCGAAAAATAAAAATGTGTTAGGTTGCATTCCACACAGCAGATTGACTGGGAGTTCTCAAGTGCACGTTCTACAGTGGATGGCTGCTTGCAACGATTCATGGTCACGGCTGACCCGTGGGCCATGCCCCCGGCCCTTTCGGGGGGGGGGGGAGATATGACGTACCTGCCAGCAGGACGCACACGACATAAAGGCAGATTGCAGTCAGAATAAACGTCTGCGTAGCTCAGTTGGTAGAGCGACTTGTTCCGGAATAAGCGGCCTCGGGTTCGAATCCCGGCGTAGACCAAAAATGACGGAGAAATTTACTTCGTTATAAAGTCTACCAACATCAGACTTTATTTTTATTTTACTTTCGTACTTAACTGCCATGACTTAAACTTACTAATAGTTTCGTGTCTCTTTGAGTGGCAACCGTTTTGATTTACTCTAACATATACACTATATTGACAAAAGTCACCGGACAACCCTTAAAAAGCAAACAAACCCATCCTATGCGTTGTTACGATGTGCGGTACAGCTGCAAACGGTATAAAACCAAGCCTGCAGCTGACCGCGATCATATCGCATTGTGAGGTTGAGTGAAAATGTCGCGGCGGGAGGGAACTGACTTTGAGAAAGGAAATATTGTTGGGTGTTATATCAGTGGGTTGTCCATAAGAGAACCCGAGAGGCGTTTAAACATACCCAAGCCAACTGTTTTGGATGTACTGAATAAGTGGAAGACACATGGCGCGCCTGAAGTAGCAAAACATACCGGAAGACCAAAGAAAATCAGTGATAGGGGACGTCGAAGCCTCAGGAGAGTCATTACAGATGATCGACGGAGTACTGCACAAGATCTCAGCGTACAGGTGAGTAAGAATGCAGGAACCTTGGTATTTACACGTACCATTCGCAGATAACTTAATTCCATGGGTTACCGTGGTCGTGCGGCTGCTCATAAGACTTTCATCTCCACTCGGAATGTTCCTCGTCGTTTAGTATGGTGTAAAGAACATATATCGTGAACCGTAGATAAATGGAAACGGGTCCTATGGACTGATGAATCCAGATACATGATCCATCAGTCTGATGGCCATGTGTGGGTATAGCAGCAGCCAGGGAAACGCTATTTACCACAGTGTACTGTTCCTACGGTCAAGTTTGGAGCTGGCACTGTACTTGTGTGGGGGTGTTTTTCGTGGTAGTCCCGGCCCATTGGTTATCGCGGACACACCTGTTAACCAGCACATCTACTTCGATATTTTGGACAATTATGCCCTACCAACTCTGTGGCAATACTATGGAATCGAGTCTTGTTGGTACCAGCAGGAAAATGTACCGTGCCATAAAACAAGGATTGTTATGGCGTGGTTTGACGATAATTCCGTATCGTGTGTGGAGTGGCCAGCACATAGCCCTGATCTTTATCCCATACAGCACCTACGGGATGAATTAGAGCGCCGCATAAGAAGTTTGGAACCAAAGCTTACTACTAAGCAACAGCTAGCGGCAGCATTATGTACTGAATGGAAGCGCATACCTATCGGTGTGTTCCAAAACCTTGTCGAAAGCATGTCGCGAAGGGCCAATGCATGCATTAAGGCAAAAGGTGGACCAACATCGTACTAATGTATGTCAATAGTTGTGTTTCTCTTCTAGGTGTCCGGTAACTTTTGTCAATATAGTGTATATGTACCTATGTGTGTTTCATGTCGTCCATCTTAAGATGAGGCTGATGCAGCCTTGAAAGGTCTAATGGAGTTTTTAACTAGTGTGTGTGATTCTTTATCTTATTAAAAGTGTTTACCAATCACTAGGTTTTGTTGTTTCATCGTGCAACTACGGCTAAGTTTTGTATGTGCATGTAGGGTAGTACAGACCGACGGCTTGACAACGGCAGCGCAGATCTCATCCGGGTTAAATGTGGAGGCCAAAGCAGTGCCAGTAAACGAACGATACGGCGCATGCCCTGGACTACGTGAGCCCACAAGCTATACTTGTGTGCCAGTGTTGACTGCTCGTCATCAGACATTATGTCTCGCCTGGTGGCGGAAACATCAAAAGCTGTTCCTCATCAGAGTGGCTCCGTGTCGTGTGTTCAGACAAATACTATTTTCAGCTGAATCGAGCTGACGGGAGGGTACGAGTGTGGAGTCAAAAGCGTGGGACCTACGCCGCATCGTGTCATGTCGGCTCTGTTCAAGTCTGTGTTGGCTCTGTGATGGTTTAGGGTGCCTTATGTTGGTACACATTAGGTCCCGTAGTGTATCTGGAGAGGTCCTTAACCACTGTGCACTACCAGCAAGCGCTAGCTGATCATACGCGCTTTCATGGCCCTCGCGCATCCTGTGGCCGATGGTCTGTTTCAGAAGGACAATGCACCGCCCCACCCAGAAAGCAACCACGCAGCCATGGCTCGAAAAACACTCATCTGAGTTTTGAATCATACAGTGACCCCCAAGGTCCTCGGATTAAAACCCTGTCGAAGCTCTCTGGGATGCCGTGGAGCCGAGCATCAGATCTATAGATCCTGGATCGACGACTCGGGCTGAGATGTGAACAGTCCTGCAACAGGCAGTGATGGTATTACCTCCGGAAACCCTCCCGCATTTGGTGGAGTCTATGCCTCAGGACGTACACTGTACACGCTGTTATTCGCGCTGAAGGAGGACCAACACGCTGTTAGTTAGGTATATCTAACGTTTTGTCCATTGAGTGTATTTTCAGTTGCCCAACGTCGGTCACTTCCTATATCAATATGTACAGCCCACGGCCACGTGAGGGTCTTTTACTTCATAATGATGTCATCCACACTTGTCGTTTTCCTATCTTTCTTGGATACACCAAGCATCAAGGGCGCCCATAAGGGGCTCGACCCCCCCGCTGGTATAGCCAATTTTTTTATATTTAAAACACTAAAATAGACGAAACTTTTTTTTAAAACGTAATAAGATATTGATGACTGATTGTATCAATCGTTGTTGGTGTATTTTATGTCTCATACATTTACTAAAATGTTTGACAGCCTTGAAGGAGGTTAAGGATTTACCGGATTTACTTTAGCCCTCCCCCCCCCCCTATAGGTACTCATATGGGCGCCACTGCCAAGTATGCATCTCCTCATGCTTTTTTGAGTTCTCAGCAGCATCTGACTGTAATTTTTGGTTAAGGTTCAAGTATCCGTCTGATCCGTCAGTAAGAACTGGAAGGATGCATTTTGATATTACATTTTTCTTCTATAACGTAATGTAAAATTGTACTCTTTCTTCTGAATGAGCTCCAGACAACTTTTATACGTGTACTAAATTATTCTTCGATGTGGCCCTCACATGATATCTGCTATCTAAATGAAAGCATGACTTTAATTATCGCAGTTGTACACAATTCTTTTATTAGAAATGAACAAAATGCCGTTATGCGCATTTTGATCATCAGATGGCAGCATAGGGACGTTTCTCGAATAGTCTACATTCCAGTGTACTATCGGTATTTAAATTTCAGACAATTTTTTTCTTTTTCTCTTTTTTTTTTTTTTTTTTAAGTGTTACTTCAAGAATTTATAATTAAAATGTTCCAATAATTTTCACCCAATCCTATGACCGCAATTTGCCTTGCCATAGATCAGAACAAATTGGCAGAATATTCAAACGTAGATGTTACGTAAAGTTTCATATGACACATAATTCATTTAATGTTTAACGATCTCACAGATGAAACTGAATAACCTGATTCTCATTCATTAAGCATCGTTTTTAGGTGGTAGCAGGAGTGTATTTAAAGGGATGGCAAAAAGCGCCTTGCTCCCGCTCCCAATCCAAAGTGTATTATTTTTATTTTATTTTATATTTATATATATATATATATATATATATATATATATAGTGGAAGACATCATGATCAGAGTTAAATCCCTGAAATGGCAATGGGCTGGACATACTGCCAGAAGAACAGATCATCGATGGACAGCCGAAATTTTAGATTGGATTCCAAGGGACAGGAAAAGACCCAGAAGAAGACCACATGGGAGATGGGTGGATGAAATTCGAAAGTATGCAGGGGTGACATGGAGGAGACTGGCACAAGACAGACCGTTGTGGAGGAAACTTGGGGAGACCTTCGTCCAGCAGTGGATTGATAATGGTTGACAATGATGATGATGATGATATATATTGGTTAAAATACCACTTTATACATTACGAAAAAAATGCTTTGATTTACATTACAAACAATGATTTAATTTTCATTCTATTTTTCATTAATTTTTATTTTGTTCTGGTGGATTTCCAAAACTTCGATATTCCCCCCCCCTCCCTTCGATTTTTCTTTATACGCTGGATAAAGTCTTTTGTTCTCGGGATAGAACAGGATAAAATCTGTACAACAAACGTTATCCTCCACCACTGGAACATCGGGAAAGGTTTCCTGGTTTTCGGATATCTACGTCATATTTCGACTGCACACCATAATGATTCTGTAGTGCTGTTCTGTGAGCAAATATTAATGTTGTAGTGTTTATTACGTCACGTAGAATTTACAGCTAAAAAAAAAAAAAAAGAAATAATGCCTGAGACAGCGGGACACTCTAGTGACTGCTCGGGCAGAACGGAGAGTGTCCCCTTGAACCTGCGGGACGGGTTTTAACAAAAGACATTTCATGGATGTTTGGTAATATTTTCTTTTTATAATTTTTCGGCAATATATATGTTTTCCCCTTCCTACCCCCAGCAAAACATATATATTGCCGAAACATTATCCGGCTTAACCATGTGGTATGAAACATTGTACAATCATGCTACAATGTTTTCATTTTTAATTATTGTAATTGGTCTAAAAAAAAGCATAATAACTTCATATTGTTCATCTTTTGTACATAAAACTGTGACAAAAAAAAATATAATACAAATTTCAGACGGTACGCAATGTATTGCCATTTATACAAATTGCTATTACGATAAATGGCAATCTGTTATAAACGTAAATATTGTATAACATATTTCTGATCGTAGGATAAACACACTATATTCAAGTTCTTCAGTGCTTTAAATTACAAACTCAAGCGTGAGGGAGGATTGATTGATTGAATCAATCAAAACTTAACCGTACAGTAAAAAAAAAAAAGCAAAACGTCCGTTTATAGAGCTGACTAACAGAAAACTTCAAAAATCTTTTCTTATAACAAAAGATTTTCGTTAACCGGGGTCTAAAACATACCAGGGAACAGTTTGATGAATTTGACTTATTTTCGGTTTCGACAGCAGTTTTTTTCTTTCGGAGGAGGGCGTTGGGGATGTAAGATTATAATAGCTGGAGTGCCTGTGCTTCCTTTATTTTCATGTTTCGTTTTAGCCATGCGGAACGCTGGGTGTTTTTTTTTTTTTTGCTATAGGTTCACATGTGTATATGTACATTGAGTGGCCACTTTATTATGGCCACCGGACAGTTTTTAGTAAATGAGCTATGGCTGCATGCTGTTGCCGCCAGTGGACGAGGCTAGTATAAAAAGGGAAAACTTAGTGCTTGCGACAGTAGTAGCAGTGATTTTTGGGTGACGAGATGGGTAAAAAATCCGATTTGATGGACTTTCAAAGTAGGATGATTGTCGGAGCCGTGGAGCGAGTATCACCGAAACCTCCGCATTCGTGAAATGTTGGAGAGCAGCTGTTGTTCAAGTGTTTAAAGACTGGACTGTCAGCCAAAAAACTGGGTCTCTACGTGCAACGTGTGGTCATCATCGACTAGTGATTGCTCGGGCTGAACGGAGAGTGTCCAGACTGGTAAGAGACAACAGAAGGTTAACAGTGCAGCAAATTACAGACCATCTTAATCAAGAATCCACTCAAATGATCTCTGCACGCACTGTTCTCCGTACACTGCATCGGGTGGGATATGGCAGCCGAAGACCTGTTCGAACACCTTTGCTGTCTGCAGTTAACAAGAGAAAACGTCTCCAGTTCGCACAGGAGCTCAAGGATTAGGCAGTCGATAATTGGAAACAAATTATGTGGTCCGATGAATCACGTTTTCAGTTACAGCATGCCGATGGGCGAGTGAGAATGTGGCGGAAACAGCACGAAAGCATGGACCCCAAATGCATTGCTACAACCCTTCAAGCTGGTGGAGGCAACATTATGGTTTGGGCAATGTTTTCCTGGCATGATTTGGGCCCTTTAATTCGTGTTGATCAACGTCTGACTGGCACATCCTATCTAAACATCGTTGCGGACCAAGTGCATCCTGTCATATGGATGGTTTATCCCAATGACGATGGCTACTTTCAACAAGATAATGCGTCCTGCCATAGGGCTCGAATTGTACAGGATTGGTTTCAGGAACATGCCGATGAGTTTACTTTGCTTAGGTGGCCCCCACAATCTCCAGAATTCAACCCCATTGAGAATTTGTGGGATGAAGTTGAACGAGCCATCAGACAGCTGGATCCACAACCCTGCAATCCCACATTCCTGGAAAGCGCTATTCATCAAGCGTGGTCTCAGATTCCAGAAACCACCTATCAACATCTCGTGGAGTCCATGCCACGAAGAATCGACGCAGTATTAAAAGCAAAAGGTGGCCCAATACACCAGTCTAGTACTCGGTAGGTCCCCCACGGGAGCGCAGGACTGCAAAAATACGACGGGACATGGACTCCACTAGCTTCTGGAAATATGCTGTAGGCAATGCGCACCATACTTCCTGCAGACCATTCCACAATTCGGGTGTATTCCGAAGTCTCGGATTCCTGTGTTCGATAGCGCGTTGCATGGTATCTCAAATGTGTTCTATCACGTTCAGATCAGGAGACTTGGGTGGCAATGGCAACACCCCAAACTCAGATGAAGGCTCCGCTAACCATAATGTGGCGTCCCGACACTTGTGTGGAGGTGCATTATCCTGTTGGAACAGGCCCAACACATCAGTATGAATGCAGGACATGAACGGGTGTACCTCGTCAGAAAGGATGCGCACATAGCGTTGGCCGATCACAGACGTTTGAAGACTTAGCAGGGAGCCCAGTTAAGTTAAGCTAAACACATCCTATATCATTACAGATGATTAAGACAACAAAACCTTGTGAATGACAGCAACACTAAAAACCATTGGGAGAAACAGCAAAGTCTCCTAAAGGGACGACCCAGGCCACACGCAAAGACAAGAGATACACGAAAAATATACAGCCCTGATAAACTTGACAAGCGATACAAAAAATATACCAAAAGCTCCACAAGCACACAATAATGACTATAAAAGCGAACAGAAACCAAGTAACTAATCAAAGTGACAGAATGCCAAACTCGGAAAATAAAAGAGTAAATTGCATATGGCTGTTCTTTTCAGGGGAACAAAAACCCTAGGTGACCTTTCGAAACAGGCAAAAGCTAGAAGCATTCAATAGCTACCTGTGTGTTTCCTAGGCCACCAAATTATGAAACAGACATTACAAAATATGAAGCAAGATCCCAGAACCAACAACCCGAAAACTAAATTGGACACTATAAGATAAAGGTTCATACCACCAACACCAATCCACAGGCCCAGAACAACTCCAACTCAAAGAGCCCCAAGGAACCAATGACCAAAGCACAAGATCAACATTGACTCTCACGAGGTCCAAAACGGTTACAGCCAGGTGTACAGTATTGGAAAGCAAAAGAAGAAGAAACACAGGCCTACAGTTAGTAAAGAAGTTTTCGGCCACATGCGACCTACCATGTGGTACTTAGAAACACGAAAAATTTTAATTTTGTGAGGTCTCAGTTAGTGATTTGATATAAGTCAATGCGAGTATGTTTCACAAAATAGTTATTTGAAATAGAGCTGCATAATAATTGACGAAAGACCTGAATTACAAACTTAACAGGATATCCATTGCAATTGTAATTGTAACAATGGGAGGATACAATGACCCAACACCGTGGCCTAAGTTCTATTGTGCATCCCCAGCCCTAATCCCGAAAGAGACCAGATGCACGAGCAAAAGCAAGAATGCCCTTGATTGGTACTAAAGAGAGATCACTTGGTCTCAAGTTATGAGTACCAAAGTGTTCAAGCCTGAGTGCTGCAAAAACACAAAGAAAATGCAAGGAAGTCTCCTCTTCTAGATGGCATCCCTACAAAGTGGATCCTCTTTCACCCAATCAAATTAATGTACCTATTAAGATGAGAGTGTCCTGTAAGTAGACCAACAATCAGTCAAATATCCTTTTTTGGAAGTTTAAGGAGCCCCTTAGCTCTATGAGGCAAGGGTCCTTGATTAGGTTCCTTTGCCTGCCTCTGTCATTTGGTAGCATGCCAGAGGTCAAGCTGCTTAGTCCTCAGCAGTCTTTTAATTAGTCCTCTAGCTACACCAGAGGTGAGCCGTAATGCAGCTCTGGACCAAAAAAGCCTGCTCTGCCCCCTCTTTAGCAATAAGGTCAGCTTTCTCATCACCTACAAAACCCTTATGTCCTGGCACCCAGAACAGTTGCACTTTGTTTCGGTTTGCCAGTTCAGTTAGGGTCTGGAGGCAGTTCCAAACAATTTTGGATGAAATGCGGCACTGACGAAGTGCCAGTAATTCTGCCTGACTGTCTGAACAAATCTGGATACGCACATTGTGATACCCTTTGATCAGACATTCTGAGGCACATGCCAAATTGGCAAACACCTCAGCTTGGAACACGTTAGCATGCCTTCCAAAGCTTTGGCATGAACCATAACCTCTGGATAGGCAATACTCCCCTGCTCCAACTCCTACATTTGTCCTGGGGCCATCAGTAAACCAAACAGTTTCAGCACCACATCCAGGGACAAGGGATGTTTTCCATTCACTGCTACTAGGAAAGTTCACACTGAATGCTTTATTGAAATGATATTTTACTAGCATATTGTCGGTTCCCATTTGAAATATGGACTCCTTACAAAAATACTCCTGAATAGGCATGGTATGGCTGCCAACCCACAACGAGGGTCGCCATATGCCATCGCAGTATAATCTATATGCCCCCATAATGGCCTCACCCTCAATATGAAGTTGAAGTGGCAGAATATTAAGAAGCACCTCCAATGCTGCTGTTGGAGTAGTTCTCATTGCTCCTGATATACCTATGCTGGCCAACTTTTGTAACTTGTTAAGTTCAGCCTGCACCGTGCAGATGTTAACTCTACGCCACCACACCGTTGAGTCATAAGTGACCATAGGTCTGGTGACCATAGTATATATCCAGTGCAAGATCCTCGTGTTAAGACCCCAGGATTTGCCAATAGTACCTCTACATGACCAGTACACTTTCTTGGGTCTGGCAATGCAGTAATCTAGGTGCTGTTTCCAGATTAAGCCTCCGTCCAAAATGACTCCCAGGTACTTAACCTGTGTGGCGAGAGAAATCGTTTTCCCAAAAAGAGTAATACCTCCAAGGTCTCCAAAATTCCTCTTTCTAGTGAAAGGCACAAGGGTGGTTTTGTCAGGGTTTACTGATAGACTGACCATCCTGCACCAATCCTCAACAAGTTCCAGTGTTCTTTGTATTACACTCGAAACTGTTTTAGGGAATTTTCTCTTGACAATTATGGCCACGTCATCTGCATAGGCAAAACAGTCGCAACCATACCGCTCCAGGATCCTCAGCAGTTCATACACCACCAGACACCACAACCGGGGAGAGCAAATTCCTCCCTGAGGGCAGCCCCGGCAGGTGGAGGCCGACAGAGTCTCTCCGAGTAGGAAGGCTACAACCGTTGTGCTTGTAAACATGGCTTTAATCCATTGACAACAGGTTCTGTCAACACCATTTCTTTCCACAACCCCCACAATGGCCTCTGTAGAGAACCTGTCAAAAGCACCTTCAATGTCAAGAAAAGTGGCTAATGCCACCTCCTTAAACTCTAATGCTTTCTCCAGGCAACAGACTATGCCATGGAGAGCTGCTTCTGCTGATTGGCTTTGCTGATAGGCAAACTAGAATTTTGAGAGGGGTTTAGGGAGTAAACCCACCACCTTAATATGGCTATCCACCATCTTCTCAAAAGCCTTGAGAAAGAAATATTTTAGACTAATAGGTCTGAAGGCCTTTGCCTCTTGGTAATTTGACTTACCTGGCTTGGGAATAAATAATACCTTATATAACGAAGTAAATTTCTCCGTCATTTCTGTCCACGCCAGGATTCGAACCCGGATCCCCTCATTCCGGAATAAGTTGCTCTACCAATTGAGCTACGCGGACTTTTATTCTGATTCCTATCTGCCTTTATGTCGTGTGCGTCCTTCTGGCAGGTACGTCACATCTCCTGGTACGTTACACTTAGCCTGTCTCCAAGCACTTGGTATATAACCAAGCTCAAGGTAGGCCCGGCAAATTTTGCACAAGAGTGGAGTAATTATTTCCAGTCCTTGCTGCATTAAGATGGGAATAATGCTATCACATCGGTGATTTATATGGTACAAAAGAATTAATGGACCACTTAATTCTAGAATAATTGACCAACTCCCTTGCAACCCTCCAGTCCTCCTTTTTTGCACGTCGGTGCTCAAGGTTAGCTGGGCCTACGCCAATGGAGTCAATTATGCTTGAATCTGGAAAGTGTACCCCTAGCACTTCTGTTAGTGTTTCTCTACCAGTTTTTGTGAAGCTTCCATCAAACAGTTTGATTGTGTTCGGGCTATTTGCATTGCCCTTAGCCATGATTTTCATAAATCTGGCAGTAGTGGAAGTATCTGAAATACTTCCGCAGAAATCTCTCCAAGAAGCTCTTTTTGCCTCTCCAATTGCTTTGTTGTACTGCGTGAGAGTAGTCTTATACACCGTCCACACACCAGTACGTTTGGCTTTATTAAAAAGCCTTCTAGTTTTGCCTCTGAGACTGCTAAGCTGTTTATTCCACCAAACTGCTAGCATTCCACCTTGAAAAGCTAGCAGTCTTGGCCTGACAGTTTTGGAGATAAGATTCGAGAATAGACCGTTGCAACTGATCAACAGCTAATTCGAGATCTAACACCGGGCGCATGTAAAATTCCATGCCTTCAATATGTGCCGCCAGATCATCCCTGAAGCCAACCCAATTGGTCCTTCTAGGATTTCTTACTTGCACCAGCTGTTGTCTTACATCGGCAACTGAAAAGCAAATGTATCTATGATCAGACAGTGAAGGTTCACTAGATACATGCCATTTAATAATGCGATAAAACATGTTAGCACTACAGAGGGTGAGATCAATGACTATTAGAAACAATGAAAGTGGGCTCATTGCCTCGATTAAGAATATAAAGTTTAGTACTTACCAAATATTCCAAAAGGCTGTCCCCTCGTCTGTTGCAGTCGCTGCTTCCCCACATGATGTGGTGAGCATTGAAATCACAGCAGATCATGAGGCGTCTTCCACTTGACTCACAAAAGTGGACAATATATCTTACCTCCTGAGAAGGAGGTGGTCTAGGTTCATCAAACGGTAAGTATGCAGAGACGGCATACAACTCTTCTCTGCCACTATCAGATGAGATAAAAAGTTTAATCACGGTTGTATCACCTGTGGTAAACTCAGGAAGTGGCATAGCATTATGTCTCTTGCTCACCAGTATACAGGCTCTTGTTCTCCTACTAGATGTATTATAGAAGACGGCAAAGCCTGCTCCTTGTAAGCCCAGGATCTTTCCATTATGTGTCCATGGCTCTTGAATGAAAGCCAGATCAACATCCTCAGCAGCCAGTCTGCAGCATAAAGCAGCAGATGGAGACCGACTATGGTGGAGATTGATCTGGATACAATTCATGCAGTTCTCCATTGTGAGATACGTACGGAGACTAAGTGGTAGAAGGATCAGCCGGATCCCCTGGTGGGTGCTGGAAGCCAGATCCATACCTTCGTGGATACCACCCAGGTCGATCACATCCACCTCCACAGTCTCTCCCCCACTCGCAGCTGGACCTGCGTCCTTCCATGTTTCCAGACAACGGCCAGGGGAAGGCAATGCAGTTGTTTCTGGTTCCACAACTGCAGAATGAGGCTCCATGATTTCTGTGTCCTCCTTTGAGGTGCTAGGGTCCTGAGGGTCATATAGTACTTTGAATAGACCCTCATCGACCCCAATGTAGGCAGTGAACTTGGCTTCAACAATGGCTTTAGCCGATTCCCTGTCCACCTGGAAAATCCACCTAACGGCCTTAGGATCTTGTACGGGATCCAACACCCTCCAGTGGTTTGTATGCAGACTGTTGTTGTAAGCACATAACCTCCCGCACTCCTACAGAGGACGCTTGAATCCTTGGTCCAAATATCCCTTATTATGAAGGCAACCTTGATTGGTTTTGGCAGTTCACAGGCCCTCATCACCTTGAGCCCAGTGCCCTTTAAAACCTTGTCATTTTTATCAAAGGCTGATGTTAGCCATTGCTTTGTTCCTTCGTTCTAACAAAGATAAACAAGGGCTCCAGAATTCAGGTTCTTGATGCGCGGTAGTGGCTCTTCTTCCTGAAAACCATCCACTCGCCTCAAAAGCTCCTCCTGAATAGTCCCAACCACCCTGTCATCAAGTCACTCGTTCGGGAAATTCTCCTTCACGATGGCCATCCTGACTGTGGAGACAGCCTCACCATAAGTGCTGAGACGAAACTCGTCTTTACTCCTTTTGGTTGGCTTCCTCATGGCTGGAGAAGGAGTAGAGAGAACATATCTCTGCCTCTTTCCTTTCTTGTCCACCACTGGTAGAGAAGTCTCTACAGGTGTGGGTCTCACTGAACTCGACTCCTTGTCAGTTTGACCCTTCATCTGCCCTGCCAGTTTCCTTCTGATGTTGCGCTTAGCAGTCTTACTAAGTCACAACCCTTCCTTGCTGTTACCAGGATCACTAGCAACCGCAGACTCTTTTGGAAACCCGGTATTACCTGCTGCCTCCAGATGTCTTGGTTGCTTGTGTGAAACAACTTCCCCACCTTAGCCTGACAGGTATTCCCAGAGCAACTGGGCCTCACCTCAAGATCAACAGATCCCGGCCTTAGCTGGGAAGATGCTGCTTTTATAGCTTGGGTACTTACTGAGTCAGACCCTAACCTAGGGTTTGTTATTGTTAAAAAGGATTCCATATGTGGTCCCACGAAACTGGTGGAAAATAAAAGGTCACCACCCGGTAATCCTTCTATCCTGGGTGGAGGGCTAATTACGGCAGGGTTTCGCCTGGTGCCCTGAAGGGATCGTTAACGATACTGATATTTTACTACCTCAGTACCATTCTGCTCTCAGCACGATACCTTACGCCTTGGCCTAGGTAGACCGGAGCCTCAGTTAGCCAGCATGTTTCGGACGCTCCAAAAGGAGGAGCTACTGTGAACCACAGCACCTAATCCACCTGTTTCCACCACCCCACGACGAGGACGTTGAGGTTGGATTTCTGGGGGGCAGGATATCCATTAGTAAGTAACGTTTGGGATAGTGTCCTCAACTGTATCAAAAGAACGGCAGAATTATTGCAGATACGCATGACTCTGAAATAATTCAGATATAATAAGGTTTCGATGCACTGTTTTAGAGATATTTTGATTTCCAGTTTATGTAATATCTAATATCAAAATTGTATCCTCTCGGCTTGTCATACATTCGTGTAACCAATGAATCTTCGTGATAATGGATTTCAATATCAAGGTAGTGTACTGCTTGTTCATATGAACCAGTTAATTCCAGTTCCAAGCCACTTGGATAAATGTCTTTAGCCCTTGTTCCAAAATCCTCAAGGTTAAACATAATAATGACATCAATATATCGAAATATTTTACTGTGTACGGGCAGTCATCGCTCTTTCCACGTTTATAAGTAGAGCGATGACTTCTGTTTAATGGTATTCCTTTAGTCTGAAGGAATAAATCACTCCCCATGCTCAAATAAATATTGAATATACATAGGGTTTGAATCTGTTTCATCTGTCCAAGTCATTTTTAAGAGTGTCCATATTCCTGGAATAATGTGACACAAATTTTATTTATAATAGATCACTTAGATATATAAATGTGAACAAATGCTTGAAGTCATGTGTTTCAATCTGCACTTCCTGTGAAACGGAAATAACTTGTAAAAATTGCAGAATATCTTTATTGTTATTAACACGATTCAAGACGCTCCAATATTCCTTAAAATAGTCTTGAGGTGTCGTTCAAACATCTTTCCAGACAGTGCACTATAGCAATTTGTTGCAGCTGTCATGAATCTAAATGCGGTGGAAATGTTATGGAACTTTGACACAGCGTACAAGTACGCATTCCAGTTTCTTTTGCAGTGCTATAATTTTTTTACTGATTGTACGATTATTTTGTGATATCGCTGTGTAGGTGGTAGTTCCAGACAATTCGCCATAAATCAGTTGATGATAGTATTTTTTGCATAAAATTACAAAATTATTTTTGGCTTAATCGGTAAATGTAATGACAAATTTATTTTTTAACTCGTCAAGTTGTTTACGAACTCTACCAACAGTGGAATGACTTCCATCAGTGAATCCGTCTTCAACCAATCGAATTTTTGTGCGTATTCGACCAGTAATCTCTGTAAATCACTGCATAAATGCTTGCACAATGATATCAAAGCGTGTAGAAATCTTCATGACGAATCTCACTAGGTTCAATCTAATTATCTCAAGGATGTCGTTGATCCTGAGACCTCGATTTTCCAATCGGAAGTTCGTACATTTTTTCATGAGGTCTATCAATTCTGCAAGAGCCTGCAGAAATGGAGAAACCTCATTCTAAAGGAGCATCACCACGTCCAAACCTTTACAGCTCATGCAGCTATTGTGTTGCAATCCGGGTCATAATTTGTGCTGCGATCTAAAATGCATGCAGTCCTTTTTGTAGGAAAGTTTGTATCAAATTGTATCGTGGTATAGCTCGCCACTAAAGGTGTTCAAATGAGAAATAAAGAATCACATGGAGTTACCAAGTCAGGGCATTTCACTGCCTTGACCTAGAAACGATGCATAACGTTTTCTTTACTCGTTTTTCTTTCCTGACAAACGATGCATATCATTTTCTTTACTTGAAAAGTGTTACGCAGAGTAAAAAGACTGAGGTTACCTCTGTGCCTCTTCGTCGTTCCCTTGTGAAAGCTAAACGGTTGCAGGACACCATATAACCAACAGGCAGGCTTAGTGTTGTTATCTATTACCCGTTAGCGAAAGAATTTTCCCGTCACACAACACATTGCTCGCAGACTACCCTCTAGAAGTTTAGAAGTATTAAGAGTATTATTGAGGAATTATTTGTTATTTCTTCTTTTACTGTAGCACGATTAGTCTCACATGCTATAGTCTGATTAGTTATGCTAAGTATGATTAGCCTCACTTGAATGATTTGTCATAGTATGATTAGTTGCATTTTTTCTTCCTGTCACTGTTAATACAGTCCTTCCTTCTCAGTCTAGGTCTTCTTCTAGTTCAGTTTATAAGAAGCTCACAACTCTGCGTACTAAGCATTCGTTTCGCATTCTCAAAACATAAGAGCACCATCGCAATCTTTTTTCTTGGGCCTGCTTTGCAACATCTTTCACTTTGATTGTTGGCCTTTCTTCAAGGCTTATGCAGATTCCCCAGTTGCAATAAAAATTATGGGCTGGCGTTTTATGTTTCAGTTGGCGAATATCAGCATCGTAAAACGTCTAAAGGAAGACAAATTTTTTATTATTTTTTTTTTATTGGAGGTTTAACGACCACCGTGAGCAACTCAATGGGCTATAAGCAGTCGCCCGTCCCTAATTTAGGGTCACTGGTTCCAGGGAAGGGAGAGAGCCAGTGCCGTAAGACAAACACAACATCCATGCCTCACCGGGATTCGAACCCGGACCCCGTTCGGACGAATGATCAGAGGCCATCGCTTAGACCACTGCGCCACCGGGGCGGCCAAAAGACAAAATTAAGAAACTATCCAGAGCAGGGCCTGTCCTCATTTCTAATTCTGTTCTTTCTGGTGACGCCATACATCGCCCTGAACTTCTTTATTTCGCAGCAAAATTTAGCCTTTTCTCCCAACATATTTTAACACTATACAGCATTGCTGATTTACTAAGGCAAGGAAACCAGACTTTTCAGCTTCATTGGTATCACCCTATTGTTTATTTTATCTTCACATATTCCATCTTGCTAGAACTCTTCTGTTCCTTTCGATCTTCAGATTTTCACCTCTTTTCAAAATCACAACCAGGTATTCGAATCTTCCTACTCCTTCGACAAATCCTTTTTATTAACACGACGAGTTTGATTTTCTCCTTCTTCATTGCAGCACTTATATTCTGACTTTGTTTTACTTATCGTCAGTGCCCCCTTGTAACACTCATTTTCAGTTTTACCACTTACTTTCTCTTCATCTTTTCTGCCGCGGCATAACACCACAGCATATGGAAACACATTCTGCACAGGGCCTCTTCTCTCACTTTTGTTGTTTTCACATCAAAGACATCCAGAAATTACTAATGCTGTTAAATTTGAAGGTAAAACATAAAACATCTTACGTTACCCTCGCTATTTGTCTTGGTTCTCTCCATATCTAGCACATGTTAAATATTCGCAGTATATACGTATATAAGTACGTATGTACACATCGATGTGTGTGTGTATTAACATACGCTCTTAGATATCATGTATGCATGATATCTAAGAGCGTAGATGTAGTAGTACGTCATCTACTCATCTTCTGTACGTGCTCTCAACTTTTTATGTTCTCTTGATATCAGATTAAGTATTCCCGTAGGTAACGTAATTTTAAATGCACCAGACCGTGAATCCTCAAGAAACGCTTATAGCAGTAAATGCGTAGTAATCCACATTATATTTCTACCATTGCCTTGAAAAAGCTTCCCAGCGGAGAGCGAAAGCTTAAGAATCTTTATGCATACTACACCATAAGAATAAACGGATTTACTACGCTACGAGCGTTTCTTGAGCATTAAGTATTCCTTTTTTCAAACTTCTGTGTTCTGTTCACATGAGTAAACTATCATCACTTGCATGTGTTCTTACAAATAATGTTGTCTGTATGATGTTGGGTAAACCGACGAAAAAATTATGTGTGTTATTTCAACAGCCCCGGAGGATCTTACATCCTGAAAACGTTGATCACGTGTTCTTCGCGGGTCACTGTTGCTAGACGCGAGAGGAGATGACCGTCGGCAGTGGCGTAACCATGTTTCAAAATCTGGGGGCTCCGATCACACATACACACATTATATGTACACATATATACACAATATTATATACATACTGTATAAGATAGGATTTGGGACCCACTCCCCTACACACACACACACACACACACACACACACACACACACACACGCAGGAGCAAAGCAGTTCCTGAGGCACGATCTAACGAACACCACATAGGCGCCTCTGTTGGCGAATTGTGGAACTTAGCGAACACAACAGTAAAACTATGAGAGATAGGAAGAAGTGCAAATTACAAAGTTGTAGAACTGACTTTGCTTATTAGCAATCGATGTCGCTGTTTTACTAACAACACATTATACACGTGTTTGTATTCTACGAAAAATTACAATCTTATATTATTAAATTTAGTTGGTTCACTTCATAAAAAAGTGTGCATTATATCATTATATTTCCAAAACATTTGGGAGGGTCCATTACATTGGGGATCCCTGACTCTGAAAATCTGGAAAGGTTTTGACCCTCCCGACCCCCCCAGTGGTTACGCCTATGCCGTCGGGAATAGAGAAAAAGTGTTAGGTTTTGAAACGTTAAAGGAACTCGTTCTATTTTTCCTTTTGTGTTTGAGCGGTAGGTCTTCAAGAAATGAGGACATCTATATTACATTAATTATTTGTTAGTTCTGCCATATGTACTGTCTTTGTTTTCGTTTTGCGTGTTATTAAAATTATACGTTGATCCGTGCTTTGCATGACTTCTGACTGTTTCAATCGTACCTACCTGTGCAACAATAAAGAGGATACTGACAATAAACACCATTCAGCTCGACAAACACGACCCGCATTAAACATTGTGTTATTCATCAAAGCCTGTAACACCTGTGTTCTCTCGGATGCATCACTCTCTGTTGTCTTATCTTTAGCGATCTCTCCAACTATTTTTCTATCCATGCACACTTGGGCTGTCTAAAAAGTATATCTTTCTTGCTTAACATTCATTTCCGCAACGCATGAATGATAAATGGAAGAACACAGAAATTCTTTTATCGAGGCATAATGGAAATTTGGTTTTTGGAATTCTGACTGCTTCTTAAACACCACTAAAGTATTATATTTCTTTCACCTTGTTCGTTAATGCAACGATGAATAGATATCTTATAAGTCTGACGGCCCTTCCTTTCCTTCTATTGATCAGCAATTCGTCGTTTCTTTCACAAATGTTGGAAAAGTTCAACACTAAATCCATTTCTTCATTTCCTGTTTCGACTTCCTGAATTTATGAGCAAAAAAGAGGAGAAAGAGAACTGAATTAAACTCTATCCATTCCATTTTTTCCAAAATAATTGTGTGTGTGTGTGTGTGTGTGATTTACTTCTTATGTCTCGTTTAGAACTTAAAACGCAATAGCTGCCTAATTTGCCGAGTGGTTCGAATTTTTGCTTTAAATCATTCGCCCAAGATAGGCTCGGGTTCGACTCCAGGTGATACATAGAAGCTGTGTTTGTCTTTCGCCAATTGGCTCTCTCCCTTCCCTTGAACCAGTGGCCTTCAATTAGGGACGAGCAACTGCTTACAGCCCATAGAGTCACTCGCGGTGGTCGTTAAGTAAACAAACAAACAACAACGAAAAAACTGCGTATAACCCTAAAAGTTGCTTACTGTGGTGATTGACCTCCCCCTTAGACGACCAACGAAAATGAAGTAAAAATATCGAAATTACAGCAGTACACCGGTGCAAACATTGCCACAGCATCATGCTAATAACGGCCTTTTCTGACTAACATATGAAAATACAGAACATAAATAAGTGACAGCTGCAAAATGCCGCCTCGGTGGCGCGGTAGTCTAAGCGGTTGCTTTTGGTCATTCGTCCGAGATGGATCCGGGCTCAAATTCCTGTGAGGTATGGATGTTGTGTTTGTCATATGGCACTGGCTCTCTCCCTTCCCTGGAACCAGTAGCCCTAATTAAGGACGGGAATAACCCATTGAGTTGATCACGGTGGTCGTCAAACCCCAAAACAACAACAAAACACTTTATCAGCAAAGTTTAAGTGGGAGCGTATTTTCACTCATTATGTTCTTATACTCATTCTCAACAGATCAGAATTCGATGACGTATGCTCAAGCCAGAGATAAGAGCTACTGTTGAGAATGTCACAGTATCACTTGCTTTTCGTCTCATAACATCGCTATGCTTTTATTACGACCTTTTAAGTGCTATGTTTTGAATTACTACACTTGCTACTTACGATTGTACAGAGTGATCGTAAAGTTCCCGAACTATGAATATAAAAAAGTTATTGCGCATATGATGTAGGCAGACGTTTAACCAATTGATATGGCAACACAAGTCAGCAACTCGTCGAGGTCAAATATTGCGCGTGTTGAAATCCTGAAGGAAATTGCCAGAATGCCAGAAATGAATAACTGGCTCCCCGTGTGCTACGACGTTTTCTCACTTGTCACTTGCCCAGTGCGTGGGTTTGACGAGGGAGCAGAGAATTTGCTTATACACTATCTACCAACAAGTAATTGGACACCTGTGATAGCCAAGGAAAACGAAGTTTATTCACTTTCAATAGTTGGTGGAGCCTCCACGAGCGGCGATTACAGCTGCGACCCTCCGGGGCATACTCTCAACCAGGCGTTGTACGACGGCTAGCGTTATTTTCTACCACTCGGCTTGGAGAAGACAGGTCAGTTCCTTCACCGATTTCGGACGGTGGAGGCACCCCTTAAGTCGACGCTCCAACTCGTCCCAGAGGTGCTCGATAGGGTTAAGGTCGGGGCTCTACGCAGGCCAGTCCATTCGATTAACCCCATTGTCACCATACCAAGCCATGGTGGACCTCGCAATATGACAGGTGGCATTTTCATCCTGAAAGTAACATGGGTCCATCCCGTAAAACTGCTAGAACGTAGGAAGCGCATGGTCATCCAAAATGGTGCAGTAGGTCTCAGCGTTGAGTCTACCAGGAATTGCGACCAAGGATCCCGTGCCATACCAGGAGAAACACCTCCATAGCATAATTCCACCGCCGCCGAACTTCACGGTTGGCACAATACATTCCGGCAGGAGGTGTTCTCCAGGCAGACGCCAAACCCAGACCCCGCCATCTGAACGGTAGAGGGTGAACCTTAATTCATCGCTCCAGAAAACCTGTTTCCACTGTTCAACGGTCCACTGTCGACGTTCTTTGCACCACGTTAGCCGAGCAGCGCTATTGGACTTGGTGATCAAAGGCTTGTGGGCGGCAGCACGTCCATGATAACCGAGCAGATGGGTTTCCTTACGGATGGTATTCATCGAAAGACCACTCCAGGATGCCTGTTGAAACTCCTCGCGGATGTGGCCCATCGATTTGGTGCGGTTCTTCCGAATTTCTCTGGCCAGCACCCGTCGATCTATAACTCCCAGGTTTGTTGGTCTGCCGGGTCGGGGCACGTTCCGACAGTCACCTCTCATCTTCCACTTGCCAATCACGTCAATTTGCTGGATATGTCACGTATGGATCGGCCATTTCTGTGGTACGCGACGATTGCACCTTTCTCTAAATCAGGGAGCTCCGAATTGCGTGGCATCTTGCATACGACTGGTTGCGTTGTTGGTTCCCACACGATATTTAACGGCGGCTGTGGCGTGTATCAGGACCGCAGATATCGTCGATTGCAGGGGTGTCCAATTACTTGTTGGTAGATAGTGTATGAAGCTTATTTGCAAACGCAGTCTTACAAAGAGTATGTAGAAGAATTCGGGAAAACATTTCCGCAGCATTACTGTCGTAAGTAAATCAACGCGATACACTGTTTGCTCGTACAAGTTCGGGAAATTGGAAGTGTTTATGATATGCCTAAAAATGACTGGCCAGGTGTGTTACGCCGGATGTGAATAACGATGTTGAAAAACGTTTACAACAGACACCTATAAAATAGTTTCGTCGCTTATCCCATCAAGTGAAACTTTTTACGGCTCAGTACAGACAGAAACTAAACGATTGCAGCTTCATGCGTGCAAAGCTGAAGTTGAAAATGAACTAAGGGCACCTGATAGACATAAGCGCTTGCTGTATTGCCGTTGGTTACGTAAATATACTCGACACAACATGAAGAATGTTTCCTTTTGGATGAAGCCTGGTCTAATTCGAATGGGTATGTAAATTCGCATAATACGTGATTTTGGTCGACTGAGAATCCTCATATCCTTTGTATTCCAAAACCAATCGGTTTGTGTTGCACCGTAGCTCAACGCAGAATAGCAGAATCACTGTTTTTGACGGTATTGTAAGTATGGATATTTATCAAGATTTGGATTTTTCAGTTTGTGTGCCTGTTGCAAGAAAACGAACTTTTCGCATGGATTCAATAGGATGGTGCAACATGTCACGCAGCTACTGCAACAACGGAACTTTTGCGAAGTTTCTTTGGTGATCACATTATTTCTAAAGGACTTTCGCGTCCACGCTCACCGTATCTCTGAGCTGATTTTTCCTGTGGAGATATTTAAAGGATCATGTTTATGCAAACAACCGGCATGACCTGCACTCCTTGAAAACAAACATTACCCGGGCTATAGCGGAAATCACTTCCAACTATGATGAAATGCGATACTAAAAACATATGCTGTCGCGTGGATATTTTCCTCTAGCAACACGGAGATCATTTCCAGCACTTCTTTAGGATGTCATGAGTTGCTCAACAGTTGCTGAAAGCTGTATCACAGTTTAAATAAGATTTATGTATCCGTACAACGCGAATAGAAAATTTTCAAATTAGAGTTCGGGAACTATCCGATCACTGATGGGATCTCTGCTGACGAGAGGCCTCTATGAATATTTAAATACACTGCCGGACAATGCTAAGGACGGATGACAATAGCAACGATAGCAACCATAAAATTGAAGGCAGGAAAATGTGGAAATTAGCATAATTGCGGGATACAGTAAGACGTGTTGTGCGTATGCAAATTTTGGATTGCCGAACTTGTTCGTGACGTCATAGCGCTGATAAGAGATATAAAGGATTTGACGCGTATTGACCGTTGTTGTCCAAACGCAAAGTTGAAAGGGAAAGAATCAATTGACGAACTTGCAATTTTCAGTATGTCTTCCCGACATCACCTAGATGATTTTACGCGTGGCCGTATTATTGGCAAGATTGAAGAAGGGCGAAAAATAACAGATGTTGCCAGGGAGTTTGACGTCAGCCACAGTGTTGTTTCAAGGCTTTGGAAATCATTTTAAACAAATGGAGAGTGTAGCAAACGACACCGGGGAGGTCGTGTTCGCAGTACGACACCTGCAGAAGATCGGTACATAGTGTTATCAACAAAAAGACACCAGCGCAGCACAGCTAGTGAGGTAGCAAATCAGTTTATGGCTGCTACTGGCAAGCGGATCTCCCGAAAAACTGTCGCCAGACATTTGCATGAAGGAGGGCTATACGCCAGCTGTCCTGTTGTGTGCATCCCATTGTCCAGACGTCACCGTACCACCCGTTTGCAATGGTGCCATCAACATCTCAATTGGACTGATATTGACTGGTCTGCTGTCCTCTTCTCAGATGAGAGTAGATACAGTCTATCGTCTGATTGTCGACGACAACTGATCTGGCGTGATAGTGGTACTGCATATTGTCGAACAAACATACAGGAAAGGGACCGATATCCGACATGTAGTGTCATGGTATGGGCTGGCATCATGATCAATGGCCGTACGTCCCTCTATGCGCTTCCAACTGGGACTATGACTGTCCAACGATACATTAATGATGTTCTGCTACGTAATGTTCGCATGTTCCGTGGTGCTGTTGGTGATAGATTCATTTTCATGGACGACAACGCAGCATGTCATCGAACAGTCGCTGTCCAGGAGTGTCTTGAGAGCGAGGATATTCAACGCATCGTATGGCCAGCAAGTTCTCCAGATCTGAATCCCATTGAAAATGTGTGGGATGCTTTGGGGAGGAGTCTTGCTGGTCGCCAATGCCCTCCAATAAACAAGGACACCCTCATCCGTGCACTGACAGAGGAATGGGATAAATTACCTTAACAGCTGCTTGATAATGTTGTGCAAAGCATGACACGACGTGTGGAATCTTGCATCGCCCTCCATTGTGGCCATATCCTGTATTGACATCTTACGCCGGAACGCCTGCGGACGGTAATTGCATTTTTTTTCACGTTTACGTATTCTGCACAAAATGGCCTGTTTGTCCCTTGAACACGTTCCAAAGCCTTCTGGATTTCAGAGCACAATAAATTGTCTTTCTTTTAATGTCCTGGCATTCTGACATTATTTTACTTTACTTGGCATCCAACCACACTTACTTTTTTATGCGCTATATAGGCGTTTATGATCGTCCTTAACAATTGTCCAGCAGTGTATGATTTAAATACTCAATTGATGCATTATTCAAATTTGCCTTACAGTGATAAATATGTTTTTTTTGTTTGCATGTTCATGTGTTCAAGTAACGGCAGTGTTAATATATATTATTTGAGAACGGACAATTTATTCTTTGAAACCCACTTCTGGATATTTTGTGAAACTTCTCTTAAAAGACGCAATGTTGCTCGGTCTGTTTAAGACAGTCCTTGTAGAATACAGGGTGATATTCTGTAGGCCTTCCTACATGTTTGGAGGCTGAACTAAAGTGACATTCTTTACGAGGTGTCAAGAATGCGACCCTCAAATGGTTGAGGGGATCGTGGAGAAAAGAGAGCGGAGGAGGACAATCGAATTTGCTAGGAGAAGGACAAAGAGCTTTTTTTTTTTTTTTTTATTTTTTGTTCTGCGGGTGGTCACCCGAGCGAACTTCAAAATCTAAATAGTAAGTGCTTCTGTAAATAGGATTGTTTCACAAAGTTCAATAAATGTTTGCAACGTCACCTAAGCACACCGGACAAAAGTCAATCACCGTTAGCAGACATGACAGTGCGAAGTTACCGGTTGCACAGAAACTGGTAACTTCATATTGTCATTTCTGCTAGGGGTGATTGATTTTTGTCTAGTGTCATACTGTCATTTCTGTTAGGGCGATTGATCTTTGTCCAGTCGTCGTGTTAATAATAGCACTGACGTGGTCTACAGAATCATTTTTGTCTCGTGCAGTGGTGAAGAGCAACGTGTTTGTTGAATTTAGTCTGCAATATGGGTCGTAAGACAGGCGTTACTAAGTGGCAAAAAGGAACCATTGTGTTTGGCCGTGTCCACGGACACAAAGTGAATGAAGTTTCCCAATTTGTTGGTGTATCAAAGCGTACTGTACAGCGGGTCTACAAACAGCGGTGTAAACCTCACTCAACTGAAAATCACCGACATAACTGTGGCCGGAAAACGATTCTCACCAACAGGGGAGACCGACGCCATGTTTAACACCAAGTAGCTGCAAATCGGTTTCAAACCAGGCAACAATTGCTCCAAACAGTAAATGAAAATCCACTCCAACCAATTTCAGAAAGACCATTGCGACGAGAACTACATGCGATGGACACCTGGGGCAGAGCACTACGGGAAAGGCCTCTTTCAACAGCAAGTCACTAAGTCGCACATTATCAATGGGCTCAGAGGCACCAAAACTTTACTGTGGAGGATTGAAAACGAGTAATTTGTTCTGATGAGTCTCGTTTTTTTTTTGTACTGAAATGATGAGAGGCGACGATTGCATCGCAGGCCCAATGAAGATCCTGATTGTGTAGAAGGTGTTGTTCAAACTGGTGGGAGTTCTGTGATGTTTTGGAGATGTCTTTTGTACCACGAAATGGACCCTCTCGTTACATAGACGACGAATTTGAACCAACATGCGTACCTCCGCATTCTGAATGACAACGTGTTGCCCTTTTGCCCTACATCTCCAGAGGTAGCATCACATTGTCACTCCTGCCTTCCAAGATGATAGTGACCGTGTGTACAGGGCTAAAACTGTGTCTGAGTAGCACAACGAACAATCAGCAACACTGTCTCACCTCGACTGGCCAGCCAAATCCCCAGATTTAAATCCTATTGAAAATCTGTGGGATCATTTGGAACAGAAAGTGAAACGCCGGAATAGATACTCCCGTACTCTGGCGGAACTTCGGGACCATTTGACGCACGAGTGACTGCAAATCGATGTTCAATACATCCACAATCTCGTGGAGTCTCTACCACGCTGGATTTCTGCTGATATCAAGGCAAGAGGCGCCGTCACCCGTTATTAGGTAAGTTTTGATCAGGGTGACTAAATTTTTTGTCCGGTGTACTTAATATTTTCCCTAGGCGCCTGCTTTATCCATTCTTTTTTAGAATAAAACGAACGGAAAATAGGGGGCCTGCCACGAGGAATCTCTGGAACACAGCCCACTGTACCACAATCACCCTCAACAAACCAATGCTAGTCCGCCCCGGTGGCGCAGTGGTCTAAGCGATGGCCTCTGATCATTCGTCCGTAAGGGGTCCGGGTTCGAATCCCGGTGAGGCATGGATGTTGTGTTTGTCTTACGGCATTGGCTCTCTCCCTTCCCTGGAACCAGTGACCCTAAATTAGGGACGGGCGGCTGCTTATATCCCATTGAGTTGCTCACGGTGGTCGTTAAACCTCCAATAAAAAACAAACAAAAAAGCAATGCTAGAACATGAAATGAGATTGAGATATTTCCCACAGCAGCTTATGTCTCTAGCTTTTGAGCATACGTCTTAGGGTTCCCAAACTCAAATTCATCGAATAGGAATCAGTGGAGTTAAGTTTAAAAATACCTTTAGCGGGAATAAACCAAATTTATGTAAGAATACAGGAATTCAGGAAGTCTAAATTAGAGTGTACGTCACACACCATATTGATTTCGAGCTAAATACTTGAACTGAAATCAAAGATGTGGTCGTTTTGTTAACGTTGCTTAAACTTTGAAAACCAGTGTATATTATTCACTAGCAGGAGTGCCCGGTATTTCCCGGGTAAATATTACCATTTGTGGAATCACCAAGTTCAGCCTGTGGAAGTTAATGAATGAAATAGGTATTCCTGTATTTTTCCAGTAAATTTATTTTAATTCATTTAGGCTATTACTTTTTGGTAAACAATATTTTTGGTTTTTCCATTCGGAGCAAAAATGTGGAGATTTTTAAGATTGCCAGCCCTTGAGCAGGTGACGTAGAGTTATCCGTGTGAAAAGCAGGGCTCGTTCAAATTAATGCCAGCCACTGCGAATGACTGCCTGATGGCGTTATATCCCTGCCAAAAAAAATTAAATAAATAAATAAGTAAAAAGGAAATAAAAAATAATTTTGATTTAGTTAATTTACCCTGCTGGACACCCAAAATGCAACACCAAGAAGGAAGCATCCAATTGGCCTCTCTGCAAAGCCAGATTATTCCTTTACTATGAATAATCTGGCTTTGCTATCTCGTGTCCTTCTTGATGTTGCATTTTGGGTGGCCAGCAGTGTGCATTCTTCTTTTAAGTAACTCACAGCTTTTCTGCTCGCGCGGGAAGTTACTTCACTTTAAACTCTACATATCTTCTATTGATTGAGAATTCCTTTTGTCTCTGATATATTCCGCTATAAGAAATCTTTTGTGCATTTTTTATTTTAATTTTCGTGGCACTTTTTTCCGGTGCTACTGTAACTAATTATATTTGTGCATATTTTACCGATTGTAGAATGCGATTATTATTATTTTTTTAACTGGCTCCATTTACTATGAATAACCCCGCTCACACTTCGTGTTTTAAATCATGGAAGTTTTACCCTAGGTGGTGTAAACGCGTTCTCTCATTTTGACTGATTTTTTAAGTTTCATAAAAATTTGCTTTGTATATTTGTTTCTTGTCTGAAAGGATTCAAAAGATATGCTAATTTTAACCGAATATTCAGAGTCACCTTTCTTGTTTTTATATATTCGTTTAGAGGTACGTTGTTTTATGATCAAAGTCGTCTTACACTCGGAGTAATATCGTAGTTTCTATTCGTATATTAGAAGGAGTTTTTAAGCTGCCATTACTTTAAACGCTTGCAGCAGGAGATACATTTATAGCAACATCTTTGCTCAAAATGAAACCATTCTTCACTCTAATCAGAACTGAATTTCAATTAAGATAACTTTCTCCTTTTCATAAGCATTTTGTGGAATGATCAAAGCCATTTGTTTGATTTTTCTATATTTGCTTCAATATTTTCTTCTAAATCATTGAAATAAAAACTACTCGTTGCAGAAAATGCAGTTCTTGGAAAGACATGATAGTGAATAAATACCGTATAGTTGTAAAAGCGCCTAAAAGAATTATTTTTTGTCATGATCTAAAAATATCCTAGTTTTCTGCACGTTACTGAAGGAAAAAAATAAGGACAAAACATTCCAGGCTGCGCCATTTCTTCGGTTATGATCGGATTCGACCAAATAAAAGTTCTTCCAACTGTCCGCCTGCATTCATAACGCTTAATAATTTTGGGTATCTTGGCACTAAAAATCATCAAATTCAGGAAGGAGAAATTTTCGGTATCAGTGCGTAAGTGCACTTTAAGATACGCCAGACAGATTTTCAGGACATCATTTATTCGACAATGTAATTTGATTTCTATGTTGCATCGTACGTTGTGTGCAAAACGTTTACATGAAAGACGGGAACAAAATAAACATTGCATTTTATGGACTGAAGTATAAAAATATTTCGGATACAAATCATATTATATATATTGAATGTTTCTTTGTATGCCCGCTATACAGATCAACAGTTTTCAATTTAGGACCACCAAAGCTGGTATACTATCTCATGGTACATTAACTAAGACCGTAGACGGTTTTGGGAGGGGTCGGAGCCTTGGGTCTGTCGGAACCCGGGGTAAGGGGCCCCCTCACAAAATTTCTGAAAAATCTACAGTTTTCAATTTAGAACCACCAAATTAGGTATACTATCTCACGGTACTTTAACGTAGACCGTAGATGGTTTTTGGAACGGAGCAGTCGGAGGCCGGGGTCAAGGGGCCCCCATACAAAAAATTTTGTAAAAAGTAACATTTTTTACGTTTAGGAACTGCAACACAATTCAGCACTCCAATACCCGATCTACGGTCTAATTTAGAGATCGTAGATAACAATAAAGTGCCAAAATATCCGTTTAATGGCGTAAAAACACATGAATAAACGTTAACTTCCACCATCAACGAGCGGCTTTATCAGGAAGCAATAAAAGGTAATGTAAATAAGATTTCCAGATATTCAAAATTCAGAACGGTAAACAAAAGGATGATCAGTGCCAATGTCAAGTCGCATGCACGCGACATGACATAGGTAAAATGCATTTCAGTGTCGCGAGATTCCCAGAAGCGTACGCCAGATGTACGGCAGTGTTTTAGCTGTCCCCCTAGAAGGTAGGTATTTTCATTGGTCTTCCTTTCCTTTTTGTTTCGTAAAAATACACTGCTGGCTACCGAAAATGCAACACCAAGAAGGACACGAGATAGCAAAGCCAGATTTACTGGGCACATAACAACAGATACAAAGATGAAACGATTAAGCTTACAGGCCCGCCCGACTTGAGGAACACGCAGACATCGATAGTTCGTGTGGCCCACATGGCTAGCAATAGCGGCCGCTACACGCCGCAGCATCGAACGAAAGAAGCTTTGGATGTGAGCTCGGGGTATGTCGGTCCACGCTGCTTCCAAACGTTTCTACAGTTCATCAGGCGTAGCCGCGGGTGTTGCTTGCCGGGCCACTCGGTTGCCGATCAGCGACCAGACGTGTTCGATGGGCGACATATAGGCAGAACAGGCGGGCCACTGCAGCAGTGACACCTGGTGGACCGTAAAGAATTGTTGCACGATGCGTGCCACGTGCGGGCGCGCATTGTCCTGTTGAAACGTGGCCGCTGGCAGGTCCTGCAGGTAACGGAGGACTACAGGCTCCACAACGTCGGAGATGTAGCGGTGGCTGTTGAATATACCGCCGATGCGTACCAGAGGGGTGCGGGTGTAATATCGAATTGCGCCCCAAACTTTAACGCCAGGCGACGGACCTGTATGGCGATGCATAATGCAGGCGTGATACATTCTCTCGCCGCGGGGCCGCCACACGCGGATCCGACCGTCTTGGTGTTGCAGGAAGAAGCGGGATTCGTCGGAGAAGACAATGTCGTGCCATTCCGTAGTCTAGGTGCGGCGATCAACGGCCCAATGCCGCCGCACTCTCCGGAGGTGTAACGCCAATGGTAATCGGAGCAACGGGCGCCGTGCGACAAGTCCCCGCTCCGGCAGACGACGTCGAACGTTACGTGCTGACATATGTTGTTGCGCAACACACCCTAATTCCTTCGCTAACGTTCGTGATGTGGCGGTGCGAGTCGTCCATGCCCGCCGCACAACATGCCGGTTCTCTCGTTCGGTGAGGCGCCGCGGCTGCGGCAAGTGCTCTAGTTGGTCCGTCCGTCCCTCCTGCACCCACCGAATCCATACTCGCCTCACTGTGTCTGGATGTCGTCCCACACGGGCGGCGATGTCTCGGTACGATAAATCGCTGTCGCGATAAGCCACTATTCGTGCTCTGTCGAACTCTGAAACATTGTGGAATGACTGCCGTATTCTGCGACGAGGCATCAGGGAGCTTCCCACGCACAGGTCCGGCAGCACAACACACTTCCACGTCTTACACCCCGCCTTCTGTGCATCCTTCTTATAGTGCTTCTCGGTGGCGTGCCTGGCGCACATGATTTGCATATGCCCTGCAATGCTAATCGTTTGCATGTCCTATCGCGGGCGACGCATGCTGCGAATTTCAGGCCAATCGGATGCTTCTTTCTTGGTGTTGCATTTTGGGTGGCCAGCAGTGTAGATACAAAATGCTCTTGAAAATGAAGAGAGAGTATCTTACCAAAAGCGGATTCTTCTAAGGGATTTTTAGAATCGAATAAAGCTCTTCACCCACAAAGAAATATACGCTGACATCCTCGAACGGTAGAATTTTGAATAACGGAAAAGTGGAAAAACACAAAAATTGCGTGAAAGCAGGAGCTATAAAAAAAAAAAAAACTTTTCAAATGCGTCTTTTCGAAGCAGAGATAACTAAAAAATCTTTTTTACTTTTACGCACCCTAGTAGGAAAACTGCGCATTAATTAAACACGATAATGTGCCCTGCATTTAGTGTAGCGAATGGTATACATTCAGTGGCGGATTGGTCCAACAGGGACATCTCCCGATGGACCACTCGAGAAATTCACCACTTTTTCGAATTCTTTTTTCCAGATTTTTTGAAAAAATAACAAATAATTATTTCGGTATTTGTAAATGACAATCTTTAACTTCATTTAAGCTTTATTTATGTCTGAAACGTTATTTCTTTACAAAAAAGATTTAAAATTAGACGCTTTTTTTCTTTCGTATCTATATGTTTGACGTTTTCTCAGAAAAAACTGCAAAGTTCTATGTACTTATGTGAGAAAAGTGCTGCCGTTCCACAGTTAGACGTAGGTCATTGGACTTGGAGGCCAGGGTCATTGGTATGCCGTACCCTCCGTTTGAAATCTCGAAGAAGTCCCTAGTGCCCATTGTGATGGCGGATCATCCCACCCCCTTTATCCATAGACTGACGCAGAGTACAAAACGATTCTCCGGCAGAGATATTCAGAAATCCATGTCTCACCCACATTTTTGGTAAAGGAAAACAATAATTTACCAGTCACAATAGGAGTATTCAGCCATCTATGCACGATAAACACATTGACGTTGTATCAAGAATTAAAAATACACTCATCACCAAAAAAATTGTTGCATCCAAAAAGAAGCAACCGACAGGAATGAAACTTATTGTGTAGGTTTGGCATCGTGAGACAGGCAAGTGATTGAAGTATCACGCTCGGCCGCGCATGTGACGCAAGCAAGGAGGGGTCGTAGCGCTGTGTCTGACCGGCTATATAAGGTCGTCCCGTTGCGTGTGCTAACCATTCTGACTCGTGCTGTTGTGTTGGTTGCATCCTTTGCAAGTAAAGTATGCCTCAGGGAAAAGTTCGGAAGTAATTCGAGCAGTTGGAGGAGTTCGAGAGCGGCCGCATCGTAGGGGCTCAGGGATGTGGGATGGTCTTATCACCGTATTGCGCGCAATACCGGTCGTAAAGATATCACCATAGCACGCTGTTGGCAGCAGTGGAGAGAACAAGGCACGCAGCACCGACAGAAGGGTGTGGGAGACCTAAATGAATCACGGAGAGAAAGAACCGACGGGTTTTCCGACATGCGCGGAGTGACCCAACAGCCACGATTGCGGATATTCAGCAAGTAGTGGTGCCCTCCATGCATCGTCCGATTAGTACCAGCACCATTGGCAGACGGCTGCACGACGTAGGACTACACGCACGCAATTCGTTACGACGACTGCCCTTAACACCATTGCATCGTCGCCAAAGACTGCAATGGAGGAGACGACCACCGAATCCGTATGTGGTCAGCATTAAGATGAACGGTTTGTTATCGAGTGCCACACGTCCAGAAGGTCTGATGTCATGGGGTGGGGTGCAATTGCCTACGATGCCAGATCACCTTTGGTGTTCATTACAGGCACTTTGACAGCCTAACGTTACGTTAATGAGATCCTGAAACCAGTGGCCCTACCTTTTCTGAACCTTCACTCCGAAGTGATTTTCCAACAGGATAACGCTCGTCCGCATACTGCTGCAGTCTCGAGAGCTTGCCTTCAAGGCACTGACACTCTGCCAGGGACAGCCGCATCGCCAGACTTATCGCTGATTGAAAATGTGTGGGGTCCTATTGGACGCGCTATTCACACTCCCCCCCCTACCGCAGAATCTGCAGGACCTGCGTGAGAAGATTCAAGCTGCATGGTATGGCTCATCGCAGGTCACCATTAGGTACATATACAACTCCATGCAGAGACATCCAGCATGCTGTGTGAGCAAACATGGCGGCCTGACGCCATACTGAGAGACACTACTTATTGGCGTGTAACTCAATAATATTGCCCATATCACTCTCAATGTTTAAACATTTATTGTTCCTTGTAACCTTTACCTTCCTCCCGAATAGCATTGCAATCCAACTCATCCTTCTGGGTGCAACTATTTTTCTGACGATGAGAGTATTTAACATATACGGATTAAAACACTTTAAAATACATTATTACTTTCAAACCCAATGTGGGTCCATCATCAGATGTAAGTACAATGTGAAACGTCATTCATAGCTCATGTATATAAGAGTCAGAGTTTGAGCATTATGACGTAAAGACGCAAAGTGTAGAGAAACGATGTTCTGCGCACTTGCCGTTGACCATAGTCATTAGCTAATTATTACACATTTGATGGTAAATAATTTTTTTCTTCGTCTTCAGTTTCATCCAGTAGGCGTTTTTAAACTTGTGGGATATAGAGAGGTGTAGAGTCACTGCAGCATAAGTGTCCTAAGCTATAATCCAAAGTTAAAATCGTATAATTGCTTAACAGTCATTATATTATATTTATTAAGGGAAAACTCTTGTAAAACCATGAATACGCAACCGCATATAATTATTACTGTTAAAGTTGCATTTTAAATCTATTAGTCTAATAAATTTATTTTGAAGTATTTGCAGTTTTTTAATATCAGATTGAGTTGTTTGACCCCATGTTAATATGCAATTAATAAGGTGCGTATGAATTAAGGTACAATATAACAATTTTAATGTTTTAACTGTAAGATTTATTAAAACATGGCTTACAATTCCTATATGTTTTGATATTTTACTCAGAAGATTTTCTAAGTGTTTATTCCATTTTAAATCGTTTATGAGTGTAATTCCATTCGACGTGCTGTTTCAGATGGTTCATCACTCAATCAGAACTCAGAAATACGTATGTCAAGAAGAGTGAGCCAAGATCAAACATGAGACCTTTGCAGCAAAAACAGTTAGACCCCTTCACAACAAGTAACAACCAACCACACGCAGTTTTTGTGACGTGCGGTGCCGTTGACTATGTGATGTGGTGTGTCCATCTACGCAATTTTGTATATAGTTGTTGGCTCTTTCGGTACTCCATCAATTTAAAAAAATCAAACTCAATTCTTTTTTCATATTCTTTTTACTATAGTTTGAATTGAGTTGCCGTTTTTGAAATTTAAATTTCATTTTTTTTGCGATCAAAACTTTAATTTTATTTAAAATAGAAACGCAGAGTCGTAGACCAAGGGGTAGTTCTGACCCCAACTAACCCCTATGTGGATACGACACTGTCCACCACTGATATTGGACGAGTTAGCGGCAGTACTGATATCGATACGGTACGGCATGCCACTGGACACCTTCCTGTGGAGTCGATGCCACGTCTCATAGATGCCGTGGTGACGGCTCAGCACGGAACACTTGCACAATGCTTGGTAGGTGCTCCTAATGTTTCTGTGCTAAAGTAGAGAGTGTTCCAAAATTATTTTTACAACTTTCACCCTCAATAAAACCTAAACGAAATACGATAGCGAAGTTCTGCTGTTTGTACATGTAATAGCAAAGCATATCGTTTTATTGGTATGCTAAAGCTTTTTGTTACTTTTAGGTTGACCTTGTGATGGCTACTTCCCAGGAAAAGGCCCAGTGTGTGGCATGGTTCACAGAGACGAAGTTAAATACACAACTCCAAAGGAATTTCCGTACCAAATACCTATGTAATCTACCATCCAGATCCTCAATACGAGAGTGGCACAAGAAGTTTATGGAAACTGATAGTGTTCTTCGTATTCGACAGAGTTTCCTACAAAATCCAGAGGTCTATTCGTACGGCATCCATGCAGTTGGGGTTACCACCTATAACGATACACAGGGTGCTCCCCAAGCACTTGCACCTGACTGCCTACAAAATGCATTTGACCCAGGCACTGCACCCCGGGGATAAACCGAAGCGTTTCGATTTTGCTGTTGATATGCTCCACAAGACTGATAATAAGGAAGGCTTTCTGATACGTGTTTTATTCAGCGATGAGCCAACGTTTCATGTCTGTGGTGTTATCAACCGGCATAACTGCAGAATTTGGCGGTCTGAAAACCCACATGCCGTCCATGAGATTGAACGTTACAGCCCTAAGGTAAACGTCTGGTGCGGTCTCCTCACAGTCGCATCATCGGCCCATTCCTTTTGGCCGAAAACACAGTCACGTCCAATATCAATATGTACATGCTGACTGAATTTGTCGCCCTCCAATTAGTAGGCCTGTAAACCGGCTATCATCTTCTAGCAGCACGGTGCACCCCTACACTGGGCACTACGTGTTCGTGAGTTTCTTGATGAAACCTTTCCGGAGAGATGGATTGAATGGGATGGTCCAGTTCCTTTGCCTTCACGTTCACCGGATCTTATTCCCATTGATTTTCTTGTGGGGCGATGTGAAGGATATTTTGTACCACACAAAAGTTCCGGATGTGGATGAGCTGAAGCACAGGATTACAGCTACCATCACAACAATTCCTGAGGACATGCTCGGAAGAAAATGGCAGGAGGTCAAATACAGCCTCGACGTTATTCGTGCAACCAATGGTGAGCATGTGCAGCTCTACTATCATCTCAACAAACTGCTGTTGTTCAGTATGCAATAAACCGATTTTTGTTCTCTTATTCCGTTTCTGTTTTATTGGGGGTCAAAATTGTAAAGATAATTTTGGAACACCCTGTATATGTCTTAAGTCCAGTGCCTCAATGTGTTTCAGACGCTTGACTTATCTTTTAAGGAAAATGTTTATTATTCATGAATTTGTGCAAAACGTTTAAGTGTTTGTGAATTGTCTTCTGATGCAAATTTTACTCTCCTATACGGTAAAATAGTTTCTGAAATTCACGAGCCATTTCCCATGATTCCTTTCGTGAATTAAAAAAAGCATATTTCTGATACAACCTTTTCCGTGAAATGACGGAAAGAAACCTGAATTTCACGGAAATTTTCGTATGTGAATTGATAGAAATACACTTCTTTATATTTCTCCGGTTAACAACGGAAAATTGCAGTTTTTAAGAGACGTTAACCGAAAATTTTGAATTTTCAGATAACTTTCCTCAGTTCCCTTCGAACAGAAAATTGGATTTTTAATAGATGTTACCTGAAAGTTCCAGATTTTCAGAAACCTTTCGGGTAATAGGAGCATACGCGGGAACACTTGAGGTTTGATTTAATTATTAAATTCCAATCGCATATCTGAGGCTCTGATTTTGAATTTATCTAGCGAAGTCAGATATTGTGGATTGCCCATAGCATGACGTCTATTTTACTTCGTAAAGAAGTAACCTAGACGTCATGCTATTGTACAATCGTGGCCAAAAGTCCTGCACCAGTACACCGAAAGTAAAATTTTTAATGTTTGAAGTCAACTATACAGCGCAATGGTAAAGTCAGGAATACATATTATACATCATTTTAAAGGAAATTTTATACTGCATTCAAATATTTTTACAGAATGTTATTATCAGCAACAGAAGTCAAGTTACAAGCAAACGTACAGCGTCTAGTCATAAAAAGCAATAAAGAGTGGAATTTGTGAAATTAGTGTACAATGCATTTAACGTAAAATTACTGTACAGTACATTATTGACACTTGCAGGACACTTGAAATAACTGACTAACTAGCAATATGTGCTTCAATATTTAATAGGATAACCACGGTTACTTAGTAACAAAGTGCATCTTCTTGGCATGGAACTAATGAGTTTCTCCAGTTGTCCATTGGTGATAACAAGGTGCCATACGGCCCTACAGACTAAATTAAAAATTTTAATTGACTTTAAAAAAATGTTTAAAAATTTGACTTTCAGTCTACTGGTGCAGGACTTTTGGCCGCGATTGTATATTGTGCTACCGTAAGACATCAAGTATTTGATGTATCGTACGGGTGATTGTTTTTAAAGTATCGTACGACTATGTTTCACAGTCTGCAGACCACTTAACACAAAAGTTATTATAATAATCAAGAATAAATTTTATATTTAGGAGTTTAATGTAACAATACTATAAAGCAGTACATTTCACCTTTCCTAAAATATTATTGAAAGTCATGGCCAGTTTAAAAAAATCTCTAGTTCAAAATTACTCAGTTGCTTCGAAAAGTCATGATGGAAAACTGTAAATTTGTAACAAGTCCTCCTATAAAAATATAAAATTATTATATATTTCATATTTTTAGGTTTGTGAAATAATGCCATAAAGTAGTACATTTCACTTTTTCTTAAACATAATTGACAGCAATTGTCAGTATAAAACATCCCGAGCACCAAAACATTCAGTTGCTTTGAAAAATCATTGTGAAAACAAATGTAATTTGTGATAAGTTGTCCTATAAAAAAACAATTTTTAACTTAATTAGAAAAATAATAAAATTCTATACAAAATAAAATGACTAATTAACCCGCGTTATCCCATGTAGCACAGAAACGTTGTTTGAACTTTGCAGTTTGTTTTCGGTAGTTGATAATGGGTTTCTTTTTTTGATTTCAAAACCTCTTTTAAACGTTGCTATATGGTTAATAGGTGCAATTTGAAACAGTGTGGGATTTTGGAACTCTTCTGAAACGTCCAGATTAAATTGATATACATGTATATATCATCATCATCATCATCATCATTGTCAACCATTATCAATCCACTGCTGGACGAAGGTCTCCCCAAGTTTCCTCGACAACGGTCTGTCTTGTGCCAGTCTCCTCCATGTCACCCCTGCATACTTTCGAATTTCATCCACCCATCTCCCATGTGGTCTTCTTCTGGGTCTTTTCCTGTCCCTTGGAATCCAATCTAAAATTTCGGCTGTCCATCGATGATCTGTCCTTCTGGCAGTATGTCCAGCCCATTGCCATTTCAGGGATTTAACTCTGATCATGATGTCTTCCACTCTTGTCATTTTCGGATCCACGAGTTCCTCTTCTTATCTCTCCTGGTTACACTAAGCATGCACCTCTCCATGCTTCTTTGAGTTGTCTGCAGCCTTTGTATGTCTCTTTTAGCTAAGGTCCACATCTCTGCACCATACGTAAGCACTGGAAGGATGCATTGATCAAACACTTTTCTTTTAAGACATAATGGCATATTGCTCTTGAAAATTATGCTGTTTCTTCCAAAAGCTCTCCAGGAAAGTTTTGTACGCTGATTAATTTCTTCATCAATGTGACCCTCACTTGATATCTGCTGTTCAAGGTAAACGTATGTGTCGGATTTATCTCCAGCTTTTCTCCATCAATCGATAAATCTTCATTTCTTGTAAAA
The DNA here is from genome assembly GCA_039090855.1 of Macrothele yani. NCBI lineage: Eukaryota > Metazoa > Arthropoda > Arachnida > Araneae > Macrothelidae > Macrothele > Macrothele yani. The sequence continues at coordinate 157,619,016 of CM077024.1, read as the reverse complement.
GCATTGAACATCACTTTTGTCTTCTGAAAGTTCATTTTTAATCCCACTTCTTTACTCTTGTCAGCAAGTTCCTGGATCATACTCTGCAGCTCTGATGGGCTAGTTGCAAAAATGACTACGTCATCAGCAAAACGAAGGTGGGTTGGATAATCTCCATTAATCATTATCCCCTTGTTTTCCCAGCTCAGTTCCTGAAAAACACCCTCCAATGTGGGTATAAAGAGCTTCGGAGATATGGTGTCACCTTGTCTCTCAGCTCCAGTTGTGTGTTGTATTTTCAAACAGCCTAACTTTGCTATTATAGTAGTGTGTAATAATAATGTATGCATCTTTAATACCGCAGGTTTTCAAGAGTACCTGTGCCTATGTGTATGTACTTCAACCGAATCGCTTTTCATAATCTGCATAAAAGCCATGCACAATTGGAAGTTCATATTCGCTCTAGACTCATACCAAGTACAACATAGTAAAGGTTATGTATCTGCCGATGGTTTCACCGAATCAAAGGCTTTTTCATAATCGATAAAAGCCATGCACAATGGAAGTTCATATTCCCTCGCTCTTTCAATTAGTTCTCTCAGCACATGGATATGATCTATTGTGCTGTAACCACTCCTGAATCCAGCTTGTTCTCTCGGTTGAGCCATGTCCAGTGTTACCTTCAAGCGGTGTGAAAGAACTTTAGTGAAGATTTTATAAACTACTGATAGGAGGCTGATAGGTCTGTAGTTTCCGAGATCCTCAATGTCACCTTTCTTATGTAGCAGGATCATTGTAGCGGTGTTCCAATCCTCAGGAATCTTTCCTTCATTAAGGCATCGAGTGAAAATTTGGGCGAGTACTGTTTCGATTTCTCCACTTGCTTCTTGTATGATGTCTACAGTAATTCCATCTTCTCCTGGAGCTTTTCCTCGCTTCATGTTTTTGATTGCATGTGCAACTTCTGCTGGAAGGACTGGAAGAACTCTGGTACTGGTACCTTTAATGATGTCTGGAGTACATGTATCATCCCTTTCATATAATTTGGAGTAGAAATCTTTCACTCTTGTCAAAATTTCGCCTCTGTTTCTTGTTACAGAACCATCTTCTTTTCTCAGTGCCATAATATGTTTTCTTCCCTTACTGAGACGTCCCTTTGCTATTTTTAGGCTTTGGTTGTTGTCAATTGCTTTCCTCACTAGTTCACAGTTGAATTTTCGTACGTCTTCAGTGATACTTTTTCGTACTGTCTTGCATAGCTCTATATATTCCACTTTGGAAGTCACATCTTCTTTAGTTGTCCTCATCTCTTCTTTTTTGCATCAACATTTTCGTTTTTCCTGATAATTTATTTACATGCAACTTGTTCTTAGACCCAGCTAATTTTGTTGCTGTTTCCATAAGAGCTTTGGTTACTTTTCTGTTAACTTCAGAGATGTCCACTTCTTCCGATGTTAGGCCTTCTCAGAGAACCTGTTCTTCAGTTCCAACTTGAAGGTATTATGGTGTTTTTAAGGTTGGTTATGTCAATAGATTTTGTTTGTCTTATGAGCTTGCCAAGTTCAGTTCCAATCTATGGTCACTAAGGTATTATGGTGTTTTTTAAGGTTGTATATGTCATGTCCTCCGCAGAGTTGTATGACCTAGCACTAGTTAACAATGTCCCTTGATCCTTTGTAGTTCCTCTTCCAATTCAAGAAGCCTTGAATCAGAAGATAGGGAGCGTCCATTATTGTACGTTGCCAAGGTCAGCATCAGATGGCAGCCTAGTCCGGTCCTCCGGGGATTCTTAGCACCCTCTGCCTTCATGTCGCACTGGCCGCTGCCTTGGCCAGGTACATTCCAGCTGCCGGAGACTGAGGGCCAAGATTTAAGTTGTGGAGTCATTTTGGAGGGGTTTGGCCATAACTCAATTTGCTGGCCAAGCGGGTTGGTGAGTGTGGGATAGAATTTCCTCTAATCCCGATGGTATAGTTATACCGCTATTGGCGGTCGTCAGAGCCCCTTTAGTAGGAACAGGATGCACCACGAGAATGCGGGGTTGACATTTGTCAAGGAGAGGCTGTGATGTTATGCATCACCTGACCTTACATCCCTATATATATATATATATAAAAACATCATTATCATCATCATTGTCAACCATTATCAATCCACTGCTGGACGAAGATCTCCCCAAATTTCTTCCACAACGGTCTGTCTTGTGCCAGTTTCCTCCATGTTACTCCTGCATACTTTCGAATTTCATCCACCCATCTCCCGTGTGGTCTTCTTCTGGGTCTTTTCCTTTCTCTTGGAATCCAGTCTAAAATTTTGACTGTCCATCGATGGTCCGTCCTTCTGGCAACATGTCCAGCCCATTGCCATTTCAGGGATTTTTTACTCTGATCATGATGTCTTCCACTCTTGTAATTTTTCGGATCCACGAGTTCCTCTTCTTATCTCTCTTGGTTACACCAAGCATGCACCTCTCCATGCTTTTTTGAGTTGTCTGCAGCCTTTGTATGTCTCTTTTAGTTAAGGTCCACGTCTCTGCACCATGCGTAAGCACTAGAAGGATGCACTGATCAAACACTTTTCTTTTAAGACATAATGGCATATTGCTCTTGAAAATTATGCTGTTTCTTTCAAATGCTTTCCAGGCAAGTTTTATACGCCGATTAATTTCTTCATCAATGTGACCCTCACTTGATATCTGCTGTCGAAAATAAACGTACGCATCTGTTATTTCCAGCTTTTCTCCATCAATCGATAAATCTTCATTTCTTGTAAAAGCATTGTACATCACTTTTGTCTTCTGAAAGTTCATTTTTAATCCCACTTCTTTACTCTTGTCAGCAAGTTCCTGGATCATACTCTGCACCTCTGATGGGGTAGTTGCAAAAATGACTACGTCATCAGCAAAACGAATGTGAGTTAGACAATCTCCATTAATCTTTATCCCTTTGTTTTCCTAGTTCAGTGATTGAAAGACATTTTCCAATATGGCATTAAAGAGCTTGGAAGATATGGTGTCACCTTGTTTCACTCCCTTTCCAATGTTTATGTGTGCTGTAATCTCAAACAGCCGAATCTTTGCACTTGCATTTTCATAGATGTTATTAATAATATTAATGTATGCATCTTCAACACCGCACGATTTCAAAGCCATTGTAACTGCTGATGATTTCACTGAATCAAAAGCCTTTTCATAATCGATGAAAGCCATGCACAATGGAAGTTCATATTCCCTCGCTCTTTCAATTAGTTCTCTCAGTACGTATATATATCTCGAAATCGTAGAGTTTTAAAGCTATATTAAAACACTGAAAATCAGCATCAGCTTTCAGCGCCATCTATCAGCAAAAATTAAAAACTGATGGTAAAGGCATCTATTGTTAATAGAAAATGGCATATGTTTTTAAGTAAGTACTAAATTTCCAAAAGAATGTAAAATTATGTGTTTAAAGACCCTCAGTTTTTCTGTTGACTTAATACTGACAATTATATATCTTGAGTCCATTTCCAGTTCCTTTCACGAAGCGTAAACTAGTGCCCTCTTTTGGTCTACACAAAAAGATGTAAGTAGAAACCACGTGGTTTTGTGCTATATGCGTTTTCATCTTTACTTTCAAGATTTTGTTCCGTCTTTCCTATTGTTTTATAGATACGTGAGTCTTACTTAAAATTGCCTTCCACCTGACTTTTTCTTGGGATGAGAGCTCGGTTTGAAACTGTTTCCGTTACACTTGAGAACTTCGTCTTGTTGTGGAGACTAACGCAGAGAGCTTGAAACTTCTCCAGAATAAGTGATCGCATATTTAAAAAGTAGATACTGTATAGTGAGATACTTTATTAACGATCAGCCGTACTTATATATATAGAAGCTTATGCAATGATCAATTAAATTCCAGGAATTTCGCTTTGTTAAATGCTAAATGAATGCCGAAGCTGTAAGGTGCCATGAAAATGCTTTTCTTTAAACCAAAACTCTACCTTTCTGGGTTATTTTAAATACGTTACAAAGGGGTTTTCCAATGTTTTATAAAAGTTACAAATGGTTAAAAATAAGTGTTTTGAACCGTTGTTATATAGCTGTTTATCAACTAGACAAGCTGGTCATTTTTAAACGTATATTTTTAACTTTTTTGCAACAGACCCATTAACCATTTTTAAACGTTGAAACAAACAATTTGTGCTACGTGGTTTATCGCGAAAAACACTTTTATCATTGCGCGATTCGAGTCCTAGGTACTTTAAACGCGATCAAGCTTTAAGTGCCTTTCTAGGTCAGTTGGTAGGGCGTCTTGCTGGCGTTCAAGCAGTAGCGGGCTCGATCTCTACTAGGGGGAAAGGGTTCCATCACTTCGAACGTCAAGAGAAAAGGGCTGAAAAGGTCGAAGCCTTTGGAAACGCTGCATATAAAGGATGAACTTAAAAAAAACCGGACAATACATAGGATGTTTCCACATTTTTAGAACGATTTTCCTGCAATATAATTAATATTTAAAATAAAAATATTTCTTTCTTAAATGTTCTATTTGATAGCACTTTCTCTGGATATGAACCTACATCTAGATTTCCAAGATAACAGGGCATTTCTTAAAATTGGTAGTGGTATTTGATTCTACTCCTTTTCTACTGCTTTCCACAGTCCAATCATTGTTTTAGGTCTGCGTTTAAAAAGTGCTATTTTTAGCAGTCCGAAGGCACAATAGTTCATTGGCGACACATCAGGAGACTTTGAAAGAGCAAAACATATAGACTTGAAACTCGTGTCTTTTTTTTATTTTTTCAATAAATAGTGGTAGATTTTTATATATGACTGGTAGCCTTATCCTGATGGAGTTCTACTCTTTGAAGGCTCTGTGGATAAAGGAATGGTATTTCCTCTTTAAATATAGGAGACTTTGAAGGAATATGAGCAAAAGGTATAGAATTGACAGCCATCTCTTTTTATTCATTGTTTCAAGAAATAGATTTGGATGTATACTGGTGGCCTTATCCTGATGGAGTTCTACTCTTTGAAGGCTCTGTGGATAAAGGAATTGTATTTCCTCTTTAAATATAGGTGACTTTGAAGGAATATGAGCAAAAGGTATAGAATTCACAGCCATCTCTTTTTATTAATTGTTTCAAGAAATAGACTTGGATGTATGACTGGTAGATTTATAATGATGGAGTTCTACTCTTTGAAGGCTCTGTGTATAAAGGAATGGTATTTCCTCTTTAAATATAGTAGTTAAAACCTTATTTTGGTAATATCTAGAACTGATTTTAACATTCTTTTCAACTTTTCTTAACTTTAACTTCCCATTGTGGGACAAACCAGCAATAATCACGAATCCTTTACTGAAACTTTCTTTGGATTCTTGGAACCAAGTTTGTTAGTCCTTTTCCTGCTCTTTTGCGATTATAAATCGACCTTTTCTTGCTATAGTCGTTTAGGTAGGTCCACGTTTCATCAATAGTCACAAAAAAATTTTATCTGTCTCCGGCTAAATGATTTTCATAAAAAAGTCTACACCGTGTTCTGCGCTCAGCCACGTGCCTAAGCAAAAGGCAGAGAACATTATGTTTTTCTTTTCAGATTCAAATCGTTGTGTATTACCTTGTTTGCAGTTGTATAATGAATAAAGTTTTATGCCTGACGTTGTAGTGCAGGGAAGTTTACGTTAAGTCACGTTAGGGTTATTGGAAGGTTACTTGACGTAGCTAAAGTGTACCTTGAAGGCTCCTTATTAGAGCGGTAAACATAATATACCCTGGACTTAATGGAGACACTTAATGAAAGAGACTTAACGGCCAGACAGAGGTCTGACAATAATATGAACTGAGAAAAACGTACTCACTTTAAAACCTTTTATTGGAAAACTCCTGGTATTATCCAACCCACACTCTACAAATCACACTACTACTGAATATCCGAACTTTCGTAGAATCGCATAACAATAATGAAGAAGAACCTATCACATAAAACGAAGCTCTCTTGGTATCGTTGAGCGCGCCTATGTATACTGCATACCACCACGTCATGACTTACACTCGTTGCCACATATCATTCAGCGGGAGAAATAACATCTCGTTAAGTGAGAAGATAATTTGCATAGGAAAATAAAATAACAAGAGATAGTAAAATCAAAAGGAAACTGAATCTAGTACACGTTACAGTTGCTACAGGTCTTTTTAACGACTTAGCGCTTGCTCTTTGGTAGGGCTGCACCCAAGGGGGGGGGTCCCCGGGTTCGGACCCCCCGTGAGGCCAAGTGTTTTGTGATGATTCCGACACCGTCGGTGTCCGACACGAGATATTCCTAACCCTTTAACTGTTCTCCAATTTTCCTAATTGGTGAATTTCAATTTTCCTAATTGGTGATTATAGAATTTGCTCTAAAATACATTCTCTGAAGCTATAATATAGCAAAAGATAAAATAATTACATTTGTGGTTAACTCCTTTTCTGAAATATGTATTTTTTTAAAAAGTAAAAACAACAGTGAAAACATCATTTGCGGCTGGAGAATTCATGAATACAATGTATTCAATTCTTTCACAGGTCAAAACACTTGTTATAACAGTCACGTCGTGTAAGTACACATGCAGGAGCATTTTTACTTGCAGAGCAGGACCGCCCCCCCCCCCCCATTCCGAATTTCTGGGTGCGCCCCTGCTCTTTGGGTTGGGGGATTTTCATTTATAACTGTCGTAAATGAACGCACCTTTTCTGGATATTCGATTGGTGTTCTTTTTCCTGTTAAAAGCAATGCTTGCCGATTTTTCCCTCTATTATTAATAATATTCCTTATTTTTCATTTAGAAATGCTAATTCCGTGACGATATTTAACTGCAGCAGATATTTCTTTCGTGTTCGTCTAACACACTGTTGCCAGTTTCAATTCTTTGAATTTCTTTTATTTTCTGTAATTTCATATCAAAAGCGTTCTAAAAATGTGTGAGCATCCTGCGTATATCAAACTACTAGTTTCCGTTTTCGGCTGTTTTGACTGAAATTGCTATGCAAACACTAGAAAGTCGGGTATATGCACAAACGGACAAAAAAAGCCTGCTCTACTTGAGATATATAGATGACATTCTCATGTTCTGGCTGCATACTGTTGAAGACTTAACATTATTTACAAATATTATGGCAGCATAATTCTCCAGTCTGAATTTCACCATTGAAGTTGAAACTACACATACTTTGCCTTTCCTAGATTTCATTATACAGTGCAACCCGGACACATTAGAACTTACGTTTGTAGTTTATCGAAAACCAACTTTTATACCAACTTTAATACCAAGGTATTCCTCGCAACCCAAACGGCACAAATTGGCAGCAATTAACTACTTAGTTCGTAGGGCATATTCTCCTTTAACAACGAAGCATTCTCGTCAAAAAGAGATAAAGAAAATTGAGGATATCGCTCAGGGATATGGATATACTACGCAGTGTGTCGACCAAATACACAGACAAGTTCGTGAAACTGCACAAACAACATTACTTAAGGAATCGCGGCCAAATAAATATATTGGCTCTATGCCTTTTATTCCCCCTATATCCTCTATCTTGAAGAATGTCTGTGCAAGACATAATTTGGGGATTGGTGAAAGTGCACGTACTTTATTTGCAATTGTTAAGCAAGATAGAGATTCGATCCCCGAGGACAGGAGGAGTGAACTATATGCCATCCCTGTGATGAGCCATGACCCAGCTATTAAAGATATAGTATATATCGACTCCACCACCCGCTCTCTGGGGGTAAGATTGTCTGAGCACAAGTATAATGTCAGATGTTGCTCTACTAATACAGCATTAGCCAGACTTGTCGCAGCTGGAACGCATTATCCATCATGGGATGAAGCGCGTGTCTTAATAAACCTTAGAACAAAAAGACAGACTCTTATTGCTGAAGCTCTGTATATTTGCAAATACGCAAACCAATGCTGTAACGATGACATGCCATACTTTCTTCCTACGGCATGGAGATCACTTATACAGCCACCAACCCAGGATATGCCAGATGGTAGCAATATAATACTTGGTGTAACAGAGTAAATGCGTACACCTTATACGAACTAGCCCATTAGGTCGATGAGATTGCGCAGTATCCCTACAATGTCGACATAAGTTGTTATCTTGACGATGTGCATATACAACACCGTTCTTATGTCTCATTTAACTTGTACGACCTGAAGATGGGTGGGTGGTCTACCCGAAAGTACTTCTAAGACTCATGATACTTGTAGGACTCATGACCATGAGTAGAGGATTTTAGGAAGGGAGTGTCTGACCCCAGGTCTTAAACAACCCTTAGAAATAGGAAACTAGGAGATTTGGGCTAGAGCGCCCGATAGGAAAGTGACACGGAAGCGAAGTAGAAAGGGAGAGGAAGACGCCCTTATTTATTACCGGGGGGGGGCAGTGCCCGAGGTCCGACGGCTTAACGTGCCCATCCGACGCACGGCGGGTATTTAGTGGATCGAGCGTTCGTACCTGCCTGAGATCGAACCTGAGGCCTTTCCTGTGGCAGTCACGAACGTTGCCCACTCGGCCACCCTTGTAGAACTTTTTAACACCCTTGTTAAAAAGTTCTACAAGGGTATCAGCGCAAAAATAGTGAATGAAGATACACTATAAAAATAAGTGGTTTCAATTCACGAAAATTTCTAAAAATAACGTGCAGCAAAGTTGTCGATAGGTCCCAGACTTGTAACAAAATTTACCTTTGAAGAACTAATTACGGAAACATCAGGTGAAAGCATTCGTACTTAAAGTAAAGCACGAATGCTTTACTTAGTAAAGCACGAATGCTGAACCCCACTTGTAGAACTTTTTAATCTGTGTATGATTTAACTTAGAATAAATTTTAATGTATTTTTATGAGTTGGAGTATACACGTGTGTTTTTACGTCTGATTCTTCAAGATCATGTTTCAACAGCTTTACCTGGCGATATAGTTACTTTAAGCACGAATGCTTTCACCTGATGTTTCCGTAATTAGTTCTTCAAAGGTAAATTTTGTTACAAGTCTGGGACCTATCGACAACTTTGCTGCACGTTATTTTTAGAAATTTTCGTGAATTGAAACCACTTATTTTTATAGTGTATCTTCATTCACTATTTTTGCGCTGATAAATTAATATTCCACTTCTTTTATCTTCACAGTTTTTCAATTTCGCGTCGCCTCAATAATTTAGTTTGAAGTCTTTATTTCATATTATGTTTTCTGAATTAAACTTACCCTAATTCTTTACGTTTATCTGGAACTACATTTCTTCAATTAAATGTATTTTATGTTAGCAGTTTTTTTCGTTCTCTTCTCTCCCATAAGTTTTAAAGACTCAAAAAAACTCCAGCTGATTATATCGTATTTCCAAGGAATATTTTAACTACTGGTATTTAGTATATTTACTCGCGATAATTAAAGCATGACATGTGATACAGCTGAAGACACGCGAAAACATATTTGAAAACAGGAAACACTGGAAAAGCAAAAAGCATTAATGACTTGGTGAGTGAGACGTTAAAGCATTGTGAAGAAATCGGAAATATCGCCACAAATTTCGTTTGCAGACGTTTATTTGGCACGCAAACTTATGGCTCGCAAAAATAAATAAATTAATTAAGCGACATTTGCCCGTAACAGTAAAAGAGCATTTTTTTTTCTCCCTCCTTCTTTCACATACCCGCTCCTCCGTCTCGACTGACTTTTCTTCATAAAATTAGTTCAGAACACTCTGAAAGATTTAATGTCACATACTGGTAGCTAATTTATTGCTGTTTGATTAGCAACGCTTTTTTACTGTATCTACTAGAATCAACAATGCCAGTTTTTTTTTTCATTTTTTCTTATGTTAATCTATAAAGAACTTTCATATCGATAAGATCTGATTACACTATTAAAAGAATCGACTTAAAAATGATAACCTGAACATGCTCTGTTTTTATTTAAGTACAATCGTATCGTAAACGAGTACATGACATGCTCAAATATAAATAACCATACGTACTTACAAATAACTGCGTCAATATATATAAATACAATCTCCTATTACTTCATTTTAGATATTATAGATTTCAAGAGAAATTGTCTAATAAATAAGTAAAGTGACACACATAAACAATTAGTACAACAAAGTCACTGATCACAAGTAATTTAATTATGCATAAGGTATCTTTGTGTACGTTTTTACATTCACTATATTTGCGTCAATCTCATAAATACTATATTGTCGCTTCATCACCATATTTGTCATAAAATTGTGCGGTCCATTTGCGTAGCATGTGACATCGAGTATATCTATTATCCCAGATGTGCCATCGAAAAATATACTTCCAGTTGATTCTGTGAATAAACCAGTATCTATGGAGTACACGTATTCCAAATTTGAAATCTAGCCGCGGATGGCTTTGTGGTTAGAGATTCAAACTACTGATGAGGGACCCTAGGTTCAAACCTAGCCTGGTAGTGTGAATTTCTAACAATCACTGGATATGAGTCGGACGAGCACGTAAGTGACAGCCACCGGGAAGGACTTCTACCCCCCCCCCCAACTAATTTCTCTCTGCCATCATGTGCAAAAACTTACGGTGGCGCCATCTAGTGTGCTGTCACATACAAATTATCATGTCAGTATCGCTAGGTTCGCTGTAACTTCCTTCAGTTTCTGTGCCCTGCACAAAAGTGCACAGAAACTGGATGTAGTTAGAGCACATACACTGAAGAACAATTGAATTAGAGATACCTGTCTAGTAACGTATAGCACCACCTTTCGCCCTGATGACGGCGGCGATTCGTCTCGGCATGAACTCGACAAGACACCGGAAGCGTTGGGAAGCCATACGGATCCACGACCCCTCAACAAGCTCCCACAGTTCACGAAGATTTGATGGAGGGGAGGTCAGAGCCTTGAACATCTCTCGCGATGGCATCCCAGATGGGCTCGATGGGATTGAGGTCAGGTGACCTAGCTGGTCAAGGAAGCGAAGTCACGTCAGTGGAGTGTTCATCCAACCATTCGGATACAATTCGGGAGCGAGGACAGGGTGCATTGTCTTGTTGCAGGAGGAGGTCCTCGGTGGGATGTTGAAGACGCACAAACGGGAGCAAATGATCGTCCAGGATATCCCGGTAACGTTGACCTGTGAGGGACGATGTCACACGTACCAAAGGTCCCATTTCAGTTCACGTAAACAGTCCCCAAACGATAATGCCACCCCCACCAGCTTGAAGAGTACTCTGCTGGCAAGAAGGATCCATCACTTCATGTGGTTTGCGCAGTACTCGTATCCTGCCATCCGCATGTACCAAACGTGAATATCGACTCATCAGTCCAGGCAACATTTTCCCACATGTCTAGGGTCTAGTGGCGATGCTCCCGCGCCCATGCTAATCTTTGCACCATGTGATGGGCGGTCAGCAACGGTACCCTCGTGGGACGATGGCTTCTGTACCACATCGAGAGGAGATGGTTCTGGATGGTGTGGCTGCTTACAAGTTTTTGTGCACCAGCGTTAAATTGTCGAGTGATTTCTTGCAATGTGGCACGTCTATCCGCTGTCACAATGCGAGCTAGCCGACGATGACCCCGCTCATTTACAAGCTGTTGTCCACGGCAGTTGGCCCTTGCAGGGATGGTTTTACCGGATTCAATGCACTCACGCGGTGCACTCGTGAGACAATGGCTCGTGAAAATCCCAGTGCCTGCACGACTTCCGAGGTGGAGTGACCCATTCGTCGGGCCCCGACAATTTGCCCACGATCAAATGCGATTAGATTCTTCGTCTTACCCATACTGCGTCCGACTCTTACTGATTCCCGTCGCATCAATCCTTATAATGTTGGATCGCTGCGGATCGAAACACTTTTCTTTTAAAACATAATGGCATATTGCTCTTTAAAAAATTGTACTGTTCCTTCCAAAAGCTCTCCAACCAAGTTTTATACGCCAAGGAATTTCTCCATCAATGTGACCCTCACTTGATATCTCCTGCCCAAGGTAAATGTAGGAATTGGTTACCTGCAGCGGTTTTTCCCAGCAACTGATACATCTTCATTCCTTGTGAAAGCATTCTACATTAGTTTTGTCTTCTGAAAGTTCATTTTTAATACCCGTTCCTTTACCCTTCTCAGCAAGTTCCTGGATCATAATCTGCAGCTCTGAAGTATTATTTCAAAGCCCTCTAAATTAGAGGGTTCTTTGAAATATTTTTTTTTCTTTTCAAAAATAACACGGAAATAAAACCGTGTCGAAATCGGGTCAATAACATCTTGACTCGACCCGTTTGACCAGCAAGAAATTGTCGTCCCGGTGACCCCTGCCCGTTTCAATCTCTGATTCTGACATAAATTCTGTTCTTTCGGCAGCTGGGAACGCAGTGTAAAATACAGTATGTATCAATGTAATGAAGTACATACCTAACTTTCCTTGCGTTCGTATGACCAGGTCGCATATGATAATTTCTTATGTAACTGAAGTCATTTGTGTACCTTTGCCGTCATAATGTTTCCTGTAAATTTGTACTACTCCTACACTGTTCCTTTCTCGTTTAACGCGTTTTAATGAACGCGCAAAGAATGTCGATGAGCGTTTGTTTTCTTTTGATGTCAGTCTAACTGATAATGCACATTAATATTTTCTATTCCAGTTTAAGATTTGATTGAAACATTGGGTACATCAAGCATAGTTAATACCAAAATTTTGGCCATTTATCAACAAAAGAAAGAAACAGATTATGCTAATCAAAGAAAATATAGAAGCGCATTTTCAATTTGATTGCGGAACGCAATGCTAAAATGTCTCGACGAACTCTAGTTAGAGAACCAGTTTTCCATAAAAGAAAAAAGAGAGAGAAGCGGGAAGAAAAAGCACTGCTGTCGATTTACGTAACATAACGTTTTAAACACTGCACAAAGTACTTTTTCTTCTGCTGTTTTACCTCAGCTTTCTTTTTTCGCAGAAGATGATTGTGTTCTTTTTAGCGCAGGCGTGAAGTTCCTTCTAAAGCGCGATTTAATAGAGATGCAGATAACCTCTTCTGCTTCTTCTAGTTAGAAGTTCAGTTTATGGATGCGAGAAAGGAAAAAAATGCTAGATAAATTAGGTAAAAAGAAAATATGCTCCAGACAAGTTAGTTTCCAATGTTCAAGGCATTGAAAGGTCCTCAGCTATCATAAATTTGGCAGTTTTCGCTCTACCCGGAATCAAATTAATTTTCCTTCGAGGATGGAGGAGCGAAGGGAGTAAAAAAATATCAAAGGATAAGATCCTGTTTGGCTGGGATGCAGAGGATCATCCAGAGACACGGGGGGAGATGAAGGGGGTGACAGTGCCGCGATTCTTCAGACCCCTGAGGTGGTGGGCGGAAAGGGGAGGGAAGAGGTGGTAACCGACGTCGGGTTGTCTGGTCGAGGGTCTTGGCGACTGGCCAGCGGTGTCACGTGACACCCCCCGTAACTCAATCAGTGTTCTAGATTCCGGATGAAATCTCCGGGTCTCAGAGCTAAAGAAAAACAGAAATGGAGATTCAACATCTCTGATGGGATTGAATGCTCCGAAAGGAAGGCAACAGAATAGGTAGGAGGGATATGTCTACAAGAAAAGGATGAAAAAGGAAAAAACAAGGGGTGGTCTGGGGTAGAAAGAAAGGAAAACCCGAAAGTGCCTCAAAGATCTCCAAATGTCCACGGTATTATGAGATCACAGTTAATATGAGGTAGCATTTTGTCAAAGGTAGCTGAACTTTCAGCAAATGGACTGGTGTCTACCACAATGGCAAGGAGAGCCCAATTATCAAGATGCTTCTTTTATCCTACATGATGCATCAGAACCTTTTTTTGTTTTGTTTTTTGAACTACTCTGTTGGAGGATACCATCATATCATACACTAAATTTATCGCGTGTTTGAAATGCAGATAAATATGCAGCAATATGTAGGACAACTAAGCAATTTACTTTTTTTTATGTAAAGTAGTGTCTGTTTAATAGAGCTTTATAAAATTAAGTAACTACAAAGGGAAAACTTTGAACTTTAAATTATATTCACGGAGGAATTCAAGGCAGTACATAAAACTGACGTGTAAGTAATTTGATGAATAGCAAGTTTCCTGAGAGAGAGAGAGAGAGAGAGAGAGAGAGAGAGAGAGGGAGGAAGAGAGACAGACAGACAGAGAGAGAAAGAGGGAGAGAGAGAGAGAAAGAGAGAGAGAGAGGGGGAGAAAGAGTGACAAACAGAGAGAGAGAGAGAAAGAGAGACAGACAGTCAGATAGAGGGAGAGAGAAAGAGGGAGGGACACAGAGAGAGGGTGAGAGAGAGACAGACAGAGAGAAGGAGGGAGAGAGAGACAGAGAGACAGAGGGGGGAAGAGAGAGAGAGAGAGGGAGAGGAAAGAGAAAATAAGAAAGAGAAAGTAAGGCACAAACGTACGGAGCAGAGAATACTGAAAGGTGCACTTGAAGAGCTTATTTGTTTATGGTACTTTGCTACTGGGAAATACTTGTTATCGAAAATCTAATACAGTAGTAGCTCCTTTCGTCACCATTTTGCACTCAGCAAGAAGGGAAGTTTACGACGGCAATCAAGGGCACATCAGCAATGTTAATAATCATTAGTGGCCTTTCAAAATATGTTACCGAGAGCAATCGAGCACTGCACGTTAGAGATCTTTCAGCTAAGAATTTTACTGTATATATACAAGGTTTGTCCCAAAACAATTAATAATGTTTTATAAATCAAATTCCGCCGATTAATTATCAAGGAAGTGGTCATCTTTTTCGAAATACTGTCCATTGTGCCGAATACAGGTGTCCCAAAGTTACTCCCACTTTTTGAATGTTTTCTTGAATTCTTCTTCTGAAATGCTGTTGAAGCACCCCTCGGCAATTGCAATAAGTTCTTGATCAGTCTCAAATAGTCGTCCCTGTAACGTATTTTTTTAAAATGGGGAACAACCAGAAGTCACATGCTGACAAGTCTGGACTATATGCAAGTTGGGGCATCAACTCAATATTCATTTTCTCCAACAAGAAACGACGGAACTGGTCTTGCATTGGGCCGCACATGAAAAGTAATAGGGAACCCAAGTTGAACAAACTCGTTTCATGCCCGAATGCTCGGTTAAAATTCTGTGAATTAATGATTTTGAAATGCTAACTATATCTTCGATATCTCTAATTGATACGTGTCTGTCGTCCCGTGCAATAGCACCTATTGTATTGATGTTTAGATCTGTAACACTCATTGGAGGTCTTCCACCATGCGCGATTCAAGCAGCCGACTCATGACCATCCATATATTCTTTATGCCATCTGTAAATTGTTGATTTTCTTCTATTCATCCCCATAAACCTCTTGCAAAAGACGGAAAGTACCTCCGAGAGACCTGTAATGGCACATTTCCGACGAAAATGTAATGGCGCATCTTTGTTCATCTGTCACCTCCATTTTTTTGAAGAATCGCAGCGGAAAAACGCTTGTTAGGGGTTCACGAAGCAACACTTACTAAACGGCGCACTACTGACGACGCATGCGGGGATAAACAGGTGTGGCCGGTTGCCATGATCACCACAACGATTACCGGTTTTTCTAGACTCGGGTGAACGTCAAACGCAGTACTGTACGTTTTTTACAAAAACATTCTTAGTTGTTTTGGGGCAATCTATATAATGTGTAATGTGCCGCTAGTAAACGGTAGCTCGTTGAACGTAAGGGATTCCGGTCCATGTAATTATCTTATAGCTTTTACTGTATCAGTTGGCGTTTTCTCCATAGCAAGGGGAGGCTTTGAATCTGAAACAAAGAATGAAAGGGTCGGACTCAGCGACCCTTTCATTCGAGCGAGAAATGAGAGCTTGTGATGTACTACAGAAGTGAAACGCGTGTCAAGACGGCAAATATGCAGCGACGAATTCTGTCTGTATAGCTTAATGGTAAAGCATTCGGTTCCAGAGCAGAGGGATGCGGTTTCGATCTTCGTCGCAGATGGGTTTTTACATTCGCGCCCGATGGTGGAAATAAATCTACTGGCCGTCGGGGTTTTCGAAAAATGTGTGATATTTGTTCCACACATTGTCTGGAATTAAAGAAAATTCCTTCTTCGCTTCAAAAACTAAACAATAATTCAGAAAGAGATTATGTGACGTACGACAGAGGTGAAGCACGTGTCAAGACAACAAATCTGCACCAATGAATTCTGTCGGTGAAGCTTAATGATGAAGCATACGGCCACGGAGCAGGGGGATGGGAGTTCAATATACAATATACTGACAAAAGTTACCGTACACCCTTTCATAAGCAAATGAACGGATCCACTGCGTTGTTAAGATGCGCAGTACAGCTGCAAACGGTATAAAAACAATCCTGCAGCTTACCGCGATCATATCGCACTGTGAGGTTGAGTGAAAATGTCACGGCGGCAGAGAACTGACTTTGAGACCGGAAAGATTGTTGGGTGTATATTACTGGGTTGTCCATAAGAGCAACCGAGAGGCGTTTAAACATATCCAAGTCAACTGTTTTGGATGTACTGAATAAGTGGAAGACACATGGCGCGCCTGAAGCAGCAAAACATACCGGAAGACCAAAGAAAATCAGTGATAAAGGATGTCAAAGCCTCGGGAGAGTCGTTACAACTTATTGACGGAGTATTGCACAAGTCCTCAGTGCACAGGTGAGTAAAAATGCTGGAGCCTTGGTATGTACACGTACCATCCGCAGAGAACTTCATTCCATCTGTTACCGTGGTCGTACAGCTGCTCATAAGCCTTTCATCTCCACTCGAAATGCTACTCGTCGTTTTGCATGGTGTAAAGAACATTTATCGTGGACCGTAGATAAATGGAAATAGGTCCTATGGACTGATGAATTCAGTTACACGATCAATCAATCTGATGGTTGTGTGTGGGTATGGCGGCAGCCGGGGGAAGGCTATTTACCACAGTGTACTGTTCCAACTGTCAAGTTTGGAGCTGGCAGTGTACTCGTGTGGTGGTGTTTTTCGTGGTATAGTCGTGGCCCATTAGTTATCGTGGACAAATGTTTTAACCAGCACGTCTACCTCGATATTCTGGACAATTATGCCCTACCAACTCAGTGGCAGTGCTATGGTAGCGAGCCTTGTTGGTACCAGCAGGATAATGCACCGAGCCATAAAGCAAGGTTTTAAAACCGCTTTATTATTATTCATCAAAAGAAACATAAGAGGGGGACGTAGAGCGTTGGGTGTCTCACTGGGAAATAATATAAACTGTTAAAAATGATGGTATATACACTGGAATGACAATGGGGATGAATAACCAGATGCTGAAAGCAAAGCTTATTGTACAGCATAGTACGACACGAAGAACAATACTAATGATAAGATCACAATGATATGTACACTGAAAACGAGAAAAAAATGGGGTATTACAGCACAGGATGTAGCACGATCACACGATATACATGGAGACTAGTCGTAGAGTGGACGAGGGGCACCAAGGTGCCAGAGAGCACAGTAAAGGAGGTGTAGAATGTCCTAGGGTACTGATAGGTGTAGCAGTCCAATATCAACCGCAAACCATGTAGCTACCGGCGCCCAGGTAGCATAGAAGGTGGCTTCTCGATGACTGGAAGAAGCCGACTCTGGAAGAAGCCGACTTGTACTCCAGGCGTAGTCGAGATAGCAAGCGATCTCGGAAATGGCACAAGTGCTGCGCTGGCCCGGTGTAAACAGACCGGTGAGGAGACGCTGCGGAGTTGTTGAAGGTACACGTAAATACCGTGTTTAACCAGCACGAAAAGATAGGCACATGGTGACGGAAGAGGCGTAGGTGGATAAGCCCGCAGAAGAAGATGTCTGTAGGCAGTGAACGGAAGATCTTAGGAACAAGAGCGACTGGCAATCCGGAAAGCCTGGTGGTGCGGAATGCAACCCTGCGTGTCGAGCAACAAGGAAAGAACGGACAGAGGCATAAAAGTCAGGATCGGTGAGGAGATTGGAATCAAACGTCCACGGACGTACAGTCCGAGGGAGTGACGCCGCAGCAAACATGTGAGGTTGACCGTGCAGTGGTCTGAGGAAGCAGTAGGTTGATGTCGCAACTCGGTAACAGATGCAAGAAGCGGTGTGAAAACGTAGACCCGATCTAGGCGTGCAGTCGATGGAAGCTGACTCCCAGACGAGCGCCACGCGTGTGAGGTCTCTTGTGGATGTAGGCGTCTTTAAGCATCGGTGAAGGAGAAATCAGCAACAAGGTCATGGGGTAGTGTGACGAGATCCGTACGACGCTCTCGTGACGAAAGAGAGCGATCCAGTGCCGGGTCAAGGGTGCAATTGAAGTCTCCAACCAAGAGCACACGATCCGAAGGCGAGACTTTCGAGAGAACTTGACGGAGTTTGGTGAACAAGATAGGTAAATGAATAGAGATGCACGGAACATACACGTTAAAAATGTGAAATCGAGCCCCGCCAACTGTGAAGGAGACTTGCTGAAAACATCGCCCACAGCACAATACCACCGCCGCCGGCCTTTTCTGCCCAACAGTGCCTCCAGGTGCCGCGGCCTCCGTTGTTAATCTGAGTATATGCGCTCGGCCGTCTACGTGATGCACCAGGAATCTTGATTCGTCAGACCAGGCCACTTTCTTCCAATCATCCACGGTCCAATCTCGATGATTTTGCCCATTTTATGCGCTGTTGGCGATGACGTGCAGTGAGCATGAGGACCCGACTGGGTCTTCGGCTACGCAGGCGCATGCGCAGAAGGGTGCGATGAACTGTGTGTTGTGACATATTTCCCTGATCACCATTGTTGTAGGAGCAGGAGATTTTTCGCACTGCGGCGCTGCGGTCGCTATGAACAATGCGCGACAGTCTCCACTCCCCTTTGGCATCACTTCTAGAAATCTTAAAATCTCCACTTCTAGAAATCCTATGGGAAAATTATTTTTGTTCTGCATACCATTCAGTATAGTAGAGACTGCGATATTTACCCTCTTTAAATAATGCACAGTTTTCCAGAAAGGGAATGAATGTAGAAATGTTTTCTTGCTGCCTCTTTCCAGAAGTCTCATTTGAAAAACATTCTTTAACATATAGCATAGTTCCTGCTATAATGAATAATTGTGCATATTTTCAATACTTTCGTAATTCCCAGTTCTACCACTAGGGCGCGTCAGCTTATGTTTCTATTTCAAAGTGTATCTCCGATAAAAAAAATCGCTTGAGAAAATGCAATCTTAGTTGGGTCATCTTCTCTATAAGCATCTATCTAGCAATTCGTGGATTCTCCTTTCGTCGTCAGGACTGCAGCTATTCCACGTGGCATCTATTTAATAAGATTCCAAAAGCAGCTGGGAGATATAGCCAACTAAACTGCCTGCAATGCGGTCTTCAATGCAAGCATGAGGGTTATTGGTGTAGATAGACGACTGATATGCCGTTCCATAGTGTTCCACAAATCGTCTGTGGTAATTTTTTTTTGATTGGGCGTTTAACGACCACCGTGAGTAACTGAATCAGCTATAAGCAGTCGCCCGTCCCTAATTTAGGGTAACTGGTTTCAGCGAAGGGAGCGAGCCAGTGCCGTAACACAAACACAACATCCATGCCTCGCCGGGATGAGAACTCGGACTCCTTTTGAACGAATGATCAGAGGCCATCGTTTAGACCACTGTGCCACCTGGGCGGCCTCTATGGGATTGGTATCGGGGAGTTCGGGGTCAATTAAAATGCTGGAAATCTGAACTGTGTTCCTTACACCATTCCTGAACCTGTGGCTTGGCACATTATCATCTTAGATGACACCATCTCCTTTCGGGAAAAAAAGTTAACTTTGCTGGGTGTACAAAGCAATTCATGATAGTAGACACCAGTCACACGTTGTTCCACATGTACCAGGAGTCCAGGTCACTCCCAGGAAAACATGCTCCACACCGTACAACTGCCTCCGCGGGCTTGCGCTGTGGAGAATATCTAGGATGGAACGAGTAATTCGTGTTGTTTCGGACAAAACCGTACACGACCATCCACGGAGTGAGTTAAGAAATGCGACTCGTCAGACCAGTACACGTTTTTTCTGGTCATCCGATGTCCAACTTGCATGATTTATGCACCAGGTGAGTCTTTTGCGCCGATGAACCGTCGTTAGGAGAGGATGTCATCCGGATCGTCTGCTGTTATATTCCATACGAACGAGCGTGCCACCCTTGGTCGAGCTCTGTTGTACTGAGTTGTCAACTGTTAAACAGTACTGCGTCTGTTGACCTGTACGAGTCATCGGACTTGGAGTTCACCTCTCACGTCAAACTTTTTCGGTCCTGTGAAGTTCTGCCTCCGGGTCGTTGTTTGGCCATTTCCACGCCAGTTCAGAATTACTTTAACAACGGCGGATAGCGAACAACCCACCAGTTCAGCCGTTTGGGAAATCGAGGCACTCGCTCTCCAAGGTCTCACAATTTCTTCTTTCTCAAAGTCCGATAAATCCTTCTGTTTACTAATCACTCTCCTAATTTTACAACCTACTGCTACGCTCACACCTTATACACTGGCGTGCAAAAATTAAGGACGAGACAGTTTTTCGAACGCAACGTCCTGCAGAAGTGCACCACATCGACTCAAATCATACCATGAGATCCCCAAGATGTAAGAATATGGGACAAGTGAGCAAAACCGTCCAAACAAGGAATCCAAAGGATACAAAGGCACTTTATTAAAAAGGTAGCTTCGAGCACAACTGGACAGAACACAGAAACGTCCATGTGACAGGTGGCTGCCAAGAAAAATCCAGTCTTTAGTAGGGGATATGATCACCCCTGACTGCGTTGCAAGATTTACAACGTATGCCCATGCTGAGGACGAGGTTGTCAAGGAGCTGTTGAAGCATCGCTGCCCATTCTTCTTGTAGCGCCAATCGCAGCTGCGGAATCGTCGCTGGCAGCTGGTTACGTGCTGCCAAGCGTCTCCCGAGAAGGTTCCACACGTGTTCGATTGGATTTAGGTCCGGGGACCTTGCGGACCAATTCATGCTTTGAATATCTTTACTCTCCAACAGCTCTGCGACAGCCACTGTACGATGATTTGTAGCGTTGTCGTCCATGAAGAGGAACTCAGGACCCACACCACCTTTAAACAGACGAACATGAGGCACGAGAGCCTAGGTACAATAGCGGACACCATTGATTGAACCTCCTTGAAAGATGTGGAGATCAGTGCGGCTACCAAGTATATTACCGCCCCAAACGAGAACTCCGCCACTTCCGAACCGGTCCCTTTCGATGATGTTGGAGGTATGATTGCGTGTTTTCTGCTCTCTCCAGATATGTATACGTCCAGAATCGCTCGTCAGACTAAATCGGCTCTCATCCGTAAAGAGAACTCGACCCCATTGTTGATGTGTCCAGTTCGTGTGTTCCTGGTACCACATAAACCGCCGTCTCCGATGAGCAGGCGTTAATGGCACACACCGAACTGGTCGTCGTGTAAGTAGACCACATTTGTGCAGCCTCCTGGCCACGGTAAAACGCGATAGCGGACTTCCAGTTGTCTGTTGCATGTACCTTGCGATTTCTCCCGCTGTCTGCCGTCTGTCTCTTCTCGCCTGTAAGACAATGTACCGGTCGTCCGCCGCCGTGGTTGCTCGTGGACGACCACTGCTAAACTCTGAAACAGCTGTTCCTGTCGTTTGAAATGCTCTCCAAGCTCGTGAAACGATGCTGTGAGCGATCCCGAACTCCTCTGCCACACTAGTCACACTTCGACCTTCTTCTAACTTCCCAATGACGCGACCTCGGGTAAAGTCATCCAGATGTCGTCTACGGGATTGCCTGTTGGCCATACCACACGGTGGCAGCAACTCGACGTCGTTCAAACCAATGTACACCGTGCAATAGCTTTCACCGAATTGCTGAGCGTACACCTCCCGTGTGCTTTATACCATTCCGACCCCCCCTACTACGTCATGCTGCATATATGCGCATGCCCTACCTTACCGGGCGCTAGTCTATCTCCTGAGTGGTATTTTGGTCCGTTCCGCTGCTATGCTAATTTCTGCTCTTCGTCCTAAATTTTTGCACACCAGTGTATATTCTGTGTTGGTCGACTAATCGCGCCCTCTCGGAAATCACATGGTAAACGGCCCGCATCTACTTTCGATAGGAGTTGTCGTAATTCAGCGGTCACTCGGTATACATCAAGTTTTTTCACATAACTCTTCTTCTAATTGCGAGATTGGAAATATTCACTCGCCTATAATATACACTATACTGATAAGAGTCACCGGACATCTAGAAGAGAAGCACAACATAGCATTTATTGGCATACATTAGAACGGTGTCGGTACACCTTTGGTCTTAGTGCATGCGCTGACCCTTCGAGACATGCTTTCGACAAGGTTTTGAAACACAGCGATAGGTATGCGCTTCTATTTAATGCATAATGCTGCCGCTAACTATTGCTTAGTAGTAGACCTTGGTTCCAAACTTACTATTCGGCGCTCTAATTCATCCCATAGGTGCTCTGTGCTGGCCAGTCCACACACGATACGGAATGATCGTCAAACCACGCCGTAACAGTCCTTGCTTTATGGCTCGGTGCATTATCCTGCTGGTGCCAACAAGGCTCGGTGCATTATCCTGCTGGTGCCAACAAGGCTCGGTTGCATAGTATCGCTACAGAGTTGGTAGGGCATAATTGTCCAGAATATAGAGGTAGACATGCTGGTTAACAGGTTTGTCCACGATAACTAATGGGCCGGGACAAAACCACGAAAAACACCCCCACACGAGTACCTTTCTAGCTCCAAACTTGACCTTAGGAACAGTACACTGTGGGTGGTAAATAGCATTCCCCTGGCTGCCTCCATACCCACACACGGCCATCAGGCTGATGGATCGTGTATCTGGATTCATCAGTCCATATGACCCGTTTCCAGTGATCTGCGGTGCACGATAAATGTTCTTCACACCATGCTAAACGCCGAGCAGCAATCCGAGTGGAGATGAGAGGCTTATGAGCAGCCGCACGACCACGGTAACCGATGGAATGAAGTTCTCTACGAATAGTACGTGTACATACCGAGGTTCCAGCATTTTTACTCACCTGTACACTGAAATCTTGTGCAGTACTCTGTCAATTAGCTGTAACGACTCTCCTGAGGCTTCGACGTCCTCTATAACTGATTTTCCTTATCCTGCCGGTACGTTTTGCTGCTTCCGGCACGCCATGTGTCTTCCACTTATTCAAAACGGTTGACTAGAGTATGTTTAAACGCCTCTGAGTTTCTGTTATGGACAACCTCCTAATATAACACCCAACAATCTTTCCTTTCTCTAAGTCAGCTCACTCAGGCCGCGACATTTTCACTTAACCTCACAGTGTGATATGATCGCCGTTAGCTACAGTCTTGTCTTTATACCGTTTGCAGTTGTACCACGCATCTCAACAACCCAGGGGATCCGTTTATTTGCTTTTGAAGGGGTGTCTGGTGACTTTTGTAAATATGGTGTACACCACAATTAGGAACAGTCTGTGTGCAATTTCTGGTTCTAGGTAACACAAATTTCTGCCGCTAGAGAGCATAATTAACTATTTATGAGCATTTGTGTTTTACTGAGTGTACGTATAAATCTGGTCGATTTTTATTTCCAAGTCGTTCCTTTCCCTATAAAGAATGTTGCCCACAGACATCACGTGTTTTAAATAATGCGCAGTTTTTCTGTTAGTCGAAGTAAAGCCATTTTCAGTTTCTCTGAATTAGTTTTTCTTTTTTTTTTTAAAAATCAACTTCGAAACATTCTTTTCATGTCAGAAAGGATTCAAAACACGTTCGTATTTCCTCTGAAAACTCAGTATCGTGTTTCTTGTTTAATTATAGAAACAGCACAGGTTAATCCTCTGAGTACGTTGTGTTAAGGAAATCTTGGAATGTAAATCAGATAATACTAGAATACACTCTTTGCCCCTTCCCCCTAAAGTAAGCGCCCAGAAGGAATCATCCAATGGAGATAAGCCATTTCCACTGGATGATTCCTTCTGGGCCATCTGCTGGATGGAGCGATCGTGAGAGCGTGCGGCTCTCACAATCGCTCCATCATCGCGTTATGTCGTTGCCCTCGGCCGTCCTCTGCCCGCGTGCCGCTGGTTTGTGTCCTCCTCGACTCATTGGCGCCAACATCGTCGCTTTGATCCAAATGTTTAGCAACGAGGCGACATAGCCAACCGGCCTCTTTTAGCCCAATTACACATCCTCTCTCAAACTCGCTGAACTGCTCGTGTTGTGCACGGAACCGACATCGAGGTATCCTCACATCCAGTGGAAATTAATGGAACTGCAATCCGCTGTCACAATTGCCTTTGCGTGAGAGCTTTTCTCTTGATATATCCCTCCTCGAGCGATTCCCATGCGCTGTGACGGGCCTCTATTTAGTCATTGCACTGAGAAGAAAGTTTGTTTGAAACAGCAAAATAGTTTTGTTGAGCTCTTTTGTCGATTTATTTTGTTGCTTTAGCCAAACTCCATCGGAATTGTTTTGTTGGCAACACAAAATTATTTCGCTGGCTATATTTTGTTAATTCAACTATATGGAGGCGGCATCGACCTTACGCCAAAGCGCACGTGATTACTAGCTACTCCATACGGGCACTACCAGACTACCACTGACCAGAAGAATCACATTTTGCGCTTAAAATTTCGTTTTGAATTATGGCTGACTGCGAAGTGAATGCATTGTTAGAAGACTGGGAGCTGTCAACTCTGATAGAGACATTGACAGACAGGGTCGCGTATTAAATTTAAACCCAGATTTCTGTTAAAGCAATAATACATTTCTTATGACGGCTTGCGGTTCCTGATCGCAAATAAAAATGTGCACATGAGGTAATAATAAGAGTTGTAATTTATGTATAGAGCTTAATTTCATGTATAGGCTATATATACGTGTATAAGCTATATATTGCATGGTGATTGTACCCTGGAACATATAGAACGTTAAGAAAAATATTATGATTTTTTTTTTTTTTTTTTTTTTGTCTAACCAAAAATGTCAATAGTTTGTTTCATCAAAAAACTAAGGAACACATTTAAAAAGAAATCCGATTTAGAAACATGCTACACACGCACCAAAACAGTGCCAGTACATCGTTATGTCAAGTATAAATCGTCCGTGAACATTTCAGAAGGTAATAAACCAACCATCAAATGCTGAATTCGAAGATAATAATTTACTTGTAAGATCAGGTATAGCCGACTGGTTCATAAACTAAAGGTCTCAGGTTCGATTCGACTCCGATCGGTGAGCAATTTTTCGCTGGCTCTGAAAAATTTCCTCGTGAAGTAATACTGTCCAAATTCACATAAACACCACTACAAAATAAATACCGGGGAAGGAGGGAATGGCGGACACCCAGGGTCGAAGGACACCGCCTAAAATTACTGCACCGGCAAAGTGTTGCCATCGGAAAAAGTTTAGGAACAAAGTGACATAGCTACATAACTCTAAATTCTGTGGGAGCAAGAAATTACGGTGTCACGATATCAATACATATTGTAGGATCAAACAAATTCCCAAAAATCTGCCTAGGCATTTTTTCTTAAATGAACAAAACGTTTTGTCATGATAACAATAAATTTTGTAGAATCAACAATAATTATTATCAGCAAAATACATTTGTAAATTCAACAAACATTTTTGTTGACTACATATCGACAAAATGTTTTGGTTGATTCAACAATTGTTTTGCTGAATTAACAAAACGTTTTTCTGAGTGCCTTTGTTGTTTTTTAAACATTTCTGTATTCGGCTCTGAGCATGCGGAGTTTCATAGGGATCGAATGACTTTTTGGGTGCTTGTTTTTTTCGGCAAAGGGTGTATGTCAATTTAACATTCATTGCTCTTCATTTGTTTCTAAGTGTAAATAAAAGTATTAAAAAGTTAAATAATGGTGAATATTCAAAATTTTTTCAGCATGAATGAGGCAGTCTTTTTTATATAAAGGCAATAAACAAAGAAAAAGAATTGTTAATAATCTAATCTACCACATAAAAGTGGTTCTTTTATTCTCTGTAACGACTGAATTTATACAAAGAATAAAAATGGATGAACAGATAAACTTTCAGCTGTATTAATGAATCTTTTATTCATTTATGATTGTGAAGTCAGAAACAAATATTTATCAAGTAACTATGGATGAAAAACCAACCCTTACGTATCATGAATAAGTCTGCTTCTCATTTTTTTTTATAAAAGATAGAATACTCAAAATAGTAATCATGCATATAAGTACATATTTTTATGCAATCTGTGTTATGCAGAATAATAATAAAAAATAACTTCCTTGTATCATGAGACAATCTGTAATTTTTGCTATAATCTGACAAAATAGTTAAAACACTAAAGTATATAATAAATGGATGAGAAATCAATTTTTTATGGCCTTAAAATAACAATCAAGCACTTCATTTTCTCTGCAGTGTACGAAGAATGTTTTTATTAAAATGCTGATGAAATTATTCAAAACTAAGGAGTAAACATCCGCTTTACTACTCTGACTCATTTTAACGCACAATCTGGACACTAACAGTGATTTTTTTATCTCTTCTTTGACTTAGAGCCAAAGAAATGTGCGTAGATAGGAAGAATTACTAAAGTTCTCATGTATTTAACCTCCCTTGTTACCTTCTGATGAGTAATCACTCATAAAATATTTGAAAAATCTTACTGCAAATGGTTTTATATCATTCATTACATACTCTCGAATAACAGGCAACAAAATTTGATCGTTGAACAAAAAAAAAAAAAAAGTAACAGATGGTCTCTGCTCTTTTTCTTTTATCGCCTGTAAATACACCTGACTTTCTTCTTTTATGCCGATCTCAATTATTTCTCTGAAAATGTGAAAGCTGATAATGGCGACCACTTCTCGTTTTATCTTGAATTTCAACAATATAAAAAGCAGGTTTTCCGTTTTGTAGGAAACAAAAGCTTTTAGCATGCTATGTTAGTGCGCGAGGCACAAGGCAAACCGGAAAAAGGAAATGGATAAGAATGAACATTCTGGCCCAGTCACGAATTCCGACTAAAAAAAAAAAAAGGGAAAATGGAAAAAAAAAAAAAAAAAAAAAAAAACGAAGAACCGCTGGCCGAAAAAATGAGTTTTTTTCCACTTTGTTCAAAATATGAAAAGAGTACTTTCGCGACACATTTACTGTTTGTTTCTTTACATTCACACATAATTCGTACACGTGAATGTTCCCTGAACAAACTTTTGGCTTTCTTAATGAAAACCCAAAGTTCCTGCTAGTAGTTGCATTACCTGTTAATAAAATTTTAGTAGATATATACTGTACCCCAATTACAGTTAAAATAGTACTAGTGATCCGAATTTCTTGGCGTAGAATATAAATCAAAGTTTCCAAGCTTTCGCACATCAACTAGATGTATTTTTCAAGGAAGGTAGGCATCTAACAGCAAACTGGATAATGGAACACTTCAACAATTTGGATGTGCCATCGTCCAGTTGAAAAAAGCCATCTGGTTGATGTGCGAAAGCTTGGAAACTTTGATTTATATTCTACGCCAAGAAATTCCGATTACTAGCACCATTTTAAACAATAAAGAAGTAATGTTTTTTAAACCGTGTTAATGTATACGGATTTTTTTTTATAATGTAAAGTCATTTGGAAAAGTTTAAGACCACTTGTCAGTTTATCGAAAATTAAGTTTTCAAAGAAACAACTAATTACTAGTCAGAGATATTTTAAAAAATGACACAGATGAATACTTACATTCCTCAGAACACAAAAAGATCGAAATCAGTACTTTGTGTGGCCAAAGTACTGATTTCGATCTTTAGAATAGGATGTGGCATACTCTCAATGAAAGATTTGCAGTAGTCACTTGAAATCTCTTTGCACCACACGAACTTACTTTATCGCGTCAATCAAAGCTTGGGAATTTGATGGCTGTTTTTCTGCTGCCTTGTCTTTTAAAATGGTCCACACATTTTCGATGGGGTTAAGGTCGGGACAATTACCGGGTCAGTCAAGCGCAGTTATGTTTTTCCTATGAAGGTAGTCCCTTACTGTCTTTGATCTACGGCATGGAGCACCATCATGCATAAAGATTGAGCATCTGTGCACTTGCATATGAGTTACGTTTCCAGATAAAAAGGACCAGTCATATTGGTGCCTGTCGACAAAAATAATAATGAAGCAATACCAGATACTGATATAGCACCCCATATCATCTGACTAGGCGGATGTCTCAAGGCGCTAACATGCAGTGTATTTTTCGTCAAATCCTTTTGATCGTCAAACATGTGCTTTACGTGATTCAATTTAAAGCAGAGTTGAATCATCGGAAAAAAGAACTTGGCTCTAATTTTCAGCAGTCCACGATTGCTGACGCTTTGTAAACTGGAATCCCTTTCTTTACATTGTAGAGGTTAGTCTAGGTTTATGTGCAGGCTTATAAGACTTTAATCCAAAATCTTTGCTAAGACGTCGGGAAACAGTGCTGTTAATAATAGCAGACCCTTTTTGAATGTAGAAAGGCCTTGATTTTCTTGCATGAACTCTTCGGGGAACGCATAACTCTTCGCCTTATGGTACTGTCATCACTGGGGATGTTTTCTTTGGAAGTCTTCTCTTTCGCTCTTGCTTACATTCACCTTTCTGCTTATGTCAGGTTCGGAGTATCGCTCATGATATAAAGTCACTATTTGTGCTCTGTGAATAACAATTAATGACAATGTTTTAAACATTTTTCGCTATATAGAAAATACGTACAAAACATCTCAGCCTGAAAACCAGAAGCAAATTGACGCTCGCACGCTTCCCCCAACTCTATCAACAGCTGCCGCTGAAGGATGACGCAACACCGACAGGAAGTTGACAGTAGTTGACGCAATCGGCAGAAATCTCCTAATTCCAAAGGTGGTCTTAAACTTTTGCAAATGTCTGTACCACAACACTTCTTCCTGAGTAAAACATATCGATCGTAAATGAATAACTAGTAATGCTTAATTAATACAGACATTTGACGTGGACTAGGAACATCAAACAGAGGTCATCGCTCTTTCCACGTTTATAAGTGAGTCACGGAAAAATTCTCAATGGCCGCCACCGGGAATCGAATCATGTGGTGCAGTGGAAGCATATCCGGCGCGTTACTGGAAGACCCTGGGCTCGATTCCCGGTGGCGGCCAATGAGAATTTTTCCGTGACTCACTTATAAACGTGGAGAGAGCGATGACCTCTGTTTGATGTTCCTAGTCCACGTGAAATGTCTCTATTAATTATTCATTCGCCTTCTAATTATTTGTTCAGTTGCTGCTTACCATCTTTGGTGAATCCTCAGCAATGTGCGGGGCTCCAAAGAAGCAATCTGCCAATTGGCTTGGCAGTTAGCGTGTGTGAGTCTGGAGGAATTCGAAGCCGATGTGGTGCAGTGGAAGCATATCCGGCGCGTAACTGGAGGACCCTGGGCTCCATTCTCGGTGGCGGCCAATGAGAATTTTTCCCTGACTCACTTATAAACGTGGAAAGAGCGATGACCTCTGTTTGATGTTTGATAACTAGTAATGCTTTTTGTGCTATTTACATACAGTATTTCTTTTTTTTTTTTTATTGGAGGTTTAACGACCACCGTGAGCAACTCAATGGGCTATAAGCAGTCGTCCGTCCCTAATTTAGGGTCACTGGTTCCAGGGAAGGGAGAGAGCCAGTGCCGTAAGACAAACACAACATCCATGCCTCACCGGGATTCGAACCCGGACCCCTTACGGACGAATGATCAGAGGCCAGCGCCTTAGGCCACTGCGCCACCGGGGCGGCTTACATACAGTATTTGCACTACATATTGTATTTACAAGTGTTGCAATTCGATGCAGTGTGATTGAAATGAATGAAACTAAAGACAAAGAAAGCTGTGAAAAAAAATGTATAACCGAAAATGCTAGCACACTAGAAGTCCTCCCCCCCCCCCCCCACAAGTCCTAGACACTACGTAGTACCTAGTATATACACCGAGTGATCACTGAATTATAACCACCCCTATCAAAAGCGGACGCGGCCCGTCGACCCCGTGATTTCCAAGAGGTAGCAATTAGTCGACCAACGTAGCATATATAAGGTTGAGTAGGTAGTAAAATTCGAAGCGTGTGGGGTAAACCAAAGGATTTATCGGACTTCGAGAAAGGACCGATTGTGCGAGCTCGGAGAGCGGGTTCCCCGATTTCCCAAAGGGCTGAATTGGTGCGTTGCTCGCAAACTGCCGCAGTTAAAGTGTATCAGGACTGGCGTGAAATGGTCAAACAACGGCATGGAAGTAAACAAAAGTGGCTGTGATCAAAATGTTTTGTTAACTCTAACCAGTATCCATTTTTTTAACAAAAAGAAGCAAAATTTGCATTTTTTGAAAAAGAGCGAAAATATGTACTTTACAATTAACTGAAACTTTTTAAGAGCTCCCGAAACAACGGTTATCGTTTGTTTTCAAAAAAATATAATTTATGCTCAACGAACATAAATATGCTGTTAAGAATGGCTTATCAAATACTGCCCTTGCAAGACTAGTGAACGAAGGACAACATTAACCTAATTGAAAAGAAGCAAAAATCATTACAACACCACGTACTATCTCCTCCTTATTATTCACCGAAAGTTTGATAATTGCTGAACATGGAACATTAGACTTAAGTAAGCATTGGAAAGGGAGTGAGACAAGGTGACACCATATCTCCGAAGCTCTTTAATGCCATATTAGAGGGTGTTTTTCAGTCACTGAGCTGGGAAAACAAGGGGATAAAGATTAATGGAGATTATCTAACCCACCTTCGTTTTGCTGATGACGTAGTCATTTTTGCAACTACCCCATCAGAGCTGCAGAGTATGATCCAGGAACTTGCTGACAAGAGTAAAGAAGTGGGATTAAAAATGAACTTTCAGAAGACAAAAGTGATGTTCAATGCTTTTACAAGAAATGAAGATTTATCGATTGATGGAGAAAAGCTGGAGATAACAGACACGTACGTTTATCTTGGACAGCAGATATCGAGTGAGGGTCACATTGATGAAGAAATTAATCGGCGTACAAAACTTGCCTGGAGAGCTTTTGGAAGAAACAGCATAATTTTCAAGAGCAATATGCCATTATGTCTTAAAAGAAAAGTGTTTGGTCAATGCATCCTTCCAGTGCTTACGTATGGTGCGGAGACGTGGACCTTAACTAAAAGAGACATACAAAGGCTGCAGACAACTCAAAGAAGCATGGAGAGGTGCATGCTTGGTGTAACCAGGAGAGATAAGAAGAGGAACTCGTGGATCCGAAAAATGACAAGAGTGGAAGACATCATGATCAGAGTTAAATCCCTGAAATGGCAATGGGCTGGACATACTGCCAGAAGGACCGATCATCGATGGACAGCTGAAATTTTAGATTGGATTCCAAGGGACAGGAAAAGACCCAGAAGAAGACCACATGGGAGATGGGTGGATGAAATTCGAAAGTATGCAGGGGTGACATGGAGGAGACTGGCACAAGACAGACCGTTGTGGAGGAAACTTGGGGAGACCTTCGTCCAGCAGTGGATTGATAATGGTTGACAATGATGATGATGATGATGATTATTGTAATGACAATACTCCAGGCTACATACCAAAACCTTGGACACAACTATTAAAACTTTCCCTTCCAGTTATGGATAATGAAAATATTTAATATATAAATAAAAAAAAATATCATTGTTATTAGACTTAAGTAAGCATATTATCCGGTTATTGTAGGTAAGTTGTGTAAGATTGCCTCCTTATTTTCTGTATTTGCTTTACTTCATTCATTTATTCTTTTTCTATGTTTTACTTGTCTTGTATGTTAATTTTTGATAATTTGACCATTTGATTGTACGTATCTATATATCGATATAAAATCATCATATCTGGATTGACGACATGATCACCTGTTCTTACGTCACGCCTGTAAGTTACTTATACAGTATGTCTCCCCACCCAAAAATTTTCCTTCAGTACTTCCAACTGATGATGGTCTTTAGGAAGATCGAAAGTTCTTATGGCTTTTTTTTTAATCTTTTAAGTTATACATTAAATAAGTCATTCACTTCATCGGAAGCCTACGTAGTGTTTTAATTATCGTGCTTTTAAGATTGCTACCTTAAGTTTTTATGATTGACTCATTCCGCACGAGAACCTGATATCTTGATATCTTAAATAATATCACGAAAATTAAGGTTTAAAATTTTTGACCTTTAACCTCCGAAATATCTCCTTTGTGTCGTAATCACTGTATGTTGGCCTCTGTATTGTCCGGGGGTCTGACCACTTGACTACTGGGTAGATTATTGAACATATTAGTAAGTATATTTTATTAGGAAGTTTGGTTCCCCCATCTTTCCACCTTTGTTCTGAATATATACAGTATTTCAGAAACATTAAGCACAATATTAAATTCATAATAAACAAGCAGTTTTATTTTTATAAATTTAAACTATACCAATGATTATGACAACTTGCGTCAGACATTTTTGTCGAATTCCTTAAAGGAAAAACAAATTAAAACAGAAGCCTAAAATTCACCTCTCACTAAATGAAAAAAATAATAATAATAAAAAAACCTTTAGTGGCGTCGTGCAGTCCAACGAACATTCACATATGCAATAGACCTAATGAGTTGTACCTTCTATTACCTTCCAATATCTTATTAATTAAGCAATCTGCATGCATGATTTGTTGGGATTACCACTGATAGTATATTTTTAGCACGTCTTTTGTAAAAAACGACCGTGTTTATGTTATCGGTTTGTCCGTCCGTCTGTAGACACGATATCACTGCAACTAATGGTCCGATTTGAAAAACTCTTTTTGCATTTGAAAGCTTGAAATCTGCGAATGATGATCCTCTATTTCGTTTGTTTTTTTTTACGATGCAAAATTTCACCGCTAGAGGGCGTAAATTCAGATGATATCGAGATCAAAACACATTCTAATCCATATGTTTGCTTCTAAACATCCAATTCAAAAAATTCTTTTACTTTTCGATTCCATTCAAGTCGAATATTATTTTAGGCATAGTTACTTTTCCAAGTTACGCAAATATTCTCCTCTAGGAAGCGTAAAAGTAAACTGCTTTTTCCCGGATATCTCTGCTTCTAAAACTCCAATTTGAGTTGACATTTCCGTTTACAGCAGGGGGCGTAAGTGTTAATTTCTGCTTCTAATGTATTTGCAGAAAAATCTGAGCTTCTGAATTCTCTATTGAAAACATTCTTCCGCAGACTGATGCCACTCACGTAGACAAACCGTTCTGGAATATTTTCTTCTTAAAATAATGCATTGTTTCTCCGTCAGGGTGCGTAGATGTATATCTTGTTTTTGTCCATATCTCTGCTTCTAATGATCCGATTTGAAACATTTCTTTTTTGTTGAGGCAGAGTTTCCAGTGCGACACGTTTCTAAAAAAATTTCAAAATTTTCAAATTGTTCGTTGACTTTCCGCTAGGGGGAGTAATGGTAAATTGCTCTTTCCCCGATATCTCTGTTTCTGAAACTCCGATTTGAAAAATTCTTGCAGGACCGGATACACCTCCTGGTGAGAAATGCTTTTATTGCAAAAAAAGTATTTTTTTCATAAAATATGGTTTGGCCACCATGGGGTGTAAGCGTTAAATTTCTGCTTCGTAGGTATTTGCAGCAAGTTCTCAGCTTCTAAAAGCCCGATTGAAAAAATTCTTTCGTCAACCGATACCGCACCTGTCGATAAATATTTCAGAATATTTTCATCTTAAAATAATTCGTGGTTTCTCCACCAGAGGGCGTATATATCTATCTTATTTCTGTCAATATCTCTGCCTCTAAAAGTCGGATTTGAAAAATTACTTTTTTGTTAGATAGCGTATCTGGTGTAAAATGTTTCTCATATAAGTTAAAAATTTTCAAGTAATGCATGGACTTTCCGCTAGGGGGCGTAAAGGTACATTGCGTTTTCCTCAATATCTCTGCATCTAAAACTCCGATTTGAAAAATTCTTTCTGCACCGGATACAGCTCTTGATAGGAAATTCTCGGCATATAACTTCTAATATTTGATAAAGAATGGTTTGGCCACCAATGGGCGTGAGTGTTAATTTCTGCGTCTGATGTATTTGCATAAAAATCTGAGCTGCTGAAAACACGATTGAAAAACATTTTTCATGGACCGATACCGCTCACATCGAAAAACCTTTTGAAAATACTTTCTATTTAAAATAATGCATGTTTTTTTCCGCGGGGGGGGCGTAATGCTTATCTTATATTTGTCGATATCTCTGCTTCTAAGAGCCCGATTTGAAAGATTCTTTTTGTGTTGGAGAGCGTTACCACCGCGAAATGTTTCTCATATAAAATCAAATTTTCCTTAACACACAAGTCTGCCACCAGAGGCCTTAGGTCGACATTTCCGTTTACAGCAATATCTGCGGGATAAAAACCCGATTGAGAATTTGTTTCCTTCTGTTAGCTACTATTGTTTTCCATACGGTTCCACTGATTTTGAATAGCTTTGGTAAATTTAATTCACATCAGAACTGATTCAAAAGACGTGCTCATTACACCCGAAATTTCGGTGTCATCTTTCTTGTTTATTGATGCAGCAGTCCCATGCACCGCACGACCCTACTTACGTATCACGAAACGTGGCGTTCAGAGCTGTCCGTAAGTTGCGTCATGCTCTCCAATGAAAAGTATGATGTCATTCATGCGTGAAAATAAACTTGCCTTTCTTCCAAGTTTCAGTGGTTTGGGTTAGGGAGATATAGTTTGATTTTTCAGGTCACTTGTTACATTATTCTGTGAACTTCAGACTGTTATTTGCGATACCATCTTCCTCACTGCTTTCGTGAAAGCTAAATCATTGTAATTTCACATTGCGTTTGGAATACATTTCGCTGGTTTTTGGTCTCCACGCGGTTTTTTTTTTTTTTTTTTTTTGGGTCAGTAATTGGACATCCTATGACTAGTCCGGGTTGTTCGAAGAAAGAGCAGGTTAGGAAAGGAAAGAAATATGTTAAGGGGAAAAAATCAGGAAATAGCTAGTTAGTAAGAGAAGAAAAGGGGGTGTATAGTTAGCAAGAGAAACTTGAAAAACATGCTTTCTCATGTTTCCTATTATATTTCCAGCGGCAAAGAAGCTGAAAACTGCATCCCTTGTTCTTCTTACAACATACCAATATGCATCGGGTGTGCGAACACCGATTTCGAAAGCGAAACGTGGTGTCTCAGTTGAATGACTAAAGTTTATAGAATAAAAATAGCAACGTGTCTCACAATAAAATGTTTATTATACATCGAATATAGTTTCGCAGAGAGTTTGGCTCGGCATCATCAGGACGAATGGGGCGTAAACATTTAAATCATTGTGCCATCATCAGAGTTCTGACGGTCACGGATTTTGGTGAGTTTGAAAGAAATGGAATCGACGTCATGTCGTTGACAAGGCGTGAAGATGACATTCCCGTTCACAGCAATATGTGGAAAGCTTCTATTATATTAAGCTTGATAGTCGACTCAGGTTTATCAGTCAGCGTGGCGTTTCCAAACAGAAATGTATGGTTATTTTCGTGAAAATGTTGGGCTATAGACGGCTTTTCAGTTCATATTTCCATACGTAGGTCTTGTGTTCATTCACACGAAAACTTAAAGTCCTGCGGGTATGTCCTATATATGAAAGTCCACATTCACAAGGTATCTGATAAATTCCTCAAGAATTTATTACTTCGACGAAGTCTTTTGATCCGTGAAACTTCCTCTTGTTTATGGGCTTGAAAATAACTTTGAAATTAAAACTTTTGAATTATAAATATTCACGACAATAAATACATATATATCTTAAATTATATACAACTGCAGTTTTCTAGAAATTCTCGCTGGAAAGACTTAATACTTAATTTTTATAGAGAATAGTTCATTAACTGTAGATATGCGCAGTCTTAGAAGTGTGAGTATTTTATTATTTCTTTAAGAGAATTTAAAACATTATATATGATTCAGATTAAAACTTCTGTGTTCCAACAAAACTTCGTGATTTCCAGTAGCAAAATTTTAAAATATAAATTTTTTTGTCACATTTGGGTGTCAGAGTATAATTAAGACTCAAAATAGTAGTAAATGCAACAAATCATCTAGGGTACAGAAAGTACAGCGGTCCCCTTGACCGCACGGAGCTTTTTATGTACTAAAATGCACAACGCCACTCCGGGCTAATCAACAAATACAAAAATATAACTTCGAGTCACGACAGAACATATGCCGTTTCTCCGCTTCTGCATGCTCAGTAGGAAACAACCACAAAAAAAATTGTGTTAACCTGAATATTCTATGTATCTGCGACCTTATCAAATCCAATCTGCACTGCCAAAAATTTATTTTAATATTTACTTGCTTTCATACTTCAGATGTACGTAAGAA
This sequence comes from Macrothele yani, assembly GCA_039090855.1. Taxonomy (NCBI): domain Eukaryota; kingdom Metazoa; phylum Arthropoda; class Arachnida; order Araneae; family Macrothelidae; genus Macrothele; species Macrothele yani. Next base: position 157,582,630 of record CM077024.1, on the reverse strand, counting down.
GTAAACTTTTAGGGGCTTAAGGCACTCTGAATTGTGACAATTGCGATTCTAGAAATTTTTAAGTGGACTTTCATCACATTGCGGGCCTGTTTTAATCATGTTTACACAAGTACTTCTTTCGCGACTGGGAAATGCTGTTACTCAAACAACGATAATTAAATTTCTCAAACTACTGAAGAGGCAGCATAAGTTACGAAAAACTAAACGATACCTAAAAGCCTCAAAGTGACTATCAATAGCAGCCTTGGTTTCGTTGCAGAAGCATCAAATTATTTATACTCCTTATTTTTACAGCGTATTAGAACACACGTGTGCCAAAGCCCAGCTTACTAAGCAACCCTTTGAGCTCTAGAAGATATTGCGCAGTGAGAGAGATAAAGAATGAACTTGTGCCTGATCTAATGCTGACCTCGCGTAGTGGAGTCGTGGTTCTGGTTTCTTTTAAGTTTTGATTGTTGTGTCTCTTGCTGTAGACAGCAGTATAAGCAACCTGATGCTGAAAGCTCAGAACATGGCTGTGGGTAAGGTAGCGTTTTATGTTATTCGATGTTCATAACTCAACCTTTGAACGGATGTATAAAAGGAAATGTGTTTTTACTTCCGTGTATTATTAGTTTGGTTTTGGAAACAACCACGGTGGATCATAATTATATTTTGCTGATGTTGCTAGTCACATATTTAGGCGGTATTTATCTTCCTGTTTTGTTCCGAATTAAGGATGAGAAAAAATCCTATTCTTGCGACAACAGCAGAAATTTTATGAATTAGAAATAATGCCTCTTCTACTCCTCCAGTCTCTTACACACTTTCTACGATTCGCTCTCAAGTAATGACGCACTGCTGGCACAGATAACTTGTTCCGAAGGACGAATAGGTAAAATGAAACGTGCAAAACACTATAGCGCGCCACCAGAAATTTTTAGTTGACAAACAGTTTTGAACTCCGGCCTGAAAATTTAAAACTACTACGGATCTCGAAGTTCCTAATTAATTGCTTCGATGTACTTGTGCTGCCATCTCTTGGCGAATAGCCACTCTAGTGTTCGTCCTTTCGGATATTTTCTGCGGAAACATATTTATTGAATTTTATTGGAGTTCAGCATTCGACAACAACTGAAAGAAAATTAGTGTATAATCATATGCAGAAGTTTCAGGAAAGAAGTAAAAGAAGGTCCGAGATAACGTCCATTTTGAGAACTGGCTGTAAGTGTGTATAACGCGCAAACGCACATGGACGTAGACTAGTCCCTGAGCAGTGAGGTATTCAGGCATCTTTTCAAAGGTGCTTAGCCCCACAAAAAATCCATGGGCGCCCCGCCCCCCCCCCCCCACCCGCGCAGGTTTTTGGATGATCGCCCCTTTATATTTAGTCTAATTATTTTTGTTTATAGTTGAATATTTAGAGAAATTAATTTTAAAAACTTAAGAAAATCAGGGGAAATATTATGATAAAAAAAACGCATCCACATGGACTTCACGTCTCAGTAGCATTAAGATTATTTTAAGTTTTAAATTAACTTCTTTGCTTTATACACTAAAACTAAAGCTTCCATCGGCATGTATATTTACGTTTTCTAAATCCGATGAGTCAATGTAGCCAATAACGTATACAGTACCTCGACAAAAAAAAAAAAAAAAAAAAAACGGAATTTCCGTTGTTAATTAGAGCCATAATGACTTCATACAAAGTGTTAACACTTTAAATAACTTTTTTTAAATGTAGCTCTGAAATCAAAATAGTTATGAAAATATATATACTCTACAAAGCAAAATTCGTTGCTCTAGATGAGAATGCTTTTGTAAATTTGTTTATTAAATGGAACAATTGTCCATGTTAAAAATCTAATATGAAGTCCTAACAAAATAGAGCAGTTGATCTTGATCATATGTGCAAGAGGGGCAAACAAGAAAACCAAGTATTGTTTCACCATTCTGTACATTTTTAAAGCCTTTTTATTTGATAGTTAAGTTTACTATAGTTTGTAATCACCAACGACCTGCTATTTGCACTGCAATATATCATCATGTTTCGGAAGCTGGCATTCAGCTTTATTTCAACCTTCTGGATGCCGAGTTCCCATGTGTACGGTTAAGCTTCAGTGTGGCTAACGTGACGTTAGGGCTTCCAATAAAAAAATATTTGCGCTACCTAATTTTTTACGATAGCAAATTATTAAAAATTGTTCCCATAAAAAGTTGTTGTTTTTCCTGGCGGTATGGCTTACACTCTGTGACAAAAAGAAAATCCAGTAATTTCAGACAATTAATTAGTCTTTTTTTACTACTAAGCTAACCTGAATAATCTAAAGGGGCCGAAACCAAGTGGTAGGGGAATAGTTTACAGTATACGTTTTCAGGTAATACTGCAATGATTCCTTTGTAATCCGAAACACGCTTGCTAGTAAGACGAAGATATTTTTGCCACTCCTAATGTTTGGGGGAGGAGGGGGGAGGATTTTCTCCAGCATAGCGTTATCTTACTAACATCCTTAATATTTTACACCACTGCAAGGTGAAATCCGTGGTGCATTACTGAATTAAAATAAAGGTATAAAAATTACTGAATTAAAATAAAGGTATTTTTACATGTTTCATCACTTGTATGTGGAATTTGCATTTGCAATGTACGAGCGTAAGAAAATTTGTACACTCTATTAAACATTTTGTTATAAGTATTAATGTATAATATATATATAAGTAACATAATATGTATTAATGCATATATAAATAACAAATAATAACAAATTTAAGCCCCCTCAAAATTTGTAATTACCCCCCCCCCCGGAAAAAATCCTCTGGAGGCAACGCTGTCCCAGAGGTCGAGTGAAACGAGGAGCAGATGCCCCTGAAATTATTTTTAGGAGTGAATTTCTTTTAATCGATTAAAAATTCTATTAACAAAATTCTACTGTTATTAATCATGGTATAAATATGATAACTAAAAAACTAATATGATAACTAAAAAACTGCTTTCCGTCAGTGTTCGAAGTGGAAATTTTGAAGTACCGTAGGCTCATATTTAGCTAAAACACATACGAAAGAAATACCTACGCCAGGAAATCTCCAAAACTGGAAAAGTAAGGAAAAATCCCTTGTTTGAAAATGTAATTGATAATTCCGTGGAATGCTATTGCCCCATTAGTCAAAAACGATGGCGGTCGATTTCAGTTGGTTGGTTTGTGGATCTAGCAGGTACTACTTATGCTACACTGAGGACTGAGGTTAGACTTGTTTATACACTGGCGTGCAAAAATTAAGGACGAAACGGTTTTTCGAATGTAACGTCGTGCAGAAGTGCTCCACATCGACTCAAATCATACCATAAGATCCCCAAGATGTAAGAATATGGGACAAGTGAGCAAAACCGTCCAAACAAGAAATCCAAAGAATACAAAGGCACTTTATTGAAAAGGTAGCTTCGAACATAACTGGACAGAAGACAGAAACGTACATGTGACAGGTGGCTGCGAAGAAAAGTAGGGGATATGATCCCCCCTGACTGCCATGCAGGATTTACAACGTCTTTCCATGCTGAGGACGAGGTTGTCAAGGAGCTGTTGAGGCATCGCGGCCCATTCCTCTTGTAACGCAAATCGCAGCTGCGGAATCGTTGCTGGCGGCTGGTGACGTGCTGCCAAGTGTCTCCCGAGAAGGTCCCACACGTGTACGATTGGATTTAGTTCCGGAGACCTTGCGGGCCAATCCATGCGTTGAATATCTTTACTCTCCAACAGCTCTGCGACAGCCACTGTACCATGAGGTGTAGCGTTGTGGTCCATGCAGAGGAACTCAGGACCCACAACACCTCTAAACAGACGCACGTGAGGCAGGAGAACCTCGGTACAATAGCAGACCGAGGTTCTCCTGCCTCACGTGTAGAGGGCAGTACGGCTACCAAGCATGTTACCGCTCCAAACGAGAACTCCGCCACTTCCAAACCGGTCCCTTTCGATGATGTTGGAGGTGTGATTGCGTGTTCCCTGCTCTCTCCAGATGTGTATACGTCCAGAATCGCTCGCCAGACTAAACCGGCTCTCATCCGTAAAGAAAACTCTACCCCATTGCTGATGTGTCCAGTTCTTGTGTTCCTGGCACCACAGAAACCACCGTCTCCGATGAGCAGCCTCTCGGCCACGGTAAAACGCGATAACGGACGTCCAGTTATCTGTTGCATGTGCCTTGTGAGTCCTCCCGCTGTCTGCCGTCTGTTTGTTCTCGCCTGTAGGACAATATACCGGTCGTCCGCCGCCGTGGTTGCTCGTGGACGACCACTGCTAAACTCTCGGACAGCTGTTCCTGTCGTTTAAAATGCTCTCCAAGCTCGTGAAACGATGCTATGAGCGATCCCGAACTCCTTGGCCACACTAGTCACACTTCGACCTTCTTCCAACTTCCCAATGACGCGACCTCGGGTAAAGTCATCCAGATGTCGTCTACTGGATTGCCGGTTGGCCATATCACACGGTGGCAGAAACTCGACTTCGTTCAAACCGATGTACACCGTGCAATAGCTTTCACCGAATTGCTGAGCGTACACCGCCCGTGTGCTTTATACCCATCCGCATACCCTACCGTACCGGACCCTAGTCTATCTCCTGAGTGGTCTTTCGGACCGTTCTGCCTGCTAGTTACACTGTTATGCTAATTTCTCCTCTTCGTCCTTAATTTTTGCACACCAGTGTACATACCAAGGAGCCTCTACCCTGGGGTCAACGGATTAACGAGACTTCCGAACCTCGGCCTTTCATTAGTGATTCAGCTGGACTTGTACACAGAACTTTAAGATCCCAAGCCGAAAAGGCAGCCCCCTTCCAATAGGGACTTTCATGCAGTTAGAATTTCCGCCTACTAGGGAAAAAGAAGTACCGGTATGCCATACCGCTGTAGATTGGCTCATTTCGAGCACTGCAGTTTCCATGCAAAAAACCTTACTTCAAAGATGCCGCCTTCGTCTTTTACTCGCAAAAAGATGACATCTCTCCAGGGCAAAGCACTGTCGTAAAACTACAAACTGTCCCTCCCGTATTCCGAAAGGTCAGATAACCTCGCCAAACAAAATATCCGGAGCACTGATAAAACTCCATTAGCTTCCCCAACTTTTCTAAAAAAAATGTCGGAGTTCAACGACCACCATGAGCAACTCGATGGACTGTAAGCAGTCGCATGTCCCTAATTTAGGGATGGCGGTTCCAGGGAAGGAATTGAGTCAGTGCCGTACTGGAATTCGAACCTGGACCCATCACGGCTGAATGGCAACACGGCAGAAACTAGGCCGCCTACAAAACATAAGGCCATGACATCAGAGAGATCAGTTCCCTCCTTAGGGACGTCATGAAGAAACCAAAGATTCCGATTATTTCTTAACGCTGTCGTGCATGACGTCACGCGCGACACCGACGTATTAGACCGTGTAACATAAGACTGACGTCACCAACGGTGGAAAAACTCCTGTCCCTAATGTAGCCATGTACTTTCTATATGGCCTTGGTAGAAGGCAGCGCTTAGATCACTGCGACTCCGCACTTTTGGTGCCCATAGCAATAAAAATGTAGCAGACAATGGGCAAGACCACTCACCAGGAACCAACATGGCGTCCATTTGGCATGGAGAATTCCTACATGTAGCTTACGAACGTTTCACTTATCTTCGACTACGGGAGCCCCAAAGACCACCGACCCCAGAGGAGAACGTCGCCTCCGTCCGCTCTGTAAAGGGCAATAGACGCACAACAGTTCAGTAGTTGACCACGCAAAAGAACGCTGGGGCACCCAGGTACGTGCCCTCGATAACCGTAGAGCGAACTCTGTTACGCATGGGTCTCCGGAGTCGAAGCTGCGTCAAGGTGCCCGTGTTATCCCAGGTCCATCAGCAACAACGCTTGCAGTTCCCATGAGACTCCCATCATCTGACAAGGAAGAGTGAGAACTGGTTGCATTCTACGACGAATCGAGGTTTCTACTCCACAGAAGTGACGGGGATGGCAGATATGCCGCGAGACACACGAGAACCAACACTGGGACACGCTTGTCGGTCAAGTACAGGCCGGAGGTGGCAGTGTGAATGTCGAGGGGATGTTTTCCTGGTACCACTGGACGGGTCCCTGAACGCCAATGGCTACATGTTTATCCTCACTGACCATATGCATTCCTTCATGTTGAACATTTACCCTGGTTGTGACGGTGTCTACCAACAGGACAACACGCCGTACCACTTCGCTAAGGGTGTGCGTGACTGGTTCCAGGAACATTCTCCCTTGACCGGCGAAACTACCCGACCTCAATCCCATAGAGAACTTGTGGGACTATTTGTATTGACAGGTTCGATGTGCCGACCCACAACCACGTCATCTCCGGGACCTCCATGTTCTTCAGCAGTCCGAATGGGCACGTGTGCCTCCGGCAACTTCCAGGGCCTTATTGCGTCCATGGCATACCGTCTCGTGGCTGTCATCTGGGCCAAGGGTAGTTATTCCCATTATTAGGTAGGTGGTCACATTATTCTGATATGACTGTGTATAACCAGAAAAGATAAGAAGAGGAACTCGTGGATCAGAAAAATGACAAGAGTGGAAGACATCATGATCAGAGTTAAATCCCTGAAATGGCAATGGGCTGGACATACTGCCAGGAGGACAGACCATCGATGGACAGCCGAAATTTTAAATTAGATTCCAAGGGACAGGAAAAGACCCAGAAGAAGACCGCATGGGAAATGGGTGGATGAAATTCGAAAGTATGCAGGAGTAACATGGAGAAGACTGGCACAAGACAGACCGTTGTGGAAGAAACTTGGGGAGACCTTCGTCCAGCAGTGGATTGATAATGCTTGACGATGATGATGATGATGATATCTATCTATATATTGATATCTATCTATCTACCGTATATATACAGTATATACACTGCTCGTCATGGAAATTGCCCCACCTTACATCCAGTGATTAGAAAGCTACATTTAAAAGTAGCTAACACTGCTACAACTACATTCTTGAAAAAAGGAGCTCGCTAAAGCTACAACTACTTTTTTCCGAAAAGTAGTTAGCTGCACTATTTTTTTTTTTTTTTTGAAGTAGCTTCTGTAGTTACTTTTTAGATACTGTTTTACCTTCAAGCTTATATTAAAAGTGCAAATTTTGAGGATTATTTTCACGCGTATGTTCCCACATATGGCATTCAGACTTAAACACAAAGATAAATTGTAGAAATAATATACCTCAGATCTGATCAACATATCTAACACATTCATAGACGTGTATTCCAGGCTTACTGGACTAACTAGGAAGCCCAGGGAATTCAAATAAAAACCATATAAAAAATACCTGCTAATTCACTCCGTTTTGTTCTTTGTTTGAAGGTTTAGCGACCACAGTGAGCAACTCGATGGGCTATAAGCAGTCGTCCGTCCCTAAGTTAGAGTCGTTGGTTCTAGGGAAGAGAGAGAGCCAGTCCTGAAAGACAAACGCAACTTCCACGCCTCACCGTGATTCGAACCCCAGACCCATCTCGGACGAATAGTCAGAAGCCAGCGCTTAGGCCACTGCTTCTCCAGGGAAGCTAATTCTCTTTAACTAAGCGAACTGAATCTGGCAAAGAGTTGTCCTCAAAAAAAAAAAAAAAAAAAAAAAAACTACTAGCACGAATTTATCGCACGCGCTGTCTTCGCATCCTAACACATCCCAGTTGAAGAGCTTGGCTAGCTTTTTCGACGTAAGGCAAGTCAGTTACGTGATTGTAGGAAGGGGTCATTCAGCCTCCCTGTTCCAGCCAATTACACTTTCGGAATTTTGGAAATAGCATGTGATTTGAAGAATATTTTTTTGTCACTTCTTTTTTAAAGTACTACAGTTTGTAGCGCAATTTTGTGCTACGAGTATATAGCCTATTTCATTTTGCAGTATGTTACTGATACAACCACATTTTTCGATTTGTAGCAATCAAACATGCCACACACATACGAAAGCGAGAGCCACGTGCATTGATTGTGTGTGTGTCTATGGGGGGGGGGGTAGCTTTGTTTTAAAATTCTTCGTTGCTCCCTCTCAAGTAAACATATCTATGAATGGCTATGCATCAAATCATAGCGAAAGATCTACGAAAAAATTCAAAAACTTACTTTCACCAAAATGCAAAATTAAGTTTTGCTTTGATGAAAAGTCTTTTCCACACAGGCGTAACCAAGAATTGCTTTCTTAGGAAGAGGGGAGAGGCATTTTTACGCGACCTCGTTAATGTTCACTTCGCACTAAACTAATGACGATTATGATGGACTTCCCAGAAAAGGTTTGGCTGGATGATTAAATGTGGAAATTATTCCGCACTACCATATGTAGATACTTGCGTAGTTAATCCCAAATAATATACACCGAAGAGCTAAAACATTGTGACCACCTGCCTAATATGATGATGGCCTTCCACGTGCCGTTAAAACAACTCTTACCCGGCGAGGAATAGATGCTACAACATTTCTGGTACCTGGTATTGTGCTATCGGGTACCAGTACGTTGCCAACAAATCCTGTAACTCTTGTAAGTAACGCGGTTGATCCGCCGCACATCAGATTTGCTGCTACAGAAGCTCGATTGCGTTGAAGTTTGGGAAATTTGTAGGCTAAGCCCAGGGCGATATTGGAAGTTTTTCTCATGTTCCGCGAACCATTCTCGAACAATCCGCGTAGTGTGGTATGGTTCATTATTCTGCTGAAAGAAAAAAGGCATTGTAAAATACCGTTATCATGGAAGGAGGTACCTGGTCTACAGTGATGTTTAGGTAGGTGGTATATGTCCTAGTTTCCTGCACATGAACGACTGGACCCAGGGTTTCCCAGCAGAACATGGCTACGCTTTCTCCATCGCATCGCTTTCGACCCATGCGCCATCTTGGTGCTATTACTGTACACGGTTGTACACGTAGTGCAACAAGAAATGAGATTAATCGGGCCAGATGACCTTCTTCCAATCACTCAAGGTCAAATTTTGATGCTCGCGTGGCTATTGCAGGCGCTTTTTTACACTTTCCAACCGTAGGTTGAAGAAGCGCATATGCTCCAGCTTTGTCCGTCCGTCTGTCTGTCTGTCTGTCTGTCTGTGTGCCTGTCCGTCCACACGATAACTCGCGTAAGAATGGTTCGATTTCGATGAAATTTTAGTATGTGGTAGGGGACAACCTGGGAACGAACCCTATTGAAAATGGACGAAATGGAGTCAAAGGTCAGGACATAGGAGCGGGATCCATTTCATCGCCTTTATACGTCATAACGTGCGTAAAAATGCTTCGTTTGCGATAAAACTTCATCCTTTTGTGCCGGAGATGTACTGAACCGGTTCTGTTTAATACCATGGAAATGGGGGTAAAGGTCAGGGCAAGGGAGCGAGATTTAGTCAACACCCATTATCCTCATAACTTGACTGAAAAATGCTTCTATTGCGACAAAACTTCAATATGTTATTCCAGAGGTATACTGAACCGGTTCTGTTTCATATCATCGAAATGGGGTTAAACGTCAGGGCACAGGAGCGAGATTTATTTCACAGCCATTATCCTCATAACTTGAGTAATGATTTCTGGTATGTTGGAAAGCGTATCATAATCAATGCATTGCATGATTATACTAACTTGTGACGATGAACCGAGGTTAGCATGATCACTCGGAGAGGCGTGCGGCTATGCAGGCCCCATTTTCAACAGGGTTACATATTCTGTGTGTTGTGACACATTACTCCTGTTACCAGCGTCCAAATTAGTAGCTAGTTATCTCTTCTGTTGGCTTGTCCCATACGGAATAGCCTTTGTTCATCTCTAGCATCGATGAGCTGTGATCGGACCACACTTTGCCGGCTAGGCTGGTGATTTTTTCCCCCTCGGACCACTTTCTGAAGATACTAACCGCGGCTGACCGTGAGAACTCCACAAGTATTGCCGCCTCATAAGTAGCTGGCCATTAGAATTTTGCATTTGTCAAACTCGCTTAAGTCCGCTGCTTTCCCTGTCTGAGAACAAGAATGACACTGATCAACACAGCTCAGTATTATGCGTAATTTATTCAGTTTCATGACCTTCACAAGAGCCGTCGTTTACCTGCAGTTGCTCGGATTTGCATAAAGACACGTTTGTCTTAATATTTTGTCTCTTCGGTGTATCAGTGTGAAGTTCCAGAAGGGTCTACCATTGAAAAGTGTAAGTCTAATGAACACAGAAAGATATTATTGGGTCAGCCCATATCATTTGGAGGATATGGGCTAAGTTTCAAGGAAGGTTCATAAACGTTCAAGAAAGAGGTTCTTGGGTCAGCCCATCTCTTTGAAGAAGATGGGCTAACCCATAGAGGTTCAAGAATGAGGTTCTTGGGTCAGCCCATCTCCTATGGAGGATATGGGCTAACCCATAAAAATTCAAGAAAGAGGGACTTGAGTCAGCCCAATTCCTTTGGAGGATATGGGCTAATCCATAAAGGTTCAAGAAAGAGGTTCTTGTGTCAGCCCATCTCCTTTGTAGAAGATGGGCTAACCCATAGAGGTTCAGAATGAGGTTCTTGGGTCAGGCCATCTCCTTTGGAGGATATGGGCTAACCCATAGAGGTTCAAGAAAGAGGTTCTTTGGTCAGCCCATCTCCTTTGGAGGACATGGGCTAACCCATAAACGTTCAAGAAAGAGGTTCTTGTGTCAGCCCATCTCCTTTGTTAAAAATTTTTGTGCCTGAGTTAAACTTTGTAAAATTTACAACATATGTAAATCTCACCTTAGTGAGCACTGTGGGTTCTAAAATTCTAGGAGGATAAAGAATTATTATGCCTTACAGTTGAGTTTCTGCACCTCAGTAAAACATATTATTAATTATTTTATTAGTTATGTAAATCTAACGAATATAAGCACCGTGGTTTAAATTTGCTAAAAAGGCAATGACCTAGAGTCCTATAATCTATCTTTTGCCAAAACAAAAGGCTACACTCACAAAGCAACAGTCCCACTATATCACACGCAAGATTGCCACATCCTACCTTTTTTTCCCCTGCGGACAAGAAGGATGAATTCTGGGCATTTTTCTCCTCAGACCCACAAAGCAACAGTCCCACTATATCACACGCAAGATTGCCACATCCTACCTTTTATTTCATGGTGGCACCTTTCCTACATCCTGGCACCTTTCCTTTCTTGTGGCACATGTGGCACCTTTCCTTTCTTACGCGCGTGTATTCTTTTTTCCCCTGCGGACAAGAAGGATGAATTCTGGGCATTTTTCTCCTCAGACCCACAAAGCAACAGTCCCACTATATCACACGCAAGATTGCCACATCCTACCTTTTTTTCCCCTGCGGACAAGAAGGATGAATTCTGGGCATTTTTCTCCTCAGACCCACAAAGCAACAGTCCCACTATATCACACGCAAGATTGCCACATCCTACCTTTTATTTCATGGTATGGTGCCCCCTGATGGGCATCTATGGGCATCTAACCCGAAGAACCTCTTTCTGTACGCTTATACTCTCACATGTGGCACCTTTCCTTTCTTACGCGCGTGTATTCTTTTTTCCCCTGCGGACAAGAAGGATGAATTCTGGGCATTTTTCTCCTCAGACCCACAAAGCAACAGTCCCACTATATCACACGCAAGATTGCCACATCCTACCTTTTATTTCATGGTATGGTGCCCCCTGATGGGCATCTAAGGATTTAGGAAGTCGTCCCTTCTTAATTTTGGGTCTTTAGTTCCGTAGTTACACAGCGCAGTTGATTAACTCGCTACGTACCGTGTGGAAGGCGGACGTTTCTAACAGGGGTTCGAATCCTGGTCCTGCCTGCAATCTACTTTGCGGTCTTTTCCGGGGCTTCCCGCAGACTCATTGTGTTAGTAGACGCGAATGCGTGAATGGTTCCCCGTGAAGTCGGTCCCGGACGCACTTTGTCCCTTGGTCCTCCAGGTTGGGGGTTGGGTGTGTGGCTAACGACCCCACCTCGACAAAAAATTTCCGTTTACGAAATTTCACAAAAATACTCTTTGAAACGACAAGGACCCACAATGGGCTGTTACGTTATCGGAGAAGAAGCTCCGGAGTTAGGGCAGGACAGTACCATAGGATAGGCACAACACTCATTCTTCATACTGAACCCGGTCCGGGATCCAAGTTGAACGAAGGACAGAAGCAACAAAAAAACTAGCCTTTCTGGTGAAGGGAGGTACGTTTATGGGCTTATACATCAAGCACTTGCACCTTGGTGGGAAGTTTTTTTTGTTTTAGGAAAGGGGAGCACAAAACATGATGCCATTGATTCCTTACCCCATATTGGAGACTAGTCGAACTAGTATCGTGTGTTCCAAATGTCATAATTCCGCACCTTAATTCGTTCGAACACCCAGCTCCTAATTTCATTATTTCATTCAAAATCGCCCGAAGTTTAACCATTTAACGATCATGACTCAAAATTCTTCTATCATTCTAAATATCATTACGCCCGAAACTGTCAGTTGATTCACTTCTTTGTTAACCAACGACGATAGTGACTGAGGGCGACTCCTGCTGATCCCTCATTGGCCGAGCAAATTTGAAGAACAGGTAAGGGTAAGAAATCTGACTCACTCTAGACAGGAGTTTTGGGCAGCTATGGCCGTATATATGTACGGGCGTTTTGGGCGTTTTGGGCGTTATGGTCGTTAAAGGGTTAAAACTACAACCTACGTCCGAAAAGTTTCAGGACTGACCGCATAACTGACGTAACAGTAGTGGAATAAAAAGTAACGTGCATGATAGAAGACAATAGTCCTTGGCCAATCAGCGAACAGCTGGAAACCGGTTTATAGTGGTACAGAGGGACGGCAGACGGGCATTATTAAGGGAGTCATAGCAAGCGTTCTCATTTCATTTCAGTTTAGCCATGGAAGAGCAGAGAGTAAACATCCATGTTTGTTGGAAACTTGGTAAATCAGCAACTGAAACTTGCAGAATGTTAAAAGAAGCATATAAAGACACAGCATTATCCCGCTGCAGGGTTTTCGAATGGTATGCACGGTTTCGTGAAGGGCGGGAATCCTCTCCGGGGTGCCTGGGCGTTCCTGCAGAGTGCGGGGTATCAATCTGGTATTAAGTTTTCGTTTTCGTAGATTATCGCGTAGAATCTTACAACAGACAGACTTATCGACTCTGCCAAAAGGTTCACTGTAATTCGGAGATCTTTCTTTAACTGATTCCGCACCTCTGGATTGTTTCCTCTGTTCGCACACTGGAGGGCCGCCTAGATCTCAGATCATAATCAAAGGACTCCGCACCCGTCACGAAATCGTGCACACCATTTGTAAACTCTGCTGCGGGACAATGCTGTGTCTTCATACTCTTCTTTTAATATTCTGTAAGTTTCAGTAGCTGACTTACCAAGTTCCCAACCAAAACAGACGTTTACTCTGCTCCTCCATGGCTAAAATGAAATGAGACGAGAAGGCTTGCTATGACTCACTTTAATGCCCGTTTGCAGCCTGTCGGTACAGGTATAAACCAGTTTTTAGCTGTTCGCTGATTGGACACGGACTGCTGTCTTCTAAAACGCACCTGATATTTTTATTCCACTATTGTTACGTCAGTTATACGGTCAGTCCTGGAACTTTCGAGACGTAGATTGTAGTTGCTGTGACTTGAGTGTTATTTCTTTTCTTAGTTATTCATTATTGATTACCCAGTCTATTTCGACGGATTGAAAGTAAGAATTCTCTCAGACAACGTAATAAAGAGGCCACCGTAGCCTCTGACTATTCATCCCAAATGGACCCGAGTTCGGGGCCCGGAGGTGGCATGGGCGGTTTACCAGTCCGATTGTTGTGTCCCTTTCCTGGAACCTGTGTTCTCAATTTAGGAACAGGGTACCTCTTAAAGTTTCTAGAGTTGCTCTTGGAAGGCATTAAACCCTGAAATGGCCGCCTCGGTGGCTCAGTGATCTAAGCGATGGCTTCTGATCATTCGTCCGCGATGAGTCCGGGTTCGAATCCCGGTGAGGCATGGATGTTGTGTTTGTCTTACGGCGCTGGATCTCTTCCTTTCCTGGAACCAATGGCACTAAATTAGGGACGGGCGACTGCATATAGCCCATTGAGTTGCTCACGGTGGTCGTTAAACCCTCAATAAAAAAAAAACAATAACCCAGTAATGAAAAAAAAATGTCATCAAGCCTTTGATAGCATGCATAGCTTTGCGTCACTATGCAGCTCAACTATTAACCACTGTATCGCGCAGTAGACTATGTGATCGTCATAAGGGATATACAGTAGTCTCTCAAAATTGCGAAGTTTAGCGAACGGTAACTCTTCTGCATATGTCTCTTACCCAACTCGGCCTTGAATATGCGCGGATCCATGGCCATGTTTCAACCTCCGCCGTTAAACTTTAAACACAGCGTACAAATTCGCCTTAAGGTATTAGTTTTAGGACGTAAAATTTGCATTGCGAAGACGAAATAAATGTTGACGAAATGAACAGTAGACGTTGAACTGAATAGCAAGGAAATTGAACAGGGGACGAAAAGAACAGCGGACAAAGTGAGAGCAAAGGGATCCATCACTCAACGCCGGCAAATGAAAAATCTAGAATGAGAAAATAAAAAAAGGCGGGTAATATGCAGAAACATTCAGTTTTCTTTTTTATTTTAATCCAAGCGTTTCCACACACTAAAAAGATGAGAATTTTTCCAGTGCAACATACGGAAATATAGATATCCAATCCAGCCGGCTGGCAAAAGGTAACATATGACACAAATTAGTTGCATAATTTTGTCAATAAATGATCTGGGAAAGATATAACAAGCCTTATTGTACCAACTATTCTGTTACAATCTTTCGACGTTTCACAAAGTTCACAAAGGAAATCTTTGCAACAGTAAACGGCCCTCGATCCCAGAGAGCCGATTGTTCAGAGGATCAGCCTTCTAGCTAAATGTCCGAACTGAGTGAAGAGTAGGCAGTGATTCTGGCCCCCGGCAGAATGGTTCCTCCTCTCCCTACAAACCAGTGGCCCGAAATGAAGGACGGATGACTCTATATAGTCTTAGATGTTTCAGGCGAACGAATAGGGTTTGAGATCCAAAGATTAAAAAAAAACAAGGATGTAAGGAATAGCCATTTTTCTAGGACAGAGGTGGGGAACCTTTTCATGATGGATGGCCGCATTAAGTTAGTTGTAATCCAACAAGGCCTCATTTAAGAAACTTCAATTAGATATACTTCGAAATGTACATTATTTTGTAAAAATCTTATTATGTACCAACTAACTTCGAAATGTACATTATTTTGTAAAAATCTTATTATGTACCAACTAACTTCAAAATGAAAAAGAAAACTGTTAATTCTAAAGTTAGCTAACATTTTAAGGACTTTCTTGTGACTTCTTGTTGTTGGAAAGTATTTGAATATTTGGTTGCAACATGGAGGTCCGCACTTTTAGCTGATCCTCTAGATGGGTATCCGTCATTTGTGACCTTAAGGGCGTCTTGATTTGGGTTAGGTAGGAGAATGTAGATTCGCAGCAATAAGTGGTTGAAAAGCAAGAAAGCATTTGAATATTTGGTTGCAACATTAAGGTCCGCACTTTTAGCTGATCCTCTAGATGGGTATCCGTCATTTGTGACCTTAAGGGCGTCTTGATTTGGGTCAGGTAGGAGAATGTAGATTCGCAGCAATAAGTGGTTGAAAAGCAAGAACGCATTTGAATATTTGGTTGCAACATGGAGGTCCGCACGTTTAGCTGATCCTCTAGATGGGTATCCGTCATTTGTGACCTTAAGGGCGTCTTGATTTGGATTAGGTAGGAGAATGTAGATTCGCAGCAATAAGTGGTTGAAAAGCAAGAAAGCATTTGAATATTTGTTTGCAACATGGAGGTCCGCACTTTTAGCTGATCCTCTAGATGGGTATCCGTCATTTGTGACCTTAAGGGCGTCTTGATTTGGGTCAGGTAGGAGAATGTAGATTCGCAGCAATAAGTGGTTGAAAAGCAAGAAAGCATTTGAATATTTGGTTGCAACATGGAGGTCCGCGCTTTTAGCTGATCCTCTAGATGGGTATCCGTCATTTGTGACCTTAAGGGCGTCTTGATTTGTGTTAGGTAGGAGAATGTAGATTCGCAGCAATAAGTTGTTGAAAAGCAAGAAAGCATTTGAATATTTGGTTGCAACATGGAGGTCCGCACTTTTAGCTGATTCTCTAGTTGAGTATCCGTCATTTGTGACCTTAAGGGCGTCTTGATTTGGATTAGGTAGGAGAATGTAGATTCGCAGCAATAAGTGGTTGAAAAGCAAGAAAGCATTTGAATATTTGGTTGCAATATGGAGGTCCGCACTTTTAGCTGATCCTCTAGTTGAGTATCCCTCATTTGTGATCTTAAGGGCGTCTTGATTTGGGTTAGGTAGGAGAATGAGAATTCGCAGCTATAAGTGGTTGAAAAGCAAGAAAGCATTTTTCGTGCATGCTGCCGAAGGCGTGGGTATTCTATTGCATTTTTCCATATTTTAAACTGGATCTTTCTTAGTGTCAAATAAGGACTTTAAAATGTCATCTTCTGAGAACAGAATCAATTCCATCTGTAAAGAACGAAATCATGAGCGTAGCAGGTGTCAAAATAGCCTACAACGTAACCCTTTTTCGTGTGCGAGATTGGTGTTACGCTGTGTCTAAAACCATGACTAAGGAAATGCTGAACTAAATGAGAATACGATGCAATGGTTGCACGGGATGAAGGTTTTACGGCCAGACGAAACATATACAGAAGTCAAAATTACGATAACCTTTTATTGGTCCAGCACAGTAGATGAAATCCAAAATATAGCATTGAGAGTTTTACACTTCACACATAATACCTTTATTATCTGCCGTATAATCTACTCTTAACAACGATCGAACATCTCACACACACACACACACACACACACACACACACACACACACACTAAGCAACTGCTGTATCGTCCTTTTTATCTAACGTTCTTATCACATTCATACCTCACTCTCTGACCTCAAAAAAAGTGTTGCCGACCTCATTCATGTGAGAGAGAAGATATCACGTTAAGTTTGAAAAGTGCAAAAGAGAACAAACTCAAATTTACTTAGGAAAAGGAACTAAAAATGAAAGTAAAATTAGAAGATACGTAACAAGCCCTTATGACTAATGTTTTCATTGTATTCCGTCAGTCGGGGAGCATTATTTCGTTGAATCTTCTTTTACTCTTCGGTATTTTAAATACGGTCATTTTAAGATTAAAATAAAAATAATAATCATCGAACAAAAACATATTAATAAAAGTAAAAGGATTTGTTCTGCAAAATTTGGATTCACTCAAAAGACAGCACTTAATGGCTTAGAAGGCTGCAGGTTCCCTATGCTTTTTTCTTCCGTTTTTTCTGTATTGATGTTCGATAGTTTTCATAAGAACAGTGCTTCTGTAGTGTTTATAAAGGAGTCATAATATAAGATTTCGGAACAGCCATGATTAAATATTTTTTAACGTTTTTTTTTTATTTTATTTTATCGGTTAGTTTGTCATGAAATTAGAGTAATGCAACTATTTCCCTTCGGCCCACGGTTGTTGAGCTTGTTAAGCTCATTTGAATAATAAATAATAGCCCTAATGTGCGACGAACTCACCGAACAAAATCAGTAAACAGATTTTAAGGAGCGCAATTTTTTTTATTTTTGATTCAACTGAACATTTCATTATGTGAAACAATTATTTTTTGTTTTTCCACGTGCTCTCTGTTTTAACCTCAGGTATTACCAAGGCTCTGTAAATGAGAACTTGCTCCTAATCTGCCAAGCCGTCCCATGGCTGAACCGCCCCCTAAGAACCACGTGACAAGGGTGGTGTCACATTGGACTCCAGGATAAAAAGCACGTCTTAGGGCGGAGTTAATGAAAATACCATGTCCACAGGGAGGCAATATCATCTGTCGTAACCGAAACTAAGAAAAAAATATAACTATGCAGCTAACCAAACCCCACTTACGTGAACGTGTCGTTAAAACCAATTTCTACGCATCTCGTAAAAATTATTTTTCTTTCTATTTATTTTAAATAGCTTTTAAATTTTATTCAGCAGTAATGATAATAGAGAGACAAAAGAAAAGTTCGTTCTAAGGTTGCGTACTGTTTCTTCAAATGCCATGAATTCGGAAAATTAAGTCTTAATTGATATCCACGGTAAAATTGCAGACATCGAATTAGTGATTGCCCATCTATATGCCTCTTGCTAGGATGAATAATCACAGAAATAAAATGGCGAGAACTACATTGTTACATACTATAAATGATTTATATCTCCGTAGATCGTGAATCGCGAGTGGCCAAGTAGTTCGAGCACTCACTCTCCAATCAGGCTGTCGCGAATCCCAGGTAGGCCAAGCCGGTCTCAGTTAATGAGCACCGGCCGTGCACTTGATGTACATGACAAGTCCCTGGGGTATCGAACCCCCAGCCACAAAAAAGGCCTACCCACCCCACAGTCCATAAACGACGGAAGACACACCACTCCAAACGGGGCTTCGTACTCACGGTAGTGATGTGTAACTTGTGTGTCACTGCTCTTCCATAATAACCCACACTATGCAACTCTCTGCGGATAGTTATGGTACTAATCGAGGCACTACAAGCATTTACCACCAGATATTGAAACGGGTGAACGGGTCGACAATTTCTTCAGGGTCTAACGGGTCGGGTCAAGGCGTTCTTGACCCGATTTTGGCCTGGTTTTATTCCCGTTTTATTTTTGAAAAGAGAAAAATATATTTCAAAAAAAATGCGCGTTGTGGAATTCTGTAGTCGATACTGGTGCCCACGGAATGAATAATGATTTCCCATGCAAAAGTATTGTCACCTCTTTCCTAAAGCAACGAAGATTTCTACCGACCGACGTCAGACACACTGACACTATATCGTAAAAGATGCTTCCTTTGCGTTCTTTTACAGTGCGATTGTCCAGGGCAAGATACAAGCAAAAGCCTTTCGCCTGCTTCTCAGCTGATTCACTTTATCCGTGCGAAGTTCACTGTATGACTAAGAGTTACTTTTTACATCACATCTTTTACATTGAGCATTCAGAGGTTTTCGATTGATGTGCGTTCCCATGACATGTCATGTCGAAATTGACTCCTTATTTGTTAATATGGATGGGTTTAATATTAAGGAGGTTGAGAAAGGCGTCGAGGCCGACAAATACGTTCTTGTTGAAAACCACAAGGGGAAGAGTGAATGCTGGAAATTCTTTCGTCTCATTAAGGAACCGGTGAATAATTCTGTGTTGTTTGAGTCTTACTTGTTGTTCAAAATGTGGAAAGTGTATAATTAGAAAGAAAGATGTCGACGATGTCATAAAAGATTATGGAACCAAAAATCTAACTGACCATATGAAAGTATGCGCACCTCCATCAGAGCGTGGAATGAGTGAACAATCGAAATACATTTTAAAAAATACATTTGTGTAATCGTAAATGATTCCCATTCGTAAAGTACTCCATGGTCACGGTCATAGTCAGCCATTGCTTCTGGATTAAGCAAAATAGTGACACTAAAAATGGCACTAAAATTTAGCAAGTAATCAAATTTTATTATTAAACAAGTTAGAAAAATCATGCAATGCATTGATTATGATACGCCTCACAATATACTAGAAATCATTACTCAAGCTATTACTCAAGTTATGAGGAAAATGGCTGTGGAATAAATCTCACCCCTGTGCCCTGACCTTTGATCCATTTGGATGATATTCAACAGAACTGGTTCAGTATATCTCCGAAATAACATGATAAAGTTTTGTCGCAATCGAAGCAATTTTACGTAAGTTATGATGCATAGGCGATTAAAAGATCTCGCTCCTGTGTCCTAACCTTTCACCCCATTTCGCCCATTTTCAATAGGATTCGTCCCCAGACAGGTCCCTACAACATACCAACATTTCATCCAAATCGAAACATTTTTACGTAAGCTCTGACTAATAATGGCGATGGAAGTGATTCCGCTCCTACGTCCTGACCTTTGACCCCCATTTCGCCAATTTTCAATAGGGTTTGTCCTCAGGTGTTCTCCTACCACATACTAAAATTTAATCGAAATCGAATTTTTTTACGTTAGTTATGACGCATAAGAGCAGTGGAATGGATCCCGCTCTTATGTCTTGTCCTTTGACCCCATTTCGTTCACTTTCAATAGGGTTCCTTCCCAGGTGTTCCTCTACCACATACTAAAATTTCATCGAAATCGAACGATTTTTACGCAAGTTATCGTGCGGACGGACATGCGCACACAACGCGTGACGTAATGAGGCACATGGGAATCGCGACCATCTGCTAGCAAGTTGTGACGTCATAAAACTTTTTTTATTGGAGATTTAACGACCACCGTGAGCTTCAACAATTTTTATTTGGAGCAAACATGGACAGGAAGATACAGATGGCCTGTGCTTAACAGTTACCAAAAGATAAACAAGTGGATGACCTATTTACAATGACAATGAGATATTTACACTATGTGGATGCACTATATACAATGTAAGCAAATTCATAACACTGACAATACTGGACTGATGGGTTGACTTACTCTATGTACAACATATGTTCGCAATGTGCATCAACAGAGTGCCATCTCTAATAGGTGAACACCAGTACAAGGTATAACTATGAATTTTACAGTGCAAAAACAAACATTTATATTTTGAGCAATCTTGAAAAAAAGAAGAAAAGAGAAGAAAAGAGCAGAAGGTTTATACTTTTCAGTATCTGAAAGATAAGCGAATAAATGATCTATCCACAATGATGGTGTGAACTCTATACAAATTGAATGCAATATCTCTCTTGTGAAACTCTGTCAAATTACAAAAAGAACTATTACTTAGGCTTAAACAAGTGCCTCAATCACAGTGCTATAGATTAACTTGTAATGAACAACAACATATGTACACAAGATGCAACGGCATAGGGAAGACACTAATAAGGAATTACAATTCCATGGTACAACTGTAAATTTCACAGTGCAAAGAGTAAAGTATATTAGTACAAACAGAACTTGCGTTTTACAGAAAATTTATACTTCGGGTACAATACAAATAATGAAAATATGAAACTGACTCTTTGTACAGCAAATATGCAATACAGCGCAGAACATTATCTAATAGACTGATTATTTCCTATTAGGCACATGTGACATGAGAAAAACCACACTGTGTAACATTAACATATAATTGAAATACTATCAAAGCGTTTGCTCCGCACCATGAGCATAAAACTTAAGACATGTAATCGTGACCCAACATGCGAAATGTGCCAAACATAAATTTTACAGTGCAATTAGGAAAGTACATTAGTATATACAAAACTGAGCTTTTGGCATAGCAACTATACTTCAGGTACAGTACAAAAAAACCGAATGACGAACAATTACTCCCTGCACTACAAAAGTGCTAAACCTTGCAGAACATGGTGTAATCGACTGATCATATCCCTTTATGCACATGTAACATTATCAGAAACCACACTGTGCAAAATCAATAAGACAATTTAAACACTATCAAACAGTTGCTTAGCACCGTGAGCAAAAACCATATATAATAAAGCCCGGCAGACATAAGGAAAGTGCAAAAAAAAAAAAAAAACTTTAAACTTATTCTAAGTGCCTGTGGTATAACAAGAAACTCACCTACAGGACCTTGTTGGTGAGAAACATGCAAACGTGCAGGAACATTAAGAAGCGATTATGACAAGGGCACCTAATAACACGATAATCACAAAACTATACTTCAATTAGTCCAAACAATTTCACAGACGTCAGAACAAAGTCTAAGGTCTTCTGATGGACCAGAAAACCATTGACGAAAAGGTGACCACACTGACATAAACTGTGGGATTCGATTCGCAGCCTTAGCAACAGTGAAAGCAAGCCTCAAGCGTGAAATCATTCTGTTCCGGAACTGACTGCACATCGCAGCTCCCGCCTGAAAGATGGTAGGCTGTATAGGGGTAGAACGTAGCTGTTGATAGTAGCAAAAAATCACATGTTTTGCTAATATGAATACATAAGCACATGACTCTGATATAGGAATAGGCGGAGTACTTGAACTGAGTAGCGTGCTATAGGCTGAGAAGGAGAGATCATTAGTACTAAGGCACTGTGCAGTAGTGAAGGTCAGATGTAGCAAGGGAAGAAGCACTGTGCAATGTTGATACACAGGATCTACATCCGCAATCGTAGAGCAAAACATGCAGTTAGGCGAATCAACAAGCGTCATCCTGAATAATTTGGTAGGAACTGGTAACCGCCGATGAAGAAACAACCATTGGATGTTTCTTTCTGCTGGAATAGATAGTGGCGAATTAGACATGGACCACACTTGTGAAAGGGCGACATTCGGAACATCTGGAATCATCAATGGTGTAGCATACAGTGGATCAATGAGACAACGGTAAAGAGACGAGACAGAAAAACTGGAGAGAGGAAGGGATGAGCCCCGAACGGAAAGGAAAAAGGGAAGAAGAAGAGAGGCAGAGGGAACAAGAGTTAACCCAGCTTGAGAGGCAAGGTTAGGGAAGAGGGTAATGATTGAAGAACGGAAGGAATCATACAGCGAAAGAGAGGAAGAGGTAGGGGAGATGTGGGGGGACAGATCACAGAAGGGTTTCCAAGAAAGATCTGGAGAAATTAGATCCTGAACAGATACTATTCCGGCGGGGAGCCAGGAAAGGTCAGTAAAGTAGGGAGCATTAGGGGGATGAAGGATGGAAGAAAAGAACAGGGGCTCAGCTAATAGTTCAGTGGTGGAAGCCGGTGGAGCACGGAAGAGGGGTAGAGAACGGAGAAAGGAAAGGACCTCTTTGTAGAAAGGGGAAAGTTTAGAATGAAAAAAAGGAGATTGATCCATTAGAAGATACGTGATGAAAGTGATTCGGGGATTCCTAGGCGATATCATGACATCTCTAACGAGCGTAACTGGCGACTCTGGTGCACTTAGTAGCCGCAGGAAGGAAACCACTTTATGTGCTTTATAGTAGGTGCGAACTTCCAGCAGTGAAATACCTCCATCAGTGACTCGACGACAGAGAGTGGAGACCTGGATCCAATGGTACCTGTTCCATATTATCGTTGAGATGATTCGAGTGATTTTATTGAGGTGATAAATGGGCATACGTTCTGCTGACCATGCATATAGACATGGTGAAAGAATATAAGTCTGAGCTATTCTAGCTCTTGAGAAGTAAGAAGTACAAAACTGGGAACCTCGCCAGAATGCAGCAGTTCGAGTAAGGCGTGTTCTGAGAGCATTCCATGTTTCCTTTTGAGCAGAAAGACGGACTCCGAGATGGACCCCAAGGAATTTTTGGGATGAAGCAGTCCATGAGGCGCCCCACGGGGTGTCAGTCCTAGAGGCCCACGCTCCGCTCCATAGGCCTGCACTCTTGGATGTATTAAGGGATGCCGCTGAACATGAAGAATATTGATCGTAAATCTGGAGCAAGATGTCGAATTGAGCGTCTGTCCTTACACAAAAGGTCGCGTCATCGGCATATGCAGAGTATGTCACAGAAAAGTGCCTAGTACTTGCAGTAGGCGGTGGCAGTGCATCTATAAAGGCTCGATGGACAGACCAAAGAAACGGCTCAAAAGCAATGGCAAAGAGCTGCCCAGAAAGTGGGCAACCCTGCCGAATGCCTCGCCGAAAAGGAATAGGTGCAGTCAAGAAGGCGGCCGTCTTGACATGGAAAGCAGCGTCCTGATAAAGGGCAAGAATAGAGGTAACAAAAGCAAAAGGAAAGCCGAAAGCAATAAGAACAGCAGAAAGATACGAATGTGAGATATTGTCGAAAGCTGCTCTTTGGTCAAGATTAAAGAGGGCAAGTGGTTCAGAGTTAGTACGAGCCAGATGTAAGAGATCTCGAAGGAGATTGAGATTAGAAGTGATGGACCGACCAGGAACCGTGTAGGTCTGGTCGGGAGAAAGAAGAAATGGAAGAACTTGGTTGAGTCGACTGGAAAGGAGTTTAGTGAAGAGTTTATAGTCAATGTTTAGTAGCGAGATAGGACGCCAGTTTCCCAAGTCAAGCAGATCGCTTTTCTTGGGAAATAACACCATATGAGCCTCTGTGAAACCCCTCGGAAGAAAAGAGGAGGAAAGAGCAGCATTGAAAGCGGCGAGAAGAAATGGAAGCAACGAAGGGAGAAAAGTACGGTAGAAAAGGAGCGGAAGGCCATCTGGCCCTGGGACAGCACGGGAATTTAGAGAGACTAGAATGGTCCGAAGTTCAGTCTGCGAAATAGGTTGTAAAAGGGAATCAGAGAGATTGGAAGGAACTTGGGGAAGAGCAGAGAGTAAAGTAGCAGAAGCAGACACAGAAGGCTGAGGAGTTTCACTGTATTTGATAGTAAAATATCGACGAACCTGAGAGCAAACTGCATCCGGATCGGAGGTAATTTCACCATCAGGCCGCCGAAGTAGTCGAAGCTGATGCGACGAGCGGCGTTTTTCTTCTAACGCGGATAGAAACTCAAAGGAGCAGTCCTCTGGTGATAGATGTTGTAGACGGAGACGAAGAATTACCTGACGTGCACGAGGCTCAAGAAGTGCTCTAAGATCCGCTTGGTAAGCTGTATACATGGGATGACTCGCACCAAGCTGTAACAGGATGTTTCGGAGATTTTGCTCTTCCATGGAGCGCTTCGTGCCTTCGGAGAAGGAATGACGTCTAAGAAGATAAATTAGGTAAGATTTTACCTCGAGCCAGTAATTGATGGCACAAGGCGCAGTGGACAGGCCCTCTCGCATATGATCAAGAAGATCTCTGATTTCGGTGCATATATTCTCATCAGCTAGGAGAGAAGTGTCTAGTGTCCATGACCGAGACCTAACATGCAGACGAGATGAAGAGTTACAGGAGATAGTGATGGCACAATGATCCGATGAAGCTGTAGGAGAGTGCATACAATCCGTTGTAATGGGCAATAACGGAGCAGAAGCGTAAAATCGATCCAGCCTGGCAGAAAGAGAGGAGGATGCAGATGCAGCTCTCCAGGTATGTGAAATGGATGTCGGATGCAATCGTCGGAACACGTCATGTAAATCAAAATCAGACACTAATGATCGCAATTGCTCCACAAGACGTGAACGATGTTCAATCCTCGAAGGAGCGCGATCGAGCTCTGGTTGAAGTGTACAGTTAAAGTCTCCTCCAATGAGCACATGATCTGATGGTAATGCTGACTGAAGTGCAGTGCGGAGCGACGAAAATAACAACGTTAGATGTGTAGATGAACATGGAATATATATGTTGAAAACTAAATATCGTTGTCCATCTAGGACGAAAGTGAGTCGCTGCAATAAATCTCGGCACAGGTTATGAACTTTAACAGAGGAGAGTGCTTGACGAAATCTATTATGTACACCAATCGCTAAACCTCCACGAAGAGAGAGCCTATATGCGTGATGAAATTGATAGTCCCATCTCCTCCAGCGATGGAAGGGTGAAGTGGAGAGACAATTTGTCTCTTGCAAAAGTAGGAGATCTGCATTGAGGTGGTGGACGTCTTCATACGCTAAAGCATTAGCCAAAGGGGTACATATACCCCTACTATTCAGTGAGACTGTCTTGAACAGAATAGTCTGATGATGGTTGGAGGATGTTGTCGGCTGCGTTCTGTAACTTGGCCAGACGGCAACGGAACTTCTTTGCCCAGTAGGGACCACCCAGATCTCTGCCCGGAACGGTGCGTAAATGAGAATGTATAGCCAACATTTGATTCATAGTGTCAGACAGACAGTGGGAGTAACCTTCCAAAAAATTGCGAGACAGCTTGCCTCTACGGGGACTTATTAGGAACGCATACACCTTCTCTCCAGACACAGGTGTCTGTGGAAGAGAGGATGCCTCTAGAATATGTAAAAAGTTTTCACAGGAGATCGGAATAATTGTTCCATCATCTGTATCAGATTCCATAGAGCCTTCAGACGTGAGCATCTGACTACTAGAAGGATCACGTCCTGCCCTAAGGGTGGTTGTCATTCTAAACTTCTTATTCTGGGCGCGTGAAGTTCTACGTCGCTTTGCCCGTCCACGACTTTGTGCTGTAACCGGAATTGGAACTTCCGGCAATTTAAAAGGAGCTGAAGAAACAACCTCAACGGTCGGTGTAGCAGTATGACCAGAATCGTCATCAACCATCTCTATAGGAGACTTGGGATTAACAATTGATGCCTCCTTCGACTGAAGAGATGATGGGGGCGCCAATGTATCACCCGAGGTCGAGGGTTTACCCGTAGACGTCGGTTGACCAACGGCTGTCTCACTACTTGTGGTAGATGTTAGCCGACCAACGGCTGTCTCACTACATCTGGTAGACGTCGGCCGACCAACGGCTGTCTCACTACTTATGGTAGACGTCGGTTGACCAACGGCTGTCTCACTACTTCTGGTAGACGTTGGTCGACCAACGGTTGTCTCACTACTTTTTGTAGACGTCGGTTGACCAACTGCTGCATCACTACTTTTTGAGGAAGTCTGCTGTTGCTGGTCTTTAGCACCAGAAGAGGAAGCCGATTGACGTGACAAAGAGGAAGAAGGTCGTGCTGTTGACTTGGAAAGAGTGTTCGCATTATGAGGGCATAGAGCGCGGGGATGTCCCGTGCCTTTACAATTCGGACAGACGGAGCCTACTGTGATGAATATCTCTCTAATGTGCGTGTAGCAGCGTACACGTAAAGTGGGTGGAATACGCAGCATGTGCTCTTCGGAAGGGAAGACCACACGAACGTTGCGGCGAAACCCGAGTAGGTATCTGTCTTCTGGCACCTCTGGAAACGAAGAGTAGGTAGTTACACCCCCAATGATCCGGCCATAAGGAAGAAGAGCGGCAATCAAGAGATCATCTGAAACTTCAGGTGGAACTGGTGAGAAACTTACAACAACGGAACTCTGTGAAACAGGTTCGGCATGGATGTGACGATCACCAATTGAGATGCCCTTGGTCAGTACATGTAGGGAATGGGCAGGAGTAGAGAAGTAAACAACTACTTTGTAAGGCTTCCTGCCCACATGAGTTATGGCTGATGCAGGAACAATCTCTCGAAGAGCAGCAGTATATGCAGTGAGTTTTGTATTTCTCAGGCTCGGAAACACAACACCATTCTCCATAGTTTGAAGGAATTTCAGCCCAGAAGGGGTATCTTCTTTAAGGACAACCTCAATGACTTCGGCATTATGCGTCATCACATATTGTCCAGGAGAAAAAGAAGACTGGGAAGATCTCGACTTAGATGCGGTTACGTCAGCATATGAGAGGGTAGTTGTACGTTGCTTTGGAGATGATTCCGGCATGGAGTGCGAAACATCCATGGCGTCATCATTAGCTTTCAGAGAAGACATCGTATCGCCGCTGGGAGACTTGGAAGAAGAGGCGATATCCGATGGTAAGGCAGCAACAGAAGGCTGCAAGGAGGAGTGGTTTATCGAGATAGACACGTCATTGGTAGTAGTATTTAGAGAAGCTGTTATCGGGAGATCATCATTTCCGGTAACAAGGGTTAGGACGTCATTCTCCCCGGAAGCCGCCATTTGCAATCTCGAGGAGAAGCTTAGCCCTTAGCCAGCTTGGCCAAGGCAGAAAAATAAGGATAACTAATCAAAATAAGCACTTACCAGCTCGGCAGGCATATAAAAAGAAACACGGGACCTTCACACACAACACACACACGAAATAGAGCACTGCCAACGAAGAAAAATAACACACACCGACGAAAACTTGAGGAGCACAGAAAAACACGACTAACCCACCGTGAGCAACTCAATGGGCTATAAGCAGTCGCCCGTCCCTAATTTAGGGTCACTGGTTCCAGGGAAGGGAGAGAGCCAGTGCCGTAAGACAAACACAACATCCATGCCTCACCGGGATTTGAACCCGGACCCCTTTCGGACGAATGATCAGAAGCCATCGATTAGACCACTGCGCCACCGGGGCGGCCATAAAACTTTAATAGGATCCACAAACAACGCGTGACGTAATGAGATAGATGGCATGACCGCGCGCCAACATCTAATGAGATGACGCCATGACACCTCACTACAACCTTGGTAATTCGGGGTGGTTATTTAACCCTCTAAACAAATTCTCTTAAAGTCGAGATCAAGCTAAATCGATTTCTAGGACCAGAAAACGGTAGGTTAACGACTTTCATCAAAATCCTTAGAGCCGTTTTCAGAATAAAATTTACATACATACAAGAATTGCTCCTTTAAGATGAACGTCAAGTAATTTTGCTTCCTGTACTTCAAATGGAAAAATTTCTGTACACATTTTCTTCCCAATTAATGCGTTCCCAAGGATGAAAATTTGAACATCGATTAACATATCTTCATTTTATAACTTGGAATACTTAATATTTTCTAAAACATAACCATAATTATGGAATCCAACATTTGTTTGTCTACTGACGTCATGAAAATACAGGTCGCACTATCTCTTTTATGGACAATTAATGCGTTCACAAGGATGAAAATTTGAACATCGATTAAAATAGCTTCATTTTATAACTTGAAATACATAATATTTTCTAAAACATAACCATAATTATGTAATCCAACATTTGTTTGTCTACTGACGTCATCAAAGTACAGGTCACGCCATCGTTTTTCTGGTTTCAACAGCACCAAAGGAAAAATTATTGATTTTTAATATAATTATGGTTATGTTTTAGAAAATATTAAGTATTCCAAGTTATAATAAAGTTATTTTAATCGATGTTCAAATTTTCATCCTTGGGAACACATTAATTGTGAAGGAAATGTGTACAAAAGTTTTTCCATTGGAAGTATAGAAGCAAAATTACTTGACGTCCATCTTAGTAATATGGGATAAGAACGATGGAATGGATCGCAATCCTATATCCTGACCTTTGACCCCATTTCGTCCACATTCAATAGGGTTTGTCCCCAGGTGGTCCCCTACCACATACTGAAATTTTATCGAAATCGAGCCATTTTTACGCACGTCATGACGCATAAGGGCAACGGAATGCATCCCGCTCTTATGCCCTGACCTTTGACCCCACTTCACCCATTTTAAATAAGATTCGTCCCCAGGCGGTCCCCTACCACACAGTAAAATTTCATTGAAAGCGAACCATATTTACGCAAGTTATGAGGCACAAGGGCAATGGAATGATCCCGCTCCTACGTCGTGACCTTTGACCCCATTTGTCCCATTTTCAATAGGGTTTGACCCCAGGTGGTCTTCTACCCCATACTAAAATTTCATCGAAATCAAACCATTTTTACGTCAGTTATCGTGCGGACGAACGGACGGACGGACAAAGCTGGAGCATATACGCTTCTTCAACCTACGGTTGGAAAGCGTAAAAAAGGAGTTCAGTTATTAAATATCAAGCAGTTATTGGGATGAATATGTATATTACGTTTATACAGTATGTATACATACATGAATTGAATTTTTAGTTTATAGTTCAAAGCAGATTTGTCCGGGTCAGTTACGGTTCCAGATCGGGCCCGGGTCCGAAATTTTTGGCCCGTTTCCAACTCTGTTTACTACATCAGCAGAGACGGAAACTGCAGAGGTAGAACGGGATTTTTTTTTACATTTCTTACCGTGGCGCCTAGGCTCTTCTGTCACGTTCCGTCAGTTTGTTCGTCTCTTATTTTTTTTTTTTTTTTATGGTAGTTGCACGGTCCTGCTTTCATCTTTTCACGACATTACTTACAGTCGAGTTTGGGATGTTTAGTTTAATGTACCTTATTCATCTCGTGTTGCATCATGGGAAAACTTCTTGTCTGAGGATCAGCAAAAGTTTGTTTACATACGTTTTCCCATTGCTTAACATGGCATTACGTTACAGGAGTTCAGGAAAATAACGATTTTCGTAAATTTATGAACGACATGCCTAACTTTTTCTCATCGTATGATTGTGCTCATAAATCTTGTCACCTAAAATATACAGAAGAAAGAATAACTTACCATAATTTTCCTCTGAAAAGGCCGAAACTGTTAAAGAAATGGCTGTGTAAAATGAAACGCGATGATTTCCATCCCAATGTGCATTTTCGAATATATTCTGCCCATTTTAACGAGGAAGATTTTGAAAATAATGCTAAGAATAGAAGGCGGTTAAAACCTGGTAGTATTCTTTCGATATTTAATTTCGAAATTAATGTTAAAAAGGGAAAACGAATTGTGTATCTAAATAGATCGGCAAGTTGCGCATTAACGTTCTTTCCCCAAAGAGCGGAACATATCAATAATTTTTCTTTTTTTTTAATGTTACGCATTTATTGTATTTTTAAGCAGATTGCCTAGCAGGCGACAATGGGAAGTTTTTAGTTATTTTTTTTAATCCCAGTTTATTTTCATATAACCTATTTGTCTCGACTTCTAAATATTTCGTTTTGCAAAAGAGAATTCCATGTTTATGTTTCAGATGTTTCGCCAAGGTCTGACAATAAGAACGTAAAATTTAACATACAGTTGTGCCGCATTTTACGTGGATTTATTTTACGCGGATTCAGTTATACGCGGTCATCCCCACTGCTAGATACATATCACACGGGAAATGGAGCTACGAAAGAATCAATCAATTCGTGCTGGCGACCCCGTGGTGTGACTGTGTCAAAGATTTTAATGGTTTTCCTACCATCAACAAAGAAGCAAAACATATTACCCAGATGGCCAAGCAGATTGGGGGGGTGAAGGTTTCGTTGATAATCTGAAGAAATAACATATTTGATTGGACATCAAGAACCGTTGACTAATGAAGAGTTAGAAGAACCAATGAAAACTTCTTCGGAGGAAGATAATGATGACGACGTCGGCGAAATAAGATGAAACTTCCAGCGTTAATCTGCACAAGTTTGCCGAAATTTTCCAAGCAGCAAATCACTTGAAAGATTTAATTTCTAACTATGATCCCTCTATGGAACGTAGCCTTAAAATAAACCGAAGTATTACGGACTCTTTAATGCCGTATTATGAGATTTTTCAGCAGCAAAAGATGCAACGGCAACAGTTGCCTATAACGATGTTTGCCGCCCCTGTGGCGCAGTGTAAGCGGTGGCATCTGATCATTCGTCCGAAAGGGGTCCGGGTTCGAATCCCGGTGAGGCATGGATGTTGTGTTTGTCTTACGGCACTGGCTCTCTCCCTTCCCTGGAACCAGCGACCCTAAATTCGCGACGGGCAACTGCTTATAGCCCATTGTGTTGCTCACGTTGGTCGAATAAAAAAAAACCGATGTTTTTCCGGAAAAAAAAACTCCTTTTACTGGCTCCCAATTGCCCCTCCCAGAGTCTCCAACAACTGCACCTAATGCATCAGCTTTGGACCTCAGCTTTGACGACCCCGCAGTGGTGTTACGTAGTGAAGGCAACGATTAAGTAGGTATGCATAAGGATTTGCATCATGCTATCTCATATTTTAACTGTAACAGTTACAGAAGTACGTATAGATTGTTTTTTGTAAAATACACATTATACTGTAATAGATATATGTAAGTGAATAATACCGTGCATGCATATCGAAAAAAAGCGTGTGAGGTGATTAATTGTATGTAGTTTTATTATTGGTTTTGAATACACGCGGTTTCGACTTTACTCAGTCTCGTCGGAACGTAAACCCCGCGTAAAATGCGGCACTACTGTACTGTGTCTGAGAAATGCTTCAATAAAAATTTCGCCATGACTAATAGCGATGTTGTTCTGCATCATTTGAAATAAAAATCGAACACAAAATTGCTTTGGTATGTTTTTGCAGCCCTGATTTGTTCTTCTAAGAAATCAATTTCATCTTCTTTCCCCTGTAGCTCTATTACTTCGTTGGCATACTCAAAGAAGTTAAAATTTTAAAAATTGGCCAAGAGTAAGGGGTAATCTAATAGCGACAACATTGAATCAGCAGGCATGTTGGTCCGCAGAAATCCACTTCTGACGTCACATGAATAAGGCCCATTGCAATGCTCCGTAAGGAATTGATACTCAAGTGACATTCAATGACCAGCCCACGCTAGAATTCGGAAAGTTCACGTCCACACGACATATCCGCTTCGGATATGCAGCGTGGACGTGTTGCTGAGATGTTCTGTAACTTAGCATATCCAAATTACAGAACATTTCAGCTTTTTATACGTACCTCCCCACACACACCGCACCGTCCGGCGCAACTGTTCTTTGCACTTCTGCAATATTTGGTAGTGTCTCAATACTTTTGACAATACAGTGTATGTATGATGTTGTTTCTACTCTTTCGACTCTACTCTCAGCTGTTCAGCAGTTTCCCTGAAATCCTTCTCTCTGAGTATTTTTTTAAATCGTCCGCTTTTCCGAGCAATGCTTTTCTGCCAATTGCAACAGTCGTTAAGTACTGCTTTGTTAATCGCAACATTCGCTAGGTCCTGCTCTGTTAGTCCATTGATTGCAAAAGAGCTTCTTCAACATCAGCCCGTTTCTCGTCAGGATTTCGTTTTCTTTTGAAATTCCCATATTTCAATTTAATGCGAACTCATCGATGATTTCGTTTCTTGCTTTCCCAACTTTGCTTAGTACAATTCAGTTTTTAACCAGCATCTGAAGGCATTTTGGAATTAAGAATTAATTCACAGTTTTAAAGAATCATTTGCTCCTCCAACAAATTTAACGCTTTCTTTTAGCTTGTAACGTACCAGGAGATGTGACGTGCCTGCCAGAAGGACGCACACGACATAAAGGCAGATAGGAATCAGAATAAAATGTCCGCGTAGCTCAATTGGTAGAGCAACTTATTCCGGAATGAGGGGACCCGGGTTCAAATCCTGGCGCGGATAGAAATGACGGAGAAATTTACTTCGTTATAAGCTTTTAAAGCGCCTGCTTGGTAAAAAGTATGTTCCGGACTGAAACTTTTCTGTAAGTAAAACTCTGCACTGTCAAAAAAGTGGCGTGGATTCACGAAACATTTCATAAAATAACGTGCAGCAAAGTTGCCAGTAAGCGGACATGTTTTTCAGAAATTTCCGTTTTTAAAAGTGTTCGTTTATTTTAACTTCCGTATTTTCACAGATTTTCCTTAGTCAGAAATTCCGTTTATTTCAGTAAAATGGAGTTCAGCTTTTTCCGTGTTTAAACTCAAGTTCTGCAAAATCGCGACGAACATGCATTTTTCTGCCTTTTCCGCATTTTCTGCCGTTTCCGCATTTTCCTCATTTTCCGCCCTTTCCGCATTTTCTGCCCTTTCCGCATTTTCTGCCCTTTCCGCATTTTCTGCCCCATATATAGACTGAGTGGCCACTTTATTATGACCACCTGACAGTTTTAAGCAAATGAGCTATGGCTGTACGCTGTTGCCGCCTGAGGGACCCTTCCGGTCAGGATCGAACCCACGCCGCCTGAGGGACCCTTCCGGTCATGATCGAACCCACGCCGCTTGTGTTGGTTCAACAGGTAATGCACGCCTTTCACAACTCAACCAGAGACACGCGGGAGTTCGAATCATGTACATCGTAAAGCAAACTGCGTGAAAATGAATTTTCCTTTTGTCATTAATATGAGTGATTTAGTCATTTTATTTTCTGTTGGAGCTTATTATTTTTCTGAATAGGTTTCTAATATTTTTTTCTGTAGGAGAACTTTTCTCAAATTAAGGATTTTTCATCATGATTTTTCGAAGCAACAAAGTGCTTTGCAACTTGATTTTTTTAAACTGACTTTCAGTTATTTTTAAAAAAGGTGAAATGTACTTTTCTATAGTATTTATTCACACAAAAAAAAAACCCTTTGAAATATAAAATTTACACTTGATAGCTATAATAGCTTTAATCTTAAGTTGTCCAAAGACTGATACATAGACATCGTATAATAATCTGTACAATAAGTACCCGGTTTCTTACACTAACACAATGAATATATATATACTTACAATAAGCACATGATGTAAGGTCAGGTGATGCGTAACATCACAGCCTCTCCTTGACAAATGTCAACCCCGCCTTCTCGTGGTGCATCCTGTTCCCACTAAAGGGGATCTGATGACCGCCAATAGCGGTATAACTATACCATCGGGATTAGAGGACATGCTATCCCACACTCACCAACCCGTTTGGTAAGCATGGTGAGTTATGGCCAAACCCCTCCAAAATGACTCCACAACTTAAATCTTGGCCCTCAGTTTCCGGCAGCTGGAATGTACCTCGCCAAAGCCGCGGCCAGTGCGACATGAAGACAGAGGGTGCTAAGATTCCCAGGAGGAACGGACTAGGCTGCCATCTGATGCTGACCTTGGCTAAGTATAATGGACGCTCCATATCTTCTTATTCAAGGCTTCTTGAATTGAAAGAGGAACTACAAAGGATCAAGTGGGATATCGTCGGGCTAAGTGAGGTAAGGAGAAAAGGAGAAGATCTCATTGAACTGAAAAGTGGACATCTCTTCTACTATCGTGGGACAGATACTGGCAGAACATGAGGTGTTGGATTTATAATAAACAAGAAACTGAAGGATACAGTTGTAGAAGTTGAAAGTTCCTCTGACAGAGCTGCACGACTCGTTATCCAACTCTCGAGAAGATACCAGGATCAGATTATTCAAACTTATGCACCCTTCACAAGTCATCCTGAAGAAGAAATTGAAGAATTTTATGAAGAAATTCGTCATCTAAATAATAAAGGTAAGCAGCACTTGAAGATAATTATGGGACATTTCAATGCAAAAATAAGGCAACGGCAACAGAATGAAACTTCAGTAGGTACATTCGGTCACGGCAACAGAAACCAGCGTGGAAATACTCTCGTAGAGTTTGCAGAGGCAGAAGGGTTTTTCATCTTGAACTCCTTTTTCAAGAAAAAGCCACACAGGAAATGGACATGGAGACATTCAAATGGGACGACAAGTGAAATTGATTTTATAATGTGTAACAAAAAATTCGTCATAGAAGACTGCAGGATGCTAAACAAGTTCAACTCAGGTAGTGACGATAGATTGTGAGATGTAAGATGCACCTCAACACTAAACTCGAACGTGGCAAGCCCATCAGACAAACAAAATCTATTGACATAACCAACCTTAAAAAACACCAAAATACCTTCAAGTTGGAACTAAAGAACACATTCTTTGCGTTAGACGGCCTAACATCGGAAGAAGTGGTTATTTCTGAAGTTAACAGAAAAGTAACCAAAGCTCTTATGGAAACAGCAACAAAATTAGCTGGGTCTAAGAACAAGTCGCATGAGAAAAATTATCAGGAAAAACCAAAATGTTGATGCAAAAAAGAAGAGAGATGCGGACAACTAAAAAAAATGTGACTTCCAAAGTGGAATATATAGAGCTATGCAAGACAGTACGAAAAAGTATCACTGAAGACTTAAGGAAATTCAACTGTGAACTAGTGAGGACAACAATTGAAAACAACCAAAGCCTAAAGATAGCAAAGGAACATCTCAATAAAGGAAGAAAACAAATTATGGCACTGAGAAAAGAATATGGTTCTGTAACAAGAAATAGAGGCGAAATTTTGACAGGGGTGAAATATTTCTACTCCAAATTATATGAAAGGGATGATACATGTACTCCAGACATCATAAAAGGTACTTGTGGCAGAGTTCTTCTAGTCCACCCAGCAGAAGTTGCACATGAAATCAAGAACATGAAGCGGGGAAAATCTCCAGGAGAAGATGGAATTACTGTAGACATCATACAAGAAGCAAGTGGAGAAATCGAAAAAGTACTCGCCCAAATTTTCACTCGATGCCTTAATGAAGGGAAGATTCCTGAGGATTGGAACAATGCTACAATGATCCAGCTACATAGAAAAGGTGACATTGAGGATCTCAGGAACTACAGACCTATCACCCTCCTATCAGTGGTTTATAAAATCTTCACTAAAGTTCTTTCACGCCGCTTGAAGGTAACACTGGACATGGCTCAACCGAGAGAACAAGCTGGATTCAGTTGTGGCTACAGAACAATAGATCATATCCACGTACTGAGAGAACTAATTCAAAGAGCGAGGGAGTATGAACTTCCATTGTGCATGGCTTTTATCGATTATGAAAAAGCCTTAGATTCGGTAAAACCATCAGCAGTTACCACGGCTCTGAAATCCTGCGGTATTGAAGATGCATACATTAATATTATTAATAACATCTATGAAAATGCAAATGCAAAGATTCGGCTGTTTGAAAATACAACATACATAAAAATTGGAAAGGGAGTGAGATAATTGGGAAGGAGTGAGATAATTGGAAAGGGAGTGAGCCATATTGGAAAACGTCTTTCAATCACTGAACTGGGAAAACAAAGGGATAAAGATTAAAGGAGATTATCTAACCCACCTTTGTTTTGCTGATGACGTAGTCATTTTTTCAACTACCCCATCAGAGCTGCAGAGTATGATCCAGGAACTTGCTGACAAGAGTAAAGAAGTGGGAATAAAAATGAACTTTCAGAAGACAAAACTGCTGTTCAATGCTTTTACAAGAAATAAAGATTTATCGATTGATGGAGAAAAGCTGGAGATAACAGACACGTACGTTTATCTTGGACAGCAGATATCAATTGGGGTCACATTGATGAAGAAATTAATCGGCGTACAAAACTTGCCTGGAGAGCTTTTGGAAGAAACTGCATAATTTTCAACAGCAATATACCATTATGTCTTAAAAGAAAAGTGTTTGATCAATGCATCTTTCCAGTGCTTACGTATGGTGCAAAAACGTGGACCTTAACTAAAAGAGACATGCAAAGGCTGCAGACAACTCAGAGAAGCATGGACAGGTGCATGCTTGGTGTAACCAGGAGAGATAAAAAGAGAAACTCGTGGATCCGAAAAATGGCAAGAGTGGAAGACATCATGATCAGAGTTAAATACCTGAAATGCCAATGGGCTGGACATACTGCCAGAAGAACAGACCATCGATTGACAGCCGAAATTTTAGATTGGATTCCAAGGGACAGGAAAAGACCCAGAAGACGACCACATGGGAGATGGGTGGATGAAATTCGAAAGTATGCGGGAGTGACATGGAGGAGACTGGCACAAGACAGGCCGTTGTGGAGGAAACTTGGGGAGACCTTCGTCCAGCGGTGGATTGATAATGGTTGAAAATGATGATGATGATATATATACATGGAGTGGACACTTTATTATGACCACCTAACAGTTTTAAGCAGATGAGCTATGGCTGCACGCTGTTGCAGTCAGAGGGCGAGGCTAGTATAAAAAAGGAAAGCTTAGTGCTTGCGACAGTAGTGATGTTTGTGTGACGAGATGGGTAAAAAAATGCGATTTGACGGACTTTCAACGTGGGATGATTGTAAGAGCTCGGAGCCATGGAGCGAGTATCACCGATACCGACGCATTTGTGAAATATTCCAGAGCAGCTGTTGTTAAAGTGTTTAAAGACTGGACTGT
Source organism: Macrothele yani (assembly GCA_039090855.1). Taxonomy (NCBI): domain Eukaryota; kingdom Metazoa; phylum Arthropoda; class Arachnida; order Araneae; family Macrothelidae; genus Macrothele; species Macrothele yani. The sequence continues at coordinate 157,545,254 of CM077024.1, read as the reverse complement.
CAGCCAAATAAGTGGGTTTTTACGTGCAACGTGTGGTCGATATCGACAAGTGACTGCTCGGGAGGAACGGAGAGTGTCCAGACGGGTAACAAACAACAGAAGGGCAACAGTGCAGCAAATTACAGACCATATTAATCAAGGATCCACTCAAATGATCTCTGCGCGCACTGTTCGCCGTACACTGCATCGGATGGGATATGGCAACCGAAGGCCTCTTCGAACACCTTTGCTGTCTGCAGTTAACGAGAGAAAACGTCTCGAGTTTGCACAGGAGCACAAGGTTTGGACAGTCGATAATAGGAAACAAATTATGTGGTCCGATGAATCCCGTTTTCAGTTGCACCATGCCGATGGCCGGGTGAGAATTCGGCGGAAACAGCACAAAAGCATGGACCCCATATGCATTGTTACAAACCTTCAAGCTGGTGGAGGCAACGTTATGGTTTGGGGAATGTTTCCCTGGCATGCTTTGGGCCCTTTAATTTGTGTTAATCAGTGTCTGACTGGCATATCATATCTAAACGTCGTTGCGAACCAAATGCATCCTGTCATGTGGATGGTTTATCCCAATGGCGATGCCTGCTTTCAACAAGATAATGCGTCCTGCCATAGTGCTCGTATTATACAGGATAGGTTTCAGGAGCATGCCGATAAGTTTACTTTGCTTAGGTTGCCCCCACAATCTCCGGGTCTCAACGCCATTGGGAATTTGTGGGATGAAGTTGAACGAGCCATCAGACAGCTGGATTAACAACCCTGCACTCTCGCACTCCTGGAAAGTGCTATTCATCAAGCATGGTCTCAGATTCCACAAACCACCTCTCAACATCTCGTGGTGTCCATGCCACGAAGAATCGACGCAGTATTAAAGGCAAAAGGTGGCCCAACAAAGTACTGAGGGGGTAGTCATAATAAAGTGGCCTCTCAGTGTATATATCATCATCATCATCATCATCATTGTCAACCATTATCAATCCACTGCTGGACGAAGGTCTCCCCAAGTTTCCTCCAAAACGGTCTGTCTTGTGCCAGTCTCCTCCATGTCACTCCCGCATATTTACGAATTTCATCCACCCATCTCCCATGTGGCCTTTTTCTGGGTCTTTTCCTGTCCCTTGGAATCCAATCTAAAATTTCGGCTGTCCATCTATGGTCTGTCCTTCTGGCAGTATGTCCAGCCCATTGCCATTTCAGGGATTTAACTCTGATCATGATGTCTTCCACTCTCGTCATTTTTCGGATCCACGAGTTCCTCTTCTTATCTCTCCTGGTTATACCAAGCATGCACCTCTCCATGCTTCTTTGAGTTGTCTGCAGTCTTTGTATGTCTCTTTTAGTTAAGGTCCACGTCTCTGCACCATACGTAAGCACTGGAAGGATGCATTGATCAAACACTTTTCTTTTAAGATATAATGGCATATTGCTCTTGAAAATTATGCTGTTTCTTCCAAAAGCTCTCCAGGCAAGTTTTGTACGCCGATTAATTTCTTCATCAATGTGACCCTCACTTGATATCTGCTGTCCAAGATAAACATACGTATCTGTTATCTCCAGTTTTTCTCCATCAATCGATAAATCTTCATTTCTTGTAAAAGCATTGAACATCACTTTTGTCTTCTGAAAGTTCATTTTTAATCCCACTTCTTTACTCTTGTCAGCAAGTTCCTGGATCATACTCTGCAGCTCTGATGGGGTAGTTGCGAAAATGACTACGTCATCAGCAAAACGAAGGTGGGTTAGATAATCTCCATTAATCTTTATCCCTTTGTTTTCCCAGTTCAGTGATTGAAAGACATTTTCCAATGTGGCATTAAAGAGCTTCGGAGATATGGTGTCACCTTGTCTCAATCCCTTTCCAATTTTTATGTGTGCTGTATTTTCAAACAGCCGAATCTTTGCACTTGCATTTTCATAGATGTTATTAATAATATTAATGTATGCATCTTCAATACCGCAGGATTTCAGAGCCGTGGTAACTGCTGATGGTTTCACCGAATCAAAGGCTTTTTCATAATCGATAAAAGCCATGCACAATGGAAGTTCATATTCCCTCGCTCTTTCAATTAGTTATCTCAGTACGTGGATATGATCTATTGTGCTGTAGCCACACCCGAATCCAGCTTGTTCTCTCGGTTGAGCCATGTCCAGTGTTACCTTCAAGCGGTGTGAAAGAACTTTAGTGAAGATTTTATAAACCACTGATAGGAGGCTGATAGGTCTGTTGTTCCTGAGATCCTCAATGTCACCTTTTTTATGTAGCAGGATCATTGTAGCATTGTTCCAATCCTCAGGAATCTTTCCTTCATTAAGGCATCGAGTGAAAATTTGGGCGAGTACTGTTTCAATTTCTCCACTTGCTTCTTGTATGATGTCTATAGTAATTCCATCTTCTCCTGGAGCTTTCCCCCGCTTCATATTCTTGATTGCATGAGCAACTTCTGCTGGGAGGACTGGAAGACCTCTGGTACCTTTCATGATGTCTAGAGTACATGTATCATCCCTTTCATATAATTTGGAGTAGAAATCTTTCACTCTTGTCAAAATTTCGCCTCTATTTCTTGTTATAGAACCATCTTCTTTTCTCAGAGCCATAATCTGTTTTCTTCCCTTACTGAGATGTCCCTTTGCTATCTTAAGGCTTTGGTTGTTTTCAATTGCTTTCCTCACTAGCTCACAGTTGAATTTCCTTACGTCTTTAGTGATACTTTTTCGTGTTGTCTTGCATAGCTCTATATATTCCACTTTGGAAGTCACATCTTCTTTAGTTGTCCTCATCTCTCTTCTTTTTTGCATCAACATTTTGGTTTTTCCTGATAATTTGTTCACATGCAACTTGTTCTTAGACCCAGCTAATTTTGTTGCTGTTTCCATTAGAGCTTTGGTTACTTTTCTGTTAACTTCCGAAATATCCACTTCTTCCGATGTTAGGCCTTCTAAAGCAGAGAATCTGTTCTTCAGTTCCAACTTGAAAGTATTATGGTGTTTTTTAAGGTTGGTTATGTCAATACATTTTGTTTGTCTTATGAGCTTGCCACGTTCCAGTTTAGTGTTGAGGTGCATCTTACATCTCACCAATCTATGGTCACTACCTGTGTTGAACTTGTTCAGCACACTGCAGTCTTCGATGACGAATTTTTTGTTACACATAATAAAATCAATTTCACTTGTCGTCCCAATTGGATGTCTCCATGTCCATTTCCTGTGTGGCTTTTTCTTGAAAAAGGAGTTCAAGATGAAAAATCCTTCTGCCTCTGCAAACTCAACGAGAGTATTTCCACGCTGGTTTCTGTTGCCGTGACCGAATTTACCTACTGAAGTTTCATTCTGTTGCCGTTGCCCTATTTTTGCATTGAAATCTCCCATAATTATCTTCAAGTGCTGCTTACCTTTATTATTTAGATGACGAATTTCCTCATAAAATTCTTCAATTTCTTCTTCAGGATGACTTGTGGTGGGTGCATAAGTTTGAATAATCTGAGCCTGGTATCTTCTCGATAGTTGGATATATATATATATATATTGAATTGGAAGAGGAACTACAAAGGATCAAGTGGGACATCGTGGGGCTAAGTGAGGTAAGAAGAAAAGGAGAAGATCTCATCGAACTGAAAAGTAGACATCTCTTCTACTATCGTGGGACAGATACTGGCAGAACTAGTAGTGTTGGATTTATAATAAATAAGAAACTGAAGGATAAAGTTGTAGAAGTTGAAAGTTCCTCTGACAGAGCTGCACGACTTGTTATCCAACTCTCGAAAAGATACCAGGCTCAGATTATTCAAACTTATGCACTCACCACAAGTCATTCTGAAGAAGAAATTGAAGAATTTTATGTGGAAATTTGTCATCTAAATAATAAAGGTAAGCAGCACTTGAAAATAATTATGGGAGATTTCAATGCAAAATAGGGCAACGGCAACAGAATGAAACTTCAGTAGGTAAATTCGGTCACGGCAACAGAAACCAGCGTGGAAATACTCTCGTTGAGTTTGCAGAGGCAGAAGGGTTTTTCAACTTAAACTCCTTCTTCAAGAAAAAGCCACACAGGAAATGGACATGGAGACATCCAAATGGGACGACAAGTGAAATTGATTTTATTATGTGTCACAAAAAATTCGTCATCGAAGACTGCAGTGTGCTGAACAAGTTCAACACAGGTAGTGACCATAGATTGGTGAGATGTAAGATGCACCTCAACACTAAACTTGAACGTGGCAAGCTCATGAGACAAACAAAATCTATTGACATAACCAACCTTAATAAACACCATAATACCTTCAAGTTGGAACTGAAGAAAAGGTTCTCTGCTTTAGAAGGCCTAACATCGAAAGAAATGGACATCTCTGAAGTTAACAAAAAAGTAACCAAAGCTCTTATGGAAACAGCAACAAAATTAGCTGGGTCGAAGAACAAGTTGCATGTAAACAAATTATCAGGAAAAACGAAAATGTTGATGCAAAAAAGAAGAGAGATGAGGACAACTAAAGAAGATGTGACTTCCAAAGTGGAATATATAGAGCTATGCAAGACAGTAAGAAAACGTATCACTGAAGACGTAAGAAAATTCAACTGTGAACTAGTGAGGAAAGCAATTGAAAACAACCAAAGCCTAAAGATAGCAAAGGGACATCTCAGTAACGGAAGAAAACAGATTATGGCACTGAGAAAAGAAGATGGTTCTGTAACAAGAAATAGAGGCGAAATTTTGACAAGAGTGAAAGATTTCTACTCCAAATTATATGAAAGTTATGATACATGCACTCCAGACATCATGAAAGATACCAGTACCAGAGTTCCTCCAGTCCTTCCAGCAGAAGTTGCACATGCAATCAAGAACATGAAGCGGGGAAAAGCTCCAGGAGAAGGTGGAATTACTGTAGACATCATACAAGAAGCAAGTGGAGAAATCGAAACAGTACTCGCCCAAATTTTCACTCGATGCCTTGATGAAGGAAAGATTCCTAAAGATTGGAACACCGCTACAATGATCCTGCTACATGAGAAAGGTGACATTGAGGATCTCGGAAACTACAGACCTGTCAGCCTCCTATCAGTAGTTTATAAAATCTTCACTAAAGTTCTTTCACACCGCTTGAAGGTAACACTGGACATGGCTCAACCGAGAGAACAAGCTGGATTCAGGAGTGGCTACAGCACAATAGATCATATCCACGTACTGAGAGAACTAATTGAAAGAGCGAGGGAATATGAACTTCCATTGTGCATGGCTTTTATCGATTATGAAAAACCCTTTGATTCGGTGAAACCATCAGCAGTTACAATGGCTCTGAAAACCTTCGGTACTGAAGATGCATACATTAATATTATTATTAACATCTATGAAAATGCAAGTGCAAAGATTCGGCTGTTTGAAAATACAACACACGTAAAAATTGGAAAGGGAGTGAGACAAGGTGACACCATATCTCCGAAGCTCTTTAATGCCACATTGGAGGGTGTTTTTCAGTCGCTGAGCTGGGAAAACAAGTTGATAAAGATTAATGGAGATTATCTAACCCACCTTCGTTTTGCTGATGACGTAGTCATTTTTGGAACTACCCCATCAGAGCTGCAGAGTATGATTCAGGAACTTGCTGGCAAGAGTAAAGAAGTGGGATTAAAAATGAACTTTCAGAAGACAAAAGTGATGTTCAATGCTTTTACAAGAAATGAAGATTTATCGATTGATGGAGAAAAGCTGGAGATAACAGACACGTACGTTTATCTTGGACAGCAGATATCAAGTGAGGGTCACATTGATGAAAAAATTAATCGGCGTACAAAACTTGCCTGGAGAGCTTTTGGAAGAAACAGCATAATTTTCAAGAGCAATATGCCATTATGTCTTAAAAGAAAAGTGTTTGATCAATGCATTCTTCCAGTGCTTACGTATGGTGCAGAGACGTGGACCTTAACTAAAAGAGACATACAAAGGCTGCAGACAACTCAAAGAAGCATGAGAGGTGCATGCTTGGTGTAACCAGGAGAGATAAGAAGAGGAACTCGTGGATCCGAAAAATGACAAGAGTGGAAGACATCATGATCAGAGTTAAATCCCTGAAATGGCAATGGGCTGGACATACTGCCAGAAGGACAGATCATCGATGGACAGCCGAAATTTTAGATTGAATTCCAAGGAACAGGAAAAGACCCAGAAAAAGACCACATGGGAGATGGGTGGATGAAATTCGAAAGTATGCGGGAGTGACATGGAGGAGACTGGCACAAGACAGACCGTTTTGGAGGAAACTTGGGGAGACCTTCGTCCAGCAGTGGATTGATAATGGTTGACAATGATGATGATGATGATGATATATATCATCATCATCATCATTCCAATGTGGCATTAAAGAGCTTCGGAGATATGGTGTCACCTTGTCTCTTGACAATGATGATGATGATGATATATATATCATTATCATCATCATTGTCAACCATTATCAATCCACTGCTGGACGAAGGTCTCCCCAAGTGTCCTCCACAACGGTCTGTCTTGAGCCAGTCTCCTCCATGTCACTCCCGCATATTTACGAATTTCATCCACCCATCTCCCATGTGGTCTTTTTCTGGGTCTTTTTCTGCCCCTTGGAATCCAATCTAAAATTTCGGCTGTCCATCTATGGTCTGTCCTTCTGGCAGTATGTCCAGCCCATTGCCATTTCAGGGATTTAACTCTGATCATGATGTCTTCCACTCTCGTCATTTTTCGGATCCACGAGTTCCTCTTCTTATCTCTCCTGGTTATACCAAGCATGCACCTCTCCATGCTTCTTTGAGTTGTCTGCAGCCTTTGTATGTCTCTTTTAGTTAAGGTCCACGTCTCTGCACCATACGTAAGCACTGGAAGGATGCATTGATCAAACACTTTTCTTTTAAGACATAATGGCATATTGCTCTTGAAAATTATGCTGTTTCTTCCAAAAGCTCTCCAGGCAAGTTTTGTACGCCGATTAATTTCTTCATCAATGTGACCCTCACTTGATATCTGCTGTCCAAGATAAACATACGTATCTGTTATCTCCAGTTTTTCTCCATCAATCGATAAATCTTACTTTCTTGTAAAAGCATTGAACATCACTTTTGTCTTCTGAAAGTTCATTTTTAATCCCACTTCTTTACTCTTGTCAGCAAGTTCCTGGATCATACACTGCAGCTCTGATGGGGTAGTTGCGAAAATGACTACGTCATCAGCAAAACGAAGGTGGGTTAGATAATCTCCATTAATCTTTATCCCTTTGTTTTCCAAGTTCAGTGATTGAAAGACATTTTCCAATCTGACATTAAAGAGCTTCGGAGATATGGTGTCACCTTGTCTCACTCCCTTTCCAATTTTTATGTGTGTTGTATTTTCAAACAGCCGAATCTTTGCACTTGCATTTTCATAGATGTTATTAATAATATTAATGTATGCATCTTCAATACCGCAGGATTTCAGAGCCGTGGTAACTGCTGATGGTTTCACTGAATCAAAGGCTTTTTCATAATGGAAGTTCATATTCCCTCGCTCTTTCAATTAGTTCTCTCAGTACGTGGATGTGATCTATTGTGCTGTAGCCACTCCTGAATCCAGCTTGTTCTCTCGGTTGAGCCATGTCCAGTGTTACCTTCAAGCGGTGTGAAAGAACTTTAGTGAAGATTTTATAAACTACTGATAGGAGGCTGATAGGTCTGTAGTTTCCGAGATCCTCAATGTCACCTTTCTTATGTAGCAGGATCATTGTAGCATTGTTCCAATCCTCAGGAATCTTCCCTTCATTAAGGCATCGAGTGAAAATTTGGGCGAGTACTGTTTCAATTTCTCCACTTGCTTCTTGTATGATGTCTATAGTAATTCCATCTTCTCCTGGAGCTTTTTCCCGCTTCATGTTCTTGATTGCATGAGCAACTTCTGCTGGGAGGACTGGAAGAACTCTGGTACCTTTCATGATGTCTGGAGTACATGTATCATCCCTTTCATATAATTTGGAGTAGAAATCTTTCACTCTTGTCAAAATTTCGCCTCTATTTCTTGTTACAGAACCATCTTCTTTTCTCAGAGTCATAATCTGTTTTCTTCCCTTACTGAGATGTCCCTTTGTTATCTTTAGGCTTTGGTTGTTTCCAATTGCTTTCCTTACTAGTTCACAGTTGAATTTCCTTACGTCTTCAGTGATACTTTTTCGTGTTGTCTTGCATAGCTCTATATATTCCACTTTGGAAGTCACATCTTCTTTAGTTGTCCTCATCTCTCTTCTTTTTGCATCAACATTTTCGTTTTTCCTGATAATTTGTTCACATGCAACTTGTTCTTAGACCCAGCTAATTTTGTTGCTGTTTCCATTAGAGCTTTGGTTACTTTTCTGTTAACTTCCGAAATATCCACTTCTTCCGATGTTAGGCCTTCTAAAGGAGAGAATCTGTTCTTCAGTTCCAACTTGAAAGTATTATGGTGTTTTTTAAGGTTGGTTATGTCAATACATTTTGTTTGTCTTATGAGCTTGCCACGTTCCAGTTTAGTGTTGAGGTGCATCTTACATCTCACCAATCTATGGTCACTACCTGTGTTGAACTTGTTCAGCACACTGCAGTCTTCGATGACGAATTTTTTGTTACACATAATAAAATCAATTTCACTTGTCGTCCCAATTGGATGTCTCCATGTCCATTTCCTGTGTGGCTTTTTCTTGAAAAAGGAGTTCAAGATGAAAAATCCTTCTGCCTCTGCAAACTCAACGAGAGTATTTCCACGCTGGTTTCTGTTGCCGTGACCGAATTTACCTACTGAAGTTTCATTCTGTTGCCGTTGCCCTATTTTTGCATTGAAATCTCCCATAATTATCTTCAAGTGCTGCTTACCTTTATTATTTAGATGACGAATTTCCTCATAAAATTCTTCAATTTCTTCTTCAGGATGACTTGTGGTGGGTGCATAAGTTTGAATAATCTGAGCCTGGTATCTTCTCGATAGTTGGATATATATATATATATATATATATATATATATATATATATATATTGAATTGGAAGAGGAACTACAAAGGATCAAGTGGGACATCGTGGGGCTAAGTGAGGTAAGAAGAAAAGGAGAAGATCTCATCGAACTGAAAAGTAGACATCTCTTCTACTATCGTGGGACAGATACTGGCAGAACTAGTAGTGTTGGATTTATAATAAATAAGAAACTGAAGGATAAAGTTGTAGAAGTTGAAAGTTCCTCTGACAGAGCTGCACGACTTGTTATCCAACTCTCGAAAAGATACCAGGCTCAGATTATTCAAACTTATGCACTCACCACAAGTCATTCTGAAGAAGAAATTGAAGAATTTTATGTGGAAATTTGTCATCTAAATAATAAAGGTAAGCAGCACTTGAAAATAATTATGGGAGATTTCAATGCAAAATAGGGCAACGGCAACAGAATGAAACTTCAGTAGGTAAATTCGGTCACGGCAACAGAAACCAGCGTGGAAATACTCTCGTTGAGTTTGCAGAGGCAGAAGGGTTTTTCAACTTAAACTCCTTCTTCAAGAAAAAGCCACACAGGAAATGGACATGGAGACATCCAAATGGGACGACAAGTGAAATTGATTTTATTATGTGTCACAAAAAATTCGTCATCGAAGACTGCAGTGTGCTGAACAAGTTCAACACAGGTAGTGACCATAGATTGGTGAGATGTAAGATGCACCTCAACACTAAACTTGAACGTGGCAAGCTCATGAGACAAACAAAATCTATTGACATAACCAACCTTAATAAACACGATAATACCTTCAAGTTGGAACTGAAGAAAAGGTTCTCTGCTTTAGAAGGCCTAACATCGAAAGAAATGGACATCTCTGAAGTTAACAAAAAAGTAACCAAAGCTCTTATGGAAACAGCAACAAAATTAGCTGGGTCGAAGAACAAGTTGCATGTAAACAAATTATCAGGAAAAACGAAAATGTTGATGCAAAAAAGAAGAGAGATGAGGACAACTAAAGAAGATGTGACTTCCAAAGTGGAATATATAGAGCTATGCAAGACAGTAAGAAAACGTATCACTGAAGACGTAAGAAAATTCAACTGTGAACTAGTGAGGAAAGCAATTGAAAACAACCAAAGCCTAAAGATAGCAAAGGGACATCTCAGTAACGGAAGAAAACAGATTATGGCACTGAGAAAAGAAGATGGTTCTGTAACAAGAAATAGAGGCGAAATTTTGACAAGAGTGAAAGATTTCTACTCCAAATTATATGAAAGTTATGATACATGCACTCCAGACATCATGAAAGATACCAGTACCAGAGTTCCTCCAGTCCTTCCAGCAGAAGTTGCACATGCAATCAAGAACATGAAGCGGGGAAAAGCTCCAGGAGAAGGTGGAATTACTGTAGACATCATACAAGAAGCAAGTGGAGAAATCGAAACAGTACTCGCCCAAATTTTCACTCGATGCCTTGATGAAGGAAAGATTCCTAAAGATTGGAACACCGCTACAATGATCCTGCTACATGAGAAAGGTGACATTGAGGATCTCGGAAACTACAGACCTGTCAGCCTCCTATCAGTAGTTTATAAAATCTTCACTAAAGTTCTTTCACACCGCTTGAAGGTAACACTGGACATGGCTCAACCGAGAGAACAAGCTGGATTCAGGAGTGGCTACAGCACAATAGATCATATCCACGTACTGAGAGAACTAATTGAAAGAGCGAGGGAATATGAACTTCCATTGTGCATGGCTTTTATCGATTATGAAAAACCCTTTGATTCGGTGAAACCATCAGCAGTTACAATGGCTCTGAAAACCTTCGGTACTGAAGATGCATACATTAATATTATTATTAACATCTATGAAAATGCAAGTGCAAAGATTCGGCTGTTTGAAAATACAACACACGTAAAAATTGGAAAGGGAGTGAGACAAGGTGACACCATATCTCCGAAGCTCTTTAATGCCACATTGGAGGGTGTTTTTCAGTCGCTGAGCTGGGAAAACAAGTTGATAAAGATTAATGGAGATTATCTAACCCACCTTCGTTTTGCTGATGACGTAGTCATTTTTGGAACTACCCCATCAGAGCTGCAGAGTATGATTCAGGAACTTGCTGACAAGAGTAAAGAAGTGGGATTAAAAATGAACTTTCAGAAGACAAAAGTGATGTTCAATGCTTTTACAAGAAATGAAGATTTATCGATTGATGGAGAAAAGCTGGAGATAACAGACACGTACGTTTATCTTGGACAGCAGATATCAAGTGAGGGTCACATTGATGAAAAAATTAATCGGCGTACAAAACTTGCCTGGAGAGCTTTTGGAAGAAACAGCATAATTTTCAAGAGCAATATGCCATTATGTCTTAAAAGAAAAGTGTTTGATCAATGCATCCTTCCAGTGCTTACGTATGGTGCAGAGACGTGGACCTTAACTAAAAGAGACATACAAAGGCTGCAGACAACTCAAAGAAGCATGAGAGGTGCATGCTTGGTGTAACCAGGAGAGATAAGAAGAGGAACTCGTGGATCCGAAAAATGACAAGAGTGGAAGACATCATGATCAGAGTTAAATCCCTGAAATGGCAATGGGCTGGACATACTGCCAGAAGGACAGATCATCGATGGACAGCCGAAATTTTAGATTGAATTCCAAGGAACAGGAAAAGACCCAGAAAAAGACCACATGGGAGATGGGTGGATGAAATTCGAAAGTATGCGGGAGTGACATGGAGGAGACTGGCACAAGACAGACCGTTTTGGAGGAAACTTGGGGAGACCTTCGTCCAGCAGTGGATTGATAATGGTTGACAATGATGATGATGATGATGATGATATATATCATCATCATCATCATTCCAATATGGCATTAAAGAGCTTCGGAGATATGGTGTCACCTTGTCTCTTGACAATGATGATGATGATGATATATATATCATTATCATCATCATTGTCAACCATTATCAATCCACTGCTGGACGAAGGTCTCCCCAAGTGTCCTCCACAACGGTCTGTCTTGAGCCAGTCTCCTCCATGTCACTCCCGCATATTTACGAATTTCATCCACCCATCTCCCATGTGGTCTTTTTCTGGGTCTTTTCTGCCCCTTGGAATCCAATCTAAAATTTCGGCTGTCCATCTATGGTCTGTCCTTCTGGCAGTATGTCCAGCCCATTGCCATTTCAGGGATTTAACTCTGATCATGATGTCTTCCACTCTCGTCATTTTTCGGATCCACGAGTTCCTCTTCTTATCTCTCCTGGTTATACCAAGCATGCACCTCTCCATGCTTCTTTGAGTTGTCTGCAGCCTTTGTATGTCTCTTTTAGTTAAGGTCCACGTCTCTGCACCATACGTAAGCACTGGAAGGATGCATTGATCAAACACTTTTCTTTTAAGACATAATGGCATATTGCTCTTGAAAATTATGCTGTTTCTTCCAAAAGCTCTCCAGGCAAGTTTTGTACGCCGATTAATTTCTTCATCAATGTGACCCTCACTTGATATCTGCTGTCCAAGATAAACATACGTATCTGTTATCTCCAGTTTTTCTCCATCAATCGATAAATCTTACTTTCTTGTAAAAGCATTGAACATCACTTTTGTCTTCTGAAAGTTCATTTTTAATCCCACTTCTTTACTCTTGTCAGCAAGTTCCTGGATCATACACTGCAGCTCTGATGGGGTAGTTGCGAAAATGACTACGTCATCAGCAAAACGAAGGTGGGTTAGATAATCTCCATTAATCTTTATCCCTTTGTTTTCCAAGTTCAGTGATTGAAAGACATTTTCCAATCTGACATTAAAGAGCTTCGGAGATATGGTGTCACCTTGTCTCACTCCCTTTCCAATTTTTATGTGTGTTGTATTTTCAAACAGCCGAATCTTTGCACTTGCATTTTCATAGATGTTATTAATAATATTAATGTATGCATCTTCAATACCGCAGGATTTCAGAGCCGTGGTAACTGCTGATGGTTTCACTGAATCAAAGGCTTTTTCATAATGGAAGTTCATATTCCCTCGCTCTTTCAATTAGTTCTCTCAGTACGTGGATGTGATCTATTGTGCTGTAGCCACTCCTGAATCCAGCTTGTTCTCTCGGTTGAGCCATGTCCAGTGTTACCTTCAAGCGGTGTGAAAGAACTTTAGTGAAGATTTTATAAACCACTGATAGGAGGCTGATAGGTCTGTAGTTCCTGAGATCCTCAATGTCACCTTTTTTATGTAGCAGGATCATTGTAGCATTGTTCCAATCCTCAGGAATCTTCCCTTCATTAAGGCATCGAGTGAAAATTTGGGCGAGTACTGTTTCAATTTCTCCACTTGCTTCTTGTATGATGTCTATAGTAATTCCATCTTCTCCTGGAGCTTTTTCCCGCTTCATGTTCTTGATTGCATGAGCAACTTCTGCTGGGAGGACTGGAAGAACTCTGGTACCTTTCATGATGTCTGGAGTACATGTATCATCCCTTTCATATAATTTGGAGTAGAAATCTTTCACTCTTGTCAAAATTTCGCCTCTATTTCTTGTTACAGAACCATCTTCTTTTCTCAGAGTCATAATCTGTTTTCTTCCCTTACTGAGATGTCCCTTTGTTATCTTTAGGCTTTGGTTGTTTCCAATTGCTTTCCTTACTAGTTCACAGTTGAATTTCCTTACGTCTTCAGTGATACTTTTTCGTGTTGTCTTGCATAGCTCTATATATTCCACTTTGGAAGTCACATCTTCTTTAGTTGTCCTCATCTCTCTTCTTTGCATCAACATTTTGGTTTTTCCTGATAATTTGTTCACATGCAACTTGTTCTTAGACCCAGCTAATTTTGTTGCTGTTTCCATTAGAGCTTTGGTTACTTTTCTGTTAACTTCCGAAATATCCACTTCTTCCGATGTTAGGCCTTCTAAAGGAGAGAATCTGTTCTTCAGTTCCAACTTGAAAGTATTATGGTGTTTTTTAAGGTTGGTTATGTCAATACATTTTGTTTGTCTTATGAGCTTGCCACGTTCCAGTTTAGTGTTGAGGTGCATCTTACATCTCACCAATCTATGGTCACTACCTGTGTTGAACTTGTTCAGCACACTGCAGTCTTCGATGACGAATTTTTTGTTACACATAATAAAATCAATTTCACTTGTCGTCCCAATTGGATGTCTCCATGTCCATTTCCTGTGTGGCTTTTTCTTGAAAAAGGAGTTCAAGATGAAAAATCCTTCTGCCTCTGCAAACTCAACGAGAGTATTTCCACGCTGGTTTCTGTTGCCGTGACCGAATTTACCTACTGAAGTTTCATTCTGTTGCCGTTGCCCTATTTTTGCATTGAAATCTCCCATAATTATCTTCAAGTGCTGCTTACCTTTATTATTTAGATGACGAATTTCCTCATAAAATTCTTCAATTTCTTCTTCAGGATGACTTGTGGTGGGTGCATAAGTTTGAATAATCTGAGCCTGGTATCTTCTCGATAGCTGGATAACGAGTCGTGCAGCTCTGTCAGAGGGACTTTCAACTTCTACCACTTTATCCTTCAGTTTCTTGTTTATTATAAATCCAACACCACTAGTTCTGCCAGTATCTGTCCCACGATAATAGAAGAGATGTCCACTTTTCAGTTCAATGAGATCTTCTCCTTTTCTCCTTACCTCACTTAGCCCGACGATGTCCCACTTGATCCTTTGTAGTTCCTCTTCCAATTCAAGAAGCCTTGAATCAGAAGATAGGGAGCGTCCGTTATAGGTAGCCAAGGTCAGTATCAAATGGCAGCCTAGTCCGGTCCTCCGGGGATTCTTAGCACCCTCTGCCTTCATGTCGCACTGGCCGCTGCCTTGGCCAGGTACATTCCAGCTGCCGGAGACTGAGGGCCAAGATTTAAGTTGTAGAGTCATTTTGGAGGTGTTTGGCCATAACTCACCACGCTGGCCAAGCGGGTTGGTGAGTGTGGGATAGCATTTCCTCTGATCCCGATGGTATAGTTATACCGCTATTGGCGGTCGTCAGAGCCCCTTTAGTGGGAACAGGATGCACCACAAGAAGGCGGGGTTGACATTTGTCAAGGAGAGGCTGTGATGTTACGCATCACCTGACCTTACACCTCCAGCTGTTATTTATATATATATATATATATATATATATATATATATAAATGGGATGTAAGGTCAGGTGATGCGTAACATCACAGCCTCTCCTTGACAAATGTCAACCCCGCTTTCTCGTGGTGCATCCTGTTCCCACTAAAGGGGCTCTGACGACCGCCAATAGCGGTATAACTATACCATCGGGATCAGAGGAAATGCTATCCCACACTCACCAACCCGCTTGGCCAGCGTGGTGAGTAATGGCCAAACACCTCCAAAATGACTCTACAACTTAAATCTTGGCCCTCAGTCTCCGGCAGCTGGAATGTACCTGGCCAAGGCAGCGGCCAGTGCGACATGAAGGCAGAGGGTGCTAAGAATCCCCGGAGGACCGGACTAGGCTGCCATTTGATGCTGACCTTGGCTACCTATAACGGACGCTCCCTATCTTCTGATTCAAGGCTTCTTGAATTGGAAGAGGAACTACAAAGGATCAAGTGGGACATCGTCGGGCTAAGTGAGGTAAGGAGAAAAGGAGAAGATCTCATTGAACTGAAAAGTGGACATCTCTTCTATTATCGTGGGACAGATACTGGCAGAACTAGTGGTGTTGGATTTATAATAAACAAGAAACTGAAGGATAAAGTGGTAGAAGTTGAAAGTTCCTCTGACAGAGCTGCACGACTCGTTATCCAACTATCGAGAAGATACCAGGCTCAGATTATTCAAACTTATGCACCCACCACAAGTCATCCTGAAGAAGAAATTGAAGAATTTTATGAGGAAATTTGTCATCTAAATAATAAAGGTAAGCAGCACTTGAAGATAATTATGGGAGATTTCAATGCAAAAATAGGGCAACGGCAACAGAATGAAACTTCAGTAGGTAAATTCGGTCACGGCAACAGAAACCAGCGTGGAAATACTCTCGTTGAGTTTGCAGAGGCAGAAGGATTTTTCATCTTGAACTCCTTTTTCAAGAAAAAGCCACACAGGAAATGGACATGGAGACATCCAATTGGGACGACAAGTGAAATTGATTTTATTATGTGTCACAAAAAATTCGTCATCGAAGACTGCAGTGTGCTGAACAAGTTCAACACAGGTAGTGACCATAGATTGGTGAGATGTAAGATGCACCTCAACACTAAACTTGAACGTGGCAAGCTCATGAGACAAACAAAATCTATTGACATAACCAACCTTAATAAACACCATAATACCTTCAAGTTGGAACTGAAGAAAAGGTTCTCTGCTTTAGAAGGCCTAACATCGAAAGAAATGGACATCTCTGAAGTTAACAAAAAAGTAACCAAAGCTCTTATGGAAACAGCAACAAAATTAGCTGGGTCGAAGAACAAGTTGCATGTAAACAAATTATCAGGAAAAACGAAAATGTTGATGCAAAAAAGAAGAGAGATGAGAACAACTAAAGAAGATGTGACTTCCAAAGTGGAATATATAGAGCTATGCAAGACAGTAAGAAAACGTATCACTGAAGACGTAAGAAAATTCAACTGTGAACTAGTGAGGAAAGCAATTGAAAACAACCAAAGCCTAAAGATAGCAAAGGGACATCTCAGTAACGGAAGAAAACAGATTATGGCACTGAGAAAAGAAGATGGTTCTGTAACAAGAAATAGAGGCGAAATTTTGACAAGAGTGAAAGATTTCTACTCCAAATTATATGAAAGTTATGATACATGCACTCCAGACATCATGAAAGATACCAGTACCAGAGTTCCTCCAGTCCTTCCAGCAGAAGTTGCACATGCAATCAAGAACATGAAGCGGGGAAAAGCTCCAGGAGAAGGTGGAATTACTGTAGACATCATACAAGAAGCAAGTGGAGAAATCGAAACAGTACTCGCCCAAATTTTCACTCGATGCCTTGATGAAGGAAAGATTCCTAAAGATTGGAACACCGCTACAATGATCCTGCTACATGAGAAAGGTGACATTGAGGATCTCGGAAACTACAGACCTGTCAGCCTCCTATCAGTAGTTTATAAAATCTTCACTAAAGTTCTTTCACACCGCTTGAAGGTAACACTGGACATGGCTCAACCGAGAGAACAAGCTGGATTCAGGAGTGGCTACAGCACAATAGATCATATCCACGTACTGAGAGAACTAATTGAAAGAGCGAGGGAATATGAACTTCCATTGTGCATGGCTTTTATCGATTATGAAAAACCCTTTGATTCGGTGAAACCATCAGCAGTTACAATGGCTCTGAAAACCTTCGGTACTGAAGATGCATACATTAATATTATTATTAACATCTATGAAAATGCAAGTGCAAAGATTCGGCTGTTTGAAAATACAACACACGTAAAAATTGGAAAGGGAGTGAGACAAGGTGACACCATATCTCCGAAGCTCTTTAATGCCACATTGGAGGGTGTTTTTCAGTCGCTGAGCTGGGAAAACAAGTTGATAAAGATTAATGGAGATTATCTAACCCACCTTCGTTTTGCTGATGACGTAGTCATTTTTGGAACTACCCCATCAGAGCTGCAGAGTATGATTCAGGAACTTGCTGACAAGAGTAAAGAAGTGGGATTAAAAATGAACTTTCAGAAGACAAAAGTGATGTTCAATGCTTTTACAAGAAATGAAGATTTATCGATTGATGGAGAAAAGCTGGAGATAACAGACACGTACGTTTATCTTGGACAGCAGATATCAAGTGAGGGTCACATTGATGAAAAAATTAATCGGCGTACAAAACTTGCCTGGAGAGCTTTTGGAAGAAACAGCATAATTTTCAAGAGCAATATGCCATTATGTCTTAAAAGAAAAGTGTTTGATCAATGCATCCTTCCAGTGCTTACGTATGGTGCAGAGACGTGGACCTTAACTAAAAGAGACATACAAAGGCTGCAGACAACTCAAAGAAGCATGAGAGGTGCATGCTTGGTGTAACCAGGAGAGATAAGAAGAGGAACTCGTGGATCCGAAAAATGACAAGAGTGGAAGACATCATGATCAGAGTTAAATCCCTGAAATGGCAATGGGCTGGACATACTGCCAGAAGGACAGATCATCGATGGACAGCCGAAATTTTAGATTGAATTCCAAGGAACAGGAAAAGACCCAGAAAAAGACCACATGGGAGATGGGTGGATGAAATTCGAAAGTATGCGGGAGTGACATGGAGGAGACTGGCACAAGACAGACCGTTTTGGAGGAAACTTGGGGAGACCTTCGTCCAGCAGTGGATTGATAATGGTTGACAATGATGATGATGATGATGATGATATATATCATCATCATCATCATTCCAATATGGCATTAAAGAGCTTCGGAGATATGGTGTCACCTTGTCTCTTGACAATGATGATGATGATGATATATATATCATTATCATCATCATTGTCAACCATTATCAATCCACTGCTGGACGAAGGTCTCCCCAAGTGTCCTCCACAACGGTCTGTCTTGAGCCAGTCTCCTCCATGTCACTCCCGCATATTTACGAATTTCATCCACCCATCTCCCATGTGGTCTTTTTCTGGGTCTTTTTCTGCCCCTTGGAATCCAATCTAAAATTTCGGCTGTCCATCTATGGTCTGTCCTTCTGGCAGTATGTCCAGCCCATTGCCATTTCAGGGATTTAACTCTGATCATGATGTCTTCCACTCTCGTCATTTTTCGGATCCACGAGTTCCTCTTCTTATCTCTCCTGGTTATACCAAGCATGCACCTCTCCATGCTTCTTTGAGTTGTCTGCAGCCTTTGTATGTCTCTTTTAGTTAAGGTCCACGTCTCTGCACCATACGTAAGCACTGGAAGGATGCATTGATCAAACACTTTTCTTTTAAGACATAATGGCATATTGCTCTTGAAAATTATGCTGTTTCTTCCAAAAGCTCTCCAGGCAAGTTTTGTACGCCGATTAATTTCTTCATCAATGTGACCCTCACTTGATATCTGCTGTCCAAGATAAACATACGTATCTGTTATCTCCAGTTTTTCTCCATCAATCGATAAATCTTACTTTCTTGTAAAAGCATTGAACATCACTTTTGTCTTCTGAAAGTTCATTTTTAATCCCACTTCTTTACTCTTGTCAGCAAGTTCCTGGATCATACACTGCAGCTCTGATGGGGTAGTTGCGAAAATGACTACGTCATCAGCAAAACGAAGGTGGGTTAGATAATCTCCATTAATCTTTATCCCTTTGTTTTCCAAGTTCAGTGATTGAAAGACATTTTCCAATCTGACATTAAAGAGCTTCGGAGATATGGTGTCACCTTGTCTCACTCCCTTTCCAATTTTTATGTGTGTTGTATTTTCAAACAGCCGAATCTTTGCACTTGCATTTTCATAGATGTTATTAATAATATTAATGTATGCATCTTCAATACCGCAGGATTTCAGAGCCGTGGTAACTGCTGATGGTTTCACTGAATCAAAGGCTTTTTCATAATGGAAGTTCATATTCCCTCGCTCTTTCAATTAGTTCTCTCAGTACGTGGATGTGATCTATTGTGCTGTAGCCACTCCTGAATCCAGCTTGTTCTCTCGGTTGAGCCATGTCCAGTGTTACCTTCAAGCGGTGTGAAAGAACTTTAGTGAAGATTTTATAAACCACTGATAGGAGGCTGATAGGTCTGTAGTTCCTGAGATCCTCAATGTCACCTTTTTTATGTAGCAGGATCATTGTAGCATTGTTCCAATCCTCAGGAATCTTCCCTTCATTAAGGCATCGAGTGAAAATTTGGGCGAGTACTGTTTCAATTTCTCCACTTGCTTCTTGTATGATGTCTATAGTAATTCCATCTTCTCCTGGAGCTTTTTCCCGCTTCATGTTCTTGATTGCATGAGCAACTTCTGCTGGGAGGACTGGAAGAACTCTGGTACCTTTCATGATGTCTGGAGTACATGTATCATCCCTTTCATATAATTTGGAGTAGAAATCTTTCACTCTTGTCAAAATTTCGCCTCTATTTCTTGTTACAGAACCATCTTCTTTTCTCAGAGTCATAATCTGTTTTCTTCCCTTACTGAGATGTCCCTTTGTTATCTTTAGGCTTTGGTTGTTTCCAATTGCTTTCCTTACTAGTTCACAGTTGAATTTCCTTACGTCTTCAGTGATACTTTTTCGTGTTGTCTTGCATAGCTCTATATATTCCACTTTGGAAGTCACATCTTCTTTAGTTGTCCTCATCTCTCTTCTTTTTTGCATCAACATTTTGGTTTTTCCTGATAATTTGTTCACATGCAACTTGTTCTTAGACCCAGCTAATTTTGTTGCTGTTTCCATTAGAGCTTTGGTTACTTTTCTGTTAACTTCCGAAATATCCACTTCTTCCGATGTTAGGCCTTCTAAAGGAGAGAATCTGTTCTTCAGTTCCAACTTGAAAGTATTATGGTGTTTTTTAAGGTTGGTTATGTCAATACATTTTGTTTGTCTTATGAGCTTGCCACGTTCCAGTTTAGTGTTGAGGTGCATCTTACATCTCACCAATCTATGGTCACTACCTGTGTTGAACTTGTTCAGCACACTGCAGTCTTCGATGACGAATTTTTTGTTACACATAATAAAATCAATTTCACTTGTCGTCCCAATTGGATGTCTCCATGTCCATTTCCTGTGTGGCTTTTTCTTGAAAAAGGAGTTCAATATGAAAAATCCTTCTGCCTCTGCAAACTCAACGAGAGTATTTCCACGCTGGTTTCTGTTGCCGTGACCGAATTTACCTACTGAAGTTTCATTCTGTTGCCGTTGCCCTATTTTTGCATTGAAATCTCCCATAATTATCTTCAAGTGCTGCTTACCTTTATTATTTAGATGACGAATTTCCTCATAAAATTCTTCAATTTCTTCTTCAGGATGACTTGTGGTGGGTGCATAAGTTTGAATAATCTGAGCCTGGTATCTTCTCGATAGCTGGATAACGAGTCGTGCAGCTCTGTCAGAGGGACTTTCAACTTCTACCACTTTATCCTTCAGTTTCTTGTTTATTATAAATCCAACACCACTAGTTCTGCCAGTATCTGTCCCACGATAATAGAAGAGATGTCCACTTTTCAGTTCAATGAGATCTTCTCCTTTTCTCCTTACCTCACTTAGCCCGACGATGTCCCACTTGATCCTTTGTAGTTCCTCTTCCAATTCAAGAAGCCTTGAATCAGAAGATAGGGAGCGTCCGTTATAGGTAGCCAAGGTCAGTATCAAATGGCAGCCTAGTCCGGTCCTCCGGGGATTCTTAGCACCCTCTGCCTTCATGTCGCACTGGCCGCTGCCTTGGCCAGGTACATTCCAGCTGCCGGAGACTGAGGGCCAAGATTTAAGTTGTAGAGTCATTTTGGAGGTGTTTGGCCATAACTCACCACGCTGGCCAAGCGGGTTGGTGAGTGTGGGATAGCATTTCCTCTGATCCCGATGGTATAGTTATACCGCTATTGGCGGTCGTCAGAGCCCCTTTAGTGGGAACAGGATGCACCACAAGAAGGCGGGGTTGACATTTGTCAAGGAGAGGCTGTGATGTTACGCATCACCTGACCTTACACCTCCAGCTGTTATTTATATATATATATATATATATATATATATATATATAAATGGGATGTAAGGTCAGGTGATGCGTAACATCACAGCCTCTCCTTGACAAATGTCAACCCCGCTTTCTCGTGGTGCATCCTGTTCCCACTAAAGGGGCTCTGACGACCGCCAATAGCGGTATAACTATACCATCGGGATCAGAGGAAATGCTATCCCACACTCACCAACCCGCTTGGCCAGCGTGGTGAGTAATGGCCAAACACCTCCAAAATGACTCTACAACTTAAATCTTGGCCCTCAGTCTCCGGCAGCTGGAATGTACCTGGCCAAGGCAGCGGCCAGTGCGACATGAAGGCAGAGGGTGCTAAGAATCCCCGGAGGACCGGACTAGGCTGCCATTTGATGCTGACCTTGGCTACCTATAACGGACGCTCCCTATCTTCTGATTCAAGGCTTCTTGAATTGGAAGAGGAACTACAAAGGATCAAGTGGGACATCGTCGGGCTAAGTGAGGTAAGGAGAAAAGGAGAAGATCTCATTGAACTGAAAAGTGGACATCTCTTCTATTATCGTGGGACAGATACTGGCAGAACTAGTGGTGTTGGATTTATAATAAACAAGAAACTGAAGGATAAAGTGGTAGAAGTTGAAAGTTCCTCTGACAGAGCTGCACGACTCGTTATCCAACTATCGAGAAGATACCAGGCTCAGATTATTCAAACTTATGCACCCACCACAAGTCATCCTGAAGAAGAAATTGAAGAATTTTATGAGGAAATTTGTCATCTAAATAATAAAGGTAAGCAGCACTTGAAGATAATTATGGGAGATTTCAATGCAAAAATAGGGCAACGGCAACAGAATGAAACTTCAGTAGGTAAATTCGGTCACGGCAACAGAAACCAGCGTGGAAATACTCTCGTTGAGTTTGCAGAGGCAGAAGGATTTTTCATCTTGAACTCCTTTTTCAAGAAAAAGCCACACAGGAAATGGACATGGAGACATCCAATTGGGACGACAAGTGAAATTGATTTTATTATGTGTAACAAAAAATTCGTCATCGAAGACTGCAGTGTGCTGAACAAGTTCAACACAGGTAGTGACCATAGATTGGTGAGATGTAAGATGCACCTCAACACTAAACTTGAACGTGGCAAGCTCATGAGACAAACAAAATCTATTGACATAACCAACCTTAATAAACACCATAATACCTTCAAGTTGGAACTGAAGAAAAGGTTCTCTGCTTTAGAAGGCCTAACATCGAAAGAAATGGACATCTCTGAAGTTAACAAAAAAGTAACCAAAGCTCTTATGGAAACAGCAACAAAATTAGCTGGGTCGAAGAACAAGTTGCATGTAAACAAATTATCAGGAAAAACGAAAATGTTGATGCAAAAAAGAAGAGAGATGAGGACAACTAAAGAAGATGTGACTTCCAAAGTGGAATATATAGAGCTATGCAAGACAGTAAGAAAACGTATCACTGAAGACGTAAGAAAATTCAACTGTGAACTAGTGAGGAAAGCAATTGAAAACAACCAAAGCCTAAAGATAGCAAAGGGACATCTCAGTAACGGAAGAAAACAGATTATGGCACTGAGAAAAGAAGATGGTTCTGTAACAAGAAATAGAGGCGAAATTTTGACAAGAGTGAAAGATTTCTACTCCAAATTATATGAAAGTTATGATACATGCACTCCAGACATCATGAAAGATACCAGTACCAGAGTTCCTCCAGTCCTTCCAGCAGAAGTTGCACATGCAATCAAGAACATGAAGCGGGGAAAAGCTCCAGGAGAAGGTGGAATTACTGTAGACATCATACAAGAAGCAAGTGGAGAAATCGAAACAGTACTCGCCCAAATTTTCACTCGATGCCTTGATGAAGGAAAGATTCCTAAAGATTGGAACACCGCTACAATGATCCTGCTACATGAGAAAGGTGACATTGAGGATCTCGGAAACTACAGACCTGTCAGCCTCCTATCAGTAGTTTATAAAATCTTCACTAAAGTTCTTTCACACCGCTTGAAGGTAACACTGGACATGGCTCAACCGAGAGAACAAGCTGGATTCAGGAGTGGCTACAGCACAATAGATCATATCCACGTACTGAGAGAACTAATTGAAAGAGCGAGGGAATATGAACTTCCATTGTGCATGGCTTTTATCGATTATGAAAAACCCTTTGATTCGGTGAAACCATCAGCAGTTACAATGGCTCTGAAAACCTTCGGTACTGAAGATGCATACATTAATATTATTATTAACATCTATGAAAATGCAAGTGCAAAGATTCGGCTGTTTGAAAATACAACACACGTAAAAATTGGAAAGGGAGTGAGACAAGGTGACACCATATCTCCGAAGCTCTTTAATGCCACATTGGAGGGTGTTTTTCAGTCGCTGAGCTGGGAAAACAAGTTGATAAAGATTAATGGAGATTATCTAACCCACCTTCGTTTTGCTGATGACGTAGTCATTTTTGGAACTACCCCATCAGAGCTGCAGAGTATGATTCAGGAACTTGCTGACAAGAGTAAAGAAGTGGGATTAAAAATGAACTTTCAGAAGACAAAAGTGATGTTCAATGCTTTTACAAGAAATGAAGATTTATCGATTGATGGAGAAAAGCTGGAGATAACAGACACGTACGTTTATCTTGGACAGCAGATATCAAGTGAGGGTCACATTGATGAAAAAATTAATCGGCGTACAAAACTTGCCTGGAGAGCTTTTGGAAGAAACAGCATAATTTTCAAGAGCAATATGCCATTATGTCTTAAAAGAAAAGTGTTTGATCAATGCATCCTTCCAGTGCTTACGTATGGTGCAGAGACGTGGACCTTAACTAAAAGAGACATACAAAGGCTGCAGACAACTCAAAGAAGCATGAGAGGTGCATGCTTGGTGTAACCAGGAGAGATAAGAAGAGGAACTCGTGGATCCGAAAAATGACAAGAGTGGAAGACATCATGATCAGAGTTAAATCCCTGAAATGGCAATGGGCTGGACATACTGCCAGAAGGACAGATCATCGATGGACAGCCGAAATTTTAGATTGAATTCCAAGGAACAGGAAAAGACCCAGAAAAAGACCACATGGGAGATGGGTGGATGAAATTCGAAAGTATGCGGGAGTGACATGGAGGAGACTGGCACAAGACAGACCGTTTTGGAGGAAACTTGGGGAGACCTTCGTCCAGCAGTGGATTGATAATGGTTGACAATGATGATGATGATGATGATATATATCATCATCATCATCATTCCAATGTGGCATTAAAGAGCTTCGGAGATATGGTGTCACCTTGTCTCTTGACAATGATGATGATGATGATATATATATCATTATCATCATCATTGTCAACCATTATCAATCCACTGCTGGACGAAGGTCTCCCCAAGTGTCCTCCACAACGGTCTGTCTTGAGCCAGTCTCCTCCATGTCACTCCCGCATATTTACGAATTTCATCCACCCATCTCCCATGTGGTCTTTTTCTGGGTCTTTTCTGCCCCTTGGAATCCAATCTAAAATTTCGGCTGTCCATCTATGGTCTGTCCTTCTGGCAGTATGTCCAGCCCATTGCCATTTCAGGGATTTAACTCTGATCATGATGTCTTCCACTCTCGTCATTTTTCGGATCCACGAGTTCCTCTTCTTATCTCTCCTGGTTATACCAAGCATGCACCTCTCCATGCTTCTTTGAGTTGTCTGCAGCCTTTGTATGTCTCTTTTAGTTAAGGTCCACGTCTCTGCACCATACGTAAGCACTGGAAGGATGCATTGATCAAACACTTTTCTTTTAAGACATAATGGCATATTGCTCTTGAAAATTATGCTGTTTCTTCCAAAAGCTCTCCAGGCAAGTTTTGTACGCCGATTAATTTCTTCATCAATGTGACCCTCACTTGATATCTGCTGTCCAAGATAAACATACGTATCTGTTATCTCCAGTTTTCTCCATCAATCGATAAATCTTACTTTCTTGTAAAAGCATTGAACATCACTTTTGTCTTCTGAAAGTTCATTTTTAATCCCACTTCTTTACTCTTGTCAGCAAGTTCCTGGATCATACACTGCAGCTCTGATGGGGTAGTTGCGAAAATGACTACGTCATCAGCAAAACGAAGGTGGGTTAGATAATCTCCATTAATCTTTATCCCTTTGTTTTCCAAGTTCAGTGATTGAAAGACATTTTCCAATCTGACATTAAAGAGCTTCGGAGATATGGTGTCACCTTGTCTCACTCCCTTTCCAATTTTATGTGTGTTGTATTTTCAAACAGCCGAATCTTTGCACTTGCATTTTCATAGATGTTATTAATAATATTAATGTATGCATCTTCAATACCGCAGGATTTCAGAGCCGTGGTAACTGCTGATGGTTTCACTGAATCAAAGGCTTTTTCATAATGGAAGTTCATATTCCCTCGCTCTTTCAATTAGTTCTCTCAGTACGTGGATGTGATCTATTGTGCTGTAGCCACTCCTGAATCCAGCTTGTTCTCTCGGTTGAGCCATGTCCAGTGTTACCTTCAAGCGGTGTGAAAGAACTTTAGTGAAGATTTTATAAACCACTGATAGGAGGCTGATAGGTCTGTAGTTCCTGAGATCCTCAATGTCACCTTTTTTATGTAGCAGGATCATTGTAGCATTGTTCCAATCCTCAGGAATCTTCCCTTCATTAAGGCATCGAGTGAAAATTTGGGCGAGTACTGTTTCAATTTCTCCACTTGCTTCTTGTATGATGTCTATAGTAATTCCATCTTCTCCTGGAGCTTTTTCCCGCTTCATGTTCTTGATTGCATGAGCAACTTCTGCTGGGAGGACTGGAAGAACTCTGGTACCTTTCATGATGTCTGGAGTACATGTATCATCCCTTTCATATAATTTGGAGTAGAAATCTTTCACTCTTGTCAAAATTTCGCCTCTATTTCTTGTTACAGAACCATCTTCTTTTCTCAGAGTCATAATCTGTTTTCTTCCCTTACTGAGATGTCCCTTTGTTATCTTTAGGCTTTGGTTGTTTCCAATTGCTTTCCTTACTAGTTCACAGTTGAATTTCCTTACGTCTTCAGTGATACTTTTTCGTGTTGTCTTGCATAGCTCTATATATTCCACTTTGGAAGTCACATCTTCTTTAGTTGTCCTCATCTCTCTTCTTTTGCATCAACATTTTGGTTTTTCCTGATAATTTGTTCACATGCAACTTGTTCTTAGACCCAGCTAATTTTGTTGCTGTTTCCATTAGAGCTTTGGTTACTTTTCTGTTAACTTCCGAAATATCCACTTCTTCCGATGTTAGGCCTTCTAAAGGAGAGAATCTGTTCTTCAGTTCCAACTTGAAAGTATTATGGTGTTTTTTAAGGTTGGTTATGTCAATACATTTTGTTTGTCTTATGAGCTTGCCACGTTCCAGTTTAGTGTTGAGGTGCATCTTACATCTCACCAATCTATGGTCACTACCTGTGTTGAACTTGTTCAGCACACTGCAGTCTTCGATGACGAATTTTTTGTTACACATAATAAAATCAATTTCACTTGTCGTCCCAATTGGATGTCTCCATGTCCATTTCCTGTGTGGCTTTTTCTTGAAAAAGGAGTTCAAGATGAAAAATCCTTCTGCCTCTGCAAACTCAACGAGAGTATTTCCACGCTGGTTTCTGTTGCCGTGACCGAATTTACCTACTGAAGTTTCATTCTGTTGCCGTTGCCCTATTTTTGCATTGAAATCTCCCATAATTATCTTCAAGTGCTGCTTACCTTTATTATTTAGATGACGAATTTCCTCATAAAATTCTTCAATTTCTTCTTCAGGATGACTTGTGGTGGGTGCATAAGTTTGAATAATCTGAGCCTGGTATCTTCTCGATAGCTGGATAACGAGTCGTGCAGCTCTGTCAGAGGGACTTTCAACTTCTACCACTTTATCCTTCAGTTTCTTGTTTATTATAAATCCAACACCACTAGTTCTGCCAGTATCTGTCCCACGATAATAGAAGAGATGTCCACTTTTCAGTTCAATGAGATCTTCTCCTTTTCTCCTTACCTCACTTAGCCCGACGATGTCCCACTTGATCCTTTGTAGTTCCTCTTCCAATTCAAGAAGCCTTGAATCAGAAGATAGGGAGCGTCCGTTATAGGTAGCCAAGGTCAGTATCAAATGGCAGCCTAGTCCGGTCCTCCGGGGATTCTTAGCACCCTCTGCCTTCATGTCGCACTGGCCGCTGCCTTGGCCAGGTACATTCCAGCTGCCGGAGACTGAGGGCCAAGATTTAAGTTGTAGAGTCATTTTGGAGGTGTTTGGCCATAACTCACCACGCTGGCCAAGCGGGTTGGTGAGTGTGGGATAGCATTTCCTCTGATCCCGATGGTATAGTTATACCGCTATTGGCGGTCGTCAGAGCCCCTTTAGTGGGAACAGGATGCACCACAAGAAGGCGGGGTTGACATTTGTCAAGGAGAGGCTGTGATGTTACGCATCACCTGACCTTACACCTCCAGCTGTTATTTATATATATATATATATATATATATATATATATATATATAAATGGGATGTAAGGTCAGGTGATGCGTAACATCACAGCCTCTCCTTGACAAATGTCAACCCCGCTTTCTCGTGGTGCATCCTGTTCCCACTAAAGGGGCTCTGACGACCGCCAATAGCGGTATAACTATACCATCGGGATCAGAGGAAATGCTATCCCACACTCACCAACCCGCTTGGCCAGCGTGGTGAGTAATGGCCAAACACCTCCAAAATGACTCTACAACTTAAATCTTGGCCCTCAGTCTCCGGCAGCTGGAATGTACCTGGCCAAGGCAGCGGCCAGTGCGACATGAAGGCAGAGGGTGCTAAGAATCCCCGGAGGACCGGACTAGGCTGCCATTTGATGCTGACCTTGGCTACCTATAACGGACGCTCCCTATCTTCTGATTCAAGGCTTCTTGAATTGGAAGAGGAACTACAAAGGATCAAGTGGGACATCGTCGGGCTAAGTGAGGTAAGGAGAAAAGGAGAAGATCTCATTGAACTGAAAAGTGGACATCTCTTCTATTATCGTGGGACAGATACTGGCAGAACTAGTGGTGTTGGATTTATAATAAACAAGAAACTGAAGGATAAAGTGGTAGAAGTTGAAAGTTCCTCTGACAGAGCTGCACGACTCGTTATCCAACTATCGAGAAGATACCAGGCTCAGATTATTCAAACTTATGCACCCACCACAAGTCATCCTGAAGAAGAAATTGAAGAATTTTATGAGGAAATTTGTCATCTAAATAATAAAGGTAAGCAGCACTTGAAGATAATTATGGGAGATTTCAATGCAAAAATAGGGCAACGGCAACAGAATGAAACTTCAGTAGGTAAATTCGGTCACGGCAACAGAAACCAGCGTGGAAATACTCTCGTTGAGTTTGCAGAGGCAGAAGGATTTTTCATCTTGAACTCCTTTTTCAAGAAAAAGCCACACAGGAAATGGACATGGAGACATCCAATTGGGACGACAAGTGAAATTGATTTTATTATGTGTAACAAAAAATTCGTCATCGAAGACTGCAGTGTGCTGAACAAGTTCAACACAGGTAGTGACCATAGATTGGTGAGATGTAAGATGCACCTCAACACTAAACTGGAGCGTGGCAAGCTCATAAGACAAACAAAATGTATTGACATAACCAACCTTAAAAAACACCATAATACTTTCAAGTTGGAACTGAAGAACAGATTCTCTGCTTTAGAAGGCCTAACATCGGAAGAAGTGGATATTTCGGAAGTTAACAGAAAAGTAACCAAAGCTCTAATGGAAACAGCAACAAAATTAGCTGGGTCTAAGAACAAGTTCCATGTGAACAAATTATCAGGAAAAACCAAAATGTTGATGCAAAAAGAAGAGAGATGAGGACAACTAAAGAAGATGTGACTTCCAAAGTGGAATATATAGAGCTATGCAAGACAACACGAAAAAGTATCACTGAAGACGTAAGGAAATTCAACTGTGAGCTAGTGAGGAAAGCAATTGAAAACAACCAAAGCCTTAAGATAGCAAAGGGACATCTCAGTAAGGGAAGAAAACAGATTATGGCTCTGAGAAAAGAAGATGGTTCTATAACAAGAAATAGAGGCGAAATTTTGACAAGAGTGAAAGATTTCTACTCCAAATTATATGAAAGGGATGATACATGTACTCCAGACATCATGAAAGGTACCAGTACCAGAGTTCTTCCAGTCCTCCCAGCAGAAGTTGCTCATGCAATCAAGAACATGAAGCGGGGAAAAGCTCCAGGAGAAGATGGAATTACTATAGACATCATACAAGAAGCAAGTGGAGAAATTGAAACAATACTCGCCCAAATTTTCACTCGATGCCTTAATGAAGGGAAGATTCCTGAGGATTGGAACAATGCTACAATGATCCTGCTACATAAATAAGGTGACATTGAGGATCTCAGGAACTACAGACCTATCAGCCTCCTATCAGTGGTTTATAAAATCTTCACTAAAGTTCTTTCACACCGCTTGAAGGTAACACTGGACATGGCTCAACCGAGAGAACAAGCTGGATTCAGGAGTGGCTACAGCACAATAGATCATATCCACGTACTGAGAGAACTAATTGAAAGAGCGAGGGAATATGAACTTCCATTGTGCATGGCTTTTATCGATTATGAAAAAGCCTTTGATTCGGTGAAACCATCAGCAGTTACCACGGCTCTGAAATCCTGCGGTATTGAAGATGCATACATTAATATTATTAATAACATCTATGAAAATGCAAGTGCAAAGATTCGGCTGTTTGAAAATACAACACACATAAAAATTGGAAAAGGAGTGAGACAAGGTGACACCATATCTCCGAAGCTCTTTAATGCCACATTGGAAAATGTCTTTCAATCACTGAACTGGGAAAACAAAGGGATAAAGATTAATGGAGATTATCTAACCCACCTTCGTTTTGCTGATGACGTAGTAATTTTTGCAACTACCCCATCAGAGCTGCAGGGTATGATCCAGGAACTTGCTGACAAGAGTAAAGAAGTGGGATTAAAAATGAACTTTCAGAAGACAAAAGTGATGTTCAATGCTTTTACAAGAAATGAAGATTTATCGATTGATGGAGAAAAACTGGAGATAACAGATACGTATGTTTATCTTGGACAGCAGATATCAAGTGAGGGTCACATTGATGAAGAAATTAATCGGCGTACAAAACTTGCCTGGAGAGCTTTTGGAAGAAACAGCATAATTTTCAAGAGCAATATGCCATTATGTCTTAAAAGAAAAGTGTTTGATCAATGCATCCTTCCAGTGCTTACGTATGGTGCAGAGACGTGGACCTTAACTAAAAGAGACATACAAAGGCTGCAGACAACTCAAAGAAGCATGGAGAGGTGCATGCTTGGTATAACCAGGAGAGATAAGAAGAGGAACTCGTGGATCCGAAAAATGACGAGAGTGGAAGACATCATGATCAGAGTTAAATCCCTGAAATGGCAATGGGCTGGACATACTGCCAGAAGGACAGACCATAGATGGACAGCCGAAATTTTAGATTGGATTCCAAGGGACAGGAAAAGACCCAGAAAAAGACCACATGGGAGATGGGTGGATGAAATTCGTAAATATGCGGGAGTGACATGGAGGAGACTGGCACAAGACAGACCGTTGTGGAGGAAACTTGGGGAGACCTTCGTCCAGCAGTGGATTGATAATGGTTGACAATGATGATGATGATGATATATATAAATAACAGCTGGTGTACAAAACAAAGGAGAGGAGAAGAAATATCCTCTGCCACAATGAACAAAATACAAAACTCATGAGATACGCTATCCACAATATCCGATCTCGCTACGGAACTTCAAAATTTGACAGACGATTGACTTTTAAAAGTTAATCAAACCTCAAGTATTTTCACCAATCGGTCCTATTGCCGGTAGTTTCTCGTCAAAAAGATAGGGGGAAAGTGAGAACGGAGTTTTTCCATTAATATACGAAAGAATTTTCGGAAAGGTTTCGAAAATCCTTTCAGTGCGATATACCTGATTTTTACTTTAATTAGAATTTAGGCTAACTTACGAATAACATACATATATCTCGTAGCCACAACCAAACATGTTTTAAACAGCATTTTTTTACACAAAAAAAGAATGTCAACCTTTTTGCATTTATGTCATACATATTAGCAGCCGGCATCTTCATTACTTATTTTGTACATATTGTACGCATGATCTACACTATATTGACAAAAATCACTGGATACCCCTTCAAAAGCAAATGAACGGATCCACTGCGTTGTTAAAATGCGCTGTACAGCTGCAAACGGTATAAAAACAAGCCTGCAGCTGACCGCGATCATATCGCACTGTGAGGTTCAGTGAAAATGTCGCAGTGAGAGAGAACTGACTTTGAGAAAGGAAAGGTTGTTGGGTGGTATGTTAGTGGGTTATCCATTAGAGAAACCAAGAGGCGTTTAAACATACCCAAGTCAACTGTTTCGGATGTACTGAATACGTGGAAGACACATGGCGTGCCTGAAGCAGTAAAATGTACCGGCTGACCAAAGAAAATCAGTGATAGAGGACTTCGAAGCCTCGGGAGAGTCGTTACAATTAATCGACGGAGTACTGCACAAGACCTCAGTGCACAGGAGTAAAAATGCTGGAACCTCGGTATGAACACGTACCACTCGAAGAGAACTTCATTCCATGGGTTACCGTGGTCATACGACTGCTCTTACGCCTTTCATCTCCACTCGGAATGCTACTCGTCGTGTAGAATGGAGCAAAGAACATTTATTGTGGACCGTAGTTCAATGGAAACGGGTCCTTAGGACTGATGAATCCAGATACACGATCCAGCAGTCTGATGGCCGTGTGCGAGTATGGTGGCAGCCGGGGGAACGCTGTTTACCACAGTGTACTGTTACAACGGTCAAGTTTGGAGCTGGCAGTGTACTCGTGTGGGGGTGTTTATCGTGGTATGGTCCCGTCCCATTGGTTATCGTGGACAACCCTGTTAACCAGCACGTCTACCTCGATATTCCGGACAATTATGCTCTACCAACTCTGTGGCAATATACTATGGAACCGAGCCTTGTTGGTACCAGCTGTATAATGCACCGAGCCATAAAGCAATGACCATAACGGTGTGGTTTGACGATAATACCGTATCGTGTGTGGACTGGCCAGCACAGAGGCCTCATCTTAATCCCATAGAACACCTATGGGATGAATTAAAGCGCCGCATAAGAAGTTTGAAACCAAGGCGTACTACTAAGCAACAGTTAACGGCAGCATTATGTACTGAATTGAAGCTCATACCTATCGCTGTGTTCCACAACCTTGTCGAAAGCATGTCTCGAATGGTCAGTGCGCGCATTAAGGCCGAAGGTGGACTGACACCGTACTAATGCATGCCAATAAATGGTATGTTGTGTTTCTCTTCTAGGTGTCCGGTGACTTTTGTCAATATAGTGTATAACAACACAACTCGAATACGCAGACTTCAAGTAAACACCGGTTTAGTTTAATACAGCTTACTCCACCACCCTTTTTGGCTGCTGCTTCAACATTATATATCTCTAGTTCTTATCTGACAACATGCTTACGTCACCCTCTCTGACCTCAAAATTCTTGCCAACATCATCCCGCGAGTGAGAAGATATAACGTTAAGTTTGAAAACGCTAAAAGAGAATGAACTCAAGTTTACACAGAGAAAACAACTAAAAACGAAAGTTAATTTATAGTATACCTCATAGCTGCTGCTGCAGCGTATAACCTTTTTTCAAAAAAATGGCATTGGAGCACCCCAACAGCACGTTTATCGGTCTCCATCCCCCGATCACTTAATAACACAGAGCGGCTTCATGGTAAATGCACTTAATCAGGTTCGTGTGATCCACGTCATCATGCTACACAGCCCATGTTTTCTGCCGTTTCGTATATGAATGGAAGCTATGTAATACGTGTAGCTCAAAAACCGGCTTACTTTCGATTCACTTTGGTATTTATTAAAGCCAATCGCTAAAAGAATTTACTAAAACCAACCACAGCATCTAAACATTATTAGAGCAGCAGTGTCTAATTTTATTTATCTGTTAGTCATTTCGGGGTCAGAGGAGTTTTTGTTGATGAAGGGGGAACTGTTATCGATGAAAGTTTTATTCTTCATCACCAAATGGCGATTGAGCAACAGTGGAAATGGGCTCCAGTTTCTCCTCAACATGTTGTGCATAATGACAGGAATGTCTGTCACTCGCTCGTTAGCGCCTAACTTACAGTGACAACTGCTTTTCTTGGTATCATTTCAAGGTCTGGCGGAAAGGGAGAAGAAAAAGTAAACTTTCTTGTCGCTATGTCTCTCCATTTCCTACTAAAACAAATCGTCAAGATTTCTTTTGCCCCGTTCTTATCACTAGATTGAAAAATACATAACATAACATTCCCTAGTATATTTTATTAACTCGAAGAATATATGTGTACTAGCTGAATTGTACCAGCCGCTGGTCAGATATTTCGTTTTTATATTCGAAGCTTCACAGCAATGAATGATTCTTTTAGAGTACAATATCTTGAGGCTACTAACAGTATTCGCTTTTTATGTAATTTATGTGTGTAAATATTGTTAACAGTTCAGCAAAAAAATTTTGGCATACAGGGATATCGAAAATATTTAAATAATGAGTTCATAATACCTCTTTACAAAATACGTTAAACGCTTTTCTGTTAGGTGCTGTAATGTTTATTTTCCTCAGCCTTTTTTCTTTTTACGTTTCCATAGCTCTACACTCTAAAACATAAATGGTGTGAATTCACGGAAAATTCCTGTAAACAAGGTGCACCAAAGTTGCTGGCAGGTGTCCGTCTTTTAACGAAATTTCCGTTTTTAAAAATTCTCATTTCTTCTACCTTCCGTATTCTGACGGATTTTCCGTAGTCATTCCGTTTATTTCGAAAAAGTCTTTGTTAAAAATATACTGAAATTTTGCAAAATCTTCGTTTTTGACTTTTCCAGATCCTTTCCGTTCATCCATGGATGACAGCGAACTGGCCTCGTTTGACTTCTATCAGCAAACTCGCGTGCTACCGTTGACAAATATAGACCGTGAAGCACAGTTATGTATCAGGTAAAATTCTAATCGCGCAAGGATGATTGTTTTTCCAGTAATGCGGTTGAATTATTAATTTTATTTTCTGCTGTAGCTTAATATTTTTCTGAATAGGTTTGTTATAATTTAAATTCTTTTGTAAGAGGACGCATTGCAAATTACGTATTTCTTTCATCGTGATTTCTCGAAGCAACAGAATGCGTGGGAACTTGAGATCTTGTTAAACTGACAATGACTTTCAATTATCTTTAAGAAAAGGTGAAATGTTTTTGCTTTATAGAATTTCACCGATGAGCAATTCCATTATGACCACCTCCAGCCTAGAAAAATGAGTGCC
Organism: Macrothele yani; assembly: GCA_039090855.1. NCBI lineage: Eukaryota > Metazoa > Arthropoda > Arachnida > Araneae > Macrothelidae > Macrothele > Macrothele yani. The sequence continues at coordinate 157,510,252 of CM077024.1, read as the reverse complement.
ACAGGTGAAGTTCCGAACAGTGCCACAGGTGAAGTTCACAGAGCAGTATAAATGTACACAATCTGAGGACCGGCTTTAGGTTAGTAGAGTGTTCGGAGTCAGAATGGAAAAATGCTGTCAGTTTATCTGAGCTTTAGTTTGATAAAGAACAAATTGTGATGGCACGAGGCCTCGGAACTACAATCTCGGAGACTGCGTGACTTGGGAGTTGTTCACGTGCCGCTGCAGTGAGTACGTATCAAAAGTGGTGCACAAATGGCCAAACGACGAATCGTCGTGCAGCTGTGTGTCATCCACAGCTCATTGATGCCAGAGGGGAGCGGAGACGGTCTCGCATTGTTCACAAGGCACACAGGGCCACAGTGCGAGAAATCACCCGCAGCTACATGGCAATGTGTAGGGGCAATGTATCAGAGCACACAGTTCATCGCAGCCTTCTGCACATGGACCTGCGTAGCCGAAAACCCAGCTGGGTCATCATTCTCACTGTACGCCATCGCCAACAACGCATGAAATGGGCCCAACATAATCGAGATTGGACCGTGGATGATTGGAAGAAAGTGGCCTGGTCTAACGAATCACGATTCCTGGTGCAACCTGTAGACGGCGGAGCGCGGATACGACGAATACCAATGGAGGCTATGGTACCTGGATGCATTGTTGGGAGGAAATAGACCGGCGGCGGCGGTGTTAGGCTGTAAATGACGTTTTCTTGGGACACTTTAGACCCCATTATCGCAATAGCACAATTCCTGACAGATGTCGTGTATCTGAACATCCTTACGGACCAAGTTCACCCATTCATGGCAACTGTGTTTTCTGCTGGTGATGGCCACTACGAATAGGATGATGTGCCATGCCACACTGCCAGAATCATCAAGGAGTGGTTTGAGGAACATGCTGGTGACTTTGTTAATGCCCTGGCCTTCAAAGTCACCTGATTTGAACCTAATCGAGCATTTGTGGTTTGACTTGGAAAAGCAGGTTCGAGTTAAATCACCACCATGAACTGCTGATGAACTGCTGTTGACATTATGGTACCAGATACCCCAGGATATCTATAGCCACCTCATCGAATCGATGCCTCGTCGAGTGACCGCTGTTTTGCTGGCTAAAGGGATAGGTGGTGATAATATATTGGCTCATTGGTGTATTTAACAAAACTTCTAAATGTAAAATAAATTTACTCTTGATAGCTATAATAGCTTTAAGGAGTCCACAGACCGATTCGTAGGCATCGTACAATCAGCTGTGCAATAATTTAAATACCCGGTTTCTTACTTTAACATTATACAAAAAATGGGGGAGAGGCGAACTAATATAAGATGACACAGTAACCAAATTTCATGCGATATGCTATCCACAGTAACCGATCTCGCTACAGAACTTCAGAATCTGTTCCTCCGACAGGCGATTGAGATTTAATAGTTAATTAAAAGTCAAGTATTCCAGCGAATCACTGTTATTACTAGAAATTTTCCGTCATACCTGTTCGAAAAAAAGTGAGTAATAGTTAACCAAACCTCAAGTATTCCAGCGAATCACTGTTATTACCAGAAATTTTCCGTCATACCTGTCCGAAAAAAGGGAGTAATAGTTAACCAAACCTCAAGTATTCCAGCGAATCACTGTTATTACCAGAAATTTTCCGTCATACCTGTCCGAAAAAAGTGAGTAATAGTTAACCAAACCTCAAGTATTCCAGCGAATCACTGTTATTACCAGAAATTTTCCGTCATACCTGTTCGAAAAAAGTGAGTAATAGTTAACCAAACCTCAAGTATTCCAGCGAATCACTGTTATTACCAGAAATTTTCCGTCATACCTGTTCGAAAAAAGTGAGTAATAGTTAACCAAACCTCAAGTATTCCAGCTAATCACTGTTATTACCAGAAATTTTCCGTCATACCTGTTCGAAAAAGTGAGTAATAGTTAACCAAACCTCAAGTATTCCAGCGAATCACTGTTATTACCAGAAATTTTCCGTCATACCTGTTCGAAAAAAGTGAGTAATAGTTAACCAAACCTCAAGTATTCCAGCGAATCACTGTTATTACCAGAAATTTTCCGTCATACCTGTTCGAAAAAAGTGAGTAATAGTTAACCAAACCTCAAGTATTCCAGCGAATCACTGTTATTACCAGAAATTTTCCGTCATACCTGTTCGAAAAAAGTGAGTAATAGTTAACCAAACCTCAAGTATTCCAGCGAATCACTGTTATTACCAGAAATTTTCAATCATATGAATACGAAAACGTGCTTAATAGTTAAACAAACATGAAACATTCCGGCGAATCACTCCCATTACCAGAAATTTTCCGTCACATTGATATAAAAAGAATGAGTAATAATTAATCAACCTCAAGAATACCCGCGAATCACTACTATTACAAGACATTTTCCGTGTTGTGGATAATTTGACCTACTACAGAGGTGAAAACATGTGTCAAGACGGCAAATCTGCACCGAACGAGAAATTCTGTACATGTAGCTCGGTAGGGAGAGCGACTTACTCCAGAGTGAGTGGACACAGATTTGGTTCCCGTCGCGGACAAATTTGTGTTTTCAGATTGGGGTCCGATTGTGGAAAATGGATCCAGTGGACGTTGAGTTTCTCGAAAAATGTGTAAGGTTTGTTCCACACATGGTTTGGAATTAATGAAAAATTCCTACTTCGCTTGAAAGAAAACAAGAAAAACGACACCGAATTTTCGGATGTAATAAGCACGTCTTTTGAATCCGTTCAGACGCAAATTAAATTTATCAAAGCTATTCAAAGTCAAAGGAACCGGTATGGAAAAAAATAGTATCTGACAGAAGAAAGAAGTTTTTCAATCGGGTTTCTAACCCCTCAGATATTACTGTAAAGGGGATCGTGAGCTTACGCCCTTTAGTTGCAGATTTGTGGGTTAAGAAAAAACATGAATTTATATGAGAAACTTTCCGCACTAGAAACGCTCTCCAACATAGAAAGAATTTTTCAAATCGGAATCTTAGAAACAGAGATATCGACAAAAATAAGATGTGACTTTACGTCCCCTGGAGGAAAAACCATGCATTATTTTAGGAAGAAAGTATTCTTAAAAGGTTTTTCCATATAAGCGGTATCGGTCCAAGAAAAAAATTTAGTCGAGTTTTCAGCAGCCCAGATTTTGCTACAAATACATCAGAAGCAGAAATTAACACTTATGCCTAATGCTGGCGAAACCATTCTTTACCAAACATTAGAAATTATGTGAAAAATATTTTCCATCAGATCTTGTGTGCGATACAGGAAGAAATTTTCAAATCGGAGTTTCAGAAGCAGAAATAAGGCAGAAAACGTAATTTACCTTTGTGCACCCTAGCGGAAAGATTGTGATTTACTTGGAAATTTTGAATTTATAAGAAAAACATTTCGCATCGGAAACACTATTCAACAATGAAGACATTTTTCAAATCAGATTCCTAGAAGTAGAGATATTGACAAAAATAAGATATGCATCTGCGCCCCCTGACGTAGAAACCATGCATTATTTCAAGAAGAAAATGTTCCTAAAACGTTTGTCGACATGAGTAGTATCGGTCAACAAATGATTTTTTTGCAATCGAGATTTTGGAAGCTCATAATTTGCTGCAAATACATCAGAAGCCGAAATTAAGACTAACGCCATCTGGTGACCAAACCATTTTTTACAAAAATTTGAAATTACGTGCAAAGGATTTTCCATCGGGAGCTGTATCCGGTGCAGAAAAAAATTTTCACTTTGGAGATTTAGAAGCAGAGATATAGGGGAAACGCAATTTACCATTTCGCCCTCTAGCAGAAAGTCTATGAATTGCTTGAAAAATTTGAAATTATATGAAAAACATGCCACAGTGGAAACACTATCCAACAAAGAAGGATTTTTTTAAATCGGACTCCTAGGAATAGAGATATTAACAAAAATAAGATATACATCTAGGCCCCCGGGCGTAAAAACCATGCATTATTTTAAGAAGAAAATGTTTCTAAAAAGTTTGTCGACATGAGTACTATCGGTCTACAAACGACGAATTTTTTCAATCGAGAATTTAGAAGCTCATATTTTGCTGCAAATACATCAGAAGCGGAAATTAAGATTTACGCCCCCTGGTGGCCAAACCGTTTTTTTTTACAAAAATTAGAAATTATGTGCAAACGATTTCCCATCAGGAATCAGGAGCTGTATCCGGTGCAAAAAGAATTTTTCAAATCGGAGATTTCGAAGCAGAGATATAGGGGAAACGCAATTTACCGCTACGCCCCCTAGCAGAAAGTCTATGAATTACTTGAAAATTTTGAAATAATATGAAAAACATGTCACAAGGAAAACACTATCCAACAAAGAAAGAATTTTTCAAATTGGACACCTGGAAGTAGAGATATTGACAAAAATAAGATGTACATCTACGCCCCTGGCGGAGAAGCTCTGATATATTTTAAAAAGAAAATATTCCGAAAAGGTTTATTGATGTGAGTGGCATCAGTCCAGAAAAGAATTTTTTTAATCGATATTTTAGAAGCTCCGATTTTATGGCAAATACATCAGAAACAAAAATTAACACTTACGCCCACTGGTTGCCACAGTATTCTTTACCAAAAATGTAAAATTATATGCAAAAGATTTTCCATCAGGAGATGTATCCGCTGAAGAAATTTTTTTTCAAATCGGAGTTTTAGAAGAAGAGTTATCGGGGAAAATGTAATTTAAGTTTACGCCCCCTAGCGGAAAATCTATGCGTAATTTGAAAAGGTAACTATATCTAAAATACTCTTCGACATAAATGGAATCGAAAAATAAAAAAACAAATTTCAATCGGATGTTTAGAAGCAAATATGTAGAATAAAACTTATTTTTGAATTCGACATCATCTGCATTTACGCCCTCTACCGGCAAAATTGTACATCGTAAAAAACCGATATAAAGGATCATCATTTGCATATTTGAAGCTTTCCAATGTAAAAAGATTTTTTTTTTCAAATCGGACTAATAGTTGCAGAGATATCGTGGGTACAGACGGACGGACAAACCGATAACAGAAGCACGATCTTTTTTCACAAAAGACGTGCTAAAAAGGAACCGAATATTCGATTGTGATGATTACAAAAGCTAAGAAGGAACCGAATATTCGGTTTAATTTTTACAAAAACTAAGAAAGAACCGGATATTCGTTTGTAATGATTACAAAAATTAAGAAGGAACCGAATATTCGGTTGTAATGATTACGAAAATTAAGAAGGAACCGGATATTCGGTTGTAATGATTACAAAAATTAAGAAGGAACCGAATATTTAGTTGTAATGATTACAAAAATTAAGAACGAACCCAATATTCGGTTGTAATTATTACAAAAACTAAGAAGAAAGAAGTAACCGAATATTCGGTTGTTTATAACACGTCTTATTAACCGAATATTCGGTTTAAAAGACTTGCATCTTTGGATTCCTTTAAGACACAAACCAAATATCTAAATTAAAAATTTTATAAAACTTAAAAGGTCAGTTAAAAACAAGGAATGCGCCTACACCTCTTAAGGAAAAGCCTGCATAATTTAAAAGACGCAGTTTCAGCTGGGAAATTCGTAGTAAATAGAACCGGTTTCAACAATCGATAAAACGCCAATACGAATAGAAATCGCTACTTACTTCCACTAGTACCTGAAATATGTGTTACGAAAATGAACAAATTGGCAACAAAAAGCTTCTAATAGAGGCATAAAGAATTTTCAAACTGAAGAATAAGAAGAGATATGGAATATAATGTGATAAAACTTTAAGCACCCTAGCGAAAAAAACTGTATAACAAGCATCAGCGTCCTGACTGTGCAACGGACCCTGCACGATGTGGCCTTTGGGAGCCGACGCCTAACTCGAGTCCCCTTGATGGGTGCACGACACACAGCTATGCGCCTCGCTTCGGCACGGCAACATCGCCAGTGGACACTTGATGACTGGAAACTAGTAACCTGGTCGTTTCCAACTGTATCGGGAAGATGGAATGATTCGTTTGTAGCGCAAACCCCATGAAGCCATGGATTCCGCTTGTCAACACGGAACTGTACCGGCTGGTGGGGGTCCGTAATGGTATGGGGTGTGTTTAGCTGGACTTCACAGGAACCGGCCAACTCTATGTGCGCATCCTTTCGGACGAGGTACACCCGTTCATGTCCTGCATTCATGCTGATGGGTTGGGCCTGTTCCAACAGGACAATGCACCTCCACACAAGTGTCGGGACGCCACATTATGGTGAGAGGAGCATTCATCTGAGTTTGGGGCGTTAGCGTTCCCACCCAAGTCCCCTGATCTGAGCGTGATAGAACACATTTCGGATGCCATGCAACGCGCTATCGAACACAGGAATCCGAAACTTCGGAATACACTCGAATTGTGGAACGCTCTGCAGGAAGTATGGTGTGCATTGCCTGCAGTATATTTCCAGAAGCTGGTGGAGTCCATGCCCCGTCATATTTCTGCAGTCCTGCGCGCCCGTGAGGGACCTACAATGTATTAGACTGGTGTACCAGTTATTTTGCAACTTCAGTGTATATTCCACCAACAGGAAAATCGATACATTTTGTTGAGCAAAAAAATGCGCGAAAGGTTTTTCGCGGTAATCGGTATCTGACCACAAAAGGATTTTTTCTATCTAATTATCCCTAGCGCAGACATTGCAATAGCGCAATATATATGCACACTTACGCCTCTTGTGGCAAAACTGTTAATTAAATAAGAAAAAACTGTACACCAACTATACTTAAATATTATAACTACAGTAGTGATGCGAATTTCTTGGCGTAGAATAGAAATAAAGCTTCCAAGCTTTTGCACATCAGCCAGATGGCTTTTTCAAGGCTCCTTGAAAAAGCCATCTGGTTGATGCGCGAAAGCTTGGAAACTTTTATTTCTATTCTACGCCAAGAAATTCGGATCACAAGTATAGTTATGCTATTTAGGAAAACTGTTGTTTACTATCAATTATACATACTTAAGCCATTTTCCATCACGAACTCTATACATCGTAGATTTTTTTTTTAAATCGGAGGTTTATAAACAAAGATATCAGGTTAATACAATTCATTTATGACAGCACATCTTCGTGGGAAAATTGCACATTTCTTGAAAAATATGAACTATATCCAAACTAGTCTTCGTCACCAATGGCATCGGGAGGAAGGAAAATAAACATTCCATTTGGATATTTAGCAACAATGATTTCGAAAAAAAAAAAAAAAAAAAAAAACTAATTTGAATTCAACAGTATCGTTCTTTAGCGGCGAAGTTATGCATCTGGAAAAGTCCAAAAAGCAGGGATGGTCGTTTCCATATCTCAGGCTTCCCAAAGCAAAAATAATGTTTCATATCAAACTCGTAGGTGCAGAGATATGCTGTCCACTGGGAGACGGGAGTTACATACTGATACCGTAAGTAAGCACGTGCTTTTTATTTTTTAAAAGACGCGCTTAAAATGTCAGATATAAATTTACCGTCCTAATCCCTGAGGGTTTGCCAAAATAAATAAAGAAAAAAAGCGAAAGGAATTGTGAAATTGCGTGACAAAGAAAGACTGGTTAATTGTGTTTCCTCACATTCGAGGATAAATCAATTAATTTTCGTACCGATTTCCGACGAAGAAAGATATTGAAATTTAAAACGTTTACAAGTGGAGATTCCATTTAATCCATTATCGTGTTTCACGCGGGGAATATCAGCATTCTCATACTTCGCTAGGGAGAGGCAGAATTTGTGACGTAGCCCATAAATAATGGATGTTCTTCTTCCCAGGGAGCTCAAAGGAATTGAATGCGAAACATTTTCGCTGGGAAATCACAGAACTGAAGCTGCCCGTGTCCTCGGTGTAAGCAGAAGAGAAAATAAACATATCGAAGAATTTCCCTGCAGGGGTTAAATTGTTTCGTACAACTAAAGTTTTCGATATATTAGAGATATGCTCCTTTGATCTTCAAAGAAGTGCAGAGGATTTCTGAGTCCTTCAAATTTTTGCGTGAATGGTTCATTAATAACAGTGAGACTACAGAATCCGGAATCCTCACTCTCTTTTGTTCTCATTACGAGGATCTCCTTTTCAATGAATCTCGTAAGACCATGTTAAGAAGTCACGACCTTTGATTGAGTTAGGTAGTCACAACTTTTCATTCTGGTTGATCTCCAGTACATTATTTTATTAATATATTTTCATTTTGGACCACCTCAGTTAAAAAAATAAAAAAACGTTCAGTTTCACACACACGGAACATGAACAATGTGTTATACACCGAGTTATCTCTGCATTAGGAACAACTCCACCTTCCCAGTTTTACATACTTGGGGCGATATTGAAGTACTTCGTGATATCAATTATACACTACAGTATGGCACAGAAGTCCCAAAAACTCCATTAATTTATTTTTTTTTGGTTGCTTTTCCAGAAAAACCAATATAGCCATTTATCTTTATGACAAGGGGGAACTTTTAGGGCATAGAACCGGGGGGTCTGGTGACCCCTAGGGACGGGGCTGGGGGTTACTCGAAGTTTTCAATTGGAAAGGGGGGGGAGTGACATATCGTTGGAAAGATCTCCGAAAATGTAGTAAGTTAGTTTTTAAATGTTTGTTTTCATCTTTATTAGGTACAAAGTTATAGCTCACAATAATGTCACTAAACTGCACTATGAGTGTTAGGAAAAATTGCTTTACTTCTGACACATTTGTGTTCTTTCTTTGGTGTTTGTGAATGTACCGTACTTATTGTGTTTTATGGGTAGGAACCACGTTTTCGGCCACGAATCGAGTGTCCGGCGACCCAGTTGGGGGCGGGAATCAGGGTCTTTCAATAATTGCATATGGAAAGGGGGTCGCTTCAGATGTAGAAATGTCTGCAGGTATTGATTTGACTTGAAAAACGTGCCAGTTTACGGTAGACTCCTAGTTATTTGTTCTGTTGCTGTTTTTCATCTTTGGGAAATCCCCAGCATTGTGCGGGGGCTCCAAGAAGCAACCTGCCATGTGGTTTGGCAGTTTGTCGTATGTGAGTCTGGAGAATTCGAGGCCGCTCTGGTGCAGTGGTAGCATGTCCGGCGCGTAACTGGAAGACCCTGCGTTCGATTTCCGGTGGCGGGCGATGAGAAGTTTTGCGTGACTCACTTATAAACGTGGAAAGAGCGAGGACTTCTGTCTGATGTTCCTAGTCCACGTCAATTGTGTGTATTAAATGAGTTACTTTTCGTACCAGTGGAATAATGTGATATAAAGAATGTGCTTCCATTAAATCCTGTTTGCAAAGACTACACATTAAATTTTGTGCAATACGAGATATGAAATTGTTAAGGAGGCAATAAGACATGGTTAACTGCTTTGCTTTGCTTTAAAAACTTTTTTTTTTCAGGAGGTATCAGGCAGAGGGACTCCTAAATCATTATTCAGGTAAAAACGGGGTCAAGCATGGTTTTTTTGGCTAAGAACCAGTTACAGAAGGGAGGGGCAGAAAAGCAATTGACCCCTGCTGCGCTATGTCAAATGGTCCTAAAGATCCAATAGCTAGTCATTAATCTCCCGAAAAGCACTTTCCTGACATATTCACGAACTCTTCTTCATCCTCAAACGATGATACTTTGTATCCCCCGAAGTCTTTCGCTCTCTGCTTCCTGACGTATGTGCTCTCACGCTCGATGGCATCTTGTCCCGCCATTTATGTTTTTGTATCTCTATGTGTGGTCCAGCACTAAAGATCGCCAACGTCTTAATTATGACAAATTCATTTCCTGGAAATGACGAAGTATTTAACGAGATCCTCTTGTTTGGGGGTATTCCGTACACATATTTCCCTGAATAAAAGACGCTTGGGGAATCACATCTTATGCGGGAAATATCTATTTTTCCAGTTTCTGATAATGAAACTTCGTTGCAGATTTTCGTATGTCTTTACAGTAACTACTTCTTAACAAACTGACAATAGTTGCAGCTTTGTTGCTGTGTTTCATGTTTATAGTAACGGTTCTGAATAAGCACGTAGTAATTTAACTATTCAAAATTATTCAAGTTGATGAAATTTCTCTGAGGTCATTAAGCAGCAGCTATCAGATACTGAAATGTAGCCCGCTGCAAAACTCAACTCAAATATGTGTACTAAACACCCATTTAGTTTTTAAAAAAACATCGAACTTAAAATAAATAATCGAAAACGAATTCAATTCATGAACTAAGAAAGAATATATACTCATAGCGCATTCCGCACGTGGACTGATACAAATAATTCGAAACTATGTATTCAGTAAAGTGTTTATAAAATCAATTCAAAAGCATCGAAATGTGACTCTACCATAAGAGCAATCAAAACTATTGAAATAAAATCACAACGAGAAATAATCAAAAAACTTTAATAGTACATGCAAAACAAGTGACAATCAAGAAAACTGAAATTAATTCTGTATAAAGGCACACAGAAACGTTAACAGAGAACTCAGACAACAGAAGGAAATTCTTTAAACTCGATTCAATGTGACTGATTTCTGACCAATAAGTATCGTTACTGAAATGAGTAAATGAATGAAACTTGAATTTAACATAAAAAGTGAACAAAATGGGTTCATTATGTGAACTGACGAAAACATATTTACAATGAGTTCAACGAGAAGGCTAATATGAAAAATAATAACTTAACTGAGTTAAGAACGTGGGGGACCAAAAATCTTTAAACTGAATCAACAATGGGGCTAATAAGAAATATTGAAAATTAATTCAGCCTGAATGCTGTTCAAGAAACATCAAAAATGAGTTCACTAAGGATGGACAAGAAATTTCAAAAATGATTTCCCTATGAGGAATGATCTAGAAATATCGAAAATGAGTTCATTGTGAGAAGCATTACAACTGGATTCATATCTGCGACAACTGGAATCTTTCTCTTTCAGGAATGCAACTTTCATGAATGTATTCTGACTAACCACTGTATCCACAAGTGTTCTCGGCAAATTTTATTAGTCCAGTTCTTCTCCTAATTTCAAGGTTTGCTTTTTTTTTTTTTTTGCCTTTATCAAAGGTGGTGTTCAATCACATCCGATAGTTCAGAATAAGATAACGTACATGAAATGAGCCATCCAAAAGTTCTACAGTACAATATACAGCGTGGGATCCAAAGGTTCCCGGGCTGCACCTGTACGACGTGTGTCGCATATCCACGGTGATTATTAAATTACGTTACTACATTATCAATCCTCACAGGGAAATTAGTTTCGTCCATCTATGTCACGCGCTTGCTACGGTGCATCTGCACTGTTAAAAAAACATTTACTTAAAAAATGAGAATTACTTCATAATAAATACGCAGTTGACGTGGATTAGGAGCATCAAACAGACGTCATCGCTCTTTCCACGTTTATAAGTGAGTCACGGAAAAATCCTCATCGGCCGCCACCGGGAATCGAACCCAGGGTCTTTTAGTTACGCGCCGGACATGCTTTCACTGGACCACTGCGGCCTCGAAAATTTCCAGACTCACATACGACAAACTGCCAAACCACCTGGCAGGTTGCTTTCTTTGGAGCCCCGCACAATGCTGGGGATCCGTGGCTCCAAAAAAGCAACCTGCCAGGTGGTTTGGCAGTTTGGCATATGTGAGTCTGGACATGCTTCGAGGCCACTGTGGTGCAGTGGAAGTACGTCCGACGCGTAACTGGAACACCCTGGGTTTGATTCGCTGTGGCGGCCGATGATAATTTTTCCGTGACTCACTTATAAACGTGGAAACAGCGATGACTTCTATCGCATTACTTCATTTTAGATATTACATATTTCAAGAGAAATTGTTTAATAAATGTGTAAAGTGACGCAGATAAATAATTAGTACAACAAAGTCACTGATCACAAGTAATTTAATTATGCATAAAGTATATCTGTGCACGTTTCACATTAACTATATTTGTGTTAATCTCATAAAAAATATATTGTCGCTTCTTTTTTTTGTTATTGGGGGTTTAACGACCACCATGAGCAACTCAGTTGGCTATAAGCAGTTGTCCGTCTCCAATTTAGGGTCACTGGTTCCAGGGAAGGGAGAGAGCTAATGCCGTAAGACAAACACAACATCCATGCCTCATAGGGATTCGAACCCGGACCCATCTCGGACGAATGATCAGAATACATCGCTTAGACCACTGCGCCACCGGGTATTGTCGCTTCATCACTATGTTTGTCATAAAATTGTGCGGTTCATTTGCCCAGCATGTGACAGCGAGTATATCTATTATGCCAGATGTGCCATCGAATAGTTGATTCATGAATAAATGTGTATGTATGGAGTACACGTGTTCCTAATTTAAAAACATCCTTTTCGGCCTATCGGCTAAGAGGGCCGCGGGTGGCCTAGTGGCCAACTTTCGTAACTGCAACGGAGAAGACCCCAGGGTCGATCCCAGGCAGGTACGAACGCTCGAACCACTAAATATTCGCCGTGCGTCGGATGGGTACGTTAAGCCGTCGGACCCACGGTACTGTCCCCCAGGTAATAAATAAGGGCGTCTTCTTCCCCCTTTTTACCTTGCTTCGGTGTCACTTTCGTATCGGGCACTATAGCCTAAATCTACCAGTTTATTATTTCTAAGAGTTGTTTAAGACCTGGGGTCAGACACTCCCTTCCTAAAATCCTCTAGATCTGATCTGAAATTTGAAATCAAGCAGCGGATGCCTTAGTGGTTAGAAATTGAGGCTACAGGTCGAGGTACCCCATGTTGAAACCTAGCCTTGTAGTGTGAATTTCTAACAATCGCTGAATATCTGCCATGCATCGGACGAACAAGTTAAGCGACGTCCCCGGGTAGGAATCCCCGGGTAAAGTTCCGAACCCCCCTCCCTTTACTTCTCTCTGCCTTCTATGTGCGAAATCGTACGGTGGCGCCATCTAGTACGCGAAATCGCACGGTGGCGCCATCTAGTGTGCGAAATCGTACGGTGGTGCCATCTAGTGTGCTCTCTCTCTCTCTCTCTCTCTCTCTCTCTCTCTCTCTCTTACAAACTACTGACTGAAGTTAGAGCTCATACAATAATTTTGAAACATATGGACTTTTTAGTACATACATATATTTGAAATATATGTACTGAAAAATGAGTACATTTATCTCAAATTAGAAATACCAGATATACTCATAACTGATTCCCTGTATGTACTCAAAAATGGTACTCAAAGCTATCATAAGTCCAGAATGTACTCAAAAACGGGTACATTTTGCTTATTTCTAAGTACCAATTTTTAACAGTGTGGGTAATCGTGAGCAACCTACGCACTGTTAGGCGATTGATGAAAAATGGCTTTTCTTCAGCAGCGGGTTAACATTAAATTTTGCGTTCGTTTGGACAAAAGTCCAAAAGAAACTTAGGAGATGTTGAATCAAGTTTATGGCGAAAACACCCTGTCGCGACCACAAACACTCGAAGGGCATCGACGCTTCAGAGAAGGCGGATATATTGTCGAAGACGATGAACGAAACGGGCTGACAGTGACAGCTCGCACAGGTGAAAGCATTTCGAAGGTTGCGCCCGTCGTACGCGCCAACAGACAACTGACGATCGAGTAAACAGCAGAGGCTGCTGGGGTAACGGAGACTACATGTCAACGGAGAACAGCGGTGATACCAAGCATCAATCACTCAGTCATATCGCAAAACATTTAAACCGTTTACGGGAAGCAGGCTTGTATGCACAGCATATATTGCTTTACCTAATATTGACCCCTACCCATCGTCGTCAACGCTTGGGGAGGTGCCGCTTCGGAATAAAGTGAGTTGAAGTATGCCTTTGTGTAGTGTGCAGCGATGAATCTCGCACCTACCTCCGAGCAGATAGGCGTCTAATACAGGGTGCTCAACCATCACCCCCTAATAGCTTAGCAGGCCCGCGCACCGAACGCCGGAAGCTGCGTGACGTAGGGGAGAGTAGGCTGGTTTCCCTGGTGGGTGGTAGAGCATGCATGAGCTTGCTCACTCCCTATTTTTTTTTAAGTTAAAAATATGAACTGTTTTAACATGTTTGCACTTCCATTTTAAGGGTCTGTATTACAAATGTTCAATGCACAAACGTGTGTATATCAATTTTTAAGATGCTGATGCTAAAATTGGTATGAAATGGTACGATGATGAAACTGGTGTTTCGGAAATTTAGTGATTATGCCATGTTCCTTTTGTTAAAGTTTTCTCCCTTTGTCACTAAACATGAGAGGCCAGTTACATCAGAGGCATGCATACTACTGTTGTTGATTATAAACAAAATTTGGAGCAAAACTAGGTTTTCGATTTCTGGGCGTAGAGCATAACATAATTAAAGATGTGATATTACTCTTTCCTTGGTACTTCGTAACAATAATACAACTTCCATTAATTAACAATGACATGAAACACGACATGTGACGACTGTCTTTTTTTTCTTGTGTAGTAGGAAATTTTATAACAAACTTTTTTTATTTTAAAATTTAGTTACCATGCACAGGCAATTAGATGTTTTATTTACCTGCCCAGACGAATAATTTACATGCTCTGGGCATCTCGGGCATGGTATTTTTAAGCCTTGGATATTGTTATTTTTAAGAGAGAAAAAAAGTACGTGGATCGACATGAATCCACATATTGTGGAAACTATGTTCTAAACAAACAAGATTTTTAAAATACAAGTAGAAATATATACTCGCTTCTTCTTCTTCTTCTTTTTTTTTTTTTGAAAACATTTGCTTAAAATGAGAGATCAACTTTTTATTCATTTATCTAGACTTATCTGTTTCCAGACTTCCTGCACTGTGTCTTCACAAGCTACAGCAATAATAACTGGAACTAATATATCTCATATTATCCGATAACTACTGGAAAGTGTGCTTCCAAACGTGAGGGTGGGTGTCAATTTTTGTATGGGGAAAAACTTCTTCAATCCTTCATAGAATTTATTTTGAAACCAAAATCATAAAAAAAGGAAAAAAACAATCTTTTTTCAATAGCTTTAGCAATGACAAAACATTTGTGCAAAATTTTATACCATTGCTTTTTATAGTTTCTGAGAAAATGGTACATCAAGTTAGTCAATTTATAATGGAACATGTACATCTTTTAAAATACATCCTATAGTACCAAAACAATCGCTTAGATTTATTCAGTACAATAACTGCATGTGCATTTGTCAGGTTCTCAAAAAATATAATAATTATCTGAAAAAATACTTTAAGAAATTATTGGAACAAATTTCAGATTTTCTTAGAAACGTGTCTTTGAAATTCTTCAAGGAACAGCTAACGGACACATAATCAAATAGTGTTTGTGATACATAAACAACTACACAACCATAATTATTTGTACATTGGCAATTTTCCTGAATACTTCTTGAAAATCAAATTTCAGGAAATTTCTGCCAATAAGTTACTTGTATTTTTCCAGATAAAAAGAAATACTTATATTGTGGATCCAAATAGTTTTGCTTAATGCTACTAATATACTTAATACAGATGTGTTGAACTTTGACAAGGTAACTTTTTTGAAATAGTGCTCTGGAAAACAAAAATTATAAACTTTATATTTGCTTATCAAAATGAAGTTGTCCAAACACGTAACTAGATGGTACTAAAATTAGGAAAACTTGTTATGTCATTATTGTACGTTTAATAATGTAGCAATTGCATAATTTTCTTGAAATCTTAATTTATTTCATGCAATCAGTGAATCAAGCAGCAATTTACTGTATGTATGTTAAAACGTGTTTTATTGAGCATTTGGTAATAATTAAAAAACACAGAAAAAAATTCAGTTTTTCGTGACCTTTTTTTATATATTAATGATCACGGATTGCATATAAAATACATTTTCACTAAAGGAATTATTTCATTACTAAAATTTTCATAGACATAAGTTTGCAATGAATGAAAAATCTGATTCCTTAAATTAGTCAATCGACATCTTTTGAAACGACGGCGATACTTCGTAATGGACCTTCAAACTAATCTTTCAAGTACAAGAACGATTTGTTCACAAGTACAGGAATCGTTCGGCTAACTATAAAGACACTTACTTCAAGTGAAACTACGACAACAGTTTATAATTTTGATTATAGGAATGGTTTATCACTTCCAGTGAAATGACAGTGTTGCTTTCATTAAGTTGACGAATCTGTCTTGCTTACCCTTTCAAGTCGAAATTATAGCTACGCTAAATTTTACGCTGTAATTTCTTTTTCTTCTGTATTTTAAAAGATTATTAAACAAACTTGTTAACTCTGCAGTTATTTAAAAAGTAACACACAAGTTCTTATTTAAATGCAGTGAAACTCTAAAAGAACGCACGACCTGATTAGTTGGTGTACGTAAAGACGCGTTCGTTCGCACATCGCCGTAATGCTACTCTCCGCGACTACGGACTACTCCAGTGACGTCACAAATCGGTGCGCAGGCCTGTTAAGCTATTAGGGGGTGATGGCTCAACACAACAATCATACGAATGTCATCGAATGACACACCTCCCGATCAGCGAGCATCACGGTTTGGGGAACTATCTCCTATGATTCGCGTTCCAGTTAAGTGTTTGTTACAGGAAATTATAGGGCTCAGCGGTATGTCCGGAGCCGTTGCGGTACCGTTCTTGGCAGGGTCAAACAACACACTCTTTCAGCAAGACTTAACTCATACTGCAAAACGCATCGAGGAAATGTCGACATGATATCAAGATGTTATCTAGGCCAGCCCATTCCCCAGATTTGTCTCCGATAGAGTATGTCTGGGATATGCGGGGACAGCACCTCCAGCTCTGAGTAACCACCTTCTCCAGTAGATGCCCTGTGACATTATATCTACGCAGTGTGGTAGTCAGTGTTTCTATAAGATGTCTGTACCAGAGATGGAAACGGGTCACGAGTCAGCCGGTCAACAAATTCTTGCAAGTCAAACGGGTCGGGTCAAGGTGTTCCTGACCCTATTTCGACCCGGTTTTATCTCCGTTTTTCTTCTTTTAAAGAAAAAAATATTTCAAATAAAAATGCATATTATGGAATTTTATTTTGTGCTCAATACTGGTGCCAGCAGAATGAAGGCTGCTTCGTCATACAAAAATATTTCCATCTCTTTTGTTAAAGCAACGAAGATTCCACGGACCGACGATACGGCGCAGACGCTAGACCAACTGATACCGTACCGTAAAACGATACTTCCTTTGCGTTTGTTCTCAGTGTGATTGTCCAGAGCAAGATACGGGCAAACGCCTGTCGCCTGCTTTTGTGGTGATTCACTCTCTCACACCTCGCATGTCACATTGTAAGACTCAGAGTTACTTTTCACATTGCATCTTTTGCATTGAGTATTCAAAGGTTTTCGTTTGGCGTGCAAACATCCCGTTCCATTGTATGTCGTGTCGGAATTAATGCCTCTATTGTTGATCTGAATGAATTTAATATTAAGGAGATTGAAAAGGCGTCTACGTCAACAAATACGTTCCTGCCGACAACAAAAAGGGAGAAAGTGAATGCAGATAGTTGTTTCGTCTCATTAAGAAACCATAATATGTTTCACAACAACACCAATCGTCACAAGCTTGTGATGAGTTGAAAGTCTCCAAAATGTGAATGTTGATTTCATGAGTGTTTCTTTCTTCTGAAGGGCATTGATGAAATCAACATGCACATTTTGGAAGCTTTCAACCCACAAGAAACTGGCGAAAATTGTTGTTGCTGTGAAACATATTCTTAAACTTGATATGTTATCAAGAAAATAGCAAACCCTAAAATTAAACATACAACAAATTACTCAATTCAAACCTTTTGGCTATAGCACCATCAAAATTAAGTCGAACAGCCTTAACATTACTGCAGAGGGAGTTTTTACTTTCGCGGATGGGTTTGAAAAAATGTGTAAAACAGTTAAAGGACGACAATTTTAATACATTTTTTAAATTATACGTTCCCGTAATACATTTGTATGATTCATATATAACCTATGATACCCACTGCAAAGTGACTTTTTGAACGCCCTGTGTGTCTATATATATAGGCATTATACACTATATTGACAAAAGTCATCGGACGTCCCTTCAAAAGCAAATGAACGGATCCGTTGCGTTATTAAGATGCGCTGTAGAGCTGCAAACGGTATAAAAACAAGCCTGCAGCTGACCGCGACCATATCGCACTGTGAGGTTGACTGAAAATGCGGCAGCGGGAGAGAACTGACTTTGATAAAGCAAAGATTGTTGGGTATTATATTCGTTCGTTGTCCATAAGAGGAACCGAGAGGCGTTTAAACATACCCAAGTCAACTGTTTTGGATGTACTGGAAAAGTGGAAGACACATGGCGTGCCTGAAGCAGCAAAACGTACCGGCAGACCAAAGAAAATCAATGAGATAGCACGTCAAAACCTCAGGAGTGTCGTTACAGCCAATCGATGGAGCACTTACTGCACAAGACCTCGGCGTACAGGTGAGTAAAAATGCTGGAACCTCGGTACGTACACGTACCATTCGCAGAGAACTTCATTCCACAGGTAACCGAGGTCGTGCGGCTGTTCATAACCCTTTCATCTTCACTCGGAATGCTACTCGTCGTTTAGCAAGGCGTAAAGAACATTTATCTTGGACCGTAGATGAATGGAAACGGGTCCTATGGACTGATGAATCCAGATAGATGATCCATCAGTCTGATGGCCATGTGTGGGTATGGCGGCAGCCGGGGAACGCTATTTACCCCAGTGTACTGTTCTTGAGGTCAAGTTTGGAGCTGGCAGTATACTCGTAAGAGGGTGATTTTCGTGGTATGGTCCCGGCTCATTGGTTTTTGTGGACAACTCTGTTAACCAGCACGTCTACCTCGATATTCTGGACAATTATGGCCTACCAAATCTGTGGCAATACTATGGAACCGAGCTTTGTTGTTACCAGCAGGATAATGCACCGAGCTATAAAGCAAGGGTTGTTACGGCGCGGTTTGAAGATAATTCCGTATCGTGTGTGGACTGGCCAGCACATAGCCCTGATCTTGATCCCATACAGCACCTACGGGATGAATTAAAGCTCAGCATAAGAAGTTTGGAACCAAGGCCTGCTACTAAGCAACAATTCGCGGCAGCATTATGTACTGAATGGAAGCGCATACTTATCGCGGTGTTCCAAAACCTTGTCGAAAGCATGTCTCGAAGAGTCAGTGCATGCATTAAGGACAAAGGTGGACCAACATCGTACTCTTGTATGTCAATAAATGTTATGTTGTGTTTTTCTTCTAGGTGTCCGGCGACTTTTGTTAATATAGTGCATGTACAATTATACATCATACACTATGTATAGACACACATCATACACTACAGTATATATAGAATTACACATTATGCACTATATATAGTATTATACATATTCATATATACATATATACGATTATTTATAATTATAAATTGAGTTCCGAATTTACAGTTCAAAGCAGATTTCTCCGGGTCGGGTCTGGTCCAAACTTTTTGACCTGTTTCTAACTCTGGTCTGTACAACTCTATTCTGCGGAGAGTGGCCGAAATCATCGCTTATCGTCTTGTGTCCAGTAATTTTTGCAGCACTTACGACACTATTTCCGTTTTGCATTTTTTATAGGGTGTAATATACTTATTGCTCACCCTTACTGGGGACAGAGGATTGGCTGATTATTCAAGAATTTCTCTTTAGATCCTTGCAGAAGGATACTTTAATAAAACACTTCGTCAATGGGTTGTGTTCGAACTTAACATAACGTCCAAAAACCGATAAAAACGTTTTAAGAGATATCATAATGATTACCCACGCCTGAATGGTTACCTCAATGAGTTTTCTTCTTCCAACATCTGCCCCTTGCCAACTCTGAAAACAAACCACAAGAGATTTGATTACACGGGCTCATCTAAAGTTCTAATAACTTAGAAAATTGTGTCGAGAAATGCGATTTCCTTACAGAAGAATCGAATCATTCCTCCAACTTCCACTTCAGGGTAATGTGCTGACAATGTTCTGATTTAAAGAAATTATTGCACATGCAATAATATTTAAGCGAGCAAAGGAAACGGACTGAAGGCGAGGGAGTTAGTGAGCGTGTTTGTACAGCGATCAGGCCAAAAGATCAAAACTACTTACTTAATATGATGTAGATCCTCCTCTCGTCGTCAAAGAGCTCCTACCCGATGAGGAATTGATTCAACGATATGTTCGTAGGTCCCTTGATATTTGGTACCTTTACTGTAGCAGAAGATCCTGCAGTTCCCGTAAATCCCGTGGTTGGGGTGATGCTGCTCGTGGGTGGGGTGATGCATTAATCCTTCTCCAACTCAAACCACAAATGCTCGATAGCATTCATGTCCGGCGAATTTGAGGGTCATGGCACTAAGTTGAATTCCCCTTCATGTTCTTGGAACCATTTCTGAACATCTTCGCAGTGTGGCTTGGAACATTGCTTTGTTGAAAGACGCCGTCTCCGCCGGGGAATACAATCTCCATAAAGGGGTGTACTTGATCAGACACGGTGTTCAGATACGTGACAACTGTCAGAGTTTGCTCTTCAAGGATAATACGTCCAAGTGTTCCACAAGAAAATATTTCCCATACCACCACATTCCCTACAGCATCCTGGGCCCGTCCCACAGTGCATTCGGGTGAGAAGGCTTCCTTGGATAAATGTCGCACACGAGCTCGTCCGTCCACATCGTGTAACAGAAAACGGGGCTCGTCTGACCGCGTGACCCTCTTCAAGTATTCTATGGTCGAATGTCGATGATCACGTGCCCGTTGAAAGCGTTGAAGACGGTAAACGGCTGTGAGCATAGGCACACGAATGGGTCTGCAGATGCGGATACCCATATCCAAAAGTGTACGATGAACTGTATGTTCGGACACATGGGACCCTTCACCATAATTGGAATTATGGGGAATGTCAGTCACAGTAGCTCACCTGTGGCTGCGGAAAAAACGAGATAGCCTGTGCAGACCTCTGGCTTCAATGAGGCGCGGCCTGCGCAGACCTCTGGCTTCAATGAGGCGTGGCCTGTCCAGACCTCTGGCTTCAATGAGGCGTGGCCTGCCCAGACCTCTGGCTTCAATGAGGCGTGGCCTGCCCAGACCTCTGGCTTCAATGAGGCGTGGCCTGTGCAGACCTCTGGCTTCAATGAGATGTGGGCTGCGCAGACCTCTGGCTTCAATGAGATGTGGCCTGCGCAGACCTCTGGCTTCAATGAGGCGTGGCCTGCGCAGACCTCTGGCTTCAATGAGATGTAGGCTGCGCAGACCTCTGGCTTCAATGAGGCGTGGCCTGCGCAGACCTCTGACTTCAATGAGGCGTGGCCTGCCCACGCCTTTTTGACGGCTCAAAGTGTCACCTGTTTTGGACTATCTTTGATAACAACCAACTACGGCCTACCGTTAGCAGCTTGACAGCGTCGTTGTTTAGGATATGCTCTTACCAAGGCGTCTTGCCATAAGCATCTGGCCTATGTCGAAATCAGATAAATCCTTTGCTTCTCTCATGTTGAGGTGAAACGAAATACCGACTGAGAGAGCTCCAACCCAGGTATTATATATGTATTAGGCGTCATCCAATGAAACCCTTTCGAAAGGCTTTATTAAGACGACCGAAAAGGTACATCTCCAGATGTGGCAGAATTAAACAGAGCAATGTATATAAGGAAGCAACAATGCACCAGAGTTCGTCAGAAGGAGTCACCCTACACTGTAAAAAACAAATGGTGTGAATTTACGGAAAATTTCTTAAAATAACGTGCAGCAAAGTTGTCGGCAGGTATCTGTCTTTTTCAGAAATTTCCGTTTTCAAACGTGCCCGTTTATTTTAACCCGTATTTTCACAGATTTATCGTAGACAGAAATTCCGTATTTCAGAAAAGTCCATTTCAGGTTTTTTCCGTATTTAAACTCAAATTCAGGAAAATCGACGACCCGGTACTTTTCAGTCCTTGCCCCCAGATAATCCTTCCGCTGAAGTCAGGATCGAACCCCCGACGTTTGAGGTGGCAACTCATGCCTTTAACCACTGAGTTACAAACGCTCGTCGATCAGATTCACGTACATCGTAAAACGAATTCCGCGACGATGATTTTTTTTTTTTTTTTGGCATTAATGCGAGTGATTTAGGCATTTTATTTTCTATTCGATGTTATTGTTTTTCTGATGTTTTTTTCTGTAGGAGAACTTTCCACAAATGAAGCATTTTTCATCGTGATTTTTTGAAGCAACAATATGCTTTGCAATTCGATTTTTTTAAACTGACAATGACCTTCAGTTATCTTTAAAAATGCGAAATGTACTTTTTATTGTATTATTTCACATACGCAGAAAAAAACCTAAATATAAAATTTACTCTTGATAGCTATTATAGCTTTTGTCGTAAGTTGTCCAAAGTCTGATACACAGACATCTTATAATCATCTGCACAATGAGTACCCGTTTTTTTACTGTAACACAATATACAATGACGGAAAAAAATCCCAACAACAAGAAGGGGTTGTGTTAGATAAACGACAGTTGGTAGGCGGTGAGAGTACATCTCTAAGATGATGTCTATGCAAATTTCGCGCTCGGCGCATACGTGTGGCTCTAGTAGCGCCCCTCGGAACATGCAAAGCAGGTTTGCTGTAAATACGCGCTGTAACATTCGTGAGCGTTAGTTATCGTTGAGATTCGACGTAGTGTGTTGATGTTAGTCAAGAATGCCTTTAAGAAGACGAAGAAGCCATTATCAACAGCTCACGGAGTTTGAGCGAGGTCGTGTAATAGGGCTACGAGAAGGTGGATTTTCTTTCCGCAATACTGCAGAACGACTTGGCAGGAATGTAGCCACCGTGCATGATTATTGGCAGCGGTGGTCAAGGGAAGTTACTGCCTCAAGAAGACCAGGTTCCGGCCAGCCACGTGGCACTACTGAGAGGGAAGACCGCCGTGTACGGCGTATGGCCGTGGCACATCGTACTGAGTCTGCGGCAGCAATTCGAGCTGCAGTTGCCACCACAGTGACACAACGAACTGTTACAAATCGGTTACTTGAAGGACAGCTCCGAGCCAGACACCCTGTAGCGTGCATTCCACTTACTCCAAACCACTGCCGTTTGCGACGTCAGTGGTGTCAAGCTACAGCTCATTGGAGGACGGAGTGGAGATCTGTTGTGTTTTCTGATGAAAGCCGGTTCTGCCTGGGTGCCAGTGATAGCCGTGTGCTTGTTAGAAGGAGGCCAGGTGAGCGCCTGCAACCAACCTGTCTGCTGCTGAGACACACTGGACATACACCTGGAGTTATGGTCTGGGTAGCAATTTCCTATGACAGCAGGAGCACTCTCGTGGTTATCCCACGCACCCTGACGGCACAGTTGTACGTCGGTCTGGTGATTCAACCTGTTGTGCTGCCATTCATGAGCAGCATTCCAGGGGTGTTTTCCAACAGGATAACGCTCGCCCGCATACCGCTGTTGTAACCCAACATGCTCTACAGAGTGTCGACATGTTGCCGTGGCCTGCTAGATCACCAGATCTTTCACCCATCGAGCACGTATGGGACATCATTGGACGACAACTCTAGCGTCACCCCCAACCAGCATTAACCGTCCCTGTATTGACCGAACAAGTGCAACAGGCATGGAACTCCATCCCACAAACGGACATCCACCACCTGTACGACACAATGCATGAACGTCTGCGTGCTTGCATTCAGCATTCTGGCTGCTACACCGGTTATTAATGTACCAGCATTTCACATTTAAAATGGCTCTTCTCGCGCTTACATTAAGCTGTGATCTTGAAACCTTAATCCATTAAATATGTTACCTATACAAATGTATTACCGCCATTTCATTCCTTTACAACTATTTTTTCGTGGTGTTGGGATTTTTTTTCCGTCAGTGTATAATAAGTAGCTAGTGCACCAAATAGGGGAAAGAAGAAGAAACATCCTGTACCACAATAAACAAAATCCATGCGAACTCGCTACGGAACTTTAAAATTCGACAGAAGATTGAAATTTAAAATTTAATCAAACCTCAAGTATTCTCAAGAATCGCTCCTATTCCCGGTAATTTCTCGTTTTTTTCGGTATCCGTATGATGGATACCGAAAGGTGAGAACGAAGATTATTCGTTAATATACGAAAAGAATTGCGGAAGGGTTTCTGAAAATTCAGAAACCATTCTTATATTGACGGAAATAGTTTTCTGAAAATTCAGAATTTTCCCGTAATACGAAAAATCCGTGAAATTTAGGTTTCTTTCCGTCATTTCACGGAAAAGGTTGTATCAGAAATATGCTTCGTATATTCGTGAAAGATAAGACGGAAAGTTGCCCGTGAATTTCAGAAATGTTTTTACAGTGTAGGCATTCAAACACGCATCCCAGTGCTTAGAGAGATGGCGGATCCCGTCCGCAGAGAAGGACTTTGTTTGCTCCTTGAATCATTTGGTCACCGCGGCCATGATGTCTGCATCGGAGTGGAATCGTTTTCCGTTTAGATCTTTTTTTTAAGGGTTCGAAAAAATTAAAGTCGCATGGTGACAGTTCAGGGCTATAGGATGGGTTGTGCAGAACCTCCCACCCTTTCCATGTTAATACATCCTGCACAATGTTCGCAACATGCGGGCGAGCATTCTGTTGCAACAGAATCACACCACGCGAAAGCATGCCGAGACGTTTTTCATTGATGGCTTTATGCAGCTTGTCCAGTCTGTCCTTGTAGCGGT
This sequence comes from Macrothele yani, assembly GCA_039090855.1. Lineage (NCBI taxonomy): Eukaryota > Metazoa > Arthropoda > Arachnida > Araneae > Macrothelidae > Macrothele > Macrothele yani. The sequence continues at coordinate 157,485,567 of CM077024.1, read as the reverse complement.
TAGCAGTCACGTGAGGCTCTTAAAGTCCTCCAACGAAAGCCCTTCATTGTCAAAAAATGAAGTTAGCACAACCTTATCGGCGGAAGCCTGTGACTTGAATTTTTTGCGTTTTTATGATCCGAGATGTTTCCATTACATGCTCGCTGGTTTGTTGGATGGGTCGAAGTGGTGGCACCACGATTCCTCGCCTGCCATTATGCGCGACAGGAATGCATCACCCTCTACTTCGTAACGCAGCAAGTGGTTCAAACTTCAACGCATGCGTTCTTCCTTATGGTGGTCAGTCAGCATCCGTGCGATCTATTGTGAACGCACCTTCCGATGTTGCAGTGTCTTCGTAACCACCGTTTGAACTGTCCCAAATGACATAGAGAATTCTTCCACTAGCGAACGCAAGCTCAGACGGCGGTCCACTCGTATTGCTGTATCAGTCTAGGCTTTGTCTGTTCCAACAACATGCGCCTGGCCCAGCAACGGAAGATCTTTCGTTTTCTCACGTCCTTCCCCAAACATTCGCGCCCGGACTGTCACTGTTGTCTTCGACACACATTTGTCACCATGCACTCTCTGTATTCTGTGATTAATGACGACTGGTCGACATCCTTCCGCTGTTAGAAACTGAATCGCTGCTCGCTGATCCACTCTGGACGGATTCGGAATCACACCGGCCATGTAGTCAAAGAACTGCCGTACAGACCACACATGCGAGGAGAATGAACGCGTGCTCGCTTATTCATTGGTCTGCGCTTATTACACGAGCTGTGACATCATCATGCTCCCCATACGCCGGTCCACGTGACGAGGTCCGAACGGGTTTCATTTTATCATACCTCATATATAGCATTCAAGACATTGGCACGTGACGTAGATAGTCTGCACGAGCGCTTATTTGCATAAAGCAGAGGTGGTTTTAATGTTTCGGTTGATCGGTGTGTAACGTACCAGGAGATGTGACGTACCTGCCAGAAGGACGCACAAGACATAAAGGCAGATAGGAATCAGAATAAAATGTCCGCGTAGCTCAATTGGTAGAGCAACTTATTCCGGAATGAGGGGACCCGGGTTCGAATTCTGGCGCGGATAAAATGACGGAGAAATTTACTTCGTTATAGGTGTATTTCTGTAATGTCTACGTGTACACAATATGAGAGTTTTGCACAAAGTTAAATAAAATAAAACTTCTAATTTTATCTGTGTCCCCATATACTCATTTTGTACCTAAAAATGTCATTTTGCCGTTCCAGCTTTATGAACATAGCTGATAAGTGAACGGCGTTGAAAGATAGCTGCTAAGCTTTCGGAAAGATTAATTTCCTGATGAATTTTTCAGGCCAACACAGGATGGTTTCCACCACGTAATTATTTGTCTTCCTCTTGCTCTCCTCTAAATGTTCCTTCCAACTTCAGGTTTAGGCTTTCTCGACTTACTACTTGGAATATGACAGAAACAGAACCCTTTCCTTTTCACCAATTTTCTTTTAATTCTTAGTTGTCGAAGAATACTTACATTAAAAAAAACCTAATCAGTTCATTTTATTTTTTGAATACTTCAAACTACTTACATCTGAAATGTTTTCAGGAAATTTTTGTCTCTTCTCTTCAAGGTCCAAGTTTCACAGATTTAGCTGCTCCAAATGTAACATTTGAAGATGCTAAATCTGAAGTCACATCTCGTTATTAAATCAGATAAAAAGTTCATTATTTTTATCAACTCACACTAAACCGTTTCTATTCTTTTCGTTATTACTTTATTTGATTTGGTCATCAATAAATTGTAGAAATAGCTATTTAATTTGATTAACTAATTCTACTTTTCATTTAAGGGAAATGCGTGATTTTATAGTTCTAATTATGTTTGGAAATTTTCAGTAAGTTTGTTCAATTTTCCACCTTTTCGCCTCGTTATGTTTTGAAAAACATAATTTTATTTATTCGTAAGCTAAAACATATGCATCAAATATCACTTCAATAATTACTGCGCAGAAAGAAGAATGCGTGTTTCTGTTCACCGAGTAAGCTCTGAAAAGTGTGAAAGACAACTCTTGCCGTGAGGATTGCCAATGCTTTTAAGGAATCTTCTTGTTTGCACACTATCTTGCAGCTAAAAAAATACTTACAAATAAAATAATTCAAAGTGAGTTAGAAATCACACAGATCTTAGATGGATATGACTTACGAATAACTCATTTCACATACAGTTGCTTTGGTAGTAAAAAAAGAATACTTTTTCTTATGCTTGCTGATGCAGTTAAGAATTCATACACGTCTTGCATATTGCGTTATTTTCCTAGCTAATAAATAAATTACTAAAAGAATGAAAAAGATGCACGGATTCATAGATAAACAGCAAAATGATTTCTGTCATGAGTATTTTTAAAACATAAACCATAACAACATGGTCAATTAGGAATTTTCAATATTTGATTACTGCGATGGCTGTTTTTCACCAGGAAGAAAATTTCATCTCAAATTTTCTTGCGGACTTATTCAACAAATGAAAATTTGACACTTCGCAATCTGAAAGAAGTTTATTTGTAAAAGATTAAGAAGTTGCCTCGCGCAAACGGAAATTCATGTTACTTGGGAGAGGGCGTGTCATTGTCAGTACTAGTGGCGCATTCAGTAGGGGTGGCCCAGTGGCTGTGGTTCCCGGCATGAGGTATCATTTGATCCTCCGTTCTTTGTCATTGCCTACTAATTTTTAATATATCTGTACGCTATATATGTTTTTAAAAATATATCTTACGAATCCTAGAAAACACACTTCAATTCAATCTGGCAATGGTACACTGTTTGCAAAAAAACAAAAAACGACGCACCCGGAGAAAGTAGCTCGATCCTGATGATACTCAGCATGCAAGTACTTCAAGGCCGGACATGAAAATGATTAAAAATACCGACCACTGACTGAATAGTGGCCCGCCACTGCGCGTGGGAACCCGCATCGGGGAGGGTATATCAAGAAATGAAGGTATAATTGTGACAACGGATTGCGGTTGCATTGGTTGTCTCACGGACTTTGAGGGTGCCTCGACGTCGGATCCGTGCACAATACGAGCAGTTGAGCGAGTTTGAGAGATGACGTATAACTAGGCTTACACAGGCTAGTTGGTCAAGTCGCCGTATCGCCAGACATTAGGGATGGAGAGAAGCGGCAATCGGACGATTTTGGCGCCAATGGATCCAGGAGGGAATAACCCAGCGACACATGGGCAGTGAACGGCCGGGAGCAGCAACAAAACGCTAGGATCAAGCGATTAAGAGAGCCGCAAGCACAGAACTGAATTCGTCACTCGCAACCATCCGTGGTCATTTTGCGTCGTCTATAGGTACGTAAGTAGGCATCTGGACCGTTGCCAGACGACTGGGACTATATTCGAGAAGGCACTCTGCCGCGTATTACTGTCCAGCGAGCATCCCCGGCACCGGTTGCAGTATTGCCGTGCCCGATCAACGTAGGATAGTGCCCAGCGGCGTTTTGTTGTCTTCAGTGATGAGTCTAGGTTTGTAATTGGCGCCGATGAACAGCGCATACCCGGCCAGCGGACGAATCCTGCTTTTACCGTGGAACGACACACGGCTCGTACACCGAGAGTGTGGCTGTCTGGGAAGTCTTTTGCTCCGATAGCCGGACACCCATGGTAGTTCTCCGTACCACCCTCACGGCCCAACGGTACGTGGACGACATTCTTCGATCTGTTCCGTTGCCATTCCTGTCGCAGCATCACCGATCAATTTTTAACAGGTTAATGACTGTCTACACACGCCACGGCTCTCCCAAGCATAGCCCCGTAATATCGACACTCTTTCACGGCCAGCGCGATCACCCGACCTCTCACCAATCGAACATGTTTGGGACGTGATGAGACGCCACCTACGCCCATCCCAGAATGTCGGCGAACTGGCCCACAACTTTGACACCATATGGTATGCAATACTTCAGGACAGTATTCGCGAACTGTATGCGTCTATGCCATGGGTAACCGCTCGTACCTGAGCCAGAGGTGGCGCCGCAACGTACTGACTTATTCCACTCGTTTGGCTTCTTTATCCGAATAAATATGCCAACAGGTCTGGAATTGCAACCATTTCTTTTTCTATACATGCACATTGTACATACCAATTTTCATCTCGACTAGATGTTTCTTTCTGGGTGATTCGTTTTACTTTTTTAAAAAAGACTGTATTTTCATTGTTTCCCGATATCGTGCAAAGACGTTTATTTATCCTCACAGTAATTCTTCTTTTATGTAATCTACGTGTAGTGATATGCTCACGAGGTATAGTTTCGGATATTAGGAAATTCAGGACATGCAAGGCTTGTTACATAAAGGAACCTCGAAGAATTCGTTTACGAGGTGTAATTTACGATGTGCAATTGGAAAGTGTTTTAATGCAGGGTCGAACGCAGAAAAGTTGCTGAGCTTGGTAATTGCCAAGATGATGCGTTTAACCAGAGGCGTAAGCTTGACTTAGTGGGTGGCGATAAAATCTTCTTCCTCCGTACAACCTCTCGTCGTCCATTGTGCGACGAATCCAGCCCAGGTCACTTAAAAGGAGCGGTGGCATCGCATCGCTATCGAACTGGGCCTCTCTATCCCGTAGCGACCCTGCAGAAAATCAGTTTACAAGGAGTTTCAGAGAAAAGTAATTACGCTCTCTGTTTCACGACTAAAGAAATGCAGACAGTTGTTTTACGCGACTTATTCTGCAACGAATTACATCAACATAGGACAGAAAACGAGAAAGCTATCAAACCATCCACAGCGGTATTCGTAGTGCAGAGAAAGAGAATTAACCTTTTCAATGGTACGATGTCGTTACATTATCTGTTTTGAACAAATATTTTGCCGTGTGATGCCTAATGACACGTACAAGGTGGACAAAAATTAGATGAAAATTTAGACAAAGATCGTGTCTTAGGAATGAATGCAGCGATTAGCATAAAACAAATTACAGCGTATCCTCGTTAAGCCGCCATATTCTGTTCACCGTGCTAAACTGCCGTTAGACCACGGTGGCCGGTTTTTTCTTTGATTGGAGATTTGACAACCACTCTGAGCAACTCAATGGGCTATACCTCCCTAATTTAGGGCCACTGGATCCAGGGAAGGGAGAGAGTCAGTACCGTAAGACAAACACAACATCCATGCCTCACGGGATTCGAATCCGGACCTCTTTCGGACGAATGATCAGTAGCAATCGCTTAGACTACTGCGCCACCGGGACGGCATGGCCGTTTCAAGAGGTTCATATTGGAAAAAAAAGGTAAAATTAATTCAATAACAGTATAAAGAAAAAGTAAAACAAACCTACGTTCTTATGTATAAGTTCTCTAATTTTGAGAACTCATCGACTGAAAACAATGATTAAGTAATGACGAAAATTCTTAAAACAACGTGAATTTTTATATTTTCCTATGACATCGATATAGCGTATCTTCCATAGCATGGCGTCACCTGCAGATGATGGATTTTAGTCACAGAGCATGATGGGTAATGCAGAAACTGCATTCAGCTGCCACCGGCACCATACAGAAACCATAGTCCCTGTGGCAGCTGAAAGTATCAAACTGGTTGAGGGTTTAAGGACCACCGTGAGCAATACATTGGGTTATAGACAGTCTCCCGTCCCTAATGTAGGGACACTTGTTCCATGAAAGAGAGAGAGAGAGAGAGAAAGAGCCAGTGCCGATAAGCATACCCAACATCCATGTCTTACCGGGATTCGAACTCGGACTAATGGCCATAACCTAGTGCTTAGACCTCTTCACCACCGGGGCGGCGTCTTAGATTTCGCTTCATAAAGTACTCGCCCCATTTTCTCCCGGCCATCAGTAGTTCATTCAATAGTTCCTTTAGCATTTACACAGTGAATGCTAAAGTTCATTCAATAGTTCCTTTAGCATTTACACAGTGAACAGTAGTTATGTTATCTTTCATCATTTTGCAAACTTTCTAATTTTGTTTTCAATTTTATTATTATTATTATTTTCAAATCAATTTATCTGGTATCATCCTGTAAAACAAATCAGATTCATCCATACTGCAAAAACACACTCATGCTCAAAAATTAAGGATAATGTCACTCTCGACTATTCCACCCTTAGGACTGCAACCAAAATGTTCTACATATGGAGCATATCGACATAAACGAAATTTCAGAACGAACAACACACTTGAGGATCAACCATAGTGGCAAAAATAAAGGAAGAACAGCTCCTTTTAGCTAATTTGCAATGCACATCTAGTGCATATATATATTTTTTTGACTGAAGGTTTAACAACCACCGTGAGCAACTCAATGGGCTATTTAGGGTCACTGGTTCCAGGGAAGGGAGAGAGCCAGTGCCGTAAGACAAACACAACATCCATGTCTCACCGGGATTCGAACCCGGACCCCTTTCGGACGAATGATCAGAGGCCATCGCTTAGACCACTACGCCACCGGGGCGGCATCTAGTGCATAACACAAATGTTTTATGATGAAGAATGTGTTCAATATGCTGTATGTTCACCTGCCACAACGACGGATGTAGTACAGCGTCTGGGCATACTAAGCACCAGATAATCAAACTGTGCTTGAGGTATAGAGTCTTCCTTTTGCACCAATACTGTGCGAAATTTCAGAAGAATCCTAGGAGGTGGATGACGTCCAACAATACGCCTCTCGAGTGTGAAACCGTGCATACTCAATGGGGTATAAATCGGGAGAGCGAGCTGGCCACTGTAAGCGGGTTATATCCCCGCTTCCTAGGTATTCTTCCACTACGGCGGCTCATTGAGGTAGTGCGTTGTCATCCATAAACACGAACTCAGATCCCGTTGCACCCCTGAATAGCCGGACATGTAGTTTAAAAATCACATCGCAGTACGTCTTGCAAGTCACGGCTCGGTTTCTGTTTCGAACACATGGCGGGGTGTACGTGAACCCAACATAATTCCGCCCCACATCAGAATTCTACCATCGCCAAAAACGATGACTTTTAAGGAATGCGAAGGTGTTGTACCAATAAAGACTCGGCTTGAATTATTGTGCAAACTAAACTGGATTCATCAGTAAATAAACACAACCACATTGGTCAGCTGTCTAATCACGATGTTCTCTGCACCAGGCAACACGGGCTCTTAGATGGGCTGCAGTTGATGTGATGCATCTGGCAGGCATCCCGTTAGCATGGCTTAGTACGTATTTACTAAACGCTAAACATAATTATCTTAAAAATCAATCATTTCTGCCTTGGGTAATGTTGAGGCCTGCAAACAGATGACGCGATCTGGACATTGATGACGTTCATGGACAAACAAACATTTGATGGCTTATTTCGGAATTAAAAATCAGCTGTACCTATAGTTCTGTTGACATTTTGAACTAAGATACTGTCATAACATTTAATCTAAGTGGTTTAAATCATTCAAAATACTCCAGACTGTCGCATGGATCGACTCAAATTTCGATTCCTTTTCGAAAATTAATAACACTATTGAAAAAAGCAAATTGCCGTACAAATGTTAGAGATAAAAAAAGTGGCTTTGCTAGTTAATTAAATCGCATGATTCGCTGTTTAGTTTTAAATTATAGATCGTTGTATTATGAAGTAAGCGGCAAATTGTGTAATGTATAATTTTGTTGAAATGTACCGCACTCGCTCGCAGCTTGCGTCCACAATGTTTTTCGCTCGATGCAGCGTTATCTTTGGTGGTCTTCCTCCGACTACTAGATGTATGACTGTAATGGGCAAACTCCTGAGCTTATATCAAACATTGGCATGAACGATATGAGAATCATTAGCAGTAAGCTTGAAGTCCCCTTGGATGTGCTGGAAGTTGAAGTTGGAGGCCGTTCCGGTGATCGAGTGTTACGACACTCTGGTTTCTAATCATTCGTTCGAGATTGGTGCGGACCCGTATCCCGGGCGAAATATGTATAATATGTTTGTTTACGGCGTTGGTCCTCTCTTTTCCCTGGAACCATTGGTCCCAAACTAGTGACGGCTTATAGCCCATTGATTTCCTCACGGTGATCGTTAAACTCCGAAACAGAACAGAAAACTGAAGTTTCATTGTTTCAGGGTTAGGGTGGATTTCTCACTAAATTAGATACCACGAACACTTTTTTACGCTTTCTAACCGTAGGTTGAAGAAGCGTATATACTCCAGCTTTGTCCGTCCGTCCGTCTGTCCGTCCGTCCGCACGATAACTCACGTGAAAATGGTTCGATTTCGACGAAATTTTGGTATGTGGTAGGGGACCACTTGGGAACAAACCCTATTGAAAATGGGCGAAGCAGGGTCAAAGGTCAGAACATATGAGAGGGATCCATTCTATTGCTCTTACGCGTCATAACTTGCGTAAAATTTATTCGATTTCGATGAAATTTTAGTATGTGTTAGGGAACCACCTGGGAACGATCCCTATTGAAAATTGGTGAATTGGGTCAAAGGTCAGGACATAAAAGCGGGATCCATTCCATTGCCTTTATGGGTCATAACATGCGTAAATCTGGTTCCATTTTGATGAAATTTTAGTATGTGGTAGGGAACCACCTGGGCACGAACCCTGTTGAAAATGGGCTAAATGGAGTCAAAGGTCAGGCAGGGCATAAGAGCGGGATATATTCCATTGCCCTTATGCGTCATAACTTAGGTAAAAATGGTTCGATTTCGATGAAATTTTAGTATGTGGTAGGGAGCCACTGGGGACGAACCCTATTGAAAATGGGCGAAATAGGGTCAAAGGTCAGAACACTGGAGTGGGATCCATTCCATTGCCCTTGTGCATCATAACTTACATAAAATGCTTCGATTGCGACAACACTTTATCATGTTGTTCCGGAGGTATAGTGAACCGGTTCTGTTGAATATCAACGAAATGGGGTCAAAGCTCATTGCACAAAAGCCAGATTTATTCCACAGCCATTTTTTTCATAACGTGCGTAAAACTGCTTCTATTGCAACAAAACTTTATCATGTTGTTCCGGAGGTATAGTGAACCGGTTCTCTTGAATATAATCGAAATGGGGTCAAAGGTCAGGACACGGGAGCGATATTTATTCCACAGCCGTTATCCACATAACTTCAGTAATAATTTCTGGTATGTTGGAAAGCGTATCATAATCAATTCATTGCATGATTTCACTAACTTGTTTTCTTATTTTATTAAAGGAATTGGATCACTCTTCTCTATTTTAAGTCTTTTACAAATATATTCAAAGCTTTGCAGTCTGAGTTTAGGACAATTGGATTCACGGACAACTGGCCACATTCAGTTTAAGAGCCATGAAATTACTCTATATAAAAAATTATAGTGTTACTATATTTCTCTCTACTTGAGCAATTGCTGTGCACACAGATTTTTTTCCCTCACACCTCATTATCATTAAGAAATATTCACGATTTTCTGGCTGAAAGACAGGGTGGACAACTGGCCACACAAATAACTAGTCTCAAATGTTTAAGGGTCCGTATAAATATTGCCGTTTCTTGGCCCTACAATGAGAATTTAATCGAGAAAATATTCTATACATGGGGAAATAAAAGTTCATTCGTAAATACAAAATAAATAACTTAGTACCTTTCTGAAACAACGGTGTTCGACGAAACAAAAGAATTTCAGCATGACTCATACTACACTGCTGGCCACCCAAAATGCAACACCAAGAAGGACACGAGACGGCCAAGACATATTTATTGGACACATAACAATAGATACAAAGATGAAACGATTGAGCTATCAGACCCGTGCGACTTGCGGAACACGCAGACATCAATAGTTCGTGTGGCCCCCATGGCTGGCAATAACATCCGCTACACGCCGCGGCATCGAACGAAAGAGGCTTTGGATGTGGGCTTGGGGTATGTCAGTCCAGGCTGCTTCCACACGTTGCCACAGTTCATCAGGCGTAGCCGCGGGTGGTGCTTGCCGGGCCACTCGGTTGCCGATCAGCGACCAGACGTGTTCGATGGGTGACATTTCGGGAGAACAGGCGGGCCACGGCCGCAGTGACACCTGGTGGGCCGTGAAGAATTGTTGCACGATGCGTGCCACGTGCGGACGCGTATTGTGCTGTTGAAACGTGGCCGCTGGCAGGTCCTGCAGGTAAGGGAGGACTACAGGCTCCAAAACGTCGGAGATGTAGCGGTGGCTGTTGAGTGTACCGTCGATGCGTACCAGAGGGGTGCGGGTGTCATATCCAATTGCGCTCCAAAGCATAACGCCAGGCGACGGACCGGTATGGCGATGCATAATGCAGGCGTCATACAGTCTCTCGCCGCGGTGCCGCCACACACGGATCCGACCATCGGGGTGTTGCAGGCAGAAGCGGGATTCGTCGGAGAAGACAATGTCGTGCCATTCCGTAGTCCAGGAGCGGCGTTCAATGGCCCACTGCCTACGCACTCGCCGGTGGTGTAACATCAATGGTAATCGGAGCAATGGGCGCCATGCGACAAGTCCCCGCTCCTGCAGACGACGTCGAACGGTAGGTACGTGCTGACACAAGTTGTGGCGCAACACACCCTAATTCCTGCGCTAACGTTCGTGATGAGGCGGTGCGAGCCGTCAATGCCTGCCACACAACATGCCGGTCCTCTCGTTTGGTGGTGTGACGCGGCTGCGGCAATCGCTCACGTCGGTCCGTCCGTCCCTCCTGCACACGCCGAATCCATACTCGCCTCACTGTGGCTGGATGTCGTACCACACGGGCGCCGATGTCTCGGTACGATATACCGCTGTCGCGATAAGCCACTATTCGTCCTCTGTCGAACTCCGAAACGTGCTGGAATGACTGCCGTATTCTGCGACGAGGCATCAGGAAGCTTCCCACCCACAGTTCCGGCAGCACAACACACTTCCACTACTTACACCCCGCTTTCTGTGCACCCTTCTTATAGTGCTTCTTGGTGGCGTGCCTGGCGCACATGATTTGCATATGCCCTGCAATGCTAATCGTTTGCATGTCCACTCGCGGGCGACGCATGCTGCGAATTTCAGGCCAATCGAATGCTTCCTTCTTGGTGTTGCATTTTGGGTGGCCAGCAGTGTATGTTCCAAGAAGGACGATAAGTTGGGATTTTTAATAAAGCTGCGCTTTTCTACTCAGACACTAAATATTTACATAACATGTGAAGTTATTAATATTGCTCTTTTACATACGCATAAAAATGCTAATTACTAGGCTTTATGCCTAAGCCCTTTTAACAGTTTTTATTCTACTGATGTCATATTCATGACGTTTACATATCAGGTGAAGTTAATAACAGTGGTCTTTTACTTAGGTTCTAAATATTAATTACTACGCCCTGGGTCTAGGCACTTTCAATAGGTTTTTATACTAAGGAAGTCATATTCATGATGTTTATGAGTCAAATCGAGTTAATAATATTGCGCTTTTACTTAGGCACTGAATATTAATTCATAGGCCCGACGCCTAAGCCCTTTTGACAGTTTTCATTCCAATGACGTCATACTTATAGCGTTTACATGCCAAATCAAGTTAATAAAATTGCGCTTTTACTTAGGCATTAAATATTAATTCATAAAGTCTACGCCTCGTTCTTATGAATTAATAATATTAGGTGTCTAAGTAAAAGCGCAATATTATTAACTTGACTTGACATGTAAACGTTAATAATATGACTTCCTTAGTATAAAAACCTGTTAAAATAGCCTAGACCTAGGGAGTAGTAATTAATATTTAGTGCCTAAGTAAAAGGCCACTCTTATTAACTTGACCTGATATGTAAACGTCATAAATATGACATCGGTAGAGTAAAAACTGTTTAAAGGGCTTAGGCATAAGGCCTAGTAATTAGTATTTTTATGCCTAAGTAAAAGAGTAATATTAATAACTTCACATGTTATGTAAATATTTAGTTACTAAGTAAAAGCGCAGCTTTGTTAAAAAAAAAAAAAATTCTAGCCCGGTGGCGCAGTGGTGTAAGCGGAGGCTTCTGCCTGATCAGTCGCATTTTTTCGAGCTCCTGCCAGGATTGGAAGTTTTGTGTGAAGTTTGTGTTTTTTTTGCGTTTGTTCTTTGAAAGTTCGTGTGTTGTTATTACCTGTGTTCCTTCCTCGCAAGTAGTGAGGCATACAAGCTGTACGTGCTTATTTTTTCGTTTTTTGCCTGTTCTTGAGTGTTGCAAGCTGCAACGCTCGAGCCGCGAGGGTTAGCAGCCGGGCTGGCTACTACCTCCACCAGCATGAGTGCCATACACCCTTCCTCTGCGCTTTCTTCGTCGTCTGTATCTTCCGTGACCACCATGAATGGTGTTCAGTCAAATAGTGTTGTGGTTTCGTCGCCAACTGTACCGCTGGTTGCAAATGTGCCGGAGCCTGGGTCAGAGGTCCCCAGCTCTTCTATTCCTGTGTCTCGTTCGTTCGCCGCGGCTGTGAGTGCGACTTCTACTTTACAAAGTGCTTCTGTGTCTTCGCGACCAGAGTTTACACGTGTTGCTTCCGCTTTAAGGATAACATTACCACTCGACTCTCCTCAAGGTAAGGAACTTTCGTCTGCCTTACTTTTAAGTGTATTTGTTCCTGCTCTGCGCGACACCCCCTCCCCCAATATTTAAATGCTATTTCTAAAGTTGTACCCGGAGAAAGCATTGTGTCTATTATCCGCTTGGGAGGGGGTGTTGTCGTGCACTTCACTCATCAACAGGCGGTGGACAAAATCCTGGCTTTTGGCTTGGACATTGGTTCCGTACATCTCCAACCAGTTGCAGCAGCTCAAAGACCAGTGACTGTCACCTTGTCTCCAGTACCCACAGCTGTGCCTGACTCGGTATTAATTGATGCCCTTAACACCATGGGGCGAGTGGTTGGTACCACAAAGTACCTCCCAGCTGTTGCTCGCGACTCCCCCTGAAACATGTTCAGGGGGTCGTCGTCAATACCGAGTCATTTTTCCAACCCCACAAGCAGTAGTTAACCGGCCAACCACCCTGGAACTCATAACTGAAACCCGGACCTACATTTTCAATCTGTTTGCTGGCGTCCAGTGCTTCCGATGCAAGGGTGAAGGTCACCTTGCATCGGCATGCCCACATTCCACAGCTGCTACTGTTCCAACTCAATCACTTGATGCTGCTGTTCCAGCGGAGACTCTGCCCACCGCTACGGATTCTTCCCCCACCCTCCCCACTGAATCTGTTCCAGCTGCTGTTCCTGGTTCCACCTCTGTCGTATCACCTCCAGTGGTCCGTGTTGCTTCGGCATCCACTGACCTGCAGGAATTTCCACCGTTGCCAGCGTCTGAAGGGGCCTCCACCCCCAAAGTTCAGCGGACCAAGAGGCAAAACTCCCTGGCTCAGCGAACCGTCGTGCGAGTTCCTCGGACCGCCAGAAATCCAGGAAGACGGCTACATCCTCGTCACCTTCACCTGGACCGGCTCCTGTTACTTCTTCAGTTTCCATCTACAACCGTTTTACCTGTTTGCCGAACGATGATTCCATGGACGTTACCGATCCCGATTCTGAAGAAACTTTATTTGCTGAATCTGATGACGACTCTCCTGCCCCCTCTCTGGTTGACATCACCTCTATGTTTGCTGACATTGAGGTGCCCTTAACTCCCCTCTCATTCACAGATCTGTATGCCTTGATTGCTCGCCCCAGACGGGCGAAATTGATTACTCTCCCTTGTATAGCGAGTAAACTCTCTCACCTTCCGGAGATGCTAACCCAACTGACGTTCCTGCATGAGTTCTTATTAAATGTTGATCTGCCATCCGGGACAGAGCAGTACGCTCGCCGGTTGGCGTATTTACTTAAAGTTTTGAAGGCAGAACTGGAAGGTTGGATGCAGCCGCCCCAGTGATGCCTTCCCTAAATGTGCTCTGCTTTAACTGTAGAGGCCTTGCGTCTTCAGCCGCGAATGCTTTGGTCTTCGAGGACGTTCGTTTCCTGAGGACAGATATCCTCCTCTTCCAGGAGACGAACTGTTCCTTGGCGACCGGGTATTCCTGCTGGAGACGCTGGCCCTACGCTTTTTATCACAACTACCGGACGCACATTGGGTCCGGTACAGCGATTGCATTCCGTACTCGGTTTCATTCTCTTCTTTCAGATATCGTTGAGTCACAGAGTCTGCTGGGCTCCTTTCAAGGTATCTCCTTTAGTTATCTTTCCCGTCGTTTTCATGTTTTCAATTTGCATATGCCACAATCATCGGTTGATGCTGATGCTCTTCTTTCGCATTTGATTTCCCTTCTTTCCCAAATTCCTCCTACTGAAATCGTTCTTATTGGTGGTGACTTCAACTGCACTCTCCAACCGGGTCTTGACCGTGATGGTTCCGGGGAGAGTCGCCTTAACCTTTCCTCCCAACTGTCTCAACTAGTTAGTAATTTTTGTCTCATTGACGCATTTCGTACCATCCACCCTCTGTCCCGTGAATTCACATGGTTTCCTCCGGCCGCCTTAGCGCATGCTGCGGCTCGTCTCGACCGGTTTTATGTTTCTAGTTTCCTCCACTCCTCCCTTGTTGAAGTAACCCATCATCCTTCTGTTTCCTCCGACCATCGTCCTGTTCTTCTGGAAATATTTTTGTCCTCTTTCTCTGTCCCCCCTCCCCGGTTTGGTCTCTCGATGATTTTCTTCCTTTCCGATCCCACGTTTCAGGCCGAAGTTCGTTCGATTATTTCTTCATCCATTTCTGAACTTCCTCTCACGGTTGACCCAGCAGCTCTGTGGCTTTCCACCAAACTTTCTATCCTATCGTTTGCACGTCAGTTCTCTTTTTCGTCCCGTTTTCACCGCTTTCATGATTTAACTATTCTTCACCGTAAACTACAGTTCCTTTCTCCTTCAGATCCATCGTTTGCAGCTCTTCAATCACAACTTCATAGCATTCTATCTTCCTTTGCTTCTTCGTCTCTTACCCGGTTAAAGTTTTCCAAGTTACATTTTCATGATGACCCGTTTCAACACCTTCGACATCTTGAATCCCACCGTGCTCTGAGTTCCAACATTTCTTTTCTCTCGCTTCCAGATGGCTCAACTGTTTCTGATCCAGTGCAGATCTGTGATCGAACTTTTCAGTACTTCACTGATCGGTTTCGATTGCGGGTCCTGCCGCCTGCAGAGAATTCTCCATTATTATCACATCTTCCTCAGGTCCCGTCTTTTTTTTCCCCCTCCTTGGTTTCACCGATCTCTCCCTCGGAGGTTCGTTTTGCCATTTCTAGTCTGAATGACCGCTCCGCCCCTGGGGCTGACGGTCTTCCACTTTCTTTTATAAAACCTTTCTTCCTGCTCTGCTTCCTCTTCTCGTTGCTTGTTTCAACTCGATCTTTTCTTCTTCGACTTTCGTTTCTTCTGACTTTGCTTTTGCTCTTCTCCACCTAATTCCTAAAACTGGTAATCTTGGTCTTTTATCTAACTGGCGCCCCATCTCGATTCTTAACACCGACTACAAGATCTTTGCAAAAATTCTGGCTCTTCGCCTTAACCCTGTTCTACAATTTATTATTCATCCTGACCAAACTTATACGATCCCTTCCCGTTCGATTGCAACTAACATCACTACCATCCGTGATTTACACTCTCTTGCTTCCCGTCTTTCTGAACCTCTCGCTATTTTTAACCTAGATCAGAAACAAGCATTCGATTCTGTCCATCATTCTTATCTTTTCTCTGTTCTTCGTCACTTTGGCTTTCCTTCCCTTTTCTGTCAGGCACTTTCCAATCTATATTCCCATTCTTCCTTTCGTGTTCGGACCTCTTCTTTTATGACGGCTGCTATTCCTTTTGCAAGCGGTATCCGGCAGGGTTGTCCCCTGTCGGGTCAACTGTTTGCCCTCACGTTTGAACCACTTCTTATTTCCCTTCGATCTCGTTTGCTGGCAGGCATTCCGCGTGGTGTGGCCTCCACACGGCACCATCGCGTGGTTTTGTCGGCCTATGCGGACGACCTTACTCTTTTTTTACGTTCCCAACAGGCTTTTGGTGTTGTTTTGTCTACCTATACTGAGTATGCTTCAATTTCAGGTGCGGCCCTTAATACCTCTAAATCTGTTGGCTTGTGGGCTGGCTCGTGGTCGTCCCGCGGCGACCGCCCTTGGGGTGCCCGGTGGTCGACCACGGTCATCAAACTTCTTGGAGTGTTCATCGGGAACCCGGTGGCGGTTGCTGCCGCCACTTGGTCCCCTTTGGTGCAGGACATGAATCGACGCCTTGCCCCTTTTCGCCGTTTGAAACCGTTTCTTTCTTTTTTTAGCAGGTCGCATCTTCTTTCCGCTTTTCTTCTTCCGGCCCTTTCTCATACTTGGTTTGCTCATTGCCCTCCTCCCCTCTTTCTTCGCCACGTTCAATGTCTTTTTACAAATTTTATATGGGATGTCGTACATTGGGTTCATCGATCCACACTTGTCCTTCCGGTTTCTTTTGGTGGTCTTGCCCTTCCGGATTTGTCCCTTAAATCGAACGCTTTCCATCTCCAACATTTTTTGAGGATTTTTTCCTTCCTTGCGGTTCTTCGATTACTATAATTGACACTTTGCTCTTTCCACGAAGTCCTTTTCTTTCTCTGGCTACTTTTATCCGCATGGACCTCTTTCCACTCATTCCCAATCACTTTCCCGCTACTTACCGTACCGTTTTCTCCCTCTGGCACTCTTTATGTCCAGTCCGCCTCCCCCCGCTTCGACTAACGATCTCCTTGCGGAACCACTTTTCTTCTCCTCTGCCCTTCGTTCTCCAAATTCTCAGTACCTGAACTTCTCCACTTGGTTTGCAAGTGGCGTCGTTCAGGTTTCTCAACTTTTTGATTCTTCTCTTCACTGGAAATCTTTTGATCGCCTTTCCCCTCTATTACTTGATACCCCTCAGCATCGTGCACAGTTCTGTCTTATTCAATCCTGTCTTATTCGTCTTTATCCTTTACTTGTCAATTCTATTGGCCTCATTCAGTCTTCCGCCCCGTCGCTCAGTCTTCCCTTTCTTCTCTACTTAAACGATTCTCCATTTTTACCCCATCAAGTTACAGCCAAGCTTCTTTATTCGCATTTTCTTACCAAATTCACAGCTCCATTAGCAATTCCTTCTGTTTCAGCTACAGATCTTCCAGGTACATGGAGTGATCCATCGACTTCCCTGGCTTCCCCGAAAGCCAGGGACATTCATTGGCTGCACCTACACCGTCGGTTGCTCACTCCGCGTACCCTTCATCGTTTTCGTCATTTGGCTTCCCCGCTTTGCTTCTTTTGTTCTACACTTGGTGATGTGTCACATTCCTATGATTCTTGTCTGGTGTTGCAGCCCTTGTTTTCGATTATGTTTTCCCTTCTTTCCAAAGTTTGCCCTTGTCCTCATACAATGTTCCATTTTTATTTCCTCAGACGCCATTCTCCCCCTGTAGATGTCCCCAGTTCTGTTTGTGCATTCATCATTCTCCAAGCGAAGTTGACGATTTATTTGTTTTACCACTCAAGCGTGGATCGAGCTTCTCTCCGGCGTTATCATCCGGCCCGGGTGTTTTTGTGCAGGAGGTACCGATCATCCATCAGATCGGTCCTCCAACTTGAGTATGACATGGCGCGGGTTCGGCAGGATGTGCCTGCCTTTTTCTCTCTCTGGTCTCCATATTTGTCATGGTTTCATGTTTCTGCAGGCATTATTGTTCTCCTCCCATAGCCAGAGTTTATTATATTTATATTTATTTTTTTTGATTGGTGTTTTTTTGTTTAGTGCATAATTTTTGTACATACCGTAGATCTGTGTCAGTGGGTTAGTGTCTCCTTTAGTTTATCTTCTTGTTGGTTTCCGTGCACACACATTCCCGTTAATTTGTTGTCGGTAGCGTTTACTGACTTTTTCTTTTCTTTTTTTTTATTTTCCGTCGGCCTCAAGCCGTTGGTCGACAAACTTTTTTGTGTGCCGGCTAAGCGTTTTGGTATTTTCTGTTTATTGTTTACTGTTACCAAGGTGTTTTATGTTGTTTTGTTGATGTTGATTGCATTTTTGCTGTGGCATGCACATTGTCTGATGTGCTTTTGTTTTGTTTTTTGTTGCTTAAGTGTCGGCTTTTTTTCTAGTTTTCTTTTGGTGTCGTTCACCTATTTTATATTTATTACTCGTCGGTTTCACACAGTTTACTGTCGCACGGTTTTGTGTTTTATGTTGTGGTTGTTTTTATTTTTTGTTTTTATTTTTTTCTTGCTGAACGGGTACTGCTGGCGCGTGGTACCGAATGGTTTTTTTTGTGTGTTGGTTCTGAACCTTACCGACGTGTTTCTTGGTTTTGTCTTGTGTAATCGGTGTTTATTTTTGTGGTTAGTGCTGTGGATACAGTGCGAATTCACTGTTTCGACCCGAATTTATTTGGTGGTGATGCTTGTCTGCAAGTTTAACCCCTGTGTTCTTTTTCACAAAGTTTTCATGGTGTTATTTGTGTATTGTGCATTCTTTATTGTGTTCATGGTGCTATTTGTGTATTGTGCATTGTGTGTTAATTTCTTAGTGTTATTTGAATATTGTGCTTTGTGTGTTGTGTTAATGGTACGGGGTGTTAGTTTCTAGTGGTTGTTTTTTTCTCTGTGTTGCTGTCGGTCTTAGTGATCGAGATACGCTTTAAATGTAAATTTTTGTCGTTCGTCGGCTTACAGCCATTTGTCAACGCATTTCTCCGAACTACCAGGTGTTGTTTTTTCCGGCTGCAGCTTGTTGTCGGACCGTGCGTGTGTTTTTTTTTTCCCTTGACAGTTTTGACAAACTCGGCTGACTTTTCTTTACCGCCTTGTTTCATTAGTGGTCTGTCCTGTATGTATTGTTTGTTGTGCAACTGTTTTCTTTTTATCTTGCCGTGTGTTATTCTTCAACTTGCTCTGATGTCGTCTGCTTCTTCCTGTAGAGTACTCTCTGTTTATTGCGATATTGATTGTGTGTTGTTATTGTCGTTGCCGGTGAGTTATTGTGCAATTTTTTTCCCGGTGAAAATTTGTGTTTGTATGTTGTCTTTTTTGTAAATAAATGCTCTTTTGAAGTTCTGATCATTCGTCCGAGATGGGTCCGGGTTCGAATACCGGTGAAGCATGGATGTTGTGTGTTTGTCTTACGGTCCTGGCTGTCTTCCATCCTTGAAACCAGTGGCCCTAAATTAGGGGCGGGCTACTGCTTATAGCCCACTGAGTTGCTCACGGTGGTCGTTAAACCTCCAATCAAAAAAAAAAAAAAAAAAGATTCTTCCTTGTCATCCTTTTTCGAACATAGTTATGAGTCATGCTGTAATTCCTTTGTTTCGTCGAACACCGTAGGTTTAAAACATGTACTAAGTAATTTATTTTGTTTTCACGAATGTACACTTTCTCGCTTGGCCAACGTAGAAGGTTTTCTCGATTCAGTTCTCATTAGAGGTAAAAAAAAACGGGGATTTTTATACAGCCCTTTACACTTTTGTAGCCAGTTATCCGTATGGCCGGTTGTCCGGGGTCAGTTGTCCTGTGGCCAGCTGTCCAGGCAGTCAATTGTCCGAACAACTGGAAAATAAAAACAACTGTGAAACTTAGAAATATATTAAATGCTTTGCAGTCTTACAAATGACAAGCTTTTCGCGTAAAAGAGCTTTTTCAAATCTAGCAAATCTGAGAAACACACTGCGAAGCACCATGTCCCAGCAACGCCTCGAATCACTCATGATATAGTACAATAAACAAGATATCCTTTTTTTTTCGGCTTCAATGTTTAACAACCATCATGAACAATTCTTAGAGCTGTATGCAGTCAACGGTCAATAATTTGACGCCACTGGTTCCAAGAAAGGGAGATAGTCAGCCCGTTAAAAAGCACACCGTCCATGCCTCATCCAAGAATCAAGCCCTGGTCTAATTTGGAAGTGTAGCCAGAAACCAACACCTCTCGCAAGTCTGGTAATCAGGATGGCAAAGATTGGTTTCGTTAGGTAATTAAAATGACAATATTGAGGAATTTAAATCAGTAACACTTGGTGAGCGGCGCTTTATCTTCTGGGACATGAAGATAAGAAAAACTTATTCTGTTTTGTTCAGTTTGAATTAGCGCATTTTCTGGTAAAAGGTTGCGAAAAGACAAGTTTGTCCGCTACGAGCATCGACCCCGTGTCCCTCACTTCGGAGTAAGTCGCTCTCCTTACTGAGCTATGCGGACGGGAAGTACTGCTGCAGATGTGTCGTCTTGATACATGTTTCCACCTCTGTAGCACGCCATAAGGTAATGAAAAGAGGGCAGATCACTGTGTACAGTTGGTTATCAGTACAGCAAAATTTTGTATTAAAAAATAAGGTTTACTTCTGTTTGTTTTAGATGAATAATAATAATGCCTTTTATAATCGCGTGTTCAACACACGTCGCCTTTAAAAAAGTACAAAGCAAAAAATCCCTGGGCACACACCTTAATGAAATGTGCTCTTCACGGTTATTACTTCTACGTAGGCATGTGTTATGCCAGATGTGGTTAGCATTGCCTTAATAGGATAAATTGTTTTTCCGACGCCAACAAGTCCACTTATGTGAACAGCTGTTGTGCCACCAGTTTTGATGAAACAGGACAAAGCATTTTCGACCCTCTAAGGATTAAGGTTCAGACTCGAAATCAGCTGTTTGCTTGCTAGCTTCGGAACACCTTAATGTCGTAAAACTGGTATTGATTTCCGCTTTAAAATGAGATAAGCTGGGATATAATACTGAATTTCGAGGTACTTGTCCTGTATAATGAAATGAACTACTGTCAGTTTTACTACTTCTCACACAAATGGCTATATATTAGGGTGAAGAAACAACAAGAAAAGATAAAGAGCCTTTCCTTCTTATTTAAGAAAGGACCAGAGAAAAGTCTGGAAACTGTGGGAGGGCATTAGTCTGGCAGAGTCTGCCCTTTTTGATAGCAGCCCCGCAATTTTGCTTTTCATCTCAGACGGAAGAGAACACGTGCCCATCTTATGAAGCTGACAGCCAATGGTGACCGCAGTCTCTTTCACAAAAGGGGTCTTCCAAAACTTCTTTATCTTTTTCGACCGTGTCTGTTTTATTGTTCTCGTCTGCAAATCCCTTGAGCTGTAGAAAACAACACAACGAATTCACCATAAATTCTGTCCTCGCGTTGATCTAATGGAAACATCGGAAAAATGCCTTGAAATAAGCGAACTGCACATTACTAATAGTCCTATTTGCTTAATGTGCATTTTCGTTGCTCTTTCTTTTCTGACAATTTTTTTCCCGTCGCTTTTAAGTCTTTAGTCCAGATTTGTTAATGGCTTTATTGAACAGTTTAGTGATTACCTTACTTCCATGGGAGAAGGGTCTGTATGTAATTGTTTAATGCGTCGTGAGTGTCTCCTCATCCGTAGGACATGCAGCGGTCAGTTGAACGACACGTGTCACATGTAAGAACATTTATTTCCTCCTAGTCAAATTACTCTTCACGTAGGTCGACTCTGAACTGATTCGGGTGGATTTAGGAATTAATTAAAGAGGGAATACTCGGTGAATAAGTTATTCTACATTTAAAAACTCGTCGAAGGTAAAATTTCCCCCTCGTTGAAAATACATAAATAGTCCGAGAATAAAATATGGGAAAATGTCACTACGAAAATAACATTAAAAAATTCGCCCAGAGAAAAACAAAACAGATATGATCTACTTTTATATTAGAAAAGAATCGTAATTCCTCTTCGTTTGTTAGCGGTAATATGATAACCTATATGTATTAGGTGTACAAATAGGTTTTAAAGCATTTTGGCCACCCCGGTGGCGCAGTGGTCTAAGCGATGGCCTCTGATCATTCGTCCGAAAGGGGTCCGAGTTCGAATCCCGGTGAGGCATGGATGTTGTGTTTGTCTTACGGCACTGGCTCTCTCCCTTCCCTGGAACCAGACCCTAAATTAGGGACGGGCGACTGCTTATAACCCATTGAGTTGCTCACGGTGGTCGTTAAACCTCAAAAAAAAAAAGAAAAACAAAAGCGTTTTGTTGTGTGACGTATACCCCTAATTTACATATCCGACATTCCCCCGCGTTATTTTCATGTGACCGTAACTGGTCCAGACTATAAAATGTGACACAGAAGTTTGCCCAACAGTTAAATGCACTTGAACATCGGTAGGTGAAATATGGCAAGAGATACAGCATTTATTCGGCACAGCATTCGTTGCGAATTTGATCAAGGAAAAAGTGCTGCAAAAGCATGCGCATCCATCTGTTCTGTTCTGGGGGAGAATATTGTACCAAAAAGCCCGCGTGAATTTTGGTTTAGACGGTTTAAAGGAGGTGATTTTGATGTTAGCGATCGAGAACGTAAGGGCATACGGCAGAAGGTTGCACATGAGGAACTGCAAGCATTACTGGATGAAGATTCGTCTCAAACGCAAAAACAACTAGCTGAACAATTGGGTGTAACTCAACAAACCATTTCCAATCGTATACGCTCAATGGGAAAGATTCAGAAGGAAGGAAAATGGGTGCCACATGACCTGAGCCAGAGGAACAAGGATGAGCGTGTCATAAAGTGTTTGAGTCTGTTGAATAAACAACACAGAAAGTCTTTCCTGTGGAAACACTTTACGCGTGATGTAAAGTGGATATGGTATGACAATTTCAAACGCAACAAACACTGGGTAGACCCGGGTGAAGCAACGACTTCTACACCGAAACGCAATATTCACTCCAAGAAAGTTCTGCTGTGCATCTGGTGGGATATGAAGGGAACAGGTTCAAACTGTTATTATGCACTATTGGAACAGGTTCAAACTGTTACTGATGATATCTGCAAGTACCAATTGCTGCGATTGAACCAGGGAATCTGCAGGAAACGTCCATGCACAGCCAAAGGATTGCGTCCCGTTATATTACTGCATGACAACGCTAGACCGCACGTCGCGAAACCGGTCAAGAAAACGTTATTGACTCTTGGCTGGGAAGTTTTGGAGCACCCGGCGTATAGTCCGGACATAGCCCCTTCAGAATATCATTTGTTCCAATCGATGCAACATGGTTTGTCTGCTGTACGGTTCCGGACAAGTGACGAAGTGCAAAAATGAGTTGACGACTTCATCGCGTCGCACGACAAAGTATTCTTCATGGCTGGAATCCGTCAGCTGCCCGCCCGATGGCAGAAGTTCCAATCGATCATTTGTTCCAACCGATGCAACATCATTCATCTGCTGTACGGTTCCGGACAAGTGACGAAGTGCAAAAATGAGTTGACGAATTCATCGCGTCGCACGACGAAATATTCTTCATGGCTGGAATCAGTCAGCTGCTCGACCGATGGCGGAAGATGATAGATAATGACGGCGCATATTTTCAATCGTAAAGGCATTGTTGTTTTCTTTCAAATTGCATATTGCGTTGTTTTAAAACGCTTTGAAACTTATTTGTACACTAATATCATATACACGGTCGAGTCACATTATTGTGACCACAAGCTATATCCGGAGTAACCGCCGTCTGCATGGTGGACAGCAGCTAGACGGGCTGGGAGTGACTCAATAATGACAGGAAGGTGTTCACAGGTATGTGGAACCATGCTGACAGCACTGCATCTGACAGCTGCTGGAGGGTGCGTGATGGAGGATCCATAGAGCGAACAACAGAAGCGAGGCGGTCCCACAGATGCTCAATTAGGTTTAGGTCTGGAGAATTAAGGAGCAATTGAAGTATTTTGAAGTTTTCATCGTGCTCTTCCAACCTTTCTCGGAAATTTCAAGCTGTGTGACACGTCGCATTGTCCTACTGAAAGATCCCATCCGCCCCAGGGAAGACAATCAACATGCATGGGTGTACGTGGTCTGCAAGGATGAATTCATAACCAGTGGACCCATAGAATCCCACGAAAACATTTTCCAGACCATAACGCTGCCCCCACCAGCTTGCGCTCTTTCAGCAATGGTTGAAAAGTGTTTATTCTCCAATGTTTCTCGTCTCATATGCCAACGTTCATCCGTTAGATGAATCAGAAAAACTGACTCGTCGGAGAAGGCAATCCTTTGTCAATGAGCGGATGTCCAATTCCGATACTGCCGTGCAAATGTAAGCCTTTTCTGCCGATGCACCTTCGTTAGCACAGGTGCAGTGATTATCCGACTGCATCGGAGTCCCATACGCAGCAGGGTTCGCTGAATTGTCGTTTTAGACACAATTCAGGTAGCCCCCTGCTTCATTCGGCCAGTGAGTCGCTCCACTGTAGCGTGTCAATCGGCCCTCACGCGCCTTCGAAGCCGACGTTCACCTCTCACATCAATGGCACGTGGTGCTCCGCAGTTTCCACGTTGCTTATTCGCAATGGTGCCATTTCTCCAATCAGGATACTTTTTAAACACAGCAGCACACGAACAGTTCACAAACTGCGCTTTTTCAAAAATACTGCCACCTTTGCCCCAGAAGCCGATAATCATCCCTTTTTGCAAATCTGATAAAACGCTCCTTTATTCATGACAGCAACGAGTGATATGTTTTCAGTTTGCCTACAGCACACGTTATATACCCTCCAAGCCAGCTCACCACACGTGCCTTCTTCCATTGGTTACGCGCTGTTGACGTCAACACTAGGAAATGGTCACAATAATGTGACTCGTCTGTGTATATTCTAACTTGTGGTTCGTCGCAATCCTTTCGTTTCCAGATAATCAGCTTAGAATACAATAAAACACGTATATGATAACCGCAGCACAGAATTAATAGAAAATGTTAGTGTTGTTTTAGCAAGCACTGAAAACCAAGGAAGTTTCGTTTAAAAGTAACTATGTTTATAAATATTCTATTTTATGAAATTATTTCCAAAAGCGAAATTGATAAACCTGAACAAAGAAACTCCAACACGAGATTTTTAAAGGGAAATGGGTTCCTGTAAAACTTGACTCTGAAATCTAGTTGTCTTTAAGTTGTCTTCTAAAAACATTTTCTGTGCCCAAACGTCTCACTCGATGTTTGTTTTTTATATAACCAGTTATGAAAACAAAAGTTTGTCCTCGAACCTGCGTCCCCTCACTTCGGAGTAAGTCGCTCTCCCAACTGAGCTACGCTGACAGAATATCGCGCTGCACCTGTCTTGAAACATGATTTCACCTCTGTCGTACGTCACACAGTAGCACTTGCCAGAGAGTTAACTTACAGAAGAGTGAACTAAGTTATTCAATAATATCTTGTACAATGGATTTACCACTTTTTTTCACAAACATAACTACTGAAATAGCTAGTATAGTTTTTCTCAGATGACATGGTGTTTAGGGAAATGTATTTTCAGTTTTTATGGTAATCAGGCCAACACAATGTTCAGCAACAACTTGTGAGCTAATGGTGTTTTTTTTTTTTGGTTGGAGGTTTAACGACCACCGTGAGCAACTCAATGGGCTATAAGTAGTCGCCCGTCCCTAATTTAGGGTCACTGGTTCCAGGGAAGAGAAAGAGCCAGTGCCGTAAGACAAACACAACATCCATGCCTCACCGGGATTCCAACCCGGACCCCGTTCAAACGAATGATCAGAGGCCATCGCTTAGACCACTGCGCCACCGGGGCGGCCTAATGGTGTTGATCAAACGAGTTATAGCTTATCTAAAGTTGCCAGTTTGAATTCTGAACTTGCCACTAAGAGCTTGAATGACTTCATCAGTTCATATTTAGGAGAGCTACTTAATTTTATAAGGGCACAACGTCTTGGCGCACAGACTGGTCAAAACTTAGGTGGTAGTTATTAGAAATTTAAACAACATAGGCGACAATTTTCAGCTGTAATGAGCACGTCATTGGATTCCTTTCTGAAGCAAAATAAAAAACTTTATAAAACAGATTTTTTGTAAAAGATAGAAATCAGTGAAAAATGGGATGCATTCACACCTATAACAGAAAAGCTGTGCGTTATTTAATCTTCCCAGCCTGCGCAGTGTTTTATTTCTTTTATTTTTTGTCGTAATGAATGAAAAATCAAATCCACACACCCACACACACAAGAGAAAAAATAAAAGAAATCTCATTTCTAGAACACAACAAAGGCACAAATACTTCTTCAAAACGAACAATCAGAACAAGGAAAAACATTACATAACTTTATACCCCCTAAGGGTTAAAGGCTTGCGTTATTTGAAAAAGAAATTGGGCGAAAAACATTTTCCTTAATGTGGACGTCAAGTTATTTTGCTTCCTATACTTCCAATGAAAAAACTTCTGTACACATTTTCTTCACAATTAATGCGTTCCCAAGGATGAAAATTTGAACATCGATTAAAATAGCTTCATTTTATAACTTGGAATACTTAAATTTTCTAAAACATAACCATAAATATTCAATCCAACATTTGTTTGTCGACTGACGTCATCAAAGTACAGGTCGCGCCATCTTTTTTCTGGTTTCGACACCACCAAAGGAAAAGTTATTGATTTTTAATATAATTATGGTTATGTTTTAGAAAATATTAAGTATTCCAAGTTATAATATGAAGTTATTTTAATCGATGTTCAAATTTTCATCCTTGGGAACACACTAATTGTGAAGAAAATGTATACAAAGGTTTTTCCAATGGAAGTGTAGGAAGCAAAATTACTTGACGTCCACCTTAATGAAGGAAATCCCAAGAAAGGATTTTGTTTTTTAGTTTGGTGTTGTAATGAACACCGTGAGTCACGCAATGGGCTATAAGAGGTCGTCCGTCCCTAATTTGGGGATACTAGTACTAGGGAAGAAGGGGACCAGTTCCGTAACCCAAATACACTGTATATATGCCTCAGGCGGCCGTTGGCTTCTGACTATTCTCTCCATCTCGGACGAATAATTCAGAAACCAAAGCTTCGTACTAGACGACCATCGAGTAGGTGGAGAATTTCTTTCAAGGGATTATTAGAACCATTGACTCGAAAGCGATATTTCAAATGAAAATACATGCTGACATTTCCTAGCGGCATGTGAGAAACAGGAATTTGTCATCGAACACGCGTCTTCGCGCTCTAGAGTGAGTTGTGCTAACCGACTAAGCTACACCGACCAGATGCAGTACAATGCAGATTTGTCGTCTTGCCACGTATTTCACCTCTTTAGTACGTTACATCATCTTCCTCTAATTGTTTTTTTTTTCTGAAGCGTAGACTTTCATTAATTCCAAATGATATGTGGAACTAACCTCACGCCTTTTTTCAAAGACCCCAATGGCCAGTAGACCCATCTTTACGTTCGGGAGTCAACGTGAGAACACGAATTTGTCGGTGACGTAAATCGAAAGCGCGTCTTCTCGCTCCGAGGTGAGTTGCTTTAACCAAGGACATCTAGGGTTCACAAGGCCATGACGTTAGAGAGATGAGCTCCTTCCGTTTGTGACCTCACTATCATGTTACACGGCCTGTTACGTCGGTGTTGTGTTTGACGTAATGCATGAAAGCATGAGAAACCAATCGGAAGCTTTTCTTCCCCGTGACGTCACTAAAAGAGGGAACGCGTCTTCCGAATGTCATGGCTTTGTACTTTCTAGACGGCTTTGCTATAACCGACTGAATGTACCACTGCAGATTTGTCGTCTTGACATGTGCTTCACCTCTGTGGTACGTTATATCATCTCCCTCTATTTCTTTTTTTTTTTTTTTTTTTGACTCGAAGAAAGGACCTTTCATTAATTCCAGACGATGTGTGGAACGAACACCATACATTATTTTTCGAAGAACCCAACTGCCAGTAGATTCAGTTTTACGTTCGGGTGCCAATGTGAAAACAAGAATTTGTCGGAGATCGAATCCGTGTCTAATCGCTACGGAGTGAGTTGCTCTAACCGACTGAACTACACCGACGGAATGTATCGCTGCAGATTTGTCGTCTTAACACGTGCTTCACTTCTGTAGTACGTGACAAGCAGCCATATCAATTATGAAAATGCAGAGAATATGCGCAAGTATTCTTCATAGCGTGGATCATGCGATGAGAAAAAAAATCATTTTTTTTTGTTTTATGTTTCAAACGAATTTTAAAGCAGAGATTACACGAAAGAGGTTTTTACATGAACTTCTCTTCTACAGAAAAAACAGTGCATTATTTAAATTTAAAAAGGATAATATTCGTAACCTTTATCATGCAAAAATGCTTCAATACAAAGATAATTTTTCCAATGAGGTTTTAAAAAGTTGAGATGAAACTGGAAAGAGAAACACGCATACAGTAATGGCACTTAGCTTGTTATATGCAAAATGTTTCACGAAGCATCTGATATCGGATACTAAAAAGAATTATTCAAATTAGCCATTTAGAAACAGAGATATGGAGAAAAATAGAATATATGTTTGCGCTCCCTTAGGGGCCATTTATAAAGTACGTCCGAGATTACAGAGGGATGGGGGGTTCCTGACAACCGGACCAAATGTAACATGGGGGAGGGGGTGGCTTAGCAATTCGGACGTCCAGCGGGAAAATATAGTGGATGGTATTT
The DNA here is from genome assembly GCA_039090855.1 of Macrothele yani. Lineage (NCBI taxonomy): Eukaryota > Metazoa > Arthropoda > Arachnida > Araneae > Macrothelidae > Macrothele > Macrothele yani. The sequence goes on along the minus strand of CM077024.1, from coordinate 157,457,196 downwards.
CTTCGTTTTGTTTTCGCTTTTTTCTTCTTTTAACAGTTAAAAAAAGTATTAAATATTTCAGATTTCTGATGATATTTAGCTAAATCAGAAAATTCATATTAAGTTCTCGTATTTGTACTACCAAATCTATCGTGTTTTGTAGATGGTATAATCGGAAGTGTTGCAACCTTGAATTCGTGCGTTCATGTGTAGATCTTTATTTCAGAATGATAAAGTTCGGGTAGCATTTGGGAATAAATTAAGGCCTAAATAATAAATATTTTCTGAAGCAAACGTGTAAATATACAGAAGATTCCTTTTAAATAATTACATGTTTTCTTTCTGTTTCTCAACGGACTTCTAAAAGCAGTCGTAAAAAACAAAGGGGGCTTGCGGGAATTAGGGCGTACTTTTTAGGGAGGTTGCGGGAATTAGGACGTACTTTTAGGGGGGGTGTCAACAATCGGATGAAACGTGACATGGGGGATCGGGGAGTCTAAAAATAGTAAAAACTTACGGACGTACTTTATGGATGGCCCCTTAAGTCTGCTAAGGCAAGTGAAGCTCACATTCGTTGAAATGAATGTGTTAAATTCATTGCAATATTTTATAACTTTGTAAATGACCATGTGTCTTACATGGAAATCCATTTGTTCATTTTCAAACTAGCCCATATTTACCATAACCCCTTACATTCCTGATTTAGCATTTATAGCGAGAGAAAATCAAAGCTCTACGTGAAATGTCAAACGACAGAGAATATCTTAGAGTCGTTGTTATGTTGTCGATTCGCTGTCCACCAGATGCTGTGGGTGTGTTTTTGCCCCTCGGTGTTTCCCATTTTACAAAAGAATCTAAGAATCTGCGAGAAACCTTCGAGGGATATGGGATGTCACTTTCTACTATTGTGCTGTTGTTAACCTATCAGTTCCATTCTCTTAAAGATGTTCCTTCATTTTTTGGAATTGCTCCGGATTCAGCAACCACTGCTGGAATACTTGTTGCATCTTTTCCTCCAGAAATATTGAATTTCATCTTGCCAATCTTGGTACAATACAAATTTAAAGTTGCGATTTCGTCTATTGGTGTAAATTATGACAAGAGTGGTAAGTCATATAATATACGGAAACTAGAAAATTTCATCGTCCTGGAGCGGTAGTCAAATCCGCGTCTCCGCAGTGGTCTAAGGCGTTGACCTCTGATCATTCGTCCGTAAGGGGTCCGGGTTCGAATCCCGGTCAGGCATGGATGTTGTGTTTGTCTTACGGCACTGGCTCCCTCCCTTCCCTGGAACCAGTGACCCTAAATTAGGGACGGGCGACTGCTTATAGCCCATTGAGTTGCTCACGGTGGTCGTTAAACCTCCAATCAAAAAAAAAAAAAAAAAAAAAATCCGCGTCTCCCTGTTTGCGCCCGACATGCTAACCACTACGCCAGCATCGGTCATTACACCAATAGAAGGAATCGCAACTCCAAATTTGTATTGTACACAGGAGTAATCGCGTGTTCATGGTTGCAAGTTTTGAAATTTTGAAATCGTATAAAGAACAAGAAAGCATTTCCAGTGAAGATGTGGATATTTACAGTAATGGATGTGGATATCCACTTCCCAGAGATTCTCTGGATATCCACCTCTATTACTGTAATTTCCTTTTTCTGCAAATCACAGTAATACCGAGTTTATCACGGTTAAATTTCCTTGGGTGATTGAATTTAAAAAGAATTCTTGACAATAACATTTTGTACATCTTTTTACGCTTTCCAATCGTAGGTTGAAGAAGCGTATATGCTCCAGCTTTGTCCGTCTGTCCGCACGATAACTGGCGTAAAAATGGTTTGATTTCTATGAAATTTTAGCATGTATTAGGGGACCACCTGGGGACGAACCCTATTGAAAATGGGCGAAATGGGGTCAAAGGTCACGACATAGGAGCGGCATCCATTTCATTGCGATTATGCGTCAAAACTTGCGTAAATATAGTTCGATTTCGATGAAATTTAGTACGTCGTAGGGCACTACCTGGGGGCAAACCCTATTGAAAATGGGTGAAGTGGGATCAAAGGTCAGGACATAGGAGCGGGATGTATTCCATTGCTCTTATGCGTCATAACTTGCGTAAAAATGGTTCGATTTCAGTGAAATTTTATTATGTGGTAGGGGATAACTTGGGGACGAACCCTATTGAAAATAGGAGAAATGGGGTCGAATGACAGAATATAGGAGCGGGATCGATTCCATCGCCCTTATGCGTTATAACTACCGTAAAAATGTTTTGATTGAGACAAAACTTTATCATGTTGTTCCGAAAGTATACTTTACCGGTTCTGTTGAATATCATCGAAATGGGGTCAAAGGTCAGATTATAGGAAAGAGATTTATTCTACAGCCATTATCCTCATAATTTGAGTAATAACTTGAGTAATGATTCCTGGTATGTTGGAAAGCGTATCATAATCAATGCATTGCATGATTTTACTAACTTGTTTTATATTTATTCTCTCACGAATTTCTTGCACACGTTAAGCATAATTTTCCATCTGTTTGTTTTGAGGGTTTTAACGACCACCATGAACACCCCAATGGGCTATAAGCAGTTGCCCGTCCTTAATTTAGAGCCATTGGTTACAGGGAAAAGAGAGAGCCAGTGCCGTAAGGCAAACACAAGATCCATGCCTCATCGGGATTCGTACCCGCGCCCATCTGAACGGGCAGTCATAAGCCAGCGCTTAGAACACTGCGCCACCGGCGCGGCTACGCGTATTTTTTACTCTTGCTCCAATGCGGTATTGCAGTGATTTTTTGTGGCATTCCTTGTATCCTCTTTCAGTTATGTTGCTGCATAAGTTAATTATATGATCAACTGTTTCGCATTTTATTTTTAACCTCTACGACTGCGGTAATTCGTGAGCTTCTCAGTGTGCGTTTCCCTATTTTCTCGAAATATTGGGAATCATTGGGAGACTTATGGCTTATTTGTCTCCGAAAATTGTGGTTTTTACTTTGTTACACTTTAATTTACCCCTACTTCTCATATTGTATTTCGGTCTGGGGCTTGACTACCAATTATAACTTAACTAAATTTCAGAGATTACAAAATAGATTTTTGAGACTGGTGCAATTCAGACTTTCAGGTTCCTCCTTTTCAAATCCTAATTTTCACTCCAGATTGCAGCCTAACGATGTTTAGTTACTAAATATTGATCAGTTATACCGTTTTAACTTGGCAAAACTCATGTTTAAAAGGGTAAAGAATGACTTATTCTCTTCTTTAATTTCTTTAACTGTCCCTAAATATTCTTACTCAACCAGACATAAGACTTCACTGATCCCTTGTTTTCCTTCATATGAACGTCCTGGAGCTTTAATTAATTATGCTGGCAAGCAGATTTATAATTCTTTCTCACCACAATTGTTGACTATTAATAATTATAATTTGTTTAAAAGAAAACTCAAACAACACTTACTATCCTGAAATCAGTTTCGTAATGCCCTTATTATTATCATTTTCACCTTCTAAACGGGTTGTACGGTGTGTCTGGCTTGCTTTGTTCTTGGATACTTATGTGTTCAGTCGTCAGGATGAGAGGGATCGTCAGGCCTCGTGAAGGCCTTTTCTCTCTTATTTCCTGGTTGTTGCTGTATTAATTAGCTTTACAATTGAACGTCTACTGCATATTGTAACAACCGAAAAATGAAATTATGGTAGTAATTTTTTGGTATTTGCTGTTTTGAAGTAAAAATTTCGCCTTTTTTTTTATTTTCAGAGTTCCACTTTGTAAATATTTTCATTTGTTTTCCTTGTCCACTTATGATAAATGTCTTTTCTTTATTGACAGTATATTTACTGTGACATGTAGCAATTCGAATTTCTAAGGTTTCTCTTGGAGGTGTCTTTCGTTCTTTTTATATAAAAATCAATATTTTTTTATATTATTATTATTATTGATTGAAAGTTAACTTTGTCTGTGATCATCAAACGCTAGTAATTGCCGATTTGCAGTTTAGAAATGCTTGCGGCAGCGCAGTGTAAGAATCGATGAAAAACACTTTGTCGACGTCTCAAATGGGGATCGAACCTCGTTCATCTCGGCGCTAAAAGCTAGCTTCGTAATCGCTCTTCAACCACCAAAGACGCAGTGACTCCAAATTACTAACGGGTGTCTGCTCCCCGGTACTTTCATCCGCGGAAAGCGAGAAATTCAAAGACACGCACATAGCGGGGAACATATCACAATAGCTAGTCTACGTACGAGATGCGGTCAATAACGTTCTGAGGGCGAGTATGATGCAATAACGCATGGATGTTGAAAAGCCCAGCCACTATCGAAGGCTGTTACAGTAATTTCGAAAGAGATTAATATCAGACTGTTTAATCAAACACTTTCTGCAACAGAGGTAATATCGAAATCCAAGATGAAATCTAAATGCAACTTTTTAAGCAAATCCTGCGTTTACAGGAGACATGGCAACGAATCCTTGTTGTACCGAAATTTGGTTCTTTAATAAGTAGTTATGTATTATAAGGTTTAAAATTTTAATTAATTGGAACAAAATGCAACATTTTAAACAAATATTTATAACAGCATGTAATTCTCAATCATATATTTAGAAGGAGAGAGCTTTCACCGAAATCTGACGTAATCCAACAGGGACTCCTTGATTAAATATTTAGACGCATAAGGTTGGCGCTAAAATCTCTCGGTATAGTTGAAATGGACTCATCAAAAGATATTTACAACATAGACGTAATCTAAATATCATGTGTGGTCTAAATGAGCTATTTAACAAAAGGTTTCCTAAACATGTGGCATGCCACTTCAATTTCGGATGCAACTGAAACTGTTTAATTACACGTGGATGTTTAAAGCAAAATATAAGATTTTGTCAAATAGCAAAAATAAATCAGTTCTTTTATTGAATATTTACTACAAAACGCGATTTTTCAATAGAACATATAGAATAAAGTGCGACTCTTTAAGAAGTTATTTACTTGTACAACAAAACTCTTTAATAACAAAATTTTTACAATAAAATTCTTTAATAAGAAAATATTTACAATAAAATTCTTTAATAAGAAAATATTTACAATAAAACTCTTTCATTGAATATTTACAATTAGTTGCAAACATTTCAATCAAACATTTAAGACAAAGTATGATTCTATGCTCAAACACTAGCAAACAGCTCTTTAATAAAGTATCGGAGATCTTTAGCACAGTATTAGCGACAAATTGTAAAACTTTAATCAAATCTTATGACATCTCTAGTATTATGCTTTAAACAAATACTGTACATAAAACAATACTTAGATATTTAATTAATATATGCAATACTGAACGATGTAGTAAAATATTTTTAAAAATGGGTATTACCCAAATCTTAGTTGTTATTAGAGCAGGTACATTTGATTTAATATCAAAACGTAGAGAAATGTTCTGAAAGACTTGCATATATGTGTTTGTAAATCATGTGTAATTAAATTAACTACACGTTTTATAGATTACAAGGAATTTTGGTTTATGTATTCAAAAACCCATTAAGCCACTGTCACTGGTATGGTATCTTCATTTTGCCACAAGTGATGAAAATGTGCACAGAGTTTTACAGTATGTTTCATACAACTTCAATTTCGATGAGAAATGTCCCAGTTTTTTGTTTTTATTTTATTGGAGATTTAACAACCACCGTGAGCTAGTCAGTGGGCTATTAGCATCTCCCGTCCTTAGTTTAGGACCACTAGTTCTAGGGAAGGGAGATAGCCTGTGCCGTAAGACAAACACAACATCCATATCTCACTGAGATTCGAACCCGGAACCCTTTCGGACGAATGATCAGAAGCCATCGCTCAGACCACTACGCCACCGGAGCCGCTTATAGTTTCTGGAATAAATCGAAATGGAATTCTCCAAACAAATATTTACCACTAAGATTTCATTGCCATCTCTTCTATAATGTAACAGAAGATCCTTAGTAAAATATTTCGCCAAATGAATTCTATCCTAAAGAAAGTGACATTTTTTACAATTCGTGTTCTAAAGGATATAGGTCTACTGAAAAATGCACGCGCATTTGTGCCTTTAATAAAGAATATCATTCCCGCGAAATAACTGGAAGTTATGTCCAAATTGTTGACCAATCTTATATCTCTCTAACTGAAAGCACGATATCCCCTATTCTTTAAAGAGTGGAGCAAATGCATACCCATGTTTAATAAATACGAGTAAACATGCGACAAATACAATATACACTGTATGCTCTTCAGCGCACTGCATAATGGCTGACAATGTCAAAATGTAAGGCGGCAATCGATATTCTAAGTACGAAGATCAGTTAAAATTAGTCTAGAATTAAACATAACCCAAGATGACTTCATCGCCACCTTCACACTTTCAAAATTCAATAAAATGAAAGTTGTGCTCATTCTGAATCTCCGATGGTCACTTCGTGACGTCACTGGTTTAATATTTTCTCTATTGCAGCTCGCCCGGACGGTGTCCTCCGTATGTTGGTCTACACATTTAATTCAATTTAACATTCTGTTTATCGCCAATTTATTGGTCTATATTTGAAGCATACCAGTTCTTTATTATACTGGTTTAATAACTCAAGCTAGTTTCCTTAAGACGAGAGAAATGGCGCGAAATTCAGAATACTTAGGAAGTAAGAATGTTTTAAGGCTTTAAATGAAATTTAGCGAAACGAAAATCAATGGCAGAAGAAACAAATACCATATTTTACATTTCAAATCACCTTCTAACATTCAATTGAAGGTTTCGAAACAAAAGTAAAGCAAATGGATTCCTCGAGTTTCTTTGATTGAAAGTCCGAAATTTTAAGTTTTCTTCTAAATGGTTAGTTACGAATTCTAGCAAAGCATTTAACGTGTTTTACACTGAGGTACCAGAAAAACTAGGAAGTACGCTACCGTTTCCATTACATGCTACCACACCCATACGGTAAATGATGTCGTCCACAAACGACGTATATTTAGAGGTAGATATATCCGCAAGCTGAAGTAGTAACATTCGCAGTTTAGATGGCAGCTTATAAACATTTTAGGGATTTCGAACGTGTTATGATAATCGGCGCCCGGGAAATGGGCCACTCCCCATCGAAAATTACCACGAAATTTGCTTTTATGCGGTTAACAATTTCAAGGGTGTGCTTAGACTACGCAGACTCATGGGAAACAATCCAGCCTTCTAGACCGGTGTGGCCGTAGAAAATCCCTGGAAGATCAACACTAGAGAGAAAACTGCAAAACGAATGCAATGTCAAAGAAAATAGTATACTGTAGCTGGAGTAAGTATATCCCACGACTGCCGTGCTAGGCAATACATTCGGCAAAATGGCATGGCATCGAGTGGAAAAGTCCGTGGATTGTGTCTTGAAGTATCGCTGAACATGCATCGTTGACCAGTGTCCCTAATTCATTGACATTGTGAGGGGATCGTACAGACGCGTTTCGGTCCTCTGCCAATGGCGTCTCACATGTTCTCTGGTGCTAAGAAGTCTGGGGCTTGCGCTGTTCAGGGCAGCACCTGAACACATGTTAGACACTGTCTGCTGATTTGGCACTGTGCGGGTAATTATCTTTTTGAAACAGGGCACCTACGGAGAAAAGACAACAAAACGGGCAGCAGTACATGATGGAGATATCACCGTGCTACCATTGTAACCACTATGCGTACTAGCCGTGAACAGCTAATAAAATTGATAGCGCCCCAAACAGTGACTCTAGCCTACGGATCAGTGGTGAGACGGGGCCGAGCCCGAGCCCGTTTCGGGCTCGGGCTGCATAATGCTTACTGGAGCTCTGTTGAGAGAGGGAGAGAATTTTCTTCGTTTTCTTAAATGCGATTTTGTATGATTTAGCACACGAGACTTTTTTTACACTTTCCACAGGTAGTTGTTAAATCGAATTCTACGGCAACTGGGTGTAGATGGGGAGTAGGAAGTCGGCAGGGCTATTCATTCCGGGCTTAGAGAAACAAGCACCATAGGCCATGAATCACTGAATTTCTGTAAAGGAAAAGTTACTTTAAGAACTACAGGTAGTAGATAGCAAGCTAACGAAATTTTACTCCCTACCTCAACGGGGCAGCTCCCTGCTAATTCTATTGAACAACATACGACATAGATCGCCGAGCCTCCAGATTTTTCCTGATGCCCGACCCCCCGAAACATTTTAGGAAGAATTTAATGGTCAAAGAAACTGTAGAAATAGATATTAATCCCTTCCACACTCCGCAGTTGATATAGACATCGGGTAATTGTACTGGGAGGAAAGAGTGGGAGTCTGGGAGAGATGTTCTTTAATGCCTAAAGAGGTTAATCATAGATTTTGGGCTCGTCCGGGCCCTAGCTCTATCTTGCAATATGAAATTCGGGCCCCGGGCATGCTCGGGCTGACATACTTCGTGCTCGGGCTCTTAAAATTGAGCACGAACTCAGCTCTGCTGAGGAGCCGAATGACACTCCCTGATGACAGTCAGATCAGTCCAGTGGTCCAGTGATTACGTTTTCTTCAAACCCTCAATCGGCGACAGTCGGCACTGTCACAGAAGCAAGACTCTTCGCTGAATATGACAAGGTTTCATGCGTCCGCGTCCCGCAATGCATGTCTAGTACGTAATCACTGAAAAATTGCACGACGATATGTTGTGGTGAGTGGCGGTCATCTCAATGGATGGCGACAACGAAATCTTATCTCAGCCAATCTTCGATTCACAGTCCGTATCGACATGGGGATGTCCATAGCTGCATGTGCAACACGTCGAACGTCATCTGCTGTAAACTGTGGGGCTGATACTTGCCGTCAAATGCAACGATCGAGGCTCTCGGACTTACTCTTCGTGCATCAGTCCCACTACACTCGGTAGACGCAACATTAGAGATATGGGTGTTGGGCAGTTGACATGGGTCTCCCCAGCGCAGAGTGCAACAGGTACAAATCGAAAGCAAACCATTAATAGGAGGACATTTGGGCTTCCCAACAGGGTATCGCAATCGACGAACGTGGGTAAACGTGGTGATCTCAGCGACTTTGATCGTGGACCCTTTATCGGGGCAAGATAGATGGATCATTCAACAGCCCAACTAATAAGAAATTCCCTAGGGCAACCGTATCAAGAGTGTACCGCGAGTATACCTTTGGCGGACGTACTATCCAGGCTCGTACAGACTGACTGCTTGGCAACTGCAGCGCAAATCACATCCAGGTTAAATTTCAGAGGCCCAAACGGCGTCTGCAAGCAAAGTGTACGGCGCACGCTGCATTCTCTGAGCTACGGAAGCCAACGCCGTACTCGTGTGCTATTCTTGACTGCTCGTCATTGGATATTACACCTCGCATGCTACCGAGAACATCAACATTGGACTACAGCAGAGTAGTGCACGCGTCGTGTGGTCAGATGAATTCCGATTTCCACTGTACCTAGCTGACGAGAGGACGCGGGTGTGGCTTTGAGTGTATGAAGCCATGGCTTCCTCGTTTCAGGTTGGCTCTGTTTAAGGCAGTGGGAGATCTGTGGTGGTGTGGGAAGTCTTCTCATGGAGCACATTAGGTCTCTTAGTGTGAATGAAGAGATCCTTAACCACTGCGTGCTATCAGCATGTGGTGGCTGATCAGCTGCACGATATCATGGCCTTCGCGCTGTGTGCGGTGGATCGTCTCCGTCAGAAAAGCATTGCACTTGAGTTGCTCCACCAGGCAACAACCACTCAGACATGGCTGGAGGAACATTCATTTGGGTTTGGAAACATCCAGTGGCCCCCAAGGTCGCCGGGTTTAAGATCCCTTGGATGCCGTGGTGCGGAGCACGAGTTCTGTGGATCCTGGAACTACATCTCCGGCGCAGTTTTGTACAATGCTACAAAGTGGCATGGCCGGCATTATCTTCGGAAACCCTCCAGAATTTGATGGAGTCGATAGGGTGGCGCGTACACACTGTTGTTCGCGCTAGAGGAAGGCCTACACGCTATTAGGTACGTATCTCTAATGTTTTGCTGATTGAGTGTATATCGACGCACGTTACTTTATTCCAACCACTATCGCCACATGGCAGACAGGCTTTGCATCTCAGTTGGTCCATGCGTTACATCTACGTTTCCGCCGCAATGTGACGCATGGACCAACGAGCCGGACGTAGCCCTGTGGTGAAGTCTCTGATGCCGCCCCGGTTGTGCAGTGGTCTAAGCGATGGCTTCTGACCATTCGTCCAAGGTTTCAAATCCTGGTGAGGCACGGTGACCATTCGTCCAAGACGGGCCCGGGTTCAAATCCTGGTAAGGCATGGTTGTTGTGTTTGTCTTATGGCACTGGCTTTCTCCCTTCTCTGGAATCAGTGGTCCTAAATAAGGGACGGGCGACTGCTTATAGATCACTGAGTTGCTCACGGTAATCGTTAAACCTCCAAAAAATAAAAAAAGGAATGCCTCTGATATAGGTGTCTGTGTGGTAGTAGCATGTCCGTTTACTCCGCCCACGGCACTCCTTACACGTGCTTTCGCTACCGAGATCACTCCGATGTAGTGCTCCACATTATCAGGTGAGGAAAAACAAACGTTGCTACTCCAAGCCGTTTTGTTCTTTTATGTCCCTCGCCTACACGTGAGTGGTTCGCGACTGCAATCCTTTACATAAGTAAACTGTCGACATATATTCGCCAATTTGAATGGCAGTCTGACAGATATTTCCTGCTGTGGCATGTTCTACGTAGGTCGAGCAGTGTGTTTGAAGAAACAACTGTACGAAAATTGATCTTCATGTTGAAAGATATATATACCACAGATAAAAAAAAATTCAATCGGGTTTTTAGAAGTGATGATACGGGATATAACATATTTGAATTCCATAGTTTGCAGAAAGTCCCCTTGTGGCTAAGATGTACATCAGCGTTCCCACAGGAGCGGCTTTTAAAAGCAAAAGAATTTTCCAAATCCAACAAACAGGTGCAGAGATCTGGTGTCCACAGACATGTGGACAGACTCTCGGACAAATTTTTAATTAGACTGGACAATTAGACTCACAGAATTAATTTTTTTTTCAAAAGAAGTGTTAAAATTGAAGGGACAAATATATTTTCAAAGAAAGAAAAAACTTGATAAAGTGTTATCAGTGAAAGCCAAACAGTTTCGATACTATGTTCATTGATATTTTTATAGAATTACTAGCAGAGTTACCCGGCGTTGTCCGAGTTAAAAGAAAACGACATAAATCAGCTTACATGTCAGCGCTTTCCGAACATTTTCCTTGGATTTTGGATTGATTTGTCCTATAGATTTTCGGTTTTTCGGCGGCATTGTAGAATTCACGCTGTTGAGGGGTCTCAGATTCTCTAAATAATTTTACTTTCTTGGATTTTGGATAGATTTATCCAATAGATTTTTGGTTTTTCGATTTAAGTTGAACCTACGTAAAAAACACAGAAGTTCCTAACAATGAACTGAAATTCATTTGGTTGTTAGACAAATGCCGTTTGTTCCTTGATTGCAAAAGTTATATCAAAATATAACATTTTAAAATTAACTGGCGCCTTCATGCACTAGACATAAATTATTACAAAATGTCAAGGGGATGAAATTATGGTGGGGGGGGGAGTGGGTTGTCCAGGTTTCATAGCAGCCTATATTTTCCGCATGGTTCTAGAGAATAGCTATGCAAAATTTGGTCCAGCTCGGTCAAAGGGTTTAGGAGTTCATATTGAATATATAGGCAGACATTCTATTTTATATATGCGGTACAGATGTTAAAGTTCGGTGGTGCAAGATATGTAATAAATCTAATTTCAGAAATTTACGAATGAAGATTAGACAAGAGAGAATTAGTTTTTTTTACTGCGTGGATAATCAACGGAGGAAGCACACACCACCATCATATTGATGCGAACTCGGCCGCTCTACCAATTGTTGCAGTCTCATGGGTCATTATCCCACCGTTGACCACCAATTGTTACGGTACCGGGCCGAGCCGGGTTATGTATTCACCGCTCGCCACCAATTCATACCGCCGCTGGCACCAATTGATACGAACGTGCCGAGCGATATAATTTATTAATACTCATGGTCCCGATCTTGCCGCAGTCGGCAATTTATCCGCTATTTGGATACGAGACTCGGGGGTTCTTGTAATTCGGGAGCTGGCATATTTTAGCGAGAACGTCAGTGGCTTGCTGAAACACAGGAATGCAATACGGGAATTATCTACAACACCAGAGCCTTTAAAATGACTAGAATAAGATTAACAATTAAACATCTTTATTTGTAGGAGGAAACTCTATCCCGCGCCATTGCCCACGGTGATACAAACACATGTGACGCTCCCTATTCGGAGTTATTATCATCTACCTCTGAATTCAGGAATCAGGCTTCCGCCTCAAAAAGGGCGTATCATATTTCAAATTTAGAGTCAGGGTTCAGTTAATGTCCTCAGTTCCTTCAATCGGTGACAGGATAAAAATAAACAGAAAAAAAGTACTCACATATTGCTGACTGCTTGTTGGATAATCCCGACTATACAACGCACTATTCGAATCATTATGAGGCTCGGTCGGCTCCACACACACTGTTGCGCTTTATTTTTGCTTGATATAGTCTTTTCACCTGTGTGATTTAATCGCCGGAGGATTTTTGCTTCCTTCGAAGAGTACCAACACCGAAGAGCGATTTCACTTGTGTGTAACAGAGAGCCTTAACTAATTTGCTGGTTTTCCACTCTTTCTTTCGATACCGCAGAGAGAGAATTTCTCCGCTCTTCCCCGACCGTTCGTAGGAGGGGAAAATAACACCCAGGGCTGACTCCTCTTCGTACAGCAGACGGGGTCTGTAGAATGGACAGGGGGTGCAGCTGTCTTTTGAACTCCGTCAAGAAACTTCGTCGTCAGCAGAGAGAAAACGCTTACGTATTGCTTCGGACCGGACAAATACCTCCACCTGTGGGATGGAGACAGCGTTTTCGGAAGGCAAGTTCGCTAGTCATGTTTTACTAATGCTTTTTAGTAGACATTCTCAATTTGACATATTTGGGGGTCTTACCCAGCCGCCTAATTATTGTTAAGCTCTCCTCGTACTTCGGCGGCTTGCCGCTGCGCTGAAAGTACCGTGCTATCTTAGGTCCAGCCGGACGTCAGGCTTCGCACATAGCGGGCTCGCTACGCCTGACAACTGCGTAGAGCCGTATGGCGTATTCTCTTCGAAGCAATTTCTCAGTGCGTCTTACAACAGCGTACCGAGGCAACTAACTCTCTCTTCTTCTCCACTTTTCGGCTATCCTCCGTCACGTGGCTTCATCTGCTTCTTTTCTGTCGACATTTGCGATTTCTCTCCTGTCTTTCGTACGGAGCGCCGTCGCTTCTGCAAGTATAGTTCAGCCCCTGACTCTCGCCCCTCATAATCGTAATTTTCAGCGTTCCCTACAGATTTTTGTCACTAATGGCACACTTGAAGTCGTATTTTTGAGAGTCTGTGTGCCTCTCAGTTGCCGTCTGGGTGATCCCTTTGTTGACTAGGCCTCCAAAGGTGATATCCTATGGTTCATTTGTTTCCACCCAGACAAAGAGAATTACACGAGTTCCCTAATTAAGAACGAGTTAATTTCCCAATTTAATTTGCAAAAGGCCAACTATTTAATTTAGTCATCAACATAATTTAACCACGCCTATCAAGCCCGTCCCCCATTTTAATAGTAATTAATTTAGACCCAATTTTCGCATGAATATTATTATTTTCGAAAAAAAGTTTCCATGAAACTTAAAAAAAAAACGTTATCATTAATTCAATGATAATCCGCCAACGAAGAGTTTAATTGTATAGTACGGCAATGATGTTCGTATTTTACAATGTAATTCTAACACTGGCAGCCCTCTTGCAGTAGCTACCACGCATGAGAATGTGCGACTCGGACCACCGTAAGAAATAAGCAAACTGTGTTAATACATTTCAAATTGACCCTGCTCCAAGAAAAGCGGTTAAGAGTCCAAAACTCGATTTTGACATTTTGATCGTTTCTTTTACTCTAAACTATTGCTCTTCCAAATGCAATTTGTCCAAGGTCGCTATCTTCAAATTTCACGGTGTTACGGCCATTTAAAGGTAACAGGTCTAGCCTACATGTTTTTTCATTTCTATAGAATCTTTGAAAATCTGCAAAAGGCATCAATTCGTATTTAAAATCTACCATACATAATGCGACTAAATAATAATTTCTCTAGATACCAAATTACTACATACCAAACGTGTCTTACAAACACAACAACGCCCTCAAGAAGGTGAACTACTGTGTCGGCATAAGTTCTCCTGCATCCTTATATAATAAACTAAAGAAAAATACTGACAAACCCCCTTTTTCCAGCGAGGCAAGTGTTTATGCGATCCCCCTACAATATCCGGATGGCTCTAAAAGATACTACATCGGAATGACCAAACGTTCGTTTAGAATCAGAGTCAACGAGCATAATAGGGACAACAAAATATGGTAAAGTAACCACGGCCCTATCCAGAGAAGTCAAATTCAAGTCCGCTACTCCTATGTGGGATGATATAAAGAAATCGGCTACCTACTCTACCCCTAAATCTACAGCTATTCGAGAAACCTTGAAGATCATTACCAACAGCGACGCCTGCAACGATAATTTCCCTCTGGAGTTGTCACGAATTTAGAGCCAGTTCTTCAAGTAACGCCTTTTTCCTACCAGAATACCCCATGCACAACCAATGGGATGCATCGTGTCTTTAAATAAATATAACGTCGTATTTATTTATTGTCAAGTCAGGTCACCGCTTTGAAATTGTTGAAGCGTTCTATTATTCAGATTGCAGTTTCTTCCTATCTTCCTTGAAAAATCCATCTGGATGATGTGCGAAAGCTTAAAAACTTTGATTTCTATTCCATGTCAATACATTCGGATTACTATATTGTTTTAAATAATGCAACTAGTATACAGAGTAAAGAAGAAAAAGGAATGAAGAAAAAAATTACAAAATAGAAAAACGTTAATGAAGACAGAATAGTTGGATTAGCACACAGAATTGAAAATTTTAATTTTTTCTTTTCTTTTTTGATTTAGAGAAGTTTCTGGCTTCTGAAGGAATATGACCCTGTTTTCCGTATTGGAGCATAAAGGTCGCCCTTGATTATACAAGTATCACAACATTTCAAGGGTCAGCCCTTCTACTTATATGGTAGGTGACGTATTATTAATTGGTAAGCTCTTCTGCTCCACCCACAGTTTGAAATATTCTGGTAATTAATAAGCTAATTTCTAGCATTTAACCTGTGGGTCATCAAATGTGATTTCGTTCTCAATACGAACAAAATAATTCGAAACTTTAAATGCGTTTTTCAACAAAACTAGATTTGGAAACCCAACCGCCTGTCTTAGCGCAGGATTACACTAATATATTTCAAATTAGCTGTCCTGTAAAAAAAAATATTTTTATTCAATTTGTTGGTGACGCCATTACAGAATCTTTACTTCGAAAAAGAAGAAACACTGCTTTAAACGTTGAATGTTTGAACGGCAGAGATTATAGCCAGACAAGATCATTTTATGAAAGTTCCCCAAAATATAGTTTTATTATCTTCCAGAAAAAAAATGTTCTCAACTCAAAACGCTTTGTCCATTGCTCAAGAATCACAAGTCTGCAGCTTCCGTTGATGCTTTTACCCTTAATCAAGAAGAGATACGAAAGTTGACAAAATAAAAACACCAACGGCAGAAGCTTTAAGTGTATTTCTTTATGTTTATCTTAAGTCTTATAAAAATTCATCAAGACGCTACTTTGTAGCACAAAGTACAAGTAACAACAAGTAAAATGATGTAGAGTTGTACGGAATTCAGGACAAGCTTATCACTGTTTGTAGACTTATTCTTCTTACTAACAGAAAAATGTCTTTGTCTGCTCATTCTGCTTTCGTTTAGTTTAAGTATAAAAGAAACTTTCTACGAAAAAAAGGACAATCAGAACAAGAACTGTCAGTCCGATTTAAAATGTGTTGCAATAACCCAAAATAAATAGCATTACAGATTTTCTCACAAAATATAGCACTTAGTGCAAAGTTATTTGCGGACATTTATATCTAAATAAATTGTTTGACAATGGCAATTAATTTTCATTGAGACTGCGTAGCTAGACAGAGAAACCAATTACCCTAGTTATTCTCAAAACTGCACTTTGAGTTTGGACTGAGCACGCTGTCTTTCTGAAGGCAAAATAAACCAAACAAAGTTTAACCAACTCAGCAAATTACGCCACAGAAGTCTTTTTAACTATATATACATATACAATACATTACCAAAAGTATTCGGACACCGTAATTTTTTAGGACAAATGGCTTGATTATCGCAATTAGTAGTTAGCAATCCACCTTTTGCTTGTATGACAGCGGAAACGCGTCCGGGCATACTATCAACCGATTTCCTATAGTCTCGACAGGAATAACTCGCCATTCGTCTTGCAAAGCTACTGCCAGAGTGGTGAGAAAAGACGGACGCTGTGGTTGATTTCATATACGCCGCTCCAATTCATCCCAGAGGTGTTCTATGGGATTCAGATCAGGACTGAGCACGCCAGTCTAACAACTCCGCCTAATTTTTAAGAAACCAGTCCAGCAAACACCGCGTAGTGTGGCACAGAGTTAGATCGTTTTGGAAAAGACATAATACTACCACATTGTTGGTAGAGCATAATTGCCGAGTCCCATTGACGAAAAACAACTCCATATCATGACGGAGTCTCCGCCGAATTTAACAGTTGGAAGAACACAATTCGACGAAAGACCTTCGTCGGGCTGTCGGAAATTTCAAACACTCCCATCTGATTGGAAGATTGAGAATCGTGACTCATTACTCCAAAGAACAACTTTCCAGCCACCCACAATCCAGGAACAAAGAGAGAGAGACAGAACGACAAACGATGCTTCGCATTCACAGTAGTGATGTGTTGCTTGTGTGCCGCCGCTCTACCATAATAACACATACTTTGTAACGCTCTGCGGATAGTTATGGTACAAATCGGGCCATTACAAACATTTCCTATTTCATGAGCGATGGAAAAGGTAGAGGAAGAACGGGATTTCTTAGCATTTCTTACCATCGCTCTTCTGTCACGTTCTGTCAGTTTGTGCGGCCTTTCTGAACGTTTTTATTGCTGTAGGTGCAGCATCCCTGCTTCCATCTCTTCAAGACATCACTTACGGTAGAGTTTAGTACTTTGATTTTAGCTGCAATGCTCTGTATGGAAACATTACTCAAATGACATCTATGACTAGCCCACGCTGGAACTCCGAAAATGCACGTCCACGCGGCATATCCGCTTCAAGGTAATACGACAGAATATTTCAGCTTTGTATAATCATATAAGTATCTCCCCAATCATAGTATGCACCTTCTCGTTCTTAGCAATTATGAAACTATTTGGTAGTGTCTTTTTTTTTGTTATTGGAGATTTAACAACCACCGTGAGCAACTCAATGGGCTACATGCAGTCGCCCGTCCCTAATTTAGGGTCTGGTTCCAGGGAAGGGAAGAGAGCCAGTGCCGTAAGACAAACACAACATCCATGCCTCACCGGGATTCGAACTCGGACCTTTTTCGGACGAATGATCAGAGGCCATCGCTTAGACCACTGCGCTACCGGGGCGGCTATTTGGTAGTGTCCGCATACTTTTGATAATACAGTGGAACCTAAGTTATACTTTTTCTGGTTATACGTTTTTCACTTATATACATAATTCTACTCTAGCCCCATTTTATTGTAGTTTCTACCTTCTTTTATTTCGGTTATGCGTAATTCATTTATTCTCTTTTTGCTGTTATATATTAAATTTTGAATTTCAGATTGTCAACAAAATGCGGTGCTTTCATTCTTTTTTACGTAACCCAGTACGTTTCAACTTTGAGGGCATTCAGA
Organism: Macrothele yani; assembly: GCA_039090855.1. Lineage (NCBI taxonomy): Eukaryota > Metazoa > Arthropoda > Arachnida > Araneae > Macrothelidae > Macrothele > Macrothele yani. The sequence goes on along the minus strand of CM077024.1, from coordinate 157,439,306 downwards.
CAGCGTTGGGTTTTTTCAGCTACGAAGTAGATGATGCAACTAAAAATTTACGAAAAAACGTTCACAGTTATATTTTTTCTCTGATTTCTAGAAATTTGAAATAAGCAAAGATTGGTGAATATTTTACTCTGCACTAATGATAAATAAACTAATGGACAAACTGCTTGGAAAAGAGCGAAGCTTATAAGTAAAAAATGTCCAATATTGGCATTGAAAAATGAAAAAATCATACTCTGTTTTACTGCCCAAAGGCAAGGGATTTTTTTTCATATATTAAAAATATAAAACCGTACAGAATATCGTAACCCAGTTTTTGTAATGAAATTAGAAGAAAATAATAATGCACAACTCTAAATATGGACATAGGCTTAATAGTAGCAAATTATTCATGCATGTGTGTATGCATTATATGTCTTACATTATAAATCAGCGCAATCTGAAATTGCGAGACCCACCTTCCTTGTTTTATTCCTTTTTAGTCATTCAAAATTTTGCAATGGTATTGAACATTTTTAAAATTTTATTTTACACGTTTTCTAAATTTATAAGTTTTTAAGTCCATCTCCCCGAAATACATATAACCGAGGTTGCATTTAGCAGTTATAAATTTAAGTGCATCTTCTAGAAAAACACATAATCGAGGTCCCACGTTTTTTACATTTATACGTTTTAAGTCCATCTCCTAGAAAATCCTGTAACCGAGGTTACTCGTTTTTGGCATTTATACGTTTTTAAGTCCATCTCCTGGAAAATCGCCTAACCGAGGTTCCATGTTTTGTGCATTTATACGTTTTAAGTCCATCTCCTAGAAAAACCTGTAACCGAGGTCCCGAGTTTTCTGCATTGATACGTTTCTAAGTCCATCTCCTAGAAAAACGCATAACCGAGGTTCCACGGTTTTTACATTTACACGTTTTTAACTCAATCTCCTCGAAAAACGTATCACCAAGTTTATACATTTTTAAGTCCATTTCCTAGAAAAACGTCTCACCAAGTTTATACGTTTTGAAGTTCATCTCCTAGAAAAACGTATAACTAGGTGCTACTGTATTTATAAGATAGCAAGATGCCTACATTTTGAGCATTATCGTTTCTGTGCAGCATTGCATTTTCATATCATCTTTTCTCTTACACATCAATTTTCTTCTTGAACTCATGTTACTTTCTTTGCAGTTCATACAGAGTCTGCGAAAAGTCGTGCTACCCAGAACTGAACTTCACATGACTGAAGCTATGCTTTGTCGGCGCCAATGTATATTTATAAAGGTAGAAGCAGGGCTTCAAGATTTACTAGGGTCTCCCATACCCGCAAATCTCTTCGTTGAATCATGCAAATACAAACATTTCCTAGCTCGAATTACGACGGGACAATAAGGAATCAGCATAAACTCATGTTTGGTGAACACGAGCTTATATTAAGATTTAAAAAAATAATACAGGAATGACTTCTAATGCATCTCAGGCCAAAACATTCATGACGCCATAGTTAAAACTGGAACAGTTTGAAGAAGAAAGTATTTCAAAAAATATTTTTGCTGTGAGTCAAACATAGAAAAAAGTGGTAAAGAATTAGTCCTCTATCTACATGCATAGTTTGAATAACGTCCTGTCAACTAAGTATATGATATTTAAAAAAGCTTACTGTAAAGCAGGGCATCTTTGAATTGAAAAGCTAATACAAACTTTTTTGTAGGATAATTCGCGCCAAATTTCGTGAGCCGGTTTGGAATGAAAATGGCGTTGAATGAATATGCGGAATATCGGAAGCGAACAATCTGGAAATTTACAATGAAGAAAACAAAAGAAAAGGATGAACAATGGAAATACTGCTAATCCTAAAAATTAAAAAATCCGTTTTTTTCTCTTAACCGTTTTATCCGCTGTTTTTGCGTCTTGCCTACTTACAATTGAGCATTTTCACTGGAAGCGTGAAATACTGCACCAAACTACTCCGTTATTATTTACCTACCACGCAAAAGTTAAGTGAATTTGAATTTCGTTGAAGGAAATGTTCTCAGGGTCCAAAATATGTTGCAAACACCTTTGATCATAGTTTTATGACTACTCACTGCTCTCGTTTACGACGGCCTGGCTTTAAGACTCAATCTTGGAACGAATCGGGTGATTAATTCTTTTCTGCGATGTATTCAAAAACTAGAAACTCTGCTTTTTTTTTCTTATTTTCAGTTCATTAGGTTTATTGACTGAACTCTAAATGCATCAGAAAAACTGGACTTCGTTTTGAGACACTCTAGTCTACATCTTCTTTGCCAAGTCTGAGGTTTCAGTACAGTGTGAAGAGCTTTATTGAGAAGAATCACGAGAAAGATAAATAAGAGTAAGAACCATCACACAGTTGGCGTTTATACTCTTTTGTTGTTTTCATGCTCAAGCAATCCATCACTAGTTCGTTCTGATGTTTTCTCAGTTTCCAAATGTCATCCGAATACATTCATTTCCTAACCCCATCGGTTTTCCCAGTGTATGTGATTGCACGCCGTTCCTCTTTGGTTTTGTTATATAACTGCACCACTGTCACCTCACGGGTTGGATCGGGAGAAGCTTCCAAATATTCTTTACTAAACTGAGCGCCGAAGCGCAATTGACGTTCTTTTGTTTGGGCTCTTCCTTCAGACCCTCTCCATCTCTCTATCCCTCTCGTTACTTTTTTATTTGGAGATTTCATTTCCTATGTACCATTAATCACCGCTGGCTATGACAGGTTAGTATTCTGCGATATTTATTAGCCCCATCATCTTGTAGAAACACAAATATTTGTGCTGAGGTGACAGGTTTTTCAATGATGTTTTTGAACACTGCTGCGGAATCGCATTTTTGGATTTATACTGAAGTTTGCAGATTTTTGATTTTTGTTATTTGTTTGTGGTTTTACGGGGTCTTCGGGAATCAGGAAAAGGAATTGATGTAGGAAAAAATACATTACGTTTAATCATATTTTTTTATGTCGCGTAGTTCCGATGCAAACTGATCTTTATCATGATCTATTTTTCCGAAATCTATTCTTTTACTTTTTGATTTGAATCGGAAGAAGATATGTCATGTGTGATCATTTTCTAGGTCATGTAGTTCTGAGGCAAGTTGATCCTTCTTCTTCACTTTTTTTTCTACTTCATTTCTTACTTTTTGATACTGAATGACAATGGTAAATTAATTTCCAGTAAGAACGAAATATTTTGTCGATTTATTTTGGATTTGAAGCTCTTTTGCGGGTTGCACAATTTTAATTGCTTTCTGAGAGAGTAAACCGAAATTTGTTTAGCCTCGCAAATGAGAATAAGGCGAAATTTTGCTACTTACCAATGAGTAAGTGTTAGAAAGCATATCTCCCTCTTCTTCTGACCCATACATAAGTGTTAGAATGCATTTCTTCTCTTTACCTATGTGGAAGTGTTAGATATAATTTCTTTTTCCCGATGCATGAGTGTTAGAAAGCCTTTCGTCTTACGGACACACGAGTGCTAGAAAGCATTTCTTGTACCGATGCATGGGAGTTAGAAAGCCTTTCGTCTTACGAATACACGAGTGCTAGAAGGCATTTCTTCTACCGATGTATGAGAGTTAGAAATCATTTCGTCTTACGGATACACGAGTGCTAGAAGGCATTTCTTCTACCGATGCATCAGAGTTAGAAAGCATTTCGTCTTACGGATACACGAGTGCTAGAAAGCATTTCTTCTACCGATGCATGAGAGTTAGAAAGCATTTCGTCTTACGGATACACGAGTGCAAGGAATCATTTCTTCTACTGTTGCATGAGAGTTAGAAATCATTTCGTCTTACAGATATACCAGTGCTAGGAATCATTTCTTCTACTGATGCATGAGAGTTAGAAAGCATTTCGTCTTACGGATACACCAGTGCTAGGAATCATTTCTTCTACTGATGCATGAGAGTTAGAAAGCATTTCGTCTTACGGATACACGAGTGCAAGGAATCATTTCTTCTACTGATGCATGAGAGTTAGAAATCATTTCGTCTTACAGATACACCAGTGCTAGGAATCATTTCTTCTACTGATGCATGAGAGTTAGAAAGCATTTCGTCTTACGGATACACCAGTGCTAGGAATCATTTCTTCTACTGATGCATGAGAGTTAGGAATCATTTCGTCTTACGGATACACGAGTGCTAGAAAGCATTTCTTTTACCAATGCATGAGAGTTATAAAGCATTCCTTCTTACCGATGCATGAGTGTTAGAAAGCATTTCTTCTGGGTGATACCTGAGTGTTAGGCAATACTTCTTCTTACCTCTGAACGAATCCCACACAGCACAGAATATTTCGTATATGTTACAGGTACGTAACACTGAAACTTTGAGACTTTTCAGATACGTTAGCCAATGTAACATTAATGTTTCAGAAACCTTAAGGTTACGTCAAAATGTCCGCTAACGTTAGACAACTTTGAAATATAACTGATGCGTTACAGCGAAAGGTCTTTGCAACTTCAAGATACCAACTTCATGTTACTGTTACGTGTTTGAAAGATATTTGTAACTTCGTTGCATTACTGTTAAGTGATAACATATGGGGTTATGTAAAAAAGAACCCGTCCACGTACTGCCTCAAGGAAGCATGTGGTCGATCATGACGTCAGTCGCAGGCATTGTTTTTTCACGTGATCTTCCCGACCATCTTTTGTCCGCCATTTTGTCTTTATGTTCAACCATAACATTTCGTGTGCCACGTGGTCCTACCGAACATGTTGTGCTCGCTAATTTTCTTTTTACCTCCCGACATGGTCTCAGCGATATCTTTTGTACGTTTTTTGTTTTTCCTCATCAGGAAATTTTACGGTGTGACGTCACGACACTAGAGAAATTTTTTTCCAAGGAAATACAAATCCTCGAAGTTACGCCAGGTTCAAACCCATGTCCAGCGGGTTTCTTGGCAGAGGCATTATCCCACTCGACCATGGGATGCCTCGCGATTACAGCGTTCTGTAGGAATTAACGAGAAGGCCAGTGCTTTGCGAATACGTTGTTTAATATTATTATCCCACTCGATCATGGGACGCCTCGCGATTACAGCGTTCTGTAGGAATTAATGAGAAGGCCAGTGCTTTGCGAATACGTTGTTTAATAGAAATGCATTATTTTTTTCATAGATCATTTTATTTTTCTGCAGGATGATTTAAATTTCTTCATGATTAATTAACGAAATGTACCTTTTAATGCATATCTTACTTTTTTTTTCAAAACTTGCGTAGTCGTTAAACTTCTGAATATATCAACATTATGTTTTTTTACCTTTACAAACTAACAACTACTTTTATTGAGACTTTTTTTTCCTGATTCAAAACCAACAAACGTACTAAGATATTATACACTGGTTTGCAAAACTTAAGGACGGACACTAATGCACACAACTAGCTAACTCCGGGTACGGAGAAGTGTCCACCGGAGAACTGAACACATTGGAATTTCAGTGCCATTAAACTGTTCTGCATAAACACAATTCGTGTGGCTATATTCCCCACTACTGCCAGAAGGACAGACCATAGATGGACAGCTGAAATTTTAGATTGGATTCCAAGGGACAGGAAAAGACCCAGAAAAAGACCACATGGGAGATGGGTGGATGAAATTCGTAAATATGCGGGAGTGACATGGAGGAGACTGGCACAAGACAGACCGTTGTGGAGGAAACTTGGGGAGACCTTCGTCCAGCAGTGGATTGATAATGGTTGACAATGATGATGATGATGACTTGAGCAACTATTGTTAAGAATATATATTTTTTTAATATTCATTTTCAATAAGACATTAGACATTTCCATGATTTTCGGACCAAAGACAAAGCGGAGAACTGGCCACCAAAGAACTGACCACCGGAGAACTGCCCACAAAAATTTTAAGGGGCCGTATAAAAATTGCGTTCTGGACTAACCCGGGGCTACGTCTTCCGAGATTGGTCATCTGACACACATAGGTTCAGTTCTTGGTCCTGTATTATTTAACTTGTATATTAATGATCTCTTTACAGTGGTAAAAGATAATGATTTAATTTTATTTGCTGATGATGCAACAATCTCATTCAAGGGTAATAATACTTTAGATCTAACATCTAGAATAAATGCACAACTTGTGTTGGTAACAAATTGGTTAAATAGCAATGAATTGATTATTAATGTAAACAAGACCAAGGCTATGATCTTTTCGAAACTACAAATACTACAATCTATAAGTGATTTGGTGGTCTTGAATGGAGCTAAAATTGATTTTGTGAATAGTCATTCTTACTTGGGAGTATTGATTCGAAGTGATTTGAAATGGAATATGCATATTGTCAACCTGACTATTACATTATCTAGAAACATTGGGATAGCCAGTAAGATTATGATAAATTTGTCCCCTAAAATAATGATATTGTTATACTACACTCTAATACAAACGCATATAAATTACTCTATACTGACATGGGTGCAAACAACACAATATAACTTTAAAAAATTACAGGTATTACAAAATAGATACATAATATTAATAGACTTAAAAACTCTTAATAATTCTATACCTAATCGTATCTTTAGGTCAGAAGTAAATCCCAATAAATATAATATACTTACAATAAAACAATTATTTGGCTATAATCTTGGTAAAATAATGTTCAGAAGAATTAAAAATGATTTATACCATGACTTAATATCATTAAATATTGGTACTGATAATTATGAAACCAGGAATCGATCAACACTCATACCTAATTTCTCTCGGACAGAAACAATTAAAATGAATATAAATTATTCGGGTCCAAAACTTTGGAACTCTTTGCCTTGTGATATAACATCTATTAACAATTTTGACCTTTTTAAAAAAATTCGAACACCACCTTATGAACAAGTCTCTCAATTAGTATGAAATTAACCTGAGCTGGTCGCTGAATTGATTTCACAGTTTATGGATAGGCCCTGTATCTATATACACTTATGCATTTATTTAATCTTTCAGTTATATTCAATATGCCTTTGACTTGTCTTTTGTATTGTTCTTTGTTGTTTGTGTCTTCTTTTTCTTTTTAGTACTAGGGGTGGGAGGGCTATGCCAGGCCTTACGGCCTTTTCCCTCCTCCTCCTGGTTACTACATTTTTTATAATTGATTGTATGTTTGTATTCTGAACTTTAATATGTGGCGACTAAGAAATGAATAAATTAAATGAAATGACATTTCCGTAATTTCGTATTTTCTTATTTACGATATTTTTCAAGGTTTATAAATTAGAGCTAAACAAATTCTCTGCGGGTATGTGCAAACCCAGGAAACTTATGGGATGGGGAGTGGGGGCACTTAAAACGTAAAATATGAAATATAAAGAATTTCTGTTCCGATCGGGATATTTTCAGCATTTACAAGCTACAACTCAATAAATTATCTGAAGGCATCTGCCTACCCAGGAAACCTATCGGAGGGGTAGGTGGGTGATACCAAAAGTGTAGAATATAAATAATTTCTCGTCTGATCGGGATATTTTCAGCATTTAAAACCTAAAATACTTTGTTTTATATTTTAGACATTACCCCCCCCCCCCCCCCGAGAAGTTTCATGAGTCAGCACATGCCCTCAGAGAGTTTGTTGCGATGTAGGTTGTAAATGCTGAAGATCTCCCAATCGGACCACAAATTCCGTACATTTTATACTTTTGGTGTCCCCCCCCGACATGTTTCCTGAGGCAGCACATGCACACAGATAATTTTTTGCCTTGTAGATTGTAAATGCTAAAAATCTCCCGATCGGGCAAGAAATTTCTTATATTTTTTTACACTTTTGGTATTACCCCTCCGATATCTTTCCTGAGGCAGCACATGCACTCTGATAATTTGTTGACTTGTAGGTTGTAAATGCTGAAAATATCCCGATGGGACCAGAAATTCTTTATATTTTACACTTTTGGGTATTACCCACCCCCGCTTTGACAGTTTTCCTGAGTCAGCACATGCCCTCAGACAATTTGCAGTCTTGTAATTTGTAAGCCCTGAAATCTTTTGTTGAGTTGTAGATCACAAACTTTTTTACAAAGAATTACATTAATAATAGCAATTAAGAAAAGACGAAATTATGGAAACTTTATGTGACTCAGATAACCAACCTCTGGGAATCGTGGAAACGAAGCGGTCAAAAATGCAATTTTTATACGGCCCCTTAAAAATTGTGTGGCCACTTCTCCGGTGGCCAGTTCTCCTACATCCAGTTAACTCGAGTACGACAGTATCACCAAATAATATCCCAGTAGCACGTGATACGACTACGAGAGTGCTTCGATCAAATTGCATAAATGCGCATGCGCATCCACGCCGTTGCCAAATTGAAAATCTTAAATATCGCCGGAATGTAACATCAAGGTAACAATTATGTATAATGGAAACTATAAAGCAGTAGTATCGGTGAATGCTATTTTTAACGTAACCGTAATGTACAAAGAGTTATGTTCCAAAATAGATGTTGCTGAAACGTAATAGTAAGATATATCTGAAAGTGTAACGAAAATGAGAGATTGTAACATTACTGATATACAGTATATCTGAAACGTTTTGTGCTCTATGGGATGCTGGGAAGTTTCTTCTGCTTACCGATACATGAGTATAAGGAGTCCTTTCGTCTAACAGATGTACGACTGTTAGAAAGCATTATTTTTTTATCCATTACATGAGTATTACAAGTCCTTTCGTCTTACACATATATGACTGTCCAAAAGGATTATTTTTCTTACTGATACATGAGTGTTAGGAAGTATTTCTTCTTTGTACCGATACTTGAGGGCTGGAAACCATTTCTTCTTACAGATACATGAGTGCTGCGTAGCATTTCTTCTTACATACACATGAGTGTTGGGTAGCATTTCTTCTTACAGATACATGAGTGTTGGGGAGCATTTCTTCTTACAGATACAAGTGTAGGGTGGCATTTCTTCTAACCTATACACGGATGACCCATTACATTATGACCACCTACCTAATAAGCTGTAGGACTCCCTTCAGCCAGCAAATCAGCGGCCACTCGGGGAGACATCGATTCGACGAGGGAGCGATAGGTATCCCGGGGTATCTGGTAACATAATGTCAACAGCAGGTCCCCCAGTTCCCGTACATTTCGGGGTGGTGGTGATATTGCGCGAACCCGCTTTTCCAAGTCGATCCACAATTGGTCGATTGGGTTCATGTCAGGTGAATTTGAAGGCCAGGGTATTAACAGAAAGTCACCAGCATCATCCTTGAACCACTCCGTGACGGTTCTGACAGTGTGGCATGGGCCATTATCCTGTTGGTAATTGCCACCACCTGCAGGTAACAGAGTCGCCATGAATGGGTGAATTTGGTCCGCAACGATGCTCAGATACCTTACAGCTGTCAGGGATTGTTCTATTGGGATAATGGGGTCTAAACTGTCTCCAGAAAACATCGCCCACAGCATAAAACCGCCGTCGCCGTACTGTTTCCGCCCAACAGTGCATCCAGGTGCCATAGCATCCGCTGGTAATCGTGATATCCGCGCTCGGCGTTCTAGGCGATGCACCAGGAATCTTGATTTGTCAGACTAGGCTAGTTTCTTCCAATCATCCTTGGACCAATCTCGATGATCTTGCGCCCATTTCATGCGTTATTAGCAACGACGTACAGTGAGCATGGGAACCCGGCTGGGTCCTCGGCTGCGCAGGCCCATGCGCAGAAGGCTGCGATGAACTATGTGCTGTGACACATTGCCCTGATCACCACTGTTGTAGTTGCGGGTGATTTGTCGCACTGTGGCTCAGCGGTCGCTGCGAACAATGCGCGACAGTCTCCGCTGCCCTGTGGCATCAATGAGCTGCAGACGACGGTTCGTCGTTTGGCTATATGTGCACCACTTTTGATACGTACTCACTACAGCGGCAAGTGAACGGCGCACAAGCCGCGCCGTTTCCGAGATCGTAGTTCCAAGGCGCCGTGGCATCACAATTTTTCCTTTATCAAACGTCGATAAATCGGCAGCATTTTCCATTTTGACTCCGAACACTCTACTGAACTTGACCTGCGCCGCCGTTCGGTCTCCATGCGCGCTGATTTCTCTAGGCTGAGGGTGGTCATAATGTAATGGTTCATCGGTGTATATGAGCTTTAGAAATTATTGCATCTTCTTACTGATACGCGAGTGTTAGACATTTTTTTTCTTATTGATACATGAATAGGAAAACAATTTTTTCTTACCGATACAATGATATTAAAAAATAATTTTTCTTACCGGTACAATGGCCCTAAAAAGAATTTCTTTTGATAAGGGTTTCGGAAACTTTTTCTTAGAGATGTAGGAGAGTTGGAAGTTCGTTTCCTTACATGTACATGAGCGTTGGAGGATCTTCTTTATACAAATGCATGCGAGTTGGAGTAGCTTCTAACTGATGCATGATATTTGTAGGAACATCTTACAGATGGATGTGAGTTATTTGGAAATTACACTTTTCAAATATTCGTGTAAGATGATATGGATTTAAGTAAGCTAAAGTAATTTGCATAAAGTAAATAAGAGTTAAATAAAATTTCTGTTTCTTTCCAGTACGTGAAAATAATAGGAAGTTTGTACTGCTTTTGGAAGATGTGAATCCGCGTATTGGTGTGAATAAGACATGGATGTTAAACCAGATAATATCCGAAAACTTTAAAATGTCTTTGTTCTGGAGGGGGAATCGAATCCGCGTCTCCCGGATAGGACCCGTGTAATCCCGTATTTCATTCATTGCACTACTTATTAGTTTATGCAAGTTAAACGGATTTAAATTTCTTATCGACATTTGAAAAACAAGCCTTTTTTTCGATGTATGACAGTCAGGTAAATTTCCTTACGTATTCTTGTAAAGCATATGAAAAGGTAATCTTGAAGACAAAATGTCTGCTTTACTTCCTTTCTTCGTTAAAAAAAAAAGACATGAAACAACAAAGGAAACTTGTTAAGATAACTTTAATAAATCAGAAATATTAGTACAAATCAAAACAGAATGAAAAATATCTAGCTGAATGGCACTAAAGTCTTGGTTGCGAGAAATGCGCACTTTGGCGTAAAAACGGAAAGTAAAAAACATCTCCCGTGTAGAATGTTACACAAATTTGAGAATGACATGGAGACCGCTAGATTTGTTTTTTCACATACTTAACGACCACCGTGAGCCCCGAAACCTGTACGCAGAACTTTGTCCGTAATTTGGGAACACTGCAGTCAGAGAGGGGACATATCCAGCGATGCATTCAGAGAGTTTTTTCGGGAAGGGTGCAATTACAAATTTCGACGGAGCTGAAGATTTTTGACTGATTATATATATATAATCACAATTTTGTTATTTATATAACTTATACATAAATACATATGACAAAATTTTAAATAGAGTATAAAAATGTCCTTATGCTCGCATATCGCAAATGCAAATTCCAAGAAATATACACATACAAGTGATTAGAAATATAAAAATATTATACCTGTACTTTAATTCAGTAATGAACCACGGATTTCACCATGAGATGGTGTAAAATATTTAGGATGCTAGTAAGATAACGCTGTACTGGAGATCCCTCCTTTCCCCCCAAAAAAAACACACTTTAGGGGTGGTAAAAATGTTCTCGCCTTATTATAAGCATTTTTATTATTATTAAGGAATCATTACAGTGTTACCTGAAAACGTATGGTGTAAACCATTCCCCTGCCATTTGGTTTCAGCTCCTTTAGATTATTTAGATTAGCACGTAGAAGTACAAAAACAAACTAACTAACCAACCGTTTGGATGCCAGTTTGATGTGCCTCGATTTGTTTTTCTTTTGTCATAGAATGTAAACCACCCACTGACAGAAAAAACAAACTTTTTCTCTCATTTTCTTAAGTTTTTTAATTAATTCCTCCAAATATTCAGCAATAAAGTAAAATAATTAGACTAAATATGAGGGGAGATCACCCCAAAACCTAAGGGGATGCATTCATGGATTTTCGGGTGGGGGGGAGATAAGCACCCCGAGAAAATGCCTGAATACATCACTAGACATATCTCTGTAGAAATCTACCAATACCTTAACCAGAGTTCCAGCCTAAGCCCAGCTCGTTTGACTAGTGAGAAGTCCTCGTCTCCCACGATTCGCTCATTGAGATGGCCTAAAAGATTTCAGTACACCATGCAGACACAGAGAAGAAACGATCTGTTAATCAAATGGAAAAAATATTGGTCATTCTCTTTTCTGATCGATAAAAAAATAATTGTTTTGATGCGTATAAATCAAATGAATATGTACGAGAGTTGATCAAAAAATGATGTTGCAACGTGATCATTCGCCAAGCACACCTGTAGGAACTGCAGTAGTGAGTAGAGAGTGTAATGTGTCAGAATGGCACCACTGTGCATCATGAAGACGCATGCAACGTTGCCCATCAGGAATTACACATCATGAAGACTCATCTTGGGCAGTTTGAAAGGGCGATTATTTTAGGACTCTGGTCTCAGGTGGAGGTCCGAGCGGTAGTTCGATTTTTCACAAAGTATAACACACACGTAGTAGAAAAGCAATTTATTCATCAAAATAATTACCATGGGAATTAATAACGTTCTTCCAACGTGTTTTAACAGCTCATGATATAATGCCGGGTCATGGGAAGAGGAAAAGTTTTGGACGGCAGTGTGTAACTCATCAAAGTTAAGAAGTCATGTCCACGCAAATGATTGTCAATTGAAAGAAACAAATAATAGTCTGAAGAGATCTCTGTTGAGTAAGCTGGATGACATAAAAGCTCTCACGCAAGTTCTTTGAGAGTGTTTCTCATCAATGAAGCAGAGTGGGCACGAGCGTTATCCTGAAGGCGTAGAACTCCTATTCTATTGACCAGTGCTTTTTTACGCTTTCCAACCATAAGTTGAAGAAGCGTATATGCTCCAGCTTTGTCCGTCTGTCTGTCTGTCCGTCCGCACGATAACTCGCGTAAAATTGGTTCGATTTCGGTGAAATTTTAGTATTTGGTAGGGAACCACTTCGGGACGAACCCTATTGAAAATGGACGAAATGGGGTCAAAGGTCACATAAGAGCGGGATCCATTCCATTGCCTTTATGCGTCATAACTTGCGTAAAAATGGCTCGATTTCGATGAAATTTTAGTATGTGTTAGGGGACCACATGGGGACGAATCGTTTTGAAAATGGACGAAATGATGTCAAAGGTCAGGACATAGGAGTGGGATCCATTCCATCCCTCTTATGCGCTATAACGTACGTAAAAATACTTCGATTGAGATAAAACTTTATCATGTTGTTCCGGCGATGTACTGAGCATATTCTGTTTAACATCATCGAAATGAAGTCAAAGGTCAGGGCACAGCAGCGAGATTTATTCCACAGCCATTATCCTCGTAACTTACGTAATAACTTGAGTAATGGTTTCTGGTATGTTGGAAAGTGTATTATAATCAATGTAGTGCATGATTTTGCTAACTTGTTCCTTTATTTTTCCAGGTCCTCATGAACAAGTTTCAATTGTTCAGAGTAAACTGCGTTGCAAGAGTTCATAATGAACACCACGTGCTGTTCACCATACACACAGCATAACTTTACGTGGATGCAGTGCTGGTTTCAATGAGTCACTGGTGGACAACCAATGTATGAAACGTTTCGGGGTGCTGTACTAGAGACACTTCTCATTATATGTGAGAACCCTATCCAAAAATGGTTCCTTTTCATAGCGAGCCAGCAATGGAAGAGAAGCTGAGACACGTTGCCCTCTTTCCCTTGCAGACAATTCGTGGGGGACCCACTTATACAATTTTTATGCCTTACCTACTGCATACAGATGCCTTCGGGCGGGTTCATCACTAACACTAAATGACTGGGGTACTTCCTGGCATGTTTGGCTACTGTCCTGTTCAATGGCAACTTTCAGGGATGTCAATGCTGACAGGACAACCACGCCGGAAACTTTTCTTGAAGGGATTCATCTCTGTCTCTGAACTTTCCAAAACAATTCCGAGCTGTGCGTTCCTTCACAGCATCTGCCTCGAATGCTAAGCAAATGCGACGAGTTGTTTCTGCAGCAGATGAATCGAGTTTAAATTCGTGTAACAAACACCCACGAATAATCTCCACTGATACCATTATTGTAATCGCACGCCTTTCCACTACCCAACTGCTTACTCATTTAATTCTTATGCCCAGGGCATCTTGGGATTTCAGCTAACGATATACCGCGAGCGGAACGCCGTCTCTCCGCAAATTCAATCACTACAAGGTGTTTCATTTGCTCCCTCAAAACGCGGTAAATACCTTTGTGGTTACCTGATACTTAGCTTCTCCGCATCGAAACCCAAATCCCAACTAAGGAAAAACTTCCACAAAAGTAGTTCGAATTACACAGTACATCCACAACCAAGCGAAAATCACATGAACGAACACGACACAAGCGTAAGCAGAAGTAGAGAGTCAAGGAAAAATAAAAAAATCATGTCAGCTGTAACAGTACGTAGCCGGCTATTACAGTTCTGACAGCAGGCGCCCTTTCTGAGACTACCTATGACACAGCAGCGACGTACTGCCAGTTTACAGTGTTGCATCGACCAAAGGAAGTGGCGTGACGAATGGCACAATATCTTGTTCTCGAAAGAAACGCCCTTCTGTTTAGGCCGAAATTATGGCAGCTCCCGTGTCTACCGACGAGAGGTGAGGAGGCATCAGGAATAGTGTATTCATGCCAGGCATACTGATCCAGCACGAGGCATTATAGTCTGAGGTGCTACATGGTACGGAAGCAGATCTCCTCTCGTGAGTGTCTAAACGAATGTTCATTATGTCAGTGACATTCTACGGCAGATCGCCCTTCCGTACCTGTCCAGGGCCATTTTTAAGCTGGACAATGCCACACTGCACCTTGCAGCAATAACATATGGGGGATAATAACGTTCCGTTTTTCCCGTGGCCGGGTAGATCGCCGGATTTATCACCCAAAATAAAATCTCTGGGAAATGGTCAAACGGCAGGTGCAGCGGATTCAGAGATGAAAACGAGTCACGGGTCAACGGGTCAACAATTTCATGAAGGTGCAACGGGTCGGGTCAAGGTGTTCCTGACCCGGTTTTATTCCCGTTTTATTTTTGAAAAGAGAAAAATATATTCCAAAGAAAAATGCACGTTGTGGAATTCTGTAGAAGATACTGGTGTCCACGGAGTGAATAATGAATTGCCGTGCAAAAATATTGTCGTCTCTTTCTTAAAGCAACGAAGATTTCCACCGACCGAGGTCAGACACACCGACAACATATCGTGAAAAGATACTTCCTTTGCGTTCTTTTACAGTACGATTGTTCAGGGCTAGGTACAGGCAAACGCCATTTGCCTGCTTCTCAGCTGATTCACTCTCTCCGTGTGAAGTTCACTGTATGACTAAGAGTTACTTTTCACATCGCATATTTTACATTGAGCATTCAGAGGTTTTCGATTGATGTGCTAACATCGCGTTCCCATGACATATCATGTCGAAATGAACTCCTTATTTGTTAATATGGATTGATTTAATATTAAAGAGGTTGAGAAAGGCGTCGAGGCCAACAAATACGTGCTTGTTGAAAACCACAAGGGGAAGAGTGAATGCTGGAAATTGTTTCGTCTCATTAAGAAACCGGTGAATAATTTTGTGTTGTTTGGTCTTGCTTGTTGTTCAAAATGTGGAAAGTGTGTGATTACAAAGAAATATGTCGACGGTGTGATAAAAGATTATGAAACCAAAAATTTAACGGACTATATGAAAGTATGCGCACCTCCATCAAAGCGTGGAGAGAGTGCACAATCTAAATACATTTTAAAAAATACATTTGTGTAATCGTAAATAAGGATTCCCATTTGTAATATACTCCATGGTCACGGTCATAGTCAGCCATTACTTCTGGATTACGTAAAATAATGGCACTAGAAATGACACTAAAATTTAGCAAGTAACCACATTTTATTATTAAAAAAGGATTTCAGTTATTAAATATCAAACAGTTAATGGTATGAATATATACATATATTACGTTTATGTCAATGAATTGAAGTTCTCGAAACTGTTTTTGCACGATAAAAAATGTAGTTAAAAGCTGATGATAAATTAAAAGACTTTACTAAGCACAATTAAAACATCACAGTTAAAAAACATAAGACCTTTCGGAACCGCATCGGTCCCAACCTCAGATGTAACACAATCACACAACACTTGAAGGAACAATGATATAAGTACATCAGGAAATTAGTCACGTGATGAGGTGGCGTAGTTTATATGCGCAGATGAACCGAGAAAAAAAGGCTTAATTAATGTTATTTACAAACGTTAAAGTTCAGAATGGAGTTGTTTCTGGCTGTCAATGCGAGTGGGTTCCCAAAATACTGCACTATCTCGACTTACTTCGAAAGGGTCTCACCAGCCTTACTGGGACGAAACACGCATTCTAACCACCCTTACTTCGAAGCCTAATACTCTGTTTGCTGAAAGCTTAATTATTTGCGAATTTGGGTCTGCGTGCTGTAATGATGATTACCCTACTATTATTCCTAGTGCATGGAAACTCGCATTGACTGCCAGAAACAACTCGATTCTGAACTTTAACGTTTGTAAATAACATTAATTAAGCCTTTTTTTTCTCGGTTCATCTGCGCATATAAACTACGCCACCTCATCACGTGACTAATTTCCTGATGTACTTATATCATTGTTCCTTCAAGTATTGTGTGATTGTGTTACATCTGAGGATGGGACCGATGCGGTTCCGAAAGGTCTTATGTTTTTTAACTGTGATGTTTTAATTGTGCTTAGTAAAGTCTTTTAATTTATCATCAGCTTTTAACTACATTTTTTATCGTGCAAAAACAGTTTCGAGAACTTCAATTCATTGTCTTGCTCAGCACGAATGTTTTTCGATGTCTTACGTTTATGTGTGTATATATATATATATATAAATTGAGTTTCGAATTTATAGTTCAGAGCAGATTTGGCTGGGTCGGGTCCAGTTATGGGAGATCCAGGGTGGGTCCGAAATTTTTGACCCGTTTCCAACTCTAGCAGCGGTGCGACCATCAGCCAGCAACTCTTGATGAACTTTGGACGCTGGTCAAGAAAGCCCCTGGAGGACTATTCCACACCATTCACACATTATTTAGATCGATGCCTCAGCATGAACAGCAGGTGATACAAGCCAGGGATGGCCACACCGAATATTAGCTACATCGACGTATCTCGTACGTATGACACCGAGATGCTAATCATTTGTTCTGTATTGCCTAATGATCATATACAGCAGGTGATACAAGCCAGAGGTGGCCACACCGATTATTTGCTACATCGACGCACCTGGTACGTATGACACCGAGGTTCTAGGCATTTGTTCTGTATTGCCTTGATGAACATATATTTTGTATTGAATGATGAACATGTTCGTCAATGGGGAAAGATGCTGCAACGATTATACCACTTCCTTGGAGAACACTTTTGGGCCAGGTCCCGCCCACCAACAATGCTTGTACTCACTGAACTTGATTTGGATTTTGCCGTTATTGCACATGGGCATTAATTGTATAACGAAGTAAATTTCTCCGTCATTTTTATCCGCGCCGGGGCTCGAACCCGGGTCCCCTCATTCCGGAATAAGTTGCTCTACCAGTTGAGCTACGCGGACGTTTCTTCTGATTCCTATCTGCCTTTATGTCGTGTGCGTCCTTCTGGCAGGTACGTCACATCTCCTGGTACGTTACAATTGCTATTTGTCTTTTTAAAGTACATAGGCCACTCACTTCTGTGCTCACTGCTGCATTATCTCTAGATAGCGCCGTTGTGGCGTTGAAAGGTCTTAAACATATACTTATTTTAATTATACATGTTTTTAATCATTAAAGTGTATCGTGCAGGAGACGGCATTTGTTTCAATTTAATAGCTTCTGGAGCAGGAGTTAATTTCTTCATAATATTATGAACTTTTGAATAAATAGCCATAACAGGAGGGTAATAAATAGCCATACACAGGAGGATGGTCCAAAGTTTTGTTCTATTTTTAGAAAATTAATGGATAAAATTTAGGGCTATCGACCGATCAATATTTTTAATTGGTTAATATTTCACCATTGATCGATTAATCGGTAATTTGATCGAGTGAAAAAAATACTGCGACAAAATATATACGACAGTAAATTACATTATGCATTATTCTATTATTATATGGATACTAAATACGTTGTCTGAAATGTTAGAGTGTTGAATGCATCATAGTTTGTTAATCTAGTAGTATTCATTGCTTTACTTTATCAAAAAATCAGAAATACAAATTAACAATAATTACCTTGAATTTGGTTTGCAGTCATTGCTTTAGCCAAGATTTTAGGCACAAGAGCTTGTCAACATTGGATGGTTTAAGCGAAGTACGAAGTTTGTTGGCAACAATACCAGCGGCACTAAACACTCTTTCACTTAGCACAGACGTTGCTGGAATGCACAGCAACCGTTTTGCTAAAGTAGCGAGCAACGGCAATTGTAATGAATGAGTTTTCCACCACTGAAGAGGATCTGTAAAATCGCCGTCGAGTTCAGGCAAGCTCTGATAAACTTGAAGCTCTAATTCTATCTGCGTGCTGACATTTGTGTATGCCTTTATTTCTGTTTCTGGAATCGACGAAATGTCAAAACATAGTTTTCTTCGTTTCTGTGGCACATTACTTTGTTCTTGGTGTAAGGGCAGCTGTTGATTTGTGCTACTGGATGAAATTCTGTTCCACACTAGATCTCGGTTTTTTTCTTGAATCGAGGGTCAAGGGCAGTAGCTTCTTCGTACTTGTCGTATAAAGGCCATTGACTGAGTCTTTCCGTCAGATCATCGAGCAACATAGCTTTAAATCTGCAAATATATGCTGGGTCGGTATCGGACAATCTCATTGCGCTTTTGAGATGTGTAAAAGCAGGAATTACAACACTGGCAGTTACGTACTTGTGACCTCCGAGTATTTCAGTGATTTTCAAGCAAGGTTTCAATACGCTGATTAGCTTCTCAAGCATTTCCCACTCAACTGTTGTCAGAACAGGAATATTCGATGCGTTGGCTACCAGAATGGTGTCCACTGCGGTTTTAGCTTTCGCCAGACTTTCCACCATGATGTAGGTACTATTCCAGCGTGTCACTATGTCCTGTTGCAGCTTAGTATCAGGAAGACCAAGTTCTTTTTGCTTAGACGAGAGTGTTGCCTCTAAATGTGAGCTGTGTTTAAAATGTCCTACAATTTTTCAGCATTTAGCTAGAACCTTTTCTATCGATGCGACTTTAAGAGCTTTATTTATATTTAATTGTAAAGTATGTTCTGAACATCTTACACTGTCAAACATTGATCTGTTAACGCCAAGAACAATATTTCTGGCATTATCAGTGCAGATGGCAACAAGCTTGTCCGTTAGTTCCCACTTTTCAACGGGTTCCTCAAATTCAATTGTACACTGATTTGCAGTATGCTTCTCAATCACCTGTTTCACTTGAAGAGTTGCATCACAATAATACCACTCATTGTCAATCCAGTGCACTGTTATTGCTAAGTAGCTGTCGTTGGCGAGTGAGGTCCAAAAATATCCAGTTAAACTCACATAGAAAGCTCTCTTTAATTCATTAAACACTCTTGACTTCTGAATGTCGTAAATTGGGACATCTTTGTTCATATTGGTACTTCTGGCAGGTAAATTGTAACACTTAGAATTCAGAGCTGTTTGCAACAACACTTTCAGGCCAGGATCTTCAACAATACTGACAGGTCTCGAACTAGATGCAATCCACAACGCTAATTTATTTGTTAATTCCTGTTCTTTTAATGCAGAAACAGGCTTTTCGAGGAAGGAATTTTTAACCATTTGCTTCATAGCTGTGGCATTTGAACTAGGCTGATCCCGTGGCGTATTTGATACAATTTCCATGAATGGATGTTGTGATTGTAAATGATAACGTAAGCTAGTCACACTTCCACTGTACTTAAACTTTTTCTCACATTTTAGGCAATAAACATGTCCGCGATCAATAACTTCCCCACTGTCTTCTAATTTACATCGAAAACAAGAGGATAATTTCTTTTTTAATCCCTGAAACTTCATTTTTGGAGCTCAAATAAACGTGACAGCAAGAGATGAATCAGCGTTCAAACTAACTTTCTTTCACTGACAGACACTCCCATGCTCATCCCAGTTGGCTCCGCTACCAATAAAGGAACACTATTTGCTTTTTCAATGAGGACAGAGGGGTTAAAAATTTGCCCCAGACTTTTGCTCTTGCACTGGTAATCCTCCCTGTTGACGGATACAATTCTTCGGCAACAGTACTCAATTTGGTCTCTGGGTAATTAAGACTAATTGCATACCCCCATTGATTCCAAGAAACACGTGTATTAATCCCCCACCTTTCCTATTGAAAGCTGAATCTCATTGTGAGGATCAGCGGCGTATGCGGCGTATTTTCATCTGCATCGATGTAATAAAACCTCGGGGACCACTATCCAAGCTCGGTAGATGCCGGCCGTCTGTTATATCGACCTTACGTATTGAAACAACTGACTTTTCCCAGACGATTCAGCTGAGACAGGAGTAGAAGAGGTGTGGCACCACGTAATGGCTGACTGGGCTGCATTTTCCCTGAATAGCTACACTGCTACAGTCAACAAGTGGATAGCAGGAAGGGGAAGCACAGACAGACCACCATATGAGAAGCGAGCGTAGCGCACAGCAATAAAAGAACGGGGGAACCGCGAGGTCGAGAAGCTCTTGACGAAATGCTGGCAGGACAAGTACAGTGTTAAAGGCGGAAGTTCGGAATTGACGTTGGACTTTGAAGAGTAGCATACTGACACACAATGAACGATGGAATCCCTGCTGATAGTGGTGACTGCTAGATTTAAACTCCCATCGCCATGAAATGGCAATTTTTCAAGAAGTGAAGACACAAGCACAAATGTCGTATTCAACAAATTCAAAACTATATGCAGTTTTTTGGAAGTTCCTAAAGAATTTTATTTTTGTACTAATTTTTTAAGTAACCAATTAATCGAATAATCGGTGATTAAAAAATAGAAGAAACCAATCGGCGAGTAAAAAAATTGATCGATTAATCGGTTGATTAATCGATCAAACCCGACAGCCCTAATAAAATTACAACCACACCACAGGTAGAAATAAGATTTGCAGCGTTTGTAACGTACGTATCTGAAGTTTTTTTGTCTATTATCGCGTGTAGATGGTTCTAGTTGTTTCTTTCTTTTATAGCTACAAGCCACCTTAGTGAATATCCAGGGAAAAAGCGATTTTGTATAGCGTGGCTTTTTGAAACGAAATCAGTAATTGAATTACAAAAAAAAATATGTAATACGATTCGGGAGGAATTCTCTTGGTGCAAAATGAAGTAAGCATTCAAATTATAAATTTTCAGAAACTGGGAGTGCTTTGGACTACAAAAGTGGACGTTTCAATGTTTCGTGAGACAATCTGGAACCAGTAGAGAAAGCATTTACCCGGAGCCCGAGGAAGTCAATGCGACAAGCTGCTGCATATTGGGAATTGCCACGCACAACTGTGACTTGAATTTTGCACGAAACGCATAAAACGTCCAGATTGTTAAACATTTGGTGGAGAACGATAAGCCTCGCCTTTTCGAATTTTCCAATAACTTAATGGATTGCTTAGATAATGATAACCACTTCATTCAACATGTCTTTTTAAGGCAGAAGTTGACGTTCATGTATCAGAAACGGTTAATAGACATAACATGCGCTTATTGGGTTGGGGAAAATCAAATGTCTGGGTAACTCATATTCGCAATATCCCTAAGGTTAGTGATTGATGTGGGCAGTCGGCGTATGCACAACCGTATTACTGGTCTGTCTCATTTTTTCAAATGTCTACTTAGGTATGCTGCAGAATTTTGCTTTGCCACAAGTCGAAGAAGACCTTCAGCTAGATGTCATCTTTCAGAAAGTCGGAGATCCTCCCCACTTGGGAACAATTATTTGCGACTACTTGGATACTGCCTTCCCAGGACGCTGGCAGAAAAATCCGGCCGAGATGTCCCGATTCCGTGGCCATCCCGTTCACCGGATATAACCCCATTGGACTTTTATGTGGATTTGTCAAAGACAGAGTATACATAACAAAAGTGTGTGATTCAAAAGCTAAGGGAGCGGATAGTGAACACAATTGCTGATGTTGATATAGATTTATTACAATGGACATGGTGAGAAATTAAACACAGGTTGAACATCCTCCGTGCAACCAAGGGGGCACATATTAGTTTGAATCATAAAAATCTTTAGCAGTTTACCTTTCAAATCTTATGTCTGTAAGGGGTGTAGTTATTTTTTAAAGATTTTCTAAAAATAGGGAAAGATTTTTGGGCTACCTTGTACATTGACAGAGCACTGATATTTTAATGATGAATACTTTATAATATAAAATTTTCTAAAAGATACCTGATCTCTATAAAAGTATGTCTACTGCCCGCCACCATATTTCGTTTCGCACTTTCAGTCTTACGGCAGCAACGTCCGATATAACAGGGCTTTGTCGCGCGTAGCAATTCGGTATGTCCAGATGTACAAAACAATGAATGTACATCAAACAAAGATCTTCGCTCTTTCCACGTTTATAAGTGAGTCACGGAAAAATTCTCATTGGCCGCCACCGGGAGTCGAACCCATGGTCTTCCAGTTACGCGCCGGATATGATTCCGCTACAGCGGAAGCATAACTGGAAGATCCTGGAAGACGCGTAACTGGAAGACCCTGTAGCGGAAGCATATCCGGCGCGTAACTGGAAGACCCTGTAGCGGAAGCATATCCGGCGCGTAACTGGAAGACCCTGTAACGGAAGCATATCCGGAGCGTAACTGGAAGACCCTGTAGCGAAAGCATATCCGGCGAGTAACTGGAAGCCCCTGGGTTCGACTCCCGGTGGCGGCCAATGAGAATTTTTCCGTGACACTTATAAACGTGGAAAGAGCGAAGATCTTTGTTTGATGTCCCTGGTCCACGTTAAATGTCTGTATCAATGAATGTACATTGAAAGACATGAATACACGGCTAACAAAACTTATGAGGAGACGAATATGACTTAGGAGAAGGAAGGAATAAGCCAGTCACAAGTTTTTTAAGTTATTCTTCAGCTTTACGCGAGGGCATCGGAAAAGCGAAACACATCGTGGAAAACCAGGAAAGCTAACTCTATTTTTTAACGCCGTTTAACTAAGATAAATAATGTCCTTACAGCTTACGTGCGTAATTCAGTAAGAGCCATGAACACTAACTTTTGGAGAATTTCTATTGGCTTATGCTAGACTATTTAGTTTTAAGCACGAGACTTGACCAATCTGAGTTCGACCTAAAAATGTTCATTGAAAAACAGAAGGAAAATCGATTGTTTGGCTAGACTCGGATTTCTCAGGGTATGAAGCGCCCCTAATACAGCTCCATGCGATTTTCTGTTTCAGAAACCTAAGGCAATCTTGAAAAGTGAAGAATTTTTCTTTCTGTCAAAGAAATTATGGCGAAATACCTTTCGCGATTTAATAACCAGAAAATGAGAGCTGCTACCAGCATTGCAAGAGAGACTAGAACAAGAATATATGTGAAGAAAGTCTGCTGAGAAGAGTATTAACGCTCTACGACACTAATTTAACAACACGTTGTTTCACAGCTTCATTCTGTTTCTTTGTTGTTGTATTTTTAGAAGCCCCATGTATTGAGATACGGTGGATTCCGAATATAGCGAACAAATTTTACATCAAATAAAAGAATAAGCACAATCCGAGATGCTCAAGCATGTTGGATTAACCTCTTTACTTAGAATGATTTTTTTTCACTTCTTAGTATGAACACAACTCAACATTTTAGAGTCGTACCTTCTTTAAAACTGAGCATTAGAATCTAAATTTGTACATTTGTACGACGAAGACCCCTTCGTAAATGCTACATATTAAAGACAGCGCTTGGGTTTCCAAAATTGTATAATTCCACCGACGCCGAGCGTAGAACAAAAATTGCTGAACTTCCTTATAATTACAAATACTAACTGCAGAAGATCTGGTAAGTGTTAAATAACGCGTATTCCTCAAATGTATTAAACGTAATACGATTTGCGAAAGTCGATAGAAAATCGATTTGCGTTTTTGAAACTCAAAATTGCTTCGCAGAAAAGTAAAAGAATGAAAATTATAACCGTGCAAAATTTTAGAATCCTGGAGTTTACCTTGGAGATTAGCACTCTTATGCATGCTCCTTTGGGTGTTTTGTTGAAATGAACTGCGGTGAAGGTTATACGATGGAGTATGCCGCATATACCGCCGCATACTTTCGGCTTTTTAGATCGAACAGTAATTTAATTTTTTAAATTAAACTAAATGATTGGAAAAAAAAGCAATTTTTACATTATCTTGCCAACTTACTGAAAATAAGTTGTAAATTATGGTAGGATTTTGCTGTCTATACAGGTTAGCGTCGAAAAAAACAAAACATCTGGTCTTAAACGGGAAGTGATGTGACTCAGATTAGAAGCAGTATGAGATGAGTTCTTCCTTTTTCTTTTCCTGAAAATATGGGGAGTCTGTGTCAAGCACTGTAGACTTGTAATCATTTCCGGTTAAGCGTTGTCTTGAAGATCGAAAGATGTTTCCCGCTTTGTTCACCACCGCGTATAACCCATCGTAATTCTCTTTCCAATTGAACACGTTTGCGTTTGCACACGAAGTAGCCTCGTTCACAACTTCATCGTGATGGACAGGCCAGTAGGCGCAATCTTAGGCTTTTAGTCAAATTTACTCTCGTTGCTGATTACTTGCATTCTAGCATTCAAAAAGAGAAGTGAAAGATACCGAATTTGAAAAACCGAAGCGATGACTTTTGGGAGAAGAACTGTCAATACTAAGAGCAAGATCAGTCTAAATAGTGCAGATGAATAAATTACCATATTCAGGTAACATATTTGACAGAGGAAACAGAAACAGATTTGGGGTGAAATTATGTAATAGGCGAAGGAATTCATCTTTGAAAGTTATAACGAGTATTCTATTTTAACTTTCTTTTTGAGTTTCTTTTTCTATGTAAATTTGAGTTCTTTCTCTATGTAAATTTGAGTTCTTTCTCTTAGACATTTTCAAACCTTAACATTATGTCTTTTCCCTCAAACGAGAATGATGTTGGCAACACACTGAGGTCGGAAAAAGGTGACGTATGCATGGGATAAGAACCAGTGGTGTATCTTGGGTCCGAGACCTGGGCTATCTCACCCGTCCCCCTCCCCCAGTACTCGTTTTTTTTTTAATTGCGAAGTTTGATTTTTAATTGTTAAGTAATAGAAGTAACTTTTTTTCTAAATTTTAAATGTATGCTATTGCTAACATGATACCAAATAATTATGAGGATTAGGATTTGAACACTTATTTGTACATGAATTTCATTCTTCTTCTGAATACTTTATTTGTACATGAACTCCATTCTTCTTTCCTTTTGTGTGAACTTGAGTGTTACGTTTTCATAAAATATTTCTTCCGAGTACTTTTTCATATTTAAAAATAATGTTTTTCTCTACTGACCAAACAGCCAAGTTTTTCTAATGTGCGTGTCCTTGTGTGGTTCTAAGATATATCTTCATTCTTTTTAATGCAGAAAAACTTATTTCGGCAGTTGCAGTTGTTGATGGAAAGTTTAATATGAGGTCTGCTAATTTGTACACCTCATAAAACACTATGTCCAATTTATTCAACTTTATGTAACACGTAATATCTCTTACTGATTTGTTTTTGTAATTATCAAGGGAATGAAAACACCTTCAGTTCATTTTTAGTCGAGCTGTATCAAAATTTGAAGCATGGAGTTCTTTAAGTTCTGACAGTAGATGTTCAGAGAAGCTTTCACAAAATTGATCAAAACAGCTCGAATCCAACAAAGCCACGACTTTAAGATATAATATCTCTGACTTTAATTCATTGACACTTCACAAAAACTGAAACAACTCTCGCGAGAAACTCTTATGGGCGGGAGTATGCGAGTGTCTGAGATAGTCCACGTCTTCTCTATTCTGAGCGAACCGTTTCCCAAAGCAATGGCCCATTCCCCTCTACCAGCTGATTCATGTTGTCATGGAAACGTTAGCAGGCGATGGTACGGAAGGTTTTCTCGTCAGAACTGCAAAGACCCAGGAAGAGCTACTTGCGTTATGCCGTTGGTTTTCGCTCGTCAGACATAGTGCGAGCGAAACCCATAGTACGAAATCATCGACATATTTCAATACCATTGACAATTTTCTTTTATTTTGTGTATATTTAATTCAGTTTTATTTGTGTATTCTCTGGGCTTCGCAGCTAGCTTAGCTAGCCTCGAATATGCGCCACTGATAAGAACGTTAGATAAAAAGACGAAGCAGAGGTTGCTTTGTGTGTGGAGATGTTAGATCGTTACTGAGGTTTGATTGTAAACCTCTTGACTAAGATATGTGAAGTGGTGTGTACCTCGCCGTGTTATGTTTTGGATTTCGTCTGATGTTGCTGGACCAATAAAAAGTTGACGTAAGTTGGACTTTTTGACTAAGATATGTGAAGTGGTGTGTTTTGGATTTCGTCTAATGTTGCTGGACCAATAAAAAGTTGACGTAAGTTGGATTTCTTGACTAAGATATGTGAAGTGGTGTGTTTTGGATTTCGTCTAATGCTGCTGGACCAATAAAAAGTTGAAGTGAGTTGGACTTCTTGACTAAGATATGTGAAGTGGTGTGTTTTGTATTTCGTCTAATGTTGCTGGACCAATAAAAAGTTGACGTAAGTTGGACTTCTGTATATGTTTCGTCTGGCCGTAAAATTTTAATTTGAGCTATCCTGCACAATTAGTTGCGTAGCATTCACCCTTAGTTTAACATCTATTCAGCCCAAAATCTTACATAAAGTAAAATGGGTTGCGTTATAAAGTCATAGATGCTTTAAGAGGATTTCACAGGAGTGATGAGTTCCCAAAAGAAGTCCAAAATGGCTGTACATGAAAGCGTAGTTGTTTCTACTCTGATGTACAGCGTGAAACCTGGGTATTGCAGAACAGACATAGCAGTCGTTTGCGCGCTGGAGAGATGCGTTACTTGCGGGTGGTTTGTGGAAAGACACGTTCGGATCATGTTAGGAAATAAAATGCGTTGCAGATGTGTAATGTGGTTAATAAGGTGGAGATAAATAATTTAATGTTGTCTGCCCATGCCAAAAAAATTAGGGGTGAGATGCGTACAAAGGCATTTTATTCAGCCCACGTGGCAGAAAAGAAAGGTAGAGAAAGGCCGAGGAAATTGTGGGAAGACCAAATTCTGGAATGCCTGCATGATAAAAAGATAATGAGTACGAAACACTGAAGGTCTTGTGTGTGTCGTGTGATGGATGTCAGTGAAGCTCAAGCTGTGTGCTGATATCGTTGTAAATGGAAACATTTGATCCACCAACAGATATCAAATTTATACTTTAATCTGGCAGCCCCAGTGGGGCAGTATTCTGAGCCACGAGTCGGCATCCCGCAGCCCGACCTGTCTTTTTATGCGGACCGCAGACGCCTTTACCAGTCACTTTATTTTTTATTTTAAAAATATATCTATGCTATAAAAACAGCTAAAAATCGGAAGTGGGCTCCACTCGATATAAATACATAATAAATATGTATTATATTCTAATATATAATAAATATCTATAATATATAATAAATGTGCATCATATACAGCACTTGCGAACCCTTGCTATAACTTAAACGTCAAATGCATGTGCCAAACGTTTGCCGACTCCTGGTCAAGGGATGGCTTCTGATCATTCGTCCGAGATGGGTCCGGGTTCGAATCCCGTGAGGCATGGGTGTTGTGTTTGTCTTACGGTACTGACTGCCTCCCTACCCTGGAGTCGGTGACCCTAAATTAGAGATGGGCGACTTGCTTATAGCCTATAGAGTTGCTCATGATGGTCGTTAAACCCTCAATAAAAAAAAAAGATAAAACACTTTAACCTGGCAATTGAGCTTACTTTGGGGAGTTTACCTTTGAATATGAGAGACTACCACCTTAGTGATACGTACGTAATAGCACGAAATGTGTCTGCAGAAATAACAGGAAAATCGGCATAAACATGATCGGTGCGTACGATTTTACTTCTAAGTTGTTATCTAACACATGTTTAGTATCAGTATTAATTTTATTATCTGTTCCACCACAATGAGAATAAATGATTCTTTTTTATTTAACTTAATTTTGCGTACAGGATATCCTTTGTGTTTATGAGGAGTGACGAGTGCAATAAAATTAGTTTCTGCAGTTGCCTATATATAAATGAACGCTTCTGTAGGTGCACGTAGTCAAATTAAATAGTGAACCATCAGGGCGTAGAAAACGAAACTGTTCTTTCATTTCTGTTCTCGACGACTGCAAATGCATTCTGTAAATGCGATTTTGCGTTCGGCCGTTATTTGCCGTCTCGTCGTGTTCTTACAATGCCCATACTTTTATTGCTTCGCTTGTGGTCCCGTTTTCTTTGGTTTCCCGCGCCCAAAGCTTTCTTATCCGAATGATCTTCCCAGGCCTCCTTAACAAGAAGTTAAAGAGTCCTAGTGCGATCACGGGTCGATATTGGCGCGTTGTGTAATATCCACCAGGTGGCAGCTTGATCGCCGTACGTGTGGCGTAGAGCGCGAGGTCGAGAGTACAAGGAGGATTCCCGGGCCGGAGATGCTTTTGTTAGCTGTCTGGATTGGCGACAGACAGGCGCCTCGGATACCTCTCTCTTTTCCATGTCTATCTGTCTATTCTACTGCGTCATGCATCAAATGCGTCTCCCTTTTTCTCTCCTTCTCTCTCTCTTGCTTACCAGGCATCGTCATCTCCAAGAAAACTCCCGGGATCTCAGCTGAAATGTTCTATGGAGCAACTAGCCTTATACATCAACCCCTACCAATATTTCCTTTATTTTTTTCCTCGCGACACTTTGCTTTCTAACTCAAAGCAAGTTGTATTCCTCTAGGCATGCCATGCCTTGCAGCTCTAAATCATCAGCATGGACGTTATCGTGTCCTCCACTCGGAGTTATTCCTTTCCTAGATGACTTGCGATTTCAACTTAGAAATTTGCATGAAGCTATTGTCGCATTCAATCCTTGCTTCTGTTCTGTCGGGTATAAATCTGATCGCTACGATGCCAAAACCCTTTTGGCAAAATAAACAAGACTGCGAGGATCCATGCTTAAGTGAAATGGTGGTTAAGTTATCTTAAATGCACAGCAGTTTCAAAATTAAATGCAAGAAATAAAAAAAAATGCAGTGTTTACGGGGTGGTCTCCACTGATGAACTTTTGCAGAGCATGATCTTCAGAAAAGGGATCACGAAATATCAACTTAAGTGCAGCATATATTTAATCTCTAGAGTTTTCTCCAAATATTTAAGACTAATTTTAAGTCATTTGAAGTTTCTACTACTCTCTCTCTCTCTCTCTCATTTGACAAATAAAACGATGCTTTAAGTAAAGTTCCCTGGGTACTAAAAGTTTGCTATATTTGTAACAAGGCAAGTAGAATGTAATGGTGTAAAAATAAAACACGATGCTGAGAGAAACGTGTCCGCAATTTTTTGACAAAATCTGCTGATATGAAACAAACCCCATTGTGAAACGCAAATACCAGCAACTTCTAATATCGTCTTCTGATATATACAGAGTAATAGGCATAACCATTGGGGGTCAGGACCTCTCAGATTTTCAGAGTCGGCGATACCCAATGACGCACCTCCAAATTTTTCGGGAATATAATGATATAATGCACACTTTTTTATGATGTGAATCAACTAAATTTAATAATATAAGATAGTAAATTTTCGTTGAATGCAAACACGTATATAATGTGTACTTAATAAAACAGCGATATCGTTTCTTAATAAGAAAAATCAGTTCTACAACTTTGTAATTTACATTTCTGCCCTATCTATCATAGTTTTACGGTTGTGTCCGCTAAGTTCCACAATTCGCCAACACAGGCGCATATGTCGTGCCCGTTAGATCACGCCTCAGCAACTGCTTTGCTCCTACGTGCGTGTGTATAGAGGAGGCGGTCTCAAACTCTATCTTATACAATATGTATATAATATTATATATATATGTATACATATAATGTGTGTATGTGTGATTGGACACCCCCAGATTTTGAACATGGTTACGCCCCCAAACAGAGTGGTCACTTTCTAAAGAAGAATATGTTTCTGTCTGTGGAAAAGAATATTCATGGTCAGTGAAATAATTTGAAAGCCAGTTTCGTGAGATGGAGTGCGCTGAAGACCAACATGATAAAATGTAATCTGTTTATTAAATGTATACATATAATGTGTGTATGTGTGATTGGACACCCCCAGATTTTGAACATGGTTACGCCCCCAAACAGAGTGGTCACTTTCTAAAGAAGAATATGTTTCTGTCTGTGGAAAAGAATATTCATGGTCAGTGAAATAATTTGAAAGCCAGTTTCGTGAGATGGAGTGCGCTGAAGACCAACATGATAAAATGTAATCTGTTTATTAAATTCCATGAAAAATGGAGTTCAAACGTTTGGAATTAAGATTTTTCACCTGATTTTGTAGAAAACGTAAAATTTTCCTTTTACTCTTATTGAATTCCTTCTGAAAAAGAGTTTGAAATCTTTCTTGCCATATTTTAATCAAATATACTAAGAGAATCTTTCAGATAGAGAACTTGTTTAGAGTGCACTCCCCTGCCATGAATATCCTTATATGTGAAGCTATTGGAGCTGATGTGAGCACCAATACAGTGCTCCGGACGTTGAACGACATGGGGTAGCACTGTCGAAAGACCTATACATCTATCAGCAGAACAACACAGCATGTCGGACAAAATCATGAATGCCGGCAAAACCATAAATGAAAACAAAATCATCAAAACCATAATTTGAAAGACAAACCATCAAAACCATAATTTTAAAAACAAACCATCAAAACCATAATTTTAAAGACAAACCATCAAAACCATAATTTTAAGGATAAAACCCTGAATGGGGACAAAACCATCAAAACCACAATTTTAAGGACAAACCCATCAAAACCATAATTTTAAGGACAAATCCATGAATTCTGTGCTTTACCTTGACGTCCTGGACAATTATGCACTACCAACTTTGTGTGTCAGCAGGCCAGTGTACCATGTCATACTATAAAGACAAAGCCATGAATGCTGAGATCTATCTAGACATCCTGGACAAGTATGCACAACCAACGTTGTGGCAGTACTTTGGGGAAGGCCCATAGCTCTATCAGCAAGACAACCCACCACGTCGTAGTATAAGGACAAAATCATGAATACTGAGATCTATCTATACATCCTGGATAATTATGCACAACCAACGTTGTGGCAGTACTTTGGGGAAGGCTTACACTTATATCAGCAGAACAACACAGCATGTCGGACAAAACCATGAATGCCGATAAAACCATGAATGAGGGCAAAACCATCGAAACCATAATTTTAAAGACAATCCATCAAAACCATAATTTAAAGGACAAAACCATCAAAACCATGAAAAAAGCATGGAGAGATGCATTCTTGTTGTAACCAGGAAAGATAAGAAGAAGAAACCGTGGATAAGGAAAATAAAAAGAGTGGAAGACATCGTGAACAGAGTAAAACCCTGAAATGGCAATGGGCTGGAAATATTACCGGAAGAATGGACTGCAGATGGACAACCGAAATTTTAGGGAAAATCCCAGAAAAAAAGTACATTGTAGATGGGTGGATGAAATTCGAAAGCACGGAGGAGACTGGCTCAAGACAGACCGCTGTGGAAGAAACTTGCGGAGACATTCATCCAGCAGTGGATTGATTATGGTTGGCAATGACGATGATGATATGCAAGCTAGGGTGTTGCGTAATGCCACCTGATCCCTTGGTAACAGTAGGCCTTAGGCTATAGTCCCGTTAGCTCAACCCCCCCCTACCCCACCTTAATCCAGCCCTGAAAATGCATCTTTCAAAGTGGCTCTTAAATCACAGGTCTTTCCCGTATTACCACTATTCGTATCTACTGTTCGTATATATCTGAATCCGATCAGATCACATCACATGTAGAGGATTTTAGGGAGTTTCTAAAAAATAAACAACCCTTAGAAATAGGAAGCTAGGAGATTTAGGCTATAGTGCCCGACAGGAAAGTGACACGGAAGCGAGGTAGAAAGAGGGCGGATGACGCCCTTATTTATTACCCAGGCCAGTACCCTGGGTCCGAAGGCTTAACGTGTCCATCCGACGCATAGCGAATATTTAGTGATTCGTACCTGTCTGGGATCAAACCAGAGGTTTCTCCGTGGCAGTCATGAACATTGACTACTAGGCCATCCGCGGCCCACACATCTGAATCCTTTCCAGTGAACTACTTATAAAGTCATCTAAACGCCATATTTCCGTACATAAGTAGGACGTGGCTGATTGGTGTTGCGTTTTCCTAATGATATGCTACTTTAATGTATATCTTTACATAGAAGCACGTGTGAGTTTGTGAAGTAACGTAGTTCACTCAACGAAAACGCAATATCATTCTGCTTCTGAAAGCTAGATTCTCTGCATGACGTGTAATATCCCAGAGAAGCTTAATTGTAAGGAGAACATTTAAACTCTCTTAAGAGCGAAACTGAAATGTTTTTTTCAAATAAATATATTTATTCCGCATAATTTTTTCATAATTATATCTAACCAGCTTTTAAAATTAATTGTTAAATGGAGTCCACCTGAAATACGTTCTCACTGCTTAGCAATTTTTTCATAGCTGATTGCTGAATAGAAAGTCTAATGTGTTAACTTTATCTGCGGTTAACACGTAGTGGGGATTAGGGAAAAATACAAGTAATCAATAAAGAGAGCTGGCAAAAACCACAAGTAGCAAGTTTTGCGTTAACCAACGGGGATACACTTTCTGTATAACGCAGTAAGAACTGCAAGATCTTTTAAAAATTAAAACATGCGAGACATGTGTGTGTGCTGTGTGTGTTGGGGGGGGGGGGGGTACAGTAGAGTTGATTTATTAAAATGTAGCAGCGCAAAAAAAAAGTCTTGCTTAGTTTCACAATATGAACAATCATTAATTATCGAAAGAAAGTCACAGCTAGGAAATTTGAAGTGCAATATCGCCAGGCCAAACGTTATGTGTTCTGGGGATGAAATTTCACATGTGCTACGCTAGAAGCAGTTTTGTTCCTTTCCCACGGGTGTACTAAATGTATTTGGCGCACATGTAGCATGGGAAAAAGGTCCGGGAACTGAGATCGCAATAGTAAAAATACAGTACCATTATTCTTAAGAAAGACACTGTGGAAACACAAGTGTGTCCGTGTCCCCTCCCTCCGGAGTACGTCGCTCTCCCAACTGAGCTACGCGGACAGAATGTCTCGCTGCAGATTTGTCGTCTTGACACATGTTTTCACCTCTGTAATGCGTCAGGTTAGACACTTCATTGTCATTGTACCAGGTGTTCAATGTGATGGCCGTCCTGTTCCAGCACTGCCTCCAGACGAGAGAAAACACCATGGACGGCATTGAAGAGCATGTCCGATGTTATAGCTGCCACATGGTGTCGAATGGCATCCTTCAGCATGGCCAATGATACACTTGTGATTTTAGGTAACCCCAGAGTCAGAAATCGCAGAGTGTCAGGTCTGGTGACCGATGAGGCCAGGACTTCGGAAGGTGTCGGCTCAACACACGATTTGCGCCAAAAGTCCCTTGCAGCAGTTGCATAACGGAACGTGCGATGTGGGGTGGTGCTCTATCCTGCATAAATGTGCATAGATTCATTGCATACCGCTCTTGCAAGCTAGGGATAACGTACGTTCGTAACATGTTTGCATAACGTGCACCTATCACCGAAACGGTTTCGAGGTAGGTGTCCCGGACCTTTTAAAAAAAGACTGATAATAAAGGAGACCTTGAATCCACACCACACTCTCACTTTCGCCTGATGAAGTGGCGCTTCAACGACTGTTCGGAGACGTTCCATGGCCCAGATGCGGCAGTTGTGCGTGTTTACCGCTCCGTTAAGTGAAACGTGTGCCCCATCAGTCCGTAAAACGTTCATCAGCCAGTTCTCGACGACATCCATTTGTCGAAAAAACCATGCTGCGAACTCCTGACGCTGCACGTAATCGCCAGCTTGCAGTTCGTGATGCCGTTGCAGTTTGTACGGATATCTGTGTAAAATCCGTCGTTGTGTTCGCCATAGTGTCCCGCATGGAATGCATGTTTGCCGAGAAACATGGCGAGCACTGGATTCGCCGTGTGCGGATGACATTGCAATCACATCCATTTCCTGCGTAATCGTCTCTGCTGCAGCAGCACGTGTTCGTGGTCTACCGCTTCGTCGTGGGTGTGCTGCCGAAGATCCCGTTTCCTCGATTTTTTTCAACATTCGACGAAGCGTAGCACTTTCCATCGGTCCTTTCCCACTGCGATCACTTTTCAGTTAGCGGTAGGCTCTCAACCCATCACTCGCACATTCAGCGTAGCAATAGAACAATTTCACTAAGAGCGCTTTGTCCAGTAATGAGAGCATACTGACACGGACCGCTCTGGCTTGTAGTTCCTTCCCGGCTGCTGCTTTTATACCCACTATCCCAGACCTGTTACCTATGACGCCATCTGGCGATGAAAAATGTAAGTAACATGAGTAAAAATTTATGTGATTTCATGAAATACTCGATGCCATTCTGATCATTTCTACACAAACCGCGTTGCCCTACTCTCAAAACTCCGCGAGTTATTACGTTTTCAAAATGTGCAAGACTTTTGGATCACCTGGCATATACAGTCGTATAAGAATAATGTGACCACCTATCTAATAATGGGAATAACCAACCTTGGACAGGATGACAGCAGCGAGACGTGTGTCATGGACACAACCTGTGCCCATTCGGACTGCAGCAGAGCACCGAGGTCCCGGAGATGAAGATAATTATGGGAGATTTCAATGCAAAAATAGGGCAAAGGCAACAGAATGAAACTTCAGTAGGAAACTTAGGTCACGGCAACAGAAATCAGCGTGGAAATACTCTCGTTGAGTTTGCAGAGGCAGAAGGGTTTTTCATCTTGAACTCCTTTTTCAAGAAAAAGCCACACAGGAAATGGGCATGGAGACATCCAAATGGGACGACAAGTGAAATTTATTTTATTATGTGTAACAAAAAATTCGTCATAGAAGACTGCAGTGTGCTAAACAAGTTCAACACAGGTAGTGACCATAGATTGTTGAGATGTAAGATGCACCTCAACACTAAACTCGAGCGTGGCAAGCTCATAAAACAAACAAAATATATTGACATAACCAACCTTTAAAAACACCATAATACCTTCAAGTTGGAACTGAAAAATAGATTCTCCGCTTTAGAAGGCCTAACATCAGAAGAAGAGAGAGGATATTTCTGAAGTTAACAGAAAAATAACCAAAGCTCTTATGGAAACAGCAACTAAATTAGCTGGGTCTAAGAACAAGTTGCATGTGAACAAATTATCAGGAAAAACCAAAATGTTGATGCAAAAAAGAAGAGAGATGAGGACAACTAAAGATGTGACTTCCAAAGTGGAATATATAGAGCTATGCAAGACAGTACAAAAAGGTATCACTGAAGACATAAGGAAATTCAACTGTGAATTAATGAGGAAAGCAATTGAAAACAACCAAAGTCTAAAGATAGCAAAGGGACATCTCAGTAAGGGAAGAAAACAGATTATGGCACTGAGAAAAGAAGATGGTTCTGTAACAAGAAATAGAGGCGAAATTTTGACAAGAGTGAAAGATTTCTACTCCAAATTATATGAAAGGGATGATGCATGTACTCCAGACATCATGAAAGGTACCAGTACCAGAGTTCTTCCAGTCCTCCCAGCAGAAGTTGCACATGCAATCAGAAACATAAAGCGGGGAAAAGCTCCAGGAGAAGATGGAATTACTGTAGACATCATACAAGAAGCAAGTGGAGAAACTGAAACAGTACTCGCCCAAATTTTCACTCGATGCCTTAATGAAGGGAAGATTCCTGAGGATTGGAACAATGATCCTGCTACATAAAAAAGGTGACATTGAGGATCTCAGGAACTACAGACCTATCAGCCTCCTATCAGTGGTTTATAAAATCTTCACTAAAGTTCTTTCACACCGCTTGAAGGTAACACTGGACATGGCTCAACCGAGAGAACAAGCTGGATTCAGGAGTGGCTACAGCACAATAGATCATATCCACGTATTGAGAGAGCTAATTGAAAGAGCGAGGGAATATGCACTTCCATTGTGCATGACTTTTATCGATTAAGAAAAAGCCTTTGATTCGGTGAAACCATCAGCATTTACAATGGCTCTGAAATCCTGCGGTATTGAAGATGCATACATTAATATTATTAATAACATCTATGAAAATGCAAGTGCAAAGATTCGGCTATTTGAAAATACAACACACATAAAAATTGGAAAGGGAGTGAGACAAGGTGACACCATATCTCGGAAGCTCATTAATGCCACTTGGAAAATGTCTTTCAATCACTGAACTGGGAAAACAAAGGGATAAAGATTAATGGAGATTATCTAACCCACCTTCGTTTTGCTGATGACGTAGTCATTTTTGCAACTACCCTATCAGAACTTCAAAGTATGATCCAGGAACTTGCTGACAAGAGTACAGAAGTGGGATTAAAAATAAACTTTCAGAAGACAAAAGTGATGTTCAATGCTTTTACAAGAAATGAAGATTTATCGATTGATGGAGAAAAGCTGGAGATAACAGACACGTACGTTTATCTTGGACAGCAGATATCAAGTGAGGGTCACATTGATGAAGAAATTAATCGGCGTATAAAACTCGCTTGGAGAGCTTTTAGGAGAAACAGTATAATTTTCAAGAGCAATATGCCATTATGTCTTAAAAGAAAAGTGTTTGATCAATGCATCCTTCCAGTGCTTACATATGATGCAGAGACGTGGACCTTAACTAAAAGAGAAATACAAAGGCTGCAGACAACTCAAAGCAGCATGCAGAGGTGCCTGCTTGGTGTAACCAGGAGAGATAAGAAGAGGAACTCGTGGATCCGAAAAATGACAAGAGTGGAAGACATCATGATCAGAGTTAAATCCCTGAAATGGCAATGGGCTGGACATACTGCCAGAAGGACAGACCATCGATGGACAGCCGAAATTTTAGATTGAATTCCAAGGAACAGGAAAAGACCCAGAAAAAGACCACATGGGAGATGGGTGGATGAAATTCGAAAGTATGCGGGAGTGACATGGAGGAGACTGGCACAAGACAGACCGTTTTGGAGGAAACTTGGGGAGACCTTCGTCCAGCAGTGGATTGATAATGGTTGACAATGATGATGATATACACGGTCGAGTCACATTATTGTGAACTCGACATTATATATGCCGTAACACTCACTTTTTTCCCTAAAATTTAGGGCTGAAATTCTACGTTCGTGTTATTTGCGTACACTACTTTTTTCATTGAAACTTAGGTAAAATGAATACTAGCGCAGAGTGCGAATCATCTCGACGTTGCCAAATGTTAATGGTTTTGTATAACTTTACTCTCTTCAGACGCTTCTCTAATGCATATCTCTTCTGTTTTCTGACAGATGTTGTAAAAAGTGGTGTCAATACAATCTTCAGTTCTTCGGAAAGAAGATTCGCACAGAAAAAAATTTGAGATAGATTCCTGATTTATTTTTTTAAGCGCCTGAAAGTAACCTCACTCGCTTTAGCAGCGAACGCGAGCTGCTACATTAAGCCTAAGCGTCTGCTCTCATTAAGTTTCTTTCACGGCACAGCCTGCTTAAGCAGCAGATGCTCGGGAGTAATATAACGAAACTTCCGGTGAATTCCGAATTCGTGGCTGACGGTTGGTCATAAACATCGTTAGTGTATGCGTGGTGTTGTCGTGCTGGTTCGAGGGTAACATTTCTCCCGAAGATGACCTCGTATTATCGGCAAATGGCGTCGGTTCAAGGAACGCAGACTTATCGCTGATTTAATTTTTTAGTCTGTCTCATCATTTTCCAAGACACCAGTGATTCTGATTAAAATATTTGTTACAGGTCTAATGTCAAATTGTATTCGTTTAAAGAGATGCTTTTTCTTTCGAATTATTTGCCTTATAATATACACTGAAGTACCAGAAAAACTGGCACAGACGAGCTTATGCAAAATACATAGCAACGTCACCTATGCGCTTACTCGGTTGCGTCCGCAAGTGCGTATATAGAGTGACAGACATCCTTGCAAGCTGTTAGAGCTGTTTTCCGCATGAGAATGACAAGTCATAACGATTTAAGCGATTTTCAACGGGGTGTCATAGTTGGCGCTCGTGAGATGGGCCATAATATTTCGGAGGTAGAAACGAAGTTCGGATTTTCATGGGCGATCATTGCAAGGGTGTACCGTGATTACAAGAATTCCGGCAAAACCTCCAGCTTACGATACCAGTGTGGCCGTAAAAAGACATTGGGTGAACGTGACCATCGTCGGCTGTCAAGAATCGTTTCACGCAATAGGCGTGCAGCACTCGCGCAGGTATCATCGGAATTCAATGCTGGAGTCTCAACAAGCATCAGCGTC
The DNA here is from genome assembly GCA_039090855.1 of Macrothele yani. Taxonomy (NCBI): domain Eukaryota; kingdom Metazoa; phylum Arthropoda; class Arachnida; order Araneae; family Macrothelidae; genus Macrothele; species Macrothele yani. The sequence continues at coordinate 157,400,677 of CM077024.1, read as the reverse complement.
CGGACTGTGCAACGTACCCTGCACGATATGGGCTTTGCAAGCCGACGTCCAACTCGAGTACCCTTGATGGGTGCACGACACAGAGCTATGCGCCTCGCTTAGGCACGGCAACACCGCTACTGGACACTTCAAGACTGGAAACAAGTAGCCTGGTCTGACGAGTCGCGTTTCCAACTGTATTGGCCAGATGGAAGGATTCGTGTGTGGCGCAAACCCCATGATGCCATGGATCCCGCCTGTCAACAGGGAACTGTACCGGCTGGTGGGGGGTGGGGTCCGTAATGGTATGGAGTGTGTTTAGCTGGACTTCACTGGGACCCTTCGTACGTCTAAACACGTTTGTGACCGGCCAACGTTGTGTGCGCATCTTTTTTGACGAGGTACACCCGTTCAAGTCCTGCATTCATGCTGATGGGTTGGGCCTGTTCCAACAGCACAATGCACCTCTACACAAGTGTCGGGACGCCACATTATGGTTAGAGGAGCATTCATCTGAGTTTGGGGTGTTGCCATTCCAAACCAAATCCCCAGATCTGAACGTGATAGAACACATTTGGGATGCCATGCAACGCGCTATCGAACACAGGAATCCGAGACCTCGGAATACACCCGAATTGTGGAAAGATCTGCAGGAAGTACGGTGTGCATTGCTTACAGCATATTTCCAGGGCTAGTGGAGTCCATGCCCCTTCGTATTTCTGTAATCTTGCGTTCCCGTGGTGGACGTACCAAGTATTAGACTGGTGTACCAGTTTTTCTGGCACTTTAGTGTATATATGCAATTGAGCATATATATATATATATATATATATATATATATATATGCTCTATTGAGTTTAAGTCTCGGGAATTAGGGAGCCAGGGAAATATTTTGAAGTCTTTACCGTGCTTTTCCAACAACTCTCGGACATTTCTAGCCACGTGACACGTCGCATTATCGTGCTTGAAGATACCATAAGCCCCAGGGAACACAATCAGCCTGTATGGGCATACGTGACCTGCAAGACTGGATTCATATCAAATTAGGTTCATAGTGCCTTGCACAGATATGAGTGGACTCGGGGAATGCCACGAAAACATCCCCCAGACCATAACTGCCCCCGTCAGCCTGTGTTATTTTAACAATTGTTGAAGAGTGTTTTTCTCCGATGCTTTTCGCCTTATACGCCAACGTCCATCCGTTCGATGAAACAGAAAACGTGACTCATCGGAGAAGGCAATCCCTTCCCAATCAGCGGATGTACCAATCCGATACTGCCGTACAAATGTAAGCCTTTTTTGCCAATGCACCTTCGTCAGTATAGGTGCAGTGACCGTCCGTCTGCATCGGAGCCCTCATCCACAGCAGGATTCGCTGAACTGATGTTTTAGACACACTTCCGGTAGTCCTCTGGTTCATTCGGCCAGTGAATTGCTCCACTGTAGCGTGTCGATCGGACTTCACGCACCTTCTCAGCCGGCGTTCACCTCTCACATCAATCACACGTGGTGCTCCGCAGTTTTCACGTCGCTTATTTGCAATGGTGCCATTTTTCCAATAGCGATACACTTTAACCACAGCAGCACGCGAACTGTTCAGAAACTGCGCTGTTTCAGGAACACTGCCAACCCTTGGCCCGAAAGCTCATAATCATCCCTTTTTGCAAATACAATAAGTCGCTCCTTATATCCATGACAGCAACGAGTGATATGTTTTCAGAATGCCTACAACACACCTTATATACCCTCCAAGCCAGCTCACGACACGTGCTTTCTTTCATTGGCTACGCGCTGTTGACGTCAAAAGTAGGAGGTAATCACAATAATGTGACTCGACTGTGTATATACTGGGTGTTTAAAAAGTCTCTCCGCAGTAGGAATCGTAGATTATATAGAAATCATATAAATATATTACGGAAGCGTATAATTTACCGACTTACTCACAGAAAGTTTTGAAAATGTCGTTCTTCACATGATCTAAATGCTTTACACGTGTTTTCACAAATACATCTGCGAGAGTCAAAAAGCCCCTCCGCAGTAATGTTAAGGCTGTTCCTCTTAATTTTGATGGTGCTACAGTCAAAGTGTTTGAATTTAATATCTTGTTGTATGTTTAATTTCATTTTTTTGCTGTTTTCTTGATAACATATCAAGCTTCAGGATATGTTTTACAGTAACACACATTTTCACAACCTTCTGTTCAATTGAAAGTTCCCGAAATATGGCTGTTGCTTTCATCATTGCCCTTCAGAAGGAAGGAACACTCAGGAAAACAACATTCACGTTTTGGAAACCTTTAACTCATCACAAGTTTGTGAAAATCGGTGTTGCTGTGAAACATATTCTGGTTTCTTAATAAGACGAAACAACTTCCAGCATTCACTCTTCCTCTTATCTGTTTTCAAAAAGAACGTATTTGTTTGCCTCGACGCCTTTTTTATTCTCCTTAATATTAAATTCATCCATAGTATCATATAAAGCATTAATTCCGACGAGGCATGCAATCAAACGGGATGTTAGTACGTCAAGCTGGAACCTTTGAATGCTCAATGCACAAGATACGATGTGAAAAGTATCTCTGGGGTTTACAATGTGACACGCGGGGTGTGAGAGAGTGAATAACCAGAGAAGCAGGTGATAGGCGTTTGCCAGTATCTTGGCTCCAGACAATCGCACTGAAAACAAACGCAAAGGAAGTTTCGTTTTACGATATGGTATAGCCGGTCGATAGAAATCTTCTTTGCTTTGAGAAAGAGAATATGTTGCTATGACAATTAATTTTCACTCATCTAGTATCAGCGTCGAACATAAAATTCGCGTTTTTCTTTGATTTAAGTACACGTTTTTCTTTGATTTTTCTTTTTTTTTTTTTCAAAAGGAGGCAGAAATAAAACCGAATCGAAATCGGGTCAGGAACACCTTGACCCGTCCCGTTTGACACGCTGACCCATGACCCGTTTCCATCTCCGAGTTTAAGCGCTGACACCCGCCCATTCGATTGAGTCCAGGTTCGAATCCGTGGGTGTTGTGTTTGTCTTACGGCACTGATTCTCTCCCTTCTTTTGAACCACTGGCTTTAAATTAGGGAAATGCGACTGCTTGTAGCCCATCGAGTTGCTTACAGCGGTCGTTAAACCCCCAATAAAATAAAAAGGGGGGGGGGCAAAATCATTCTCGTGTTTTTGACATTCGAGAATGGTTAATTCTCGGTGAAAATAAAACTTACTTTTGTACATCACGGCGCAAGTTCTAGAAAACTTCTCCTCAGGTACTCATTCTTTATGCATTTTTTTCTGGTGATAAGTGTTTCTTCAATTTTCAGTCAAATTTAATGCTTTTATTTTTTGTTGATAAGAGTTTCTTCAAAGTCATTCATTTGCAATGCTTCTTGGTGAGACGTTTTGGGCTACGAAATTTGCCTAGTGCTTCATTATTCTTTCGGCGAGAACACGTAGAGAACAAACACGTGCTATGACAAAATACGTAGCGAAAAACGTGTAAAAATAATAAAAGATTCGTCTTTAATCTGTGTATTTTGTGCATAAAGATATAAAACATCAAAAAAAAAAAAAAGTTGACAAATGCTTTGCGATTTATCCCCATTGTGAAATTTTCGTGTCAGTTTTGTTACACAGACCACTTGACTTTAATTAAAACAGCAGTGCATGAAACAGAAGGCTCCATGCGCTAGCGGGAGGATAAAAAGTATTTCTGCCATGGAAGTTGGGAAGACGTAGTATTTGAATAAGGGTTTACATTTAATCGCAATGTGAATCACTCTTGTGAGTCTTTGGTGCTTAAAATTGGACCCCGAGGTGTTTCCTGTTTGACCCGTTGAAGATCTATCCACTCTAGCGACGCCAAACGAAGTTGACCTGAAGTGCGCGAAGAGAATGTAATTAAAAGACTCGGTGTCTTGAGAAATGTCACGCGCCCGACCTCTTGTTCCACTCGGGAGCAAGAGAGAATCGACTTTTGTCCCAGAATATCGCGATGTCTCTCCAGAGGACTTTCTTCCATGGAAATCAAGCGAATTAACTGGAGAATGATGATTGCTGAAAGTCTGCAAATCATCGACTGGAATCAAGTTATTTGTTTGTCGAAAACCAGCCAGACGCGACGCACTTAACGTATTCACTTCTCCGAATTTCATAGAACTATTTTTGATAAGCTATGTTTCTGGATTCAAGAGCTCATTTGAATGAAGATAAAAGCTGGAGATATAAACTCTAAATAAAGTTAATTCGTAAAAGTTGATTCATTTGAAATTGAACCCAGGCCTTAATTTTGAGATTCGGTGAACAAGGAACACAAACGAGTCTATGCTACAAGTGTTCTTTATTTAAAAATGCGAGTTGTCTTCACAATTATGTACCTGAGATACCACCATTTCTCAAACATCGGATTAAATTATTCTCAAATCGTCGATGTATTAATAATAAACATTAGAAAACCTTGGAAAGTCTTGCCCCCATGCGCGTATGCCTTTTAATCATATATAGTTCTCAATTCCCGAAAACTTAATATCAGTTTACGTAATTTTTAAATCTGCATGGAAACACAGATCTGAACCATTCCTGTTTCACAAATACAGGCAGTTTATAAATATACACTTAAATATTGATACAATGAATATTGATACGACGTAGGTTCGATTCTTAAGGGGCGATGTTCTTTAATACTCGGGAGCTGGTTAAGTTAGGCAAGAACGAATGCTGGGAAGCTGGAATACCGGAATCTAACACTGGAGCCAAAGGAAAACTGAGAAAAAATTATACACACAAATACTTTGTGCACACTGCACTTCTTGAAGAGCGACCCACAATTCCGTAGCATTCCCCGGTGGAGGATTCTTGGCATTGACGGCACGCTCAACAGCATCTCAAATGTGTTCCATAGCGTTTAAAACCAGCGAACGAGGGGGCCAAGTCAGGATGCTAAACTCTGTGGAATGTTTCTACAGCGGTGATCGGGCGACTGTGAACATGTGTGGTGGCGTATTTTCGTGTTGGAAGAGATTGCACCCGTCGGGGTAGTTGCATGACATGAACGGGTGCAAATGATCCCCGTAGCCTTCAACGGTCACAGCGGTCTGAAAACGTATGTTGGGGTCCTAACACGTGCCAGCTGAAAACACTCCACACCATAACAGAGCCACCGTCGGTCTACACTATATCTTGTAGGCATGCGGGATCCATTGCCTATATCTTGTAGGCATGCGGGATCCATTGCGTATATCTTGTAGGCATGCGGGATATATTGCCTATATCTTGTAGGCATGCGGGATATATTGCCTATATCGTGTACGCATGCGAGATCCATTACCTATATCTTGTAGGCATACGGGATCCATTGCCTATATCTTGTAGGCATGCGGAATCCATTGCCTACATCTTGTAGGCATGCGGGATCTATTGCCTATATCTTGTAGGCATGCGGGATCCATTGCCTATATATTGTAGGCATGCGGGATCCATTGCCTATATCATGTACGCATGCGGGATCCATTGCCTATATCTTGTATGCATGCGGGACCCATTGCCTATATCTTGTAGGCATGCGGGATCCATTGCCTATATATTGTAGGCATGCGGGATCCATTGCCTATATCTAGTAGACATTCGGGATCCATTGCCTATATCTTGTAGGCATGCGGGATCCATTTCCTATATCTTGTAGGCATGCGGGATCCATTGCCTATATCTTGTTGGCATGCGGGATCCATTGCCTATATCATGTAGGCATGCGGGATCCATTGTCTATATCCTGTGCGCATGCGGGATCCATTGCCTATATCTTGTATGCATGCGGGACCCATTGCCTATATCTTGTAGGCATGCGGGATCCATTGCCTATATCTTGTAGGCATGCGGGATCCATTGCCTATATCTAGTAGGCATTCGGGATCCATTGCCTATATCTTGTAGGCATGCGGGATCCATTTCCTATATCTTGTAGGCATGCGGGATCCATTGCCTATGACTTGTAGGCATTAGGGATCTATTGCCTATATCTTGAAGGCATGCGGGATACATTGCCTATATCTTGTAGGCATGCTGATACATTGCCTCTTGGGGCTGTGCCCCACACCTGGAGTCGGCCATCTGCCCGAAACAGGTGGTACCGCGATTCGTAGGGAACAGGCTACATGTTTCCAGTCATCTTGCTTCCAATGGCGATGTTTCCGAGCTCAAGCCAGCCGCACAGCCTTGTGTTGTAGGGTCAGCTTCGGCTCCGAAAACCCATAGCACACAGGGAACGTTCCGCTGTCCGAATGCTGGGGGTACAACTGGCCCCAGCATTAAATTGCGCTGTGATTTGCGGCTTTGTAGCACGCTGGGCGGATGTTATGATGTGTGCCAGACGCCGCTGTCCACGATCGTCCAGGGCTTTTCTACGGCCACACCTGTCTCGCACTCTAGATTTCCCCCTGAGTTTGGGTAGTCCAAGTACACCTCTTGAATTTGTTGACCGTGTAAATCCAAATTTCGTGGTATTTTCCTAGATGACGTGACCCATCTACCGGTCGCCGACTATCGTACCACGTTCGAAATCGCTTAAATCCTGATATGCTGGCATCTGAACTGCGAATGTTACTACTTGTGCTTGCGGAGATATCTGCCTCCATATATACGTCATTTGCGGACGAAACCATTTATCGCATGGGTGTGGTGACGTGTAATGGAAATGATGGCCCCCTTCCCAGTTTTTTGGGGGTTTATTTTGGCTCCTCAGTGTATGTAGACAGATGAATAACTAGTTATAGCTAAGTGATTCTGATTTCTGTGCTTATAAATGCGCTTGCTGCAAAGTGTCGACTGACGAATTACGACTTGATGACTATCAACTATAAAGTATATTGGTGACTGAAATTTCTCATATGTTAGCACTCTAGAAAATAAAGACCAATTTCCAGTTTACGTAAATGCTGATTTCACCCATGCCATTTATTGGTAATTGAATCTCTAGTGTTAAACAAGTCAGCTATGGAAACTACTTAATCATTTAATAACCATCGTTGAAACTACTAAAAACATCAGATAACAATGCACTCTACGTCAAAAATATAGTTGTACCCAGAGGGACGTGTCGGATTGCAATGCTATTCGGGAGGAACATAAAGGTTACTAGGAACAGTAAATGATTAAACATTGAGACTGATGTGGGCAATATTTATTGAGTTACACGCCAATAAGCAGTGTCTCTCAGTATGGCGTCGGTCAGCCATGTTTGCTCACACAGCATGCCAGACGTCTCGGCATGGAGCTGTACAAGTTCCTAATGGTGTCCTGCGATAAGCCATCCCATGCGGCTTGAATCTTCTAACGCAGTTCCTGCAGATAGTGCGGTAGGGGTGAAGTGTAGATAGCGCGTCCAATAGCACCCCACATATTTTCAATCGGAGATAGGTCAGGCGATGCGGCTGGCCATGGCAGAATGTCAGTGCTTTGAGAGCAAGCTCTCAAGGCAGCAGCAGTATGTGAACGAGCGTTGCCGTGTTGGAAAATCGCACCGAAGCGAGCGTTCAGAAAAGGTAGGGACACTGGTTGAAGGACCTCATTAACGTAACGTTGGGCTGCCAAAGTGCTTGTAATGAACACCAACGGTAATCTGGCATCGTAGGAAACCCATGACGCCAGGCTTTCTGGACGTGTGACGCTCGACAACAAACCGTTCATCTTGGCGCTGACCACGGTGCCTCCACACACGGATTCGTTGATCGTCTCCTCCAAGACAAAAGTGAGAATCGTCACTGAAGATCACCCGCTGTCATTCTGAGTGGCTCCATAGTAGTGTGGCACGACACCATTGCAGTCTTTGGGCAATGGTGTTAACGGCAGTCGTCGTAACAGTCTGCGAGCGTGCATTCCTGCACCGTGCAAAGGTCTGCCAATGGTGCTGGCACTAATCGGACGAATGCAGGCCACCAATGCTCCCTGAAATCTCCGCAATCGTGTCTATTGGGTTACTCTGTGCATGTCGGACAACCCATCGGTCCTCTCTCTCTCTCTATGTGGTTCGTCTAGGTCTCCCAGACTCTTCCCGTCGCTGCGGTGTGCCTTGTTCTATTCACTGCCGTAAACAGCGTGCAATGGTGATATTCGCACGACCGGCATGGCGCGCAATACGGCGATAATACCGTCCCGCTTCCCGGAGCCCGACAATGCGGCCCCTCTCGAACTCCTCCAGTTGCTCGTATTGCTTCCGAACTTTTCTTTGAGACATGCTTCGCTTGCAAATGATAGCAAGCACGCGGAAAGAGACAACCTTGTATTGCCCGTCAGGCACAGCGTTACACCCCATCCTTGCTTGCGTCACATGTGCGGCCGAGCGTGATACTTGAATCATTTGCATGCCACAAAATGTCAAAGCTACCCACCAAGTTTCATTCTTGCCGGTTGCTATCTTCTGGTTGCAACTATTTCTCTTTTAACGTAGAGTGTGTAATCAAAGCGCACAATTGAATACCAAATTAATAGAATCGCTTCTGGATAAACACACTCATGCTAAACAATTACGGATAATGTCAGTTTCGAATCTTCCATAATTAGGACTGCAAGCTCATTTGGAATGCACATGTCGTGCAGAACACAAATGTTTTTATGGTGAAGAAAATGTTCAGTATGCTTGTCTGCTACAGCAACAGATGCAGTACAGCATCCGGGCATACTCAGCACCAGATTATCAAACAGTGCTTCAGTGCTTGAGGTGATGAGTCCCACTCTTGCACCAATGGTGCCAAAATTACAGAAGGATTCTAGGAGGTGGATGACGTCGTGCAATACGTCTCCCGAATGTGTCCATCCTTGGTCATTGGGGTTTTCTAGGTATTCCTCCAATACAGTGGCTCGATGATGATGGCGGTTGTCATCCAAAAACACGAACTCAGGTCCCATTGCACCCTTGAACTGCAGGACATATTGTTTCAGTACGTCTGTCCCGTCATAGTTCTTCTTTTGAACACATGGAGGGCTATATGAACATAAAATTGTTCCGCCCCACACTGGGAATTCCATCGCCACCAAAACGATGATGTTCAAGGATGTTGGAGATATTGTTACGTCGCTGGTGCCCGAATCGAATGCGAGACGACACTCACAGAACGAAACGGAATGGTCCGAGTTCGACCTCTGGATCAGAGAATAATAAAGAAGATAGTGATCAGATAAAACTTCCTCTAGAGAGTCTTTCTAACTATGACATTTAACATAAACATTTGGTAATTCAAAAATAGATAAAAGATGAATAGCTAATGCGCAAAAACACTGAAGGAATAATGAATCGCTGAAATATCTACAATATGACGGACGGTCTCTATGCAGCAAGTTCTAGAAGCAAAAGTTCTTTCTGGTTGCTGCAGGTGGCAGCGCCATAGCTCTTCGTTGTAATCGTCACTCACGTCTCAGTCGTTAAAATGTTAATTTCTTACCCTCACCAAAGCTTGCGTAGGGAATCCAATAGACATCTGTTTATCACACATCTAGGAACACCGACTATCTATGGCTTGTCACAAACACACGGAGTAATCCAAAATGGACTCTCACATCGTAGAAACAGCACACACACACACACACACACACACACACACCTATAAAGAACAAAACAGACTTCTTCCAAGGCAAGCACGCTTCTGTTCTCTGTCGAACTGTAGGTATACTCCGCCAGCACGATTACGTTACGTCACGTGACCGGGTCGGAGTTCATGGTTGGGGGAAACTTTCCCTTGGCAAAAGTTCAAAAAAAGAAGAACAACAAGAACTCGCTTCACGGGTGCCGGAAACATATTGAGATGATTAGCTCTCTCTCTCTCTTTTTTTTTACTTGGCTGTAACAACAACAAACTAAAATCATGCAGTGCATTGATTATGATACGCTTTCCAACATACCAGGAACCATTACTCAACTTATTACGCAAGTTATAAGGATAATGGCTGTGGAATGAATCTCGCTACTGTGCCCTAACCTTTGACCCTATTTTGATGATATTAAACAGAATTGGTTCAGTATACCTCCGGAACAACATACTAATATTTTATCGCAATCGAAGGTTATGACGTATAAGAGCGCTGGAATGGATCCCGCTCCTATGTCCTGACCTTTGACCCCATTTCGGCCATTTTCAATACAGTTCGTTCCCAGGTTGCCCCCTACCACATACTAAAATTTCATCGAAATCGAACAATTATTACGCGAGTTATCGGGCGGACGGACGGACAGACAGACAGACAAAGCTGGAGCATATACGCTTCTTCAAACTACGGTTGGAAAGCGTAAAAAAATAATTAATAATGCTCGTAACAATATTTTTCCTGGTGAAGACACCTCGTGAATCATTGTGCAGACTAGACCTGGATTCGTCAGTAAACAAAACACAGGCCTGTTGGTCAGCTATCCGAGCACGATGTTCTCTGCGCCGTTGCCTACAATGAGCACGCGAACACCAAAGCTGGATTTTGATTAATTGGAAGTAGGTCGTGCGGTCCGATGAACCCCGTCTCCTGTTGCATCATGTAGACGAGCGGGTACGTCTGCGTCGTTTACCTGGGGAAATGTTGGTCCAGGACGCACCGTAGAACGACAAGCTCGTGGAGGAAGAATAATGTGTTGAGTAATGTTTTGCTGGGGAAAACCTGGATACAGCCCTTTATGCGCGAGAAAGTACGATGTCTAACATCTACCTAAACATAATTGCATACCACGTGCCTCCTTTAATGGCAACGGTGTTCTTGTCAAATAGTGTTTTCTTTCAACAAGATATGCCACGCTTCCAGGATTGTTCGAGAATGTTTTGTGAAACATGAAAAAGACTTCCAGGTATTGTCCAGGCCTCCAAAATCCCCCAGATATCAATCCAATCGAACATCTATTATCTGTGTTCGAACAGCAAATCTGTTCTGAGGCGGCTCAATTACGGAACTTAGTTTAAGTATGTGTTGGGAACGTGTTTATACCAGAAAACACAATAAATCTTTAGAAATCATGTAGCGTCTTTCAGGGAAGGATTGGGTCGACAAAACTAGGCAGCGAATTTTAGTTTTGTGGTCTACTACAGAAACACGCGTACCCACAATAGAATACCTTATAAATTCCCTCATGAAAAAAAATGTAGATGGAAGGGAGCTGTTTAAATATGCAGTGCAAAACTAATTCAGCCGTGAACAAATTTCACCAGCGATTTAAAAAAAATTAAAAATCCCCTCATGATTGAACATGGTATATCAAATCATGCTCAAAACGGGTGTTTTACGAGGTAATTATACAGGGTGTCCTAAAAGTCTTTTCCTAATTACAAACGTCATTCATATTCGCTGTATGTACGTTACAGATGTGAAACTGGTGCCAAAATGTTGGAAAACTAACCAAGTTTTTTTGTTGCAGGTTTCCGCAACGTGGCTGTAGTGTAGCAGTGTCAGTGTCCAGGAAACCAGAAATGTTCACAAATCATGAACAGAACTTTTTGGCATCTGTAATTTACGTGAGGCCCTAAGTACTGATTTCTTGGGACTTCGCACAAAAGACTGTCTCACTGCTTCCACCCTTTCAGCTGAGGTTAATGGTCCGCCAGTTCTCGGTAAGTCAGCAACAGATCCTGTGGTCTTCAACTTGTCGTACCACGACTTAATGCTCTTGACATTGGACGGCTTCTTTCCATACGTTGTTTGAAAGTTCCTCTGCACTGTTATTGGTTACCGGGTGTCGTGATACCAGAGGACACACTGAGCTTTTTCCTGATTTGTGAACATTTCCGGTTTCCTGGACACTGACACTGCTACACTACAGCCACGTTGCGGAAACCTGCAACAAAAAAACTTGGTTAGTTTTCCAACATTTTGGCACCAGTTTCACATCTGTAACGTACGTACAGCGGATATGAATGACGTTTGCAATCAGCGAAAGACTTTTCGGACACCCTTTGGTCACTGATCGTCTACTGCGCAACGGTATTCGTACCACCTCCTAGAAAAGACGCCTTTTTTGTCTACCCATTACTTCGACTCATGAACTACCATTTGATCTGTGAACAAGTCCGGTAAATCATTTTTTATTTTAAGGTAAGTGTAAGTGGGACACGAATTTCGGAACATCGCTACCGGAGAATGTCTATACGTGGATAAGGGGAGAGAAGGCGAATTCATCGAAAACGAATTAATCGAAGACGAATTCATCGAAAACGAATTCATTGAACACGAATTCGTCGAATGCGAATTAATCGGAAACACATTTATCGAACGAGCAATATACCGAAAGGCGACGTTTTCGAAAAATATGAAACGAATTCGTTGAAATAGAGTGAAGAATGTTCACTCACTAAACACTCAACTCAAGAGGACTGTATTATTAAAAATTAGCTCTATGAGCTACTTTAATGTCACCATAATTAATGATCACTCACTTTATACATTTCCGTAAGAAATTCTTACTCAACCAACGAACAAAAAGAACCTCACAACTATTAACAACCGCTGCTGCTACCATAAATAATAAAAACAAACTCTCATCACAGCACGAGAGCAAAAACGAGACATAGCTCTGTTGCCATCTATTGGCTACAAATAACAATAAGAAATTAAATATCTTACATAGAGTTTAAGACAACTGGTCACTAAATACTTGGCCAAACGGACGAGTGCAGACACCTATTTTAAGGGCAGTATAAAAATTGCAGTTTTTGGTTTTGGACGTGCGCAAAGGCCTAGGGATTATTACTTAATGCCTTAGTAAAAGGGCAATAATACTATTCTTTGTGTCTAAACCTTATGAATCTGAGCACGAAGCAATATATTCATAATGTTTACATAATCAATCAAGCTAATAATGCTGCGCTTTTACTTAAGCATCAAATATCAATAAATAGGCCTATGCCTTATTAAATGTTTTTCTTCCATCGTGTTCATATTCATAACGTCTAGACACCAAATGTAGTTGTTATTACTGCGCTTTTACTTAGGCATTAAATATTAATGCCTAGGCCTAAGCCTTTTTACTAGTTTTTATTCCATCGTGTTCATATTCATAAGGTTTAGGCACCAAGTCAAGTTAGTATTATTGCGCTTGTACTTAGGCATTAATTATTAATACCTTGGCCTTGGCCTAGGCCTTTTTAATAACTTTGCTTTTATCATACTCACAAGGTTTAGACACCAAGTCAAGTTAGTATCATTGCGCTTTTACTTAGCCTAGGCCAAGGCATTTTTAAGAGTTTTTATTACATCGTGTTCATATTCATAAGGTTTACACACCATGCCAAGTATATTGAGCTTTTACTTAGGCATTAAATATTAATAAATAGGCCTACGATTAGACCTTTTTCAACAGTTTTTATTCTATAGCGCTCACATTCATATAGTTTGGACATCAAGTCAAGTTAGTAATATTGCGCTTTTAATTTGGCATTAAATAGTAATACCTTGGCCTAGGCGTAGGTCAAGGTTTTAATATTTAATGCCTAAGTAAAAGCGCAATAATACTAACTTGACATGGTTTCTAAACCTTATGAATATGAACACGATGGAATAAAAACGGTTAGAAAGGCCTACGCCTAGGCCAAGGCATTAATATTTAATGTCCAAGTATGAGCGTAATAATACTGTTCGGGAATAGTAGACACGATGAGATCAAAAGTCTGATTCTTGTTAGATTCCCTAATGGTTTTGTGGTCATCTTACATGAAAGTGTAATCTAAGAAATGAAAAAATGCAATTTCTATACGTTCCACAAACGCTGTTGTGGCCACTTAGCCATATTTCAATTATAGTCAAAGTTTTCGGCAAAAGCTTACCCTACAATATTGTATCTTTTGGTGATTTCGTTTTTGATTAATTCGTTTTCGATGAATTGGTTTTTGATGAATTCGTTTTCGACGAATTCACTTAGAACCGGATAAAACTGTAGGGATGATGGACCATCAAAATTGTTACTATTGCCGCCTTAAGATTACAAAGGGAGGGGAGGGTCTACCAATGACCCTTTGGGTCCAAGTCCAACAACCTACGCTTAACCGTAATCAACTTAATTTATTTAGAACAGACTGCTTGGTCCGGCGGCAAATTTTTCATTTTAGAGCAAACTCCCAACATATAAACCGACGAGCCATTCCATTATGGCCACCCCCAGCGTAGACAAATGAGCGCGCCTGGAGACAGAACGGTGGCGCAAGTGAAGTTCACAGAGCAGTATATATACAACCCGAGGACGGGCTTTGGGTTAGTAGAGTGTTCTAAGTCTGAATGGAAAATGCTGCCGATGTATCGACGTTTGATAAAGGACAAATTGTGATGGCACGGCACCTCGGGACTACGGTCTCGGAAACGGCGCTGTTTGTGCGTTTTTCCCGTGCCGATGTAGTGAGTACGTATCAAAAGTGGTGCACAGGTAGCCAAACGACGAACTGTCGTCGGAAGCTCATTAATGCCAGAAGGAAACGAAGACTGTCCCGCCTTGTTCAAAGCTACCACAGGGTCACACTATGACATATCAACTGCAGCTACAACACTTGTGATCAGGGCAATATGTCACAACACACAGTTCATCGCAGCCTTCTGTGCATGGGCCTGCGTAACCGAAGACCCAGCTGGGTCCCCATGCTCAGTGCACGTCATCGCCAACAGCGCAGAAAATGGACCCAAGATCATTGAGATTACATCGTGGATGATTGGAAAAAAGTGGCTTGGTCTGACGAATCAAGACTTCTGGTGCATCACGTAGACGGCCGAGCGCGGGTACGCCGATTACCAACGAAAGCTATGACACCTGGATACACTGTTGGGCGGGAACAGACCGACGGCGGCGGTGTTTTGTGGTCGATGTTTTCTTTGGACACTTTAGGCCCCATTATCCCAATAGCACAGTCCCTGACAGCTCTCGGGTATCTGAACATCGTTTCGGGCCAGGTTCACACATTTGTGGCAACTGTGTTCACTGCTGGTGATGGCCATTACGAACAGGATAATGCGCCCTGTCACACTGCCAGAATCGTCAGGGAGTGATTCGACGAACATGCTGGGGACTTACTGTTAATGTCTTGACCTCCAACTTCACCTGACATGAACCCAATCGAGCATTTGTGGTTCGACTTGGAAAAGCCGCATCGCCCTAAATCACTACCACCCCGAAATGTACGGAAATTGCAAGACCTGCTGTTGATATTATGGTACTAGACACCCCAGGATTCCTATCGCCACTGTATCGTATCAATGCCTCGCCAAGTGGCCACTATTTTACGGGATAAAAGGGGTTCTACAGCTTATTAGAGAGGTGGTCATAATGTAATCTCTCATCGCTTTATATGATATACAATGGCTCATCATATACACTGAAGAGCAAATGAATTAGAGATACCTGTCTAGTAACCTGTAGCACCACCTTTAGCCCTGATGACGATGGCGATTCGTCTCGGTATTGACTCGACAAGACACTGGAAGCGTTGGGAAGCCATACGGATCCACGACCCCTGAACAAGCTCCCACAGTTCACGAAGATTTGATGGAGGGGGTCAGAGCCTCGAATATCTCTCTCGATGGCATCCCAGATGTATTCGATGGGATTTAGGTCAGGTGACCTAGCTGGGCAAGGAAGCGAGGTCATGGCGGTGGAGCGTTCATCCAACCATTCGGATACAATTCGGGAGCGATGGCACGGTGCATTGTCTTGTTGCAGGATGAGATCCCCAGTTGGATGTTGAAGACGCACAAACGGGAGCAAATGTTCGTCCAGGATATCCCAGTAACGTTGACCTGTGAGGGACGATGTCACACGTACCAGCGGTCCCATTTCAGTCCACGTAAACAGTCCCCTAACGAGAATGCTACTATCACCAGCCTGAAGAGTACCCTGCTGGCAAGAAGGATCCATCGCTTCATGTGGTTTGCGCCGTACTCGTATCCTGCCATCCGCATGTACCAACGTGAATCTCGACTCATTAGTGCAGGCAACATTTTCCCACATGTCTAGGGTCCAATGGCGATGTTCTCGCGCCCATGCTGATCTTTGCACCCTGTGAAGTGCGGTCAGCAGCGGTACCCTCGTGGGACGATGGCTTCTTTACCCCATAGCGAGGAGATGGTTCTGATTGGTATGGCTGCTTACACGTTTTTGTGCACCAGCGTTGAATTGCCGAGTGATGTCTTGCACTGTGGCCCGTCTATCCGCTCTTACTATGTGAGCTAGCCGACGATGACCCCACTCATCCACACGCTGTTGTCCACGGCAGGTGGCCCTTGCAGGGATGGTTTTACTGGATTCGATTTACTCACGGTGCACCCGTGACGCAGTGGCTCGTGAAAATCCCAGTGCCTGCCCGACCTCCGAGATGGAGTGACCCATTCGTCGGGCCCCGACAATTTGCCCACGATTAAATGCGCTTAGGTTCTTGGTCTTACCCATACCGCGTCCGACTCTTACTGATTCTCGTCGTATCACTCCTTATATTGACGGATCGCTGCATATGTCATGTCGTTTCCGTTTACAGGGCCGCCCACAGCGCCACATTTGCATAACGCCAGCTGTCTCTAATTCAATTGCTCTTTAGTGTATATATACAGTATATGGTTCTTCGCTGTAGAGCAAACTGCACGAAATTTGACCGTCACTGAATAGTACACGGTGAAAAAACTTCAATCATCATTGTTATACCGAAAGAGTGCTGCATAAAATGTTATCCATCGTTGTCATATAACATAAGTGTCGCAAAAAGAACTTTATCAACATGTGGCACATATTACATGAGACTATGAATGAGCGTTGTTCGCCCTCCGTTAGTATGGAATACAAATGTCCCATAAAAATCTGCTTTCACTATTAGCACGGAATGCTAGTGTCGCATAAGGACTTTATCCCCCGTAATTGTCACATAATATAAATGCCCGTAAGAAAACTTTGTTTTCTTTCTCATGCAACACCAATGCCTGGTGTAGAATTTTGTTCGTCATTGGTGGATAGTGCCAATGCCACGTAAAAAGCTTTTCCTGCCTTTGATATACGTTACCTGTATCGCTTAAAATATTCTATTCTTAATATGCAGCAACGAGTACAACGGTGGCTGATTTCTGGCATAGAAATCTAAAAAAACCTTTCACCTTTGCCTCGCAGTATCAATTCCGCACTCAAAAAACTCAATCAGCCGTTGGCATACAATTCGTAAAGCACGCAAAGAATCGACCTCGCTTATAGGTTATTGAGAGGTTTCAGCTTATAACCATCAGCTTTGTTCCCTCCCTGGAACAAGTGTTCCTAAATTAGAAACGGGCAACAGCTAATAGCCCTATAAGTGGCTCACCTCATATGTTAAACCGCCAAAACAAACAAGTAAAAAAAAGAATTTACCCACTTTTGAGACACAGTAATACAAAAGAAATACAAAAAATATGCCGGTCTATGGCATAGAACATGGCTGAAAAACTACGTTCCCCATCAGCGTACAATTAACGAACAACTTCAAGAGCTTTGACCACAGTTGGGCTTGACATCCCGGGGATGTTGCACTGTAAAAGAATTTCATCCACCTCTAGGCCAATGTCGTGTGCATGAGTAAACGTCACCCGCTAGTAATGAATCATAGTGCGTACAACTTTCCTGATCTCGGGTATAGAGCGTTAATTATAAACTCCACCTCTATCTTATAGCATGGCATAAAAGCTGTGCTTATTCCTAGCACGCACACTGTACTTCCAAGGCTTGAAACATTTAAACGAACAGACGTAGACCGCACAGATATAAACTCTATCGCCGAGACTCTCTCAAAGTGCGTTAAGTTTCACTCATATCATCTACTAATGCGCCTATCAATCACATTCGCTTGCCTCTGTACAATGTTACCAGCTCTGAATTAACGCGTTACCAAATGAAGGAAACTTAAGGCTGTTCCGTGGCTTTCATTAGCATAACGGTGTTCAGAGCGAGTTGACTTTGCACAGAAAGCTAGTTCTCTCAAAGGTGAGATATAATTGAGATAATCAGTCTTGCAAGTATTGCATAAGTGTTACATGATTTTGAAGATTGACAGTGTTAGTCTTAATATGACACAAATTATATACGCGTCACGTTCTGGATCCGAGAACCTGATAGTCTGTGATGATCTTCATATCGGTGGTTTGTAACTTCCCTGAGAGTTTGAGCTTCTCCGGGCAACTAAACTGGAATGGCGTGTTTTGGGAATAATTTCAGTGCCCGTAATCCGCGATGAATTGCGCAGCAGATCTTTCTGCCGGGATGTGATATACAGAGGGTGAGTCGAAAGTTTTGCAATCACTTTATGTCTTCATACGTACCTTTACGTCGAAAACTGACAAGCATTCGAAGTATAGGACATTGTTTTAACACCGTCTTTAGCCATCTGTCTGCCAGTTCTTCGATTCAGCGGCGGTACCAGTTCTTGTCCTTCGAGGCGAAGAACTCCGCCACCCCAGATGCCACCTCCTCCTGGCTTTTGAAACGCCGTCCGCGAAGGAAGGCGGTCATGGACCGGAACAAGCAATAATCCGACGGGGTAAAGTCCGGACTATATTCTGGGTGTGGCATCAGTTCGATGCCATCAAGTTCCTGGAGTTTTGCTCGAGTAAATCACGCGGTATGAGGCCGAGCGTTGTCCTGCTGTAGGAGAGCGCGCCTTCTGTTTACCAGTACCGGGCACTTCTCCTCCAAAATGGAATACATCCGAACCAGCTGTTCAGACTAGAGGTTGGTGTTGATGGTCTAATGCCGCCCCGGTGGCGCAGTGGTCAAAGCCATGGCCTCTGATCATTCGTCCGAAAGGGGTCTGGGTTCGAATCCCGGTGAGGCATGGATGTTGTGTTTTGTGTTACGGCACTGGCTCTTTCCCTTCCCTGGAACCAGTGGCCCTAAATTAGGTACGGGCGACTGCTTATAGCCCATCGAGTTGCTCACGGTGGTCGTTAAACCTCCAATAAAAAAAATGGTCTGACCGCCTGAAATAAATTCGCAATGGATTATCCCCTCTAAATTCCACCAGACGCAGAGCATCGCCTTGTGTTCGAAGTGCCGTTTGGCAACAGGTTCAGGAAGCTGGTCCGGGCTCAACCACTGCCGTTGTGTGTTAGGATTACGGAAATAGACCCACTTTTCATCGCACGTAACAATTCCTTTGATGAAAAGTACATCGCGCGGGTTTTCTCGGAGTTTCGAGCACACTTCCACTCGGGAGTTTGCTTCAGCTGGCGTCAGTTCGTAAAAAACAATGCGGCAGCTCCTGTAGACTTTGCCGAGGTCCTGAAGGTGACGACCCAGGGTGGTCTGTGAAATGTCCAGCTCGCCTGATAATCTCCTAGTGCTGGTTGTCGGATTTGCCTCTACGACCTGAATCACGGCGTCCGAATCCACGGTTAACTGCCTACCTGACCTTGGCTGATCGTCAAGGTTTCTGTCACCTGAGCAAAATTTCTTGAACCATCTGGTTGCGGTGCTGTGGTCCACAGAACCTTCCCATTTTGCCTCACAAATATTTTGTGTTGCTTGAGCAGCGTTATGGCCGAGTTCAAACTCGGAAAGCAAAAGTTCCCTAATTAGCTGATTGCGGCTGTTCATCTTTTAGGCGTCCCAACCATAGAAGAACGACGACATGCAATGCTGTTCACTGCAACGACTCGAAGAGACGTCAACAGCGCGTGTATATATCTCTTTCGACTGACTGGAGTGCTCGAAGTGAACTACACTGCTGGCCACTCAAAATGCAACACCAAGAAGGAAGCATCCCATTGGCCTGAAATTCGTAGCATGCGTCGCCCGCGAGAGGACATGCAAACGATTAGCATTGCAGGGCATATGCAAATCATGTGCACCCGGCAAGCCACCAAGAAGCACTATAAGAAGGGTGCACAGAAGGCGGGGTGTAAGTAGTGGAAGAGTGTTGTCCTACCGGACCTGTGCGTGGGAAGCTTCCTGATGCCTCGTCGCAGAATACGGCAGTCATTCCAGCACGTTTCGGAGTTCGACATAGGATGAATAGTGTCTTATCGCGACAGCGGTTTATCGTACCGAGACATCGGCGTCCGTGTGGGACGACATCCAGCCACAGTGAGGCGAGTATGGATTCGGTGGGTGCAGGAGGGACGGACGGAACGACGAGAGCGATTGCCGCAGTCGCGGCGCACCGCCAAACCAGAGGACCTGCATGTTGTGCGGCGGGCATTGACGGCTCGCACCGCCACATCACGAAAGTTAGCGCAGTAATTAGGGTGTGTTGCGCAACAACCTGTGTCAGCACGTACCGTTCGACGTCGTCTGCAGGAGCGGGGACTTGTCGCACGGCGCCCATTGCTCCGATTACCATTCACGTTACACTACCGGCGAACGCGGCAGCAGTGGGAAGTAGAACGCCACACCTGGACTACGTAGTGGCACGACATTGTCTCCTCCGACGATTCCTGCTTCTGCCTGCAACACCACGATGGTCGTATCCGCGTGTGGGGGCACCACGGCGAGAGACTGTATGACCCCTGCATTGTGCATCGCCATACCAGTCCGTCGCCTGGCGTAATGGTTTGGGGCGCAATTGGATATGACACCCGCACCCCTCTGGTCCGCATCGCCGGTACACTCAACAGCCACCGCTACATCTCCGACGTTTTGGAGCCTGTAGTCCTCCATTACCTGCAGGACCCGCCAGCTGCCACGTTTTAACAGGACAATGCGCGCCCGCACGTGGCCCGCATCGTGCAACCATTCTTCACGGCCTCCTAGGTGTCACTGTTGCCGTGGCCCGCCTGTTTTCCCGATACGTCGCCCATCGAACACGTCTGGTCGCTGATCGGCAACCGAGTGGCCCGGCAAGCACCACCCGCGACTACGCCTGATGAACTGTGGCAACGTGTGGAAGCAGCCTGGACAGACATACCCCAAGCCCACATCCAAAGCCTCTTTCGTTTGATGCCGCGGCGTGTAGTGGCCGTTATTGCCAGCCATGGGGGCCACACGAACTATTGATGTCTGCGTGTTCCGCAAGTCGCACAGGCCTGTAAGCTTAATCGTTTCATCTTTGTATCTGTTGTTATGTGTCCAGTAAATCTGGCTTTGCTATCTCGTGTTATTCTTGGTGTTGCATTTTGGGTGGCCAGCAGTGTAGTTTAAACACGTGACATACCCGCCGCAGCACATGCGCTTATGCAAAATTGCAAATACTTTCGAGTCAACCTCGGTATGTCACCCAAATCAGGTAGAAAAAGGGAGAGAGAGAGAGAGAGAATCAGTAGATCTCAACGTAGTTATCCTAAACGAAAGATCTAGCTGAACTACTAGCAGTTAAGATGATATATTTCAGAGTTAAAATGCGCATTGACGCAAAATATTTAATACTACAGAAAAAATTATTACTGTTCGTTTACTTTAAACCAGTGGTGTTCAATCATTCGTGGGATAAGTGCCAACACAAATGTTTACTGAACCGCAGGTTGATGTACTGAATTCAAAGTTTCTGAAAAACTGCGAAGCTTTACGTTTTCATTTGACTAGAAATCGCCTTTTTAAACCATTTAATAGCGGCATGTTTCGTTGACATAAACTTTTCGTTTTTCAAAGAAAAGTCCTGAAAAATAACTTTCCTACTCAACACAAAAAGTGTATTAGCTTCATATAATTGTATTTATCAACACAATTTTCATTATTAAGGTAAGTAAGTGTTAAGATGATAGATTAAGTATTTAAGGCTTTCAAAAAACATATTTTTGTAAACGTGGTAACTTCAAATATTAAGAAAGAAATACACAGTCGAGTAACATTATTGTGACCACCCCGTACTTTTGACGTTAACAGCGCGTAGCCAATGAAAGAAGGCACGTGTCGTGAGCTGGCTTGAAGGGTATATAAGGTGTGCTGTAGGCATTCTGAACACATATCACTCGTTGCTGTCATGGATAAATGGAGGGATTTATAAGATTTGCAAAAAGAGACAACTATCGGTTTTCTGGGCAAGGGTTGCACTATTTCTGAAACAGTTCAGTTTGTGAACTGTTCGCGTGCTGCTGTGCTTAAAGTGTATCGTGATTAGAGGAATGGCACCATTGCGAATAAGCGACGTGGACTATGAGGAGCACCACTTGCCATTGATGTGGGAGGTGAGCGTCGGCTTCGAAAGTGCGTGAGGGTGGATCGGCACGTTACAATGGAGCAACTCACTGGCCGAATGAACCGGGGGGCTACCGGAAGTGTGTGTAAAACGACAGTTCAGCAAACCCTGCTGCGTATGAGACTCCGATGCAGACGGATGATCACTGCAGTTACTCTTGAGAGGCCGTTAGATTCATGCAATAACTCCACGCAGTAGGATATAACCGATACAATATGGCATCGATTACTCAGATTCACAAAATGTTACATAGTAAAAGCTGTTTGAATTGTTTTGGCAGACGTTATTTTAAATACATCACACTGTGAATACTCAAGAAATGCACATAGCGTATCATATACGTTTACACCACAAAAATAAACAGGTTTAATATGCTATATGCGTTTCTCGAGTGTTTTGACAAATGTTGCGCATATTTGCATTGATGACTGCAAATACGATTTTAGTTTTAAAATATCACATAGGGCGTTTTAACAAACTAACGTAGCCCTTTCGGAAGAGTATTCATAAAATAATGGCTTAGCAAAAAGGAAAATTTATCGCAATTATTGGAGGTACACTCGTCGCATTTAAAACATTTGTACATATCTTTTGATATTTAGTTAGTTTCAGTTTCCTTCTTTTAAAAATTCTGCCTTTTCTGTTCAAAACCGTTGTTGCGCTTACGCCTTTCTTGAGATGAATTTATGTGCAGCATCCAGAAGTAGTTGACCGTCATTTTAACACTCCATTTGCCTCGGCATCTCTCTCCGTCTCCTATGTACCCTGGTGAAACCTTTTACCTTGCTCTCTACTCAAAGCTGTCGGATTTTCCAGAATGTATTCCTAATGAGCATCTGTGTGAAGCACTTGGGCCTCATACTGTATTACATCCTTAAACTTCTCCAACATCGTGTTTACATATCCGTTGTTGTTTGGGTCCTTGTAGTTGCCTAAGAACTATTTTTATGACGTCTTTGGAGGGAATCTATTCTTACACTGGTGTGCAAAAATTAAGGACGAAGAGGAGAAATTAGCATAACAGCGAAACGAGCTGGCAGAACGGACCGAAAGATCACTCAGGAGATAGACTAAGGTCTGGTACGGTAGGGCATGCGCATATATGCAGTATGACGTAGGGGTAGGGGGTGTCGGAATGGTATAAAGCACACAGGCGGTGTACGCTCAGCAATTTGGTGAAACCTATTGCACGGTGTACATCAGTTTGAACGACGTCGAGTTGCTGCCACCGTTTGATATGGCCAACAGGCAATCCAGTAGACAACATCTGGATGACTTTACCCGAGGTCGCGTCATTGGGAAGTTGGAAGAAGGTCGAAGTGTGACTAGTGTGGCCGAGGAGTTTGGGATCGGTCACAGCATCGTTTCACGAGCTTGGAGAGCATTTCAAACAACAGGAACAGCTGTCCGAGAGTTCAGCAGTGGTCGTGCACGAGCAACCACAGAGGCGGACGACCGGTATATTGTCTTACAGGCAAGAAGAAACAGACGGCAGACAGTGGGAGAAATCGCAAGGCACGTGCAACAGACAACTGGACGTCCGTTATCGCGTTTTACCGTGGCTAAGACGCTGCACAAAGGTGGTCTATTTGCACGACGACAAGTACTGTGTGTGCCATTAACGCCTACTCATCGGAGACGGCGGTTTCTGTGGTGCCAGGAACACGAAAACTGGACACATCAGCAATGGGGTCAAGTTCTCTTTACGGATGAGAGCCGATGTAGTCTGATGAGCGATTCTGGATGTATACACATCTGAAGAGAGCAGGGGACACGCAATCACACCTCCAACATCATCGAAAGGGACCGGTTTGGAGGTGGCGGGGTTCATATTTCGGGCGGTATCATGCTTGGTAGCCGTACTGACCTCAATATCTTCCAAGAAGGTTCAGTCACTGGTGTCCGCTACTGTACCGAGGTTCTCCTGCCTCACGTGCGTCTGTTTAGAGGTGCTGTGGGTCCTGGAGTTCCTCTTCATGGACGACAACGCTACACCTGTTTGTACAGTGGCTATCGCAGAGCTGTTGGAGAGTGAAGATATTCAACGCATGGATTGGCCCGCAAGGTCCCCGGATCTAAAACCAATCGAAAACGTGTGGGACCTTCTCGGGAGACGCTTGGCAGCACGTCACCAACCTCCAGCAACGAATCCGCAGCAGCGATTGCCGCTACAAGAGGAATGAGCCGCGATGCCTCAACAGCTTCTTGACAGCCTCGTCCTCAGCATGGACAGACGTTGTAAATCCTGCAACGCAGTCAGGGGTGATCATATCCCCTACTGAAGACTGGATTTTTCTTGGCAGCAGCCTGCCACATGGACGCTTCTGTCTTCTGTCAAGTTGTGCTCGAAGCTACCTTTTCAATAAAGTGCGTTTTTATACTTTGAATTCCTTGTTTGGACGGATTTGCTCACTTGTCCCATATTCTTACATCTTGGGGATCTTATGGTATGATTGGAGTCGATGAGGAACACTTCTGCACGACGTTACATTCGAAAAACCGTCCCGTCCTTAATGTTTGCACGCCAGTGTACTTTTCAATACCAAAGTAGGTTGAGTTTTTAAAGTTTTCATGCGGATCTAGTTTCCTTATGTGTTGTCAGACAAACATATCTTCTTTGATATATTCTGTGAAAGAAATGTTCTCATAACACGTGGAAAAACGTCCGAATCATTAACACAGCAATCACACATATTAAATTGCCTGTATTTACTATTCATCACGTAACGTTAGTCATATAAATAAGCTTAAAAATTACATCGCCCTGGGATAGGAATCGAACCCATATCTCCCGATTTCCGTTCGAGCATGTTGTTCATTACACTACCCAGGAAGATGAAGTTTGATTTATGAGTGTTAAGAATCAGAACATTTTCTGATTTTCGCCAGTAGAAGCAAATTCTGCGTCCTTGTAGAGTAGTTACGTTAAGCACCAATCTCTCAGGTAAATTATGCTCCAGAGCGATGTAATTTTTAAGTTTTCTGATGTGATTAACGTTACGTGATAAACACTAAATACAGGGAATTCAGAGAGGCCTGCTCGCTGTGTTAATAATTCTGACGTGTCTCCACTTATTATGAGAATATTTGTTCCACAGAATTCAACTGAGGAACTGCCTAAGTAGCCTTGCAATTAACCTAGGCTGGCAATTTAACACACAGGCTTGCAATTTAACCTATGTCCAACTTTGAGCCACCGTCTTCTATTCCTAAAAGACGGTGGCTCAGTGTTGTGTCAACGTTAAATTGCAAGGCTCTGTTGCCTGGGTGGTGATTTACTTACCTACGCTACGAGGATAGAAATTCTGCTTCCTCGTAGCGTAGTTAAGTAGAAGGATGAACGATGAAGTTCCACGTATCTGAGTGTTAAGAATCAGATAATGTTCTGATTCTTAATACTCAAATAAGTGGAACTTTATCGTTCTGGGTGGTGTAACGGATAGCTTGCTCAATCGGGAGATGCGGGTTCAATTCTGCTCCAGGATGACGTAATTTTTAAGTTTTCTGATGTGGTTAATGTTTCGTGATTAACAGTACATACAGACAATTCGAAGATGTTTCATTTCTGTGTTAATAATTCTGATGTCTTCTTTGAGTTTTCCACCCGACGACCCTAGATAACTTATGGACAAAAACTTAAAACCTTTTCCATCTCATTGTAAAGCTTTCACAAATTGTTTTGTTAAGCCAAATTTTATATGTAGAATAAGCGACAGGATTTTTTTTTCGAATCAGTCAAACTCTCTGTGGTACAACATTCTTGCTCTAAGTGCAAGCCTAATTCTACCTGGCTATTGTTCTTATGTCCAGTGATAATTTTCTGCTCTGCTTTCTAATTCGTACAAGAAAGATGGGAACTTTATATATCCCCAGAATATTGTCCAAGAAAAAAGTACCTTGAAACCCCAAAAGCCTACTCCTCTGGTCTTTGAAGTTGATTTTAGTTAAAGTCATTGCAATAATTTCAAAACTTTCCTTCAGTGGCAGAAAGTGGCCTGCAGGAACAGAAGAATGCTTGCTACCACTGTGTAAAAGAACTCCCACTTGACTTCTTTTTGAGGAATCGATTAAATGTTTTGACGCATGAAATTATGTAAGACAACAAACTTTTTTAGTGCTTCAATAACTGTGCTGTAGACCAAATCACTTGCTAGAGCAAAATGTGAAACAAATTAATTCTGTTTCGATTTGAAGAAACGGATGTGCTAATTTGCTAATATTTATTTCTGATTTCAGTCTGAAGTCAAAAAAATTATGCTCAGAGTTTTTAACAAGGCTCTCATCACATCGTTAAGTGTACTGTGACAAAGAACTCGAAGTTCGATGTTAAAGGTATCACACTGGAATTCTGTGTCTTCACTATCATACGAGTATCTCTCTACTTCAGAGCCTACAGGAGCATCCTCAAGGGTTTCAGGTGGTATTGGAACTACAGTAGTTTACCTGGTTTATACGTAGCAGGTCCTGTATCGGATTCAAATTGTGGATACAAAATCTCCATTTTGCATTTAGTATTTCATCCTTGTACATTGTAAGAGCAAAAATGGCATCTGCGAATGTTTTGGTTTCCTCGAGATCAATGGCATATCGAAAGGAATGGATGTTTTCCTCTCTTTTGAAAAATCCCTCAGTTCTTCAACACAAACAACACATACAAAATTGTGTTCGTTCCACGCTTCACTCCAAAGTATGCACGGTAAGCTTTTCTGTAAAAGTATGTAATTTTCCTCTGTTGCTTTTTAATGCAAAACTCCTCGCGAATATAAAAAAACATCTGGAACAGGTTTAACACACGGTCGTGTAGGTATTGTCATAAAAACTACATTCACTTCATTAAAACCGAACGCAAATACAAGAGACAACTGTTCAATGGAAAGACACAAATCCAACTGGGAGCTTTAAACCAGTGGTGCCAAACTAGTTTTCGTATTATTGGTTAGAGTTTCCCGAAACATCCACTAGAAACTTTCATGAGTATTTTAAATTCTTTTGGTCAGCGTTTTTTCATATTTGTATAGGACCTTCAAAATTTTCCGAGAATTTGTTTCTGTTTTTCTACAGTAGAAATCTCTTTCACAGAAATTTTGTTACATTATAAATATATCTAAATAGATTTAACTTCAAAATAAAATATTTATGAATGAAATTTTTCGTCAGCCGCATCAATTGTTCACTGGTTTCAACTGTAGAGTTGTGACGTACTACAGAGGTGAAAAATGTGTCAAGACAACAAATCTGCTGCGAGAAACTATGTCCATGTAGAGCAGTTGGGAGAGCGACTTACTCCGGAGTGAGGGGATACGGCTTCGGTGTCGTCGGGGACAAACTTCTGTTTTCACAGTGTATGAAGTCATTATTCCAATATTGGTTAGAATAGCTTGTGATAGTTATTACCTACAGCAACATTTGTCAGGACATTTGAGGCCGTTTCGCACAGCTAAAGTATAGGAGACCATATGTATCGTCGCAGCCTGAGTGGCGCAGCGGTTTAAGGGCTGGCATCTGACCAGTCTTCCGAGATGGTTCTGAGTTCGAATCCCGGTGAGTCATGGATGTTGCGTTTGTCTTACGTCACTGGTTCTCTCCCTTCCCTGGATTCAGTGGCCCTAAATTAGGAACGGGCGACTGCTTATAGCCCATCGAGTTGCTCACAGTGGTCGTTAAACCCCCAATAAAAAAATAAAATCCATCATCATCTGGTCACGTAGCTTGTACTTAGCTACGTTGATCTTGTGAAATACACGTTCTACATCAGCATGGGAATAAAGTAGCATCAAGAGACTTCTAACGGTTGTAAGAGATTCGAAATAATAATTTACAAAGCTGGCTATATATTCTGCTCAACAAAACTAACATTCAGGTTAATTCAAAATTTCCTCATCAGAGAAAACCATCTTAGAAATACCTTTAATAGGATTTTCAGTCACAAGCAACACTTCTTTAACACTGAATCCGAAAACGGTGAAAAGTAATTGAATGTTGTCAGAAATCCTCTAAGATAGTTTTTTTTATTGAAATGCACAGTGAAGTCAATACAACGCTAATTGATTATGTCTATAGTTTCATTATTTAATTTTACATTCTGTAATAGGGTTTCAGACTCATACAGTAAAAATACTTGTATCTAGCTATTTATTGGCACCAGTGCTAAGTACAGTACATCAATCTCAGGTGAATATTTTACATTTATCAGGATTTTAATCAAGAGAGTCAGAGCTTCCAAATGTTTGGCTTCGGCTTTTGCATTTTGATAATCTTTGTTTGTTTACTGCACATCAGCAAGTAAAAATGTTTCAAAAATAACAAATATGGATCATTGATTGTGTCATTATAGTCTGCATGTGTTTAATTGTTCTGCTATGTAGCATTCGTCCTTGTCGTTCGCAATACCAAACGTTGGTTTAGTTCATTCCAGTTGCTGAGATATCTACTGAGTGGCATTTCTACCGGCGGCCATTGTGCTACCGATAACTGAACAAGGGCTTCTGGTGAATTCTTCAAAAACGGAATCATCGAAAGCGAAATCATCGAAAATGAAATCATCGAATGCAAAACGATCGAAGATAAAATAATAGAAAACGAAATCATCGAAGACAAAAACAATGAAGATGAAATCATGGAAGGCGAAAGCAATGAAGACGAAAACAATGAAGGCGAAATCATGGAAGACGAAAATAGTGAAGACGAAAGCAATGAAGACGAAAACAATGAAGGCGAAATCATGGAAGACGAAAATAGTGAAGACGAAATTATCGAAGACGTAATCATCGAAGACGAAAGCAATGAAGTTGAAATCATCGAAGACGAAAGCAATGAAGTTGAAATCATCGAACATGAAGACAATGAAGACGAAATCATTGAAGACGAAAGCAATGAAGACGAAGGCAATGAAGACGAAAATAATGAAGACCAAATAATCGAAAACGAAAACAATGAAGACGATATCATCGAAGACTAAAACAATGGAGAAGAAAGCATCGAAGAAGAAAGCAATGAAGATGAAATCATCGAAGACGAAAACAATGAATATGAAATCATCGAAGACGAAAACAATGAAGAGAAAATCATCGAAGACGAAAATAATGAAGACAAAAGCAATGAAGAGGAAATCATCGAAGACGAAAGCAATGAAGGCGAAAACGTCGAAGACAAAAGCAATGGAAACGAAATCATCGAAGATGAAAACAACGAAGACGAAATCATCGAAGACGAAAGCAATGAAGATGAAAACAATGAAGGCGAAATCATGAAAGATGAAAATAGTGAAGACCAAATTATCGAAGACGAAAGCAATGAAGTTGAAATCATCGAACACGAAAACATTGAAGACGAAATCATCGAAGACGAAAATAATGAAGACAAAAGCAATGAAGAGGAAATTATCGAAGACGAAAGCAATTAAGGCGAAAACGTCGAAGATAAAAGCAATGAAAACGAAATCATCGAAGATGAAAACAACGAAGACGAAAGCAATGAAGACGAAAACAATGAAGGAGAAATCGTGGAAGATGAAAATAGTGAAGACCAAATTATCGAAGACGAAAGCAATGAAGTTGAAATCATCGAACGCGAGAACATTGAAGACGAAATCATCGAAAACGAAGGCAATGAAGACGAAGACATCGAACAGGAAATTCATTGTAAAGCACATTTTTTGAAAAGTACGGCTAAAGAAAGTGAAATCACAGAAAAATGAATTCATCGTATGGTATGTTTTTCGAAAATGGAGTTCTTTCCGAGTAATAATAGCGGTAACGTAGAGGATCATATTAGGAATTTCTGTTTGTTGATTAAAAATATGAATTAAATAATGTTTTTTTAATTTTATACAGCTAATTTTCCCCTCATCTAAAGAAGAATTTTAATATTCATTCTTTGTAGTGCGCCGTTTAATGATAGAAATACAAAAAATTCAGCAGAATTCTGGAGCGCCTTTCGAGCGACATCAAGTAAGTCCCATACATGCTCAATGGGTGATATATCCAGAGTTGCTGTCGGTCATGGAAGCATATGGACCTCTAACAGGCTTGTTATGGGCTCTGAGGTCTGCGGATTCCCTTTTACCTGTCCAACAACTCACGCGATTCGTTGCATACTCCAACTATTTGCGTATTCCAACTGCCTGTACACATCTACCAACTTGCATGCTGATAAGCCAAATCCTTTTGGCTGGAGTAATTTCAATATCGAGCACAATGTTCCACTTGCCTGTGCAGACCTACCAACTTGGATGCTATAACGCAAATCCTTCTGGTTGGAGCAATTTCAGAATCCAGCAGCATATTCCACCTGCCTGCACACACCAACCAACTTGGATGCTATAACACAAATCCTTCTGGATGAAGCGATTTCAATATCCAGCAATATATTCCACCTGCTGCACACACCTATCAACTTGCATGCTGATAAGGCACATCCTTCTTGCTGGAGCAATTTCCAATATCGAGAACAATGCTCCACCTGCCTGCGCAGACCTACCAACTTGGATGCAATAACCCAAATCCTTCTGGATTGAGCAATTTCAATATCCAGCAATATATTCCACCTTCCTAAACACACCTATCAACTTGCGGGCTGACAAGCCAAATCCTTCGGGCTGCAGCAATTTCAATATCGAACAGCATATTCCACCTGCCTGCACACACCTACCAACTTGCATGCTGATAAGCCAAATCCTTCTGGCTGCAGAAATTTCAATATCGAGCAGTGTATACCCACACTTATAACTTTACAACAGCACATTACGAAGAATTTTCGTTAGGCCATTTTCGTTTGGCGTTTATTTTACTGGTGATTTTTTAATAGCTGAATAATAAGAATTACGCATTTAACTTTCCACTGACATTAAGATTAAGTTATTGATAGTTACGGAATGAACGAAATTAAATTTGCTATACGAAGATAAAAAAGGACATCCGTAAAAACTGAAATCTGGTGAAAAAGGGACTTCTCTGCCTAAAGCTTTTTTGCCTTTCGACAGAAACATACTATAATGCATGTCTAAATTGCTGCTAATATATTTTGCAAACAATGAAAAACTGATCATTTCTAACGACTGCGTATTTAATAATTAAATCAGTAACTTTTACTGCTGAACAATTCTTCATGGCGCAGAATGAGCAGAAATCATTCTTACAAATTGTATGCATAGTAAAAACGTAGTTTGTTCAGTTAGCTTCACTTAAAAAAAACCAGTTTATATCATTTCCGATAAAATGCAAAGAATTAACATCCAGTGTTCCGGAAAATTATTCGATTCCTTATATTTTTGTCTTTGTTTCTCCTTTCTTTTGTTTATTCTCGGCATTTTTCTGAACATTATCTGCTTCGTGTCGTACTGCGCATAAAAACCGATCATCTAAATCTTTCTTTTTTTTTTTTTCAGAGGCATCCTGGAAGAGCCGCAATTTCTCTCCGTTCGCAAAAACATTTTTGAAGGAATAAGTAAAACTAAATTGCCCATGCCACCGTTTTATTCTCACAATCCCCAAGAAACGCACCCGTAGAGCCAGACGAACGCATGCCGAGATTTTGACACAGACGTAAACATATTATTAACTCTTCAGTGAAATCCCAACATTCTAACGACCTTCTAATTTTACACATCGAGTCCGGCAAATTTGCGAAACAGCGATTCAAAGCTGAGAATTTTTCTTACCTTAGGAAGTGGGAAAGTTTTGAAATCAATCTAAGCCGCCGATCAAGTGATAGACGTCATTATCGAATACTCATGAAATATGCATTCTCTCAAAACTCGAGGCAAGTGTTGTAAAACTAAGGACATTTTCATTAAAACTTTTTTCAGTTGATAGGAATGTTTATCACTATACAAGGTGTGATAAAAAAAAACCCAGAATGGATTTATTAAAAAGAAAGGTACAAGACTTACAGATTTGAAACTTATTATTTTTTTTATTGGAGTTTTAACGACCATCGCGAGCAACTCAATGGACTATAAGCAGTCGCCCGTCCCTAATTTAGGGAAGGGATAGAGCCAGTCCGTAAGACAAACACAACATCCATGCCTCACCGGGATTCGAACCCGGACCCCTTTTGGACGAATTATCAGGGGCCATCGCTTAGACCACCGTGCCACCTGGGCGGCAGAAACTTAATCGTCTTCAAAGTAGACTCCTTCCGAACCCACACACGTAGCCCAGCACTGTTTCTTGCTCGAAGCAATTTTTGAAGACATCTTCTGAAATAGCAAAAAATTGCTAAGCCGCATTCTGTTGTATGTTTTCAGTATCTTGAAATCTTTTTCCTCTCAAGTGGTATTTGATTTTTGGGAAGAGCAAAAGGTCGCATGGTGCGAGATGGGGCAAATACGGTGGCTATCCGACCTGTGCAATGCGGTGCTTAGCCAGAAATTGCTGCACAAATTGCGATGGCAGTCGCGTTGTCATGGTGGAATAGCCACTCGCAACTCTCATGCAATGCGGACCTTTTGCAACGAACAAGATCCTTCAAACACAAACTTCACAGTAGTACTCCTCTTTCTTTATTTTTTTTTCTCATGCCCGACTTTATTTAAAGCCGACCATGAGGAATTAATGAAGACTCGGCGGCAAGTTTTCATGTATTTTTTCCTATTTCACTTTTATACACAACATTTACACTCATTTATAGCATTTATTGATTTAATAATTTATATTTTATAGAGGCCACTTATAAAGAATTGGTAAGTTTTTATGATTTGTTTTTCCTATTTCACTTTTATACACAACTTTTACACTCATTTATAGCATTTACTCATTTAGTAAATTAAATTTTATAGAGGCCACTTATTTATTTAGATAGAACTATCATACGTTTTTTAAAATAAAAGATTCCAGATTTTAACAAAAAAGATGACACCGAATTTTCGGTGTAATAAGCACGTCTTTTGATACTGTTCTGACGCAAATTAAATTTATCAAAGCTATTCAAAGTCAATGGAACCGGTATGGAAAACAATAGATCTGACGAAAGAAAGAAGATTTTCAATCGGGTTTTTAATCCTTCAGATATTGCTGTAAACGAAATCGTGAGCTTACGAACACTTAGAAACAGAGATATCGACAAAAATAAGATGCGACTTTACGTCCCCGGGTGGGGAAACCGTGCATTATTTTAGGAAGAAGATATTCTCAAAAGGTTTATCCATATAAGCGGTATCGGTCCAAGACAAAAACATTAGTCGAGTTTTCAGGAGCCCAGATTTTGCTACAAATACATCAGAAGCAGAAATTAACACTTATGACCCCTGGTGGCCAAACCATTCTTTCCAAACATTAGAAATTATGTGAAAAATATTTTCCATCAGGTCTTGTATGCGATACAGGAAGAATTTTTCAAATCGGAGCTTTAGGAGCAGAAATAACGCAGAAAACGCAATTTACCTTTGTGCCCCCTAGCGGAAAGTCTATGATTTACTTGTAAATTTTGAATTTATAAGAAAAACATTTCGCATCGGAAACACTATCCAACAAAGAAGGATTTTTTAAATCGGAATCTTAGAAATAGAGATATTGACAAAAATTAAGATATAAATCTAAGCCCCCTGGCGTTTCTATCATGCATTATTTCAAAAAGAAAATGTTCCTAAAATGTTTGTCGACGTGAGTAGTATTGGTCAACAAACGACCTTTTATCAATCGACATTTTAGAACCTCATATTTTGCTGCAAATATATCAGAAGCGAAAATTAAGTCTTACGCCCCCTGGTGGCCCAACCATGTTTTTACAAAAATTAGAAATTATGTGCAAACGATTTCCCATCAGCAGCTGTATCCGGTGCAGAAAGAATTTTTCAAATCGGAGATTTAGAAGCAGAGATATAGGGGGAAACGCAATTTACATTTACGCCCCCTAGCGGAAAGTCTATGAGTTACTTGAAAATTTTGAAATTATATGAAAAACATGTCTCACGGAAAACACTATCCAACAAAGAAGGAATTTTTCAAATCGGACTCCTAGAAGTAGAGATATTGACAAAAATAAGATGTACATCTTCGCCCCCTGGCCGAGAAACTGCAATATTTTAGGAAAAAAATATTCCAAAAAGGTTTATCGATGTGAGTGGCATCAGTCCACGAAATAATTTTTTCAATCGATATTTTAGAAGCTCGTATTTTATCGCAAATACATCAGAAGCAAATATTAACACTTACGCCCCCTGTTGGACAAAGTATTCTTTAACAGAAATTTCAAATTATATGCAAAAGATTTTCCATCAGGAGATGTATCCGCTGAAGAAAAATCAGAGTTTTAGAAGAAGAGTTTTCGGGGAAAATGTAATTTACTTTTCCGCCCCCTAGCGGGAAATCTATGCGTAATTTGAAGAAGTAACTATATCTAAAATACTCTTCGATATAAATGGAATCGAAAGATAAAATATTTTTTTCAATCGGATGTTTAGAAGCAAATATGTGGAATAAGAGCGTATTTTTGAATTCGACATCATCTGAATTTACGCCCTCTAGAGGCAAAATTGTACCTCGTAAAAAAACGAAATGAAGGATCATCATTCGCATATTTCAAGCTTTCCAATGCAAAAAGAATTTTTCAAATCGGACTAATAGTTGCAGAGATATCGTGGGTACAGATGGACGGACGGACAAACCGATAACATAAGCATGATCTCTTTTTTACAAAAGACGTGCTAAAAAAGGGAATATAAACTCAAATCTACTTCTCATTCACTATAAAATCTAAGTCCCTGTGGATCCAATAAAAATTTACGTACAATTTGTAATAATTAGTTCAGATTATTCATTCTTACAGATCTTTTACATCATTTTTGTGGGGAACGCCTGACCAGAAAGAACCACCTGGAACAGGTTTTGTACAATTAATTTAGAATTACTCCTTTACGGAGCACTAAAAAGTGTCCTATAGTGAAGTGATTGTTTAAACAATAAAAAATAATTTCGAAAGATAGTAAACATTTGAAGACAAAGTTACCACAGGAAAATTAAAGATTCACAACATAAAAGTTTGTTCTTTGATCCTTTTTTAAAAATAAAGTTTTGTATAATCTTATTCCGATATTTTATTCAGAACATGACACCAACCAAAATTCGTCGCCGTTTAGAGGCTCTGTATGGTGAAAACACTGTTGAAAGAAACAGAGTAAATCGTTGACAGGTCATTAAATTTCGTTAATATGAACCGGGGCAATAAAATTCGAACATACCATCAATTCATCATCATCATGGTTTGTCGACGAACATCATTATCATCATGGTTTGTCGACGAACATAATCATGACCATGGTTTGTCGACGAACATCATCATCATCCATCCAGTTTTGTCGACGAACCTCACAGTAAAGACCAGTTTCGATGACATGAAAATCATCGAAAAGCAGTTGATGAAATTATTCAAAATGACCGCCGTATCGCCGAAAAGCCGGATCGCAGCTAGAATCTGAAAATAAATAGAGGGCATATCGTAGCTTCACTTGGCTAAACAAGAATCTCTTTTCGACGAGTGTCACGCATGTTCACGCCAGAATACAAAGAGAAACGTTTTGAATGCTGTGAACAACTTTTGAAGCGTTATCGTGAAGAGGGCGATCAATTTTTGTTGAATATTGTTACTGGAGATGAGCCAAGGATCCATCACTTTGACCTTGAAGAGAAACGACAGAGCCTAGAACACTGACACAATTCCTCTCCTTGTCCCCAAAAATTCAAAACAGTACCAGCTTCCAGGAAAGTTCTTCTTTTAATTGTTTTTTGGGATTTACATTAAGTTTACCTGCCAGAATTTTCGGAAACTGGGAATGCTGTCAATTCAGCACGTTACATTAAGACAATAAAGAACCTACTCCGGGGGTATGCCCAGTAAAGAAGTCAATTGCACCGATTGTGTTGCTACATGACAGTACAAGACCGCACACTACTTGCACAACATGTGATTCTCTCCAGAAGCTGAAATTTCAGGTTCTCTCCAATCCACCGTACATCCCGGAATCAGTGTCTACTGATTTTCATTTCTTTCCTAATCTGAAGTGAAATCTCAAGGGTGACTCATTTCACCTCAGATGATGAAGTCTCATCATGGATCAGACAAAGAAGCCCTGGATTCTGCATTGACCGCACGCGTAAACTTCTCTTACGTTGGGAAAATTTATTGAACGATAAGACGCCTACGTAGGAAAACAGGTACGTGAATTTGTACCTACTATATTGTACTTTCATTTCGCTTTTTCTTTGTGCAAATATTATTTTTCTGGATATCGGACTGTGTGTGCATTATTTATCAGCCTACTCCTGTAGTGGCAACTGGAGCAAAGTCGCTTATGTCTTCTTGCGCTAGAGCTTCAATACACGCCGCGTTGCTCTTTGTTGTTGGTGTTGAAAGCCGTCACTACGTTCTCCTCCGTCCACGCATTACGCCAGTGTGCAAATTTCGAACACAATTCTGACACTCTCCGAACACTCATGTCTCATCACCATAAACTGTTTACACTTGGCGATGGATCTCCTCTGCCGGCATTTCCTGTGGCCAATGAAACCTAATCACCGCGCGTACCTCCGAGTGAGACCATGTTTACAGGCGGGTCGTCATCTTCACTTAAATTTGTTTTCCAGCACATTGTCTTTCTTTTTTAAACTACTGAGCCAAGCAATGTCTTCTGGTCAGGAAATTGATATCATGTAGTGAGACAGCAATTTATATATTCCTCTTTCGCTGCCAAAGGTCATCGGAATTTATTCATTGATGATCTTACGTAACAAGAAAAAAATCGACAGCAAATGGCCACTCACTTTATGCATTCGCGAGTATGCATTAAGCACGGTGTTATACGCGTAGCCGTTTTGGAATCATACGAGATTTTCCGAATTATTGAATTACAAGTAACTGTCTATCGGATTTTGTTTTGGAGTTTCCTGGTGTTGTTGAAGAGCACCAGAAACAGGAAGAGACCGTAGAGATACTTAATCTTAAACGGCTCAAGCACCAGAAACAGGAAGATACCGTAGAGATACTTAACCTTAAACGGCTCAAGCACCAGAAACAGGAAGAGACCGTAGAGATACTTAACCTTAAACGGCTCAAGCACCAGAAACAGGAAGAGACCGTAGATATACTTAACCTTAAACGGCTCAAGCACCAGAAACAGGAAGACACCTTAGAGATACTTAACCTTAAATGGCTCAAGCACCAGAAACAGGAAGAGACCGTATAGATACTAAACCTTAAACGGCTCAAACACCAGAAACAGGAAGAGACCGTAGAGATACTTAACCTTAAACGGCTCAAGCACCAGAAAAAGGAAGAGACCGTAGAGATACTTAACCTTAAACGGCTCAAGCACCAGAGGCATCTTACTTCCCAAACAGCAGTGCATCCACTGCTAAAGATTAGCGAATCGGGGAATGAATTTAAAGACGATATCTACAGCATGACTAACGCTAAAACATTCAAATTAAAACAATGAAGTTAGGATTTCTATAAAACGCGAAAACAAAAATTTATTACTAGCGAATCGGGAAATGAATTTGAAGAAGACATCTGCTGTATGACTAACAGTAAAACATCAAAATTACAAAAATAAAATTAGTTTTTTTACAAAATGCAAAAATGAAAATTGGTTTGCATAATTTATTTCTTAACTGGCAAAGGGACCCGGCGTTTCTCTGGTTTTGCGAAAAATACATGTCTCATTCTCGGCCAGGGATTTTTTTCCCCTGAAATTATGGCTAGGATTTATTCCACTGAATTAGATAATTTAGATATGCTCAGTAATAAAAATAAAGGAATCTCTTTCTTTCTCTTTATCTCTCTCTCTCTCTCTCTCTCCCCCCGCCCACTCTCTCTCTCTCTCTCTCTCTCTCTCTCTCTCTCTCTCTCTCTCTCTCTCTCTCTCTAAAATAATTAGTAAAATCTATACCAGTGTGGGCACAATTGTATGATATCAGCAGTCTTTATTAACTGTAAATATGAAAAAAAGTATATATCAAAAATATCCACATTTCTCTACTGTGCTGTGATTAGTGATATAAATAGTTCTTCAGAAGCTCAAGTAAATTTATCCTTGAAGAGGATCTCTACTTTCCATCGACACTTTTGAATCCCTGCTTTTCATTGCATACTTTTGAATCCCTGCCTTTTTTCGCATACTTTTGAATCCCTGCTTTTCATAGTGTACTTTTGAATCCCTGCTTTTCATCGTACACTTTTGAATCCCTGCTTTTCATCGTATACATTTAAATCCCTGCCTCTCATCGTATTCTTTTTAATCCCTGCTTTTCATTGCATACTTTTGAATCCCTGCCTTTCATCGTATACTTTTGAATCCCTGCTTTTCATAGTGTACTTTTGAATCCCTGCTTTTCATCGTATACTTTTGAATCCCTGCTTTTCAACGTATACTTTTGAATCCCTGCTTTTCATCGTGTACTTTTGAATCCTTGCTTTTTCATCGTATACCTTTGAATCCGTGCTTTTCATCGTATACCTTTGAATCCGTGCTTTTCATCGTATGCTTTTGAATCCCTGCTTTTCATCGTATACTTTTGAATCCCTGCTTTTCATCGTGTACTTTTAAATCCCTGCTTTTCATCGTGCACTTTTGAGTCCCTGCTTTTCATAGTGTACTTTTGAATCCCTGCTTTTCATAGTGTACTTCTGAATCCCTGCTTTTCATCGTGCACTTTTGAATCCTTGCTTTTCATCGTGTAAAAGCTGCTTGGGATATTCTTGTAATTAATCTTTAAACTGACGAAATAAAACAAAGAAAAGAGACATCCAGTAAATTATTACAACTGAATTTAAATGATCCGTGTGATCCGTTATTCACTATTATTATTATCATTATTGCTATTATTATTATTATTACTATTTTATTTTATTTTCTCATCTACAGCAACAGCATCTGTAGCATGGTCCACTTGTGAGTACGGACATAAAGTCACTCATGGTTTAAAAATCGTAGTACGATGTGGCACATATCGAGAATCACTGCTTCTTGGATTTTGGGTCTTAGGTGTTGTACACCTAAATTATCAATCTGAGTTATGAGTCTGAGGAATTATACCAGTTGCAGAGATAATCAGTGAACGTATGTGAACTGTTTTCAGCTCCCATATCTGTTTAATCTCCGCAGCTAGTTCCAGATACTTGATGAATTTTTATCCGTAGGTATTCTGAATATTACGGTCCAACGGTACCGATATGTTGATAATGACCGCTTTTTTCTGCTTTTTGTGAAACAACACTAGGTCCGGACCACTGGAAGAGACGGTTACTTCTGTTTTAATCTCACGGTCCCAACGTAACTTGTATTGTTTATTATCTAGTACCTCAGTGCGTTAATATTTATAGTATGGTACTTTTGATATTTATAGTATGGTACTTAGTTCTGTATCGTGTGCTAATTGTTGATGTATCATCTTAGCAAAATTATTATGTCGCTGCATTTAATCAACGTTCGTTAGCGTCGTGCATCCCCTACAGGTCTCATTGCACACACTACATGTACATTTATCGTTTTGCAGATCCTTCTTTAAAATGTATTTTCTATAAATTTGGTTGCAATCTTTGGCTTGAACAGCCATCATAAACCCAATAGTCTCTCCATCTAATTTTCCTCGCTTCAGCCACTGATTTGAGGTTTTTATGTAAACTTCGGGCCTGTCTAACTGGTTTGGATGAGCCCCATGAAGTTCCTTTTGCGTGCATATTCGAATCTAGTCTTCCGTAGACGATTCATCTGTATTAGCATCTGGTTTACTTAACATTAGTGGAGTTCTCTCCTTGTCTGCAGCACATATGGCATGAAACATACTATTCGTATTTCCATTACATATAGAATTAAAGTATTTCCGCAGTGAGCAAATTTTCGCATCGTGAATGCGTTTTGTATCAAGAATACCTAATCCGCCTTCTTCTTGTGGGAACGTGATGCGCTCTACGGCTGCTTTTGGATGTCTCTTTCGGTGTTGGGTCATACTTGATATCACAGTTCTGTTAATTTCCTTAAGACCTATTTTCGACCATCGGACGATATGAACCGAGAATACAAAGGCATTCATTGCTTTTACCTTATCAGCTATGTTCATGTATAACTTCATGATCCTTTGAAGTCGATGTTGAGATTTATCTTTTAAATTATTCTTAATTTTACGATGTTTGATGCCACGTGCCTGTACAAATCCCATATACGTGTATCCACTTTCTGCATTTAAATCTTCAATTATTTCATTGTCGTCCATAGAGAAACCTTCAGACTTAACCAGAACTCCTCTTTCCAAATGCATTACCTGATTTTTTTCCAAGACAAAGTCCATTCGAATTGATCTGCTAAATGTGGCAGTAATCTGTAGAAGCTTATTCAATTGTGTTTTGGAATTGCTATATATCTTAAGGTCATCCATGTATAATAAATGATTGATTATATGACTGTGTTCTGGCCCCTTTTATAATGAATCCATATTTTGTGCTGCCTAGTATGTGACTGAGAGGATTAAGACCTATTCAAAACCAAAGTGCACTGAGAGAGTCCTCTTGAAAAATACTTCTCCTGATTCTGATATTTCTAGAATTAATCACTTTTTGTTCCATTTAATATACATAGATTCGTTTGACACAAAGACATGGCTTGTTGAAGCAACTGAATGGCCTTGTTGTTCACTTTATATATATATTCAGTATTTCTATGAGGTAATCATGTGGAGTTGAATCACATGCTTTTTTGTAGTCAATATAAGCCATGCTCAAGTTTCTTTTCTTCTTAACAGCATGATTCACCATAATACTATCAATAACAGCTTGATCTTCGCATCCTTTAGATCGCCTATAACATCTTTTTTATTTTTTGCAGGTCTTTTGTAAAAAAAGATCGTGCTTATGGTATCGGTTTGTCCGTCCGTCCGTCCGTCAGCACCCACGATATCTCTGCAACTATTAGTCCGAGTTCAAAAATTCTTTTTGCATTCGAAAGCTTGAAATATGCGTATAATGATCCTTTATTTCGTTTTTTTACGATGTACAATTTCGCCGCTAGAGGGCGTAAATGCTGATGATGTCCATTTTAAAAATACGTTTTATTCCACATATTTGCTCCTAAACATCCGATTGAAAAAAATCTTTTATCTTTCAACTCCACCTATGTCGAAGAGTATTTTGGATATAGTTTCTTTTTCAAATTACGCACAGATTTTCCGCTAGGGGGCGTAAACGTAAAGTGCATTTTTTCCGATAACTCTTCTTCTAAAACTCCGATTTGAATTTTTTTTTTTTGTTCAGCGTATACATCTCCTGATGCACAATCTTTAGTATATAATTTCGGTTTTTTGGTAAAGAACACTTTGGCCACCAGGAGGCGTAAGTGTTAATTTTTGCTTCTGATGTCATCATCATCATCATCATCATCATTGTCAACCATTATCAATCCACTGCTGGACGAAGGTCTCCCCCAATTTCCTCCACAACGGTCTGCTTTGTGCCAGTCTCCTCGATGTCATTCCTGCTTACTTTCGAATTTCATCCACCCATCTTCCATGTGGTCTTTTTCTGGGTCTTTTCCTGTCCCTTGGAATCCAATCTAAAATTTCGGCTGTCCATCGATGGTCTGTCCTTCTGGCAGTATGTCCAGCCCATTGCCATTTCAGGAATTTAACTCTGGTCATGATGTCTTCCACTCTTGTCATTTTTCGGATCCACGAGTTCCTCTTCTGATCTCTCCTGGTTACACCAAGCATGCACCTCTCCATTCTCCTTTGAATTGTCTGCAGCCTTTCTATGTCCCTTTTAGTTAAGGTTCACGTCTCTGCACCATATGTAAGCACTGGAAGGATGCATTGATCGAACACTTTTCTTTTAAGACATAATGGCATATTGCTCTTAAAAATTATGCTGTTTCTTCCAAAAGCTCTCCAGGCAAGTTTTGTACGCCGATTAATTTCTTCATCAATGTGACCCACACTTGATATCTGCTGTCCAAGATAAACGTACGTGTCTGTTATCTCCAGCTTTTCTCCATCAATCGATAAATCTTCATTTCTTGAAAAAGCATTGAACAACACTTTTGTCTTCTGAAAGTTCATTTTTAATTCCACTTCTTTACTCTTGTCAGCAAGTTCCTGGATCATACTCTGCAGCTCTGATGGGGTAGTTGCAAAAATGACTATGTCATCAGCAAAACAAAGGTGTGTTAGATAATCTCCATTAATCTTTATCCCCTTGTTTTCCCAGCTCAGCAACTGAAAGACACCCTCCAATGTAGCATTAAAGAGCTTCGGAGATATAGTGTCACCTTGTCTCACTCCCTTTCCAACTTTTATGTGTGCTGTATTCTCAAACAGCCGAATCTTTGCACTTGCATTTTCATAGATTTTATTAATAATATTAATGTATGCATCTTCAATACCGCAGGACTTCAGAGCCATTGTAACTGCTGATGGTTTCACCGAATCAAAGGCTTTCTCATAATCGATAAAAGCCATGCACAATGGAAGTTCATATTCCGTCGCTCTTTCAATTAGTTCTCTCAGTACGTGGATATGATCTATTGTGCTGTAGCCACTACTGAATACAGCTTGTTCTCTCGGTTGAGCCATGTCCAGTGTTACCTTCAAGCGGTGTGAAAGAACTTTAGTGAAGATTTTATAAACCACTGATATTAGGCTGATAGATCTGTAGTTTCTGATATCCTCAATGTCACCTTTTTTATGTAGCAATATCATTGTAGCGTTGTTCCAATTCTCAGGAATCTTCCCTTCATTAAGGCATCGAGTGAAAATTTGGGCGAGTACTGTTTCGATTTCTCCACTTGCTTCTTGTATGATGTCTACAGTAATTCCATCTTCTCCTGGAGCTTTTCCCCGCTTCATGTTCTTGATTGCATGTGCAACTTCTGCTGTGAGAACTGGAAGAACTCTGGTACTGGTACCTTTCATGATGTCTGGAGTACATGTATCATCCCTTTCAT
Source organism: Macrothele yani (assembly GCA_039090855.1). Lineage (NCBI taxonomy): Eukaryota > Metazoa > Arthropoda > Arachnida > Araneae > Macrothelidae > Macrothele > Macrothele yani. The sequence goes on along the minus strand of CM077024.1, from coordinate 157,357,700 downwards.
ATAATTTGGAGTAGAAATCTTTCATTCTTGTCAAAATTTCTGCCTCTATTTCTTGTTACAGAACCATCTTCTTTTCTCAGTGCCATAATCTGTTTTCTTCCCTTACTGAGATGTCCCTTTGCTATCTTTAGGGTTTGGTTGTTTTCAATTGCTTTCCTCACTAGTTCACAGTTGAATTTCCTTACGTCTTCAGTGATACTTTTTCGTACTGTCTCGCATAGCTCTATATATTCCACTTTGGAAGTCACATCTTCTTTAGTTGACCTCATCTCTCTTCTTTTTTGCATCAACATTTTGGTTTTTCCTGATAATTTGTTCACATGCAACTTGTTCTTAGACCCAGCCAATTTTGTTGCTGTTTCCATAAGAGCTTTGGTTACTTTTCTGGTAACTTCAGAAATATCTACTTCTTTTGATGTTAGGCCTTCTAAAGCAGAGAATCTGTTCTTCAGTTCCAACTTGAAGGTATTATGGTGTTTTTTAAGGTTGGTTATGTCAATACATTTTGTTTGTCTTATGAGCTTGCCACGTTCAAGTTTAGTGTTGAGATGCATCTTACATCTCACCAATCTATGGTCACTACCTGTGTTGAACTTGTTTAGCACACTGCAGTCTTCTATGACGAATTTTCTGTTACACATAATAAAATCAATTTCACTTGTCGTCCCATTTGGATGTCTCCATGTCCATTTCCTGTGTGGCTTTTTCTTGAAAAAGGAGTTCAAGATGAAAAACCCTTCTGCCTCTGCAAACTCAACGAGAGTATTTCCACGCTGGTTTCCGTTGCCGTGCCCGAATTTGCCTACTGAAGTTTCATTCTGTTGCCGTTGACCTATTTTTGCATTGAAATCTCCCATAATTATCTTCAAATGTTGCATACCTTTATTATTTAGATGACGAATTTCCTCATAAAATTCTTCAATTTCTTCTTCAGGATGACTTGTGGTGGGTGCATAAGTTTGAATAATCTGGGCCTGGTATCTTCTCGAAAGTTGGATAACGAGTCGTGCAGCTCTGTCAGAGGAACTTTCAACTTCTACAACTTTATCCTTCAGTTTCTTGTTTATTATAAATCCAACACCACTAGTTCTGCCAGTATCTGTCCCACGATAGTAGAAGAGACGTCCCCTTTTCAGTTCAATGAGATCTTCTCCTTTTCTCCTTACCTCACTTAGCCCGATGTTGTCGCACTTGATCCTTTGTAGTTCCTCTTCCAATTCAAGAAGCCTTGAATCAGAAGATAAGGAGCGTCCATTATACGTAGCCAAGGTCAGCATCAGATGGCAGCCTAGTCCGGTCCTCCGGGGATTCTTAGCACCCTCTGCCTTCATGTCGCACTGGCCGCTGCCTTGGCCAGGTACATTCCAGCTGCCGGAGACTGAGGGCCAAGATTTAAGTTGTGGAGTCATTTTGGAGGGGTTTGGCCATAACTCACCACGCTGGCTGGCCAAGCGGGTTGATGAGTGTGGGATAGCATTTCCTCAAATCCTGATGGTATAGTTATACGGCTATTGGCGGTCGTCAGAGCCCCTTTAGTGGGAACAGGATGCACCACGAGAAGGCGGGGTTGACGTATGTCAAGGAGAGTATTAACAAATTTTATTGAACTTTTAGGCATAAAATAATACAGGCGCACCACAAAGTGGGAAAAACAATAATTAAACAATGAAGGAAAGTAATGACATTATCAACAGATGAATGCGGCTACGCCGGTCAAGATAATATGAAAAAATGCTAAAAAACTACAACAAGGTGGTAAAAATACACGATACACAGAGACAGCAAAGTACACGAAAGCAATTACAATTGGCACTGGCAATAGCCAGGATGTAATCGAGGAACGCCTAATAACAGAAAAAGGACATCCAGCACGGCACTCTATTAACAATCAGGAAAACCGGAAATAGAAACAATAAATACAGTAAACACTGTACACCAACAGTGCGCAACAAACCCGGTAAAATTCACACGAATACCACTCAAGTGAGTGATTCTGAAGACAAGATTAAGACGTGCCACACTGAGCGACGCTAAACAATGAGAAAACAGATCTACAAGTGAATGGGCATCACCACTCAAGAACATAGAGGGGAAAGCATAAAGGAACAACATAGCATCATGCACAATTTGAAAAACGGTACAAATAAATGTGAGCCCAATGACACCGACTTGAACAGAAATCGCACGAGGTTTGGAGATACAATACAGAACGCCAAAAACGCAAGTGCAAAACCCCGGGGCACAACGGGGATACAAAACAAACAAGAAATACAAACAGCACGGTGCACTGTGAACAGGAAAAATACGCGTGAGAGATAGTTGATAATGACAGCAATCACAGTACCAGAGAAATAATGCTGTGATGTTACGCATCACCTGACCTTACATCCCGCTTCTTATGTATTGGCCATAAAATCTGAGCTTCTGGAATATCGATTGAAAAAATTCTTTCGTGGACTGATGCCACTCACATCGATAAACCTTTTCGCAATATTTTCTTCCTAAAATATTCCCCAGTTTCTCCACCAGGGGGCGTAGATGTATATCTTATTTTTGTCAATATCTCGACTTCTGGGAGTCCGATTTGAAAAAAATTCCTTCTTTGTTGGATAGTGTTTTCCGTGTGACATATTTTCCATATAATTTCAAAATTTTAAAGTAATTCATAGACTTTCCGCTCAGGGAGCGTAAAGGTAAATTGCGTTTTCCCCTATATCTCTGCTTCTAAATCTCCAATCTGAAAAATTCTTTCTGCACCTGATACATCTCCTAATGGAAAATCATTTGCATGTAATTTCTAATTTTTGATAAAGAATACTTTGGCCACCAGGGGGCGTAAGTGTTAATTTTTGCTTCTGATGTATTTGCCATAAAATCTGCGCTTCTAAAATATCGATTGAAAATAATTCTTTCGTGAATTGATGCCACTCACGTCGATAAACCTTTTCGGAATACTTTCTTCCTAAAATATCCCACAGTTTCTCTGCCAGGGGCGTAGATGTATATCTTATTTTTGTTAATATCTCTACTTCTAGGAGTCCGATTTGAAAAATTCATTCTTTGTTGGATAGTGTTTTCCGTGTGACATGTTTTTCATATAAATTTAAAATGTTCAAGTAATTCATAGACTTTCCGCTTGGGGACGCAAAGGTAAATTGCGTTTCGCCCTATATCTCTGCTTATAAATCTCAGATTTGAAAAACTCTTTCTGCACCGGATACAGCTACTGATGGGAAATCGTTTGCACATAATTTCTAATTTTTGTAAAAAAATGGTTTGGCCACCAGAGGGCGTAAACCTTAATTTCCGCTTCTGATGTATTTGCAGCAAAATATGAGCTTCTAAATTCTCGATTGAGAATAACATCGTTTGTAGACCAATACTGCTCATGTCGACAAACCTTTTAGAAACATTTTCTTCTTAAAATAGTGCACGGTTTCTACGCCAGGGGGCGTAGTTGTATATCTTATTTTTGTCAATAACTCGACTTCTAAGAGTCCGATTAAAAAAATCCCTTCTTTGTTGGATAGTGTGTCTAGTGTGACATGTTTTTCCTATAAATTCAAAATTTTCAAGTAATTCATAGACTTTCCGCTAGGGGGCGTAATGGTAAATTGCGTTTTCCCCTATATCTCTGCTTCCAAATCTCCGATCCGAAAAATCTTTTCTGCACCGGATACAGCTCCTGATGGGAAATCGTTTGCACGTAATTTCAAATTTTTCTAAAAAATTGTTTGGCCAGCAGGTGGCGTAAGTCTTAATTTCCGCTTCTGATGTATTTGCAGCAAAGTATGAGCTTCTAAAATCTCGATTGAAAAAAAGTCTATTGTGGACCGATACTACTCATGTCGACAAACATTTTAGGAACATTTTTTTCTTGAAATAATGCATAGTTTCTACGCCAGGGGCGTAGATGTATATATTTTTTTGTCAATATCTCTACTTCTAAAAGTCCGATTTGAAAAATTCCTTCTTTGTTGGATAGTGTTTCCGATGCGAAATGTTTTTCTTATAAATTCAAAATTTTCAAGTAAATTATAGACTTTTCGCTAGGGCGCACAATGGTAAATTGCGTTTTCTGCTCCTAAAACTCCTATTTGAAAAATCCTTCCTGTATCGCATACAAGTCCTGACGGAAAATATTTTTCACGTAATTTCTAATGTTTGGTAAAGAATGGTTTGGCCACCAGGGGTCATAAGTGTTAATTTCTACTTCTGATGTATTTGTAGCAAAATCTGGGCTCCTGAAAACTCGACAACATTTTTTTTTCTTGGACCGATACCACTCATATGGATAAACCTTTTGTGAATACTTTCTTCCTAAAATAATGCATGGTTTTCCCACCAAGTGTCGTAAAGTCACATCTTATTTTTGTCGATAACTCTGTTTCTTCGAGTTCGTAAGCTCACGATTCCGTTTACAGCAATATCTGAGGGATTAAAGACCCGATTTAAAAACTTCTTTCTTCCGTCAGATACCATTGTTTTCCATACCGGTTCCATAGACTTTGAATAGCTTTGATACATTTAATTTGCGTCAGAACGGATTCAAAAGACGTGCTTATTACACCCGAAAATTCCGTGTCATCTTTCTTGTTCTGTTATCACACCGTTATCCCTTAAATGATTGTTAATCTTCATGGTTAAAGTGGATGTTAGAAGCTTATAAATTGTCGACAGACATGTAATAGGCCTATATTTTGATGGATTTGCCGTATTACTATCTTTAGGTAAAAGAAAGGTTTTTCCTTTCGTAAAGAATGTTGGAATTTTCGTAGGATTTTGTAGTAGTTCATTGAAGTATCGGGCTATGTAAGCCTGCGTAACAATCAATTTTTTGTACAAAACGTTTTGGATGTGATCAAGCCCTGGGGCTTTCCAGTTACTAGTTTTTATTATCATTATTATCTTCTTTATTCGAAATATACGAAGCACAACCTATGGCAATCAAACGTAAACAACAAAATTATCATTAATTGGTGTTGTTGAGCTGATACAAGTTTCCACCGGAGACCTTGGTATCTGTCAAGAAGCGGCGTGAAATATATGATGTCCCAAGTAAAGCTGTCTTCTGCAGTTCTCTAGGTGGTATATCAGAAAGCTGCAATTTTTCGAAATGGTTCATATAATTTTTTGACATTGTCCCAAGTGCCCCGATGACAATGGGAACAACTGTTGTGTGTTTAGTCTATAATCTGGTAACTTCTATGGCCAGGTCTCTATATTTAGTCATTTTTTTTTCAGTTCTTTTCATCGATTCTGGCATCTCCAGGGATCGATATATCAATTTTTCAGACTTTCTGATTTTCTATGACTGTTATGTCTGGTGTATTATGTTCTACGTGTAGATCGGTTTGAATTGGAAAATCCCACAAAATCTTGACTTGATCATTTTCTATGTCTTTCTCAGCCTGATGTTCCCATGAGTTTTTCGATGCTGGCAGATTGTGCTTTCTCCAGCGAATCAATTTTGCAACCCTGTCATGTCTAGCTTTGTAATCTGTCTTTGCAATTTTGCTGTGTAACGTACCAGGAGATGTGACGTACCTGCCAGAAGGACGCACACGACATGTATTCTGATTCCTATCTGCCTTTATGTCGTGTGCGTCCTTCTGGCAGGTACGTCACATCTCCTGGTACGTTACATCATCTCCCCCTTATTTTTCTTTTCGAAGTGCTGCTCATATTTTTCCTATCTCGCGGTGTGGAAATAACATCACACCATTGCGAGATTTTGAACGGTCGGGTCATCCGGATAGTTCGGGCGCCATTATAACGAAGTAAATTTCTCCGTCATTTTTGGTCTACGTCGGGATTCGAACCCGGGTCCACTCATTCCGGAATAAGTTGCTCTACCAATTAAGCTACGCGGATATTGATTCTAATTGCTATCTGCCTTTATGTCGTGTGCGTCTTCTGGCAGGTACGTCACATTTCCTGGTACGTTACAGCTGCATTCACATATAGGATGAGACACAGTTTCATCTCTTTCTTGACAAAGTCGACAGTTTGGGTTATCACTGACTTTTTGGATTTTAGCCTTCATAACATTTGTTTGCAATGCCTGTTCTTCTTCTCCTTCTTCTTCTTCTTCTTCTTCTTCTTCTTATTATTATTATTATTATATTATTATTATTATTTTCATCGACTCTGGCATCCCCAGGGATCGCTATATCAATTATCCAGACTTTCCGATTTTCTATGACTGTTATGTGTGGTGTATTATGTTCTACGTGTGGATCGGTTTGAAATCGAAAATCCCACAAGATCTTGTCTTGATCATTTTCTATGTCTTTCTCAGCCTGATGTTCCCATGAGTTTTTCGATGCTGGTAGATTGTGCTTTCTGCATAATGACCAGTGAATCAATTTTGCAACCCTGTCATGTCTAGCTTTGTAATCTGTCTTTGCAATTTTGCTACATTCACATATAAGATGAGACACAGTTTCATCTTTTTTATTGACAAAGTCGACACTTTGGATTATCACTGACTTTTTGGATTTTAGCCTTCATAAAATTTATTTGCAATGCCTCTTCTTCTTCTTCTTCTTCTTCTTCTTCTTCTTCTTAATATTATTTTCTGAATTTCGTTCCTTCACATCCTTAAAATAATTAAACTTGACACTCTCTTTCGGAGAACGCACAAAAATTTCAAAGCGTGGGCATCTGAAACATCGGTTTTTTTGTACGTGGTGAAAATAATGAATTCCGCCTGTTATTATTGCCCAGTGAAGTAACTGTAACCGTTTCAAAAACAAAGAACCGACAACCCCAAGAAAATGATCCTAATTGCAAGGAATTGAATAACCTCGCGCAAATGGTTATTAAACTGAATTTGTTAGGAACGCGAAAGGCAAGGCTCTTTTTCTTCGAACTGTGCGAAATATATAATTTGGTCTGTGAGGACATTTATCTCAGTAAGCCACTGGGCTGTAACAATGGGAAGTGCCCTTTCGCTGGACTTCAGCGGTCTCCTTTCACGGGTATGGGGGCGGCATCTAAAAATTGCGACACCCACGCTGTTCAACTGGGGCAGGCAAAGGTTTTGTCGGCTTCGTGAAACAAATTCATTACTTCTACTGCTCGGTCACTTTTAAATGTGATGGAAAAGAGCTTAAGGGAAAAACTTCGAACGAACTACGTGCCTCAGAAACTGGGTGTCACAACTTACATTTTGCTACAGGCAATAACTACAGGTAGACTACTGAAAACACGACGGAAAAATTTGGAAGCTTTCATGCATCATGATTTAACACCTGCTAGACAAAATGGCATTAAAGGTGAAACGGCACGTAATTCAAATGTTAAAACAAGAAAGATGACACAGAATTTTCGGGTGTAATGAGCACGTCTTTTGAATCCGTTCTAACGCGAATTAAATTCCTCAAAGCTATTGAAAGTCAACGGAACCGCTATGGAAAACAATAGCATCTGACCGAAGAAAAAAGTTTTTCAATCGTGTTTTTAATATCACAGATATTGCAGGAAACGGAATCATGAACTTACTTACGCCCTCTGATTGCAGACTTGTGCGTTAAGAAAAATTTGAAATTATATGAGCAACATTTCGCATCGGAAACACTCTCCAGCAAAGAAAGAATTTTTCAAATCGGACTCTTAGAAGCAGAGATATCGACAAATATAAGATATTGCATCTACGGTCCTGGGGGGGGCATGCATTATTTTAAGGAAAAAAATTCTCAAAAGGTTTTCGGATGTGAGTGGTATCGGTCCAGCAAAGAATTTTTTTCCGTCGTGTTTTCAGAAGCTCAGATTTTGCTGCAAATACAATAGAAGTAGAAATTAACACTTATGCCCGCTGGTGGCCAGACCATTCTTTACCAGATATCAGAAATTACACTGGCGGAAAGTGAAAAATGAACACCAAGAAGCAATTGGCGGACGATCATGAAATTTACATGTGTTAATGGGGTTGAGTTTACGTAGGTGTGATGTTAATTTCGGGACCAACCGGTGAGCGCTTACGTCACAGCACGGCATAATATACAAATTATCGTGGGTGGTATTTAAGGAGTACGGCGAGGTGAATGTAATCAGTCGTCGGCGTACGGACACGTGCGAAGACCCTGAAGAAGCTGCAGTGCCTGGACATGGAAGGCGTGTACGATTTCAGCAGTTATCGGACTTTGAGCGAGGTCGTCTGGTCGGACTCCGCGAGGCCGGGTGGTCGTATCGTCGTTTTGCGGAGCGAATTGGACGGGAAGTATCGGTGGTGGTACGATGGTGGCGTAGATGGTCCGAGGAACATTCCCGCACGAGAAGACGTGGAACCGGGAGTCACAGACGGGCTGATGAGCGGACCAATCGACGCATAAGAAGGGCGGCGTTGTCAAGCAGAACACCCACTGCGACGCAAATCCGAGCTGCCGTTGCACCTAAGGTGACTGTGCGAACAATCCGCAACCGTCTACTGGATGCAGGACTACGTGCACGTGTGCCTCTGGCATGTGTACCTCTGACTCCAGCCCACCGTCAGGAACGGCTGTAGTGATGTCGCCAACGTCTGCACTGGAGAACGCAATGGCGATCTGTCGTATTCAGCGATAAAAGCAGATTCTGCTTGGGAGCCTCCGATGGCCGTATGCGTGTTCGCAGACAAACAGGGGAGCATCTCCACCCTTCTTGCATCCGCCAGCGACACACAGGGCCTACACCTGGTCTCCTGGTGTTGGGAGCGATCAGCTATCACTCCCGTACACAACTAGTGTTTGTACCGGGTAGGTTAAACAGCACCTCTTACATCAACAACATCATTCAGCCCGTTGTTGTGCCATTTGTAAGGTCGGTCCATCGTGGTGTTTTCCAGCAAGATAACGCATGCCCACACACGGCACGTGAAACGCAACATGCACTTCCGGGTGTGAGACAACTTCTATGGCCTGCACGTTCACCGGATTTGTCCCCCATTGAGCATGTGTGGGATTTTGTGGGACAACGATTTATCCGGTCTCCAAGGCCAGCCACGACCATCCCCGATTTACACGTCCAGGTTGAGGATGCTTGGAACTCAATACCCTAAACTTACATCCAACATCTGTACGACAGACTCCATGCCAGAATTGCACAGTGTGACGCAGTTCATGGCGGTTCAACCTCGTACTAACCATGTTACATGGAAATGTTATTTTTCAGTAAATACAGCTGTATTTTGCCATAATGTTTTGATCACGTTATCCTCTGTATTCCGTTATTATGCTGTATAAATTTCGTTGGTATCAGACGTCTCCTTCTTGGTGTTCTTTTTTCACTTTCCGCCAGTGTATATACAAAATACTTCCCATCGGGAGCTGTATGTGATGCAGGAAGAACTATTGAAATCGGAGTTCAGAAATATCGGGGGAAACGCAATTTACGAAAACGCTAACGGAAAGTTTATGAGTAACTTGAAAATTTTGAAATTACACGAAAAACATTTAGCAAGGAAAAAACTATCCAATAAAGAAGGAATTTTTCAAATCGGACCATTAGATGCAGAGATGACCCGTTAAAATGTTCCGAAAAGATTTATCGACGTGAGTGGCATCAGTACACAAACGAACTTTTTCAATTAAGATTTTAGAATCTCAGATTTTGTGGCAAATGCATCAGAAGCAGAAATTAAGACTTACGCTCCCTAGTGGCCAAACCATTCTTTACCAAAAATTAGAAAGTATATGCAAAAGATTTCCCATCGGGAGCTGTTTCCGCTGAAGAAACATTTTTTAAAATGGGAGTTTTAGAAGTAGAGATATCGGGTAAAACGCAATTTTACTATACGCCCTTTAGCTGAAAATCTATGGGTAACTTGAAAAAGTGACTACACCTAAAATACTCTATGGCGTAAATGGAATCGAAAGGTGAAAGAATTTATTTAAGCGGATGTTTAGAAGCAAATATATGGAATAAAATGCATTTTGAATTCGATATCATCTGCATTTACGCTCTCTAGCATCGAAATTGTACATCGTATAAACAATACGAAATGAAGGATCGTCATTCGCATATTTCAAGCTTCCCAATGCAAAAATAATTTTTCAAATCGGACTAATAGTTGCAGAGATATAGTGCCCAATGCCCATAGACGGACGGACGGACAAACCGGCAACATAAGCATGACTTTTTTTGCAAAAGACGTGCTAAAAAAAGGAACATACACGAAAATAAAATACATAATCTGGAAATCTTGATGGCGGTAAATATACCGTAGTTACAGAGAGAGAGTATCAAGGTCGTTTTGTCAGCTATCTAATGCATGTATATTCATTCACCCCCTAATAGAAAAAACAACATTTTCTAGTTCACCTTCTGGTTCGTTGGGTGACATCCTTCGATTCCACATCTCGGCAAAATAGGCAAAATGAGCAGAACCGAAGCCCAAGGGATAGGATGGGAGCAGATTTTTTCATGAAGAGAAGTCTCAACTGTTGTACGTACGGCATAGTGTGACTTCTGCATCCCGCCGGCAGCCATCTTTCTGAAACAAAAACATTGTCGTAAAAAGCATATATGCGTTTAGGCCATTTAATGGAATCTTTGTCGAGAAAACCGCAAAGTGTACGAAAATCTTCAAGTGCGTCTTCACCTCTAATTCAAGACGAATTATTCCGGAGCGATTTATAGAAGAAAACCTGTTTTACTCATAGCTTAACGAAGGACTGAATAACAGACAGACAGAACGCCAACCTCTTCGGCGTTCTTTATTTTATCCGATGCAAAAATAATGTTTTTTCTGTCTGATTCGGAAGAGCGAAAACATGTAATGTGCAGGCGGTCATGTATATTAGCACAGAGGCAGAAAACAGTTGTGGGAAGCAGATGGGCAAAGAATAGAAAACAGAAAGTAAAAGTGACTCTGGTCTTACATAATCCCTTATTTACATTCAAAAAATTGCTGGGCAATTTCTAGAATTTCATGATGCAAAACGTTCTCTTAAATTTTGAAATTTTTGCCTGGAGATCCTATAATCAAATATTTAATAATCAGATATATCTAATTATAATTAATATTATACACATACTTACATTCTTATTTGTAGATTCACTGATTTCTCACTTGGTGGCACTCTGTCATTCGCATTTGGCACGACATTTGTGCTTCCAAAGGTCTAAAAAAATCAAAGTATTTTCACATATTCTTTACGAAGCATCCAGGTTTCAGAAAATTGCTCATCGCTTACTTTAAAATGTTAGTCTTCAGCCTACTAGTCTCGAGGCTTTTACCAAATGATTACTAATTACACTTCTGCATTCTGCAGCATTTTCTCGTTTCAAACATGATGTTTTTCAAAATTGGAGCTTAGGATACCTTAAAATAAAATAGAGACTTTCTAAAAAAAAGATGAAGTATCTCAAAATCTATAAATAAAGCAAAAATTTTCACCAATGAGAGTACAGGCCATAGGCGCTGACTTGAAAATTTATTGGAGGTTCAGAAAATTTTTGATCGAATTACCCATGCATTTTTCAAAGTGTTTAAGTCTAATTTAAATTTTATTCAGTCAGATTATCTGGCACAATAAGGCGCCTAAAATGCTAAAATGTAGCAAACTATAGTTAATTACAGATTTGTTTTTCTGTAGGTAATTATTTATTTCATTTATTTTGCTTTCACGGGCGCGACATTATTATATACAATACACAGATACTGTGTGAATTTCCAACTCAATTGTCTTATAAAAGTAAGAAAAACATGTAAGATTTATTTTAAGGTGTTTTTACCAGTTTTAAAAATGACAATAATTTTTTTCTTCAAATGATTTCTGAGTTAAAACAGGAGGTTAGAAGGGAGATGACATGGCATCAGCCGTACGCCCTGCGCTTTCCGTGGGCTCCACTTCGTATCAGCTGTGTATGCCCAGTATGCCCAACTTGGGCTGCTTCTGTACTTTTCTATGGGGAAATCGTTAACTTTGAAGAGGTTTTAGTGGCACTTGTGCAGCATGTACAGTCAGGAAAAAATTAGACCGATATATACATGCACATAACTAAACATTTTGCAAAAAGTTACAGCAATACTGTTTAGTATTTTCTAAAAACATTAAACAACATTATGTTTCGTCTAGCGGAAGTGGATATTGCGTATTAACCTATCATGACCTTGCTAAAGCTGTAAGAGCCCTGTTGACCTTCAGGGCCTTCTGCAGAGAGTAAGAGACGGCCGCTGTCAACCTGTGCTCCAGCACAGGTCACCAGTAAGTGACGTCACGTCACTGAACCCTCCCTACCCGGAGGGCATAAGAAACCAGATGACCAGATGGCTTCACCAGCGGCTGCTGATGCCATCTCCTCTTTCTTCTAACTTCCTTGGTCCCTGACTGTACGAAGATAAGGTGGGTCAACTGACTGTACAACATATTTCCGCCTTTATCACTATGACCTCGGACAGGTTCTCGTCTGCAAATGTAGAGCTAGACTTTTGTATTTTGTGGGAACCCAGACAGACCGAAGAATTTTCTTTTTATAAAGGAGGCAGTTTTAAATGCTCTTAAACGACGGTACTTGAGATATTGTCTGTCGCGTCAAATTTGATGAGCGCGAACAAACACTAATTCCTTTTTGAGGTCACCCCAAGTTTCCTCTACAACGGTCTGTCTTGTGCGAGTCTCCTTCATGTCACTCCCGCATACTTTCGAATTTCATCCACCCATCTGCCATGTGGTCTTCTTGTGGGTCTTTTCCTGTCCCTTGGAATCCAATCTAAAATTTTGGTTGTCCATCGATGGTCTGTCCTTCTGGCAGTATATCCAGCCCATTGCCATTTCAGGGATTTAACTCTGATCATGATGTCTTCCACTCTTGTCATTTTTCGGATCCACGAGTTCCTCTTCTTATCTCTCCTGGTTACACCAAGCACGCACCTCTCCATACTTTTTTGAGTTGTCTGCAGCCTTGGTATGTCTCTTTTAGTTAAGGTCCACGTCTCTGCACCATATGTAAGCACTGGAAGGATACATTGATCAAACACTTTTCTTTTAAGACATAATGGCATATTGCTCTTGAAAATTATACTGTTTCTTCCAAAAGCTCTCCAGGCAAGTTTTGTACGCCGATTAATTTCTTCATCAATGTGACCCTCACTTGATATCTGCTGTCCGAGATAAACGTACGTGTCTGTTATCTCCAGCTTTTCTCCATCAATTGATAAATCTTCATTTCTTGTAAAAGCATTGAACATCACTTTTGTCTTCTGAAAGTTCATTTTTAATCCCACTTCTTTACTCTTGTCAGCAAGTTCCTGGATCAAATTTCTATACACACTTCTATATATAGTAAACGGGGAATGATAATAAAAAACGTGAAGAACTGATAACGAAAAACAAAATGTATGCATATATGCGTACGTGTATTTTTCCCACGAAAAGCACGCAAAAATATTAGGGATTCGAAGAACCCACAACAAAATCATTGGGGGTTCAAAAAGTGTCTCGAACCCACGAAGTCGAGCCTATGGTACAGGCATAGCATTTCCAGTGGAATTCGATCAGGATCATATAACGTCAACAAAGGTTTTCCACAGAGAAACAACCTCTCACTTACCTTGTTCTATGCATGGCAGCGTTATTGGTACTTCAAAGTAGTTATAGTGTTCCCAAAAACACTTCTGGAACATACAGTGCTCCACAGAAGTATAAGTCCACCATATATCACCTCAAACTGGGCACACAGAGAACGTTCTTAGTGTAATTACTAATTTTGTCCATCACACACGCACGAATAAACTGCAACGAAATGTAACAACTGCAATAAAGAATTCTGTATTATTGTTTTATGAGCGAAAAATGAAAAAAGGTCATATGTGGTCTTACACATGCCCATGCAAGCCAATAATTAATGGGACCACCATTTTTCTGAATGAGACTGAAAATTCTGTGTTTCATACTTTTAGCAAGGTTTCTGATGGTGGTACGGTCCAAATTAGTCCATGCATTCTGAATAGCTCGCTGTAATTCTGCAACAGAATCGTAAGTCACGTTATTCCCAATAAGTTCGCAAACGAGGAGACCCCAAACATTTTCCATAGGGTAACAGTCGGGCGAACAAGCTGGATATCCCAATACCTCCGCATTCTAAGCTTCTAACTATTGTTTAGTGCTATTGCTGACGTGGATCGCTGCGTTGTCTTGCTGATAAATGGGCCGATTTCGGCGAAACCTACGTAAATACGGCAAAAAGTTTTTTTGAAGAACAGCTTGCTATTCTGAAGAAAATCATCCTGGTTTGACGATCCGTGACAACAAAACGCTCGCGATTCCTCAATTTACGATAGACTCCTACCACGGCACGCAGAGAAACTTTTTAAGAATTCAGAATTTGTGGCAGATAGCACTCCGACGATAAACCCACAATGCTGCAAAACGACATCTTAACTGCTAATATACTCCGAGTCAACCTAAGAGTGAACCACTATGAAGGGTACGAAACAGCTACCTCCGCTACGAAAAATAGTCCCTAGCATTTAGAGCGAAAAGCATCACAATTATTGCTTACAATCCATTTTTGTTTGCTCAACAGTTTATCAGACAAAATCGCTATCTAAAAAAATTCTAGAAGTTAGAGCGCTTTTAGAAATAAATTTGTTCTGAGAAGTTACTGGATTAAGAGCGGCTATTTCTGCCCACTTAGGATACAACTCGTGCAGGGGGAAGGGGTGGAAGACCTCTCCCAACATTAACAAGACAGAGGCAATAAATTGACAATCGGGGAAACTCGAAGACAGTAGCTTTCCCAGTAGTACACTTTTAGGGTGAATTGCAGTATAGTTCCGCTGTGTGGACCTAAAGCTTTAGAACCTCAAGCGCCATGAGAGCACTAACTCTAAAATCCGTCACTGTTGTGTGAGGCTAAGATGGGCGATGTCTTTTTCACGCTGCATAGGTGTTGGACAAACGACACCGTTTTTTCTACACGGACAGTTGTCGAATTGATCTGATGCTTGATAACCGTAGATAATAGAGCTGGGTTTGACAGCAGTGATCTTCCTGGACTTTTAACCATGATAAAATAGAGGTGACTTTTAACCATGATAAAATAGAGGTGACTTTTAACCATGATAAAATCACCGTTTACGACGGTAGTGACCTAGCCGTAAACACCGGAACGGCTAGTCACCGTTTTACGTGCAACAATCAGAAAATTACCGTCTGTGGCGGATGCGATACGATACGATGTAGGAACAGAGCTGGGTATCACTGTATCACAAGATGAATACTAAATGGAATAAAATAACTAAAAAGTTTTTTTTCCTACTTGGCAAAACTACACAAGCGGTATCTCTTCCTCACGTTTCTACCGTCATTTATCCTGGCAGGATTAGGTTGAAAACAATCTCGCTCAGTTTATCTTAAGGATCAACACAGCCCTAAGCGTAAAACTCCCCTGCGGAGAGACATTTACATTAGAACGTGGTGAGAAGTCACTAAGGAGAAATATGTGACAGGTATCAGTGATTTTGGAACTGTTACCTTTAGACACTGGTCTTCAGGGTGACAAGGATTTTTCAGTAACGGGGACGTGATTTATAGTCCATGTTTACTTCTTAGACCAAAATCGTTTCACACTATCCTTCTTTGATCATTACCAGATGGCGTAACCTCTTACTAACGTCCGTCCCGGTGTGTTTATGCACGGCTCAGAGACCCTCATAGCCACAAGAGCCGGATTGAGCCCTTCGTGGGCCCTAGATTGAGAGATATAAGTGGGCCCCTAGGCTAAAACATTTGAGTGGACTCCTAAGCTAAGACTGGCCTCCAAAGAACTTGCGACGGGGAATCATTATGGTCCGTAAAAACAAGAAACTCTAGCAATATGCTTGTGATAATTAATATGTAGTGCATTCTTCAAACTGATAAATTATCTGCAGAGCTTTCATCATAAGTCATTGTATTTTATATTATTTTCATAAACACATGAGAAATACAGTGACTTGCAAGAATATAAGATTCAAAGATTTCATAAGAACATTAAGATTGAAAGACTTTGTCTTGGAGTTTCTAATAATTTAACATTACATACTTTCCTCAAGGCATCATTTTTGTTATGCAATGTTAAGCGACATGGAAGTTCGACCATTAGCGGTTCCAAGTGCAACTTGGGAGGTATGAAAGGATGGCAATGAAAAAACTGAAATTGTCTCGCTGCTCCCGCTGTACACGGCGACATGAAACCTTTACCCTTGGTGAGTCAGTGCCTTGAAATCTGTTCGTCTTCCAGCCCCTGTTTCTCACTACCAAGCAAGTGGAAATTATACAAAACAAAAGTAAAACTGTTTTATAAACCTCTCTCTCTCTCTCTCTCTCTCTTTCTTTCTCTCTCCCTGTCTGCCTCTCTCTCTCTCTCTCTCTCTCTCTGTTTCTCTCTCTCTGTCTCTCTCTCTCTCTCTCTGTTTTCTCTCTCTCTCTCTCTCTCTCTTCTATTTATTATTTGCTCAGACATGCCTCCTTGGCCCTTGGTAATGGTTGCCCCAACGCTATAGCTCCTATAGACTTCCGTTAATCAGACCCTGATCGCTACGTTTCACGGAATTGACTCTCTCTCTCTCTCTCTCTCTCTCTCTCTCTCTCTTTCTCTATCTATCTATTATTTGCTCAGGCATACCTCCTAAGCCCTTGGTAATGGTGGAACTTCCCTTGGTAATGGTGGGTCCCCACTATCAAGGGAAGTTCCATTGCATAGACCTTTACTCCTACAGACCTTCACTCTCTTAATCAGGCCCTGATTGCCACGTTTCACGGAACTGACATCTTCTGTTTAATAAACGTTTTTGACACCTGAATGTCACTGCTGTCATGCTACAGTTTTCTCTCAATGCCTGCTTAGGGGGTTAATCAAAGACTTGAGTGTGTGGAGAAACACATTTGTCGGTAAAGGAGATCGATCCGGAGCCAGTTGTTCGAACCGACTAAAGTTGTTCGAACCGAATGCATCGATGCAAATTTCGTCGTCTTCACACATTTCGTCATTGTAGTACGCCACAGCATCTCCCTCTTAATTTTTTTAAGGGAAGAAGGAATTTTCATCAATTCCAAATAATGTGTGGAACAAACATTACACATTTTTCGAGGAATCCAACGGCCAGTAAATCCATTTTCCACAATCGGGCGCCAATGTGAGAACACAAATTTGTCAGTGACGAGGATCAATTTCTCGCCTTGTCGCTTCGGAGCCAGTTGTTCTTACCTACTAAACTACACCGACAGAATTTATCGCAGAAGATTTGTCGTTTTGACACGCGTTTCACTTCTTGGGTAGTACGTGACAATTTATGAAATACGTTTCGGAGGTGTGTATTCACTGCTTGGACACTTTCTTTAAACCGCCGTACTATAATGACTAACGGAAAGAAATACAGCAAGTAGTATAACGTTTTAAATTAACGTTTTGCGAGAATTGAAGATATCGCATACTTGAAAAACCTTCCTATAGCGCCAAAATATGGCATTATTTATTTAATAATAATTTATCTCAGTTGCACTCTGAAAGAAATATTTTGCCATAATTAAAAGCAGACCTTTTAAAAAAAGCATTGTTCACTTACGCTGGCTCACAAAAAATTAATGCAGGCAAATGATTTCTTCTCTATTTAGCTTCTTACTAAAAATTTCAGAACAGAATCTGTTACACAGAGAATTGCTGGAGGATATCTAAATTTCAGTATTATTGAAATATGAGAAAACTCAGCATATTACGCAGATGGTCTGTTTCAACATTCCGTAAGTACGGACCTTACCTGCAACATATCAGTTTTCACACTACGTACGAATCTGCTTCACCATAATTTAATGCAAATGCACACATACTTGTGCATGTATTAATAGAGGATTATTCACATCCCTGGCTTATTGTACTAAGAGCCTAGATTCAAGCTGCGTGTGAGATATAGACATATACGAATTCTTTTTTCTGGTCCTTTACGTTCCTAGAAACAGATCCCAGATTGTGGTGAGAATTTACTCTTTGATGCTGATAGGGAGCCAATGGAAGTTAAAAGGGTTATTAAAAATCTAAAAAAGCTAATGCGTAAACTACACCGACAGAATTTATGAAGTACGGAATCATACCTAGTTCATTCCCAGTCGAAGTACCTTAGAAAACTTAACCTTTAGTCGAACCTCAAGTGTACCAAAATAGAAAATTAGAAGAAAAACACTCCTATGTTACCGATTATTTCTTACTTGAGCAACATCACTGGAGAAATGCACAGCGCTGAGCCAACAGAAAGCTAGCAGGGAAAGCAAACTCCCAGTATTTCTTTAAAAATTTAGTGCGAAACTTTTTAAGCTTAAAATGCCAGCCAGATATTGGGAATGCAATGCCCACTTCTTTCCCCCTGTTTTAAACGTTCTTCATTTTCTTCTTTGGCTCCATTCACTTTACCACTGCGTCCTTTCTTTGACTTGGACTTTTAAAGATTAGAATATTTCAAACGATACGACCATCCACGTTTCAACATCATCTTCGCTTTACTTTGTTGCAGCAGAGTTTCTTTCAGAACTTCCCACTGTCAAATGTTAATGTATCTGGAAATTTTTGTTGTGATTTTGTAATTATTCTGCTCATTTTCCATTTATCATAAGTCGGTTTTTCGTCTTTTTGTGTCATCACCCTTTGCGAAGAACTATTTAACTACGTTTTGCTAACAACCTCTGTAACATTTTTTTTTTCATTTTTTTTTTTATGTTTCCTGCATTTTTCATGAAACTTGGCACTTTTGAAAACGAAGTTCCTTTGAGCATATGACAAGACTCGCAACATCTTTAACAAAAAAGAATATCTTTTGAAAGCAAAAGTGCGAATTTTCGTTTTCGACACTACTAAAGATATTTTACGAAAACTTCTGGCTGTACCGAAATTCACTGGTTGATTTCTGAATACAAAAGGCTTACATACATTGTTACGCCTCGGGATTCAGACTATTGAACAAACATTACTTTACTAATTTAAAATGCCAGACATCGGCCATTGACCCGGAGGCAAACAATAAAATTAAAATAATTACTTGTGAAATTTTTATCGCCAAAACCTTAATTATTGGTAAAGAGAATGTAGCCTACAAATTTAGTCAATCAAAACTAAGGAATTTCTCAGACACTCATGAATTATTTATGCAACTGCATTACAAGCGCGAGGCAATAGACATTGAATCCATTAAAATAAAACTGATAATCAAAATGATGAAGACGTCTGTATGCAGAGAAAGAATGAAGGTCATTAAGCTCGCCTATTTTTGGGATAGCCCGTGGCCAAATTTTAGTATTAAAGTTCATCAATTATTCATTTTCATATATTATCCCGCTTAAGCAGTTCTCAGACAATGAAAGTCTTTACCAATAATGAAAGTCTATTGACTTACCGGAGACAATTTACTCAGCAACTGACATGCATAAGAAAATTCAGTACTTACAGGGATGCTGTCTCGGAAAGGTGCAGAAAGAATGCAGGGAATTAAATTCGCCAGTTTTGGAAATAGCTCATAGTCTGAATTTATTATTAAAGTTCATCGATTATTCATTGTCATATATTATCCGGCTTTAAGCAGTTCTCAGACAATAAAAGTCTTTACCAATAATGAAAGTCTATTGACTTACCGAAGACGCTTTACTCAGCAACTGACATGCATAAGAAAATTCAGTACTTACAGGGATGCTGTTTTCTCGAAAAGGTATATCCATATATAAAATCACCGCCCCGTCGAAAAATACATACATTGGTCTGTTTTTACTTTCATCTGGCACTTCCAATTAACACGCATGCTATGTGCGATAGAGAGGGGAGTCGAACCCCATCTCCCACATGAACACTCGTGCACGTACACACTGTAGTTGACTTAAGTCACGGAACCGCAAGATGTCGCTCACTTATGTCACAATGGACTGATGCCGTTGAATTAATAGAGGAATCCATACGTTCTCACTTCCATCTGATTGTCTTTCTTTGCATCACCAGTTGTCCTACGTCTTAGACACTCGGGTCTGCAATAAATTGATCTCTGGAAGGCTTTTCTGTAGCTTTGCTCCAATATCCCGGCATCATCAGATTTATTAACGGGTGGCGTTTCAGGGTGTCCTGCTGTTAGCCCACAAGCTGCTTAAAAAGACCGGTTTTCACAAGAGAAGTTACTTCCGCCTCTCTCCAGTCTTACGCGCAGTCCTACACCAGGAAAGGGGTACCTCCTATCTCCTTTTCCTCGCGATAATATCAAGCTCTCGATAAGCTCTTGGCTCACCCGACAGACTTCTTTAGACGGAAGCTTTTCTTCTGTCAAACACTGCGGCGAAGGATCGTTTCAGATCCTTGTACCGAGTCCAGCTCTCTTCACGGGCTAGTACAAGACTTTACTTTTTCGGAAATTCGCATTTCGCCAGTTTCTTTCACTTTTCCTCGGGGTCTATCTAAACTTCGCTGTTAGTTTTAATTGTATCCTGGCAAGATGCATGAATGTTAACAGCACACAGTTCTTACGTTCTGGATTATACTACGGTAGTGATCCCATTAGGGGCCTAGACACATTGCTTATAGTCGCGAAGTTCCATAGCTCTGTTTGAGCACTGCGCATTTCCTACAATCCAATAAACTTTCCGCTACTTTCCTTGGTTGACTCTTTCATTGTCTCCAAACATCTGGAAAAAGGTGATTTCAACCACTTCGGAACATCCTTCCTCGTCCCCCCTCATCCCCAGCGAGAGCGATCGAAACACGTGGGTCCACAATGCGTTCTCCAAACCCAGAATTATAAGTGTCTCAAAGAATTATCTGTCTTATTTTTATTCCTGACCTCTTTTCTTACGCAATGGGAGAAATTTCTAGATGTTAATTTTTAACCAAGTCCTTGAGACTTGTCCCCCATCTCATGCAAATCAACTAATCGAATTAATGACAGCACCTAAAATTCATAAAATTATACACAGTGTGATTCAGCTGAGCGTGTACAAACTTCTGGGAGGGGTAGGTTACACAAAGACAAATCGGAATCACATAACAATGCAAGGTCGGAAATACCATCTTCATGCGGTAGATGGCGTTTTTTGGCAACGAGACTACTCATGCGTTCTTTCAGGATACCGTCATTTTTAAACCGCCAGCAGAGGTAACGACTAGCTGATGACCATTATCCTGTACCGTCCAAATGCGGACTCCACAGGGTTAGGAGAACTCTCTCAATAGATTTTTGGTGACGGCGTTGCGAGTAATCCTGCCTGGATCCGACATTCCTCCATCCGGACAGGATCGGTCTGTGGACCTGCAGTGCGCTGCTACCCCCGTTGCCGGCACTTCCCACCTCTCCTTTATGACCCGGGTGTGCGTGCCATTTGGGCAGGGGCTAGAAATGTTTTCTCTCTGCCCCTGACTGGGAGAATAATTGCTGGCGCGAACTGTTTGGGGCATCTGCCCTTTATTCAAACAAACAGGTTACAAACATGGTTACTTACACTGAGGAACCCATCTTCGCTTAGGAAACAAGTGCTTTGCTCAATGGGCCCTCTCACATTGAAATATTTACAGTATTTACATTACCACAGGACTAGGGTAGGTTCTGTGGTGACGACTCTGGGCTCGAGTCATCTGTTTCCCTTCTTCGGTTCTTCATTCCTCTTCTTTTCTTCTTTCTTCTTCCTTCTTCGTTCTTCTTCGGTCACCCCTCTATTAGGTAGACCGCCTGTTCCTCTTTGAGGTACTTGACCATCTCGATGAGCCCCTGTCTCGCTCTTGGGTACGCGAGCAGGATCGAGAGGTCCCTCGTCTTTGCCAATTCTGGCACTAACGTTGCTCTCTTCCCTGCCAGAGAAGCACATTCTAGAATCATGTGTGCGACATCTGCAGTCTGGGCACCACACATGCACACTCGCTCCCTAACCGCAAAGCTGCGGAAGTACTCCGGCGACACTCCGTGCCCGGTTAGTACTTGGTTGAGGAAGCCATTACTCTCAATGCGCCTTATCGAGATTCGGGGGAAGATACGGTATGTCCTTCTACCCGTATCCCCGTCATCCCATCTCTGTTGCCACTCCACCAACGTGGCTGTTTTCAGTTGCGTCCGCACGCTTTGCAGCGGCGTTCGCATCTGAAAATCTATGCATTCTTTTCCAGTATCTTCCTTCGCTAGCTGGTCTGCACGTTCATTTCCAACTGTTCCGACATGACTTCGGATCCAGTGGAAGGTAACCCTCCTACTCTCCATTGATTTGTATAGCACTTTTATCACTCTGACAAGGGGAGTCTTACTCCCGAATTGGCCAAGCGCTTTCAGGGCCGCTTGGCTATCAGAGTGTATGCTATAGGGCCCTTCTCCATTCATAGCAAGCACCCAACGCAGTGCTTCTCTGATCTCCAATAACTCTGCTTGAAACACAGAGGAATTGGGCGAGAGTTTCATTCGTTCCGCGTGCATCTCGTTGTCATCCGAGATCACGCAGAATCCTGCGCCGACGCTACTTCCTATTTTGGAACCGTCCGTGTACAGTTCCTTCCCCTGACCTGTGGGGAGGGCTTTATCCCAACTCAGACAAAGCTCGTTGGCTGGGTGGCAGGTCCAGTCCATTCTCAGAAGTTCCACCTCGGACGACCGATACTGGTGTCCCAGGAAGGAAGCATCTTCCCCGTAGCGGAGGGTCTGCATTGCTGCTTCCCTCGCTACGACCAGGTCCGCCGGTTCGCACCCAGCCAGCACTTGGAGCGCTGCTGTGGAGGTCGTTCGGAAGCACCTGGTCATGCCCAATAGCGCCCTGCGCTGAATTTGGTTAATACCATTTCTCATCCTGACCGTATCTGACCACCAGGCGGGACACGCATATGTTAATATGCGCTCCACCCCTCGCTTATAGAGCACCTTTTTGGCTGTCCCAGGCAGCCGCATTCCGTTGATCTTATTTAGAATGCTGGTGCATCTGTCCTTCAAGAAGCGAAGATGCAGTAGCCCTGACAATCTGGTGTCAAGGATGACCCCTAAGTACCGCATCTCTCTCACCGCTTTAATAGTACGCCCATTGAAGCGACACTTTGGTGGAGTGACCAGTTCCCCCTTCTTTGCTATTAGCATTAGTGTCGTCTTTTCGGGAGCGAAGCAGAGCTTACACTCCTTGCTCCAACTATTTAGCTGTGAGAGAGCGGTGTGTACCTTCCGCTCAATCACGTGCCTACCAGATGCTGACACTATTAGCATGAGGTCATCTGCGTAGGCTTGCAGCTGCACTCCGTCTTCCAGAGGAAGCGCAAGTGTGGTATCTGCAACCACATTCCACCACAGGGGGCCCGATCAAGAAACCTAGGCCGACTAGGTAGTGGGTTGCTCGGGTCACGAGGACCTTTTCCAGCACCTTGCTCCATGCTGTCAACAGGCAAATCGGCCTATAAGCTGCGGGATCTGCTCGGCTCTTGTTTTCTTTGCTGAAGAGGACAAGCAGCGCAGTTTTCCACATTGATGGGAAACAACCTCTTTCCAGGCATTTATTAAACAGGGCAACGAAGTACCCAGGGTTGGATAGAAACACCTCTCTGATGATCGAGAGGTCCAGCCCATCTATTCCTGGTGCCTTGCCTTTGTTCAGGCTATTGATTGCAGCACCTATCTCCGCCTCCGTGAAGGGCGGGTCGTCAACCGTGTCTGGTGGTTCTCTGCAGTGCTCTCTGATCGATGTTTGATCCGGGGAGTCTCCCGTCTCCTCATCGGAAGGGAAGTGGTGGTTTAAGAGTACCTCCACTGTGTCTTCCAGGGTGGCGGTGTTGGTGCCACTCTCTGTTCTGACGGAAGCCAGTAACAGTGGGCCGGTGATAGAGCCCTTCGCCACCTTGTACGGTACCTCAAAGGGGTTGCCGACAGGGGTGGTCTCACACAACTGTCTCCAGTGCTCTCTCTTCGATGCTATCATTGCTTTGCGATACATTGCGTTGAGGAGATTATATTCCCTTTTCAGGCGCTCCCTCCTGTCTGGTTCAAATCTCTCACGTTGCATTCTACGTCTGCTGCGTCTGGCCTTCCCTCGCAGAAGGCTCAGATTTTCCGACCACCAGGGGAGCAGGGGTCTTGCCCTTCCCCCTGCTTTCCTGCAACCTTCACAGGTCTCTACTATCTCTTTGATAAGATTACCAAGGTGTTGATTGAGATCTTCTACCTCATCAAGATCTGCTGCTCTTCGTTCTTTTAGCAGATCTGATAGTCGGCCTTGGAGTTCCGACCACTTGAGGTTCCGGGCGTCGAACCTAGACCTGGGTGTTTTCCCACTTTTCTCAAACCCTATCGTGAAGGTTATTGCTAGGTGGTCGCTGCAGCTCACATCGTCCAGTACCTGCCAGTTCTGGAAGAGGTTGAGGACCGATGTCCTCGTGAGGGTGAGGTCGACCCACGACGTCCCAGTGGCAGCTTGGAACGTGGGAACACTGTCGGGGTCGTTCCTGATCGTCAGATCTGAGGAAATGACGAAGTCAAGGAATTCACTACCTCGCCCATCTTCTTCTTGGTCGCCCCAGAGGGGACTCTTCGCGTTAAAATCGCCTGCAATGATTGTCTCGTGTTGCGGGTGGGAATCCAACAACCGCGAGACAGTGTTTAGCACGTCCGAGAGAGCACCTGACGGTGAACAGTATGCATTGACAAGCAATATTTTTCTGTTACTGCTCTCGATGCCCAATGCCACCACATTGGATGTGCATTCCAGCTCCAGAGCTCCCAGGTCCGGATCAAGAACGACTGTGGCTACCATTGGTTTTTCGCATCGAGAGTAGTACCTCCGTGTGGAGTTGGGAAACCCCGCTACCCTACCATGGGAGTGGTACGGTTCCTGTATCAACAGGATTTTAGCTGCAACTTCGCTGGCAGTTTTAAGAATCTGCCCTGTAGCGGCTCTCGCGTGGTGAGCGTTGAGCTGGAGTACTCTAAGACCGGTACTTGTCCTTGGCCGATCAACCATAATTGGTTCGGCTTCTCTGCTGCTCCAACTCCCTCAATAAGGAGGGACAAGTCTTACTGAAGCTAGAATGGGCGGTTTCCAGCTTCAGTTTAAACCGCTTATTCGCGGTAGTGCAGTTATTGCACTTCGGAGCAGCAGTGCAGTCATTGTGCCGGTGACCTGTCTCACCGCACTGCCCGCACTTGTCCTCTGCTTCCGTGTAACCATTCCTAAAATGGCCGAAGCCGTTGCACCGGAAGCATCGGACTTCTCTCACAAACTCTTTCAAGCGCAGGATCGACCATCCCAAGTTGAGTCGACCGCGCTTGATTAATAGTCTGTAGGCCAGGGGTTCGGCTTCCACCACCCAGTGGACCTTACCCCCTTTGGCCTTAATGGCGAAATTCGCCTTAAATTCCCCTTCGAGGTCCGGGTTTTGCTCTTTAACCCCGGCCTCGAAGTCCTCTCGCGAGACCTCCCCGTCGACGCCGTATACGATCAGACGCGGGAGTCGCTTTTGAGGGGATTTCGAGTGGGTGCAATCCTTGGTCAGGGGATTGCTCCGCAGCTCGCCTTCAAGCTTGGCGATATCGTCGCTCTTCGAGCACTCTACCGCCACCCTCCGTTCCGCACCTTGCGGACACCTTTGACTCCTATCTGCAGTTTCGTTGGCTGCACTGCGGATAGGAGAGTAGCCTTCACGTCGTCCGACGTTTTGCCCTCATCGGTGGGATAGATAAGGAGCACGTGTCTCCTATCTGGCACCACCTTCTTCCCTGCTTTCATCTTGGGTTCCGGCACAGACCTTTGCGCCTTCGTGGCACCCATCTTGGCTGCGGCGGCGTAGGACTTGGGTCCTACTGAGGGGGGCCTGCCGCTCCACCCTCTCCTCGAGCTTGCCCTCCAGCTTCGAGGTCCGCAACCCTTGCTGATTGCAGGCGTCTTGAATCTTTTCCAAGGCCGCCTCAATCTTTCCCACCGCAGCCTTGCTTGCCGTCTTGGGAAGGGTGCCCAAGACCACTTTAATATCTGAGACACATCCCCCCACCAGGGATAGAAACTCTAAGGTGGCCTCTGTTAGGGGAGTCTCATCCCCCGTTTGGCCTTCGGAGTGGGCTCCGAGGTCACCATCGGTGAGGCCGTTGGTGACTTGGAGGTACCGGGCTTAGGAGAGGGTGTCTCCGCCGCCTGGACCTCCGAGGGTTTCACCCTGGTGGGTAAGGCTGTGCCCTGCTTTGATTTCAAAGCATTTTTGGGGGAACCCCCTTCAACATCACTCCCTTTTGGGAGGTTTGCATCTCTGTGAGAGAGATGCAAAGATTTTTCTGAGTCTTGAGTGGGCACCCTGGGGTTCTCCCACTCAAGGTAACGCTCAGAAAACCCGGGCGCTCGGGCTTCAGCCCAGTGACGGATCAACGAGTCCTATCACTGGCCGAACCGGCACGGCGTCGACGTACCCGCTCTTCGTCACAAACGAGTCTTGCGGTCAATTGGGACTTCGCCCTGACAAGGGCGTTTTTATCGAACTGACTGCACCGAAACACTTTCAGTTTGAAAAAAAAAATTTTTTTCTTGCGAGGGAGGAAGGAATCCTCTCTCGCAAGATGAGCGGTGCTCTTAAACGCTCAAACGCAACGAACTGAAAATCGCAATCAAACTCACACAACTCGCTCCCCGGCTCGATGACGAATCGGCCGGTCGCCAGCAGAGGTAATATACTGATTTCATTGTCCCGTTCCGCCAATCTGTCTTGGCTCCACGGGGACTTGTTGAGCACCTTGGATGTTATTTTGAAATGTTGCGACAATTATCCTGCCTTGAGACGCGGTTCGGACCCTGGCCACCCCAATGGCCCAGAGACCAGCCCGTGGTGACGTGCTGGCAGGCGACCTAGAATACCTTTGTCTGGGTTCCCGCTCTGTCTGGCGGGATAGGTCGTTTCTTACTTTTTCGCTGACTGGAAGATTCCTTGCCCTCGAACTTTTTTTGGGGAATAATTTCCCTTTATTTTCTTTTTTCAAACACCTACACACATGTATACACTGTCCTCATGCTTAGGACTTACAACATCAAGAGATAGCAAAATTTATTTACAGAATATTTACATTGGTGGTTTCTTCGTCTGCTTTCCCACAGACTTCTACCCTCATTCATCTTCCGATTCGCTTTCGGTGTGCACGTTCACCTCCTGCGTTTCGGTCCCCGTTTGATTGGGGAAGATGGTATGTTGCTGGAGGGTTAGCCTTTCAACCAAGGCTATTATCCCCCTCCTGTTAACGGAAGATTGGATGAGCAGATCCAATCTTCGCGTTCTTTGCACACCTGGGATCAGTGTGTTTCTCCATTCGGCGAAGCCACTGCATTCAAGTACGCAGTGTTCTATGCTTGCCGTTCTCTTTCCACAGGGACAAGTGCAGTTCCTGATGGCAAATCTGCCTAGGTATTCAGGGCTGATGCCATGGCCACTGAGTACTTGATTCAGGAACTTATTTGTCTGTGCTCGTTTGGTCGAGACTTTCGGAAACACTCTGTGTGTCTTCCGCCCTGTCTCTCCCGTGTCCCATCTGACCTGCCATTCGGTCATGGTCCGACGTGCTAGTGCTGCGCGAATACACCTTCGCGGCGTTCTGCATTGCACGTCGACCGTCTCTTTCAGCGTGGCTGCCTTCGCCAGCTGATCTGCCCTTTCGTTTCCTAGGGTTCCGACATGGCTTCGTACCCAGTGGAAACTAACTGCCCCATCTCCCTCTGCCCTCAAAGAGGGTTTTGATCCTCTGGACGATGGGGTTTCTTCCCCTGAATCTACTCAGAGCCTGCAGTGCTGCCTCACTGTCCGAGTAGAGTTTTATTCTTTCGTCACTACGCCTGGGGAGTGCCCAGGTGAGTGCCGTCTCTATCGCCAGAAGTTCTGCCTGAAAGACCGAAGCGTTCTGCGATAATTTCACGCTTCCTGCAGTGGCTTCGTTCCCGTCCGAGAACGCACAGAAGCCTGCCCCCACTTGTCCCTTCAACTTTGAGCCGTCCGTGAACAGCTCATGCCCAACTCCCGTGGGTTTCTCCTTGTCCCACGGTGGGCAAATTTCCTCGGCAGGGTGGATCTGCCAGTCTACGCTTTCCATCTCCATGTCGGAGGCTCGATGCGGCGCACCGAGAAGGTAGGCGTCCTCGCCTGTCCTTAGGCAGTGCATTGCTGCCTCCCTTTCCGCTACTAGGTCTGCCGGCTCGCACCCCGCCAGCACTTGGAGTGCTAGGGTTGACGTTGTGCGAAAACAACCGGTTATCCCTAGTAGGGCCAACCTTTGGATTTGGTTTATCCCCTTCTTCATTCTGACTGTGGGAGTCCACCAAGCTCCACTTGCATACGTCAGAATTCTTTCAATTCCTCTCTGATAGATGGCCTTCTTGGTTTTGCCCGTTAACCTCATGCCATTCAATCTATTGAGAATCACCGTGCACCTTGTTCTAAGGTGCCTCAGGTGTGGCAGCCCTGATAGACTCTGATCCAGGACCACACCCAAGTACTTCATTTCACGCACCGCCTTGATAGTGCACCCTTGGAATTTGCACTTAGGCGGTGTTTTCATTACTCCACTCTTCGCTATTGCTAGCAGAGTGGTCTTCTCAGGAGCGAAGCACAGTTTGCTTTCTCTGCTCCAATTTTCTAGCACATCCAAGGCCCTATGTGCTTCTCTTTCGATCACGTGTCTCCCTGAGGCGGAGACCACGAGAACGAAATCGTCCGCATAGGCTTGAATCTCCACTGCGGGCCCCAGGTCTAGGTTCAGTGCTGAATCAGCAACTATATTCCACCAGAGCGGCCCGGAGTTGGATCCTTGCGGACACCCTCTATGGTACGAACGCGAGGATTGCCCATTCCCCGCTTCGAACTCGACTCTTCTATCAGACAGGTAGCTGCTGATCAGTTTGAACAGGTTTCTTGGACAGCCAAGTTCTTTAAGTCTGGTTAAAACCATTGGCCACCAGACACTGTTGAATGCCCCCCTCACGTCTAGTGAGATGAAGCAGGTATGGAGCCCCTCCGCTTTGTTCCTCTCTGCCCTCTCTCGGAGTCTGCGAATTGCCTGCGTTGCGCAACGCCCCGGAAGGAAACCAAATTGGTTCCTGTTTAGCTTTCCCTGCTCCATGAGGAAGCCAAGCGCTCTGTTCGTTATGAGCTTGTCCAGCACCTTGCTCCACGCCGAGAGGAGGCAGATGGGCCTATAGGCTGCGGGGTCATTTTTGTTCTTTCTGGTCTTGTTGAAAAGAACTAGCACCGCTGTTTTCCACAAGTCTGGGAAGATTCCCCTCCCGAGGCATTCGTTTAGGAGCGCCACAAAATACCCGGGATTTGCATAGTAGATTTCTCTGACTATGCTGAGGTCGAACCCATCCTTGCCTGGTGCTTTGCCCGTATTTAGACTGGAGAGGGCATTCTCCACTTCGTCTCTCGTGAAGGGGGGTCCTCACCAGTGTCCGGCGGGATCCGACTTTCTTCCCTTATTTCTTTTTGTTGAGGGGAGTCCCCTTCTCCCTCGTCTCCTTGGAAGTGGTAATCCAAGAGACTTTCTACGGTACTATCAAGAGTCTTTGATAGGCTACCGTCTGCCCTTTCTACCGCTGCTAGTTTTAGCGGTTCGGTTATGGATCCCCTCGAGATCTTATAGGAGATCCCGAAAGGGTCAGCCGGAGTTTGAAACTCACACAGTTTTCTCCAGTAGGAGATTTTCGAGAGATTCAGTTCTCTCCTGTATGCTGAACGAGCCTTTTTATGCACTTCTGTGCACTCCCTGTTTTGCGGAGTAGCTTTTGCTCTTTGCAGAGCTTTCCTACTCCGCCTAGCTCTCGCCCTTAGAGCTTTTAGTTTCTCCGACCACCAGGGGTGGGGGTCCTTGGCTCCCCTTTTATTTCCCCTACTACTCTCGCATAGCGTTGTTATTTGACTGGTAAGTTCTTCAAAGAGGGAGTTGAGGTCCGACACTTCTGCGGCCTCTTCTTCCCTCCTACCTCCCAACAAGGTAGTTAACTTGGCTTTAAAAGCCCACCAGTCTAGATTCTTCATTAAGAATCTTTTGCGCTTGGGTCGGATGGGCTTTTCCGATCCCAAAACGAAAGATAGCGCTAGGTGGTCACTGCAGCTCTCGTCGTCCAGTACTTGCCAATCCTGGACAAGGCTGCGCTTTGAGACTCTGACGAGAGTCACGTCGATCCAAGAGGAGCCCCTCGCCCCTTGGAAGGTCGGGGTGCTCTCTGGATCGTTCAAGAAACTCAGGTCTGCCGCGTTGGCAAAGTCCACTAGTAGCTGGCCGCGTTCGTCCTCGTTCTGATTGCCCCAGAGAGGACTCTTCGCGTTGAAGTCGCCTGCTATTATTATCTCATGACTGGGGAATTCCCCTAATAGAGCCATTAGCTCATTCAGCGTTTCTCTCAAATTGCCTGCCGGAGAACTGTATACGTTCACCATTAAAAATTTTGCATCACCACATTCCACGCCGAGGGCGACCACGTTCTCGGAGCATTTTATCTCGAGAACCGCTAGGGACGGGTCTTTCACGACCGTGGCCACCCTGGGCTTTGCCACCCTAGGGTGGT
Source organism: Macrothele yani (assembly GCA_039090855.1). Lineage (NCBI taxonomy): Eukaryota > Metazoa > Arthropoda > Arachnida > Araneae > Macrothelidae > Macrothele > Macrothele yani. Next base: position 157,327,233 of record CM077024.1, on the reverse strand, counting down.
AGATCCGGTAGGAGTTAGGGAAGCCCACCACTCTTCCCCCTGTTCGAATGGTTCCTGCAATAGCAGAATATGAGCTTTTTGCTCAGTGGCTGTCACCAGGGCCTGTGTTGTTGCTGCCCGTGCGTGGTGCAGATTGATTTGAAGCACCTTAACGCCTCTCTTTGGTTTATTATCCATAATGAGTGCGTTCTTTTAGCAGAGCCAGTTCTCTGACAAGGCTTGGGCATTCCTTGTCTAGACTCGAGTGGCCTACATCCACTCGACGCCTGAATCTCTTGTTGTTTGCCAAGCAGTTAGTGCAGACCGGGCTATTGCTGCACTCTTGGCGCTTGTGCCCGGTTTCCCCACACCGGGCACATCTATCCTGCTCTTCGGTGCACCTTGACCTAAAGTGCCCGAACCCGTTACACCTGTAGCAACGGACCTCCCTCAGATATTCCCTTACTGAGTGGACGGTCCATCCCACTCCGAGCTTGCCTCGCTTCATTACTTTTTTGAAGGTCAGTGGGTCCGCCTCTGCTACCCAGTGGCGTTTCCCACCCTTCACCTTCAACGAGAACTTGAGCTGGAGGCTGCTCTCCTCCAACTCTGGGTTCTGTTCCGCGAGACATTGCTCGACCTCTTCCCTTGACAGGTTTCCGTCTATCCCGTAGACGATAAACCTTGGATTCCTCTTAGCTGGCAATCTGGACCGAAGGTTCTCCTTCGTCACTGCATTGCTCTTTAGCTCCGAATCCAGTTTCTCTATTTCTTTGGCGGAGGAGCATTCCACCATTACTCCTCCCCCATTCACCTTTCTAACTCCCTTAACAACAATCTGGAGTTTGGCGGGGCAAATCTGTGTTTGCAGAACCGCCTTGACGTCTTCTGACGAGGGAGAACCCTTGTCTGTTGCGGGGTAAACGAGAAGCACGTGCCTCTTCTCGACCCTCTTGGGTGCCACCTTCTGGCTACCTCCTTCTTACCCGTTTTTTGCTTAGGGGCCGTATTCCCCTTGCCGGGCTTCGCTCGAGCCGCTTCGGCATATGTCTTTGGAGCCGCGCTAGCGTGCTCACTTCTTTCCTGGAGTCTCCCTTGGATGAGACTCATCTCTATCACTTGCTTGGTGCAAGCTGCTTGTAGCGAGTTCGCTACTTTCCTTATCTTGGTTCTGGTGTTAACCAGAACCTTGTTTGAAGGATTCTCTAGAATCCTCTCCAACTCTTGGAAGAAGGAGTTGACTGCGCTTGCGAATTCCGACGGAATTTCTAAGTCGCAGTCTGCCTCAACGGGCTCACTTGGACCGGGGTTGAAGCCCCGCGTCCTCTGCCATCTCTCTACTCGGGTTGCTAACCGAGTGTAAGCCCTGGGACCTGTGTCCCTGGTCGGTCAGACTTAGTACGTTCGAAAGTCAGGTGCTCAGCGGTACCCTGGGGTTCTTTCCGCTGTAACCTGCACCTGACCCTGGTTGAGTGCGGGATTTGGACTGATCCGTAGATCAGTGGGACCAGCACGGCGACGACGTACCCGCGCGTTTGTCAGAGTTGCGCACCTTGCTTTGACCGAGGTTTGGACTTTGCCCTTACAAGGGCAGTTTTAACTAAGTCCAAACCCACTGCCTCGAACCCTTATTGTATATTCAGGGATCGAATTAAAAAAAGATTTTTGAGGTGAGCAATTCACTCCCCTCGCTCTGCTAGCAGAGTCTATCTGAATAGCAGTCGATTTGATTCGCAATCAATCACACGGTACTCACTCAACCAGCCTCTGACAACGGCCGGTTTCCAGCAGAGGTAGTAGGATGGCTGAGTTCACGAACGCAGACATGAATGATATGCACCTCGTAGTAGGATGGCTGAGTTCACGAACGCAGACATGAATGATATGCACCTCGCCTACGGAGCAGCGGACTACAACGGACGAGCCCTGTTGCAACTGTAGCAGGAACGGTACCCGATGAGAAGTGTGCCAAACCACCAAGTGTTTGCACGGCAGCATCAGATGATTATGCGACTTGCCAGAGCTATTGAACGAACAACAGGTTCCTCAGTCCCTGCGCCGTGCAATGTGGTTCCAGCACGATCGGGCTTCCGCCCATTTCAGCAATGACGTTCGTCATCACTTAAACATGACATTTGGACATCAGTGGATTGGCAGTGGTGGTCCCGTTCATTAGCCTGCAAGATCGCCGGACTTAACATGCCTTGATTACTTCTTCTGGGGTTGCATCAAAGGACTGGTGTACGACACCCCAGTTGAAAGTGATGAGGACCTTGTAGCACGCATCTCTGTAGCTGCTTCGGAAGTCCGAGACACGCCAGGAATTTTCCAAAATGTACGTGATTCCATGCGTCTACGATGTAACGCGTGTGTTACAGCTCCTGGTTACAACTTTGAACACCTTCTGTAACCTCAATGCATACCTCAAATGTCTTGTGAGTAATAAAAACCATTTTGTTCTCTTAAGTGCTGCTCTTTCATTTCTCATCCTCTCTGTGCACTAGCACATGAAGATGATGCTTCCGACCCTGCATTGCTATGTGATTCCGATTTGTCTTTGTGAAACCTACCCATCCCAGAAGTTTGTACACGCTTAGCTGAATCACCCTGTGTATAAGAAAATCAAAATAAACTATTTCTCAACGGATCCATAAGAATCGCTGGGGAAACGAATTCCAGATCTCTCGATATCTAGCTGAGTGCGTTAGCCTTACGCTAGGCTGGCCAACAATCAACGGCGCTATGTGGGTTTGTCTGTCAGTTTCTGACATCCTAAATCCGTAAGATGGGCTCTGCTACTGAGACGTCTCCACTGGTGGGCAGCGGTAATCGAATAACAATTTTCTCCAGCAGTGACCGAATAAAATATTTTTGGTTGCTGTGTGTTGCTAAAACGTGGAAAGAGCGATGTCCTTGTTTATTCACTGACGCCATTTATTTGGAGGATTTTCATCTTGTCATTTTCCTTATCCATGAGTTCCTCTTCTTATTTCTCCTGTTTAAACCAAACATGCATCTCTCCATGCCTCTTTCAGTTGTCTGCAGTCTTTGTATCTCTTTTTAGTTAAGGTCCACTTATTATTACTTTGTTGACTCTTCAGAGCTAGTGTCGAAACTCAATGTATGTATTTCGGTCTTGCCGTAAAAGTGGAGCTGAGTTCATTGACGTTCTCTTTATAAGACCAGCAACGCTGAGCGATATTTATTACATCTCTTTCTTGATAGTTGTGATGGTCTCTTTTCCTTTCATTTATGTATATGATAGTTCTGCCGAGGATTCTTGTGGAACCGTTAGGAACAGTTAATTTTGATTTCTTTTACGGGAAGTTCTTGATTTGCAGCCTCTAGGCGCGATAAGTCTTTACTCCTGTTAAATGTCTTTGTAATTTGAATTTAGCTGCTGTTCTCCAAATAATATTCCGTTAGATTCCCCAGTACTTTAATTTGCAGCCACTGACGCAAATATTTATTGATTCATAAGGGTTTTTTTACGATACTTCAAAAATTGAATTAGAACAATTTTTTAAACAATTTTTAATAGGTTCATCATGATTCTCCTAGGTAACTGTTGTTGCTTCCTTTACAAAAAATGTTCAGTTAATTTAGTTTATATTCGCCACTCAGGTACTTTTGCGGTAGTTACATCGATTTTCTATCTCCGAATGCGGTGGATATGATTAGTACAATACGAATTCTAATTTGTACTGTGGCACGGTGTTTCCTCCAAACGTGCAAATTATGGACACCATGCGGAGATGTCAGATAACAATAGGCGATCGTTGGCACAGATCATTCAACGGAACCACAAGATCTTCGCACCACAAAATCATAGGTCTGTGGATAGTTGCTACCCACAAACCTATGATTACCAACACTAATGTAACAAAACGTATAATTTGGTGCAAATCACATAAAAGCTGGAATTGCTAACTGGTAACGAGCCATCTGGTCTGATGAATCGCATGTTTGGCACCGCTGGTAGAGGGTATGCCTGGCGAACACCAGCAGAATAGTACCACCCCGACTGTTTGGTATCCACTGTGAAGCATGAAGGTGGATCCCAATTGCTGTGGAGTGCCGTATCATGGCGGTTGGTTATTGAGCAGGGTCGTATCACATCTGCAAGGTACGAACCCATTCTTGGGGACCACCCTGCATACAATGTTGCAGGCATTGTTCCCTCATGACGTTCCCCGGTTTCAAGCAGATAGTGCAGTTGTGCATCGTACGAAACGTGTCGAGTTTGGTTTTGTAGAGCATGAGGATGAGGCACAGCATCTACCCTGGCCAACTCAATCTCCATATCTCAATATTATTGAACATTCGTGGAAACATCTGGTGCAAAATGTTAGATCACACTTTCCATTTCCAACATCACTGGCAGTGTTGGAATATATTTTGCAGGAAGAATGGTCGCATTTTCTTTTGTGCATGACTTGAGCAAGTCTATTCTAAATCGAATTCCTACTGTTCTGAAAGCCCGAGGTGGGAATACAAGTTATCAATAAAAAGTTCTCCACAAACAGTAAGTGTTTCCATTATTTTGATAAACCCCTGTACATGCATCACATACTTCTCCAATCAATTTAGAAAGGAGATCAAACTTTTTTAAAAAGGATTTGAAAGTAAAACTAAATGAGGAACACAAAAACCTTTATTACATCGGTAATTTAAAAGAGAAGAACATTACAAAACATCTGCTGAGTTTTAGCCAAGCACTTAAGGAAACGGCCACATGTGCATGTACAGTATATGTATGAGTACACTGTTAAAAGTTTTGCGGTGGGTTGAAATAAGAAATGGTGTTACACCAGCTGCACCACTTTCTGAGAAAAGATACACCATTATGTGGTGCAAACAAAACCCAAAAACATGGTGCAACTTTTCACCACGTTATATTACAAGAATAAACAAAGACATCGCTCTTTCCGCGTTTTAGCAACACACAGCAACTAAAAAAATTTTTATTTGGCCACTGCTGGGTATTTTTGGAGGATTTTCACTTTTCATTATGTTACAAATTTGCACTACGTTATCGGGCAAGGTTTCACCGTGTTGTTGGGTTTTGTTTGCATCATACAATGGAGCATCTTTTCTCGGAAAGTGGTGCAGCTGATGTGGCACCACTTTCTGGTGCAGCCTACCACAAAAATGTTTAACAGTGTACACGCCCGTGTAATTTTAATTTTCTCCAGAAACCTTCCAGTTTGCTAAAATCAACTGTACCTTTCTTTCATTCTTGAATTTTGGCCGGAATTAACACTTCACTTGAAAAGAAACTTTCAAGCCTTTCTCGGTACCTCATGTACGGACACGCATAAACATCCGTAAAGAAATGCCGGCGGTTTTGTTCCAGTCGTGGGTTTTCAAGAGAACTTTCGGAAGCGCTTAGTTATTCCGTTAACCAATCCACACATGTGAAACAACGTAACAAATGCGACCACAGATTAGTTTATGGATGCATTAAATTCACGACTTTGAACGTGATGGCGCTTTTATGAGCTACGTCTTGGATATTAAACGAAGGAAGAAAAATTTCTATTGCTATTCGTAACACTGAATTGTTATTAATGTGCGATATCCTACTGCGCGAAAGCCCTGGTAACATCGTCACTCTTCTGCATGATAAGAGCCATTTTTGCTCTTCTTATACGTTTGCTTTAAGGTGCTCAAATACAGAGAACGCGACTACGTAACAACTCTATTAACAGAGATTCGTATGTCTCATGTGCTATAAATTTGAAATATGGAATCGCAAATATCTCGCAACGTAATATCTCGGGTAAATATTATCAACTGTTCCCATGCCCCAGTGCTTGAGCGACAATATTCAGTCTCAAACAATCTTAATATGCGAAGACTTTAGTAAACTTAAAAACAGAAGAAAAAAATTATTTTAGTTTATACAGAAGGATGCTTTTGTCATTTCGACTGTAATATGATCGAATGTATGTGTAAGCATTTAATTATTTAAGTAATGGTCGTGGATTGAGATTATATTTCATTACCATTACATTATAAAGTATACTCACAAGGAGAGTATCATTTTTGCCCCACTCGGATTTTAACCAAACTTGGCACAAATATTCATCACTGATGATGGAGGCTTGTAGAATATTTTGTCGAAACTTCTATAGGTTAGGGAGACACAGGATACAGAAAACTGACCAATGATAAAAGCACCACACTCATCATCATTAAATCATGATTTAATAATTTAAATTAGATTAGAGGATGATTATTATTGATGATAAACAAAGAAGTAATTAAGATGAGCTGATATAAAAAATTAGGTGGTAACTTTTGTGAAAGTATTTTGGCCATCAATGATCAAAGATAATGTCCTTCTGCTGGTTGATTCGTAGTCTTCCAATAAAGATGAGAATAGGTAGTTCCCATATACACTATCTACCAACAAGTAATTGGACTCCCCTGCAATCGACGATATCTGCGGCCCTGATACACGTCACCGCCGCCGCCGTTAAATGTCGTGTGGGAAACAACAACGCAACCAGTCGCATGCAAGATGCCACGCAGTTCGTAACTCTCTGATTTCGAGAAAGGTGTAATCGTCGGGTATCACAGAAATGGCAGATCCATACGTGACATATCCAGCGAGTTGAAGTACCCAAAATCGACAGTGGCCTATGTGATTGGCAAGGGGAAGATGAGAGGTGACTGTCGGAATGTGCCCCGACCCGGCAGACCCACAAAACTGGGAGTTAGAGACCGACGGGTGCTGGCCAGAGAAATTCGGAAGAACCGCACCAAATCGATGGGCCACATACGCGAGGAGTTTCAACAGGCATCCGGGAGTGTTCTTTCGATGAATACCATCCGTAACGAAGCCCATCTGCTCGGTTATCATGGACGTGCTGCCGCCCACAAGCCTTTGATCACCAAGTCCAATAGCGCTGCTCGGCTAACGTGGTGCAAAGAACGTCGACAGTGGACCGTTGAAAAGGGGAAACAAGTTCTCTGTAGCGACGAATCAAGGTTCACCCTCTACCGTTTGGATGGCAGGGTCTGGGTTTGGTGTCTGCTTGGAGAACGCCTCCTGCCGGAATGTATTGTGCCAACTTTGAAGTTCGGCGGCGGTGGAATTATGCTATGGGGGTGTTTCTCCTGGTATGGCACGGGATCCTTGGTCGCAATTCCTGGTAGACTCAACGCCGAGACTTACTACACCATTTTGGATGACCATGAGCTTCCTACGTTGTGGCAGTTTTACGGGGTGGACCCATGCTACTTTCAGAATGACAATGCCACCTGTCATGTTGCGAGGTCCACCATGGCTTGGTATGGTGACAATGGGGTTAATCGAATGGACTGGCTCGCGCAGAGCCCGGACCTTAACCCTATCGAGCACCTCTGGGACGAGTTGGAGCGTCGACTTAAGGGATGCCCCCACCGTCCGAAATCGGTGAAGGAACTGACATGTCTTCTCCAAGACGAGTGGAAGAAAATACCGCTAGCCGTCGTACAACGCCTGGTTGAGAGTATGCCCCGGAGGGTCGCAGCTGTAATCGCCGCTCGTGGAGGCTCCACCAACTATTGAAGGTGAATAAACTTCGTTTTCCTTTGCTATCACAGGTGTCCAATTACTTGTTGGTAGATAGTGTATATATATACTTTGGTCGTTTTGTGAGCCTCCACATAACAGTTTGAAAATGACACTAAGGTATAAATCGAAATGTTTGAAAATGACACTAAGGTATAGATCATACGGAAGTGAGAGGACTGTGATAGAGTTAAGTTTCGAAGTTTCAACTTAGTATTTTATCATTTCTTGATGTTTTTTTGAGATTTTGATTTTATAAATTTAGTAAAAGTCAACGAACATTTGAAAACTTGTATACCAAATTGTAATAAATATTTTAGTAAAATGTTTTCAATAATAGGACTACTAGTCTTTTGGGTTAAATGGTGATAACTTCTTGATTTTGGTATTTTTACTGCAGGATTCAGAAAACTACATTTCTATAGTACTTACATCGAAGTAAAACTAAACTTCTCACGCCACACACATATAAAGAATATGCACAGAGTTTTGAGATAATGAGAACTGTATTGAGAAATATACCTCATGTCCTTCCGCACATTAATACAGACCATATTCATATGATTTTTTAGAAAGATGAGAATATTATTCATAGAAGTCTCCTGCAAAGCAAAACTATTGAAAGGTATCTCATCTCTCAACGTTGTACTGGTATTATTCATCTTTTTGATGTAGGATTTTTCAGATAATAAAAGAAGTTTGGTTTATTACTGCTACAATAATAACGGATCGGAGCTTTAATGCTTCGCAGCGGGGCAGCTTCTTAGAATTACGATCATTTTATTTCTTCCAATTCAGGGCTCGTAGACAGAAATTTTATCAAGTGCGATTTTTCTAAATCAGGATTCCAATCTTCTCATTCAGGCCATTATGCAACACCGCTAGTATCTTGTTTCAATCCCGAATTAGACACGTGTAGTACTCGTGATAATTGTGCTAGTTTTTTACGCTTTCCAATCGTAGGTTGAAGAAGCCTATATGCTCCAGTTTTGTCTGTCTGTCTGTCCGCACGGTAACTCGCGCGTAAAAATGGTTCGATTTCAATGAAATTTTAGTTTGTGGTAGGGGACAACCTGGGGACGAACCTTATTGAAAATTGGCAAAATGGGGTCTGAGGTCAGGACATAGGAGCGGGATCCGTTCCATCTCCCTTATGCGTTATAGTTAACGTAAAAATGCTTCGATTGTGACAAAACTTTATCATGTTGTTCCGCAGGTACACTGAACCGGTTCTGTTTAATATCATCGAAATGGGGTCAAAGTTCAGAGCACAGGAACGATATTTATTCCACAGCCCTTATCCTCATAACTTGAGTAAAAATGCTTCTATTGCGACAAAACTTTAGTATGTTGTTCCGGAGGTATACTGAACGAATCAATAGTCAGGGTAGGGAGGAGGGCTTGTCTGCGCGCGATTCCTGGTATGTTGGAAAGCGTATAATAATCAATACATTGCATCATTTTACTAACTTGTTTTTTTTTTCGATGTGCTCATTGCACATATAACAGGGTGTCCATAAAGTCTTTCCCATATTACAAAAATTAATATAAAAAAAACTATGTAAGTTAACATCAAATGGTTGGCAACATAATATAGCAGCATTCATATTTTTTTCCGTTCTTTAGGTGAGCGCTACTGCTGAATAAAAGGAGCATTTCATCGATAATGGTTTCCATGCAAAAAAAAAGCGGCGTGCGTATTGTAGTTCCATGCGACCAAATCGACGGTTACTCTTCAGCGTTATTTCAGAAAAGAGAATAGACAATCACTAGAGGACCAAAAAAGCACAAAAGCTTGGTATGAAAAGTTTAAAGCGACAGGTAGGTATGGCGATATTCCCCAAGCAGGCCGATCACCGATTACACGAGATACATCTGCAGCTGTTCAGGAGACATTTCTGCGAATCCCCAGGAAATCCATTCGTCGTGCTTCACTGGAAACTGGGATTCCCCGTGCCACGGTTCACAAACTTTTACACATACGTTTTCATCTGTAGGTTTATAAGGTACAAATCGTTCAAGCTCTTCAGCCTGATGACCGGCCCCGCCGTGCTGCATTTGCGACGGAGATGTTGCAGCGCATAGCTCATGATAGTCATTGTCTGCACCCTGTCTGTTTTTCAGATGAAGCCACATTCCACGTCTCTGGTACAGTAAATGGGAACAATGTGCGAATCTGGGGATCAGAAAATCCCCAATATGTCATCGAACAACAGAGGGCTAGGCCAAAAGTGAACGTAGGGTACGGCCTGATGCATGACAGAATCATCGGACCCTTCTTTTTTACAGAGCCCATGGTAACATGTAACGTGTACCTGCACATGCTGGAACTGGAACTTTTTGTAGCTCCTCAGTTGAATGCACTCCAACCTTTGGTTATTTTCCAACAAGACGGTCTACACCACATTGGTCAATAATGCTTCGTGAGTTCCTGAATGCCACATTTGCGTACAGATGGATTGGCAGCGACGGTCCCGTGACATGGCCACCCAGATCGCCCGACATAACCCCTCTAGACTTTTTCCTGTGGAGTTATGTAAAAGAACAAGTTTACTCTAGCAGTGTTCCGGATGCCGAGATGTTGAAGAGCAGAATAACGGACGTCACTGGTTTGCTGTGATGTTAAACAAAACATGGCGTGAAATATAGGCTTAGATGACCTCCGAGCTACAAATGGCACCCATGTGGAGGTGTACTGACACTGGAAAAAAACTTTACTTGTGCACCGTTATTGTCGTGCAATCCCTTTCTCGTACCTGTAATACATTTTTCGTAGTAATTTTTGTAATGTGAAAAAGACTTTGGGGACACCTTGTGTATTCTGCTTTGAACATTCAATTCTTAATCTTCATATTTGTATTTAATTTCACTCAGTTTTTTAATAAAATGTTAAAAAAAGTCACATTTCCTGCGTTTGTATTTCTTTTCGTGCGTTTGTATTACTTTTCGTACGAAAAGTATCGGCCCTGTATTTTCCTAACCTATTGGATATCCGACAAAATATTTTACAAGTGTCCATCATTGGTGATGATGGACATTTGTGCCATCCGGGGAACAGAAAAGAAACTTTCCTTGTCAGGATTCGGTTTTTAACGAAGCAATGAAAGGAATTTAGATTTACTGTGCTGTTGTTAAGTAGCACAACGCATGCGTACGATGTCGTCATTCCTATTGCCTTCAATAAAGTACATCTTCAAAAAATTAAAGCAGTCAACTATCAGTGTGTAAAAACTAAACGAAATTAAAATTTCAAGGAATTATGGTATGTACTGAGTGCGTATTAAATAATGGCCTACCATTTGAGACTTCGGAAGCAACGTGTTTCAGAGATTTAATCGTTGAGAGATAAAATGAGGCTCACCCAGTAACGTAACTAGGCACATGCAACAGGCGCACAGGGGGCCTTGAAATGGAACTGACAGAAAAAACTATTTCGTGAAAATGCGTAGGTGACGGGATAAATAAAATGCCATCAGCAGTAGATGAAACAAGTTAGTAAAATCATGCAATGCATTGATTATGATACGTTTTCCAACATACCAAAAATCATAACTCAAGTTATGAAAATAATGGCTATGGAATAAATCTCGCTCCTGTGCCCTGACCTTTGACCCCATTTGGATGATTTTCAACAGAACCGGGTACGTATACTTCCGGAACAACGTGATAAAGTTTTGTCTCAATCAAAGCATTTTTTACGCTTTCCAAGCGTATAGGATGAAGAAGCGTATATGCTCCAGCTTTGTCCGTCTATCTCCCCTTCCGCACGATAACTCGCGTAAAAATGGTTCGATTTCGATGAAATTTTAGTATGTGGTAGGAGACCACCTAGGAACGAATCCTATTGAAAATGGGCGAAATGAGGTTGAAGATTAGGACATAGGAGCGGGATCCATTCCATTGCCCTTATGAGTCATAACTTGCGTAAAAATGGTTCGATTTTGATGAACTTTTAGTATGTGGTAAGGGACCACTTCGGGAAAAAAATCTTATTTAAAATGGACAAAATGGGGTTGAAGGTTAGGACATAGGAGCGGGATTCATATCGTTGCTCTTATGCGTCATAACTTACATAAAAAAAGCTTCGATTGCGACAAAACATTTTCATGTTGTTCCGGAGGTATACTGAACCGGCCCTGTTGAATATCATCGAAATTGCGCCAAAGGTCAGGATTCAGGAGCGAGATTTATTCCACAGACATTATCCTCATAACTTGACTAAAAATGCTTCGATTGCGACAAAACGTTTTCATGTTATTACGGCGGTATACTGAACCAATTCTGTTAAATATCATCGAAATGGGGTCAAAGGTCAGGACACAGGAGCGAGATTTATTCCGCAGCCATTATCCTCATAACTTTAATAATGATTTCTGGTATGTTCGAAAGCGTATCATAATCAATGCTTTGGATGATTTTACTAACTTGTTTTATGGCTTGTCAAAGCTTCGTTAAAGTTTGACAATATCGTTCAGCATTGATGGTTGATCCTTTTGGTAGCCACTTAAGAAGCAATGATCTTTGATGGTCAAAGAATAACGTTTGCATCACCTTGCCTGCGGAAATGGTGGGGCGTGATTTTCATTTTATTTTTTTTAATTTTTTTTTATTGGGGGTTTAACGACCACCGTGAGCAACTCAGTGGGCTATAAGCAGTCGCCCATCCCTAATTTGAGGTCACTGGTCCCAGGGAAGGGAGAGAGCCAGTGCCGTAAGACAAACACAACACCCATGCCTCACCGGGAATCGAACCTGGACCCATCTCGGACGAATGATCAGAAGCCATCGCTTTGTACACTGCGCCACAGAGGCTGCCCCGTGATTTCCTCGGCGGTGGGGATGATATATGCTTCCACTGCGTGCTCTGGCGTTTTGATCCCCAGGAATAATGCGTTGCGGGGAGTCTTCGCTTTCTTCATTGTAGTGGAACAGAAGCTGTAGTCCCATTCGTCGACTCATCTGTTCATGGGACAGATGTTTCGGTACCCACGTGGTGCAAATCTTACGATATTCAAGGTGCGAATGTATGATCACATTGACAGTTCAGATGCTCACACCCGCACTTTTCTCCAGTTCTTGGATCATGATTCTTCGGTTGACATTTAATGAAGCATGCACAACGTGGTTGTCATCCTGAAACAGCACGACGTGGTGCCCCTGATCTTGGCTGGTCTGCAGTGCTTGTTCGTCCACCACTAAAGTGCTGGTACCAGAGCATTACAATACTGCGTGGAAGACAAGCAGGCTCATACACAGCTTTTATTCGTCTGTGAATTTCGCTTGCTGGCGTTTTGTTCGTTTTCAAAACCTGTATTACAGCACTTTAAGCAACTTTGGATGTATCCATCTCCTACGAGAGAACAATAAAATTAGTCCAGCACGTTACAAACAACCTTCAATGCAGTTCCATAGCCTTTAACTCGCCTGTACACTAGCGCCACCCATTGACAATATTAGGAAGCACAAACGCATATTAGCCAAAGGGTCTCACTACTTATTGAACAATCCTTATAGTATTGCATTTCAGGGTCTCAAGTGGCAACCGAATTTAAGGCACAATATTTTTTTTTTCTCGTTGAGGAATATCAATGACAGATTAATAGGTAAGTGGTTGAAGAGTATACACTGAAGAGCAATTGAATTAGAGACAGCTGGCGTTATGCAAACGTAGCGCCGTGCGCGGCCCTGTAAACGGAAACGACACGCCGTATGCAGCGATCCGACAATATAAGGAGTGATGCGACGGGAATCAGTAAGAGGCGGACGCAGTATGGGTAAGACGAAGGATCTAAGCGGATTTGATCTTGGGCAAATTACCGGGGCCCGACGAATGTGTCACTCTATCTTGGAAGTCGTGGTGGCCCTGAGATTTTCACGAACCACTATGTCACGGGTGCAGCGTGAGTACATCGAATCCGGTAAAACCATACCTGCAAGGGCCAACTGCCGTGGACAACAGCGTGTGGATTAGCGGGCTCATCGTCTGCTAGCTCGTTATGTAACAGCGGATAGACGGGCCCCAGTGCAAGAAATCACTCGTCAATTTAACGCTGGTGCACAAAAATGTGTAAACAGCCACACCGTCCAGAACCATCTGCTCGCTATAGGGTACAGAAGCCATCGTCCCTCGATGGTGCTGCTACTGGCCGCAAATCACAGGGTACAAATATTAGCATGGGCGCAGGAACATCGCCACTGGACCCTAGACATGTGGGAAAATGTTGCCTGGACTGATGAGTCGAGATTCACGTTGGTACATACGGATGGCAAGATATGAGTACGGTGCAAACCACATGAAGCGATGGATCCTTCTTGCCAGCAGGGTACCCTTCAAGCTGGTGGGGGTAGAATTATCGTCTGGGGACTGTTTACGTGAACTGAAATAGGACCCCTGGTACGTGTGACATCGTCCCTCACAGGTCAACGTTACCGAGATATCCTGGACGACCATTTGCTCCCGTTTGTGCGTCTTCAACATCCCACTGGGGACCTCATCCTGCAACAAGACAATGGACCGTACCATCGCTCCCGAATTGTATTCGAATGGTTGGATGAACACTCCACCGACGTGAATTCGCTTCCTTTGCCAGCTAGGTCACCTGATCTCAATTTCATCGAGCACATCTGGGATGCCATCGAGAGGGATGTTCGAGGCTCTGACACCCCTCCACCAAATCTTCGTGAACTGTGGGAGCTTGTTCAGGGGTCGTGGATCCGTACGACTTCCCAACGCTTCCGGTGTCTTGTCCAGTCCATGCCGAGACGAATTGCCGTCGTCATCAGGGCGAAAGGTGGTGCTACACGTTACTGGACAGGTATCTCTAATTCATTTGCTCTTCAGTGTAAGTCGAGGTCCTGACTTCTAAAGAAAAGAGTTCGTCTCATACGCCGAAAAATTCGGTAAGTAAGCACTTCGTATAACTAGCTTTACTACCCGGCTTTGTCCTGTACAGAATGTATGGAATCTGCAGAATCAAACGGACCAAAAGCGTTACGAAATATTTAACACGCGCCCAGGAGACACAGCATTAGAACACTGACTGAATAAAATTCGTTAACAATTTGTTATTGATGATCAAATGCATCACGTACTTTCGTTTCAGACGTCTTTGAGGGGCGAATCTGTGGGATAAAAAAGTTAAAAACTTATGTTTGCGAATATTTTATAAAACCGGCAGAAATTTTAATGAACACCATAAATCGTTAATAGGAACATGACCTCCAAATTTCACTTGAATGGGTAAATAACTTCTTAAATTAGCCGTCAAAATTTTATTACCCATTTCTGCGTATATATTTCTGTTTACCGGTGATTTAAAAATTCCATGCCTATTTTAAAAAGTTTTGACCGGATTCCGGTGAAATTTTGAGGGACTCCTCTTATTACTAATTCATGGTGTTAGTACAAATTTCAGCCCGTTTCATTAATATTTCGCAAAGTTCGTTTCTGCATTTCTTATGCACAGTTCTCAAAGAATAGAAACACCTGTGGATGTGCGGCGGTGATGAATGCAGTCACGTGCTTTAAGATTTGGAACAGGATAACGATGATGTAGCAAAATGACGCTGACTTTATTGATTAGCTTATTAATTATTTCATAACTCGCGAACGGAACGACGTAGAAATCTTGAAATAGGTGCATTGACCTAGAAATTCCAGTATTAATAAGATATGCATATTTGACGAAGCCATAGTTTGGCGTTCGGGAGTTTTTGCTGATTCAGACAAACAGACGTTTTGTGTTTTATATATAAGATAATGACCGGATGAAAGTCAAATTAATCGTATTTACTGCGTCCTCTCTTCACTTACCTTTCCTTTGGAGGCGTATATCATTCGTCAAACACACATTTCAGTTAATAGTCTTTACCACAGAAAGCCTCAATAGCAGAATATAACTCTCTATACCTTAGCAGTTGTAGCGCTCTTTACTATTTTAAACGTGTAAATGTGGCTTACGGTAAGTTTGATTTCATACACTCACTTTAATTGAAACCGAGTCAGTCAAATTTCAAGAAAGATGTACTTAAATTAATACAGACATTTGACGTGCACCATGAACATCGAACAAAGGTTTCCGCTCTTTCCACGTTTATAAGTGAGTCACGGAAAAATTCTCATTGGCCGCCACCGGGAATCAAACTCAGGGTCTTCCAGTTACGCGCCGGATATGCTTCCACTACACCACAGCGGCCTCGAATTCCTCCAGACACACACAAGCTAACTGCCAAGTTGATTTGGCAGGTTGCTTCTTGGAGCCCCGCACAATGCTGGGGATTCACCAAAAATGGTAAGCAGCAACTGAAGAAATAATTAGAAGGCGCATGGATAATTAATACAGACATTTGACGTGGACCAGGAACATCAAACAAAGGTTTTCGCTCTTTCCACGTTTCTAAGTGAGTCACGGAAAAACTGGAAGACCCTGGGTTCGATTACCGGTGGCGGCCAATGAGAATTTTTCCGTTACTCACTTATAAACGTGGAAAGAGTGAAAACCTTTGTTTGATGATGTACTTAAAGTTCGCCTTATATTCAGCCGACTTCTCTAATTAAGAAATTTTTAAATCATAGCTCCAGTAACAACAATAGGCACTTAATCGAATTAACATTAATTAATAAACACAATCGTGGTTTGAAAAAACTAACACGAAATACATATACACCACAGATCGACAGACACTATCGCTTACAGACAGGGACGTCGCTAGACTTCGAAATCAGGATGGGCGACGAGTGGGAGAGCGTTATTTTGGGTAAGGCAAGCTTGATATAGCAACTTTTTTTTACGAAACACTGAAAGAATGAATTTTTGATGCTTTTCATTACCAGCTACAAAGGAATTCGTGCAATCCCTACCCCCACCACCTGGACACACACACACACACACACCAATCTGAGTAGTTACTCAACAAATGTAAGATACAAGAGTTGCTAGAATGTCGCTTTCAATTTTTTGCTTAGTCTGATTGCATTATCTTAAATCGCTTTTCAAGATTTTGAATTTTCTGCTTACGAAAAATCGAACTGTACTTGAACACAATTTATTTAAAGGAAAATGTCTTTTTTTTTTTCTAAATCAAATTTTAACGTCGTGCCACGCAGACACAATACCTCCCCCTTCTTTAACTCACTTTCTTCAAGCCAGCGACTTTGCCTTGCGCTCCTCTCCAACAAAGCAGTCGTCATCCACTTCCTGCACTCTCACTGTCCCGAGGCTGTCTTAAGAGCACTAGTGTAGGTTTAGACACCACTTTCCGTGTTGGAATCTCCTATTTTGAAAAGGAAACAAACAGCAGAGCAATTAGTAGTGACCCCCTCAGTGAATTCCCATCCACCCTCCTCATTAGCTCCCTACCCTGGCCATACAAGCAGGCCTAAATTAAGGAATTTGAAGAGTGGAGAATGAATTTTCACGGCCCCGCGGATGCTATTTTGATAAGCTTTTTTGGAGACATAAACAACGCATTTCCTAGGGTAAAAAATATGTAGATCTGCATAAAATAAAACACAAGACTCATTATTACTTGGTAAAGTCCAGACTATAATTTAGAGAAACATGGCCTACTGAAACATGACCTATTTCGAACTGGGTGGGCTCAACCTCACCCTCGCACTCCCTTGGCGACGTCCCTGAACACAGATTAGCACATCTTCTACGACTACCACTAACGCACCATACCACACTTTTCATTGCATGTACATTATATAGCTCGTTCTTATCATGCCCACACACACACACACGTCATTCACCCTGACCTCAAGACTGCTGCCAACATAACATTCAATGAGTGAGAAAATATGACATTAAGATTGAAACGCTAAAAGATGGCGAACTCGAAATTTACATAGAAAAACACAACTTAAAATGTAAGTTAAATTAAAGTATAAGTCACACAGTATTATAAGACTGCCCCCTCTTTGACACAGTAATTCGTAAATAAATAAAATTTCGTGCTTCAAACATCAGGAACATTTGCAAGTCAGACTGATCAGCAAGTAATAAATTCACAGTTGACGTGGATTAGAAACATCAAATAGAAGTCATCGCTCTTTCCACCTTTATAAGTGAGTCACGGAAAAATTTTCATCCGCCGCCACCGGGAATTGAACCCAGGGTCTTCCAGTCACGCGCCGGGCATGCTTTCACTGCACCACAGCGGCCTCGAAATTCTTTAGACTCACATACGACAAACTGCCAAACCACATGGCAGGGTTGTTTCTTTGGAGCCCCGCACAATACTGGGGATTTACCAAAAATGAACAGCAGCAACTGAACAAATAACTAGAACGCGAATGAATAATAATACACAGTTGACGTGGATTAGGAACATCAAATAGAAGTCATCGCTCTTTCCACGTTTCGCCTTCTAGCTATTTGTTCAGTTGCTGCTGTTCATCTTTGATGAATCCCCAGTATTGTGCGGTGCTCCAAAGAAGCAACCCTGCGATGTGGTTTGGCAGTTTGTTGTATGTGAGTCTGGAGAAATTCGAGGTCGCTGTGGTCCAGTGGAAGAATGTCCGTCGCGTAACTGGAAGAACCAGGGTTCGATTCCAGGTAGCGGTGGATGGAAATTTCTCCGTGACTCACTTATAAAAGTGTAAAGAGAGATGATTTCTATTTGATGATCAGCAAGTGCTACTTGCTGATCATCAAATAGAAATCATCTCTATTTACACAAGTGGCAGGAGTAATCAAGTGCTTGTGGTACAACAGAGTTCGAGATTACACATGCTTGTACCAAACAGTATTCGCTCTAAAAAATCCCACCCATACAATCAAAATCTCAACTCTTATCATTCATTAGCTTTCCATTACGTCATTATTTTTTGACCTGTTTTGCCAAACACAAATTCATCGGAAGAGAAAACTGTGACTTTCAGCTTTAAAAACGCTTGCCGAGAATAAGCCAAAATTTATAACTAAGAAGGAAGGTTTGTTTACGGAGAATAAGCCAAGACGAGAACTAAAAAGGAAGGTTTGCTTACGGAGGATAAGCCAAGACGAGAACTAAAAAGGAAGGTTTGCTTACGAATAATAATAAGCCAAGACGAGAACTAAGAAGGAAGGTTTGTTTACGGAGAATAAGCCAAGACGAGAACTAAAAAGGAAGGTTTGCTTACGGAGAATAAGCCAAGACGAGAACTAAAAAGGAAGGTTTGCTTACAGAGAATAAGCCAAGACGAGAACTAAAAAGGAAGGTTTGCCGCAAGGAGAATAAGCCAAGACGAGAACTAAAAAGGAAGGTTTGCTTACGGAGAATAAGCCAAGACGAGAACTAAAAAGGAAGGTTTGCTTACGGAGAATAAGCCAAGACGAGACCTAAGAAGGAAGATTAAATTAGAGTATACGTCAAACGCACATAGAGAAATATTCAGAAAGTTGATTTTCAAACTTTAAACATAACCGACACAAGCGATGACGTATAGAAATCCTAAAACAGCCAAAACCAGGTTAGTTGCGTTTGTAATGTAGCTAGTTTTTCGAGTTTTGCCCAGGTTCAAGTTCGCATGAGACAAGGGTGGAGTGTTTGTCGCCCTGGGGCAAGTCACCATGTTTTGGGACGGGCTACAGCATGGTATTTGTCAAATTCCTAAATAAAGAAACAATTGCAACATAGCTGAAGAGCTAATAATGTTCTTGTAAAAATTTATTTCCCTCTACTAATATTTCAGGATGAATTTAATGAAGTAAAGAGTTACTTAACTTCCATTCTAAACGAAAGGAGGTTTTTTATAAAAAGCAAAACTAATAGTTTGTTAAAAATGGGGGATTTAAAAATAAATCTTTGTTTCGGAACTCAAAAAATGGGTTTCGGATTCATTCCGTTATCAACAGAACACAGACAATGAATGGAGCGTCACTAATTTGTTATAAAAACCAGAAAATGGAATGCTTTGTAAAAGTCAACTGAAGATCGGAATTCAATAGAATCCAACAAAAGGAGTGGCAATTGAACTGCAGCTGTGTCCTGAGGCGTGCTTAATTGAAATACTTAATTGCGTCACAATGCAACCAGACGAAGCAGGAAGTTCTTAAGGAGCAGTAGATGTTAGTAATGATCTTGCATCTCTTTGGGTCTAGACGGTACAATTGTCTTGGGAACTAAAACTTGTTCGCGGATAAATAATGCGCTTTCTAAAACGAATACTTATTATACTTTTCCATTATTTAGTAGACAGAATTGGGGCGCAACTACACGTGCTGTTTTAGCACAGTAATTAGCGTTGTGCTTAGTAACGAATGACTTTTCCTAAAATTCTTTTCTGACGTTTACTAGCAGAAAAATAAATCGGAGTGAACGAAAGCAAAAAATAAATAACCTTATTCGGTATTTACAGTACACAGAAATCTGTCAGAATCATTTAGCAGTTTTTTCTATTACATTAACGTTAAAAAATTTTAAATTTGGATAAACAAAAAAGCCCAACATTTAAAACAGCACCTGTATAATTTATATCTTTACGTTAATGGGCAATTAGCTAATAATTTCGATTTTTCTTCCACTGTGCGAAAGTGGTAGGCTTGTTGGATAAGCGTTAGTGGTGTAGATAAAGAAAAAGAATAGGTTAATATTTGTTATCATTGCAACATTTATGATAATAAGAGTAACAGTAATCGATAATTCTCCGCCGCCACGAATAGGAGCAGCACTAGAATTACAGCCCGTTTTTTCAACGAACAGCTTCTTAGCGCTTGTAATTTTAATATATTCGCAATTGCTCTTCCACTGTTGTGCTCATTAGCATGAAATAGGATATCATTTTTTATACTAATGTCTCTGGCAAGTATAAAGTTATAAAACCTAATACATAAATAAATACATCGCTCTTTCCACGTTCCAGAAACACATAGCAACCGAAAAATTGTTTGTACTGACGCCACGTATTTGGAGAATTTTCACCTTATACATGACATAGATATTAGTGAGCAAACACTGGGCTAATATTTCAAGAATTTCCAATATTCCTGGAATAAGTACAAAACGATTTTGTTTTAGTCACATCACTCTTAGAAGCCATGGGCAATAACTTTCAATTAGGCGAAACGCAAAGTTATCACTTTCAGAGCAAATATCTATATGTTACAATGAGCAGAGAGACGGTGGCGCTTCCGAAACAACATTAGACAAGGCACCTTGCATACGTTCCCGACGGATCCTAACTATCTCTGTCTGCTTATCTATTTATCTATAGACATGTGTGCCGCCCCGGTGGCGCAGTGGTCTAAGGCGTTGGCCTCGGATCATTCGTCCGAAGGGGTCCGGGTTCGAATCCCGGTGAGGCATGGATGTTGTGTTTGTCTTACGGCACTGGCTCTCTCCCTTTCCTGGAACCAGTGACCCGAAATTAGGGACGGGCGACTGCTTATAGCCCATTGAGTTGCTCACGGTGGTCGTTAAACCTCTAATCAAAAAAAAAAAAAATGGACATGTGCACTGTACATGCACTCTGGAGAAATTAAACATTACCAAATTCGCAAGGCGTAGGTCAGGTAATTTAGTCTGATTACCCCACAGCAGGCAACCAATTGCACAGTTGACATCGCTCGAGTTGAATAATCTACAGTTGGGTAACCGAGACTTCTCTGAGTTGAGAAAACCGAAACCATTTGCCCGCATTTCGATCGGAATATGTATGTTGTAGAAAAGGTATAGGACGCAATAAAATTGAAAAGGTTCTCAGGCTATAATTTACTCTATGTTTTATTCGTTTGTAACAAGGAGAAGAAGAATATTTTGATAGTCCTGCAACTAACGAATTCCCTTGTTGGAACCGTGATCGTTATAGAGATTTTCATTGAAGTGTTTAGTTGGAAACATTAGCATATTCAATAAAACAACTATTTTCTTACAACATGCTTCTGTACATAAACACAGATGTTAAAGGAATTACGACTCTCATCCTAAAATAAACTTCTTCTTCCAGCCCTTTTTATAGCCAATTGAGGCTATACACCGATGAGACATTCCATTACGACCCCGCCCCCTCCCCCAGCCTAGAGACATGAACGCACCTGGAGACCGAACGGTGGCGCAGGTGAAGTTCACAGAGAAGTATATATGCAACCCGAGGACCAGCGTTCGGTTAGTAGAGTGTTCGGAGTCAGAATGGGAAAAGCTGCCGATTTATTGGAGTTTGATAAAGGACAAATTGGGATGGGGCGGCGCCTCAGAACGAAGATCTCGGAAACGGCGCGGCTTGTGGGTTGTTCACGTGCCGCAGTACTGAGTACGTATCAAAAGTAGTGCACAGATGGCCAAACGACGAACCGTCGGCCACAGCTCATTGATGCCAGAGGGCGGCGGAGACTGTTGCGCATTGTACACAGCGACCGCAGGGCCAAAGTGCGACAAATCACCCGCGCCTACAACAGTGACGATCAAGGCAATGTGTCACCGCACACAGTTCATCGCAGCCTTCTGCGCATGAGCCTGCGTAGCCGAAGAACCAGTCAGGTCCCCATGCTCACTGTACGTCGTCGCCAACATCCCATGAAATGGGCCCAAGATCATCGAGATTGGACTGTGGATGATTGGAAGAAAGTGGTCTGGTTTGAGGAATCAAGATTCCTGGTGCATCACGTAGCCGGCCGAGTGCGGATACGTCGCTTACCAACGGAGGCTGTGGCAACTTAATGCACTGTTGGGCGGAAACAGGCCGGCGGCTGCGGTGTTATGTTGTGTGCGGTGTTTTCTTGCGACACTTTAGGCCCCATTATGTTCAGATCCCTGACAGCTGGCAGGTATCTGAACATCAATGCGGACCAAGTTCACCTATTCATGGCAACGGTGTTCCCTGATGGTGATGACCATTACCAACAGGATAATGCGCCATGCCACACTGCCAGAATCGTCAATGAGTGGTTCGAGGAACATGCTGGAGACTTTCTGTTAATGCTTTGGCCACCAAATTCCCCTGACATGAACCCAATCGAACATTTGTGTTTCGACTTGGAAAAGCGGGTTCGCGCTAAATCACCACCACCCAGGAATGTACAGGAACTGGAGGACTTGCTGTTGACATTATGGTACCAGATATCTCAGGATACCTATAGCCACCTCGTCGAATCGCTGCCTCGCGGAGTGGCCGCTGTTTTGCGAGCTAAAGGGGGTCCTACAGCTTATTAGGTAGGCGGTCATAATGTAGTGGCTTATCGGTGTAGGTTTCCCTCATGTCTTTCCAAATGTGCCTATCTTGGGCTTGTCTATTCCGCAGCTTTCTTACAGTTTTGTTTGTATTATCCATCCATCTTTCCTCAAGTCTTCCTACTCCTCTCTGTCATTAACATGGTCTCCGTTCTTTTATTATTTCACTCCATTTCTTATTTTTGATTCTCGCTATATGGCCAGCCCATTTCCATTTTAAATTGAATATCTTTTCATCTATGTTGGAAAATTTTGTTCTGGATCTTATATCTGTATTCTTTATTTTATCTTGTAGTCTTATATTTAGTAGGGATCTTTCCATTTAACGTTGTGTTTTTGGCAATTTGTCTGAGACGTTTTTCCTGATAGTTCAGATTTCAGCGTCATATGTCATAATGGGTACACTGATTGAAAAGTGTTGTTCTTTTTCCCGGCTTTATTTTGCTACATAGTATCTTTTTTAATTTCCCAAAAGCTGTCCACCCCAATTTTTATTCTTCTGTCAATTTTTTTCGTAATTCCCTGTTTCTTTGTGGTATTTAGTTTTTCTAGGTATATATATTCTTCCACATATTCTATTTCTTTAACATTTATTATAATATTTCTTGAGTTTTGCTATTGTTAAGTTGGTTTCACATTATTTTTGATTTCTAATCCAATTTCTTTTGATAAATCTGTTAGTTCTATGATTTCTTTTAATTCTTTTTTAGCACGACTTTTGTAAAAACAGCTCGTGCTTATTTTATCGGTTTGCCCGGCAGTCCGTCTGTAGACACGATATCTCTGCAACCATTAGTCCGATTTGAAAAATTCTTTTTGCATTGGGAAGCTTGAAATATGCGAATGATGATCCTTTATTTCGTTTTTGTTTTACGATGTAAAGTTTCATCATGTCGAATTCAAATGCAGATCCTGTCGAATTCAAAAATACGTTTTATTCCACATATTTGCTTCTAAACATCCGATGGAAAAAATCGTTTATCTTTCGATTCCATTTACGTCGAGGAATATTTTAGATATAGTTACTTTTTCAAATTACGCATAGATTTTTCGCTAGGGAGCGTAAAAATGAATTATA
This sequence comes from Macrothele yani, assembly GCA_039090855.1. Lineage (NCBI taxonomy): Eukaryota > Metazoa > Arthropoda > Arachnida > Araneae > Macrothelidae > Macrothele > Macrothele yani. The sequence continues at coordinate 157,303,465 of CM077024.1, read as the reverse complement.
CTTTCCCCGAGAACTCTTCTTCTTAAACTCCGATCTGAAAAAAATTTCTTCAGCGGATACAGATCCTGATGGAAAATATTTTGCATATAATTTCTAATTTTTGGTAAAGAATACTTTGGCCACTAGGGGGCGTAAGTGTTAATTTTTGCTTCTGATGTATTTGCCATAAAATCTGAGCTTCTAAAAACTCGATTGAAGAAATTCTTTCGTGGAATGATACCACTCTCTTCCATAAACTTTTTTGGAATATTTTCTTCTTAAAATATTCCATGGTTTGTCCGCCAGGGGGTGTAGATGTATATCTTATTTTTGTCAATATATCTACTTCCAACAGTCCGATTTGAAAATTTTCGTCTTTGTTAGATAGTGTTTTCAGTGTGACATGTTTTTCATATAATTTCAAAATTTTCAAGTAATTCATAGACCTTCCGCTAGGAGGCGTAAAGGTAAATTGCGTTTCCCCCTATATCTCTGCTTCTGAATCTCCGATTTGAAAAATTCATTCTGCACCGGATACAGCTCCTGATGTGAAAACGTTTGCACATAATTTCTAAATTTTGAAAAAAAAATGGTTTGGCCACCAGGTGGCGTAAATCTTAATTTCCGCTTCTATTGTATTTGCAGCAAAATATGAGCTTCTAAAATGTCGATTGAAAAACAAGTCGTTTGTTGACCGATACTACTCATGTCGACAAACATTTTAGTTACATTTTCTTCTTAAACTAATGCATGGTTTCTATGCCATGGGGTGTAGATATATATCTTATTTTTTCCAATATCTTTACTTCTAGTGGTCCGATTTGAAAAATTCCTTCTTTGCTGGATAGTGTTTCCAGTGTTACATGTCGTTCATATAATTTCAAAATTTGGAAGTAATTCCTAGACTTTCCGCTAAGGGGGTGTAAAGGTAAATTGCTTTCCCCTCTATATCTCTTCTTCTAAATCTCCGATTTGAAAAATTCTTTCTGCACCGGATACAGCTCCTGATGGGAAATCCTTTGCACATAATTTCTAATTTTTGTAAAAAATGGTTTGGCCACCAGGTGGCGTAAGTCTTAATTTCCGCTTCTGATGTATTTGCAGCAAAATATGAGCTCCTAAAATCTCGATTGAAAATAAGTCGTTTGTAGTCCAATGCTACTCATGTCGACAAACCTTTTACGTAGATTTCCTTTTTAAACTAATGCATGGTTTACACGCCAGGAGATGTAGATGTGTATCTTATTTTTGTCAATATCTTTACTTCTAGGACTCCGATTTGATAAATTCCTTCTTTGTTGGATACTGTTTCCGATGCGGAATGTTTTCCCTATAAATTCAAAATTTTCAAGTAAATCATAGACTTTCCGCTAGGGGACACAAAGGTAAATTGCGTTTTCTGCGTTATTTCTGCTTCTAAAATTCCGATTTGAAGAATTCTTCCTGTATCGCTTACAGCACCTCATGGAAAATAGTTTTCATATAATTTCTAATGTTTGGTAAAGAGTGGTTTGGCCACTAGGGGGTATAAGTGTTAATTTGTGCTTCTAATGTATTTGCAGCAAAATCTGGACTCCTGAAAACTCGACTAAAATTTGTTTTCTTGGACCGATGCCGTTCATATTGAAAAACCCTTTTGAGAATATTTTCTTCCTAAAATAATGCATGGTTTTCCCACCAGGTAACGTAAAAACACATCTTATTTTGTCGATATCTCCGTTTCTAAGAGTCCGATTTGAAAAATTATTTCTGTGTTGGAGAGCATTTCCTGTGAGAAATGTTTCTCATATAAATTCAAATTTTTCTTAATGCACATGTCTGCAACCAGAGGGCGTAAGCTCACGATTCCGTTTACAGCAATATCTGAGGGATTAAAACCCCGATTGAAAAACTTCTTTCTTCCGTCAGATACTATTGTTTCCCATACCGGTTCCATTGACTTTGAATACCTTTGATAAATTTTATTTGCGTCAGAACGGATTCAAAAGACGTGCTTATTACACCCGAAAATTCGTTGTCATCTTTCTTGTCATTTTCTGGAATAAAGACTATGTCGTTTGCAAGTCTTCAATTGTTCCACTTTGCTCCATTTATGTTAATTCCCTTTTCTAACCAATTGAATTCGATCATTAGGTGTTCCAGCGTTAATTTATAAATAGCTTTGGCGAGATAGTATCTCCTTGTCTTAGTCCTCTATTTATTTTAAACTTTTCACTTTCGTCATTTAGATAATATTAGATGTTGCATTCTGGTAGATATATTTGGTTAGATTTATATAATGTTGTTGAATGCCGTAATTTGTCAGGGCGTCTAAAATACACTACTCATACAGTAATTACTCTGCATATGCTCAATGATAACTGGTCGCAATTTTCGGAAATTTTGTTTAGGCCTCGCTGGCATCCTTCTGTTACAGTACGCTCGATGTTTTCTTGAAATGTTTCTTTTCTCATTTCAATTACATAATTAAAGTATCCACCGCGAATATGTCGAAAAAAAGTATTGTTATATTCACTTAGAAATATATCTTCGCAGTTGTCCGTTTCTTATCCACGTTGAATAAATGAAAACCCGTTTCTTTTTATTTCCGTCTGGTTTTTAATTTATTGGTGAACAATACAATTTCTTATCCTAGAAAATTTTCTTTGAATAATAGAATGGTCATTTTTCTCAGTGGGGCTTAAAAATATTACGATAGTTATCCATAAGGATTTCAGAAGAAATAAATAAGCGCAAATATATATATTGATGTCATTTGCCCCAGTTCAATTTCAAACGTACTTAGTCTTCGTCTAGTGATGTAGATAGATATAGCAAAAGCAAAAAAGCAGAAATGTCCGTGTTTAGTATCTCGTGTGTCTTCTGAAAGCAATAAAAAAAAACCTCAATTCAGAATTAGTGCGTGTGGCATACAAAGTAAATCTGATTTTCGAAGAATGTTGACACAACCTACTCGTGCTGCGTTAATGAATATAAAAATCTATTTTTCTGAAGTTGCGCAGACCTTCTGACTGTTGTAGCATGAATTATTGAGGATTTATTGAAAGGCTCCATCAGCAACTGCTGCTTTAATGCCAAAACCTTGTTTTGTGAAAATGATGATTAATCGATTAACTTCAAAGAAACAGCCACCTGCCGCTAAACTATACACTGTCCATCTTTTACGTTGAGAAAATGCAAAGGTATAGAAAAGAAAACTGGCTCATTTGCATACTAAAACGGCGAACGCATAATGCAGTTCAATCTATGAAATCGATGGCTACGAGCGGAAAACTGATGAAGTCCATGAAATATGAAAAACAATTACACTACAGAAAGAAACGGAAACGAAACTGAGTTTGTCAATATTTGAAAATTATTATCTGCAATGACGCTTTAAGAAGACTGAGAAAATAGCGTTTTTTAGAGAGAGAAGACAACTTTGACATGCTTTTTTCTTTCCCTTTTTTATTTTTTGTTTTATTTTTATTTTTGAAACTAGTTATAGTGACACACAAGCTTGCTACACTCCATATTTCTCTTATTATTCCGAAACACATGGTTGCTTTAAATTCTCTGTTTTTAGCTAAAGAGAAAATTCTTGAATTCTTTAAATGCGAAGAACCCACTTCCAAAAATGTGACACACTACTCCCAGGTCTCGATTTAAGCGGTATCGCATCGTATACTGCTAATCAAATCGACCTGAATCGCTCCGCAGATATGGCGTTACTTCGCATACATTGCGATTCATTTCGTTTTGAACTCCCCTTACGCTGACCTTCAGTGAACTTTCGATGTTTTATGGTGGTTATTGGCCCTTATTCCAATATTACTTTTTACCCCCAAAGACGATTTTCTCTTCTTTTAAAGTGTTTCGGCGGACATAAGTTGTTTAAGGTTAATTGCTGTTAATAGGTGAACTTCAAAGAAACGAAGGACAGAATCAATCATAGATTTCCAGACATGACAAGTGATACAATGAAGTGTCTGTAGGTTTTAGATGTGGCATTATGGCCAAAACATCGTGATTCCCTTAAAAGATTTTGGTCAGGAGGAAATAGTCACATGATTCAACATTTTGCCTTATTGCTGCAAGCCAAGAATAGGGGAGCTTAAGGAATTGTGGCTCCGTAATATGGCAACTTCATCAAGAGAAGACTTGTGGTTCTTCATTTTAAAATCCAAAAGAATTACCTATTCTAATATTTCTCATCTTTTTGAAATACTTCCAGTTTTGCCAGTGCCTATAATGCCATTGTAGAGAGGCGTTTTTCCTACATGAGTTACATAAAGAATGACTATCGCAGCAGTCTTAGTAAATCTTCGTTGGAAAATCAGTGCGCATATTTGTTGAAGGACCATTTATGGACAAATTTTCACCTGATGTGGCTGTAAAATTTTGTTTTCCAAACTACGTAGGCCCGACACACAGCTGTATGGCAAATGGAAAATTTGTGGCGTTGAAGAGGAGCAGCTTTAAAAAGGTAATAAATACTCCAAATACGAGGAGTCAGTTAATAAACAAAGACATCGCTCTTTCCACGTTAAGCAACGCACAGCAACCGAAAAATTGTTATTCAGCCGCCGCTGGGGAATTGAAACCAGGACGTGGAAAGAGCGATGTCTTTGTTTATTCACTGACGGAACGTATTTGGAGGATTTTCACTTTGGATCTCACAACGTGGAAAGAGATAAAAGCTTATGTAAGCTTAGATCTTTCTATCTCTAAGCTTTACATACACTGACTTTCGGACGTTTCCCTGGGGCAATCAGTGCATTTTTCTACTGAGAGCCTTTATACAGATAGGAAGGTAGTGGTAACAGCTGGACAATTTGTTTATTTCACCCTTTTTTTGTTGGTTCTTGTAAAAAATATTCTCTCAGCCTGATTACTTTGATTGTGCCAAATGAAAGAATCTTTCGAAAATTTTCCCCCAGACACTCCGCTTTTGAGACATTGCAAAATATCACAGACAAACGAAGCACGTGTCAACAAAACAAGAGTTCTACTAACCGATGCCTGAAGGCTGAATGATGTAGCCCCGGGATAAACCAATTCCAGGTTGACTTCTTTGTTTAGCAACAACAATGACGACTGAGGGTGACTTCTGTTAATCCTTCGGACGCCGTGCAAATTCAAAGACCATGGGATTCAGAAATCCTAATCATGCCATCCGGGCCAATCGGGCGCTTATGGTTGTTTGCATGTAAGGGCGCGTTAGGCTCTATGGTCGCAAAAGGGTTAAACAGGTGTGTTTCTTGCTAGTATACTCTAATTTAACTTTCATTTTTAGTTCCTGTACTCTTACGAAAATTTGGTTTATTTTCTTAAAACATGGTTTTTTTTTTTATCTCAAAGCTACATTTTCCTCCTCGATTAATTTAACTTTGGTAACACCTGACAGTAGGTCAAAGTGTAAATACTTAGTTGAAATCCTAAGACGTGCTGTTGTACTCAACGATATTGAGGCAAAGTCAAGCAATCTAAGGCCAATCTTATCGGGCAATCTTCATGTGATTTTATCAAGTAACCTTTTGAGCAACAATTTCATATGATTAGAGTTACGTTAATTGTTAAATAAGCTAGGTTCATGTATAGATAGAGACTGAATCTTTTTTTTATTGCAGATTTAACGACCACTGTGAGCAACTCAATGGGCTATAAGCAGTCGCCCGTCCCTAATTTAGGCTCACTGGTTCCAGGGAAGGGAGAGAGCCAGTGCCGTAAGACAAACACAACATCCATGCCTCACCGGGATTCGAACCCGGATCCCTTCACGGACGAATGATCTCAGACCACTGCGCCACTGGGTCGGCACTGAGTTATTGGTGGCTTACCTTTTATGCTGTGTGAAGTCTAACGTATTGTATCTCTTTGATAAAATTATACGCAACATATCTTATTTGTGATACGACGTCATGTTGGAAATTGACGCGCTAGTGAATATAATAAAGCACTTCTTTATTTTGTTTGTAAATACAGCCTTGTTACTCAACCCTGGTCATTATCTTGAAGCGGAAAATTAGAGATTTTATATCTAGTTAAGACTTTCAGCGGTAATTAGCATTGAAACTGTCAGGGTTAAGCGAAAAGCTAATTCAATTAAGGTCAGCGTCAATCTAAGCATTGAGGGCATTACAATGAAGTTATACCTAATGAGCTCTAACCCATTAGTGCCTCAGTAAAGCTAACATAAAATTTAAGTTCCAATTCAAATGAAAGTTTCATTTAAACACAAAAACATCATGTGCTTAAAATATTGTTCCTTCCTTTTTCGGTTTTGCCGTTCACTTATACATGCTTTTATCATTATGTACTTTGAAATTTCAAGATATTAGCTCTATTAATCTCTAACCATACAGGATTAGTGAATACCACATAAGTTTAAAACTGTACACCTACACTATGTTAACAAAAGTATTCTGACGCTACCAAATATCTGCATAAGCGCAAAGAATGGTTGGCCAGGAAGGTGCGCTGTGAGTAGGGAGGTGCGTATGTAAAGTTGAGATGTTCTATCGTGTTATCACTAACTTCGAATCAGATATGCCCTAGGACGTGAACTTTCCGAATTTCAGCGTGGGCTGGTCATAGGATGTCATTTGAGTAACGTTTCCATACGGAGCACTGCAGCTCAATTAAACGTACGAAAATCAACTGTAAGTGATGTCGTGAAGAGATGGAAGCGCGACGCTGCAACTACAGCAAAGAAGAGCCCATTTGGTCCCAGAAGGCGCGCCTTTGGGGTTGGCTCCGTTTATAGTTTTACTTGAGAGCGTGAGTCTTTTTATTCGGCAGGTAACACTTTCAGTTCGGCTCTCTGGCAATATAATAGCGGGGCATTTGATTATTGGTCTTATTTCTAGAATTAGTTTGATTTCATGGGGGGGGGGGTCACAATTTCTGTATTTATGCAGAGATTTATATTAGTTTTGGAGTGTGCGGTAGCTTTAATTCAGGCGTTTGTCTTCAGAGTTCTTGCAATATTATATTCATTAGAAAGTTATTAGTTGACTGTAGTGTTGGGCCCCCTTCGAATTTGGATGTAACCAAGAATTTTTCGCTCTGGGATTGTATAAAATGGCTTCTTGATAATTCGTCCGAGATGGGCCTGGATTCGAATCCCGGTAAGGCTTGGATGTTGTGTTCGTCTTACGGCACTGGCTCTCTCCCTTCATTGGAACCAGTGGCCCTAAATTAGGGACGGGCGACTGCTTATAGCCCATCGAGCTGCTCACAGTGATTGTTAAACCTTCGAACAAAAACAGAAAAAGAAATACAGAAAAAAAGACATTCAGGAAGGCCGCACAAACTGCCAGAAAGTGACGGAAGAACCATGGTAAGAAATATTAAGAGATCCCGTTCTTTCTCTGTCGTTTACATCGCTGCTGAAGTAAGAAATGCTTGTAATGGCTCGGTTAGTACCATACCTATCCGCAGTGAGTTTCACAATGTGCGTTATTATGTGGAGCACTTGCAAATAAGGCACATATCACTATCGTGAATTCGAAGCGCCGTTTGGAGTGGTGTCTCTCCCGTCGTTACTGTACTGTGTGCTACTGGAAAGCTCTTCTTTAGAGTGATGAGTCATGCTTTTCACTCTTGCAATTTGATGGGCTTGTTTGAATTTAACGACGCCTAGCGAATGATTTTCGTGATTTTCTTTCGACTATTAAGTTCGGTGGAGGCTCTGTCATGGTATGGAGTTGATTTTTTCGTGGATTGTGTCTTGGCCCGTTGGTTATTATACCAGAAGGCATGAATTCTGAAGTGTAGCTTAACGTTCTGGATAATTCTGCCCTACCAAGAATGCGGCAGTATTATGAAAATGACCGTTGTCTCTCCAAGACGATCAAGCTCCCGGTCATTCTGCACGACTGGTTTCTTGAAAATGAGGTGGAACTGTTAGACTGGCCTGCTGAGAGTTCTTATCTTTATCCAATAGAGCATCTCTGAGATTAACTAGAACAACGGATATGAAATCGACCACAACGGTCATCTTTGCTTTCCAGTCTGATAGCAGTTTTGCAGGACGAATGGCGAGCCATCCCTGCGAGGACCTACAGGAAATTCGTTGATAATTTGCCTTGACATGTTGCCGTTGTCATAGAAGCAAAAGGTGGACCGACTAGCAACTAATTGCAACAATAAAGCCATGTGGGTCCCAAAATATGATGGTGTCCGATGCTTTTGATAACATAGTGTATATTGAAGCTTATAATCAGTTATTCATCTCTGCTCTTCAGAAACGCCGGGTGGAAAGTATCGGAAATATCACATGTGTATATGGTGTGTGGTTTAGTCCGTATTGGTACATTCCATGTTTTTTTGTTTTTGTGTGTGTGTGTGTGTGTGTGTGTTTGTTTTCATATGCGTTTGTACGTTGTCTCGATATATTCGTGATGAATTCATTCACATATAGAGGAAATCTCGCACATAAGCTGTTTCCTCTGGAAGTTCATGTTTGCGTATATACATTTCCCATGTTCACTGTTGAATCCCGAGTAAAAAATTTATATAATATTTGTTCTTGCTTCATTGGTATTCTATCTTCCCAGTAGTTAGTGAGTTTAATCTAGGGGAGGGGTAAGTACTATATGCTTAGATGCTCATGAGATGATGAAACTCCAAATGGAAAGTCACTTTACTGTAAGCCGAGTTTTAAAAGGTAGGTTAGTCACCGGATTGCCAATAGCACATGTGGTTATGCGTTGCATGTTAGAATTCCCGGCAGTGATTCAATCACGCCTTGACCAGCACAGCTAATAAAACAAGATCAAAGATGGACTTTGATCCAAGTCAAACCATCCATAAACTACGAGTATCTCAGAAGTACTGAGTCTGTACTCAAGACCTGATCTGATAGATTTGTCAGAAAGTGACTGCACTTTTAGTAATTGCCTTTTTGGTTTCTGTTCAGATCACAACGTGCTTTTTGTTCTTTAGGGTGCATATTTTGCACACTTTGTACAATGTAGGTGTACCTAAGGAATCAGTTCCCTATACATTATGTACCAGTGACTGCATCTCTATTACAACAGTTAATACAGTTATCAGTTTTCCCAATGAGAACACTGTTTCTGCATCCTAAGCCTTGGGTTTCTCTAATTTCTTACGTCAACCAACAAGGTGTTTTTAATTTTGAGTTTTGTAGTTTGAATGACGACAACTGTGCAGCAATAATTATTCAATCTGTTTCTGCTACCCCTGTGATGCAGTGATCTGGCCGTTTATCCAAGTGTGACCGGGTTAGAGTCCGGGTGAGGCACATAGGTGGCATGCTTTTCTTTCGGCACTTGCTTTCTCCATTCCACGGAACCAGTGACTCTGAATTAGGGATGAACGACTGCTTATAGCAATTAGAATTGCTCACGGTAATTTTTTTTATTGAAGATTTAACAACCACCGTGAGCAACTCAATGGGCCATAAGCAGTCGCCCGTCCCTAATTTAGGGCCACTCACTCCACGGAAGGGAGAGAGTCAGTGCCGTAAGATAAACACAACATCCATGCTTCACCAGGATTCGAACCCGGACCCTTCACTGATAATAAGCGAGCGCTTAGACCACTGCACCTCCGAGGCGGCACTCTTGGTAATCGTTAAACCCTGAAGCAAAAATAAAACCGGTTTAATTTGTTGTTTTGTTGTTGTTGTTTGAAATGACAAATTTTGCTTTTCTCTGTGTTTGTCCCTTTTTTTCCATTTGTAATGGAAGGCTGACCTTAAGGGTGTACAGTATCATGACTATTCTTAACCCGACAGTCAGGAACGATCGACATTGTCTTTTCTCGCTCAATTCTATTTTACATCTTTTGTGCCTTAATGTGTTTTCCTTCATATTATAACTTAAACAGTCCCAAAATGTCGCTTTAAGTCTTCCTCTGATTTACCTTTTTGATTAGATTAGGTTTGGATCTCTGCGTCCAACATATTCTTAGTCTCTTCTCAACATATACCCGTAACATCGCAGTGTTTCTTCAGGAGCCTTCTGTGAAATTTCCGCAATTTTAATTATTCAGAAATTTTCATTTCCAGTGATGGCTAGCCATGTGATAAATATAGATGCTCCTTGCCAACTGTGCATCCCGTTTTCTCCTTCTGAAATATGTGAATTACCTACCTCTGAGGTGACGTACATATCAAGACGGTAAAGTTGCAGAGATAAGCTTCGTCAGTGTAGTTTAGTTGGGTAAACAACGGGCGAGGAGGCGTGGGTTCGAAACCCACGACTGGCAAAAAGGGCTGATTTTCTCAAACATGCTATCACAAAAGAAGTTCCGACAACTGAGAAGTAGACGTGTAACATCGTTTTTAACTCCTAAAAGATCGCTTGATATTTATGGAAATCATCAGAACAGTACCTATTTGATTAGTCTTTTTTTTTTTTATTGTAGGCTTAACGACCCCCGTGAGCAACAAGCATTCGCCAGTCCCTAATTTAAGGCCACTGGTTCTAGAGAAGGTAATGTGCCAGTGCCTTAAGGCAAACACAACATCCATGCCTCACCGGGATTCGAACCCGGACCCCATCGCGGACGAATGATCAGAAGCCATCGCTTAGACCACTGCGCCACTGGGGCGGCTATTTTATTATTCAAGAAATTTAACAGTTACTGAGCTTCTAAATGAAATATACAACGATTTTTAATTTTTGGGCAAAATTTAAGCTGTTAAGAAAGATATTAAATTTCACGGAAAAGTGAAATCGTGGGCGGAGGTCAATCAAGTCACCATTCACAAAATGCTAAAAATATTAAATAACACCCAAAACTGACAGTTACTTTAGGTGTTCCAAACGAATCTAAAATGTGTGGGAGCACGATCAAACACAGCAGGCAAAATTTCATGCCATTCACGTCGAGGTATAATAGTACAGATAACGAATTTTGTGATAGTACAGATAACGAATTTAATGGCAGTAGGATTCACCACTGCTGTCATTACTTTCGTTATCTGTACTATCATAAAACTCACTTACTTCAGTATGACCGCCGGGTTCACTTAGCACATACGATTTCACTAAACTAAAATTATCATCCAAATCGCTTGCATCATCCGATTCCATAACGCGTACAAAAGGAAAAAACAAACCACGCGTCTTCCCCAAACGAAATACGAGGACGGATCCGAAGGTAACGCACACTATTTTTTTTTTTTTTGTTGGGGGAGCAACAGTTTATTATGTAGGCAAAACAAAACATATGCACAGGGAAACTACATTTCTTAGTATTTTTCAACATAAGAACCAAGACGCTCGATTCCAACGTGGTACCAGTTTTAGTATACCTTGTTCATAAAAGTCCGTTTTCTGGGCGTATAGCCACATGCGGACAACCGATTTGAATTCGTCAGCTGAAACGAAACATTGGCAATCCAGGAATCTTTTCAAGGGAGCAAACAGATGAAAATCCGAAGGAACCAGGTCCGGATTGTGCGGTGGGTGCTGGAGCACCTGCCAGCGAAATTGCGTAATTTTCTCTGTCCCTTCTGTTCGGCTGCCAAGTTATTGGGAACCCATCACGCACTGACCTTCCGAAATTGTAATTTGTCATGCACAATCTCATACCGTACGAAATATTGAACTTCTGTGGCAATGTGCGCAGATGGATCCGCCGATAACTCAGAATTGCCTGTTCAATGCCTCTCACAGTAGCAGGCGATGACGCAGTTACAGGTCGACCAGAACGTGGTGAATTGGTAAGGTTGCCAAGGCCCTCTGCAAAGAAAGTGCACCATCTGGAGATGTTCCTGCGGTCCAGATAATCACCACCATACACTTCGACCATTTCTTTGTGAACTTCCGTCGGAGTTTTCTGTTTAGCCCACAAAAATAGGACTACACGGCGTTGATCTTCATTCGTAGACGACACTAACAAACACATCTTTGTGCCGTCGTTCACATTGTCTTCCACCACGGAGACACCTAATCCAGCCAAACCGGTCTATAGCGTGATATTTAAACTTCTTGTCTGCCAAACAGCAACTTGCTACTTGCAACCTACGAAAAGAAAAAAATGTTGTGCGTTACTTTTCGATCCTTCCTCGTACAAAAATCTATCGATAATCGCAGAGATATGCTCTATAATAAAACAGATTAGTGCTGCTATCTAGTGTTACGGGAACGATAAATCAATCGCGTTTGCACTATTCAGTATGTAATTTCTTTAACGTTTCAACCCGGCAATATCGCGGGGGCGGGAAATAGGGATCGATACCTCAGCCCGGCATATCGACGGGAGCTGTCCTTAAGGGGTTAAGAAAATTTCATTTTATGCTCCAATGAAATCCTGCAACAAATATTTACCACCAGATGCCCTTCTTGTCATTAGTTCTCCTTAGGACTAACTACGCAAACAGGATGTCTTGTCCATTTCATTCCAAAATGACCTCTCTCGGTGATACGCCTAACCAATGATCTCTGACCCCCGAGATCATTGGTTAGACGCATCACTGTTTCCTGCACAGAATCAAAAAGATTTCGGTGCGGATTAAGTGTATCAACCCGTTTTTATTAGGGGTATGAAAAAGTTTCCGCCGTTTTAAGGAGACGGGAACAATCAGGAAACCAGTACACATTTATTCAACGAAATATTGGCAGTTAGCATCAATGACCTTTTGCCATTTTTCAGGCAACAAATGAATGCCACCATGATAGAAGGACTCGGGTTTTGAGCTGAAGAACGCAGTGACGAAATTTTCCACCTCTGGAACTGTGGTGATCCGCTGTTGGGCTACGGCATGTTGCATAGAGCGAAACAGATGAAAGTCTGAGGGTGCAGTGTGCGGGGAGAAAGCCAGGTGCGGTAAAACCTCCTAATGTAACTGTTCAGTGGTTGATTTCGTGGTGGCACCGACATGTGGTCTGGCATTATCGTGTAACAGGATGACTGGGCGGCGTCCTTCACCTGTCCAAGGGCGTTTTTGCTGGATTGCGGCGTTTAGTTTCATCAACTGATCACTACATCGTTGTGCAGTGATTGTTTCGTCCGGTTTCAACAGTTCAAAGTACAGCACTCCATGCATATCCCACCACACCCACAACAGCACCTTTTCCCCGCGGATATCCTGTTTTGCAGTAGATGTTGATGGGTGGCCAGGGTCGACGCAGGATCGCTTGCGCACGAGGTTGTCGCAATAGACTCAGTTTTCATCCCCGGTGACAACCTCCCAAAAGAAATTCTTTGCTTGAAAATTCTTCAGCAACTACATGCAGATGCCCAATCGTAGACCAATATTACGCTCCGTTAAAGTATGCGAACCCACTTACCCATCTTCTGGATCTTCCCTAAGGCCTGTAGACGCCGTACCACCGTCGATTGAGCCACTTTCAAACGTTTCGCCAGTTGCGTGGCCGATTGTGTGGCTTTCTCTTGCAACAGCGATTCCAGCTCCTCGTCTGCGAGTTGCTGCGGTCTACCTGCAAATGGCTTGCCTTCCAAGCTTAGATCTCCTTTCTTAAACCTGGAAAACCATTCTGGACACGTCCGCTCACCCATAACCGTTTCGCCATACGCCTGGTGTACTATACCGTATGTTTCACTCGCACTTTTCCCTAAATTAAACATGAATAACAAACAGTTCTGCAAATGAACTTTATCGACCGCCATGCTCGGCTTCATGTACGAACTGACAGCACGGGCCCCCGGCCGGTTAGTCCCTACAGCGCCCGCTAGCGGGGGCGGAAACTTTTGCATACCCCTAATAAGAACACTTGAAAGTTAGGCGAAATTCAGTCTTACACTGAATTAAGATTCATTCAGACTGAATTAAGATTCGTTCAGAGGTAAAAAAGTCACGTCTAGCTAGCTAGAGAAATTTCAAGACTTTAAAACAAATTTTCAGTGTAATAGATGTGTCTACCATGAAAAAGTTCGTAACAATATTTTTAACCAAGTAAATCAGGCACAAGCAAAATAACTTTTACACCCTGTACTTTAAAAAAAAAGTAAATTTATGGCTGTGCCACATACTGCACGCTGAGTCTATCACGGCACAAATTATATTGCTGAAATCTAAAGGAAGTTGAAAGAGCACAAGGTCTTTATAAAAGCCCTGCATTGCATATTTTTCCTGAAGCATTACATGTGCATGAGAGAACCAAGCAATTACTTCAAAAGCAACAGAAAGACTCAATCTGGGAAATTTTCCTTTGCATTTACTTGCGCTACAACTACATATTAAGATGGAAATGGTCGCCGAAAACATATTTCGCCAGCATCGCTTAAATGACGTACACGAAGCAATGAGACGTGGTGATCGAGAATTGTGCGAGTGAAAAAGACAAAGTACCTTGTAGTTACGGTCTCAGGGGGAAATATAATCGCCCGCAAGAAACTGTCGTTCTTAAAAGCGAGATGGTATCTGGCTGATGGCCAGCTTGCGAAATATCTCCCAAACTCCATTCTCTGCAGCTCGTGCTGAATTCAATGAGGCTGATTCCGTATTGATGGCCAGTCATGGAGAGCGCAGCCAACCCCCGTCACTGCCGGTCTTTTGTAAAATATTTTTGGGTAGAAGATTGTTGAACAGCGAAGAATTCATATCCTTGGTTACATGAGGGCGAGGGTAAACTTCCACCCCTATGTCTGGAAAATATGCAAATACATTCACTTCGTCAGCTGTGTGCATGGATGTTAACACAGCTGATACTTAGTAATTAATTTTCCTAATTCAACCGTGTGGCATCGCCCGCATTATAACTGTTTACTGATGTTCGGTGACTGAGTTTTACCGAAATGTTATTGTTTTACGTAGCATTATTAATCAAAACTCATGTGACAGAATGTATCGCTGTGCTTCGAGAAAACTAGAACAATTTTGGCAGTTTTTCCAAAGCGTAGAAAAAGATCAAACATTTTAATCTTTATAGAAAAAATGTCTGAATTAAAAATAATAAATGAGTTGCTGAGATGACGATAATTTATTTCAAAGCTTCTAGAACAAGTGTAGAGAACAAAATTACTTAAGTATTGTTACAAAAATTAAAAGGAATGTATTTCACGTTGTAGGATCAAAATTTTCCAAAATGTTAACATTTTGAATTTAAGAAAGACTTATATATTCTTTATTCCAACAGTGCAACCTGCAACGTAAAAGCAATGTAATCAGGCATGGGTAATTCTAAACATTAAATAAAAAAAATTAAATCCGAGTATTATGACGAAAAAATGCGAAAACAGTTCAATCAACTTACAAAATCTAAACAGCATAATCTAATAAGAAAAAATATTTAATAAAAATTAGTTAAATTTAAAATATGAATAAAAAATACTTGAATAAAGCGACTTCGGTGCCGAATTAAAGTTTACAGTTTATTGCAAATGGCATCTGAATGATAAATTAAATTGGCTATGCTACATCAAATTAACTCGAGCAGTAAATAACAACTATTTTTTCAGTCCTAGTACTTCGGATTATTAAACTACGAAATCTTCCCCAAAGCAACGGAAAAGAATTAAAGATATTAATCCCTGAAAACATTTTGGTTTTCAACGAAATACTTCACTGAGGTAAGAGAACGTTTCACTATATCGCCTAAATTTAAAAATAAATTTTCCACAAAATGAAGAAATGACTGTATTCAAATTGTAAGGTTTATTTTAAAAAAATTGTAGTTTGAATAAGAAATTTAAAATATCAGAATTTAAACAGTATAATCCATATACTTAAATCACATCTTTTCAATCACTGATATTTACAATATATCTAAACAACTTGAACAAAAGTATGAAAATTTAAGCAATTTAGAATTTTAAAAAATCACCAGAAGGACTATCTAAAACGGTAACAGCGAAATACCGGGTGGTTTTAAAATAAGTATCCATATTCTCGGGTGTCCACTGTCCAGAGAAGATCGAAATGGAGATACCGCGAAGAAACTTGGTAGGTTGCTTACTAAGGATGTAGGAAAACAATCTTGCGAGAAAAATAGTTCAAAATTAAGCCGCTAGGGGAATAATGGTGCTGCAGAAGCAAGAAAAGAACAGATTCGTGAATTTATGTTTATTGACAGCACAAACGTCTTAGGACAAAATCTGCCCAATATGCTTCCGATCACAAGAGATGACATGCTGCAAACATAAAACGGCGGCGTGTGACACCGCAGCTCGCTGCATGTCGCGGTCGATGTTGTCCACTTCTTGTCCGATACTTGTTTTCAGATCTGAGTGACAACGTACACCGTCCAGATAAGTCCTATTTTTCAGGTATTCCCGGAGCCAGAAATTATAAAGAGTAAGATCCGGTGAACGGGCTGACCAAGCCTGAGGAAATCTTCGAGAAATTGCGCGTTCATTGCCAAATGTTCGACCTAGCAATTTCTGCACCTGCCAACCGATATGTGGAGGTGTACCGTTCAGTATGAACTCGGTAATGCCCAAACATTAAATTTTCCTATTTAAAATAAAGCACTATTTCCCTGCTAAAGGGTGCAAATTTTTATTCTGCTTTTCTTAATATCTCTGCTAATAAAAGTCCGATTTAATAAATTATTTTAACACTGGATACCATTCACCATGTGGAACATTTTCCGTGTGCTCGTAGGCTTTTGCAGTTTACAGCTCTTAGGACAGGTGCTGTAAGTGTGTATTCCTGTTTGCGATTGCATCCCCGCTCCTAAATATCTATTGAAAATTTTCATTTTTTACTTTGTGCCGTTTGTTACAGTAAAGATGGGGAGACATCAGTCTCTTTAAGTTTTTTTCGCTAGGCGCCGCAAGTGTCGAAGCATTTGTTTTCCTATCTATGCTTCCAGGAGTCTTATTTGGAAAATTATTTTTCCTTAGCATAGCTTTAACTATGAAGAATACTTTTACATATTTTCTACTCTTTCCATTATTCAAAATTTTTCTTCCTGGGAGCGTCAGGGCTTTTTTCTATTTGAAAAAGTTTACTTGATTCTAAAAACCCCTAAGCAAAATCCTGTTTCGGCAGGTTACTCTTCATTATAAAGAGTAATTTGCACGCGTTTTCTTCTTGAAGTAACACATACGTTTTCAGCTAGGGGGCGAAAAGTTATTTAATGTTGTCTTCTATATCCCTAATTCTAACTGTTCGACTTGAAAATCCTCTTGTCCTTGAGATCTTCCTATATCAGGAACTTTTTTCTTAAAGTTTGTTAACTTACGTAACATATCTTTCAACCGCTAATGGGAGTAAGTAACTACTCCTATTTGTGGTTGTTTTATAGATTGTAGAAATCCAATTGATTTTTTTTTCATTATTTCGTAACTGGTTTTATATGAATAAACCTACTCGCATTGCATATTTTAAATTAGGCGGAGTTTTTCCCTACGTATTGTACATGTATTTCTTTTTTTTTTTTCTGAATTTTCAAGTTCTCTAAAAATCTGCTTCCAAATGTTGTTTTTTCGTCGAAAAGGATTCAAAAGACGTGTTCATTACAATCGAGAATTCGGTGTCACCTTTCTTGTTTTCCTTCTTCTCCATGGCATCCAGAGGCACGTAAAACTAGTAGTCATCACTTAGTGTCAGGTGAGATTGGCAGCAGGGAAGGGAGAGTGCTAATACCATACCTTAATCGGTATTAGAACCCAATTCCAAAAAAGACGTATTATGCTTATTTTCAGCAACTAACACCCTTTCTTCAGAGAACTCTTGTAACAATCGTTATTAATTTATGCAGGAAGTAGCAGTTTCGTAATAGAACGAGCGAGACAGTAATAAGGCTTTATTTATTATTTCTTTTCAGTTTAGCGAACCGCATAAAAACCTAACGTAAGAAGTAGTCAACCATTTAGGTTCATTGGTTTAAGTAAAGGAAGATGATTAGCGCTATGCTGTACAATGCTTTAGTTGGGTATATTGTAAATATATATTAACATTATATTAACTTGTACTACTCAAAACATCGTGAACTAAGTTAACGTTAACTTCAACTACACGTTAACTTCACTGTGGACAAAAATTGTAATACTAACTTGAAAGGTTGTTGTCCCAGACGAGTCTCCTTAGCAATAGCTGAAAACTTAAAAATAATTAAGCACAAATTAAAACACTTCTGTAAGGGTTCTTAAATGAATCAGCGTGACTTACAGTTCAACCGTGTTTATTCAGTATCATTCCGCACATCAGGAAATCGAATAGTCATCAAATTATACGCTGGTGATATAACAATCTTTCTTTCTACATATACACTTAGCTCACATAACATTCAACTAACATAGTTCAGTCGAAGACAACACAGAAGTCGCCTCGGCGCCCTAGTAGCGCAGTGGTCTAAGCGATGGCTTCTGATCATTCGTCCGAGAGGGGTCCGGGTTCGAATCCCGGTGAGGCATGGATGTTGTGTTTGTCTTACGGCGCTTCTTTTGGAACTAGTGACCCCTAAATTAGGGACGGGCGACTGCTTATAGCCCACTGAGTTGCTCACGGTGGTCGTTAATCCTCTAATAAAAAATAAAAGTCGCCCCTACAGTATATCGCAGTCCAAACAAGATAACACACAATCATAAACCAGAATCCACACCAAACATTGAAAACCGGAGCTCTTATCTCTCGAGACTCATTTCGCATTCGTACTTTGACCTGGCGACAGGTTGTAGCCAAGGTTAAATTCCCCGAGAAGGAAAATGTGGAGTTCGGACGGAAGAGCATTTATCGAGAATAAATCAAATTTTCAGAAGAAAATAGGAACTGAAAAAGAAGGTTAAATTGGAGTACACGTCACAGTTGTCGTTGTGGAAGAATGATAAAAGGCCCGAAACCAGGATTGTAGCACCCGAGGTTCGAGTGAGCTATGCGTAGTACCTCTGTCCTAAGGCACTGCTTGTGAGCTTTTCCTGAAGCCAGTGGCTCTAAATTAGCGAAAGGCTACTCTTTTGGGCCTTAGATGTTTGCAAGGAAAGTCGGCAAAACAAACGAAAAAACGTGTGCCAAGAAAACGAACAAAGCATCGCGGAATCACTGTTTGGAACACTCATATAGGTGCAAGGAACAGTAAGACTTATAATGAATTAGCTTTATAACCTTTGAGTATACGTTACAGACTGCATTCCGCAGACCAATCGAATAGCCACAGCAAAGTCACCATGGGGCGTAAGAGAACCAACCTTGTAACAATATTAAAAGCAATCAAAGATTTTTTCTGTACTGTGGCGTTGTGTGTTTCCCCGGTTTCAGATATGGTTATAAGCACACCGGTCAAAAATTACGGGATGCTGATTGAAATATTTACATAAATATAAAGTTGATGAACGTAATGAGTTGTACAAATATGGAGAGTGAAACTGTTGGATTATGATTGTGGATGTCTAAGGTGTGTGTTCAAAGCATTTGTAGCATTCTGTATTTCCTTTTATAGGTACAACTATGGATCGTGAAGGTGATGTTACTGAGTGGCAAAAGGAGCCATTATTCTTGAACGAGAATATAGTCATTCGTTGCAAGAGGTGGCAAATTTTGTGGAATGTCGGAGTGAATAGTCAGTAGTGCACATTTTATTTTTGATTGGAGGTCTAACGACCACCGTGAGCAACTCATGGGGTTATAAGCAGTCAGCCGTCCCTAATTTAGGGCCACTGGTTCCAGGGAAGGGAGGGAGCCAGTGCCGTAAGACAAACACAAAAATCAATGCCTCACTGGAATTGGAACCCTGACCCATCTAGGGCGAATGACCATAAGCCATCGCTTAGACCACTGCGCCACTGGGGAGGCCTGCCCATTTTCAGTGAAAGAGGTATGGAACACCGCCCAGGTGGAGTAGTGGTCTTAGCAATGGCTTCTAATCATTCGTCCTTGATGAGGTCCGGATTCGAATCACGGTGAGGCGTGGATTTTTGTGTTTGTCTTTCGGCACTGGCTCTGAATGTGTTACTTTTCCAACACTAGCTCTCTGTGTACATTAGTCATTTAGCATACTGCAAAAAACATGTTTGATATGTACTTGTTGATGTGAAATATCTAAAATATATAATCCTCCAATCAAAAAAAAAGTGAGGAAACTATCACTGTAGGCGGAGTAATTATGGTAGAAGCTCTACGATGACAAATCGAGATCGCAGGTGTTTGGAACGCTTAGCAACTGCTGCACGCTTCCAGACTTGTCAAAAACTGCTTTAACAGTACAATGCTGGACCCAGTAAACCAGTCTCAAAACGAACGCTACCGATAGAACTGCTTGGTTTTGGCATTTCCAGTCGTGTTGCCCGGATACGTCCGAAGTTAACAATTGTCCAGAAGAAAAATCTCCTTGCTTAGGCAAAACAGCATCGTCATTTGACACCTGAACAGTGGATACGAAGTATACGGTCCGACGAATTCAGACTCTGCTTCTATTCTAATTATGGTCGTTCCAGGATCATGCAGAAGGCTGGAGAAGCATTTAACCCAGAATGTGTCCAAAGAGCTGTTCAAAAAAGAGGCGGAAGTGTCCTGTTTTGGGGCTGTATTCTTCACTCTCACATCATGCAGAAGGCTGGATAAGCATTTAACCCAGAATGTGTCTAAACAGCTGTGCAAAAAAAGAGGCGGAAGTGCCATGTTTTGGGGCTGTATCCATCACTCTCACGTCATGCGGAAGACTGGAGAAGCATTTAACCCAGAATGTGCCCAAAAAGCTGTTCAAAAAAGAGGCGGAAGTGTCCTGTATGGGGGCTGTATTCTTCTTCTCACGTCATGCGGAAGGCTAGAGAAGCATTTAACCCAGAATGTGTCCAAAGATCTGTGCAAAAAAAGAGGCGGAAGTGTCATGTTTTGGAGCTGTATTCATCACTCTCACGTCATGCACAAGGCTGGAGTAGCATTTAACCCAGAATGTGTCCAAAGAGCTGTTCAAAAAAGAGGCGGAAGTGTCCTGTATGGGGGATGTATTCTTCACTCTTACGTCATGCGGAAGGCTAGAGAAGTATTTAACCCAGAATGTGCCCAAAGATCTGTGCAAAAAATCAGGCGGAAGTGTCATGTTTTGGGGCTGTATTCTTCACTCTCACGTCATGCAGAAGCCTGGATAAGCATTTAACCCAGAATGTGTCCAAAGACCTTTGCAAAAGAAAGAGGCGGAAGTGTCATGTTTTGGGGCTGTATTTCAAGTACTGGAGTTGGATCATTCGTTGAGGTGTCCAACTGCATAAAATCTATTAATTGTGTGTCACTTTTGAATAATGCATTATTGCTATTTGTCCAGTTTTTGGAAAAAGGAGGACACATAGTGGATTTTGTGTTTCAATTTGATAGCTCTCGTGTCCATCGAGCTAGAAATGGGATGACGTGGTTTGAAGTATATCAGAGAGACGTTTCACACATCTGAGTTGGCCTACAAATTCACCCGATCAAAATGTGATTGAAAAAATCTGGGACATGTTAGAAAGGGCTGTGAAGAAGGAAACACAACACCCTGAAAATTTGGCGGAATTGAGGAATCTTTTGAGCCTGGACGGTAATAAACTTGATACGCATGTGATACTAAGTCATATTGATAGCATACCAAACAAAAGTACGGCTGTAACTAAGGCAGATGGCGATATAACTCCATATTAAGGAACAAAGTTTACATTCCACAATTTGTTTAATTTCATGAAATAATGTTTGACTCAGAATCTCTTTTTGCAGGCATAAAGTGTAATTTCACCGTAAGAAATGCTCTTCTTCCCGTCGAGTTATTGATCTCAAAACACAGACAGAGAGAGAGAGAGAACAGATGCAATTTACCGGGTTTAGAAGTATTACATTCAGAAAAGTAGATCTTTGTCTCAGATAAGATCTCCCGCTTGTATCTCAAAAGAATAAAATTTGCGGTCTTTTATCTTTGTAGAACGTTTGAAAACATATTAAGGATACGTTCGGAATATATTAATATTTCCATTGAAATCACAAATCACTAACAAGTCCAGTTTGGGTGACATATGGAAAAACATCCTTGCCAAACGCCTAGGAACAGTGATATGCGTTGTACGTCACGCGAAGTAGAAGAAAAGATTTCACATATTTTATTTGTTGAACAGAACTACTCTTTCAATTAATATGCTTTCTTTCGAGACCGCCAGAAGAAAAATATCGGTATGTCTGGCTCTTGAGGAAAAGCGTACATAAATAATGTATGTCTAATGTCATTCATAAAGTTATTGATTTTTTAAAGTCTGACTCATGAATAGTGCATCAGATTTTAACTTTTCAACAATCGAGGGATCTTTACTTCAATACTTGTAGGAATTGCAGTGGATTTTTTCTTGTAGCGATTCGGGAGAAAAAAAATCTGCTGGATCCAGACAAACTTCACGTCATTTAATTTCAGAATGGTTTGAGGTCCCTGTCATGTAAAAGAAGTGAAGTTTTATCACTAACCATCAGTGAATGCATCACAAGCATACGCATACATAAAACACGTTCGCGTCCAGAAAAATTAATACAAAAGGAACACGCAGAACCAATTTCTGAAAAAAGAATGATCCAGGGAACTGCATCATCTTTTTTTTATTATTGTTATACAGAACTGATAATAAACCCATTCTTCTCTCAGTCTGTTCATTCTAATTGTGCGTTAATCTTACCAGATATAATAAATCAATTATGCATTTACTTATCCTTTATTGGTGGTGAAGTAATGATAAATAAATGAATATCTGTTCTTACAATTGACGATAATAAGTAAAAGATTTGATGCCATTTTTACTGTAATAGAAAAAGGGTTGATACCCTATTCTTTATGATAAACGTACAACCAATTACTTATTTATAAAACATCGCCATACAAATCTAAAATCAATAAAGAGCCTGCAATTAATTTGTAAAAAAAGATAATTACTTTTTACTTCATCATAGGTAAACAAATAATTTATTATGACATTTTGCTTTACTATAATAAATCAAGTATTTATTATATTTACTTATAATAATGAATTCATAACTCAAAAAATGAGTTTAGTCTTTTAACAATAAATAATGAGGGGTATCAGAGGTACTATTTGTATTTTTTTTAAAATTATCTTAGAGGTCGCCAGCAATATATAAATTGATCATGTCTAATCTGACTTAAAACCCGTTAGTACAGGGGTCCCACAGGGCTCGACTCTCGCTCCTTTGCTTTTCAATATTTATATTAATGATATTTTTACTTATTTTCATAATTCTGACTTAGTTATTTATGCTGGCGATGCAACATTACTAATACATGGAAAAAATATTGATGTCCTTATATCACAATTGGAAGGCCTTTTCATGTTAATGACCGACTCGTTGACTGTGAATGACCTTGCTATTAATTTTAGCAAACTTAAAACTATTATTTTTTCTAACAAATAAATTTTTTCACCCCCATACCAACAAATATCCCTTAATGGGATACCTACCGAAGTTGTTCAGAGTCACAATTATCTGGGGATTTTAATTCAACATGACTAAAGTCGAATAGTCACATAAATTAGTTTTCCAATAAGATCGCTAGAAACACCGGAGTCATTAGCAGTGCGTTGAATAATCTGACCGCTCACCTGATGATTCTTTTATGTTATACACTAATTCAGACTCTTCTTAATTACTGCATTTCAGTCTAGGGTAAGACAAGTAAATATAATATAAATAGATTACAGATTCTTCAGAATAAAATTATTAGCATTTTAGAACTTAAATTATCAAATATTCATTACTCCAGAACGCTTTTTCACTCTAGGCTTAAATCCAATGATATCCACATCTTATCAGTACAACAATTATATGAGTGTAATATAGAAAAATTAATGTTCAAGAAAACTAAAAATAATTTATATCAGTACTTAATCATACTCAACACACACAGCCATTCTCATTATACAAGAAATAAACACTTTTTAATTCCTGTTTCCAGCAACAGAGAGTTTTAGATCGCATATTAGTTATGCTGGTCCTACATTGTGGAATTCACTGCCCAGTGATCTTACATCCCTTAACAATATTACGTTATTCAAGAAAAAATTAAAGTGTTATTTATTAGCTACTGCCACAGGGTGTAATAATAATGTGGAAAATTGTTGTTACACTTTCATCCTACCTTCAATAGCATTCCAGCTTGACTTTTTGTTCTCTTAAGAGTACTCTTGTTATTTTGTTAGAAGAGGGCTATGTCAGGCCAATTTGGCCTTTTCCCTCCTCATTCTATGTTGTTACCACATTACATCACTTTGTATATGTACCATGCTATTGTATATTATTACTGTAAAAACTGAAATGTAATAAATGAAATGAAATGAATGACATTAATAACAATAACAGCAGTAATAGGAATAATATATGTATTATATTATAAAAATGAAGAGCAATTATGGTATAAAACCACAGTCGAATCACGATATGATTTTTCCGGGCCGCAGGTGGCCTAGTGGTCAGCGTTCGTGACTGCCGTGGAAATAGCCTCAGGTTCGATCCTGGGCAGGTACGAACGCTCAAATCACTAAATACCCGCCGTGCGTCGGATGGGCGCGTTAAGCCGTCGGACCCCGGGACCCCCCCCCCCGTAATAAGTAAGGGTGTCTTCCTCCCCTTTCTACCTCGCTTCCGTGTCACTTTCCTATCGGGCACTCTAGCCCAAATCTCTTAGCTTCCTATTTCTAAGGGTTGTTTAAGACCTGGGGTCAGAAAGGAAGTCAAGTTCTTCAACAACAAGATTGCGCATCTAGAACGCAAAAAGAAAATACTAACTCACTGAACTTGAACTTAGCGATTTTTATGTATGTTTTTAACTCACTGCACTTTGTTTTTAAATAAACAGTTTTAGGTCATGTATATTGAATGGCGAATAAAGATGCAAAAGGATGGAGGAGAGAGCCCCGAACCGGGCTCTCTCCTCCATTTTTTTTAAACACTCGATCGCACCAAAGGACCCATTGGCGTATGCAAACAGAACTGCGGTATAAAGGGCGAACGCGGTTCTCTTCGCGCATAACCATGTTCAGAGCACTCGAAGAGATTGCTGACAAGAGGAGCAAGAGCAGTTAGCTGTCTACCTTCCATGAAAACGCCATGTGGTCGATGTGCGAAAGCTTGGAAAGTTTTATTTCTATTCGAAACCAAGAAATTTTGGATTATTAGTATAGTTTTACTATTTTGTGTAGATATCATTTCTGATCCCAAACTGGAATGGTATTTTGCCCTGTTTTACTGTGTCAGAAAAAGTTAGAAAATGGGAGCCAGCACTTAGCAGAAGGGTTTCGATCATTCCTTTACCCTTACATCAAGGATGTTCTGGGTGATGAAGCCGAACTGGACGCAGAATGCCATTACAGCTGTAAAATACAGAGAGTTCGGATCTTTGGTACCACACTGAACGCATGGTAATGCAACTTGTAGTAGTCGCAGTAATAATCGAATTTCCTCCCAGAGAATCTTCAACAATGTAAACGACATTTTTATGTTGCAACTTACAAACAATCGCGTCTTCACTTCTGATTTTAACATGCACTGCACATTTTGAGGAAGAAATACAAATTATGTGCTGCCGAGGCTACCGAAACTGGCGAAAGATATTATAAGCTAATTCTGTAAATGTGCAAACGACAACGTACGGTACGAAACAGTAGTACCAGAAACTAGTGCAAAGGTTTTTGATTTGAAAATTTAATCAGGTCTTGACTTTTATGCCCTCTCTTGACCTACATGACTTCCTACCCAGCCACTGTCACGCCTCTGGCCACTCTATCTCTATTTCAATAAGCTAATGGTTAAAGCCACTTTTTTCCACGTCGGTGCACTCTAACCTTCCTCATTTCTGATGTTATTTTCTTGTTCAGTTATAAGTGGGTCAACAATAGATCTCAGGTTACTTGTATCTTGCTGCGAAGTGCTTCGGAAGTTGTCTTTATGCTGGAAAAGAATATTTTGTGTAGCCAGATCAAATTGTTTACAAATATCTATTAGTCGAATACTACTCTTATTTCTGTCTTTTACTCAAGCATTAAAGTCATCTATCAAGAAAATCTCTTTCCTTTTCGGAATGTTTTTTAACTTTCTTGCAACCTATCCTAGAAATCATCATTAGTAGGAGAATACCCTCCTACTACAGCGATCTCTTCTCCATGAAGCAACATGTCCATTGTTAAGATTTTCTCATCAATGGAATTGCAATTTATTACTGTCGATAAACCCGCCTTTGCATGTTTACTTTTCTCAGTTCTACTCCAGAATTAAATATAGTGACCAACATTTACTTGCCCATTTTTCCCCTCTTGGCTTCCGAGGGTAACACCGCATCCACTTTTTTTTCAGAGATCCTTCCAGCAGGAAATCAGTTTTTGTTGTTAATTTTTGAACATTCCAAGAAACCAAATGACATAGTTCTTTTCCGTTTTCCTGAGATTCCGTATTATCTACCCTGCTGAAACTCCTTTGGGTCTTCCAACATTGGTATGTCTTTCATTGTGGAGTGGGAGCTGGTCTCCTACGCCAAGTCCCAACCTAGCATGTGCACATTGATGTGCGCGCTCGTAGACTTTGAAAATTTTGGCTACTGGCTAGGTACCTAGTTTATTCGAAACGAAAAATGCAAACTAAATCATATAATAAGTAAAAACGTAAAAAGATGAAAATGCCCGAAGTCAGTAGCGTGCTCAAGGGGGAAGCTTAGGGTGATAAAACACCCCCTAAAATTTGGAACCTTTCGATTTTTGAAAAGCGCGATTTAAAAGGCAAATTTTTGTTAATATTTGAAATTGTTTTTATGTCTCATGGCAACAACTGAACGTGGTTTCTCCATGAAGAAGAGGAAGCGGCATGGAGCCAAGAATCAGAATGTCCCATTGTAATAAAAAGCCAATGCGTGGTGTGTCGTACTACAGAGGTGAAAACATGTGCCAAGACGACAACTCTTCAGCGAGACATTCTGTCCGCGTAGCTCTGTTGAGAGAACAACTTACTCCGGAGTGAGAGGACGCGAGTTCGTTGGCCGTCGAGGAAAAATTTGCGTTTTCACATTGGTGCCCGATTATGGAAAATTGATCCTCTGGCCGCTGGATTCTTCTAAAAAACAGGGTGCGATGTTTTTTCCACCCATTGTTTCTAATTAAAGAAGGATTCCTACTTCGCTTCAAAGAAAAAATTAAGGTGATAATGTGACGTACTACGAAAACATGTGTCAAGACGACAAATCCGCAGCGAGACATTCTGTTCGCGTAGCTCAGTTGGCAGAGCGACTTACTCCGTAGTAAGGGGACACGGATGCGCTGCCCGTCGCGGACAAACTTGTGTTTCCACAATGGGTATACTGAAAGTTTCTGTGGCGACGAGGTAATGCCAAATTTGATTTTCATGACTTATTTCAGATTGCTCTAAAGCACTGGAAAGCCAAGAGTTTTGATTAAAATATCAAGAATCATATCAAAACAAAACCAAGCTGTAACATAAACACAAAAAACGCAGAAAAGACTATTACAGGATTCCAATTTGTGTACCGTTTTTAGACATCTTTATTAGTCCTTTGAAAAATAGATTTCTCGCACACATATCAGTTTTATCAGGATTCCAGTCACTTTTTCCAACTTCTTTTCTGCTCAGATAAATAGCAAAATATAAGTGATCAATCATTATGTGGTGATAATGGAATGTTAAAATAATTTCCAGCAATATTTATTTGAATGTTTTTGCGCGGATGCTGCATAAAGTTTTAAAATTCACTCATAACATATTTAGTTGTATAAGAAGATAAATTTCGTAACTACCCCAAAAAACATTTTCTGGAGACGCCATTGCCAGAAGTCCCACACTGCAGGCCGTTTGACCATAAAAATACAGTAATTACGCGAAAGAAAAATACACTAGCGTGCAAAAATTAAGGACGAGACGGTTTTTCGAATGCAACGTTGTGCAGAAGTGCTCCAAATCAACTCAAATCCTACCATAAGATCCCCAAGATGTAAGAATATGGGACAAGTGAGCAAAACCGTCCAAACAAGGAATCCAAAAGATACAAAGGCACTTTATTAAAAAGGTAGCACCGAGCACAACTGGACAGAAGACAAAAACGATCACCCTGACTGCGTTGCAGGATTTACAATGTCTGTCCATGCTGAGGACGAGGTTGTCAAGGAGCAGTTGAGGCATCGCGGCCCATTCCTCTTGTAGCGCTAATCGCAGCTGCGAAATCGTTTCTGGCGGCTGGTGACGTGCTGCCAAGCGTCTCCCGAGAAGGTCCCACACGTGTTCGTTCGATTGAATTTAAGTCCGGGGGCCTTGTGGGCCAATCCATGCGTTGAATATCTTCACTCTCCAACAGCCACTGTACGATGAGGTGCAGCGTTGTCGCCCATGAAGAGGAACTCAGGACCCACATCACCTCTAAACAGACGCACGTGAGGCAGGAGAACCTCGATACAATAGTAGACACCAGTGACTGAACCTCCTTGGAAGATGTGGAGGTTAGTACGGCTACCAAGCATGATACCGCCCCAAACGAGAACTCCGACACCTCCAAACCGGTCCCTATCGATGATGTTGGAGGTGTGATTGCAGGTTCCTTGGTCTCTCCGGATGTGTATACGTCCAGAATCGCTCGTCAGACTAAATCGGCTCTCATCCGTAAAGAGAACTCGACCCCATTGCTGATGTGTCCAGTTCTTGTGTACCTGGCACCACAGAATCCGCCGTCTCCGATGAGCAGGCGTTAATGGCACACACCGTACTGGTCGTCGTGCAAATAGACCACCTTTGTGCAGCCTCCTGGCCACGGTTAAAACGCGATAACAGACGTCCAGTTGTCTGTTGCATGTGCCTTCCGATTTCTCCCGCTGTCTGCCGTCTGTCTCTTCTCGCCTGTAGGACAATATACCGGTCGTCCGCCGCCGTGGTTGCTCGTGGACGACCACTGCTAAACTCTCGGACAGCTGTTCCTGTCGTTTGAAATGCTCTCCAAGCTCGTGAAACAATGCTGTGGGTGATCCCGAACTCCTCGGCCACACTAGTCACACTTCGACGTTCTTCTAACTTTCCAATGACGCGACCTCGGGTAAAGTCATCCAGATGTCGTCTACTGGATTGCCTGTTGGCCATATCACAAGGTGGTAGCAACTCGACGTCGTTCAAACCGATGTACACCGTGCAATAGCTTTCACCGAATTGCTGAGCGTATATCGCCCGTGGTGCTTTATACCCTTCCGACACTCCCTCCTACCCCTACGTCATGCTGCATATATGCGCATGCCCTGCCGTACCGGACCCTAGTCTATCTCCTGAGTAGTCTTTCGGTCCGTTCTGCCTGCTCGTTCCGCTGTTATGCTAATTTCTCCTCTTCGTCCTTAATTTTTGTACACCAGCGTATGAGAAATGCGAAAAAATACTTAATTGTAAACCCAAGAGGCTGATTTAATTCGATATTATAAAAGGGGGATAAATGCCCATAGTGTCACATGACGAGTGATTGGCAACTAATATAAAGTAATTACGTGAAAGAAAACATAAGAAAAGCGAAAAAAAAATCAAAGTGAAAAACTGGGAGAGAGTCGACGTCGTGTGATGAAAATCGTTCTCTTGTGTCGTCATTAGTTTTTATTTTCTGTTACAGTTTTATATGGCAAACACTGTGTTGCCCTAACCTTCCATGTTCCTAATAAAGCATGTTTGAATTGTAGCTATTGTTTTTTGACGTAGGCCTACGTCTAACTCAGCGGATAGTATCGGGCAAATTACGGCCGACCGCTAAAGACAAAAATAAGGCCCAATTGAAATCCTTATAGCGTTAAAAATACGTGCCGCACGCTAATCGTGTTAGCATATTCGAAAACAGTATGGAGTCCAATTCGAGTACTGCGCAATACATCGTGCGCACGACGCTCCCCTCACTCCTTGTGCGCGCGGATGATGATGCAATATTTCTGGGTGTGCCGAAATTCCACAAAGACTGGTCTCCAAAGACTGGTCATGATGCAATATAACTGTGTGCCGAAATTCCGCAAAGGCTGGTCTCCACTTGATCGTTGGTACGAGATCATCAATCATTGTATCAAACTGAACACTTAAAATTCATAAAACTTCCCACAATTTGTTTTTCTTTCTCTTACAGTGAACAATTTTTCGTTGTTTTTTCAAAACCATCTGCTTTCCATCAACGTTCATCAATGTCAAGTTTTCCACTATTCATAGCATATGTGTACAAGTATTGTAACCTCATCATGACAATGTCTGTTAAATTCAAAGACTCTTTATTTTTTGTTTATTTTTTTTCCCTGCATCTCACCTGTAACATACTCATAATGTAAATATCATTATTCATCTGTATATATTGCATAATTCTCTCGTTGTAAAATAAAGAACATTTGAATTCAGCAACCGTGAGCGCAACACGACTGTGCCTGGCGAGATCTACTCTAATGTATAAAAAACATAACGCAGTGGCTTAAACTAAAAATTTTAGAAATTGTTTTCGTGTGAATGAGTTAACATTTTCGACAATGCCGCAGAATTCGCAGAATGAACGCGATCAAAAGTGGAGAAAATCAAAAAGATAGGCAAGTGATGAGGAATGTAAGAAGCTCAAGAAGACTGAGCACGACGTTGGGAAATTCGTGTATCGATCTGATTTCTGTTCGCAATGTATCCAGCATTATTTGTAAAAATTATGTAAGCTACTTTTCATATCATAAACCTGTGTTGGCTATAAAAAATTAAATAAACGCTTTGAGGCCATACTCGACTAGCTCATTTCTACTCTCTGATCTGCAACTCGTAGTCCTACGTTCCAAACTGATGGCTCAATCAGAATTGATCCTACATACGTATATCATCATCATCATCATTGTCAACCATTCTCAATCCACTACTGGATGAAGGTCTCCCCCAAGTTTCTTCCAAAACGGTCTGTGTTGTGCCAGTCTCCTCCATGTTACTCCCGCATACTTTCGAATTTTATCCACCCATCTCGCATGTGGTCTTCTTCTAGGTCTTTTCCTGTCCCTCGGAATCTAATCTAAAATTTTGGCTGTCCATCGATGGTCTGTCCTTCTGGCAATATGTCCAGCCCATTGCCATTTCAGGAATTTTACTCTGATCATGATGTCTTCCACTCTTGTCATTTTTCTGATCCACGAGTTCCTCTTATTATCTCTCCTCGTCACACCAAGCATGCACCTCTCCATGCTTTTTTGAGTTGTCTGTAGTCTTTGTATTTCTCTTTTAGTTAAGGTCCCCGTCTCTGCACCATATGTAAGCACTGGAAGGATGCATTGATCAAACACTTTTCTTTTAAGACATAATGGCATATTGCTCTTGCAAATTATACTGTTTCTACCAAAAGCTCTCCAGGCGAGTTTTATACGACGATCAATTTCTTCATCAATGTGACCCTCACTTGATATCTGCTGTCCAAGATAAATGTAAGTATTGGTTATCTCCAGCTTTTTCCCATCAATCGATAAATCTTCATTTTTTGTAAAAGCATTGTACATCATTTTTGTCTTCTGAAAGTTCATTTTCAATCCCATTTCCTTACTCTTGTCAGTAAGTTCCTGGATCATACTCTGCAGCTCTGATGGAGTAGTTGCAAAAATGACTACGTCATCAACAAAACGAAGGTGAGTTAGATAATAATATATATATATATATATATATATATATATAGGGATGTAAGGTCAGGTGATGCGTAACATCACAGCCTCTCCTTGACAAATGTCAACCCCGCCTTCTCGTGGTGCATCCTGTTCCCACTAAAGGGGCTCTGACGACCGCAAATAGCGGTATAACTATACCATCGGGATCAGAGGAAATGCTATCCCACACTCACCAACCCGCTTGGCCAGCGTGGTGAGTTATGGCCAAACACCTCCAAAATGACTCTACAACTTAAATCTTGGCCCTCAGTCTCCGGCAGCTGGAATGTACCTGGCCAAGGCAGCGGCCAGTGCGACATGAAGGCAGAGGGTGCTAAGAATCCCCGGAGGACCGGACTAGGCTGCCATTTGATGCTGACCTTGGCTACCTACAACGGACGCTCTCTATCTTCTGATTCAAGGCTTCTTGAATTGGAAGAGGAACTACAAAGGATCAAGTGGGACATCGTCGGGCTAAGTGAGGTAAGGAGAAAAGGAGAAGATCTCATTGAACTGAAAAGTGGACATCTCTTCTATTATCGTGGGACGGATACTGGCAGAACTAGTGGTGTTGGATTTATAATAAACAAGAAACTGAAGGATAAAGTGGTAGAAGTTGAAAGTTCCTCTGACAGAGCTGCACGACTCGTTATCCAACTATCGAGAAGATACCAGGCTCAGATTATTCAAACTTATGCACCCACCACAAGTCATCCTGAAGAAGAAATTGAAGAATTTTATGAGGAAATTCGTCATCTAAATAATAAAGGTAAGCAGCACTTGAAGATAATTATGGGAGATTTCAATGCAAAAATAGGGCACCGGCAACAGAATGAAACTTCAGTAGGTAAATTCGGTCACGGCAACAGAAACCAGCGTGGAAATACTCTCGTTGAGTTTGCAGAGGCAGAAGGATTTTTCATCTTGAATTCCTTTTTCAAGAAAAAGCCACACAGGAAATGGACATGGAGACATCCAATTGGGACGACAAGTGAAATTGATTTTATTATGTGTAACAAAAAATTCGTCATCGAAGACTGCAGTGTGCTAAACAAGTTCAACACAGGTAGTGACCATAGATTGGTGAGATGTAAGATGCACCTCAACACTAAACTGGAACGTGGCAAGCTCATGAGACAAACAAAATGTATTGACATAACCAACCTTAAAAAACACCATAATACTTTCAAGTTGGAACTGAAGAACAGATTCTCTGCTTTAGAAGGCCTAACATCGGAAGAAGTGGATATTTCGGAAGTTAACAGAAAAGTAACCAAAGCTCTTATGGAAACAGCAACAAAATTAGCTGGGTCTAAGAACAAGTTGCATGTAAACAAATTATCAGGAAAAACCAAAATGTTGATGCAAAAAAGAAGAGAGATGAGGACAACTAAAGAAGATGTGACTTCCAAAGTGGAATATATAGAGCTATGCAAGACAGCACGAAAAAGTATCACTGAAGACGTAAGGAAATTCAACTGTGAGCTAGTGAGGAAAGCAATTGAAAACAATCAAAGCCTAAAGATAGCAAAGGGACATCTCAGTAACGGAAGAAAACAGATTATGGCTCTGAGAAAAGAAGATGGTTCTATAACAAGAAATAGAGGCGAAATTTTGACAAGAGTGAAAGATTTCTACTCCAAATTATATGAAAGGGATGATACATGTACTCCAGACATCATGAAAGGTACCAAGAGTTCTTCCAGTCCTCCCAGCAGAAGTTGCTCATGCAATCAAGAACATGAAGCGGGGGAAAGCTCCAGGAGAAGATGGAATTACTATAGACATCATACAAGAAGCAAGTGGAGAAATTGAAACGGTACTCGCCCAAATTTTCACTCGATGCCTTAATGAAGGGAAGATTCCTGAGGATTGGAACAATGCTACAATGATCCTGCTACATAAAAAAGGTGACATTGAGGATCTCAGGAACTACAGACCTATCAGCCTCCTATCAGTAGTTTATAAAATCTTCACTAAAGTTCTTTCACACCGCTTGAAGGTAACACTGGACATGGCTCAACCGAGAGAACAAGCTGGATTCAGGAGTGGCTACAGCACAATAGATCATATCCATGTACTGAGAGAACTAATTGAAAGATCGAGGGAATATGAACTTCCATTGTGCATGGCTTTTATCGATTATGAAAAAGCCTTTGATTCGGTGAAACCATCAGCAGTTACCACGGCTCTGAAATCCTGCGGTATTGAAGATGCATACATTAATATTATTAATAACATCTATGAAAATGCAAGTGCAAAGATTCGGCTGTTTGAAAATACAACACACATAAAAATTGGAAAGGGAGTGAGACAAGGTGACACCATATCTCCGAAGCTCTTTAATGCCACATTGGAAAATGTCTTTCAATCACTGAACTGGGAAAACAAAGGGATAAAGATTAATGGAGATTATCTAACCCACCTTCGTTTTGCTGATGACGTAGTCATTTTTGCAACTACCCCATCAGAGCTGCAGAGTATGATCCAGGAACTTGCTGACAAGAGTAAAGAAGTGGGATTAAAAATGAACTTTCAGAAGACAAAAGTGATGTTCAATGCTTTTACAAGAAATGAAGATTTATCGATTGATGGAGAAAAACTGGAGATAACAGATACGTATGTTTATCTTGGACAGCAGATATCAAGTGAGGGTCACATTGATGAAGAAATTAATCGGCGTACAAAACTTGCCTGGAGAGCTTTTGGAAGAAACAGCATAATTTTCAAGAGCAATATGCCATTATGTCTTAAAAGAAAAGTGTTTGATCAATGCATCCTTCCAGTGCTTACGTATGGTGCAGAGACGTGGACCTTAACTAAAAGAGACATACAAAGGCTGCAGACAACTCAAAGAAGCATGGAGAGGTGCATGCTTGGTATAACCAGGAGAGATAAGAAGAGGAACTCGTGGATCCGAAAAATGACGAGAGTGGAAGACATCATGATCAGAGTTAAATCCCTGAAATGGCAATGGGCTGGACATACTGCCAGAAGGACAGACCATCGATGGACAGCTGAAATTTTAGATTGGATTCCAAGGGACAGGAAAAGACCCAGAAAAAGACCACATGGGAGATGGGTGGATGAAATTCGTAAATATGCGGGAGTGACATGGAGGAGACGGGCACAAGACAGACCGTTGTGGAGGAAATTTGGGGAGACCTTCG
Source organism: Macrothele yani (assembly GCA_039090855.1). NCBI lineage: Eukaryota > Metazoa > Arthropoda > Arachnida > Araneae > Macrothelidae > Macrothele > Macrothele yani. The sequence goes on along the minus strand of CM077024.1, from coordinate 157,268,837 downwards.
TCCAGCAGTGGATTGACAATGGTTGACAATGATGATGATGATGATATATATATATATATATATATATATATATATATTTAGGTTGAAGTGAAATAAACTTTTTGAGTTGCTTTTTTCATATGATGATTGCTGAAGTTTCTTTATTTCTTCACGATACATGTTTAAATCGTATTCACTCTCTCGGACACCTTGTGCAGTGGCTGCAAAGCACATGGGCTTACGACTACACCTAAGCAAAATTCCTCCCACCTCAGTAAGCATTACTTCCGCAACAGGATCGCACAACAGCTTCGCTGTATTCCCGCCGTTTTAACAAATTTAAGAAAAAATATGTAACGCAGAAAAGAAGTTTAGTATATTTAGCTTTCCATGTTCTTCAAATGTGATGAATAGTTGACGAATAGATATGAATGTTTTACGTAGATTCAGCTTGATTCAAACGTCCTTAAACTAATTACTCAGTCGAAAACAACAATTACGTTAATAATTCACTGCTTATACGACTGTTTCTTTCCAACAATATGATAATGCAGCTGATAAAATGGGGCCTCAATGAACGTGCCTGTAGGAAAAGCTGACTCGTCTGCTCAGTAGTCCTAAAAATTTCATAGGCGACGATGAGATGAACATCAGGATTTTAACGTCGTATGTGAAATGGGCCTTTTTTTTTTTTTTTTTTTGGCGTTTAAATTCATTTGCATTCAGACTGTTTATATTAATGATCGCCAATCTCAACACCGCAGAACGGGGTAGAGTTTTCACGATCATTAATATATTTCCATTTGGTGAAAAGGGTTATTGTAAGCGTCTCGTCATTTAAACTGTGTCATATTTATATATAAAGGATTTTGTCCCCATACAGAACGACAATGATAAATTATCTGATAATCTGGACGCATGACAAATGTGAAATGGACAAAATTAAGTTTATTTACAGTACGGAAAGTGACGTCAGTCGAAGCCCAAACCCGGCTAGATGCTTGCTTGGTCAGTGGGAACAAAAAGTGAAGATTTATTGTGTAGCAGCTTTTGTGCTCCAAAAGTTGGAATTCTGTACTTTCATTTAAAATGTCTGCCATCGGCGAAAAAGGAGAGCAAATGTTTTCACACATGCTTCACATTGATCAATTGTGTACTTCCCATGTGTAATTCACGAAATGCTTAATGTTTAGCTACTATGCCTGAAAAAAGAAAGTCGTAATGGAAAAATGGTATTTAAACACAGGCAACTTATACTGCGGGGTTTAGAGTAGAAAAAAATCGATACATTAGAGTAGCAAAAAAATCGATACAGGAATGATTGGGAAGAATTCCAGGAATTTGTTTTTAACTTTATCATGCTATTGTCGCCCCGGTGGAGCAGTGGTCCAAGCGATGGCCTCTGATCATTCGTCCAAAAAGGAGTCCGGGTTCGGATCCCAGTGAGGTATGTATGTTGCGTTTGTCTTGCGGCACTGTCTCTGTCCCTTCCCTGGAACCAGTGATCCTAAATTAGGAACGGGCAACTGCTTATAGTCCATTGAGTTGCTCACGGTGGTTGTTAAACCTCCAAAACAAAAACAAAAAAACTTCATCAGGCTATCGGCAGCTGCGACACCGCCCATCCCAAATCTAGACTCACTTTTTCCTGGAAAGGAGAAAACTGATACTACTACAAACCTAACAGCCATTTTTACCTGTATTCGAACCCACACCCACCTTTCCTTTTTTTCACGGAGTTTGAAATTATCACGAGGAACTGTTATGGACTAATAATGATCGCCAGACCCTGATTTGGGGCCGCTGTTACCAGGAAGGGGCGAAGGGACAGGGCTAGTGTCATCGTGCAGGCATGTCACCCATTCCTCGATCTTGGAACCATCTCGCAGAAACTGGCAAGAAGCCAGCTTCTCAGACAACTCGGCTACCTGTAGGGCCATTCGCTTGTCTACGAGAAGTTCGATAGTTGGTTGTTAATTCTAGACTCTCACCACAATCGGATAAAAGATGCGCGCCGAAGCTCAAGTGAGACAAACTTGCTAAAAACTGTGAGTCTCAACCCCGGAAACAACGGCTTAATATGACTGTAGAACCATGGCGAGTGCTTGGCGGCAGCGAGATACGAATCTTGTATGCCGAAAGCCAACGTCCTCAACCCTCAACCGCAGAACAGCACCTTGAGAACTGTAATTTCAACCAATAAACAAAATGAAAATAAATAAACAAAACAAAAATAAATCCAACTTAGAGTCTGCAGTTAGGATGAGAATGTGAATCACTGTGAGTGTGCTAAAATAGCTGTACCTGCACCCTGCTCTGCACAGGTGCTCTTTCTCTCTCTCTCTCTCTCTCTCATATACATGACCTCTTCTGAATGTCTGTTTTAAACTACACTGGCGGAAAGTGAAAAAAGAACACCAAGAAGGAGACGTCTGATACCAACGAAATTTATACAGCATAATAACGGAATACAGAGGATAACGTGATCAAAACATTATGGCTGTATTGCTGGTAAACTGAAAAATTACATTTCCATGTAACATGGTTAGTACGAGGTTGAACCGCCATGAACTGCGTCACACTGTGCAATTCTGGCATGGAGTCTGTCGTACAGATGTTGGATGTAAGTTTGGGGTATTGAGTTCCAAGCATCCTCAACCTGGACGCGTACATCGGGGATGGTCGTGGCTGGTCGTGGAGACCGGATAAGTCGTTGTCCCATAAAATCGTACACGTGCTCAATGGGGGACAAATCCGGTGAACGTGCAGACCATGGAAGTTGTCTCACACCCTGAACTGCATGTTGCGTTGCACGTGCCGTGTGTGGGCGTGCGTTACCTTGCATTTAAAACACCACGATGGACCGACCTTACAAATGGCACAACAACGGGCTGAATGATGTTTTTGATGTAGGAGGTGCTGTTTAACGTACCCGGTACAAACACTAGTTGTGTACGGGAGTGATAGCTGATCGCTCCCCACACCAGGAGACCAGGTGTGGGCCCTGTGTGGCGCTGGCGGATGCAAGAAGGGTGGCGACGCTCCCCTGTACGTCTGCGAACATGCAACGGCCATCGGAGGCTTCCAAGCAGAATCTGCTTTCATCGCTGAACACGATAGATCGCCATTGCGTTCTCCAGTGCAGACGTTGGCGACACCACTGCAGCCGTTCCTGACGGTGGGCTGGAGTCAGAGGTACACATGCCAGAGGCACACGTGCACGTAGTCCTGCATCCAGTAGACGGTTGCGGATTGTTCGCACAGTCACCTCAGGTGCAACGGCAGCTCGGATTTGCGTCGCAGTGAATGTTCTGCTTGACAACGCCGCTCTTCTTATGCGTCGATTGGTCCGCTCATCAGTTAGTCTGTGGCTCCCGGTTCCACGTCTTCTCGTGTGGGAATGTTCCTCGGACCATCTTCGCCACCATCGTACCACCACCGATACTTCCCGTCCAATTCGCTCCGCAAAACGACGATACGACCACCCGACCTCGCGGAGTCCGACTAGACGACCTCGCTCAAAGTCCGATAACTGCTGAAATCGTACACGCCTTCCATGTCCAGGCATTGCAGCTTCTTCAGGGTCATCGCATGCGTCCGTACGCCGACGACTGATTACATTCACTTTGCGTAAGCGCTCACCGGTTGGTACCGAAATTAGCATCACACCTACGTAAACATGATCCCAATAACATATCTGAATTTTATGAACGTCTGCTAATTCTTTCTTGGTGTTCTTTTTTCACTTTCCGCCAGTGTATTTGAATACGTGATTACATCGTGTTACCTAATTTCATCTAACCACGCATTCATTTGTCGTAGTTTTTCCATTGATATAGTGTAGATACAGTGTTTCAGAATGTTCAATGCTGCAAACACATGTTGGTTCCAATACCTCCTCAGAGTCTTTTTTATGAAAGTGATGTTATTTGTAACACCGGTATTTTTACTGCCCGGGTGTACTTTCTTTGCTAGCAAAATTATAAAATCTTTCTAAGAATCCGAGAACTAGAAGCATACCCCTCCCCCCCAAAAAAAAAAAGTTATATCTTCCAAAGAAACAGCTATTTTACCCGACCCTTGTTATTTGTATCTCAGTTTATTTTACTGTTCTCTCTCTCTCTCTCTCTGTCGTTGTTCAGTTTTCCGTCTCTCTCTTTCTTGTTCCGTTTTGTGTCTCTGTCTTTCTTTGCCCTTTTCACTCTTTTATTCCACTTTGCCTTTCCCATTCTACTTCTCTTTCACTATCTATCACTTGGTGTCTCTGTTTTTGTATCTCTCCTTCACTGCTACTCTCTGTATCTCTCTTCCTGTTTCTATATTTTGTAACGTACCAGGAGATGTGACGTACCTGCCAGAAGGACGCACACGACATAAAGGCAGATAGGAATCAGAATAAAAATGTCTGCGTAGCTCAGTTGGTAGAGCGGCTTGTTCCGGAATAAGCGTACTCGGGTTCGAATCCCGGCGTAGGCCAAAAATGACGGAGAAATTTACTTCGTTATAATGGCGCCCGAACTATCCGGATGACCCGACCGATCACAATCTCGCAATGGTGTGATGTTATTTCCACACCGCGAGATAGGAAAAATAAGAGCAGCACTACGAAAAAAAAAAAATAAAATAAAAATAAGGGGGAGATGATGTAACGTACCAGGAGATGTGACGTACCTGCCAGAAGGACGCACACGACATAAAGGCAGATAGGAATCAGAATAAAATGTCTGCGTAGCTCAGTTGGTAGAGCGGCTTGTTCCGGAATAAGCGTACTCGGGTTCGGATCCCGGCGTAGGCCAAAAATGACGGAGAAATTTACTTCGTTACACTTTCTATTCCTCTATGGGTTTGCCCATTTTTTTCCTAAATCTTATCGCTCTCATTGTGTTTTTTTCCTTCATTCGTTTTCCCATTACTTTTTTTATCACCATGTTTACCATTAATTTTCCCTAGCCATCTTTCCTTCCTTTCTCTCGCTTAGTGTGAATGATGACGAATTTATTCTGAAACACTGCTAGGGCTTTGTATTCTGTGCCTCTGACATATACACTATATTATCAAAAGTATTCGGACACTACCAAATATTTGCATAGGTGCGAAGAACGGCTGCGAATACAGGTGCGCTGTGAGAGAGGAGATACGTATAGTATATAAAGCTGAGATGTTCTGTCGTTATCAGTTACTTTGAAGCAGATATGCCGCGTGGACGTGTACTTTCCGAGTTCCAGTGTGGGCTGGTCATAGGATATAATTTGATTAATGTTTCCACACGGAGCATTGCAGCTATAAACTAAACATACCAAAATCGACTGTAAGTGATGTTGTGAAGAGTTGGAAGCAAGACGGTGCAGTTACTTCAAAAAAACATTCGGAAGGCCGCACAAACTGACGGAACGTGACAGAAGAACCAGAGTAAGAAATGTTGAGAAATCCCGTTCTTCCTCTGCCGTTTCCATCGCTGCTGAAGTAAGACATGCTTGGTATGGTTCGATTACTACCATAACTATCCGCATCGAGTTGCACAGGGTGGGTTATTATGGAAGAGCAGCGACACACAAGTCACACATCACTACCGTGAATACGAAGCGCCGTTTGGAGAGGTGTGCTTCCCGTCGTTCTTGGACTGTGGGTGGCTGGAAAGCTATTCTGTGGAGTAATGAGTCACGCTTTTTGCTCTTACAATCTGATGGGCGTGTTTAGATTAGGCCCGGTGAACAATTTTCGTCGGAGCGTGTGCTTCCAACTGGTAAGTTCGGCGGAGGCTCCATCACATTATGTAGTGGTTTTACGTGAATGGGATTCGGCCCGTTAGTCATTATACCGCAAATCATGAACACTGAAATTACCTCGACATTCTGGATAATTATGCCCTACCAACAGTGTGGCAGTATTACGGAAATGATCTTTGTCTCTTCCAACACGATCTCGCTGCCGGCCACTCTGCACGGGGTTGTGCAGGACTTGTTTCTTGAAAATGAGGTGGACTTGTTAGACTAGCCCTGCTCAGAGTCCTGATCTTAATCCAATAGGATACTTCTGGGATGAACTGAAATGACTTATACGTAATCAACCACAACGGCCATCTTCGCTCTCCTCTCTAGCAGCAGCTCTGCAGGTCGAATGGCGAGCCATTCCTGTCGAGACCTACCGGAAGCTGGTTGATAGTATGTCTTGACGCGATGCCACTGTCATACAAGCAAAAGGTGGACCAACTAAGTACTACTTGCAATATTAAAGCCATTTGTCACAAAACATTATGGTGTCCGAATATTTTTGATAATACAGTGTATCTGGCATGAAATAAAAACACTGCTGTTGTTGTAGCGACAAGCATTTGATTAACTAGCTATAAGGGAATTGCCGAAATGTGGGGTATATCATTGTGTCTCGTGAAAGTTAATTGTATATATTTTACCATGATGATATTACAAAAGATGAATTACTGGTGGAATAAAAAAATATAGAATTGACATCAGGTACAGGTTACGATTATATTAATCCACTAACAACTAAATATGTAGCAGGTGTGACTTGTGAACCTTTACTTTTAATATACAACTCTGTCTTTCATACAGGAATTTTTTCGGATGAATTAAAAATTACAAAAATTATATATACCCCTAACATAAATAATCATGAAAATAACTATCGTCCAATATCTAAAATATCGCTTTTTTTCAAAATTACTTGAAATATTAATGTACAGTAAATTATTAGCCTTCCTACAGTAATATCATATTGTAAATGAAAATCAATTTGGATTTCAACCAAATAAATCAGCAGTGCTTGCACTTCTTCATACTGAAGTTATTATCAAAAAACGTTTGAAGAAAAAAAAACTCTTGCCCTTTTTTTAGATCTAACAAAAGCTTTTGATACACTAAATCATAGCATACTGCTTAACAAATTACAAAAAATATGTATTATGGGTACAGCACATACACTATTCGAAAACTATTTATTAAACAGAAATTAATTTACTCAATTGGAGAATTATTATTCACCAATGGAAAAACTCGAAATGAGGGTGCCACATAGATCAATACTTGGACCACTGCTGTTTAATATCTAGATAAATGATATTTTTAATATAGACGCTAAATCTAATGTTATCTTTCATGCAGCTAATACCACTATGTTACTCAGGGGAACTGATCGAAACAGAATAACAGAATAATTTTACAAGGCAATATAGAATTACAGAAATATACTGAGTGGTTGGGAGCTAATGAACTGGTACTAAATACAGATAAGACTAAAGCGATAATTTTTTCTAGACAGAAAACAAAACAAGATATAAATACACCATTATTATTAGTGGATAACAAATCAATTGAAATAGTAAGTAATTTTTCTTACCTTGGAATTACACTCAATAATGATTTAAAATGGAATAAACACATAGAAAATTTCTGAGTAAAATGTCAAAAAATATAGGAATTGCAAGCCATGTTTTAATAAATCTTACGGTTAAAACATTAATATTATTATATTTTACCTTAATTCCTACACACCTTAATTATTGCATATTAACGTGGGGCTAAACAACTCAATCCAATATTAAAAAACTGCGAATATTTAAAATACATTTATCAGACTAATAGATTTAAAATACAACTTTCACAGTAATAATATATGCGGTTGGGTATTCATGGTTTTACAAGAGTTTTCCCTAAAAAATATAATATAATGACTATTATGCAATTTTACGATTTTAACTTAGGGAAAATTATGTACAAAAGAATAGAAAATAACATATAACATGATCTAATAAAAATAACTACTTATACACATCAATATGATACTAGAAATCAGCATATGCTAATACCAGTTTTACCTAAAACTATAACCATAAAGCAAAGTCTACATTATTGTGCACCTAGATTTTGGAATTCATTACCTAGAGAACTAACAGAAATCAATAAATCAATAAAAAAATCTCAAAACATATATATTAAACTAACTACAAAAAATACAAAAATAATAATCTCTCTATTCTAAAAAAAAAGTAACTACATGCCACCGCCGCTGCTGCTGCCGCTGTTTTAGAAATTTCGCGACACTCTTGCTTTCCTAGATCGCAGCGCAAAACGTATTAAACACAAAAATATGAAATTTACGTCGTTTGTAGAGAATTGTTTGAAGAACACCCTGAAATGAACCGTTTCTCGATTCTGGCGATACTTCAAGAGCTATTGTATTTCAAATTTAAGGTAAGCAAAAAAGTGCTATCAGGTCGCGTTCCGTACACACTAAGAGCAACAGAACCACGAAACTTTGTATTGCCATGACCACATTTTTGCAACTCGTCGCACTTTTTTTGAATTTCAATTTAGTTTACGAGAAATTAAATTTCTAAATTTCACAAAATTCTCTATTTTGCGATGGGATCCATTGAAAGAAACGGATATATGGTAAACTATGAATCACAACGCATTGCAATTTTTACAGCATAAACTTACAACTATCATCCCTTTTTTACAAAAACAATTTTAAGAAAAAGTCATTTTCTGATTTTTAAGCATTTTTTAAAGACGCAAAGGAAAGAAACGAACGTCTGTCTTTACGTTAACCACAGAGGAACGCGTAAGACCATGAAAAGTGAACGCCGTTTTTTAGGCGTATAAAAAAAAGAGATGCTAGCTTTCACTACCTCCGGGTAGCTTCGTCAGGCATTTAGTAGCTAAAGATTGCAGGTCGCAGAAGCAACTGGAATTTTTTTCCGGTTGCTTCTGCGATCTTTAGCTACTAAATGCCTGATGAAGCTACCCGGAGGTAGTGAAAGCTATCATCTCTTGACCCCTTTATTTTATACGCCTAATAAACGGAGTTCACTTTTTATCGTCTTTCACATTAATTGGGTGTACAGAAACCTGTTTCTTCATCGTTCGTATATATTTGTACACAGAGGAACGTTCTGGTCCCGTGATCTGCTGCCATGGTGACACAAAGAATTTGTTATGCATATGTTTTGTTGTTAAAGTTATCTGAGTTGTTTAAGGTGGACGTCAAGTAATTATTCTTAATATACTTCCAATGGAAAAACTTCTGTACATATTTTCTTCACAATTAATGCGTTCCAAGGATGAAAATTTGAACATCGATTAAAATAGCTTCATTTTGTAATTTGGAATACTTAATATTTTCTAAAACATAACCATAATTAAACAATCCAACATTTGTTTGTCTACTGACGTCATCAAAGTACAGGTCCCGCCATCTTTTTTTTTTTTGGTTCCAACACCACCAAAGGAAAAGTTATTGATTTTTAATATAATTATGGTTATATTTTAGAAAATATTAAGTATTCCAAGTTATAATATGAAGTTATTTTAATCGATGTTCAAATTTTCATCTTTGGGAACACACTAATTGTGAAGGAAATTTGTACAAAAGTTTTCCTTTGGAAAAATAGGAAGCAAAATTACTTGACGCCCACCTTAACGGTTTACGGAAATGCTTTTTGGACCACTTTTGTTTTCCTTAGTGGTAAATTTAGTAAGTGCTATAAGTTCAAACGACAAAAGTCCGCCCTTTCAAAAATTAACGACAGTAAAAAAGCTCTGAAACTTTGGAATAACAAACCTTATTTGCTAAGACATGCAATAAAAATTTTAATTTATATGAATTTTCCAGTTTTTATTTCATGTGATATATTTGGAGAACGGGCTGCAGGGCCCGAGCGCTATTCTGGAAACGAGCGTAGAGAGCCTCGAGGCGCAGTCCCTAGTAATTATAATAAAAAAAGAGATGGGAAGGGTAGGTTAATCGGAAAGTTGGAGGGCAAGCGTGATATCTAATTGTAGCGCCGTGGAGATTCCATGTTATACTAATAGTAATCTAATTTCATTGCTATCTTGGATTGTTTACTTTACTTACGGAACTCAAGGCTAAGTCAGGTCTCTGTGAGGCCTTTTCCAGGAGCTTCTTCGCTGTTATGAAAATAGATAAATAACAATGTAACAATGAATCATGAATCTACACTACCTACCAACAAGTAATTGGACACCTGTGACAGCAAAGGAAAACGAAGTTTATTCCCCTTCAATAGTTGGTGGAGCCTCAACGAGCGGCGATTACAGCTGCGACCCTCCGGGGCATACTCTCAACCAGCCGTTGTACGACGGCTAGCGGTATTTTCTTCCACTCGGCTTGGAGAAGGCAGGTCAGTTCCTTCAACGATTTCGGACGGTGGGAGGGCACCCCTTAAGTCGACGCTTCAACTCGTCCCAGAGGTGCTCGATAGGGTTAAGGTCCTGGCTCTGCGTAGGCCAGTCCATTCGATTAACCCCATTGTCACCATACCAAGCCATGATGGACCTCGCAACATGAGAGGTGGCATTGTCATCCTGAAAGTAACATGGGTCCACCCCGTAAAACTGCCACAACGTAGGAAGCGCATGGTCATCCAAAATGGTGCAGTAGGTCTCAGCGTTGAGTCTACCAGGAATTGCGACCAAGGGTCCCGTGCCATACTAGGAGAAACACCCCCATAGCATAATTACACCGCCGTTGGCACAATACAGTCCGGCAGGAGGCGTTCTCCAGGCAGACGCCAACCTCAGACCCCGCCATCCGAACGGTAGAGGGTGAACCTTGATTCGTCGCTACAGAGAACCTGTTTCCACGGTTCAACGGTCCACTGTCGACGTTCTTTGCACCACGTTAGCCGAGCAGCGCTATTGGACTTGGTGATCAAAGGCTTGTGGGCGGCAGCGCGTCTATGATAACTGAGCAGATGGGCTTCCTTACGGATGGTATTCATCGAAAAAACACTCCCTGATGCCTGTTGAAACTCCTCGCGGATGTGGCCCATCGATTTGGTGCGGTTCTTTCAAATTTCTCTGGCCAGCACCCGTCGGTCTCTAACTCCCAGTTTTGTGGGTCTGCCGGGTCGGGGCACATTCCGACAGTCACCTCTCATCTTCCACTTGCCAATCACGTAGGCCACTGTCGATTTTGGGTACTTCAACTCGCTGGATATGTCACGTATGGATCGGCCATTTCTGTGATACCCGACGATTACACCTTTCTCGAAATCAGAGAGCTCCGAACTGCGTGGCATCTTGCATGCGACTGGTTGCGTTGTTGTTTCCCGCACGATATTTAACGGCGGCGGCCGTGACGTGTATCAGGACCGCAGATATCGTCGATTGCAGGGGTGTACAATTACTTGTTGGTAGATAGTGTATAACAGCAGAAAGAATGAATGAAATGAAATGTTTTTTTCGCTGTTTTTTTACACATAATCATAAGGTTTGAGAAAAAATATGGCGTGCCGAAAGAATGAGACTGTACAGTATCTACGGAAGGGCAGAGGGCCTTCATAAATATGCCTAAATATATATAACAATAACGAAAACGTTCACTTATCGTCTTCATAAGACGGCAATCAATTAGGTCATCTAATGCATAATTGTGCTTTTCTAAATGTTAATACTTAGCATTATTATAGTTTGCATAATGCTAAGTATGAAATGCAAAATTACATCTGCATTTCATAGTTAGCTTAAATTAAAATCTGTAATAAATCAAAAATAGAAACACAATTATGTTTAACTGAAAATGACTTTTGGAATAAATCTACGTTTGCTAAAATCAAGTTCAATTTCATATCATGAGAGTTTCTCTCGTATTTTTTCTGCCTGATAAAGGATCATGCAACGTAAAAATTGCATGCATTTGTCTCCGGATTTTACATATGAAAAACACACTCAATTCGTTTAACCAAAAATTTTTCTCATTTTCAGTATCCTGAATACACGTAATCTCTGCAGGGAAATTGTTGACTCTTCTTAAAAACCGCTCATATTGTTTTCCCTCAGTCGAAAAAGAAGTCGATTTACTAACAGGATTTTCATGACAAAAATAACTAGAAGGGTTGGTTTACTATTTTCAAAAATGCCGACCTGACTAACATTTATATTTCCGCTTTCACTACAATAATTTTATTCTGTTTTAGTCATTTCATTGTGAACTTTGAAAATTAAGAAAGATCACACAAATGAACCAATCATTTGGACGTTTAAATAAAAATAAAAATAAAAATAAAAAAAATTAGAAGGTGAGTGTTGAATACAGTGGCCAGCCAGCAACATCATGGCAATCATGACGGCCCAGATGCCTTCATTTTGTGACAGATGGTCTCATCTACCAAATGGACAGCTTTTCCCCCTGGACGGGAGATTGCCTCATAAGCAAAGGATGAAAAGCAGACGACCAGCACTCATATATCTTTTCCCTCTATTTCTCATAGATCTGAGACAATCTAAGCTCAAGAAGGAAAAAAAACTGACTAGACAAATTTTTACGACATCAATGCACCACAGTGGGTCACAATAAATGTCACACACCCCTACATAACGCCGCCAGAATTTACGAGCATTGGGTACAGTATTGGACCTAAAGTAAGTGAGTCTTCAACTAAATGCGAATATACAGAACTCTCTTGTGTAAAATGTAATCAGTGACGTCTAATACTCCTCAGCTCGAATCTAATGGTGGATTTTCTAAAATTAAGATTACTGCTGCTTGCAGGTTTGGGAAGTTACGCTTAAAAAAATTATTTCCTAGGTGACGCGTAAAATACGCGTAAAAATGCGTAATCCAATTTATAAACTTTAATGTTTGTTTGTTTCTTTGTTCGCTATGCAAACCTACAGTTTTCAATTTAGAAACACCAAATTTGATATACTCTTTCATGGTACTCCAACTTAGACCGTAGACGGGTTTTGGAAGGGATCGGAGCCCGAGGTCAAGGAGTTCCATACATAATTTTCGCAAAAACTTCAATTTTTTACTTTTATATTTTGAATTTGAATTCATTGTTTGTTTGTTTGTCCGCTATAAAAACCTACAATTTTCAATTTAGAACCACCAAGTCAAATTTGGTATACTATCTCATGGTACTCAATCATAGAACGTAGACTGTTTTTGGAAGGGGTCGAAGCCCGGGTCAAGGTTCCCCCATGCAAATTTTTGTAAAAAGTTCCATTTTTTACTTTTTTATTTTGAAATTGGTAAACTATCGCGTGGTACTCTAACTTAGACCTAAGACTGTTTTTGGAAGGAGTCGAAGACCGGTTTCAAGGAGCCTCCATACAAAATGTTCGTAAAAAGTTCCATTTTTAATTTTTTGATTTTGAATTCGAATTTAATACTTTTTGTTGTGATAAGTGCAAGAATTGCTTTTTTTGTGACAAGTGCTTTCCAGTGAAGAACTGCAACACTATTCAGCATCGGGAAAACTAAAAAAATCAAACGGGAAAACTAAAAAAAACTGTGTGCCTAAAGACTCTACAAAGAATAAAATTCGAATTCAATGAAGAAATGAAATACAGTATTTGGTACGGTTCATTTCCGTAAAACATTAATCGTTATCATTTGATTTGTACAAAATTTGGAAAGTGAATTATCACCAAATTTTTCTGAGCAACGGCGGGCAATGCAGCTAGTTTATGTCGTAAATGTAATAAATTCAAAACTTGCTTTACATACAATAAAAAAAACGAAGTGTTACGATGTTACTCGAGTCCGGGTTCGAAACCCGATAAGGCATGGATGTTTTGTTTGTCTTACGGCACTGACTCTCTCCGTTTCCTGGAACCAGTCTCGAGAGAGAGTAGGTACAGGGAGATGGAGAGCTCTCTCTATATCTCTTTCTTTGTCTAGTTTTCTCTTGCTCTTTCTCTCACTCTCTTTTCGTGTCTATCTTTTTTTCCCTCTTGCTTTATCCCTATCTATCTATCTCTTTCACTTTTCGTGCCTATCTTTCTTCCTCTTGCCTTATTTCTGTCTCTCTCTCCCTCAGGAATCCCCCTCTCTCTGTCTATCTATCTGTCTCTCTCGCTATGTGACTCCCTCCCCTCTCTCTATCTATCTATCTGTCTCTCTCTCTCTCTCTCTCTCTCTCTCTCTCTCTCTCTCTCTTTCTCTCTCTCCCTCAGGAATCCCCCTCTCTCTGTCTATCTATCTGTCTCTCTCGCTATGTGACTCCCTCCTCTCTCTATCTATCTATCTATCTATCTGTCTCTCTCTCTCTCTCTCTCTCTCTCTCTCTCTCTTTCTCTCTCTCTTTTCGTGTCTATTTTTTCTCCTCCATCTTGCGCTATCCCCGTATTTCTCTCTCTCTCTCTCTCTCTCTCTCTCTCTTTCCCTCTCTCTCTCTCTCTCTCTCTTTCCCTCTCTCTCTCTCTTGTCTGTCTGTCTGTCTTGGGAACAATAATCATCAGGTTAAGGGCTTCCAAACCAGGAATTTTTTAAATGTTTTTTTTTTATAAATTATTAAACCGTTGGGTAAAAATATTACGTCTTTCCTTGGGTTTACTGCCCCTCAACATAAAAACTGTGACGCTAACGAATAACGCTGTCCGATATCTTCCTTAGTAGATAACGACACTACAGCGCTGTTCCGCCGCACATGATAAACACGATTACGCTTACATGCTTTTTGTCAGTTACTTTAGTATTCCCATACACCGTAATGAAATTTTCCCAGTACTTATACAAACCGCAATAAATAGTAATTTTATGCAACCGAATGAATAGCTGAGTAATAAATCTAATAAATCAACGTATAATGAAGTAATAAATCAGAAAGCTACGAACCATTGGGATACTAAATCTAAATACAAGAATGGTTAATTCATTTTACCTTCAAAGCAGTCTGTGCAGGATGAAAAGCATCAGGTCAGGATAAAGTAGCATTCTGCTCGATCACGAAAATCTGACGACTGTATTTTGGAACTAAACTGACTTTCTCTTTTTAATGTTTACCCATCCCCGAGAGCATCAAAGACTATAAAAGTCGCCCGATCCTTATTTGGCGACAGTGGTTCCTGGAGGAGGGTCAGAGCAAGGTCATCTAGAAATTAAAAGGCCATGACATAGAGAGATGAGTTCCATCTTTTAGTGACGTCACGCGTAAACCAAGGCTTCCGATTGATTTCCAACGCTGTCGTGTATGGCGACAAACACAACACCGACGTATTAGTTCGTGTAACGTTAGAGTGACGTCATTAACGGAGGGAACTCATTTCCCTAATATCATGGCTGTTGTACTTTCACGACTTCTTTGGTCAGAGCCAGTGCCAGACGGCAATTGTAGCTCCCATACCCATTTGCGGGACTTGAACTCGGATTACTGATAGGATCTACGTGCCTAAGACAACTGGGTCGCGGCTTACATTGTTTAATCTTCACTTAACACTGATGCTAAATGACGTCATGATTTATTTGCTTTCTTAAATATTTACTCATGACTGAGAATGCCTTTTGAATAGACTCTTAGGTCTTTTGAAAATTAAAGCTAAATAAACAAGCAGTTTATATGCACCACAATGAAAGCAATTTTGTTTTTATTCTCTCAGAACCACCCTTTGTCTTCATTATTTAAGTTCAGTCACGTAGATTTAAAATTACTAAATAATTTTATAAAAAAACCCTGCACTCTAAAGATCACTCTAAAGCCTTGAATTTACTCCAGCAGTTTAGTGCTTTAAATTCAACATTTCACAAGAAATCGGTGTTTAAAACCACTAAGATCATCAATAATACATAAATGAAACTTCCGACTAGTGGAAGTGATACGTCTTTATATATAATAAAAGAATTTTCTACTTGTATGGTGGGCGTTGTGGTTGATGGATTGGATACTGCGGTCTTCCGTCTTTACGCCGAAAGCATGCAGGTAATTTCAAGGATAAAGATGTTGCATTTTTTTCTTCCTCCAGTGCTCTGTACATCCCTCACCTCATGTTCTACCCCACATAGGCAGGCACACAGGTTTTAACTCAACATACTGGTAAATGATGTTGTGCTTCAAAACAATGGACCCCCCATAAAGGTGCAGACAGTTACTTCAGGGGGGTCACCGATGAAGTGGGTTTGGTCTCCTAGGGTGGCCCCCTTCCGTGATTGGGATGTTTACATTTGATTACTGCTTTTCAAAAGCTGTATTTAACATACGTTTCCGTTAAAAAAATACTTTTAACAAATAATGTTATTTCCATTTAAATAATTTCGATGCTTGTTTTTGAGAATTAGTTTAAAAAACATTTCTTTTCCCCTTCCTATTTCAATGTACCATGAAGAAATATTTCGACCATAAAGCTGAAATTAGTTTTACATTTATTTTATTTTTTTTTTTGATTGAAGGTTTAACGACCACCGTGAGCAACTCAATGGGCTATAAGCAGTCGCCCGTCCCTAATTTAGGGTCACTGGCTCCGGGGAAAGGAGAGAGCCAGTGCCGTAAGACAAACAGAACATTCATGCCTCACCGGGATTCGAACCCGGACCTCTTTCGGACGAATGATCAGAGGCCATCCCTGAGACCACTGCGCCACCGGGGCGGCTTAGTTTTAAATACCTGAAAGACTAAATGCATTGTTTTGGCTATAACCTATATCCATGTGCTGTCTTATCTAAAAGCTTAATAACCGTCGATCAGTTTGGACTCAGAAAATTAATAGAAAAGCACTGGTCCAACGGCATCATGTTAAAATAATTTCAAACTGATAGATACATTGGTAAACGATATAATCTCTTCATTAAAACAAACAGATAAAGTGGACTCATGCTAGTGATTAATAAAGACAAAGGGAAGAATTATTTGCATTCAAAAAACAATTGTTCTGCCTGTCTCGTATTAAGTCAAAATCACAACAAAACTTTGCACTTTTAAGAAAATAGCTTATAAAATTAAATCTTTCCGCTGCTTAAAATTAAATCTTTCCGCTGCTTAAAATTAAATCTTTCCGCTGCTTAAAATTAAATCTTTCCGCTGCTTAAAATTAAATCTTTTCGCTTTCCAAGTTGGAATTTCATGTTCAGAATATTTCTTTAAAACCTTTGAACTGCCGTATGTTTTCGTGAAATCAGATGAAGTTCCACGAAAAAACAAATTGACACTTGGAACTCGTTAACTAAATCAGTCTGTGCGATCTTCAGATGTCATTTAAGTTTTGGTTTTAAGAATTTAGTGTTTAAGCGACTTTTGTTACAACGAACAATTTGCAAAACTATCAACATAAAATCTTAAGGCATTTTACATTTCGTTCGAGAAATGTCTGTATATAGGTAAAACACTGAATTTTCAGTGAGCAAAAGATTCTGAATATTGACTTTATCCCTAACTTTATGAACTGAAATGTGCGACTATATCTTAGAATAGCAGCTGATGATCGGATGTCGCTCCATTCGGAAAAGAAATCACTTCTCCGAAGGTTACTTCGTCGAAACTCACCTGACTAAAAAGGTTCATTTCATCGAATGGTGGTTTTACTGAAAGACTCATTTCACTAAAGGGCTGTTTCCCTGAAAATTTTATAAAAGCATGGTGCAATGGGTACAACTTCGCATCAATCTCGTTGGTTTCTGGTGCCACATTCCACAAAATTGTTAGATGACACATCGTAGCGCCCTACATTCTTGAATACGGGTTATAACGAAGTAAATTTCTCCGTCATTTCTGTCGACGCAGGATTCGAACCCGGATCCCTTCATTCCGGAATAAGTCACTCTACCAATTGAGCTACGCGGACGTTTTATTCTGATTCCTATCTGCCTTTACGTCGTGTGCGTCCTTCTGGCAGGTACGTCACATCTCCTGGTACGTTACAGGGTTCCGATAACACTATAACAATATTGCGGCAGGAGCAACAGCACAATTCTGCGAAGTCTTACACACCCAAGACATGACCAGCACGTCTTTATGCAAACGAAGCAACTGCAGGTGAACAATGGTGCGTATGAGTGTCATGAAACGGTGTAAACAACAGATTATACTGAGCTCAGTTAATCAATGTAATTCCTGCTCTTCAGAAAGTAAAGGCAGAGCACTTAAGCAAGTTTGAAAAAGGCCAAATTGTAATGGTCAGACGACTGTAATGGGCTGCAGCATTTCCGAGACGGCAAGGCTTGTGGGTTGCTCACGGCAGCCGTGGTTAAGACCTTTAAAAAGTGCTCCTAGGAGGAGAAAACCATGATCCGAAGGTAAGGTGTCAAAACGTTCTCCTAGGAGGAGAAAACCATCATCCGAAGGTAAGGTGTGAAAAAGTGCTCCTAGGAGGAGAAAACCATCATCCGAAGGTAAGGTGTGAAAAAGTGCTCCTAGGAGGAGAAAACCATCATCCGAAGGTAAGGTGAGAAAAAGTGAGCCTAGGAGGAGAAAACCATCATCCGAAGGTAAGGTGTGAAAAAGTGCTCCTAGGAGGAGAAAACCATGATCCGAAGGTAAGGTGTGAAAAAGTGCTCCTAGGAGGAGAAAACCATGATCCGAAGGTAAGGCGTGGGATGACCACGGCTCATCGATGCTAGAGACAAGCAAAGGTATGGCTCATCGATGCTAGAAATGAGCAAAACCACGACTCATTGATGCTAGAGACAAGCAAAGGTATGGCTCATCGATGCTAGAGATGAGCAAAACCACGACTCATTGATGCTAGAGACAAGCAAAGGTATGGCTCATCGATGCTAGAGATGAGCAAAACCACGACTCATTAATGCTAGAGATGAGCAAATTCACGACTCATTGATGCTAGAGACAAGCAAAGGTATGGCTCATCGATGCTAGAGATGAGCAAAACCACGACTCATTGATGCTAGAGACAAGCAAAGGTATGGCTCATCGATGCTAGAGATGAGCAAAACCACGACTCATTGATGCTAGAGACAAGCAAAGGTATGGCTCATCGATGCTAGAGATGAGCAAAACCACGACTCATTGATGCTAGAGACAAGCAAAGGTATGGCTCATCGATGCTAGAGATGAGCAAAACCACGACTCATTGATGCTAGAGACAAGCAAAGGTATGGCTCATCGATGCTAGAGATGAGCAAATTCACGACTCATTGATGCTAGAGACAAGCAAAGGTATGGCTCATCGATGCTAGAGATGAGCAAAACCACGACTCATTGATGCTAGAGACAAGCAAAGGTATGGCTCATCGATGCTAGAGATGAGCAAAACCACGACTCATTGATGCTAGAGACAAGCAAAGGTATGGCTCATCGATGCTAGAGATGAGCAAAACCACGACTCATTGATGCTAGAGACAAGCAAAGGTATGGCTCATCGATGCTAGAGATGAGCAAAACCACGACTCATTGATGCTAGAGACAAGCAAAAGGTATGGCTCATCGATGCTAGAGATGAGCAAAACCACGACTCATTGATGCTAGAGACAAGCAAAGGTATGGCTCATCGATGCTACGATGAACAAAGGTATGGCTCACCGCTGCTAAAGATGAACAAAACCACGGCTCATCGATGCTAGAGATGAGCAAAGGTATGGCTCATCGATGTTAGAGATGAACAAAGGTATGGCTCATCGATGGTAGAGATGAGCAAAACCACGACACATTGATGCTAAAGACAAGCAAAGGTATGGCTCATCGATGCTAGAGATGAACAAAGGTATGGCTCATCGATGCTAGAGATGAGCAAAAGGTATGGCTCATCGATGTTAGAGATGAACAAAGGTATGGCTCATCGATGCTAGAGATGAGCAAAACCACGACACATTGATGCTAAAGACAAGCAAAGGTATGGCTCATCGATGCTAGAGATGAACAAAGGTATGGCTCATTGATGCTAGAGATGAGCAAAACCACGACTCATTGATGCTAGAGACAAGCAAAGGTATGGCTCATCGATGCTAGAGATGAGCAAAACCACGACTCATTGATGCTAGAGACAAGCAAAGGTATGGCTCATCGATGCTACGATGAACAAAGGTATGGCTCACCGCTGCTAAAGATGAACAAAACCACGGCTCATCGATGCTAGAGATGAGCAAAGGTATGGCTCATCGATGTTAGAGATGAACAAAGGTATGGCTCATCGATGGTAGAGATGAGCAAAACCACGACACATTGATGCTAAAGACAAGCAAAGGTATGGCTCATCGATGCTAGAGATGAACAAAGGTATGGCTCATCGATGCTAGAGATGAGCAAAGGTATGGCTCATCGATGTTAGAGATGAACAAAGGTATGGCTCATCGATGCTAGAGATGAGCAAAACCACGACACATTGATGCTAAAGACAAGCAAAGGTATGGCTCATCGATGCTAGAGATGAACAAAGGTATGGCTCATTGATGCTAGAGATGAGCAAAACCACGACTCATTGATGCTAGAGACAAGCAAAGGTATGGCTCATCGATGCTACGATGAACAAAGGTATGGCTCACCGCTGCTAAAGATGAACAAAACCACGGCTCATCGATGCTAGAGATGAGCAAAGGTATGGCTCATCGATGTTAGAGATGAACAAAGGTATGGCTCATCGATGGTAGAGATGAGCAAAACCACGACACATTGATGCTAAAGACAAGCAAAGGTATGGCTCATCGATGCTAGAGATGAACAAAGGTATGGCTCATCGATGCTAGAGATGAGCAAAGGTATGGCTCATCGATGTTAGAGATGAACAAAGGTATGGCTCATCGATGCTAGAGATGAGCAAAACCACGACACATTGATGCTAAAGACAAGCAAAGGTATGGCTCATCGATGCTAGAGATGAACAAAGGTATGGCTCATTGATGCTAGAGATGAGCAAAACCACGACTCATTGATGCTAGAGACAAGCAAAGGTATGGCTCATCGATGCTAGAGATGAGCAAAACCACGACTCATTGATGCTAGAGACAAGCAAAGGTATGGCTCATCGATGCTACGATGAACAAAGGTATGGCTCACCGCTGCTAAAGATGAACAAAACCACGGCTCATCGATGCTAGAGATGAGCAAAGGTATGGCTCATCGATGTTAGAGATGAACAAAGGTATGGCTCATCGATGGTAGAGATGAGCAAAACCACGACACATTGATGCTAAAGACAAGCAAAGGTATGGCTCATCGATGCTAGAGATGAACAAAGGTATGGCTCATCGATGCTAGAGATGAGCAAAGGTATGGCTCATCGATGTTAGAGATGAACAAAGGTATGGCTCATCGATGCTAGAGATGAGCAAAACCACGACACATTGATGCTAAAGACAAGCAAAGGTATGGCTCATCGATGCTAGAGATGAACAAAGGTATGGCTCATTGATGCTAGAGATGAGCAAAACCACGACTCATTGATGCTAGAGACAAGCAAAGGTATGGCTCATCGATGCTAGAGATGAGCAAAACCACGACTCATTGATGCTAGAGACAAGCAAAGGTATGGCTCATCGATGCTACGATGAACAAAGGTATGGCTCACCGCTGCTAAAGATGAACAAAACCACGGCTCATCGATGCTAGAGATGAGCAAAGGTATGGCTCATCGATGTTAGAGATGAACAAAGGTATGGCTCATCGATGGTAGAGATGAGCAAAACCACGACACATTGATGCTAAAGACAAGCAAAGGTATGGCTCATCGATGCTAGAGATGAACAAAGGTATGGCTCATCGATGCTAGAGATGAGCAAAGGTATGGCTCATCGATGTTAGAGATGAACAAAGGTATGGCTCATCGATGCTAGAGATGAGCAAAACCACGACACATTGATGCTAAAGACAAGCAAAGGTATGGCTCATCGATGCTAGAGATGAACAAAGGTATGGCTCATTGATGCTAGAGATGAGCAAAACCACGACTCATTGATGCTAGAGACAAGCAAAGGTATGGCTCATCGATGCTAGAGATGAGCAAAACCACGACTCATTGATGCTAGAAACAAGCAAAGGTATGGCTCATCGATGCTAGAGATGAGCAAAATCACGACTCATTGATGCTAGAGACAAGCAAAGGTATGGCTCATCGATGTTAGAGATGAGCAAAGGTATGCCTCACCGATGCTAGAGATGAGCAAAACCACGACTCATTGATGCTAGAGATGAGCAAAAGTATGGCTCATCGATGCTAGAGATGGCCAAAACCACGGCTCATCGATGCTAGAGATGAGCAAAACAACGGCTCATCGATGCTAGAGATGAGCAAAAAAAGGCTCATCGATGCTAGAGATGAACAAAACCACGGCTCATTGATGCTAGAGATGAGCAAATGTATGGCTCATCGGTGCTAAAGATGAACAAAACCACGGCTCATCGATGCTAGAGATGAGCAAAGGTATGGCTGATCGATGTTAGAGATGAACAAAGGTATGGCTCATCGATGCTAGAGATGAGCAAAGGTATGGCTCATCGATGCTAGAGATGAGCAAAGGTATGGCTCATCGATGCTAGAGATGAGCAAAACCACGGCTTATCGATGCTAGAGATGAGCAAAACCACGGCTCATCGATGCTAGAGATGACCAAAACCACGGCTCATCGATGCTAGAGATGACCAAAGGTATGGCTCATTGATGCAAGAGATGACCAAAACCACGGCTCATCGATGCTAGAGATGAACAAAATCACGACTCATTGATGCTAGAGATAAGCAAAGGTATGGCTCATCGATGCTAGAGATGAGCAAAGGTATGGCTCATCGGTGCTAAAGATGAACAAACCACGGCTCATCGATGCTAGAGATGAGCAAAGGTATGGCTCATCGATGCTAGAGATGAGCAAAAAAAGGCTCATCGATGCTAGAGATGAACAAAACCACGGCTCATCGATGCTAGAGATGAGCAAAGGTATGGCTGATCGATGTTAGAGATGAACAAAGGTATGG
Source organism: Macrothele yani (assembly GCA_039090855.1). Lineage (NCBI taxonomy): Eukaryota > Metazoa > Arthropoda > Arachnida > Araneae > Macrothelidae > Macrothele > Macrothele yani. Next base: position 157,246,243 of record CM077024.1, on the reverse strand, counting down.
CTCATCGATGCTAGAGATGAGCAAAGGTATGGCTCATCGATGCTAGAGATGAGCAAAGGTATGGCTCATCGATGCTAGAGATGAGCAAAACCACGGCTTATCGATGCTAGAGATGAGCAAAACCACGGCTCATCGATGCTAGAGATGACCAAAACCACGGCTCATCGATGCTAGAGATGACCAAAACCACGGCTCATCGATGCTAGAGATGACCAAAGGTATGGCTCATTGATGCTAGAGATGACCAAAACCACGGCTCATCGATGCTAGAGATGAGCAAAGGTATGGCTCATCGATGCTAGAGATGAGCAAAGGTATGGCTCATCGGTGCTAAAGATGAACAAACCACGGCTCATCGATGCTAGAGATGAGCAAAAAAAACAGCTCATCGATGCTAGAGATGAACAAAACCACGGCTCATCGGTGCTAGTGATAAACAAAACCACGGCTCATCGATGCTAGAGATGAGCAAAGGTATGGCTCATCGGTGCTAAAGATGAACAAAACCACGGCTCATCGATGCTAGAGATGAGCAAAGGTATGGCTCATCGATATTAGAGATGAACAAAGGTATGGCTCATCGATGCTAGAAATGAGCAAAACCACGGCTTATCGATGCTAGAGTTGAGCAAAACCACGGCTCATCGATGCTAGAGATGACCAAAACCACGGCTCATCGATGCTAGAGATGAACAAAGGTATGGCTCATCGATGCTAGAGATGACCAAAACCACGGCTCATCGATGCTAGAGATGAGCAAAATCACGACTCATTGATGCTAGAGATAAGCAAAGGTATGGCTCATCGATGCTAGAGATGAGCAAAGGTATGGCTCATCGGTGCTAAAGATGAACAAACCACGGCTCATCGATGCTAGAGATGAGCAAAAACAGCTCATCGATGCTAGAGATGAACAAAACCACGGCTCATCGGTGCTAGTGATAAACAAAACCACGGCTCATCGATGCTAGAGATCAGCAAAGGTATGGCTCATCGGTGCTAAAGATGAACAAAACCACGGCTCATCGATGCTAGAGATGAGCAAAGGTATGGCTCATCGATGCTAGAAATGAGCAAAACCACGGCTTATCGATGCTAGAGTACAGCAAAACCACGGCTCATCGATGCTAGAGATGACCAAAACCACGGCTCATCGATGCTAGAGATGACCAAAGGTATGGCTCATCGATGCTAGAGATGACCAAAACCACGGCTCATCGATGCTAGAGATGAGCAAAACCACGACTCATTGATGCTAGAGATGAGCAAAGGTATGGCTCATCGATGCTAGAGATGGCCAAAACCACGGCTCATCGATGCTAAAGATGAGCAAAACAACGGCTCATGGATGCTAGAGATGAACAATGGTATGGCTCATCGATGCTAGAGATGAGCAAAGGTATGGCTCATCGATGTTAGAGATGAACAAAGGTATGGCTCATCGATGCTAGAGATGAGCAAAACCACGACACATTGATGCTAAAGACAAGCAAAGGTATGGCTCATCGATGCTAGAGATGAACAAAGGTATGGCTCATCGATGCTAGAGATGAGCAAAACTACGACTCATTGATGCTAGAGACAAGCAAAGGTATGGCTCATCGATGCTAGAGATGAGCAAAACCACGACTCATTGATGCTAGAGACAAGCAAAGGTATGGCTCATCGATGCTAGAGATGAGCAAAACCACGACTCATTGATGCTAGAGACAAGCAAAGGTATGGCTCATCGATGTTAGAGATGAGCAAAGGTATGGCTCACCGATGCTAGAGATGAGCAAAACCACGACTCATTGATGCTAGAGATGAGCAAAAGTATGGCTCATCGATACTAGAGATGGCCAAAACCACGGCTCATCGATGCTAGAGATGAGCAAAACAACGGCTCATCGATGCTAGAGATGAGCAAAACCACGGCTAATCGATGCTAGAGATGAGCAAAACCACGACTCATTGATGCTAGAGATGAGCAAAGGTATGGCTCATCGATGCTAGAGATGGCCAAAACCACGGCTCATCGATGCTAAAGATGAGCAAAACAACGGCTCATCGATGCTAGAGATGAACAAAGGTATGGCTCATCGATGCTAGAGATGAGCAAAGGTATGGCTCTTCGGTGCTAAAGATGAACAAAACCACGGCTCATCGATGCTAGAGATGAACAAAACCACGGCTCATCGATGCAAGAGATGAGCAAAGGTATGGCTCATCGATGTTAGAGATGAACAAAGGTATGGCTCATCGATGCTAGAGATGAGCAAAGGTATGTCTGATCGATGCTAGAGATGAGCAAAACCACGGCTTATCGATGCTAGAGATGACCAAAACCACGGCTCATCGATGCTAGAGATGACCAAAACCACGGCTCATCGATGCTAGAGATGAGAAAACTATGGCTCATCGATGCTAGAGATGAGCAAAGCTATGGCTCATCGATGCTAGAGATGGCCAAAACCACGGCTCATCGATGCTAAAGATGAGCAAAACAATGGCCCATCGATGCTAGAGATGAACAAAGGTATGGCTCATCGATGCTAGAGATGAGCAAAGGTATGGCTCATCGGTGCTAAAGATGAACAAAACCACGGCTCATCAATGCTAGAGATGAACAAAGGTATGGTACGCGCCAGCAGAAGGGATACAATAGCCCAACTCGCCGGTAACTTGAATGCTGATGACGGGAGTGATGTGTCACAACACACAGTACATCAATCCCTGCTGAAAAGGAACTTGCGTAGCATGAAGCCGCTCCAAGTGCCCATGATAACCTTGGTTCCCGCAGAAAGCGACTAAAATGGGCACGCGAGCATCAGAACAGGACCTTGAATGATGGAAGAAGGTCGTCTGGTCCGATGAATCTCGTTTCCAGCTGCACCATGTGAACGGGAGGGGGGCGCGTCGTTTACCCGTGGAAGTGTTGGCAAGATGATGCACAGTGGGATAAAATCATTCCGGTGGAGAAAGTGTAATGCTTTGGTTAATGTTCTGCTGTGAAATCCTGGGTCGATTCATGTGCCGGAAACTGTGGTGTCTAATAACTACCTAAACATCATTGCAGACCAGGTGCATACTTTCGTGGCAGCTGTTTCCCCTGCTAGTAGTGCCTTCTTTCAGAAGAGTATTGCACCATACCACACTGATCGGACTATTCCAGAACGGGTCGCGGAACATGAGGAAAACTTACGGGTATTACCATGACCTCCAAGTTCTCCAGACATCAATCCAATCGAGCATCGTCTGGTCCGATGAAAGGTCATCTCTAGCATCAATGGTTTGCGTTGGAACAGCAAATCCGATCTGCGGGGGCTGAACCACCTGACTCGCAAGTGTTAAAAGAATGTGTTGATAACGTGTTGGTACTTTGTACCAGGTACCACAAGACACCTGTAGAAATCTTGTAGAGGCTATCCTTGCCGGGTAAGAGCTGTTTTAGTGGCCCGTGGAGGACCAACATCATATTAGACAGGTGGTCATAATGTTTTAATTCTTCAGTGTACCAGTGAAAGGCTGACTTTTTCCAATATTTTTCCAAACTTCCGTGTTCCGCCTTGATAAAGGGACACAAACGTTACAAAACTCGTCCACGAAACATTATTCTGTTTCCTAAACGACAGAAAGGTGAAAACCAGTGGCGGTTGTAGACGAAACAAGAAAGATGACACCGAATTTTCGAGGGTAATCAGCACGTCTTTTGAATCCGTTCTGACGCAAATTAAATTTATCAAAGCTATTCAAAGTCAATGGAACCGGTATCGAAAACAATAGTATCTGACGAAAGAAAGACGTTTTTCAACCGGGTTTTTAACCCCATTGCTGTAAACGGAATCGCGATTTTACGCCCTCTGGTTGCAGACTTGTGCGTTGAGAAAAACATTAATTTACATGAGAAACATTTCGCACCGGAAACGCTCTCCAACGCAGAAAGAATTTTTCAAATCGGACTCTTAGAAACAGAAATATCGACAATAATAAGACGTGACTTTACGTCCCCTGGTGGGAAAATCATGCATTATTTTTAGGAAGAAAGTATTCTCAAAAGGTTTATCCATATGAGCGGTATCGGTCCAAGAAAAATAAAAATTTTGTCGAGTTTTCAGGATCCCAGATTTTGCTACAAATACATCAGAAGCAGAAATTAACACTTACGACCCCTGGTGGCCAAACCATTCTTTACCAAACATTAGAAATTATGTGAAAAATATTTTCCATCAGGTCTTGTATGCGAGAAAGGAAGAATTTTTCAAATCGGAGTTTTAGCAGCAGAAATAACGCAGAAAACGCAATTTACCTGTGTGCGCCCTAGCGGAAAATCTATGATTTACTTGAAAATTTTGAATTTATAGGAAAAACATTTCGCATCGGAAACACTATCCAACAAAGAAGGAATTTTTCAAATCGGAATCCTAGAAGTAGAGATATTGCCAAAAATAAGATATACATCTACGCCCCCTGGCGTAGAAACCATGCATTATTTCAAGAAAAAAATGTTCCTAAAAGGTTTGTCGACATGAGTAGTATCGGTCAAAAAACGACTTTTTTTGCAATGGAGATTTTAGAAGCTCATATTTTCCTACAAATACATCCGGAGCGGGAATTAACATTTACGCCACCTGGTGGCTAAACCATTTTTTACCCAAATTAGAAATTATGTGCAAACGATTTTCTATCAGGAGCTGTAACTGGTGCAGAAAAAATGTTTCAAATCGGAGATTCAGAAGAAGAGATATCGGGGGAAACGCAATTTACCTCTACGCCCCCTAGGAAAGTCTATGAATTACTAGAAAATTTTGAAATTATATGAAAGACATGTCACACTGAAAACACTATCTAACAAAGAAGGAATTTTTCAAATCGGACGGACTCTTAGAAGTAGAGATATTGACAAAAATAAGATGTACATCTACGCCCCTGGCGGAGAAACTGTGGAATATCTTAAGAAGAAAATATTCCGAAAAGGTTTTTCGATGTGAGTGTAATTAGTCCACGAAAGAATTTTTCGATTGATATTTTAGAAGCTCAGAGTGTACGGCAACATGTCGACACTCTGTAGAGCATGTTGGGTTACAGCAGCGGTATACGGGCGAGCGTTATCCTGTTGGAAAACACCCCCTGGAATGCTGTTCATGAATGGCAGCACAGCAGTTTGAATCACCAGACCGACGTACAACTGTGCCATCAGGGTGCGTGGGATAACCACGAGAGTGCTCCAGCTGTCATAGGAAATTGTTTCCCAGACCATAAATCCAGGTGTAGGTCCAGTGTGTCTCGGCCGCAGACAGGTTTGTTTCAGGTGCCCACCTGGCCTCCTTCTAACCAACACACGGCCATCACTGGCACCCAGGCAGAACCGGCTTTCATCAGAAAACACAACAGATCTCCACTCCGTCCTCCAATGAGCTCAAGCTTGACAGCACTGACGTCGCAAATGGCAGTGGTTTGGAGTAGGTGGAATGCACGCTACAGGGCGTCTGCCTCGGAGCTGTCCTTCAAGTAACCGATAGGTAACAGTTCGTTGTGTCACTGTGGTGGCACCTGCAGCTCGAATTGCTGCCGCAGACGCAGTACGATGAGCCACGGCCATACGCCGTACACGGCGGTCTTCCCTCTCAGTAGTGCCACGTGGCCGGCCGGAACCCGGTCTTCTTGCGGCAGTACTTTCCCTTGACCACCGCTGCCAACAGTCATGCACAGTGGCTACATTCCTGTCAAGTAGTTTTGCAATATTGCGGAAAGAAAATCCACCTTCTCGTAGCCCTATTACACGACCTCGTTCAAACTCCGTGAGCTCTTGATAATGGCTTCTTCGTCTTCTTAAAGACATTCTTGACTAACATCAATACACTACGTCGAATCTCAACGAAAACTAACACTCACGAACGTTACAGCGCGTATTTACAGCAAACCTGCTTTGCATGTTCCGAGGGGAGCTACTAGCGCCACACGTATGCGCCGAGCGCGAAATTTGCATAGACGTCATCTTACAGATGTACTCTCACCGCCTACCAGCTGTCGTTTATCTAACACAACCCCTTCTTGGTGTTGGGATTTTTTTTTTCCGTCAGTGTATATCTAAAATACTTTTCGACATATATGGAATTGAAAGATTAAATTATTTTTTCAATCGGATGTTTAGAAGCAAATATGTGGAATAAAACGTATTTTTAAATTCGACATCATCTGCGTTTACGCCCTCTAGCGGCAAAATTGTACATCGTAAAAAGAAACAAAATAAAGGATCATCATTCTCATATTTGAAGCTTCGCAATGCAAAAATAATTTTTCAAATTGGACAAATAGTTGCAGACATATCGTGGGTACAGACGGACGGATGGACGGACAGACGGACAAACCGATAACATAAGCACGATCTTTTTTTGCAAAAGACGTGCTAAAAATTGGGCAGAGAGCACAAATTCTTGCATGTGCTGGTAATTAAATAAAATTAGTATGTAATTCAAAAAAAAAAAAAAATCTGGTTATATTTGGAGGGGCCGTGGTTAGAAATACCAATGGTGAAAATCTCGTGGAAGCCTCAAAGTTTCGTCTCCAATTTCAATGAATGAAGTCTTTTTCTCAGTCTAATGCATGGCTGCATTTCACTCGACACAAAATTGCTTTATTTCAAAGCAATTCCCAGTAGAGAGAGGGGGCAAAGAAACGACAAAAAAACACGCATAACATGTGATCACAATTGCATTTCCAACTACAAGAGCAAATCATAGAAATATTTTGCAGAGTATTTTCAGCATCTTGCTGTTTTGAATATTTTAGAATATACAAGTCGAAGACAAAACTTTCGCTGTGTTTAACAACCTTTTCCGAGTGTATTAAAAGAACGTTTGACGTTACGGGCATTCCACAAATAGCGTCTGTTCTATACATTTTGATACCAAATAACAGTGAAATATTGCAGCAATTTTACAGTGCTATAATGTCACGCAATATAAAATTCTCGCACACGAGAAAAAGAAACTCAACATGCGGGGTGAAAATATTTCTTCGCCTGCGCATTAAAACTATAGTATAACAAGTATCAAATAATTCAGCGATTTTGGTAAATCGCATGACATTTCGCTTGCATCTGACGTACTGTGTAGACACAAGCAGGCAAAGTGTCATGCTTGAAATAACAAGTACAGTGTTGCCGCCTGCAAAAAATTATTTAATCATATAAAGGATGCATCTTACTTCGAAAATAAGTTTACGTGAAATAAAAAAGTACAAAAAACGCGGTATAAAATTTTTAGTCTACCCTCTATTTTCTGAATATGAATTCAGTGTCAGCCCCTCTTCGTTTATCGGTATGTCTGTCCCTCCTTGTTTGAAGCAGTACTTGATGCAAGTCGGTAATTTGCATCTCAGCATCTTATAGATCTGAGAACAGAAATAAAAATGCTGCCAGCTGAGCGCGAACATGATTTTTCTACTCTGAGGCCTGAGTAGTGGTACTCACACACGCAAACGAATGAATGAAAATTCTTGTGAAGAGCCATTAATCATCTGTCCATTCCAACCGCACATCATCATGATCATTAGAATTTTTCGTGTTGCAGCGTTGCTCGAATTCTTTTGTTATCGGCATGCGTAATAAAAGGAAGAACTATTTTAGCTTTGTGCTCCCTATAAAATTATTTTTTATCAAATGCTAATATATGCTTTAAAATCTTCTTTCTTCATAAATATTATCACACAGGTGAAAATTAATTCCTATCGAGCTACAAAAAACAAATATTTTATCAATTCAGAAAGTGTTTTACAATCTTTCATAGTTCATCGCTCTGTATATATCGACGAGTATATACAATGAAGTGCCAAAAGCCATGGGATAGCAGTATACATTTTTTTAACTGGCGCTGTCGTCGTACAGAAGCTTCGACGCACGCTACGATTTTTATCAGTTGCGAGGTGTAATCTCGTGAGTCAGGTTGAACAACCGCCAGTAGGATTATAACAAGCCGACGTGAATTATCGGAGTTTGAACGAGGCATGGTAGTGGGAGCCAGACGGATGGAACATTCAATTTCCGGAGTTGTGTGAACATTCAACTTTCCTCGAACCACGATGTCACGTGTGTATCGAGAATACCTCATGGAAAGCATTAGCAACCACCGTGGACAGCGCAGTAGGCGACCACGGGTGCTGAATGACAGTGACCAACGGCGTCTGACCAGGATTGTCTATACTAACAGATAAACGACACTGGCTCAAATAACATCCACATTCAATGCAGGAGGTACGAGAGACATATCCATCAGGTCAGTGCAGCGTAATTTAGCGTCTATGGGGGAGCAGAAGACCCACCGGAATGCCTTTGTTAACACCACGACATCGGACACATGCCTCACCTGGGCTTGTGAACACGGCAATTTCAGCCTAGAAGACTGGCAACATGTAACATGGTCCGATGAGTCACGCTACATGTTGTTACGAGTTGATGGTAAGGGTTCGGGTGTGGCGCAGACCCCATGAGGCCCTGGACCCTAGTTGTCAAGAAGGCACCGTGCAAGCTGGTGGTGGTTCCATAGATGTGTGGAGTATTTTTACGTGACACGGTTTGAGTCCTCTGGTCCTCGTAAATACGTCATCAACCGGTGATCGCTTTGTTGCTCTGCTGTGTGACCATTTGCAGCCCTTCATGGACGTCAAGTACCTTAACAACGACGGGATGTTCCAGGCGGACAATGCACCATGTCATCGGGCACAAATTGTCCAAAATTGATTCGAGGAGCATTCTGGACAGTTCCGACAGATGGTATGGACACCACGTTCGCCCGACTTGAACCCAATAGAGCACTTATGGGACGTGCTGGAAAGGTCCATTCGCACCCAAGATCCTGCACCTACAAATACTAGGGAACTGTGGACAGCTGTTTAGACGGCATGGCTCAATATCTCTCCAGAAGTCTTCAGGCCACTTGTGGAATCGATGCCACGTCGATTTACACTTCTCTGGGCTCGAGGAGGTTCCACACGATACTAGGTACGTATCTCATGACTTTTGGCACTGCAGTGTATAATCAGCAAATAACAAACAAACTTTCGGTCGTGCTGTTCTTAAAAAGATCTGTGTGAGTGGCATGTCTCTTTCTTTTCTCATGCGTTACAATTTTAAAGGTTATTAATCACCCTTAATACAATTACTACAGATTGTAGATATATTACATGTATGGTTGCAGTGGTGTACCATAAAAACTCGGGGCCTTCCTGCAAAAAATATCTTCGAGGCCATTTTGCCAAAATCTATTAGATTTCAATTACTGAAATTTTTAAATTCTGTGTTCTTAACTAGATTTTATGGGCGGTTTAATACGTAACTAAAATTATTTGGAACCTACAGGCATTTTTCGTAAAACCAAAATTACTGCACTTTATTGCATGTAACACAAAAATTCACAGGTAATTAAAATGGTTGCTTTTGTTTTATACAGATAAAAAGTACTGCAAAACAGTTACGCCAAAGTTAATCATATCATGCGAATATTATTCTATTCGAGAATTAGCCTCTTTAAAATGCCTATTATTCTATTAGAGAACTAGCCTCTCTAAAATGCATATTATTCTATTAGAGAACTAGCCTCTTTAAAATGCCTATTATTCTATTAGAGAACTAGCCTCTTTAAAATGCCTATTATTCTATTAGATAACTAGGGCTAGCCTCTTTAAAATGCATATTATTCTATTAGAGAACTAAGGCTAGCCTCTTTAAAATGCATATTATTCTATTAGAGAACTAAGGCTAGCCTCTTTAAAATGCCTATTATTCTATTAGAGAACTAAGGCTAGCCTCTTTAAAATGCCTATTATTCTATTAGAGAACTAAGGCTAGCCTCTTTCAAATGCCTATTATTCCATTAGAGAACTAAGGCTAGCCTCTTTCAAATGCCTATTATTTTATTAGAGAACTAAGGCTAGCCTCTTTAAAATGCCTCACGAGTACACACACAAAAAACGTAATTGTCGTGTGACAGTGTCTATTTACTTACTTATGTTCTGTGTCAAAAACACAGAACATAAGTAAGCAAATAATTAAGTAAAATTTAAGAATCGTGGCACAAAAATGTAAAATTACGAAAATGATTTACTATTGAATACACACCCACACACAACATAATGCCGTAACACGGAATTTTTTTCTCTTGACTCTATTATAAACAAAATGGCACACGTCTGCGCTTTTCCGTACCGGCGAAGAACACCTTTTAGTTAATTTAATTCGTTATATTCTGAAGGATGATAGTTATGTCCAAACAACTCTAACACTTTATACTCACTGGTATAAAAAATTCAAACTGACATTTCTTTCACATTTGCTGGTTAATATACATGTACAAGAAATTTGCTATGACTGTGAAAAGGGGCCTCAAGTCCTCTGGAATAGTTGCCTCCCCTTCATTCAGTATTTATAAACAAAACTAGAAAAAAACAGGAATGGCTTTTCTCTTTAATACTTCATTCAAAGCTGCCGTCAAAATTACTGGCTATTTCTTTAACCAATTTCATGTGAAGTTTCTGCAAAAGATGCTGTAGTTCTTTCTTTAAATGTGCTAAACACCGTTTTTCAACTCTCATCTTCACACTGTGACATATCCACATAGGGGTCAGTTGAAGTCAAATCCCCCCCCCCCCCCATTTGGTCGTCGGCTCGGGGTTTTTATTTCACGAACCAGTGGCGAATCTTTGGTCCGAGACCTGGGCTATATCAGCCTTCCCCACTCCGCCCCCACACACTCCCAGATCTGTTTTTTTTTAATTGCGAAATGCATTTTTCAGTTGTTAAGTAATAGAAGTAACTTTTTTTTTCTAAATTTTAGGTACAGGCTATTGCTAAAAATGATACCAAATAATTATACGAATTAGGCTTTGAACATTTGTTTGTACATGAACTCCATTCTTCTTTCCTTCTGTGCGGACTTGAGTGTTACGTTTTCATAAAAAGATTCTTCCTAGTACTTTTTCATATTTAAAAAGAATGTTTTTCTCTATTGATAAAACAGCAAAGTTGCTCGAATGTACATGTCCTTTTGTGGCTCTAAGATATATCTTGATTCTACTTAATGCAGAAAAACTTCTTTCGACAGTTGCAATTGTTGATGGAAACTTTAATAGTAGGTCTGCTGATTTGTAAACCTCACTAAACACAATGTCCAACAATTTATTAAACTTTATTCTTTGGTATTCATCAAGGGAATCAAACACTTTTAGTTCATTTTTTAGTCGAGCTGCATCAAAATTTAAAGCACAGAGTTATTTAAGTTCTGATACTAGATGTTTAGGAAAGCTTACACGAAATTTATCAAAACAGTTCCAGTCCAACAAAACCACGAATTTATGATATAATATCATTGATTTTAATTCATTGACACTTCACACAAACTGAAACAACTCTCTCGAAACTCATACTGTTACGGGCGGGAGCATGCGAATGACTAATGTAGTCTTAAGTCTTCTGTTTACTGAGCGAGCCGTTGCCCAAAGCATTCCCCTTCACCCGATCATTCATGTTGTCATGGAAATGCTAGCTGGCGATTGTATCGCAGGTCTCACAATCAGAACAGCGAAGACTAACTGGTAGAGCTGCTGACGTTACGCTGACAGGAAACCCGTTGCTCTTCGCTCGCCAGACTGATTCTCTTCGTCAAAAGAAGCGAATCCGCAAGTGTGTTTTTTCAGCGAAAACATCGACATATCTTAATACCGTTGTAAATTGGCTTTTATTTGTGTATATTTAATTGACTTTTATTTGTGCATTTGCTGGGCTTCGCGGCTAGCCTAGCTAGCCTGGAATATACGCCAATGTTACGAACACATAAATCTTGATAAAAAAATTTTAATTTAAATTTCAAAAAAGTTTTGCTGTTTGGTGGAAAAGCGAAGTTTGCACAAACTTTCACGAACGCGACTTAATTTGAACAAAAGTGAAAAGTATAAAAAAAGATTCAGTTTTATTTTTTTTTAACGGTGGAGTACCGAGACAGGGGAAGATCCCCCACGATATCGCGTGAATGGCACCTCACGTCACAAACAAGTTAGTAAAACCATGCAATGTATTGATTATGATACGCTTTCCAACATAACAGAAATCATTACTCAAGTTATTACTCAAGTTATGAGGATAATGGCTGTGGAATAAATCTCGCTCCTATGGCCTGACCTTTGACCCCATTTCGATTATATTCAACAGAACCGGTAAAGTATACTTCCGGAACAACATGATAAAGTTTTGTCTCAAGTGAAGCATTTTACGTAAGTTATAACGCATAAGGGCAATGAAATGGATCCCGCTACTATGTCCTCACCTTTGACCCCATTTCACCCATTTTCAAAATTATTCATATGCAGGTGGTCTCCTACCCCATACAAAAATTTCATCGCAATCCAACCATATTTACGCAAGCTATGACGCAGAAGGTCAATGGAATGCATCCGCTCTTATGTCCTGACCTTTGACCTCATTTCGCCCATTTTCAAGAGGATTCATCAACAGGTGGTCTCCTACCACATACAAAAATTTCATCGAAATCCAACCATATTTACGCAAGTTAGGACGCAGAAGGTCAATGGAATGCATCCGCTCTTATTATGTACTGACCTTTGACCCCATTTCGCCCATTTTCAATAGACTTCGTTCCCAGGTGGTCCCTTACTACATATTAAAATTTCATCGAAATGGAACCATTTTTACGCGAGTTATCGTGCGGACGAACAGACGGACAAAGCTGGAGCATACGGTTGGAAAGCGTAAATAAAACGGCGTGTGGTTGGTTGCTGCGGTGCTTCTTGCGAAGACTCTTCTCCCTGCAAGGTCTCATGTTTGACTTTCGCTCACTCTATGCCCCCAACCGTAATGGGGGCATTGTTTATTATTAACATTTAAGATTGCTTATACTACTCATTGTTGGGGCGTGAATAGACAAAAAATTTTAACTGATTAAAGTGGTTCCACCTAAAATCTCTGCCTTATGTTTCCAATGGTATAACTTGTTTACATATTTCCTAGCAATTAATGTATTCCCAAGTATGAAACTTTGCACATCGATTAAACTAACTTTAAGTTATAGCATGGGATACCTAATTTTTGCTAAAACATAACCATAACTAAGCAATCCAACATTTTTTTGTTTACTGACGTCATCAATGTACAGGTCGCGCCGTCTATTAACAGGTCTGAACATTACTCAAAGTAAAATGATTGATTTTTAATAAAGTTATGGTTATGTTTTAGCAAGTATCCCATGCTATAACTTAAATTTAGTTTTATCGATGTGTAAATGTTCATCCTTGGGAATATGTTAATTGCGAAGAAATATGTAAAGAAGTTATACCGCTGGAAACATAAGGGAGAGATTTTAGGTGGAACCACTTTAATCGGAATCGTTAGCCCATTACTCGGTAGATTAACCGTCCCTTTAAATAAATTCGCCTGCAACACTATTTCTGGGAAGACAATTTTTTACGCTTTCCAACCGTAGGTTGAAGAAGCGTGTATGCTCCATCTTTGTCCGTCCGTCTGTCCGTCCGTCTGTCTGTCGGCACGATAACTCGCGTAAAAATGGTTCGATTTCGATGAAATTTTAGTATGAGGTAGAGGACCACCTGGGGACGAACCCTATTGAAAATGGACGAAATAGGGTCAAAGGTCACGTCATAGGAGTGGGATCATTCCATTGCCCTTATGCGTCATAACTTGCGTAAATATGGTTCGATGTCGATATTTTAGCATATTGTAGGGGATGAACCCTAATGAAAATGGGTGAAGTGGGGTCAAAGGTCACGGCATAGGAGCGGGATCCATTCCATTGCCTTTATGCGTCATAACTTGCGTAAATATGGTTCGATGTTGATGAAATTGTAGTATATTGAATGGGACCACCTGGGAACGAACCCTATTGAAAATGGGTGAAGTGGGGTCAAAGGTTAGGACATAGGAGCGGAATGCATTCCATTGCCTTTATGCATCATAACGTGCGTAAAAATGGTTCGATTTCGATGAAATTGTATTATGTGGTACAGGACCACCTGGGAACAATCTTATGACGTCACAATCTCGCACTTGAGATGTTGGCGCGCGGTCACGCCATCTGTCTCATTACCCCACGCGTTGTGTGCGTATGCCCGTCCGCGCGATAACTCACGTAAAAATTGTTCGATTTCGATGAACTTTTAATATGTGGAAGGGGATCACCTGGGAAGGAACCCTATTGAAAGTGAACGAAATGGGATCAAAGGGTTAGGACATTGGAGCGGGATCCATTCCACTGCTCTTATGCGTCATAACTAACGTAAAAAAGGTTCGATTTCGATGAAATTTCCACCTGGGGACAAACCCTATTGAAAATGGGCGAAATGGTGTCAAAGGTCAGGACATAGGAGCGGAATCTATTGCATAGCCCTTATGCATCATAACTTACCTAAAAATGCTTCCATTGCGACAAAACTTTATCATGTTATTTCGGAGGTATACTGAACCGGTTCTGTTAAATATAATCGAAATGGGATCAAACGTCAGGGCACAGGGCCGATATTTATTCCTCACCCATTATCCTCATAACTTGAGTAATGATTTCTAATATGTTGGAAAGCGTATTATAATCAATGCATTGCCTGATTTTTCTAACTTGTTTTTTTTTTTTTTTTTTTTTTGCTAAACCCTCCCCATATGAACATTCTGTATACGCACTGTTTTCACAGGAAATAATTGAAGAATCTTATAGCGCGCGCATGTACGTTTCGTTTGCCATTTGAAGAGTGCAATTCTTATTCCAGCTAATACAAGTTCATGGAATATTTTGCGAAATTCGCCCACAGTTGTTTGTTATCTGTCTCCTCACAACACCCTTATTAGAGTTCATTTCTCACTTCGTTTGCAAAAGTATTGATACTGTATTGAAATCGCATTACACTCAGTAAAAAAAAATGGCATGCACGATAAACTGTAGCAAGTCATGTCTGGTGTTTATTCCTTATAATCGACGTAGCGAATAAACGGCAGACATGGTGTCATTGCATATCAAATTGCATATTCGAGAAAAGGCTCACCATGTTGAAGTACGGTTACTTAGATATTGGAAATTGTCAAGAAATTGCTTTCATAAGTTTCTCTCTAATGATAAAATTTCGAATTATTATTATTACTCACCATTACCGATATCTATCTAGATCGGGTAACGCGTCCCCATCGACATTATTTAGAACATGGTGCCTTCCTTATTCCTCAAAATTTTCGTTAAAAGAGGGAGAAATTTCAAATCTACTGACCGAAAAAGACTTAGTTATAGCAAAAACAATCATTTTTTTATCCTTTCGATACAAAGATGAATGTTAATTAAGAAGCAAGATTTTCCACCCAATAGATTTCAAGAATCGACTCCACTGTCACTCACATTCTTTATGCCACCATCCTCGCTTACCTGTAGAAAAACATATGAAATAAAATGGCGGTTTAAAGAGGTTCGATTGTATTTTTATGTCCAGAGCGAAAACATATATCCATTTTTATACGAATTTTTAATAGAAATCCTTCGCACGGAGGAGGAGCAAGGGTTTTTGACTTCTCAATCTACCTGTGAAGGGCATATTATGTCCCCCATTTGATTATAAATTGTAATGATATAACAGTTTTCTTTCACATTTACCTTCAAAACATTTTCTAGTTCGTGATGGAATTTACGATTCCCGCCTGGAAGTACTGCTGTAGACCCTAAACATTCCATTGATAACTTAACAGTTTAAATTTTTAATAGTGCATCATTTATCCTCGCACGACCTACACCTAATATTTCGAAGATTCGTGAACAAGAAAGAAAAATTCCAGTATCTCAGATGCTTCCTCTTCTTGATAAAATTATTTTGAATCCTAAATAGAGCTCAACAAAGGAGGCTAAGGTAACAGAAGAGTAATAATTATGTATCGCATTTACCAAACTTCAGCATTTGGGAACCTCTAATTTAATATCCCTTATCAGCCGGTAAACACTGGTAATCGAATCACCTAAATTTCCTCTGAGGGCTACGGATATTTGCCAAGTCGATAATCGTGATCACGCTCCGCTTCTTCGATGCCTAACAAAGCGAGCTTTTGTGATCGCTATCGATAAGAGCTGTGGGAGGATATCTTTGCCTTATGAGATTCCGAGGTTGGAGGTCAACAAAGAAGAGTAAAGAGAGCTTGCCAGGTGGACGAAACAAACCCGGAGGTTAAGCGAAATTTCATATCATCGACAAACTTTCTTACTAGCGTTTACAAAATGATAAAATTGAGAATGGTTTTATTTCAGGTACCTGGAAAGCAAAACGAATGTTAATTTCGAATTGCTAAATTTAAAAAAGTAATTTCCGAGTACTGACAAGAGCATTTGTTTGTTCCAACCCTACGGCCATATTAATAGATGTTAGTATGTTAGAGGACTACTTTTAAATGTTTTCTTGCATACTTATGTATACACACACACACACACACACACACACACACACACATACATATTTGCATAGCCACGATCCCACCATTTCGGTGAGCGGGATTTATATGTATATAGAAAAAAAATACCACGAAACTGAACGCAGGATCAACTGATTCGGGGAAATCAAAAGAAGAGATCTAACAACCAACCGGGAGAACAATGGAGGATTATAGAAATGTGGCAAGCTACTATCTATGGCTTCATCAAGGGCTTGGCACAGATAACAACTCTCATACCTCTATAAAGACCAAAACAAACGTGTGGGTTTCTGCACCATCCAGTTTGCTACAAAAACAGCAAAATAATAACCAGAAAACACATAAATAAAACATTAAAATAAAAATGAAATAAACTCACCCCAAAACAAATACATTTCTTGAGACCCCAAAACACCTAAACTCCCCAAGAAAAGACTAAAAATATTAAAGGAAAAAAAAATACACCCCCCCCCACACACACACACACACACACAAAACCAAGAAAATAATCACCTTAGCAAACTGTTTGGTCGAATCCCGACCTCACATAAAGAGAATCCAATATACTTAGTCCAAGAAGTATAAAATGCTAGAGTACCTAGGAAAACCACTGTTACAATCATACCCTAAATAAACGTTACTATTTACAAGCATATTCATTAAGTACCTAAAGATGGAAGATAGTTTGAGTTTAGTTGACCTATTTTCAAGAAATCACCGAAGGAGAGTTTTAAAACTCAAGAAACTACCAAAGGAGAGTTTTAGAACTCTAGTTTGGTAGTTTCTTGTAAATAGGTCAACAAAGCTCAAGCTATCTTCCACCTTTAGGTATTTAATGAACATGCTTGTGAATAGTTACGCTTATTTAGTGTATGATTGTGGCAGTGCTTTTCCTAGGTAATCTAGCATTTTATACTTCTAGGACTAAGTATATTGGATTCTCTTTGCGTGAGGTCGGGATTCGACCAAACAGTTTGCTAAGGGAATTGTTTTCTTTGGGGGGGGGATGCTTTATTTTTTCTCCAAACATTTTCTTTTCCTTTAATTTTTTTCAGTTTGTCTTTTTTTGGGGGAGTTTAGGTTGTTTTGGGATTTCGGGAGGTGTATTTGTTTTAGGGTGGGTTAATTTAATTTTTATTTTAATATTTAATTTATGTGTTTCCTCGTTATTATTTTGCTGTTTTTGTAGCAAACTGGATGGTGCAGAAACCCACACTTTTTGATCTTTATAGAGGTATGAGGGGTGTTTTCTGTGCTTAGCTCTTGATGAAGCCAAAGATAGCAGCTTGCCACATTTCTATAATTCTCTTTTTTTCTCCCGGTTGGTTGTTAGATCTATTCTCTTGATTTCTCCGAATCAGTTGCACCTGCTTTCATTTTTGTGGTGTTTTTTGTATTAGTATTTTGATTTTTCTTTTATGCGGCCTCAGGTGCTTTGGAATTTCAAAAACTGTTTTAAAATATTTACGAGTGACCTTTATTACGCCTTATGTGTGTGTGTGTGTGTGTGTGTGTGTGCGGGTACGAAATTTTAGACTGGATTCCAATTGACAGGATAATACCCAGAAGATCGCATGGAAGATGAGTGAATGGAATTCGAAAGCATGTGGGAGTAACATGCTGGAGACTGGCACAAGGCACACCGTTGTGGAAGAAAACTGCGGAGACCTTCATATAGCAGTAGATTGATAATGGTTGACAATGATGACGATGATGTGGAAGAGCCAAACCATTATGACCACCTATCTAATATGATGTTGGCCCCCACGAGTCGCCAAACCAGCTCTTACGCGGCGAGACATGGACGCTACAAGATTTCTAAACGGGTCTTGTAGTATGTGGTACCAACACGTTAACAGCAGATCTTTTAACTCTTGCAAGTTAGGTGGCTGAGCTGCACCAGATCGGATTTGCTGCTCTAACACAAACGACTGATGCCCGGTCGGATTGATATCTGGGGAATTTGGAAGCCACGGCAATGCCTGGAAGTCTTCCTCGTGTTTTGCTAACTATTCTCGAACATTCCAAGCAGTGTGGCATGGTACATCAACGTGGTGAAATGAGGCTCAACTGGAGGGGAATACTATTGCCATGGATGGATGTATCTGGTCTGCAATGATGTTTAGGTAAGTGGAAGACGTCATAGTTTCCTGTACATGAATGACTACACCCAGGGTTTCTCACAGGAACATTTTCGAAACCATTACACTTCCTCCACTGGATTGTTTTCGTCTCACAGTGCATCCTGGTGCCAAAATTTATCCAGGAAAACGATGCACCCGTACCTCCCTGTCCACATGGTGGAACGGGAAACGGGATTTATTGGACCAGACGCCCTTCTTCCAATCATTCAAGATTAAGTTCTAATGTTCGCGTGTTCCATTTTAGTCGCTTTCGACGGTGAACAGAGGTGAACATGGGCATTAGGAACGAACTACAATACGTCTGAGTAGTCCCATTTTCAGCAGGGTTCAATGTATCGAGGTGTGTTGTGCTACTTAGTCCCCAACATCATTCAAATTACCGGCGAGTTGCGCACAGTATCCCTGCTGTTGGCTTGTACCACATCTAGCAGCATCCATGAGCCATGGTTGCCAACACCTTGTCGGTGGTAAAGTCAATTAGGTTTATTCTGTATGCCATGATGTGTTTGTATTTATTTAGGTTTATTCTGTATCCCATGATGTGTTTGTATTTATTTAGGTTTATTCTGTACTCCATGATGTGTTTGTATTTATTTAGGTTTATTCTGTATCCCATGATGTGTTTGTATTTATTTAGGTTTATTCTGTATTCCATGATGTGTTTGTATTTATTTAGGTTTATTCTGTATCCCATGATGTGTTTGTATTTATATAGGTTTATTCTGTATCCCATGATGTGTTTGTATTTATTTAGGTTTATTCTGTATCCCATGATGTGCTTGTATTTATATAGGTTTATTCTGTATCCCACGATGTGGTTGTATTTATTTATTTAGGTTTATTCTGTATCCCATGATGTGCTTGTATTTATTTAGGTTTATTCTGTATCCCATGATGTGTTTGTATTTATTTAGGTTTATTCTGTATCCCATGATGTGTATGTATTTATTTCATGTTTTATTCTGTAATTATTATTTGGAAACTTTTCATCACTGTAAAAGTGATGAAAAGTTTCCAAATAATATTGGAGATCAAATGGAAGACACCTTGAATGATGAGACATTGCATCAAAGACTTCATCTGCTCTAAGGAGAACATCTGAATGCACTGAAAGAAGAATCAAAGCATTCAGTCATTGACGTCCAGTTTTGTTCCTTAAAACGCATTTGATTCTATTCAGCATTACAAAGCACAGTTTATTTGCTGGTAAGACAACCCCAAACTTTCAATAGCCACAGAAGATTTAGGCACAATTCCTTTTCGGAAGAACAACACCAAATAATTTTCTTGTTTTTCTTTCCGTTTCCATTTCTCACACCACCTAAAATATTCTGATTTTACAGTTGTAAGGATCGCCTATTTTGCAAGGGAAACAGTAAATTATCTTTGTTCGGAGATATATTACACTCCCAGCCGCACAGAGTTTATGAACGAGTAGAGAAAGAGAGAGGAAAAGAAAAAGTCACAACACACATAATAATTTACTTATTTATTTATTTTTTGTTTTAGCTGTTACATCATACCTTACATCAAGTTTATATTTTCATCTGAGTGTAACAAAATAATTATTATAACATCCAGGGAAAATGTCTTTAATGACCTGACTAAAGCCTTGATCTCCCTACTTGGTAGAAACAAGTTGTGTAAAAGTTATCAAAGAGTTAAGGTAAATAGTAGGCAGGTCATACAGTAGATAAGCAGTTGTTATTAAATATTAGTAGCAATTAGAAAGGGACTGAAATTATTTATAGTAATTTTAGGGGGCGGAGGTGTGGTACAAATTAAGCAAGTATGTTTTGAATATTTTTTTAAACAAGTTATAATGTGTTTTAGTTATTCAGGTAAAAGATTCCAAAAAGTTGGTCCCTGATAGTTGATACTTTGTTTCATTTGTTGTGTTCTACGCAAGCATGACTTTATCTGAAATCTGTTTCTAGTTTCATAATTATGGATATCAAAATTTATATCTATGATATCTATATTGATATTCTGTTTAATTCTTTTAAGCATATTTAATCTCAAAGCATATTGATATGTTTTATATTTAAAATATTATGTTTATTAACATCTACTCGCATGTAATTATAAATATTTAGATAAGATGTATTGTTAGTATTAGTATTTAACATAAAGTCTAATAATCTAATAAATTTATTCTGGAACACTCGGAGTTTCTTAATGATTCTACTAATGATCAGAGAAAAAATGTTGAACGTGTAACATAACTTACATTCAAATTCAGTTGTAATAAATCTAGAGTTAACCTGATCAATTTTATCAACATGAAGAGAAAAACAATGTACAAAATGTATATAATTTTGCCATGAAAAGTACGTATCTTGGAATACTTGTATAAAAACAATAAAAACTGTTGCAGGTAAAAAATTCCTGGAGGGCGTACGGACCCCACAGGACCCTCCCATGGCCTGCAGTATATCGTATAAATCAAAATGATATTCAATATGTTGCAATAATTTGAGGGAACCGCTAATCCTTTTATACTGGAGATTGAGGAACAAAATGGCTGAGGAAAGGAGAGCGAGACGCTGGCATGACTGAAGATGGTAGTTGTTTTGATTAAGGACGCGAAGAGTACACAAGTAAATAAAAAATGTCAAATACCATATCAGGCAAAAGGGTACTGTTTGTTTCCTCAGTTGACTTAACAGAAGAACCCTCTGTTAAAAAGCCGTAATAGAAGCACTAAATATCTTGTATCAAAAATCTTCAGAAGTACCTAATTATGCATTTCGTTAAAAATTTAGAACTATTATATTACCGTGTTCAATTAGCAACAGGGTTTATAAGAATTTTGCTCAAGCCACAGAACCCTGTACTACATCATTCTTTCACAGGTTAAATTTGATTCCCATATGATGATCTTCAAACAAAAGAAGACGTTACAAAAATAACTCCAAAAGGAACAAGAAAAATTTTTCGTTTCACCTTGTAGTTCGATTCGATAGTCAGGAGTTAAAGGAATGTGAAAGCGATCGGTTCTCATTTGTTATGTACCTATTTGTAAACCAAATAAGACAGCGTACTTCTCGACACAAATGTTTGCCTCTAAGCTACAAGTGTTATTATATAGATTGGCAGCAGCATTATGTTTCTTTATTGATATCGCTTCTTCCGCTGCTGTTCATGAGATTTGCATGGTGAAACGAAATAAAAAGCGGCTTTGTTCATATTCCCGTTACCTCTATAATACTTCAAACCCTCTTTTTGACCGCTCATTTCACCGTTCGCTTTTCATTATTCACTCAGTCTACGTCCGCTCGGTCTACGGAACCCATTTGAGTTGGTGGCCCTCGAGCATACAAAACTGCCTGCGGTTTCTGAGATACTGCCTCCCCCCTTGTCTTTCTCGCAGCATTAATCCTTCCCATTTCAAATTCTGACATGCCTCTACCTTTACCAAATGCACAGGCTTTGTACTTGAGAACTGGCTCGCCCTGTTCATGCCTAAATTCTTATATATTTATTCCTCTCCGATTGGTGACGCCTAGGTACTGTGGAACGGGTCCACTCATAGGGACAGGAATGTTCGTAACGATCTGACCCATGGGTGTATATCTGGACTCTTGTATCTTTTTGCATCAGCAGCAAAAACATTTATTCCTGAGCTGTGAAATTTTACACATAACCAGAAAAAAGAAGCCGTAGAAACGAGGTGCTCTCCCAGATTCCACACAAACAAGTAATCAAAGGGCAGAATGCCAAAATTGGAATAAGACCAAGATGCTTTGTGAAATATGGTGGTGATCGAAGAAAAGAACAAGAAGATTTCAAAATGTAGTAGAAGGAAACTGTTCTTCGAAGTGCGATAGAACAAAATATGTTAAATGCCATACGTAATTGAAAAAGAAATAAAAATACAGAAAGGAATTTGATGCCGATTAAAAAGAAGAGGGAAAACTGTAACAGAAAAGAACTGCTGTGTGAAAAAATATTTACCTTATTACAGAAAAGCCCGTAATGCAAAAAAAAATAAAAAAAATAAAACAGTAAGCACGAGCTGCTCTAACACTCGTATTTGAGGTAAAGATTCAGCATTTAAACTATTGGGCTGTCGGAAAAATCATGACGTATTTTAGCCATGTTTTGCAAAGGTCATTTATTGATAGAAAGAACAAAAATCAATCAATGATATAATGCCCGTTTTGTTCTATAACCTTTCGCCATCTTTCAGTGAGCTGCAGAATGCCTCGTTAATAGAAGGATCTGTCTTCCGTGGCGAAAAACTGTACAAGGTGCTGATTTACAGCCTCATCTGAATTGAACGTTATACCACGCAAGGACTGTTAAAGAGAGTGAAACAATAGGAATTCTGACGGCGCAAAGTCAGGCGAGTATGCTGGGTGGGGCAGGGCAACACATACCACCCAAGCTCCAATAATTTTTGATGGGGAATCAAACTTGCGTATGATCTCGCGTTGTCGTGATGGAACACAACATCTTTACGATGAATGAGCTCTGGACGTTTCTGGATGATGGATTCGTTCAAACTGTCCAATTCCCGACAGTACACATTCGAATTGATTGTTTGGTTCCTTGGTAGGAGCTCGAAAAACACGACACCTTTAAAATCCCACCACACTGAGACCAGAACCTTCCGCTGATGAATGTCTGCTTTGGATGTCGTTTGAGGCAAAGCAGGACGTCGGGACCAAGACCATTTGCGCAGCACATTGTTGTACACAATCTACTTTTCGTCACCAGTTAACAGTCACTTCAAAAAAGGATCGTTTTTCTCACGTTTAAGGAGCATATCGCAGATGTTTATACGTGCCGTCAATTGAGCTTCTTTGAGTTCATGAGGAACCCACACATCGAGCTTGCTTACGTATCCCAGCTTCCTCAGGTGGTCGCGAACGCTTGAATGATGGATGTGCAATGTGTCTGCAATCTCTCGTGTCGTGTAACGTGGGTTTGACTCGATCAATGCCTTGATTTGGTCGTCATCAACCTCGGTGGACCTCTCCGACCGAAGAGCATCGTTGAGGTCAAAATCACCAGAACGGAATTTTGCGAACCACCGTTGGCACTGACGTTCTTCTAGAGCATTATCACCGTACACTTTACGCAACTTTACACAAGCTTGACGCGCGTTCTTCCCTTTACGGAAGTAAAAAAGTAAAT
This sequence comes from Macrothele yani, assembly GCA_039090855.1. NCBI lineage: Eukaryota > Metazoa > Arthropoda > Arachnida > Araneae > Macrothelidae > Macrothele > Macrothele yani. Next base: position 157,222,522 of record CM077024.1, on the reverse strand, counting down.
AATGGCGAAAATGTACAATTTGGTCTTCTGTCTTCAACTTGATGTCAAATCAACTAAATCGCTCACTCTTCCTTTTAGACTGCAGCTAGAACTGGCACCTGTCGAATGCCATAGCGATAACAGAGCTGCACATGCCTCTAGTACTTCCAAAACCGCCCAACCGCCATCAGGTGCCAAAATACGTCATGACTTTTCCGACAACCCAATAGTTAACTGTGGTCTTCACTGAGACTCACCTTATCGTTCTTTTCCGAACATAGCATGAGGCATGCTGTAATTCCTTTGTTTCGTCAAACACCATAGTTTTAAATAATGTACTAACTAATTTATTTTGTTTTCACAGATGTACACTTTCATTTCCCCACATTGAAGTACAATATTCGATTGGCTTATATAGAACGCATTCTTGATTCAGTTCTCATTAGAGGCCCAAAAAACGGAAATTTGTATACGGCCCCTTAAACTTTTGTGGCTAATTGTCTTGTGGCTAATTGTCCGGTGGTCAGTTGTCCGAGTGGCCAATTGTCCGCACCCTGTTCGAATCAGCACGACTGATGCTTGCTATCATGCCATGGTCAAAGTCACTCAGCTCACTCGTTTTGCCCATTCCGTACCTCAATCTAACACTCACTGATACCTTACGACATGGTCCGTCTATTTTATGCAACGCAACGCGTTCACGTGTCACCTTACGTGTTGGAATGGGACATATATGTAGCAAGGGCAAATATATCAAATAAATGGACATCTCAGTGCACACACCGATGAGGCTTTACTTTTTGACCACCCCCAGCATTGAAGTTTTTTTTGTTTTTGTTTTTTTATTGGAGGTTTAACGACCACCGTGAGCAACTCAATGGGCTATAAGCAGTCGCCCGTCCCTAATTTAGGATCACTGGTTCCAGGGAAGGGAGAGAGCCAGTGCCGTAAGACAAACACAACATCCATGCCTGACCGGGATTCGAACCCGGACCCCTTACGGACGAAAGATCAGAGGCCAGCGCCTTAGACCACTGCGCCACCGGGGCGGCCAGGCGAAGTTCACAGAGCAGTATATGTACAACCCGAGGACCAGCTTTCGGTTAGTAGAGTGTTCGGAGTCAGAATGGAAAAATCTGCCGATTTATCTAATTTTGATAAAGGGCAAATCGTGTTGGCACGGTGCATCGGAACTACGATCTCGGAAACGGCGTGGCTTGTGGGTTGTTCATGTGCCGTTGTCGTGAGTACGTATCAAAAGTGGTGCAGAGATGGCCAAATGACTAACCGTCGTCCAGCCGCGTATCGTCCGCAGCTCATTGATGCCAGAGAGGAGCGGAGACTGTCGCACATTGTTCACAGCGACCGCAGGGCCACAGTGCCACAAATCACCTTCAGCTGCAACAGTGGTGATCAGGGCAATGTGTCACAGCACACCGTTCATCGCAGCCTTCTGCGCATGGGCAACTCACATAGCGCAGTGAATTTTTGGCCACCGTGGTGTAAGCCTAACGCGCTCAGCTAGATATCGTGAGATCCGGGATTCAATTCCCCGGCGGCGGCCGAATAACAATTTTTCGGTTGCTATGCGTTGCTGAACGTGGTAAGAACGATGTCTTTGTTTATTGCGTAGCCGAAGACTCAGTCAGGTCTCCATGCTCACTGCACGTCATCGCCAACAGCGCATGAAATGGGCCCAAAATCATCGAGATTGGAGTGTGGATGATTGGAAGAAAGCGGCCTGGTCTGACGAACGAGATTCCTGGTGCATCACGTAGATAGTCGAGCGCGGATCCGCCGATCACCAACTGAAGGCATGTCATCTGGATGCACTGTTGGGCGGAAAGAGTCAGGCGGTGGCGGCGGTGTTATGCTGTGTTTCCAGGGACACTTTAGGCCCCATTATCCCAATAGCACAATCTCTGGCAGCTTTCAGGTATCTGATCATCGTTGCGGACTAAGTTCACCCATTCATGGCAACTGTGTTCCCTACTGGTGATGGTCATTACCAACAGGATAATGCGCCATGCCATACTACCAGAATCGTCAAGGAGTGGTTCGAGGAACATGGTGTTGACTCTCTGTTAATGCCCTGGCCTCCAAATTCACTTGAAATGAACCCAATCGAACATTTGTGGTTCGACTTGGAAAAGCGGGTTCGCGCTAAATCACCACCACCCCGAAATGTACGGGAACTGGAGGAGTTCAACAATTTATTCATAAAATGATGATACAAGCGCACATCGGACGATGAAAACATACAAAAGAACAATGAATGACAATATCTACAGATGAATGCATGTAACAAGATTAAACCATTGATGCAGATGTATAATGACATACGTACAAAAATGGCCCGGAGACGATCCGGGATAAATTACACACAATGACACACTATAAAGTCCGATAAGGAAGGAAAGGAAAGTCCAGAGAAGCTGTAAAAACGCAGGACTAGTCCAGGAGCAAGTAATAAATCAGGAAAAGCCCTACTAATTAGCAGGGGAATGACGAAGAAATGAAGCAGAAAGTTGAGCGGTGTCCTCCATTTCACAAAGCCGTTGATAACAAGAAAGGAACGTACAGTCAGTCTTGCAAAGAGCCTCAAGGTCAGCTCTTATACACGTCAGCCGACGATGAACATCATCCGGAGAAAAAGTGGAGTGAGAAAGGTAAGAGGCCATATCAAACGATGGATCCCGGAAGAGCGAAAATAGGCGAAACAGTTGTCTATGGGTAAAGGGTCCAGTGAGCACAACGGTATCTTGACAAAACTGTTCAAATTGCGCTTGGAGCGCAATCTCTGCGAGTTCCTCTGGATTTTCCGTAAGGCTACACCCCCTGGGGAACGCTGGAGGAGAACGAGTGCTAGAAGATGAGCGAGAGCGATGCACTCGTGGACGTCCACGTTTAGCTAGAGCACTAGGAGCTTTGAAAACGGTGCGTTTTGCGTATCGGCCACTGGAATCAACAACAGCCTCATCAGTAATGGCCAAGTCATCCACACTGGTGGGATCTGCAGTAGGTAGTAAAAGGAAGATGGAACCGTCCAGGAGTGTCCGGAGCAGTCATTAAAGCATTGCGGTAATCATCAAGATCAGTTGCCGATGAATCAGTGGTAACCATGGCCACCTCCTTAGAGGGACCCTCACCAAGAGAAGTAGAAAGCACCACCTGAGCAGAAGCGTCCTGCTCAGAAATCGAGCAAGGAGGTGAAAACGGTTCAGGTGAAGTTGAAGAACCAAGGAGAGGAGGAAAGTGAGCTTCAGTAAAATCAAGAGCACGCAAGTCAGGCTCTGCATGAGAACCAGACGGGGATGTATCAACAGGCACTGATGTAGACAATAATCCAGAAGAGGGTACAGAAGAAGAGGAAGGTCCAGGACATTCTTTATAAAAATGCCCTAGGCCTTTACACTTGCTGCAGTGGAACTCAGTTAAGAGATCGATGTGTCTCCGTTGACCGTGACAATGGAGTAAGTTGTGTAGGTAAAGTTGAAATATCGTCCTGAGAAGAAAAGATAACAGGCACCATGGGACGAGCACCATAAATATGGCGATCCGCAAAGTCGTTGGGCGCTGCCGATTAGGTTACGACGTCCCCGGCAACGCAACCAAGAGATGAGATAACTGAAAGGAGCATGACATTTGTGACTTCAGGGGGCACCGGGTAAAACGACACGTTAACCGGGCGCTGTATCACAGGTTTGGGCATCAAGAGGTTATTATTAATAGTAATACCTTTCTGCAAAAGAGAGGACACATGGTCAGGTTGAGAAAGATAAAGAACAATAGTCCGAGCCCGACGATAGAGATGAGTAATAGCAGACGGAGATAAAAGCTTCTTAATTGCCGTAGCATAAACTTTCAATTTGGTATCGGGAAGGGCTTTAAAAAAAACTCCTAAAGATATGCGAGGAGAACTTTTGAGCTTGAACAGATGACGCCGGAATATGAAGATGAATAGAGTTGCCGGTGCGACGAACATGAGGTTTCAAAGCTACGACTTGCTGCAACACAATCGAGGATTGGCGATCAGATGCAGAGGTCGCTGCAGCAGAATAAGACGATGGCAATCGAGCTGCTGTGGAAGGTGGAGGAGTGACGTCATCGTGAGTATGCATTGCATCAGTGAAAGTCACAGTAGAAGTTGAATCAGAGGAGCTGCCTGACTGGGCAGCAGCAGGAGAAGAGGTGCCGAATGACGCACCGGAAGAAGGCAGTTGAACAGCGCCATGAGGAGAAATCAGCGTAGCGGCGCCAGCAGCAGCGTTGCCGGTTACAGCAAGAGTGGAAGTAGGGCTACCGAACATGATATCTCCACCGGAAGCCGTCATTACTAATGGCGGCGCCCAGCAGTTCTTCTGGCCAGCTCGACCAGAAGGTAAATAAAGCTTGTAATGAAGAAAAATATCGTACTTACGAATCGGAAAGTAGAACAAAACGATGCACTAGACCTTTAGATACACGAAAAAACACAAAATTAGAACTGGGAGGGCACTATAAATGGAACTTTACACTCGAAAATATCGGAGCTCATGCCGAGCACGAGAGGACCTGCTGTTGACATTATGGTATCAGATACACCAGGATACCTATCGACACCTCATCGAATCGATGCCACGCCGGCAGCCCCGGTGGCGCAGTGGTCTAAGCGATGGCTTCTGGTGACTCGTCCGCGATGGGTCCAGGTTCGAATCCCTTTCAAGCATGGATATCCTATTTGTCTTACGGCGCTGATTCTCTCCTTTCCCTGGAACCAGTGGCCCTGAATTAGGGACGGGCGACTGCTTATAGCCTACTGAGTTGCTCACGGTGGTCGTTAAACCTTCAATAAAAAAAATGTCACGCCGAAGGGCCTCTGCTTTGCGGGCTTAAAGGGAATACTGCCGTTTATTAGGTAGGTGGTCATAATGTAATGGTTCAACGGTGTATGTATACACTACACAAAATTATATGACGTTATATGACAGAAATTGCACCCTGTTTCAGGGGGCAATTTCTGGGTCACCATTACTGTCATCCATAACTTGAAACGCAGACAGCTTCCCATTTTTTTTTTTTTTTTTTTTTTTGATTGGAGGTTTAACGACCACCGTGAGCAACTCAATGGGCTATAAGCAGTCGCCCGTCCCTAATTTAAGGTCACTGGTTCCAGGGAAGGAGAGAGCCAGTGCCGTAAGACAAACACAACATCCATGCCCGACCGGGATTCGAACCCGGACCCCTTACGGACGAATGATCAGAGGCCAGCGCCTTAGACCACTGCGCCACCGGGGCGGCCTTCCCATTTTCAGTCCACCAACATAAAAGATGCTTTAGTTGCAAGTAAATCTCCGCCTTGACTTAAATTTCACAAAAATTACAAAACACTATAAAAGTCTCAGAAAATTTATGTGATTTTGAATTTGATGAAATATGATCAGCATATATGCCAATGGAAAGAACATTGTTTTTTCATCCATCACTGTTGCTGAAATAAACTATCAGTGAAAGAATAAACGAAAACATCAGCAGTTTTCTTAAACATCTGGTAGAGTATATTTAGCGCAATAATGTTTAGGGCATTTTTACTTAAGAGATTGTATATTTCCTGTTCAATCAGCCAGTAAGGGAAGCTAAAAAGAAATGCCACAGAAGCATGTTAAGATATCGTGAGTGTTTTGAACGCGGAAATTTTTACTTTAAACGCTACAAAGATGCCCCCGGTAGATCCGCATCTTAAACCTTAGACTCCGTGTATGAAGATGACCTCTTCGACCTTTAGAAATATCTTAACAGGAGCTCCTCTCCATTGCCCCTAATTCTATCTTCTCGACACGAACACTGACGAAGTGTAAAGAGTGAGTACACACCCTGTTTCAGGGGGCAATTTCTGGGTCACCATTACTGTTGCACCTTTTGTACTGAGTTCTAAGGAAACATTAACTTCTGCCTAACGCCATCATAATTTCCCCACCCTACTTTCACGAACTAGAATGTGGGGGAGGTGAAGTCACCTACACAACGTGTGTTTCTTTCTTGTTCAGACTGTTAACCCCAGATTATGTCTTGTACTCGTCTTTCGGAAACCGGTGAGACATAACGAATTTTTGCGAGCACTTCTTCACCAAAGAATCACTTAGCTAATTCAAAAACTCAAGTTCACAATTAATTCTGTGTTTCTTCACACGTAAATTATTGGTTAAAGACGGTAATTAGAGCAACCCCGCGGTGAAGGAAAACGTTTAATCGAAGAAGGATCCGGAATTACTCGTTATTTTCGCTGAAATCTAATAATTTGTAAATTTGTTTGTTTGTCTGCTATGCAAATCTAGAGTTTTCAATTTAGAACCACCAAATGTGGTGTACTGTCTCATGGTACTCTAACTTAGACCGTAGACGGTTTTTGGAATAGCTCAGAGCCAGGGGTAAATGGGCGCCTATAAAAAAAATTCGTAAAAAGCTCAATTTTTTACTTTTTTGGCTTGAATTCTAATTTAATACTTTTTGTATTTAATTGGTTTTTTTTTGTTTTTTTGTTGTTTTTTGTGGCAAGTGTTTTCCAGTGAAGAACTGGAACGCAATTCAGCATTGGATCCAATGGCATATCGGAAAAACTCAAGGCTCCCCCGCAAAAAATGTTCTGTTTTTTTTATTGATGGTTTAACGACCACCGTGAGCAACACAGTGAGCTATAAACAATCACCTGACCCTAATTTAGGCTGACCCTAGTCCGATGAAATGTTTCAGGAAAGGGAGAGAGCCAGTGCCGTAAGACAAACACAACACCCATGCCTCACCGGGATTCGAATCCGGACCCATCTCGGACGAATGGTCATAAGCCATCGCTTAGATCACTGCGCAACCGGGGCGGCAAAAAATGTTTTAGAGGCCATTTTACGAAAATCCATTAGCTTTCAATACTCAAAATTTGAACTTCCATATAATTAACTAGGCTTTACGGGTGTTTTTATAAATCCAATTCTTGGGAGCCTACGAGTATTTTTCTTAAAATCAAAATTATTTCACTTTATTGCGTGAAACACATTGATTGAAAGAAGCTATATCAAATTCATCAGTTTATTCTAAGGAGTCTTGCCTCAGCATCTTCAAATTAATGGACTTGGTCTCAAATTTCAGCTACTTCAGTTTCCGAGGGCAAATTTATAAACAAGTAAATGGCGCTCCGATGGGATCTTCGCTTTCAGCCGTCCTCGCAGAAGAAATACTTCGCCCCATTGAGCAACATATATTCACCAACATCACCCTAAGGCCTACCACCTGGCTACGATATGCCGACGACGTATTTTTCATATGGCCATGCGGAAAGGAGGCTCTCCAGTTTTTCCTCGATAAAATAAATTGTATGCACCCTACGATCAATTCACCATGGAGCTTGAACACAATGGTGCTTTACCTTTTCTGGACGTCCCAGTGAGCAAATCGCATGACGACCCCCTTCATACGGGGGACGGGGGACTACTTATATCCCATCGAGCTTCTCACGGTGGTTGTTAAACCACAAACAGAAAAAAAAATATTCGAAAAGACCGTCTAATGATTGTTATGCCACATTATTTGTAACTGAGATATCAAGGAAATAAGCTGTGAGGTTTTACTTAGGGTATGTGATCGGAACTTAGAAGAGAAAACCTGTAGACTTTTTAGACCAGGGTTATGTTATAACGAAGTAAATTTCTCCGTCATTTTTGGTCTACGCCGGGATTCGAACCCGAGGCCGCTTATTCCGGAACAAGTCGCTCTACCAACTGAGCTACGCAGACATGTATTCTGATTCCTATCTGCCTTTATGTCATGTGCGTCCTGCTGGCAGGTACGTCACATCTCCCCCCCCGAAAGAGGGCCGGGGGCATGGCCCACGGATCAGCCGTGACCATGAATCGTTGCAGGCAGACAACCACTGTAGAACGTGCACTTGAGAACTCCCAGCCAATCTGGTGTGTGGAATACAACGTCACACACATTTATTTTTCGAAGCACTGGAGAAGGGATTCTCTGATTTTTCCTATCTCGCGGTGTGGAAATAACAGCACACCAATGCGAGATTTTGAACGGTCGGGTCATCCGGGTAGTTCGGGCGCCATTATAACGAATTAAATTTCTCCGTCATTTTTGGTCTACGCCGGGATTCGAACCCGAGTACGCTTATTCCGGAACAAGCAGCTCTGCCAACTGAGCTACGCAGACATGTATTCTGATTCCTATCTGCCTTTATGTCATGTGCGTCCTGCTGGCAGGTACGTCACAATGTGACTTGAAGAAATAACTCGCACGTCTTTCGACGTGGAAGATGTCAGTGGGACAAACAATGAGAGAACAGGAAGGTATACCTGGTTCCTGGGCAATGCGGTGTTGTCACCAGTCTCTCTAAACGATGAACCCACCGCTTGGCAAACATATAGATAAGAGGATATCACTGTATTCAGATAGATGGTAATTCGAGTTCTGTATGGATAAACGTCGGGAGTTAACGTAATTTAAAAGACAGATGATTGTGGGCGCCCGACGCATGGCTCACTGTATCTCTGGGGTGGTACTTGAATTGTAGTACCTGTTCAACAGTATCAAGAGTGTTTGTCGGAAATACACCATTTCCAGAATTATGGAAGGTGAAAGGTGGTGGATGAACGTGGCCATTGACGTCTTTCTCGCATGGTTGCAACCAACCGGAGAGCTACAGCGGCCCAAAATAACGCCCACTTTAACGAAGGAGGCGCCAGAAACATCTCTACCAAGGCCATCAAGCGGTTATTAGCCAAAATATGTTTCGAGAGCCGCTGTCCCACCTGAGTCCCAGTGCTACCACCACATCACCACACTGTATGCCTCACCTGGGAGAAAGAACATCGGCAATGGACCTTAGGTAATTGCAGAAGGATCTCCTGGCCCCGATGTGTTCCTTTTTCATTTTTCGAGTTGACGGGAAGTGTGAATCTGGATGAATCTACACTCAGCGATGGACTAGGTATATCAACAATGAAATAATTTTACAGGCTAAAAGGGGGTTGGTTTTCTCCTGGGCATGTTTAACTGGAACCTCTGATAAGTCTAGATGCATCTCTGAACAGTCCACGATACGTGTCTATCCTTAGAGACCATTTATATCCATTCATGGTCATGATACACCCACAGTGCAATTGTGTCTTCTATCAGGACAATATGCCTCTTCACAGAGCCGTGGTGACTAGAACATGGTTAGCAGAACATTCCGCAGAAGGCCATTTATATCCATTTATTGTCATGATACACCCACAGATGCATCTCTGAACAGTCCACGATACGTCTGGATGCATTTCTGAACAGTCCACGATACGTGTATATCCTTAGAGACTATTTATATCCATTCATGGTCATCATACACCCACAGGGTAATTGTGTCTTCTATCAAGACAATATGCCTCTTCACAGAGCCGTGGTGATTAGAACATGGTTAGCAGAATATTCTGCAGAAGGTCCCAACCTGGAATGGCCTCCCCGTTCACTGGACATGAAACCTGTGGAAAATCTTTGGGATGATGTAAACAGGTCCGTACGAGCTGTGGATCCTCCAACCAGAAATGCGACAACATTGAGGACAGAGGGGCAGCAAGCATGAGTGCAGATACATGTGAAACGCTTTCGTGACCCAGTGACTCAATGCCTCGCCGCAGGCCTCCCTTCCCGTAAATAGATGGGAATCCCATCATTTATTTCTATCTACTCAGTGTATGTTTGGCCTCAGCAACCTGCAAACGATACGCGCATGTGAGTGTATGTGTAGTGTGTGTATGTAGGTTCTTGGAAAGAGGAACTTGAAGTTATGTTGGCTCATTAGGGAACGGCTCATTCTCTATAACGAGAATGACCTCGGGAAAATGTGGACGTGAATAGCTGTTGAGGACAAATATTCTGACGGCAAATTGTTTGTCAATCGACTTCTTAAAAAGCGTAATCATCTTCACTGTGACACGTTGATATTGCGGATAAACATTTTGCTTCAAAATTGTTAGCAACGTAAAGTGACACTGTTAACCGATTTCTCGTGTTGTAACTTGGTATGCCTTCTGTTAGGCCGTTGCAGAGGAAATGTCGGATTTCAGACTCGTGCAGTTGGCAACTTATTTAAGAATTAACACACCACGTAGTGTGACTTATGATAAATCGTCAAGGCCTACAAAGCTAGATTTACGAGTGGGTACAGCGCTATGCACTGGAAATGGTTCAACCAAGATATCAAGCTAGGTTCACGAGTGGTTGCAGCACTATTGTTTATATCCATGTACTGAGAGAACTCCTTGAAAAAGCGAAAGAGTACGAAAGAACTGCCACTACGTATACCTTTTACAAATCATGAAAAGGCTTTCGATTCCGTGAAACAGTCAGCAGCTAGCATAGTTATAACGTCTTTAAAATATTTTGGCATCGAAGATGGATACATTAATATTGTTGGTAACATAAATGCAAATGCAAATGCAGAAGCTCCACAGTTTCAGGATCTGGCACGTATAAAAATTGGAAAGGGTGTGAAACAAGATGACACCACCATATCTGCCGAGCTCCTCCATGCCAATTACAGAATATCTTTCAATCACTGAACTCGGAAGAAAAGGCGGTAAATATTAATGAAGACTGTATTATCAACCTTCCTTTCTTAACCCCCGTTGGAGCTTCAGAATATGATCCGCATACTTGCCGACAAGAACAAAGTGGGATTAAAGGTGAATTTACAGGAAACAAAATTGATGTCCAATGCTTTTATATTACTGACGACTTAGAGATCGATGCGGAAAATTTAGAAGTAACTGATGCTTACTTACACCTACCTTGGTCAAGACGTATAACGCGAGTACCGCATCGAAGAAGAAATTAATAGGCGTATAAAATCTGGCTGGAGTGTGTTTGGAAAAGTGTTTGAAAGAAACGGTATTATTTTCAAAAGCAGTTTGCCATTTTATCTTAAAAGAAAAAGATTTAATCAATGCACTCCTTCTAATTTATGCTTATAGAAGAGAGACATGGATCAAGTAGATAATAGTCAAGGCAGCTGAAAAAATAAGGAAGCATATAGAGATGCATGCTTGATTTAACCAAGAAAGATAGGAAAAGGATAATAGTCAATGACAGCATGATCAAAGTAAAAATTCTTAACAAGCGATGGGCTGGACATACTTTCAAAAGACGTTTTTGCTATCCAGTCTAATATTTAAGTTGTCCACTGTGTTGGACAACTGAAATATTACACGGGATAGCAAAAATTTCCACGATACAGAATTTGAGAAGAAAATGTTCAGAAAAAAATGAACTATGCAAAAAATAGGTGGGTGAAATTGGAAAGCATGCGGGAGTGACATCCAAAAAATTTCCTCGAGGAAGAATTGTGATAGAGACTTAGGGATACATTTATCCAGCAGTGGCTTTAGAATGTTTGGTGATGATGATTAATTTTTCTATTATGTACACACACACACACACACACACACACACACACTTGCATGCACATGTGTATCAATGGTTGATTTAGGTTTATAGGTACCCTGCATAACACGCACATCTGTATCAATGGTTGATTTAGGTTTATAGGTACCCTGCATAGCACGCACATCTGTATCAATGTCAATGGTTGATTTAGGTTTATAGGTACCCTGCATAGCACGCGCATCTGTATCAATGGTTGATTTAGGTTTATAGGTACCCTGCATAGCACGAATATCTGTATCAATGATTGATTTAGGTTTATAGGTACCCTGCATAGCCGCACATCTGTATCAATGGTTGATTTAGGTTTGTAAGTACCCTGCATAGCACGCACATCTGCATCAATGGTTGATTTAGGTTTATAGGTACCCTTCATAGCACGCACATCTGTATCAATGGGTGATTTAGGTTTATAGGTACCCTTCATAGCACGCACATCTGTATCAATGACTGATTTAGGTTTATAGGAGCCCTGCGTAGCACGCACATCTGTATCAATGGTTGATTTAGGTTTATAGGAGCCCTGCGTAGCACGCACATCTGTATAGGAGCCCTGCGTAGCACGCACATCTGTATCAATGGTTGATTTAGGTTTATAGGAGCCCTGCGTAGCACGCACATCTGTATCAATGGTTGATTTAGGTTTATAGAGCCCTGCGTAGCACGCACATCTGTACCAATGGTTGATTTAGGTTTATAGGAGCCCTGCGTAGCACGCACATCTGTATCAATGGTTGATTTAGGTTTATAGGAGCCCTGCGTAGCACGCACATCTGTATCAGTGGTTGATTTAGGTTTATAGGAGCCCTGCGTAGCACGCACATCTGTATCAATGGTTGATTTAGGTTTATAGGAGCCCTGCGTAGCACGCACATCTGTATCAATGGTTGATTTAGGTTTATAGGAGCCCTGCGTAGCACGCACATCTGTACCAATGGTTGATTTAGGTTTATAGGAGCCCTGCGTAGCACGCACATCTGTATCAATGGTTGATTTAGGTTTATAGGAGCCCTGCGTAGCACGCACATCTGTATCAGTGGTTGATTTAGGTTTATAGGAGCCCTGCGTAGCACGCACATCTGTATCAGTGGTTGATTTAGGTTTATAGGAGCCCTGCGTAGCACGCACATCTGTATCAATGGTTGATTTAGGTTTATAGGAGCCCTGCGTAGCACGCACATCTGTATCAGTGGTTGATTTAGGTTTATAGGAGCCCTGCGTAGCACGCACATCTGTATCAGTGGTTGATTTAGGTTTATAGGAGCCCTGCGTAGCACGCACATCTGTATCAGTGGTTGATTTAGGTTTATAGGAGCCCTGCGTAGCACGCACATCTGTATCAATGGTTGATTTAGGTTTATAGGAGCCCTGCGTAGCACGCACATCTGTATCAATGGTTGATTTAGGTTTATAGGAGCCCTGCGTAGCACGCACATCTGTATCACTGGTTGATTTAGGTTTATAGGAGCCCTGCGTAGCACTTTGCACATCTGTATCAATGGTTGATTTAGGTTTATAGGAGCCCTGCGTAGCACGCACATCTGTATCAATGGTTGATTTAGGTTTATAGGAGCCCTGCGTAGCACGCACATCTGTATCACTGGTTGATTTAGGTTTATAGGAGCCCTGCGTAGCACGCACATCTGTATCAGTGGTTGATTTAGGTTTATAGGAGCCTGCGTAGCACGCACATCTGTATCAATGGTTGATTTAGGTTTATAGGAGCCCTGCGTAGCACGCACATCTGTATCAATGGTTGATTTAGGTTTATAGGAGCCCTGCGTAGCACGCACATCTGTATCAATGGTTGATTTAGGTTTATAGGAGCCCTGCGTAGCACGCACATCTGTATCAATGGTTGATTTATGTTTATAGGAGCCCTGCGTAGCACGCACATCTGTATCAATGGTTGATTTAGGTTTATAGGAGCGCTGCGTAGCACGCACATCTGTATCAATGGTTGATTTAGGTTTATAGGAGCCCTGCGTAGCACGCACATCTGTATCAATGGTTGATTTAGGTTTATAGGAGCCCTGCGTAGCACGCACATCTGTATCAATGGTTGGTTTAGGTTTATAGGAGCCCTGCGTAGCACGCACATCTGTATCAATGGTTGATTTAGGTTTATAGGAGCCCTGCGTAGCACGCACATCTGTATCAATGGTTGATTTAGGTTTATAGGTACCCTGCATAAGCTTTTGGTCCCTCCTCACATTGCCCGCTGTCCTTGGAAATTAATGTTTTTGTTGCCCTGTAATCCCCCTTGTTTTGTTTACTTTTTCTCCCTAATTTGTAAAAAAGTAAAAATGAAGTAAAACGTGAAAGAAAAAATGAGAAAGAGAATTGGAATCGCGAAAAAAATTCGACTTCGACGTTACAACAGGAATACACATATCGGGTTCCCCCGAACACGAGTTGACTATTTGTGTGACTATGTGTGTGTGGTCACCAGTGCTCAATTTATTGTAATTAAAAAGACGAAATTAAGTATTTAGGTGCTTTATGATTATGATACCCTGGGGAAGAAAAAGCAGAAGTTGTAAGTGGGGAAGCCTTTATTAAACTTTTTCAAGGATAGTCACGGAACTGTTTCAAGGATAGTCACTAAAGAACAGTACTAACATTTAACATGTTACGTATGTTTAGTTTATGGCATTGTTTCAATTGCAATTTATGCTACATGCAGTGTTGGATCTCCTAATGCGTATCATCAGATTCTACCCCACTGAGAGTTTGTCTAAAGGTCCCGAACGTGGGAGAAATCGATTAGCTTGCCTCGTACTCGTAAAGCCAGTTGTTCTCATGCCACTTTACTCGTATGGCAAGACTTATGATTGCTTCTTAAATTGAAGTGTGTGAAGAAAACGAAATTTTAAAGAACAGTAGTATTAAATACCGAAATTAAAGGGCATCACATTCTATTTCATGAACAAATAAAATATTCAGAACATTCTAAGCAAATCAAGCAGAAATTTCACCCTCAATCTGTGCGCTAATTCGTAGCGTAGCTTAAAGAAATATCACCCTCAAATTGAGGTTTTAGTCAGGCTGCATTTAAGCCAATAAATGAATTTTCTTAGATGACATACTTCGAGTTCGGGGAGAATTATGCCCCAAAACCCAGAATAGCAAATTTATCATTCACTCTATACCTTTTTTTTTTCTTTTAAGCAAACTGAAAGAAAAAAAAAGAAACGAAAGAAAATCGTTATTGGGGGAGGCGGCTCCCCCCCCCCATCGTGGGAACCTACGTCTGGTACTCGCATCCTTCTCTGTCGATCCCCCTAACATTTATATAAAAAAAATCCTATCACTATGATTCTTCAAGAACAAATTTATTATTCTAAATTAAACGAGATTTTAATAATTTCACTTTAGACAGGTTTTCCCTAAGTTTGTACCTTAATATTAACTTGATATTTTCTCTTTATTTATTTATTTGTTTCATTACACTCACATTTTTTCTTTCAGAATTACCAGTTGTTTTAACCTGTCCCTTTTAACTTCAACGTAACGTGTTCAAGCGTTTAATCTCTCTATTCTAAAAAAAAGTAACTACCGCCGCCACAGCTGTTTTAAAATTGTTCGCGACACTCGCGCTTTTCAAGCTTGCAGCGCAAAAGATATTGAACACAGAAATATGAAATTCGCATCGTTTGTAGAGAATTGTTTGGAAAACACGCTGAAGTAAACCGTTTTTCGATTCTGGTAATAGTTCAAGAGCTATTGTATTTCAAAGTTAAGGTAAGCAAAAGAGTGCTGTCAGTTCGCGTTCCGGACACACTACAGCAACAGAATCACGAAACGTTGTAGGCATGTAAGGCCGTGGCCGAACTTTCGCACCTCGTCGCCCTTTTTTTCTAATATATGGCAAACTATAAATCATAACGCATTGCAATTTTTACAGCATGAACTCACAACTATCATCCCTCCTTTGCATAAACATTTTCTTAAAGAAAGTCATTTTCTGATTTTTAAGCCTCTTTTAAAGACGCAAAGGAAAGAAACGAGCGGCTTCCACTGCCTTCAGCGTTAACCGCACAGGAAAGTTCTAATCCCGTAACCTGCTGCCATGGTGACGCAGTTTTTTAGCACCCTCTTCTCATTGGGTGAAAAGACATGCTACAATCAAACTGGTAATGACGCGATGCTTAATGATGATGTAGCGACGCTTTTAAAGTTCGGCGTTTTCCGCCGGCATACGTAAATATAGGCTTTCGCCTCGTATATAAAAAGCAAAGAGGGAAAATGCGGGTGTGTTCGTCCGCGAATTGTTTGACCACTTCTAAATGTCCTAGAGATCTGAAAATTGGCTGGCTGATAGTATAAAGAAGTAAATTTCTCCGTCATTTTTATCCGCGCCGGGGCTCGAACCCGGACCCCCTCACTCCGG
This sequence comes from Macrothele yani, assembly GCA_039090855.1. Classification (NCBI taxonomy): domain Eukaryota; kingdom Metazoa; phylum Arthropoda; class Arachnida; order Araneae; family Macrothelidae; genus Macrothele; species Macrothele yani. The sequence goes on along the minus strand of CM077024.1, from coordinate 157,206,696 downwards.
AATAAGTCACTCTACCAATTGAGCTACGCGGACGTTTTATTCTGATTCCTATCGGCCTTTATGTCGTGTGCGTCCTTCGGGCAGGTACGTCACATCTCCTGGTACGTTACATCATTCCCCCCCCCCCTTTTTTTTTTTTCGAAGTGCTGGAGAAGGGATTCTCTTATTTTTCCTATCTCGCGGTGTGGAAATAACATCACACCAATGCGAGATTTTGAACGGTCGGGTCATCCGGATAGTTCGGGCGCCATTATAACGAAGTAAATTTCTCCGTCATTTTTATCCGCGATGGGGCTCGAAACCGGATCCCCTCACTCCGGAATAAGTCACTCTACCAATTGAGCTACGCGGACGTTTTATTCTGATTCCTATCTGCCTTTATGTCGTGTGCGTCCTTCAGGCAGGTACGTCACATCTCCTGGTACGTTACAATAGGTCTTAATGTCCGTATACCTAGAAAAGTACGAAAAAAAAATGGTGGCTTTGGAACATTGCCTGCTGGAATTTTTCGCAAATTGTTTGACCACTTCTAAATGGCCTAGAGTTCTAAAAATTGGCATGCATATAGGATTTGGAGCGCAACTACACGGCGTAACATAGTTCGTTTATATGTGCTGCAGAGGAAATTTGTTCGATTGTTAAGTTTTTCGGCTGGTTCCGAGGTTGTTCTTCATCATTTTCAGATATTAACTATTGAGCAACTACATAAATACAGATTCCTGCATGAACGTATTTTTACAGGAAGATATTCCAACTTGATTGCATTACGGCGTACCACTCACTCCTATGATACTCGTGGTGGATCGGGTTATTCTGTTCCGTGGGCTCGTACAGGTTTAATTTTGAATAATATCAATGTGTTGGGATTGCGTGAGTGGAATGGATTACCGTTGATTATTAGATCAGAGGCACGATAATCGGTATTTAAGCAAGTGCTAAGGAGTTTTTTGACGGGAAATTGAATATCTGAATTTACTGCTTTATGATTTGTAAAATAAATGCATTGTAAAATATTTTTCTTTATCTTGACTGGACTGGAATAATTTTTATTTTTATTTTAGTTGGAATCAGGGACTTGTCAGACAGTACTTCTGCCTTTTCCCCTGGCCCCTTGCTGTACATTTAATTCTTTTAAACATATAACATTTGATTCATATTAACAATACGTAATTGGTCTATTTAATTTATATTAATTTTTAATGGAGTGAGTTTTGTTGTAGTGCAGAATTTTTAATATTGTGAAAGTTGGAGATTTGTTGTATTTTGTGAGTTTCATTGGTGAATTTATTTACTTTATTCGTACAATTAGTTGATGATTGTGGTACATATTAGAATTTTACTGATCATTATATTACTTTTGTATAATATTGTACAGCATTAATTTTATAAAATAAAATAAAAGTAAATAAAAACTAAGGTCCGTTACCTAAGAAAGTACGAAAAAAAAAACGTCGGCTTTGGAACATTGCCTGCTTGAATATTTCGAGAATCGTTTGACCTAAATGACCTAGAGATCTCAAAATTGGCACGCTGGTAGGTCTTAAAGTCTGGATACCTGCAAATGCCCGAAAACCAAAAAAAAAACAGCGCTTTGAAACATTGTCTGCTTGAATTTTTCTACCACACTTCTACACCTAGAAAAAAAGTCTTAGCTTTACTCTTTCAAAATGCTGATACGTTTAAAGATAATTTATTCAAAATCACTGAAATGCTTTGAAAATTTCAAATTTTGATTTAAAATTAAGGGGGCCAAAGCCTGCTCCGTTTTACGCCAAATCGTATGCATTGACGGACTCTGTTCTAAATCGTAAAACAGTTAGGGATTATAAATTACTTTTCTTTCCTTTAATTACTTTTACCGTTCTTTAATTTTATGTTCAAAAGAGGATTTTATAGTTTCACAGTTCGGAGAACGGGCACGCTTGCTAGTTTAATAAACAATAACAAAAAATCCGCTTTTACAAGATTCTAATAAGAAACATTTAGGAAAGGAAAACTGGTCGTCATTCTTAATTCACCATTAATCTTAACCAAAAAACAAATCTGCTGTTGAATACAGATTTTCCTACAATAATTAATAAAATGGTTTAGTGACTTTTCTCCATTCTTTGTCGTTGAGCTTTTGTTTCGTCTAAAAATACTAGCAAAAATCTTCTACTTAAAGCTGATTTTTTTATAATTTCTTTCTTCCACCACTCTAACTGTCTGGCGTTCACGTCTTAGAATTCAGTGCAGAGAAAAATGAAAATAGACGAAAGATAGCATTCGTGTTGCAACGACCTCAAGACTCAGGACATATCTTGAGTTCATTAAGTCCCCGAACACACAACAAAGAAAGAAGTCTTAGCCGAAGAAGCGGACTGATTTTGGTTTTGTCTCCATGTCATTTCAGGATATGTCCAACAGTGTATTTCTTCTACACAGTAGAAAGACTGTTTGCTCAGGCGAGTGAAGTGAGAAAGTCCCTCTTTCAGTGCAATAACGTTAAGGACACGGTGGGAGGAAGAAATGAAACAGTCTAGCCACTTTTATTGCGATCCGTGGCGTCCGAAGATTGGATGAAGAACAGCAAACATTGTAACTAAGTTACATAAATTCCTTTCCTATCCATTATCGGTTTTTTCTGACGTTATTCCGTTTTTCTTCTCCAAGTTCAAAAAATCTATCTATGAGTATACCCGCTAACCGCCGACTATGTGGCTACTACACATATATTCTGTGCATGAAAAATCAATGTAACATTTTAAATAATAACATAATCTACATTAAGCACAGGAATTTTGCATTAGTAGTTTGCTAAACTGTTAAAAATTGGGGATCAATTTCTGCAACACAACCTTTGATTTTTGGCAAAAATTAAGGAAAACGTACGAGGTAGTTCAAAACGTAACGAGACTGGTTTTACATCCGGCAGAAGTGTGATGCAGTTAACATACTTACACTTGCGTACTTTTCAAGTATTCTCCCTCTACGTGAATGCTCCAATCCCACCTTTCTATCCACTTCGGAAGGTATATTCGATGCCCTCCCTCGACATGTGATCACAGCTTGCTCAACTCAGTATTTGATGCAAACCGACACAAAATCACACGGCGCCAGGTCCGGTGAATACTGAGGGTGCGTCATAGAGGTCTGCACGGGCATTAGTTTGGCAAGCCCAGCCCGGCCCAAGCCCGCACGTCCAAGGCCCGGTCCGTGCCCTGCCAGTTTCAATTTTTTTAATTAAAGCCCGGCCCGGCCCGTAAAATTTCAACAATTACTAAAACACGAATTTGACACCTGGTGCACTCGGTCATTCGACTCCTGAAGAGTTTTCGTTTTCTTAATTGCTACACGTATTCTATTACAATAAACGTTACTTCGGAATATTTTTGTGACTCTGTATAAGTCACGTGACGTCTGACGAGGGGGGGCTTTTATACTAAAAAATATTGCATGTAAACGACAATTTCCATGCCTTCAAAATTTTCTGGTTTTTCTAATTATCATTATCTACCGCCAGACTAGGAATATCCTTGGGGATAAAGGGGGGGGGTATTCGAAAAGTACGAAATATCCAGAATTATGAGTCCGATCGTTCTATTTTACATTGTGTACATGCACAAATTCTCCGGAAGCGATTTTTTCGCGAAAATCTTTCGCTTTCTTAAACTCCATAATAAGTATGGAAGAGTATTTATCAGCAACACTGAACTGAGCATATGCTAGGGAAGACAACGACAGACTGCCCAGCTAACCAGTGTCACAGAAGTTTTGAAAACGGCTGGGCTGGGATACCTAAGAGTTCATTTGCCATCTGCTGACACCCTGAGAGTACAAATGGGAAAAATACGGCACAGATTTATACACAGAAGTAAGTTTCTCCTAGCCCATTTCTCCGGTGCCATTTAAGATAACTTAAAAGTGTTTCACACATATAGAGAACAAAGTGCCGCCGACCAGAACAATAAAAACGATCGTCTGCGATCGTTTTTATTTAAAATAAATAAAAACGATAAAAACGATCGTCTGCGATCGTCTGCGAGCGGGTGGCTCGTTTTATAAATACTGCAGTTAAAAGCCTGCCCTGAAGTATGAGAGGAGGGTGGAAGTTAGAGAGAGAGAGAGAGAAGGGACCACATTCACATTGAAAACCGAGAGGAGCTAACCCACTCCAATTGTTTTGTAGGAAGGGAGGATGTCGTAAAACTTCTATTTTTTCCAACAGCGGAAATGATTCAATCTTATTCTGCTGCTGTATGTTGCGAGATTTCCAAACTAGAAAGGCGCCGTACAGCAATTTGTTTGCTCATAAAATAACCCTGCTCGGCCCGCATCTGTTTTACATTAAATATTGAAGGCCCAACCAGGCCCGGGCCCGTTCAGACCTTTAGTGCACCATCATTTTGATGCCTAGATCTTGGATAACCTGCTGGGTAAACAAAGCACTATATGCAGGGGCATTGTCTTCATGCGAAATCCAACCAGTTTGTGCACATTCTGGGCGTTTTGGGGAAAGGTTTTTCTTTAGATGACCTGTGAAAACTTCAGAATAGTAGGCTAACAGTTTTCCCTTGTGGAACAACATGGTCACACAAAATTCCTTTTTTGTAAAAGAAAACCATGTGCATGACCTTCCCTGCACTTGCTTGAATTTTTACTTTCTTGGAACGGGGATTCTGTGGGTGTTTCTATTGGACGTTCTGTTGTTTTGTTTCTGGATCAAAATGGTGAAGAAATGTTCCATCACATATGACGACTCGATCCGAAAAGTCTGGCACACATCGTAGCCGGCACTTCCATTGGCGAAAAGTGATAAAACGATTTGTCTTGTGTTCATCCGTGAGCAATTAGAGAATCCACTTTTCGGTGCCCCAACAGGTTTCTTACATTATCATGAACGGAACCAAGTGACACATTAGCAATCTGTTCAATGGTCATTCATCAGCAACACATTTGCAATCTCTTCAATGGTCATTCATCAGCAACAGATTAGCAATCTCTTCAACGGTCATTCATCAGCAACACATTAGCAGTCTCTTCAATGGTCATTTGGTGGTCTTCGCGCAGGAGTACCTCGGCGGTATTGACATTAACCTCCGTAGTCGATGTAGAAGACCAGAGCGTGGCACGTCTTCCAGACACTCTTCCCCATTCACAAATTTCTTGCGCCACTGAAACATTCTTGCACGGGACAAAGCATCTTCCTTATCATCATCATTAGTGTTCTGCCTTTTGACAGGTCCAACGGTAACTCAGCAAGTTCTCTTCCTCCAGTTCTCTCTGTCCCTTGTTTCCTCCTTCAATACTTGATAGCTTCCTGTGCCCATGATATCATCAAGCACCATTAGTCGTCTCCTTTCTCTTGGTCGCTTTCCTTCAATTTTCCCTTCTATCATTGTTTTTAATAAGCTGTCTCCTTTTAACACAACCTCATCCCGTTATATTTTCTTTTTCTTATGGTCTTTAGAATATTCCTTTCTTCCTCTACTTTTTGCAACACTTCATCATTGGTAATTTTTTCAATCCACTTTATTTTTCTTCTCCATAACCACATTTCAAATGCCTCCAACATTTTAGCTTCTTTCTTCTCAATTGTCCACGTTTCTGACCCATATAAAGTTGTACTCCAAATATAGCACGTAATAAGCCTTTTCTTTAAATGTTTACTCATTTTATTACTAAACAAACTTTTCTTGTTGTAAAATGCATATTTTCCTTTATTAATTCTTTCATTTATTTCCATGTCACATTTTCCATTTTTTTGGATTATGCTACCGAGGTATTTGTATAGTCTCACTAGTGTGTTTCAGCGGCGGTTTTATTCGAACGCACGCAAAGGCTTTATAGCTGCTTTTTGCTCCATCCAGTTTTAAATTTCACTAGGTTATAGAAACACGTCTGAACTCTACACCGTCTGCTACAAGAATGGACTAGCGGAGCGTTGTAACGACGCGTTGTCACGTGACACAGGCAGCTGCATTTTTCTCAGTGGGTTTACTTTGGCGCTAGATCTCAATTTTGTTACTTTTTGAATGGCCTATGTATTTTGTCCTTGCGTTCTTTAACAATTGTGGTTGCAAGACTAGGACAGAATGATAATACCGGTATTTATTCCATGAAATAGTGTGGTGTTGATACGTAATTTATTTTATGGTGTTCGTTAAGCAAATATTATTTATAGAAAGTGCTGTTTGTCAAGTATGAATCATTCATAAATATTAAATGGCAATGTTTATACACTAAGCATTAAGTTATTACTTATGCACTTAATTGTGCCTGATCGTGTGTTAAGGGCTCACTTCGATCCCGTCTTGCACGTTGTGTTACAATTGATTATCAAAAACGTTATAAACTAATTTTCAGGCATAATTCGCAAAAATATTTTTTCATATAACGAAATCTCTTTAAAATTCCAAACGTCGCTTTCGTAAATAATTGTACAAAGAGTGAACTGTAACATTTAAATGGAAAATGTAAACTGCCATTTTAAATCGGAAAAGACACGTTGATAGGGCTCGTCTTTTACTATTTAAACTCTGGGAGGATTGTATGTGGTAACAGATGAACAACACTGAGTAAACTTCAACGTTTAAATCGGAAAGGACACGTCGATAGGGCTCGTCTTTTACGATTTAAACGCTGGGTGGATTGTACGAGGCAACAAACGAACACCATTGAGTAAACTTCAACATTTAAACGGAAGAGACACATCCATAATGCTCGTCTTTTAACATTTTAATGCTGGGAGGATTTCACGGGGTAACAGACGAACACCACTGCGTATGTTAATCACGCAGTACAACAACGGCATCGAGAAGAGAATTTCAGCCTGCAGAACACATTGGCACGAATGAAGTTTAGCAGCTGACCTCACTTTCGTGTACCACTCGTTTCTGCAAAAAGCCAACAAATTCGTCTGCAATGGACACCGAACCACCAAACCTGGAAGCTTGAGGACTGTAAAAGACAGTCGCCTGCTCCGATGAATCAGGTTTGAGTGAACACGAATATGACGTCAACAGCAGAATCGATGGATTCCAGCAGCCTATTGTTAACTGTACAAGCTCGTGGACGCGGTGTAATGGTCTGGGATTTGCTTCCGTGGCGGGCATTACTTCTGGAACAGCATTTGGTTTCTACGAGGTACATGCACATTACTGACAACTTTTCGCACCCGTACATGTGCATTGTGTGTTTTTGGTGGCTAGGGCTACCTCCAACAGGAAAACAAGATATGCGACAAGGTTCAGATCATCACACAGTTCTTCCACGATAATGACAGTAACTTCAAATTACTGAAATGGCTCTCACTATCACCAGATCTTAACCCAATTTAAACCCTGTGTGATGAAATTAAAAGAGCCATTCGTAACAGAGATCCAGCGAGCAATCTCCAATTGACGGATGCCATCATATCCACTTGGCTGAGCATACCTATAAAATGATATCAGCACTTCTGTGAATCCATGTCACATCGAATCGAGACGGTGTTCGAGACCAATGGCAGCCCAACACGTTATTAGGTAGGTGTTTCTAATAATTTGCTACTTCACAGTGTACAGATAGATAGATAGATGTGTGCGTGCGTGCGTGTGTGTGTTATCTATACTGTATACACTCTCAGAGCCGGAGCTTATGGTCCGTAAATTTTCACTCGAACAGTAAAGAAGTAGGATTAAAGATAAACCCACAGAAAACAAACTGACATACAACGCTTTTCCAAGAACTGGAAATTTAGAATTTGAATGTGCAAATTTAGAAATACTTGATGCCTAAATTTATTTTGGACAGCTCAGGCCAAGTTCTTGGTGATGTTATATATACAGTGATGGACACAAGTATTGACACACATCGGATTCCTGAAGTTATTTTATAAAATTAATCGTAAAAACAATTGTATCTTAGTGCATTGGTCACATTATACACAGTCAAGTCACATTCTTGTGACCACCTCCTACTTTTGTCGTCAACAGCGCGTAGCCAATGAAAGAAGGCACGACTCGTGAGCTGGCTTGGAGAGTATGTAATGTGTGCTGTAGGTATTCTGAAAAAATATCACTCGTTGCTGTCATGGATAAAAGGAGCGATTTATCAGATTTCCAAAAAGGAATGATTATCGGCTTTCGAGGCAAAGATGGCAGGATTTCTGAAACAGCGCAGTTTGTGAATTGTTCGTGTGATGCTGTGATTAAAATGTGTCGTCATTCGAGAAATGGCACCATTGCGAATAAGCGATGTGGAAACTGCGGAGCACCACGTGCCATTGATGTGAGATGTGAACGTCGGCTTAGAAGGTACGTGAGGACTGATCGACACGCTACAGTGGAGCAACTCACTGGCCGAATGAACGAGGTGGCTACCGCAAGTGTGTCTAAAACGACAGTTCAGGGAACCCTGCTGCGTATGGAGCTCCGAAGTAGACAAATGGTCACTGCACCTATGCTAACGAAGATACATCTACAGAAAAGGCTTACATTTGCACGGCAGTATCGAAATTGGACCCCCGCTGATTGGCAAAGGATTACCTTCTCCAATGAGTTACGTTTTCTGCTTCATCAAACGGATGGACGTTGGCGTACAAGGTGAGAACCATCGGAGAACAAACACTCTTCAACAATTGCTGGAAGAACACAAACTGGTGAGGGTAGCTTTATGGTCTAGGGAATGTTTTCGTGGCATTCTCTGGGTCCACTCATACCTGTGAAAGGCACTACGGACCGAATTCGTTACGAATCCATCCTTGCAGACCACATACATCCATAAGTGCTAATTGTCTTCCCTGGGGAGGATGGGATCTTCCAGCACGACAGTGCGGCGTGTCACACAGCTAGAAATGTTCGAGAGTGGTTGGAAGAACATTGTGAAGATTCCAAGGTGCCTATCTGGCCCCCTAACTCCCCAGGTTTAAACCCAATGGAGCATCTGTGGGACCACCTCGATCGTGTTATTTGCTGTATGGATCCTCCACCACGCACCCTCAAACAGCTATCCGATGCACTGCAGTCAGCATGGCTCCACATGCCTGTGAACATGTTCCAGCACTTAACTGAGTTACTCCCAGCCCGTTTAGCTGCTGTCCGCGCTGCACACGGTATTTACCCTGGATATTAGCTGGTGATCATAATAATGTGACTTGACCGTGTATATGAAACGAACCTTACCCCCATACAGGTTTGTCTCATTCTGTGTGGTATTTTCTGAGCCGAGTAGTGTACTTTTAATCTTCTGTGGCAGCTGGTATCGATTCAAAAGAATACCAGCTTTTGTGTCTTCATTTTAATTTTTCATAATTTTTCTTTATTACTACAGGCTTAAAACTGCAAAATAACTTTTCTCTCAGCACTAAAAGACGTTTTCAAATCAGTAGACACTAAAAACTTTATCAGACGTGTCTGACTTTCCATAATTTTGCAGTACAAATCATTGCATGCACCACCATTAGTATTACTATTCACGCATCCTTAGAAGTTCTCAAACTTTCTTCCATGTAGATGAAAGTATGTCTAGAACTAGAGCACTTTGCATGCATCGTACAATTTATCTCTACGAAGAACATAGGTGACGTATCTTAACGCTACAAACATCTTCCCGTAAGAAAACACAAAAATGGCTAGTCTGTTAACGTTCATCTGTACGAAGAATATGTCACCACTCTGTCTGTAATTATTATGATCCATATTATTTAATTTTGGCATTCCCATTTATCTCAATTCTATCTCGCTCTATAACCACAAATTCTGACATTTATAACTATATCGTAGTTTTGCTTTTCGTCATTTGTAACTGTCATATTGAGGTTCATTCATCACTGTAAGTAGCTTACCGTCGCTCAGTTTGCCATCATTAAACCTGAATTATAATGTTCCAGAAGTTCTGATGTGCGTATATTAATCAGTATTACTAATCAATTCTCTTTACGTCTCACTATCAAACTGTTACGAAATTAATTATTTATTTGTAACAAAAACTTCCAGGATAATATCAGCTTACAATTAGCTCTATTAGCCAAATACAGTTCTCCATGGATTTGACACATTTCTGCAAACGAAATTCATTAGTGAATTATTCTGGGGGATTCGAAAGGATTCTCTTTCTTTTTTGGAATATGCAACATGTTTGATGCTGTTTTCGATTCTAAACTGGTTAGAAATTTGCCTAAATGTTACTAATAGTTGCATTCTGTACATTAGAGATGTGGTGCACGCAAAGCAGATTGAAGGAACAACCTCCTGTAATTCAGCTGATTTGGTGGTTGCAGTTCCATCAGGGAAAAGCGAGTCTCCTTTTCATCGTGAAAGAAACTTCGTCAGTTTCAGCTCGCCAACATAATTTTTACATGAACGGTTTCGATAACTGTTAGGAAATTGCAGTTGATATACCACAAACAAGACACTAATTGTCTCTGAGTGTGCATATTGTCATTTCTTGCAGTGAAGATCGCAGGCATCAGGTCTCACGAACGTCAAAGCGTTTACACCATTAGGTAAACAAAGACATTGTCTCTCGTGCGAGCAAAACGACTACTCGTCACCGCTTTCTAGTCAGCTTGTTCGAGCAGAAAATACCTTAAGCTTTAAGTTTAAGTTATTTTTGACGCTCACGAATTATAACTAATACAACTGGCTAAGAACAAGAAGCTCCTATCATGTAGCAATAGGCAATGTTGGCTAAGAGTTTGCATAGACAGATATCAGACTGGCGTGCCTCTTTCCCATAAACTGAACTGTTAAACAGATAATTCGTGGCGTATACCAATCTGCAAAATACTGCTGAAGGTTCGCAATTGCAGATATGATACTGATCTCTCTCTCTCACTCTTTCTCTTCGCTCTCTCTCTTATGAGCTGCATATGAATCTACAAACAGGACCCGCGTTAAGTATGAATCTGGATGAAGCTGGCTAAAAATGCGTAGAGCCAAATATTACCCATTCATTTCGGTTTCATAAACTGCATAAAAACCTTAAAAACAAAACTCGTTATACACTGAAGAGCAATTGAATTAGAGACAGCTGGCGTTATGCAAATGTGGCACTGTGGGCGGCCCTGTAAACGGAAACGACATGACGTATGCAGCGATCCGACAATATAAGGAGTGATGCGACGGGAATCAGTAACAGCCGGACGAAGTATGGGTAAGACTAAGGATCTAAGCGAATTTAATCGTGGGCAAATTTTCGGGGCCCGACAAATGGGTCACTCCATCTCGGAAGTCGTGCAGGCACTGGGATTTTCAAGAGCCACGGGTGCACCGTGAGTACATCGAATCCGGTAAAACCATCCCTGCAAGGGCACACTGCCGCGGACAACAGCGTGTGGATGAGCGAGGTCATCGTCGGCTAGCTCGCATTGTAACAGCTGATAGACGGGCCACAGTGCAAGAAATCACTCCGCAATTTAACACTGGGGCACAAAAACGTGTAAGCAGCCACACCATCCAGAACCATCTCCTCGCTATGGGGTACAGAAGCCATCGTCCCACGAGGGTACCGATGCTGACCGCACATCACAGGGTGCAAAGATCAGCATGGGCGCGAGATCACTGGACCCTAGACATGTGGAAAAATGTTGCCTGGACTGATGAGTCGATATTCACGTTGGTACATGAGGATGACAGGATACGAGTACGGCGCAAACCACATGAAGCGATGGATCCTTCTTGCCTACAGGGTACTCATCAAGCTGGTGGGGGTGGCATTCTCCTTTGGAGAGTGTTTACGTGGACTGAAATGGAACCCCAGGTACGTGTGTTTTCGTCCCTCACAGGTCAACGTTACCGGGATATCCTGGACGACCATTTTCTCCCGTTTGTGCGTCTTCAACATCCCACTGGGGACCTGATCCTGCAACAAGACAATGCACCGTGCCATCGCTCCCGAATTGCATCCGAATGGTTGGATGAACACTCAACCGACGTGACCACGCTTCCTTGGCCAGCTAGGTCACCTTACCTCAATCCCATCGAGCACATCTGGGATGCCATCCAGAGAGATGTTCGAGGTTCTGACCCCCCTCCATCAAATCTTCGTGAACTGTGGAAGCTTGTTCAGGGGTCGTGAGTCCGTATGGCTTCCCAACGCTTCCGGTGTCTTGTTGAGTCCATGCTGAGACGAATCGCCGCCGTCATCAGGGCGAAAGGTGGTGCTACACGTTACTAGATAGGTATCTCTAATTCAATTGCTCTTCAATGGATTATGACCAGCGCATCATAATGTTTTGGATTAATTTTTTTATGCTGAGCTCTGTTAAACAGTGCCATTCTTGTTCTTCAGATGGGAAAGGCAGAGTATTTAAGCGGGTTTAATCAAGGCTAAATTTCATTGGCCAGACGTCTGGGACAGACCATTTCTGAGACGGCAAGGTTTGTGGGGCTCTCACAATCAGTCGTGGGCCGACCACGCCTCATCGATGCTAAAGGTGAGCGAAGGCTATCTCGTGTGGTGCGAGCCGACAGAAAGGATACTGTGGCGCATTTCGGCGATCGTAATGCGTCACAACACGCAATACATCGAATCCTGCTGAAAACTGGGCTGCGTAACTGCAGGCCACTCTCAATGCTCATGCTAACCTCGGCTCACCGATGAAAGGGACTACAGTGGGAATCCGAGCATCGAAATTGGACCTTCAATGATTGGAAACAAAAAGGTCAGGTCTGATGAATCCTGTTTCATGTTGCACTATGTGGATGTCCAGATACGCGTGCGTCGTTTTCATGCGAAAGTGTTGGCACCAGGATGCCCCGTAGGACAAAGACCAGCGGGTAGATTAAATTCAATGCTTTGGGCACTATCCTGCTGGGGAAGATCTAGGTCGATTCATTCACGTGGAGAAAACTATGACGTCTATCCTACCTAAATATTATTACATATATCACGGCAATATACACTATATTGACAAACGTCACCGGACACCTAGAAGAGAAACACAGTATAGCATTTATTGACATACATTAGTACGGTGTCGGTCAACCTTTGGTCTTAATACATACACTGACTCTTGGAGACATGCTTTCGACAATATTTTAGAACACATCGATAGGTATGCGCTTCCATCCAGTACCTAATGCTGCCGCTATCTGTTGCTTAGTAGTAGGCTTTGGTTCCAAACTTCTTTTGCGGAGCTCTAATCCATCAAATAGGTGCTCTATGGGATTAAGATCACGGCTCTGTGCTGGCCAGTCTACACACGATACGGAATTGTCGTCAAACCACGCAGTAACAGTCCTTGATTTATGGCTCGGTGCATTATCCTGCTGGTACCAACAAGGCTCGGTTCAATAGTATTGCCACAGAGTTGGTAGTGCACAATTGTCCAGAATATCAAGTTAGACGTGCTGGTTAACAGGTTTGTCCACGATAACCAATAAGCCTGGACCATACGGCGAAAAACACCCCCACACGAGTACACTGCCTGCTTCAAACTTTACCGTAGGAACAGTACATTGTGGTAAATAGCGTTCCTCCGGTTGCCGCCATAACCACACATGGCTATCAGACTGATGGATCGTGTACCTGGATTAATCAGTCCATAAGACCCGTTTCCGTTGATCTAAGGTCCACGATAAATGTTCTTTACACCATGCTAAACGACGAGTAGCCTTCCGAGTGGAGATGAAAGGCTTATAAGCAGCCGCATCACCACGGTAACTCATGGAATGAAGTTCTCTGGGAATGGTACGTGTACATACCAAGGTTCCAGCATTTTGACTCACCTGTACACTGAGGTCTTGTGCAGTACTCCATCGATTAGCTGTAACGACTTTCCTGAGGCTTCGACGTCTTCTATCATTAATTTTCTTTGGTCTGCCGGTACGTTTTGCTCTTTTAGGCACGCCATGTGTCTTTCACTTATTCAGTACATCGAAAACAGTTGACTTGGGTATGTTTAAACGCCTCTCGGTTTCTCTTATGGACAACTAACAAATATAACACCCAACAATCTTTCCTTTCTCAAAGTCAGTTCTCACCTGCAGCGACATTTTCACTCAACCTCACAGTGCGATATGATTGCGGTCAGCTGCAGTCTTGTTTCTATACCGTTTGCAGCTGTACCGCGTTTTAACAACGCAGCAGATCCGTTCATTTGCTATTGAAGGGGTGTCCGGTGACTTTTGTTAATATAGTGTATTAATATATAATTATTGCATATATCTTTCTGCGGAACATGAAGAAGACTTCCCCGTATTATCCTAGTGTCCAAATTCCCCAGACATCAATCCAATCGAGCATCCATGGTTTGTGTTGGAACTCCAAATCCTATCTGCAGCGGCTCAAGCACGTAACTTACAAAGGTTAAAGGATCTGCTGGTACTGTGTTGATACCTAGCGTCCAATCCTCTCCATAAAAGCTGTATTATAATAAGTCCACAAGAAACAAAATGTGTTCTGTGGATGGCAGAATTGAAGGCACCAATTCTGTAGCTAACGGAAATTTCGGACAATGTTTGGCACCAGAAACCGAAAAGCTCTATATGCATGGATGAAGAAATTTGAGGAAATTAGAATTGTTCTGAAACAGTAAAGTTCAGAAAATCCCAGAACGTTGGATGTGTATACTGAACCAGTATGTAATGCCTTTCAAAGGGGCAAAAGGAAGGCCACCGGTCGTGTCAGTAACAAATGTAAACTCGACGTGCAAGTTCTACCGCTTATCGTGATATAATCCCACAGCTTACTGCATTGTTAAAGGTAAGTGAACGAGATTGTTGGTTTCTACGATATAATGTGACCTGCAATATAGCAAATGAAACGATGGCCATTTACAAGGAATTTTTCGAACGTCGCTTGATCTCAAAAACCTTGTGGCCCCCAAAATCTCCAGATTTTACTCCTTCAGATTTCTCCTTTGGTGACGTTTAGAAGGTCAAGTGTTTCACAACAATTCTCACACACTTGAAAAATTGGAGGCAAACATTGAAAGAGAGATTGTAAATATAGCAGAACAAAAATTATGTGAGGAGGCTGCAAATGCCATGAAAAGGGTATGAATCTGCATCTAGGGAGAAGAAACCATTTCGGACCTTGTAAAGCTATGTGTAATTTGTTTCCCTTTTGTGTGATTTGTGCCTTTGCATAGCAAATAAATTAAACTCCATATTGTCCATAACACGGTTGCGTACTTTTTGAAACACCCTGCAGTTTGAAAACGGATAATGCATAACAAATGCCATTTGTGATTACTGTAAGTGTTCTAAACACTTATTTAGCATTTCTTTCATCACCAAATAGGGCTTTTTGTGTTTTCTTTATTTGGTCTTCAGTATATTAGTTTTTAAGATCAGTAAAATTGCTATATTTCACTTTAAATTCTTTAATTTTTAAGCTGAAAGCTGTTATACTTATTTTTTTACGAGATCTTGCTACCCTGAGACGATCTGGCTACCCTGTTTCTTTAGCTTGGGTTATTTGACATTTAAAAGTTTAGCCATTTTTACGGTTTATTTAGTAGATTGTTTTAGAGTCAAACTTTTGATTATTTTATTGTTTAATCCCCTATCGTTCAGCAAAACATGTGGGTTTCCCCATGACTGCTAAATTTTAAGAGTTTTAAGTCCGCACCAATTTGCTCGTAAAATTCTGAATAGTATTGAAGCTATTTTAAAATGAAGACTGGGGATCGATTCTTCCCGTCTCTTCCCAGAAACATTTTCAGAGAGTTGTTCCTGTATTTGCCAGAACAGGATAAATGCGTTTCTTCTAGCTTTTAAACGCGGCAGTTTTTGTAAACGACAGCTTTACACAATATCTTTAAATTACCTAAAGCAAAGGCGACAGTTCGCGAAGCTTT
The DNA here is from genome assembly GCA_039090855.1 of Macrothele yani. NCBI lineage: Eukaryota > Metazoa > Arthropoda > Arachnida > Araneae > Macrothelidae > Macrothele > Macrothele yani. The sequence goes on along the minus strand of CM077024.1, from coordinate 157,190,930 downwards.
TGGAAAATGATCAAAAATGAGGAACACTGTGTTTGACATTTTCTTTTTATTATAACTCTTCGACTTGCACTGTGGATGCATTTAGCCAGTGTCTCATCTTAAATGTTTTTTTTTCTTTGGAAAAAGACAAAAGACGCCAACACTAGAAAAAATTAGGTTTTTACTGCAGAACAATGTAATACTTTTGGCAAACTGATTTTTCTTTATACAAATATGGAAGTTTATTACTTAAAGCGAAAGAAGAATACTCTCTCTCTCTCTCTCTCTCTCTCTCTCTCTCTCTCTCTCTCTCTCTCTCTCTCTCTCTCTCTCTCTCTCTCTCTCTCCCTTTCTCTCTCTCTCTCTCTCTCTCTCTCTCTCTCTCCTATCTATCGTTCTTTTTGTCACTCTTTCTCTTACCCTCTCCCTTTTTCTCTATCTCTTTCTCTCCCTTTCTCTCTCTGTTTCTCTCTCTCTCTCTCTCTTTCTCGCCCTCCCTTTCCCTTTTCTCTCCCTTCCTCCCTTTCTCTTTTCTCTCCCTTTCTCTCGTTTCTCTCCCTCTCTCTCCTCTATCTCTCTTTCTCTCTCTCTCTCTCCTCCCTCTCGCTCTTTCTTTCTCCCTCTCTCTCTCTCTCTCTGCCCCTCTCTCTTTCTCTCTCTCTCTCTCTCTGCCCCCCTCTCTCTCTCTCTCTCTCTCTCTCTCTCTCTCTCTCTCTCTCTCTCTCTCTCTATCCCTCTCTAAAAAAGGATCGAATCTGAGATAATTTGATAATTTTTATCATGCTCAAAATGGATGGTTTTCCTTTCTGCTGTTGCAATTTATAGATACATTTTTAAGAAATTGCGCATCTTCTCCTCCCTCCTAGAACAAATAACATTATTGGTTGTTGTATAAATAATAATAATGACTCGCGATCACCCTTTTGTAAATGCGCCTGATGAAGTTCTTAAAATATTAGAAATTCATCCGAAATATTTGCAAGTTAAAACGAAAGATATAATCGCGTTGACTAAAAAGTAGCGTATGTTGTTTATACTTTGCAAGAGGAAATGCGTTTACATTCGTAGCAGAAGTAGGTAGTCAGGTCGACAACTTTTGTCTCACAATGTGGGAGGAATTTCTACCAGAAATGGCACGTCTCCCTCTGCGTTACGTTTCGTTTATTACTGAGATGTTCAGTAGGGTAGCTTTGTTTCTCCAGGCGCCTGAAGAGACCATAATTTGTGAAGCTCTGCCAGTTTCAAATTTTCACCCCGCGTTCTTCGCCACTTATTGCAAATAACACCAGAGAAACAAAACTGCTCTACTGAACTGTACTACCTCAGTAATAAACAGAATACAATGCAGAGAGAGACGTGTCATTTCTCGTCGAAATTCCACCCACATTGTGAGACAAAAGTTATCGAACTAACTACCTGCTTCTGTTACGAATGTAAACGCATTTTCTCTTCCACATTTAAGAAAAAACAACGTAGCTTCGTTCCCCAGATGCATATACAATAATTTGACCTTCCTCTGTTACAACTATTCACCCCAGAAGCATGGTCATTTTGTTTCGTGAAGCTGAAAAGAAAATCTGTTTATGTAAACATTTCTCGAAAAGAAAAGTCCACGTGTTTCAGTCACTAAATCTGCGCAAATAAACACCTCTCGGAAACAAAAGAAAGATGTTGTATGACAATCAAAGACCCTCGCTAATTTTAAATCATCAGTAATTAGCGTACAGTCATTTGCAAACGTTTAAGAACACCTGTTTATTAGGAGATTTCTGCCGATTGCGTCACCTACTGTCTGTATTACTCAATTTCCAGTCGGTGTTGCATCACCCTACAGCTGCAGCTGTTGATAGAGTTGGGCGAGGCGTGCGAGCATCAGTTTGCTTCTGGTTTTCATGCGGAGAGGTTTTGTACGTATTTTCTGTATAGCAAAAATTGGGCAAAAAAGTCATTAAGTGTTACTCAGAGGGCACAAATACTGACTTTATATCATGAAGGATACTCCAAACGTGATATAAGCAGAAAGTTGGACGTGAGCAAGATTTCTATTCAGAATACTATCTTGAAATATCGAGATACAGGTGAATTTAGCGATCGAAAGAGAATTGGACGTCCAATTAAAACAACCCCATGTGATCACAATACCATAAGGCGAATATTTTATGCATTCCCCGAGGAGTTCGTGCAAGAAAATCAAGGCCTTTCTATACCGCGTTCATTCAGAGTTGAACCCTGGCCATCGCCCATTATTTGGCCGCCGACGGGTGAGGTAGTAAGTACTTAGTCCACTCCCTCGTGCGCCAACACACAGACCCCCACCTCAGCTCCCATTTAACGTATCAAATCAGGTTCGTATTCTGTTTGAAAAAAGAAAACACCCAAATGTTCACTCCGTTGGGAAAAATACAGCGCAAAGTATTAACGTTTTACCTTTATTGAGAAAAAATAAAGGTTTCTAAGCGAAGAAATTTCGCACAGATTGCTTGAGAACCACTTTTCTGTATCAAATTTGCATGGTTTCTCTTTGTTCGAAAATACATTATGTACTGTAAATAATTTATTTTTCTGTAATGAGAAGTTTTTCGTTTCGTTAACAGATATATTGTATTTTTTTTTTGTTGCTGTTTTGCTTTGTGTGTGTGTGTGTGTGTGTGTGTGTATGTTTTCGAAGACAACTGCGGGAGAAAATATTTGGAATGGCACAATAACTTCATTACCGAACTCTGATTCTTTTATTTTTATTTTTTTACCTACAGTTAGTTATTCGCTATTTATTTTTTATGCGTCATTAATAATATAAACACCCAGGTCCGTCTCTCCCGAACGCTTGACGTCCCACCAACGTCTCCATTGTTGCGTCATCACTTATTGATAAATCCGTGTGTGCTCCCACGATGTCAAAATGTTTGTCTGCTATATAACAGCACGCGGTCACTTTTATATGTCAAGATGATCTCGTGCTAATTTAAAAACATTGGAGTATCAATAACTCGAGTTCAATCTATCCGATCTACAAAATTCGAATTAAAATCTTTATATCACGGCAAGTTGCGTTTGTATATTAATTTAATTTAGCACAATTCGAATATTAATTTGCACGCTACAATTATTTTTTACATTTTTAATTTAACTAACTAACCGAGTTTAGTGCTGATTATATTATACATTTTGCAAAAATATCGATCTACCTTAACGCTCTAACCTACCATGAAAACTGAAATCTTGCGAAGTCAAAGTGAGCAAGATTGCATCTAAAAGCAAATGTCACCCCAGTAGCACATTGTCGAAATTTAGATAGTTCCGATTTGTAATAACAGATGTCGCATTATTTTGTTGAAAAAGCTTTGTTATGAAGTTTCAAACTAACCGTCGAATAGGACAGTCTAAACCAAGCCGTGAAGGGAATAACAAGTGTACCGGAGAAAAAGTCATTTAACGCAAAAAATCAAAGTAAAAGTTATTAAGATAAGTTTACACGAAAACGATTTTCCGAGTTTAGTGCTGATTACATTATACATTTTGCAAAATATCCAACAAACTAAGCGCTCTAATCTACAATTGTTAAACAACAACAAATATTTTACACAGATTGTTGTTTATATCGAGGGCTTTTGAAAAACGGAAAGCAATAGCATATTATTTTTAGTTATAACATGAGTTAGTTCTGCAACTCACGTTATAACTAAAAATGCGTGTCTTTCTGGGTGTTGCAATTCAAAATGCAACACCCAGAAGGACACGAGATAGCAAAGCCACATTTACTGGACACATAACAACAGATACAAAGATGAAACGATTGAGCTTACAGGCCCGTGCGACTTGCGGAACACGCAGACATCAATTGTTCCTGTGGCCCTCATGGCTGGCAATAACGGCCGCTACACGTCGCGGAATCGATACATATACGCCACGGTGGCCAACAATCCGCGGTGCTATGTGTATTTTTTTTTTGTTGGCCACCGTGGCGTATATGTAACGCGCTCGGCTAGATATCGAGAGTTCTGTTGGTTCAATTCCACAGCGGCGGCTGATAAACAATTTTTTGGATGCTGTATGTTTCTGGAATGTGGAAAGAGCGATGAATTTATTTATTAACTGTCACGACGTATTTGGAGTATTTTCACCATGGATCTCGCCCTTTGGATTTAACTGCTATATATATAGCTGGTGCCGTTAATGCCCACCAGATGGAGACGTCTCAGTAGCTGAGCCCATCTTACGGATTTATGATGCCTGAAGCTGACTTAAAAAACGCACATAGCACCGTGGATTGTTGGCCACCGTGGCGTATATGTAACGCGCTCGGCTAGATATCGAAAGTTCTGTTGGTCCAATTCCACAGCGGCGGCTGATAAACAATTTTTCGGATGCTGTGTGTTTCTGGAACGTGGAAAGAGCGATGTATTTATTTATTGTTTATATATTTGTTTGTTAGTATGTTTGTTTGTTTGTCCGCTATACAAATCAACAGTTTTCAACTTACAACCACCAAATTTAGTATACTATCTCATGGTACTCTATCTTAGACCGTAGAAGGGTTTTGGAAGGGATCGGAGCCGTTATTTTAGTTAAAATGTCTACAGTATTTAATTAAAAACCACCAAATTTGGTATACTATTACATGGTACTCTGAATTAGACCGTAGACGGTTTGGGAAGGGGTCGGAGCCACGGTGTGTCAGGGCCCCCGTACAAAATTTTCGTTATTTTAGTTAAAATTTCTAGAGTTTTTAAATTAGAACTACCAAATTTGGTATACTATCTCATGGTACTCTGACTTAGACCGTAGATAGTTTTGGGAAGGAGTCGGAGCCGGGGATCAAGGGCCCCATACAAAATTTTCGTTACTTTTGTTAAAGTTTCTACTGTTTTCATTTTAGAACCACCAGATTTGGTATACTATCTCATGGTACTCTGACTTAGACCGTAGACAGATTTTGGAAGGAGTCGGAGCCGGGGATCAAGGGCCCTATACAAACTTTTCGTTATTTCAGTTAAAATTTCTACTGTTTTCATTTTAGAACCACCAGATTTGGTATGCTATCTCATGGTACTCTGACTTAGACCGTAGATAGTTTTTGGAAGGAGTCGGAGCCGGGGATCAAGGGCCCTATACAAACTTTTCGTTATTTCAGTTAAAATTTCTACTGTTTTCATTTTAGAACCACCAGATTTGGTATACTATCTCATGGTACTCTGACTTAGACCGTAGACAGATTTTGGAAGGAGTCGGAGCCGGGGATCAAGGGCTCTATACAAACTTTTCGATATTTCAGTTAAAATTCCTACTGTTTTCATTTTAGAACCACCAGATTTGGTATACTATCTCATGGTACTCTGACTTAGACCGTAGATAGTTTTTGGAAGGAGTCGGAGCCGGGGATCAAGGGCCCTATACAAACTTTTCGTTATTTCAGTTAAAATTTCTACTGTTTTCATTTTAGAACCACCAGATTTCGTATACTATCTCATGGTACTCTGACTTAGACCGTAGATAGTTTTTGGAAGGAGTCGGAGCCGGGAATCAAGGGCCCTATACAAACTTTTCGTTATTTCAGTTAAAATTTCTACTGTTTTTATTTTAGAACCACCAGATTTGGTATACTATCACATGGTACTCTGACTTAGACCGTAGATAGTTTTTGGAAGGAGTCGGAGCCGGGGATCAAGGGCCCTATACAAACTTTTTGTTATTTCAGTTAAAATTTCTACTGTTTTCATTTTAGAACCACCAGATTTGGTATACTATCTCATGGTACTCTGACTTAGACCGTAGATAGTTTTTGGAAGGAGTCGGAGCCGGGGATCAAGGGCCCCATACAAACTTTTCGTTATTTCAGTAAAAATTTCTACTGTTTTCATTTTAGAACCACCAGATTTGGTATACTATCTCATGGTACTCTGACTTAGACCGTAGATAGTTTTTGGAAGGAGTCGGAGCCGGGGATCAAGGGCCCTATACAAACTTTTCGATATTTCAGTTAAAATTTCTACTGTTTTCATTTTAGAACCACCAGATTTGGTATACTATCTCATGGTACTCTGACTTAGACCGTAGATAGTTTTTGGAAGGAGTCGGAGCCGGGGATCAAGGGCCCTATACAAACTTTTCGATATTTCAGTTAAAATTTCTACTGTTTTCATTTTAGAACCACCAGATTTGATATACTATCTCATGGTACTCTGACTTAGACCGTAGATAGTTTTTGGAAGGAGTCGGAGCCGGGGATCAAGGGCCCTATACAAACTTTTCGTCATTTCAGTTAAAATTTCTACTGTTTTCATTTTAGAACCACCAGATTTGATATACTATCTCATGGTACTCTGACTTAGACCGTAGATAGTTTTTGGAAGGAGTCGATGCCGGGAATCAAGGGCCCTATACAAACTTTTCGATATTTCAGTTAAAATTTCTACTGTTTTCATTTTAGAACCACCAGATTTGATATACTATCTCATGGTACTCTGACTTAGACCGTAGATAGTTTTTGGAAGGAGTCGATGCCGGGGATCAAGGGCCCTATACAAACTTTTCGATATTTCAGTTAAAATTTCTACTGTTTTCATTTTAGAACCACCAGATTTGGTATACTATCTCATGGTACTCTGACTTAGACCGTAGATAGTTTTTGGAAGGAGTCGGAGCCGGGGATAAAGGGCCCTATACAAACTTTTCGATATTTCAGTTAAAATTTCTACTGTTTTCATTTTAGAACCACCCGATTTGATATACTATCTCATGGTACTCTGACTTAGACCGTAGATAGTTTTTGGAAGGAGTCGATGCCGGGGATCAAGGGCCCTATACAAACTTTTCGATATTTCAGTTAGAATTTCTACTGTTTTCATTTTAGAACCACCAGATTTGGTATACTATCTCATGGTACTCTGACTTAGACCGTAGATAGTTTTTGGAAGGAGTCGGAGCCGGGGATCAAGGGCCCTATACAAACTTTTCGTTATTTCAGTTAAAATTTCTACTGTTTTCATTTTAGAACCACCAGATTTCGTATACTATCTCATGGTACTCTGACTTAGACCGTAGATAGTTTTTGGAAGGAGTCGGAGCCGGGAATCAAGGGCCCTATACAAACTTTTCGTTATTTCAGTTAAAATTTCTACTGTTTTTATTTTAGAACCACCAGATTTGGTATACTATCTCATGGTACTCTGACTTAGACCGTAGATAGTTTTTGGAAGGAGTCGGAGCCGGGGATCAAGGGCCCTATACAAACTTTTTGTTATTTCAGTTAAAATTTCTACTGTTTTCATTTTAGAACCACCAGATTTGGTATACTATCTCATGGTACTCTGACTTAGACCGTAGATAGTTTTTGGAAGGAGTCGGAGCCGGGGATCAAGGGCCCTATACAAACTTTTCGTTGTTTCAGTAAAAATTTCTACTGTTTTCATTTTAGAACCACCAGATTTGGTATACTACCTCATGGTACTCTGACTTAGACCGTAGATAGTTTTTGGAAGGAGTCGGAGCCGGGGATCAAGGGCCCTATACAAACTTTTCGATATTTCAGTTAAAATTTCTACTGTTTTCATTTTAGAACCACCAGATTTGGTATACTATCTCATGGTACTCTGACTTAGACCGTAGATAGTTTTTGGAAGGAGTCGGAGCCGGGGATCAAGGGCCCTATACAAACTTTTTGTTATTTCAGTTAAAATTTCTACTGTTTTCATTTTAGAACCACCAGATTTGGTATACTATCTCATGGTACTCTGACTTAGACCGTAGATAGTTTTTGGAAGGAGTCGGAGCCGGGGATCAAGGGCCCTATACAAACTTTTCGTTGTTTCAGTAAAAATTTCTACTGTTTTCATTTTAGAACCACCAGATTTGATATACTATCTCATGGTACTCTGACTTAGACCGTAGATAGTTTTTGGAAGGAGTCGATGCCGGGAATCAAGGGCCCTATACAAACTTTTCGATATTTCAGTTAAAATTTCTACTGTTTTCATTTTAGAACCACCAGATTTGATATACTATCTCATGGTACTCTGACTTAGACCGTAGATAGTTTTTGGAAGGAGTCGATGCCGGGGATCAAGGGCCCTATACAAACTTTTCGATATTTCAGTTAAAATTTCTACTGTTTTCATTTTAGAACCACCAGATTTGGTATACTATCTCATGGTACTCTGACTTAGACCGTAGATAGTTTTTGGAAGGAGTCGGAGCCGGGGATCAAGGGCCCTATACAAACTTTTCGATATTTCAGTTAAAATTTCTACTGTTTTCATTTTAGAACCACCAGATTTGGTATACTATCTCATGGTACTCTGACTTAGACCGTAGATAGTTTTTGGAAGGAGTCGGAGCCGGGGATCAAGGGCCCTATACAAACTTTTCGATATTTCAGTTAAAATTTCTACTGTTTTCATTTTAGAACCACCAGATTTGGTATACTATCTCATGGTACTCTGACTTAGACCGTAGATAGTTTTTGGAAGGAGTCGGAGCCGGGGATAAAGGGCCCTATACAAACTTTTCGATATTTCAGTTAAAATTTCTACTGTTTTCATTTTAGAACCACCCGATTTGATATACTATCTCATGGTACTCTGACTTAGACCGTAGATAGTTTTTGGAAGGAGTCGATGCCGGGGATCAAGGGCCCTATACAAACTTTTCGATATTTCAGTTAGAATTTCTACTGTTTTCATTTTAGAACCACCAGATTTGGTATACTATCTCATGGTACTCTGACTTAGACCGTAGATAGTTTTTGGAAGGAGTCGGAGGCGGTGATCAAGGGCCCTATACAAACTTTTCGTTATTTCAGTTAAAATTTCTACTGTTTTCATTTTAGAACCACCAGATTTCGTATACTATCTCATGGTACTCTGACTTAGACCGTAGATAGTTTTTGGAAGGAGTCGGAGCCGGGAATCAAGGGCCCTATACAAACTTTTCGTTATTTCAGTTAAAATTTCTACTGTTTTTATTTTAGAACCACCAGATTTGGTATACTATCTCATGGTACTCTGACTTAGACCGTAGATAGTTTTTGGAAGGAGTCGGAGCCGGGGATCAAGGGCCCTATACAAACTTTTCGTTGTTTCAGTAAAAATTTCTACTGTTTTCATTTTAGAACCACCAGATTTGATATACTATCTCATGGTACTCTGACTTAGACCGTAGATAGTTTTTGGAAGGAGTCGGAGCCGGGGATCAAGGGCCCTATACAAACTTTTCGATATTTCAGTTAAAATGTCTACTGTTTTCATTTTAGAACCACAAGATTTGGTATACTATCTCATGGTACTCTGACTTAGACCGTAGATAGTTTTTGGAAGGAGTCGGAGCCGGGGATCAAGGGCCCTATACAAACTTTTCGATATTTCAGTTAAAATTTCTACTGTTTTCATTTTAGAACCACCAGATTTTATATACTATCTCATGGTACTCTGACTTAGACCGTAGATAGTTTTTGGAAGGAGTCGGAGTCGGGGATCAAGGGCCCTATACAAACTTTTCGTCATTTCAGTTAAAATTTCTACTGTTTTCATTTTAGAACCACCAGATTTGATATACTATCTCATGGTACTCTGACTTAGACCGTAGATAGTTTTTGGAAGGAGTCGATGCCGGGAATCAAGGGCCCTATACAAACTTTTCGATATTTCAGTTAAAATTTCTACTGTTTTCATTTTAGAACCACCAGATTTGAAATACTATCTCATGGTACTCTGACTTAGACCGTAGATAGTTTTTGGAAGGAGTCGGAGCCGGGGATCAAGGGCCCTATACAAACTTTTCGATATTTCAGTTAAAATTTCTAATGTTTTCATTTTAGAACCACCAGATTTGATATACTATCTCATGGTACTCTGACTTAGACCGTAGATAGTTTTTGGAAGGAGTCGATGCCGGGAATCAAGGGCCCTATACAAACTTTTCGATATTTCAGTTAAAATTTCTACTGTTTTCATTTTAGAACCACCAGATTTGATATACTATCTCATGGTACTCTGACTTAGACCGTAGATAGTTTTTGGAAGGAGTCGATGCCGGGGATCAAGGGCCCTATACAAACTTTTCGATATTTCAGTTAAAATTTCTACTGTTTTCATTTTAGAACCACCAGATTTGGTATACTATCTCATGGTACTCTGACTTAGACCGTAGATAGTTTTTGGAAGGAGTCGGAGCCGGGGATCAAGGGCCCTATACAAACTTTTCGATATTTCAGTTAAAATTTCTACTGTTTTCATTTTAGAACCACCAGATTTGATATACTATCTCATGGTACTCTGACTTAGACCGTAGATAGTTTTTGGAAGGAGTCGATGCCGGGGATCAAGGGCCCTATACAAACTTTTCGATATTTCAGTTAAAATTTCTACTGTTTTCATTTTAGAACCACCAGATTTGGTATACTATCTCATGGTACTCTGACTTAGACCGTAGATAGTTTTTGGAAGGAGTCGGAGGCGGTGATCAAGGGCCCTATACAAACTTTTCGTTATTTCAGTTAAAATTTCTACTGTTTTCATTTTAGAACCACCAGATTTGATATACTATCTCATGGTACTCTGACTTAGACCGTAGATAGTTTTTGGAAGGAGTCGATGCCGGGAATCAAGGGCCCTATACAAACTTTTCGATATTTCAGTTAAAATTTCTACTGTTTTCATTTTAGAACCACCAGATTTGGTATACTATCTCATGGTACTCTGACTTAGACCGTAGATAGTTTTTGGAAGGAGTCGGAGCCGGGGATCAAGGGCCCTATACAAACTTTTCGATATTTCAGTTAAAATTTCTACTGTTTTCATTTTAGAACCACCAGATTTGATATACTATCTCATGGTACTCTGACTTAGACCGTAGATAGTTTTTGGAAGGAGTCGGAGCCGGGGATCAAGGGCCCTATACAAACTTTTCGATATTTCAGTTAAAATGTCTACTGTTTTCATTTTAGAACCACCAGATTTGGTATACTATCTCATGGTACTCTGACTTAGACCGTAGATAGTTTTTGGAAGGAGTCGGAGCCGGGGATCAAGGGCCCTATACAAACTTTTCGATATTTCAGTTAAAATTTCTACTGTTTTCATTTTAGAACCACCAGATTTTATATACTATCTCATGGTACTCTGACTTAGACCGTAGATAGTTTTTGGAAGGAGTCGGAGCCGGGGATCAAGGGCCCTATACAAACTTTTCGTCATTTCAGTTAAAATTTCTACTGTTTTCATTTTAGAACCACCAGATTTGATATACTATCTCATGGTACTCTGACTTAGACCGTAGATAGTTTTTGGAAGGAGTCGATGCCGGGAATCAAGGGCCCTATACAAACTTTTCGATATTTCAGTTAAAATTTCTACTGTTTTCATTTTAGAACCACCAGATTTGATATACTATCTCATGGTACTCTGACTTAGACCGTAGATAGTTTTTGGAAGGAGTCGATGCCGGGGATCAAGGGCCCTATACAAACTTTTCGATATTTCAGTTAAAATTTCTACTGTTTTCATTTTAGAACCACCAGATTTGGTATACTATCTCATGGTACTCTGACTTAGACCGTAGATAGTTTTTGGAAGGAGTCGGAGCCGGGGATAAAGGGCCCTATACAAACTTTTCGATATTTCAGTTAAAATTTCTACTGTTTTCATTTTAGAACCACCAGATTTGATATACTATCTCATGGTACTCTGACTTAGACCGTAGATAGTTTTTGGAAGGAGTCGATGCCGGGGATCAAGGGCCCTATACAAACTTTTCGATATTTCAGTTAGAATTTCTACTGTTTTCATTTTAGAACCACCAGATTTGGTATACTATCTCATGGTACTCTGACTTAGACCGTAGATAGTTTTTGGAAGGAGTCGGAGCCGGGGATCAAGGGCCCCATACAAAATGTTCGTTATTTTTGTTAAAATTTCTACTGTTTTCATTTTAGAACCACCAGATTTGGTGTACTATCTCATGGTACTCTGACTTAAACCGTAGACAGTTTTGGGAAGGGGTCGGAGCCCGGGATCAAGAGGTCCCCACGCAAAAGTTTCGTAAAATTTACAGTTTTCATTTTAAAACCACTAAATTTGGCATACTGTGAAATGATACTTTGACTGTAAACCGTTTTCCGAAGGTATCGGAACCCGGAGTCAAGGTGCCTCCATACAAAATTTTCATAGAAAGTTCCATTTTTTAGTTTTACGCTAGCTTTCACCACCAACAGGCTGCTCTTTCTGGCAGAAATATAATGTTATGTAAATAGAGAGTTCCAGATATTCAAAATTCAAAACGATAAACAGAAGGACATGTCTTTACCATGTCCATCAACAAAGCGTAAGACCAGTCATTGGCAGTGGCTGGCATTAATTTGGAGGAATACTGCTTTTCACACGGACAACTCTATGTCGCCTGCTCAAGGGTTGGCAATCCTAAAAAACTACATTTTTGCTCCCAATGGAAAAACCGAAAATATTGTTTACTAAAAAGCAATAACCTAAACGAATTAAAATAAATTTACTGGAAAATTACAGGAATATATTTTTCATTCATGAAATTTCACCCGCTGAACTTGGTGATTCCACGAATATTTACCCGGGAAATACCGGGTAGCCCTGCTATCCCCTATATATTAATATTTATTTAAATCTTAAAAACAAATGTCGTAGGGCAGGCTATACGCTAGTTAATTTGATAATTTCTCTTATTGTTCAATTGTAGTGATGGAGACTGAAGTTTAAAGATAATTTAAACTGTGAGCTAAATAATTTTATCTTCTTGCCAAGAAACTTCAGAGACTTACCGTTGCTAGAGTTTAAGTATCAATCGCCTCTTAAACCAGAAAAAAAAGCAGACGCGTTTCCTCTGTGGTCTGCGATGAATGATTTACGAGTTCTGACGTTAAGTAGTGTCTATTCAGTGTTTCATCCTTCTCGAGGTCACTGTGGTTTTGAAACAGATTTATTCTGGTTCGAAGGCGTTGCTCGCGTCAATTGACAAAATACCCTATTCTAAAATTTTATTCCTTTAGAAAGCCGAATCTTTGACAAAAGTGATGTGATGCCTCGTTCAGCAATCTCACAGGATCATTCATAAATCATTTGACGACCTCAGCTTGAACCTAAATTCTATTTGTGCAGGCATGTGGCATCTGGTGTGTGGTCACGGCCGTTACAACATGTGCAAGACATCAATACACTGCAAATGCCTGCTTTTATGAAGGCATCCGCTTTTTTCGTATCACTAGAGCGTGGGTGGGGCTTCAAAAATAGTCAGGTCTGAATGTAGGCATTTTATTGCCCTTCAATGATGTCTTTCTTCTTTATGAGCACAACTTGATTTGGCTTCAACTTTTACTACACTCGGTTTTCGAATTTTCTTCCGTGATAATTTACATGCTTTCTTTTATACCCAACTGAAACTCAAAACTTGCCTCTAACTCCTTTTTGAGGCTAAAACAACCCGAGTTAGAATTCCACAGCAAGAGCGATTTGTTCGTAATATTCCTTTCACAAATAAATTCGTGTCTAGAAAGCGAAAATATTATGTCTTTCAGCGCTATTTCCAAAAGACGAACTACCATCAGTCCAACTGTTTGTAAGGACCATATCAATGCATGGTTTGAATTTTTTCAAATGATCAAAATTTGGAAAAAAACAACAACTTCTGCATTGAAAAGCTTGAACTCTAAAAACAAAAGTCCTTGTTTTGCCACGGAAATTCTTCTAATTTCCGGTACATTGAGAAATACCCAAATTCGGGATTTAATTACTGAGTTAACTATGTTAATTAATTAACATTAGTCATTTATAATTTCAATTAGAGCAATTCCTGATTGGGTTTGCAGGAGGTGTTATCCCGCACCAGGTCACATAAAGATTTGCTGTTTTCTTTTTCTTTGTGTTTTTCTTGCTTTCCCTTCGCGGAAGAAGAGAGACCCGAACGCCAGGTCAGGTGCAAAATTCCGAAAACGAAGTGAAAGATATTTTCATTGACAGGCATTTGAAAAGAACTATCACGGCGGATTACATACCACAACCTCAGCTAATTAGAATTCAACAGCTTTCGCCGTATACAGCGGGAACTGTATATGGCGAAAGTCCAATACAGAAGCCCTCCCTAAGTCTGGTCAGAAGGCACTTATGTAATAACTGTCACCACGTCTCTCTGTCGGGAAACATAACTCAGACGGGCATATGTACATTCAAGCATACTTAAAGGTTTAGAAAGGTATTCTTGGATGGTCTGATAATAGAATTCTGAAACAGGATGACAGTTAGGGCCAAATCATTTTTAAAGGGCTTAGCTCGACAGATGGTCAGCTGGCCAAAAAAACATCTGTTCAAAATAGCCACTGGTCAGCGTCCATCGGACGGAGGACCACTGGTGGACGAGGGGGACTCCCCAGGGACCAATGAAGGCGAAGGTGATACATCCAAGAAGTGAGAACACGCCTAGTAGCACAGAGAAAGCGAAACCGACGAAGAAAATAGCAAGTTAGTTCATGCAATGCATTGCTTATGATCTGCTTTTCAACATACTAGAAATCATTACTCAAATTATTACTCAAGTTATGAGGATAATGGCTGTAGAATAAATCTCGCTCCTATGCCGTGGCCTTTGACCCCATTTCGATATTTAACAGAACCGGTTAAGTATACTTCTAGAGCAACATGATAAAGTTTTATCGCAATTGTAGCATTTTTACGTAAGTTATGATACATAAAGGCAATGGAATTGATCCCGCTCCTATGTCCTGACCTTTGACCCCATTTCACCCATTTTCAATAGGGTTCGTCCCCAGGTGGTCCCTTACCACATACTAAATTTTCACTGAAATCGAACCATTTTTACACGAGCTTATCGTGCTGTAGACCGACGGACGGACGGACGGACAGACAGACAGACGGACAACGCTGGAGCATATACGCTTCTTCAACTTACGGTTGGAAAGCTTAAAAAACGATAAACTAGGAAAAAACGGGGTTGGTTGCGAAAAGGTTGATGCTGGTATGATGTGCGTGGGTGAGTTGGACTCAGATATGTTCAAGTAGCAAATTGTCAGAAAATTATATTGGACACAGGGAAAAAGTTTCCAGAAGTGTTAGGAGAAGAAGCTCTACGAGCACCGCGTCTCTTTAGATAAACCCAAGCTGCGATTTTATCTACGGAGGATACCAGCCCCTGTATCGCGGGACAAGTTTGCACGCTGTGGGAGGAGAAGTCCCATCATTAACTGCAGGAACAGGAGATGAATAGCAGTGGATTCAGGGTAAGACATCAGCCAAATATTTCAGTCTCTTGTATGCTGAGTAAACAATGAAATTTGAAAATGAAATATTATTGCTCACCTCGTACTAGTTCGATTGCTAGGAAACGTTTCTATGAACCTTAGGCTTAATTTTTAGATAGCACCATGATTTCAGAAAACGGGCGTTTGTCGGCAGAACTCGGTCCAAGGCCTTGTCGACCTGAAAGTGTTGTTACGGAGTGTATTGTTAACACTGTTTAAGCAATCCTGCAAGAAGTTTGACGAATGACGTGTGAAGATATAGCGGCATCAATTAATATTTCAAACACGTCGGCATTCCGCATTCTACGAGACAAATTCGTACTGCATCGTGTGTGTTCCGGATGGGTAGCTCATCACTTGACGAGAGAACAATTGTTAGCCAGAGTTCAGTTGTGTCCTAAGTGGAAACAAATGATTGCAAAGAATCTAAATTTTTTGAACATAGTAATAACTGCCGATTAAACATGGGTCCACTATTTCGACCCCCCTCACGAAGCGAGCAACGAGAGTCTGGAAACACACAAGCTCGCCTCCTCCGAAAAAGTCCACCAAACCAAATCAGCTGCGAAGATGATGATGATCATTTTCTTTGACCATAAAGGGTAGTCAACCAGCATGCCGTTCCTTCACAAATTACTGTCAATGCTGAGTATTACATTTCAGTCTTGAAGCGTCTCCGACGACACATCGATTAAGCGACCTGAACTGGTGGGCAAGTGGATCCTACACCATGATAACGCCCGCCCACATGTGGCTGCTTGTGTTCAACAGTTTCTTACGAAATACAATGTTGAAATCATGCCACAGCCTGCCTACAGTCCTGACCTTGCCCCCGTGTGATTTCTGGCGGTTTCCAACAATGAAGGAGAAGTTCCGCGGCGCAACATTGAACACAAATTCTAACGTCATTCCAGCTGTACAGGGACCACAGTAGTAGCTTCCACAAAATGCCTGCGCCACATGCTTTGAAAAGTGGACTGAACGATGGGGCCGTTGCATATCATCCGAGGGAAGATACTTTGAGAAAGAATAACATATATTTTGCTGTACCTACATTTCTTCATTTTTGTGTGATTTTACTCTGTTTTTATGCAACGGCATTTGTATAATAGCTATTTTTCTTAAGGAATACACAGGCTGATAAATTATCATCATACAATCAACTGTGAAATAACTTAAGTACCCGGTTACTTATGGTAACACTATATAGTACCTGGTGCACAAAATGCGGAAGATGGGAAAGAATATCCGGCTCCACAATAAAAAACTTTCATGCAATATGCTATCCACAATATCCGGCCTCGCTCCCGAATTTCAAAAGCAGTTTTCTTGGACAGACGATTGAAATTTAATAGTTAATCAAATCTCAAGTATTCCCATGAATCGCTTCTATTACCGGAAATTTTTCGTCATATGGACACGAGAGCAGATTTTTTCCGTTAATACACGAAAAGAATTGAAAATTCAGAATCTTCTTGGGGTACGAAAGATCCGTGAAACTCAGTTTTTTTCCGTTATTTTTCAGAAATGTTTGTGCCAGAAATGTGCTTCTTTAGTTCATGAAATGAATTACGGAAAATGGCACGCGAATTTCAGAAAAAAGTTTTACAGTGTACGGAACCAGGTTATCAATCACCAACGAAGAAGACAACAGGGTCATATAATCCGTGAGAATGGTGTATATCAAAATATTTAATCCTGCCAAGCTTTCACCTTCAACGGGAGGCTTTATAATGGCGAACTTACACTAGAATAACGATCCTTTTGGAGTTTAAAATCGGACAATAAAACACGTATTAAATACAAACACATATAACGCATTACGAACACGTGAATTGTTGTTAAAGATTGCTTTTGTCTGATTTTAAACTCCGAACGGGTCGTTGTTGTAGTGTAAGTTCGTCTTGATAAAGCCTCTCGTTGAAAGACGAAAGCTTGGAAGGATTAAATATTTTGATATACATCATTCTCACGGATTATATGACCTTGTTGTCTCCTTAGTTATTATTGGTGTACTTATTATCTTTTGGAAGTTTCCTAAAAATCACTATTAATCACTAGTTTTTCAGATATCATCCGAGAAATTAGGAAAGAATAAATATTCTCTGGTACGTAGCAGGCTTACAAGTATATTATTTCAGGCATAGAAGGCCTTTTTTAACTTTCTCTTACTGTTGGAAATTTGTTGTTTTTATGGTGCAAAAGTAGCCCACTCGAAGGAAAATATGAAGTTCGATTCGCGCTCCAGTAGGTTCCAATTTTCAAGTTTTCATGGAAGATGACTACGTAGAAAATAGCAAAATAAGGCGCTTTTTTTCCATTGTCGCAAATAATATGCTTATATGCTTGCCATGAACCTTGAAGGATTCAATCTTCAGTCGTTCCAGTGAGGACTGTGCAGTCCTAATATAGCATAGAAGATCAGGCGTGCAATTATTTAAGGCAAAGTCAAAGCATTATGAATTCCAGAAGGGCACCAGTGTACCTTTTATTTTGCCGTAGGCAGATGATGCGATCCAGAAAGCGCTTCAAGTTGTTCAAGAGACTGTCCCGAAACATTACCCTTGAACGCAGGCGAAAGGTCTTTCGGCAGCAAAGCGAGGCGACGATTTCGAACGGAGGGCCCAGACGGATCTGCGGACATGAGTTCCATAATATTGCACTGAAAGAGGACGCACAACATTCTCTCATACGGGAAGAAAGATTTTCCTGTCGAATGCTTCTGAACTATTCAAATGGCAGAATGAGATACTGCCTCAAAAGTTACAGCAGGGTTAGCTGCAGACGACGAAGGGGAGGAAGCGAAGAGGGAGAAGGAGGAAGGAGAGATGCTGCTTCTCTTAAAATGACGGATAGTGTCTGGGCGTTCTCTGTCATCCGGGACATTGATTCAGAGAATCTCGGAGACTAAGATTTTCCATTCCCTCCGATGAAAAAGGAGAAACGACGATAAGGGCGACCGAGTGTTGTTGTGTCCCTTCTAGAAATCACGAAATGACATAACGCTTCCCCTCCCACGTGACCCCCTCCTCCACTTCTCAATCTCGTCCGCGTCTTGTGATTTTGTTAATGCATAAGAAGTGATATTTTTCTCCCGGGGGAGTATTTTGTGTTCTACGAAAATATGACGTTTCCGTTTAATGCATTTTAATTGCAGTTCGTAGATGCTGCTGAATTGAACTACGCAAGAGAAAAACTGTCAAGTGAATAGAAGAGGACGACAACCCTTAAATCAATTTGCGTCCAGGTTTGAATTGTTCGGGAAACTTTTTGTTGGAAACATAAAATGCCTGGTTGACTCTGAAAGACTTCTGATGTTGATTAATGGGGTTTCTGTCGACTGCAGCTTAATTAGCTTCTCAAATGTATGCTTGATACTGTCAGTAAGTGATTTGATCGGCAGGGCGCAGCTATAATTTCTAAGGCCTTTTGCGAAGCTACAGGTTGCAAAATTTTTGTTCATCCGAAATGCTAAAGATAGAAGCCAGACAACTGTGTGCATCGCATCCTTACACTGTAAAAAATAAGTGGTGTGAATTCGCGGAAAATTTCTGAAAATAACGTGCAGCAAAGTTGACGGTAGGCTTTTTCAGAAATTTTTTTCAGAAATTTCTTTTTTTTTAAGTGTACGTTTATTTTAACTTCCATATTTTCACAGATTTTCCGTAGTCAGAAATTCCGTTTATTTCAGAAAAATCCATTTCAGGTTTCCCCGTATTTAAACTTAAATTCCGCAAAACCGACAACCCTACATTTTTCAGCTCTTTCTCCAGATAATCCAATCAGGATCTAACCCGCGCCGCTTGAACAAGTAACGCACGCCTTTATCCACTGAGCCAGCCACAGACACTCGGAAATTTTAATCACGTACATCGTAAAACAAATTGAGCGTCAATATTTTTTTTCTCATTAATACGAATGATTTAGATATTTTATTATCTGTTGGAGCTTATTATTCTTTTGAATAGGTTTATAATTTTTTTTTCTGTAGGAGAATTTTTAACAAATTAAGGATTTTTCATCGTGATTTTTCGAAGCAACAGAATGCTTTGCAACTTGACTTCTTAAACTGAGAGTGACTTTCAGTTATCTTTAAACAAGTTAGTAAATTCATGCAACGCATTGTTTATGATACGCTTTCCAACATACTAGAAATCATTACTCAAGTTATGAGGAAAATGGCTGTGGAATAAATCTCACTCCTGTGCCCTGACCTTTGATCCCATTTCGATTACATTCAACAGAACTGTTTCAGTATACCTCCGAAATAACATGATAAAGTTTTGTCGCAATCGAAGCAATTTTACGTAAGTTATGATGCATAAGGGCTATGGAATAGATCCCGCTCCTGTGTCCTAACCTTTGACCCTATTTCGCCCATTTTTAATAGGATTTGTCCCCAGGCAGGCCCCTACAACATACTAACATTTCATCCAAATCGAAACATTTTTACATAAGTTATGACGCATAATGGCGATGGAAGTGATTCCGTTCCTATGTCCTGACCTTTGACCCCCATTTCCCCAATTTTCAATAGGGTTTGCCCCAAAGTGATCCCCTACCACATACTAAATTTTAATCGAAATCGAACTTTATTTACGTTAGTTATGATGCATAAGAGCAGTGGAATGGATTCCGCTCCTATGTCCTGACCTTTGACCCCATTTCGTTGACTTTTAATAGGGTTCTTTCCCAGGTGTTCCCCTACCACATACTAAAATATCATCGAAATCAAACGATTTTACGCGAGTTATCGTGCGGACGTATATACGCACACAACGCGTGATGTAATGAGGCAGATGGAAATCGCGACCATCTGCTGGCAACAGTGTGACGTCATAAAACTTTAATAGGATCCACACACAACGGGTGACGTAATGAGACAGATGGCGTGACCGCGCGCCAACATCTAATGGCACGACGCAATGACACTACACTAAACACATGATAACGGGGTGAATATTTAACCCACTAAACGAATTTTCCTAAAGTCGAGATCAAGCTAAATCGATTTCTAGTACCAGAAAACGGTAGGTTAACGACTTTCATCAAAATCCTTAGAGCCGTTTTCAAAATAAAATTTACATACGTACAAGAAATGTTCCTTTAAATGAACGTCAAATAATTTTGCTTCCTGTACTTCGAATGGAAAAATTTCTGTACACATTTTCTTCCCAATTAATGCGTTCCCAAGGACGAAAATTTGAACATTGATTAAAATATCTTCATTTTATAACTTGCAATACTTAATATTTTCTAAAACATAACCATAATTATGCAATCCAACATTTTTTTGTCTGCTGACGTCATGAAAATACAGGTCGCGCCATCTTTTGTCTGGACAATTAATGCGTTCACAAGGATGAAAATTTTGAACATCGATTAAAATAGCTTCATTTTATAACTTGGAATACATAATATTTTCTAAAACATAACCATAATTATGCAATCCAACATTTGTTTCTCTACTGACGTCATCAAAGTACAGGTCGCGCCATCCTTTTTCTGGTTTCAACATCACTAAAGGAAAAGTTATTGATTTTTAATACAGTTATGGTTATGTTTTAGAAAATATTAAGTATTCCAAGTTATAATAGGAAGTTATTTTAATCGATGTTCAAATTTTCATCCTTGGGAACACATTAATTGTGAAGGAAATGTGTACAAAATTTTTTCCATTGGAAGTATAGGAAGCAAAATTACTTGACGTCCATCTTAATAATGTGGGATAAGGGCGATGGAATGGATCGTAATCCTATGTCCTGACCTTTGACCCCATTTCGTCCATTTTCAATAGGGTTCGTCCCCAGGTGGTCCCCTACCACATAGTGAAATTTCATCGCAATCGAACCATTTTTACGCACGTTATGACGCATAATAGCAATAGAATTTATCCCGCTCTTATGTCCTGATCTTTGATATAAATTCTCCCATTTTGTACAGGGTTCGTCTCCAGTCGGTCCCCTACCACATAGTAAAATTTCATTGAAATCGAACCATATTTACGCAAGTTATGACGCATAAGTGCAGTGGAAGGGATCCCGCTCCTACGTCGTGACCTTTGATCCCATGTGTCCCATTTTCAAAAAAGTTCGTCCCCAGGTGGTCCCCTACCACATACTAAAAGTTCATCGAAATCGAACCGTTTTTACGCCAGTTATCGTGCGGACGGACAAAGCTGGAGCATATACGCTTCTTCAACCTACAGTTGGGAAGCGTAAAAAAGAAGAAATGTATTTTTTTATAGAATTATTACACAAAAAAAACCCTCCTAAATATAAAATTTACTCTTGATAGCTATAATAGCTTTTGTCTTAAGTTGTTCAAAGAATAGTTAGACATCGTATAGCAATCTGTACAATAAGTTATAAGTACCCGGTTTCTTATAGTAACACAATATATATAATAAATAGCTGGCGCACAAAATAGCGGAGAGAAGAAGAAATATCCTGTGCCACAATAAACAAATTCCATGCGATATGCTATCCACAATATCCGATCTCGCTACGGAACTTCAAAATTCGACAGACGATTGAAATTTAAAAGTTAATTAAACTTCAAGTATTCTCACGAATCGCTCCTGTTACCGGTTATTTCTCGTCATAAGGATCCGGAAAAAGTAAGAACGGAGTTTTTCCGTTAATATACGAAAGAAATTGCTGAAAGGTTTCTCAAAATTCAGAATTTTCCGTTAACACACCTCTCAAAACGGGAATTTACCGTCAATATAAAAAAGAAACTTGCGGAAAAGTATCAGAAAATTCAAAATTTTCCCGTGGTACGAAAAATTTCTGAAATTCCGGTTTCTTGCCGTTATTTCACGGAAAATGTTGTATCAGAAATATGCTTCGTTAATACACGAAAGAAATGATGGAAAGTGGCTCGTGAATAGCAGAAAACAATTTACAGTGTATGCTGAAACCTAGATTATACATTTCTCAATTATTTGTTTTTTACTTTTATACGTAATTCTGCGTTAGTCCCTATATTCTGCTGTGGTTACTAACGCTTTTTAACTCAGTTATACGTAATTCATTTATACGCTTTTTGCGATTATACGCGAAAATTTTTATTTCTGATTATCAAAAATACACAGTTTTTTGATTCATTTATACGGTGGTATGTAAATTGCAAACTAGAGCGTGTAAATTGGGCACCAAAATCAGATCGCCATTAAAACTCTATATGTAAATTACGAACCTTGGCCCATGACCGCTGTATGTAAATTCCGAGCCCACTTCTCTGAACATCTGCGGGATTTCAACATTTGGGATCTGGCAACAGGTTTTCTTACAAACCTTTGTGATCTGGCAACTGATTTTGTTACAATCTTGCTACCTAAGCTAGCTCGTCTTTTTTTATTGCCTTGCTTTAAATATATATTTTGTTGTTCGACAAGTTTTACGATTGTATTACAGAAATCCGGCGTCTATTTAATTTGTTTTCAATCTGCTTCAATTAAACATTTCACTCCGTCCCTGGTTGGGCAACATCCCTTATTTATGAATATTTAATTAAAGCTTAAAAGCAGCTGTCGTAGGGCAGGCTGAAGGGTAGTATATATTGCTTTTTTTAGAGTGAAATGATTCAAAAACTGATTAACTGATCAACAAAATTTGATATATTAAAGCTTTGTTAAAAAAAAAATTCTATTCGATTTGGTTGAAATTCGACAAAAATATCCTTTATACAGTATAACGTGATACCATTGCTTACTTCCTATGATTTTAAATTAAATTTGGACGAAATATTTTTGAGAACTCCAAAAGAGAAGACCGAAGGCAGCATTCTGAATAATTTTGACACGAAGCGTGCTCCCAGCTTCTAAACTTCACCCAGAAATTCTTTCAAACAACTGGTCTGTTTATTTTCAATATTTATGAAATATGGAAATCATGTAATTTTAAGCTTCCTTGTTCATCATCATTATGAATTTCTTTTCACATGGATGAATGGTTAATGAATTATCAATTTAAAATTGTGCTAACGGAAACTCAACTGAATTTAATTTATTCGACAGAGAAAGGTATTTTTAAATTGATGCAGGTGTCTGGAAGTACCATACATGTCTGATAATGGTATATTTTGCATTACGTTTCTGTTGTGTCTGAACTTTTAAGACATGTTGATACTCCTCCTTTCATGCCATAACTATTGTATGTAAAGCCACATCTGCTGCATACATTGGTTCTCCATTGCATAGTGTGTTATATGCTTTACGGTCTGAAGTGTTTCACTTGCTTTTCAATGCTTCTGTTCCTTTCGTTTGTATTTTTACGTTTCAGTGCCAATAATTTTTTCTGTTCTTCTTTCTTTCTTCCTTGTTCTTTTTTTTTTTTTTTCCTAAACTTTTGCGACAAACTTTACTAAATGAAAAACATTTCAAAAATGAGTAATCCTAAGGAGTTCGGGGCATACGGTGGCACGGTGTACTGGCATACCGTGGACAATTACAACAGTTTGCCATGGAAGTCAGAATGACAAATTGTTCAGCGAATCTTCTGTGAGAACACTTCAGTGTTTTAAACCTTCCAATTTACGTAGTGGCAGATCGACGGACTTGATCTTGAATAAGCAGTTTTACGGTGGATATTGAATTTTTTTCATTAGTTTCTTTTTTCTTTAAAATATGGAATGCGCTAATTGTTATTACGTTTGCTGAATCTTTCGTAAGGGGGACTCAGATTCCCCTCGCGGCCCCCAGGCTACGGCTCTGATGAGGATTTCACTTAATCTGGAATCAAGATTTTTATAGACAGATACAGTCGTCAAAAGAAAAGTTTTATTTGCATAGTTTTTATGGTTTTTGCATGAGACTGAATATTAAATATTAAATTAACACTCTATTATTCTTTTATTTACCCCTATCTGTCTTATTGTTTATTTGCTTGGGGTTGGACAACAAAATGTAGCAATAGAATTTCTTCTTTACAAAAAAAAATTCGTTCGTCTGTTGAATAAACTGAAAAATTCAATCGTTATAAATTATTGATCTTTGAGAAATTACACAGTAATCGACTGATGTTGGAGGATGAGCGTGCTTATGCCAACAAACATCTCCATTTATTACATTTATATTATCCTGGACATAGCTATCAAACTCGTGAGTGTGATAACTTTTTAATTCCAAGGGCTCGTACTAATGCGGTGTATTTTAATATTAATACTCATTGCCTCCGGCTCTGGAACGGATTGCCGATTCATACACTGGCGGAAAGTGAAAAAAGAACACCAAGAAGGAATTGGCGGACGATCATGAAATTTACATATGTTAACGGGGTCGAGTCTACGTAGCTGTGATGTTAATTTCGGGGCCAACCGGTGAGCGCTTACGCCACAGCACGGAATAATATGCAAATTATCGTCGGTGGTATTTAAGGAGTAAGGCGAAGTGAATGTAATCAGTCGTCGGCGTACGGACACGTGCGAAGACCCTGAAGAAGTGGCAATGCCTGGACATGGAAAACGTGTACGATTTCAGCAGTTATCGGACTTTGAGCGAATTCGTCTAGTCGGACTCCGCGAGGTCGGGTGGTCGTATCGTCGTATTGCGGAGCGAATTGGACGGGAAGTATTGGTGGTGTTACGATGGTGGCGTAGATAGTCCGAGGAACATTCCCACACGAGAAGACGTGGAACCGGGAGTCACAGACGGACTGATGAGCGGACCGATCGACGCATAAGAAGAGTGGCGTTGTCAAGCAGAACATCCACTGCGACGCAAATCTGAGCTGCCGTTGCAACTGAGGTGACTGTGCGAACAATCCGCAACCGTCTACTGGATGCAAGACTACGTGCACGTGTGCCTCTGGGATGTATACCTCTGACTACAGCCCACCGTCAGGAACGGCTGCAGTGGTGTCGCCAACGTCTGCACTGGAGAACGCAATGGCGATCTGTCATGTTCAGCAATGAAAGCAGATTCTGCTTGGGAGCTTCCGATGGCCGTATGCGTGTTCGCAGAGGCACAGCGGAGCGTCTCCACCCTTCTTGCATCCGCCAGCGACACACAGGGCCTACACCTGGTCTCCTGGTGTGGGGAGCGATCAGCTATCACTTCCGTACACAACTAGTGTTTGCACCAAGTACGTTAAACAGCACCTCTTACATCAACAACATGATTCAGCCCGTTGTTGTGCCATTTGTAAGGTCGGTTCATCGTGGTGTTTTCCAGCAAGATAACGCACGCCCACACACGGCACGTGCAACGCAACATGCACTTCAGGGTGTGAGACAACTTCCATGGCCTGCACGTTCACCGGATTTGTCCCCCATTGAGCACGTGTAGTATTTTATGGGACAACGACTTATCCGGTCTCCACGGCCAGCCACGACCATCCCCTATTTACGCACCCAGGTTGAGGATGCTTGGAACTCAATACCCCAAACTTACATCCAACATCTTTACGACAGACTCCATGCGAGAATTGCACAGTGTGACGCAGTTCATGGCAGTTCAACCTCGTACTAACCATGTTACATGGAAATGTTATTTTTCAGTTTACCAGCAAATACAGCTGTATTTTGCCATAATGTTTTGATCACGTTATCCTCTGCATTCCGTTATTATGCTGTATAAATTTCGTTGGTATCAGACGTCTCCTTCTTGGTGTTCTTTTTTCACTTTTCGCCAGTGTATAAAACCACTTGCCAGTTTTGCATCGTTAAAAAAATCGTTAAAGCAATATATTTTTAATAGTTAAATTTGATTAATTTCAGTTATATCGTATTGCAAATGTGTGTATATGAGTTGAAAAATCTGTAATTACTTGATATTGTTATCATTTTAGGGCCAGGGACTAGTCAGGCTATCATTAGCCTTTTCCCTGGTTCCCTCCTATGTTGCGATGGAGTAACTGCATGTAACATGTCAAATAAATAAATAAATATATTATAATCCATAATGTTTTTATTTTTTGCTTTCGCCGCCGATTCGACTTTAAATAAATCATTTTCAAGGATATATTCCTTTAAAGCATAAATATTACACTAGTATTTAACGTCTGGAAAGTTCATTTATACGGTTTTTACATTTACAGGTTTTTTAAGGTCATCCCCTAGAAAAAGTTGCAACCGAGGTTTCATTGTATATCAAACCACGCGTTTTGTAAAAACAAAGTTAAAGTTGGAACAAGCAGGTTTTTATGTATAGTAAAGATCTGTGATATAAAGCAAACCATTTTACAGGAAAGGAATCAAATGATGTATATTTGAATATTAGGCATTCAAGATATGGGAGAGACCCTTGTGCTCTTCTAAAATTTAATACCTGCAACCTGAAAAGCGCAGGAGTCTAAACGCTAGCTCCTGATCATTTGTCTGCGTGAAGCCTGGTTCGAAAACCAGATGAGACATGCGCGGAGCGGTACGCCTGTCCCATGGTGTCGACTACTTCCAGGAACTAGTGCCCTCAAATAAGGCTCGTTAAAACGGCATAATATCTCAAAGTCCGAATCGTGATTCTCAAAGTTCAATTTTTCATTTGTAATGTCAGTCCTGTTTTAAATTTCATGTTTCGACTTCTGTATAAATCTAACATTGTGTGATGATTAACTTTTGGAATAAGCATAGTTAATTATTCTACCACGGGCATTGCGCAGTTGGTTAAGTCGCTATACCTTGTGTGGAAGACGGATACCTGTGATGGGTTTCCGAACCCTGGTCCTGTCGGCCATCTTGTCTGAGGTTTTCCCGGGGTTTTCCGCAGATTCCCTGTGTTTGAGGACGCAAATGCTTAAATGGTACCCCTCTGAAGTCGGCCCCGGACGCGCTTTGTCCTTGGACTTTCCCCAGTCTGCTTGGGTTTACCAGACGGGTATCGATTTGCTGGTTGTAGTAAAACAATGTAAGAAGAATGAAATCTGATGCCCCATGGCATCCAGCACCTACGGGATTTGTACCCATACTTGATGTTGATGATAGTTATTCTGTCAAAAACGTCTCCGCAATTTCATCGTGAAAAATGAAAGTGTTGCTTGCTTCACCTTAATCAAACACACGCATGTTTCATAGACTTTCCACTTCTGGAAAACTTGTTCTTCTGCTCTTTTTGAGATTTACTTCTTCCTTGTGTTTTATCTCTCACCAATCCGGTTTTCTGGACTTCTTAGTTTACCAAAAAGCTATTAAATTTCTACTGGGAGCCTCTTTACTGTAATGTTAGCTTGTTTGTACTTCTCTCTCTCTCTCTTTCTGTTGGCATTTTCCAACAAAATTGTTAATTAATTCTTTTAAAATCATCTATAACAATAAAATTACCGTGTCTGTATATCCATCATCCAGTGGCCTTCAGAAAAGACTACCTGACCGTAGAGGCTTGAAATTTGGACGAAACCGTCAGGGACATGTGGGGTGTGCGCAATTTTTTAATTAATTAATTGATTTAGTTTCTAAAGCTTTTAACCAGAGTTGAAATTTGGTCTTCCGGTATGCTGTGCCATAACCTCACGTAACAATAATTAATTTCATGTTTGGATAACATTTTTCCATTATTCCTTTGTGCAACAATATGTCCTTTCACTCTTTTGTAAACTGCGAGAACCGCACACTACGTAATAGGAACGACAATATTAATAGTTTGTGCCAAAATATTTGGTCTGCGCTTCCCAACTATTATATGCATCCTCTCACCGCATTTGCCGGTGGGTTTGTTCATGTTTTGTGTATGTTATCACTCATTGTTCTCGCAAGGGTGCTTTCAACCCAGCTGGGATTCCGCAAAATGTAAAATTATTTCATCAAAAACGTAAATTCGTACCAGCTATTTTGTTCCCGTTACTATGACGTATGTGAGCTCTTTGTGTTAAGTTGTGCTTATGTATCTCTGTAAATACGAAGATGTGCTCATCTGTAAAACTCTCTTCATATCTTTTGACGTGTACCTTATAGACTGTTTTATTTGGGTACGGAGTGTTCGTCAGACACTCCCTTCCTAAAATTATCTACAAAAGTATTCATTCACCATTCATTTTTAATCAACTGACAAACAAAAAATAGGATTCCGTTGAATTAACTCTGGATTTTTTTATTTCTTTAAGACATTCACTAAAAGTAACCATGAAAAAACTGCTTGAAAAATATATAACATTAGCACTAGAAGAGATCATGTAAATTATTTTACAGTTCATAGGGGAAAAATCTGTCAAAAAATTACGCCATAAGCCAAAAACTCAGGCATAATAGTTGAAAATTCAAGAGGTTGTCTTAAAACCGAGATAAATCAGTAAATTCCAATTTACGAAAATCTCTCAGAGACGAGAGTCAAAATCAAAACATCTACCGATAAATTAGTAGAAGGGAAATAGTGGTCTGATGGTATTCGGATGGGGCTGGCTCCAGCCCGTGCTGTCAAAGAGTTTGAGAGGACTGCGACCCTGGCTCTGACCTTTCTTTGAATGTCTTAACTACAATTGAGTTCAGCAAAGAAAGTTTTCACGTTATATTGTATTGATTGCAAAGCAAAAAAAGGAAGGCTTGCACTTTCATAGATAATATAAATTTGCGCGCCAAACTAAAGTTCTTCCATTTATAAAGCGTTAATGAAAAATAATTAAGATTATTAAAACATTTGGAAGCCACTTTTTCCGTTTATGTACAGGAAGAACAGATAAAATGAAAAAACAAAAGGGAGAATAATTACCCTATGTTCAGTGTAGTTTACTTTGGCATCTGTTAGTTTCAAATGGATACCATTACTTGCTTCTACAGGAAAAGTAAGCTTAACAGAAATTTTCTTTATCATACTTGTGTTATCAGGAAGTGTGACAAAGGCAGCGCGCATTTTTCTGTTAGTGTGTTATCTTACAGTAACAGATATAATAGCTAAAAGCACAGCTGTTTTTTTGGTTGAACACACCGAAACGGCGCTAAGGCACTTTTTTCAACACAGAAGCTTTAGTTTTGAACTTTTGAACAATTATTTATTTAAAATAACGTAACAACCACAACATGTAACTGCATGTAATCACCAGGGCAGGATGGAACTTTTGCGGGGCCTGAGACGAAATTTCATAGCGTGGGCTTGAGAGGAAATTTCATAGCCAGGCTCGTGACAAAATTTCATTGCGGGACTGGAGATGAAATTTCATATCGAGGTCCGAGACGAAATTTCATAGCGGGGCTCGAGATGAAATTTCATATAGGGGTCCGAGACGAAATTTCATTGAGGGTCTCCAGACGAAATTTCATTGAGGGTCTCCAGACGAAATTTCATTGTGGGTTTCCAGACGAAATTTCATTGCAGCGTCCGAGACTAAATTTCAGTTTGGCGATCGAGATGAAATTTCTTAGCGAAACCCGAGACGAAATTTCATAACGGGGTAGGAGACGAAATTTCATCGCGGCTCTCCAGACGAAATTTCATCGCGGCTCTCCAGACGAAATTTCATTGCGGCTCTCCAGGCGAAATTTCATTGCGGCTCTCCATACGAAATTCCATTGCGGACCCTAGAAAATAAATCTCATAATTTAACAAAGTCGTAACGTGAAAAATGAAAACAATGAAAATTATCATGAAGAAAGATGATTATCTCAAATTGCTAAAATCTACGATTTTCTTTCCGGGAAGTTTAGGTTGCATTGTGAGTTTTACATAAACTTTCTCACAAAATGATAAAAAGATAATTTTACCTAATCTGCGTAACGAATATTTCTCCACAGCAAACATTTTTACGTAGCGAATAATAAGAATCTGTCTTCAATAAATTCATTTATATGTATTCTTTCCCTGGTACATGTTTTAGTGATTGTTTTTTGCTGTAAGATGGAATATCTGGAGAAATAGTGACTTTTTTCCCATTTATACGTAGCTCATGTATGGAAATTCCTTTCTTTTTACGTTTTCCAACCGTAGGTTAAAGAAGCGCATATGCTCCAGCTTTGTCCGTCTGCCTGTCTGACTGTCCGCACGATAACACGTGCAAAAATGGTTCGATTTCGATGAAATTTTAGTATGTGATAGGAGACCACATGGGGATCAATCCTTTTGAAAATGGACGAAATGAGGTCAAAGGTCAGGACATAGGAGCCGGATACATTCCATCGCCCTTTTGCGTCATAACTTACGTAAAACTGCTTGGATTGAGACAAAACTTTATTATGTTGTCCCGGAGGTATGCTGAACCAATTCTGTTTAATATCATCGAAATAGGGTCAACGTTCAAGGCACAGGAGCGAGATTTATTCCACAGCCATTATCCTCATAACTTGACTAAAAATGCTTCTATTGCGACATACCTTTAGTATGTTTTTCCGGAGGTATACTGAACCAGTTCTGTTGAATATCATCGAAATGGGGTCAAAGGTCAGGGCACAGGAACGAGATTTATTCCACAGCCATTAATCTCATAACTTGACTAAAAATGCTTCTATTGCGACAAAACTTTTAATATGTTGTTCCGGAGGTATACTGAACCATTTCTGTTGAACATCATTGAAATGGGGTGAATGGTCAGGGCACAACAGCGAGATTTATTCCACAGCCATCATCCTCATAACTTGACTAAAAATGCTTCTATTGCGACAAAACTTTAGTATATTGTTCCGGAAGTACACTTTACCGGTTATCTTGAATATCATCGAAATGGGGTCAAAGGTCAGGTCCTAGGAGCTTGATTTATTCTACAGTCATTTTCCTCATAACTTAGTAATAACTGGAGTGATGATTGCTGGTATGTTGGAAAACGTATCATAATCAATGCATTGCATGATTTTACTAACTTTTTTTAATTTCCAGTACTGTTTTTAAAGTCACTGGAAACTGGCCCTGCGTATATAGCCCAAAACAACTTCGATATCGTTCCTTTTACTCGTTTACATTTAAGTTTCGGGTTTACATTTGCTATTTGACTAATCTGGAAAAGTTTAAGGCGGATACAATAGTAATAATTTAAAATCTGCAAATCTAAGTGTCTGAAAAGGCGGTAAACTATTTGAAAATGGTTGGGGGGGGTGTTTGTAAATTAAAAAACAATAGTAAAAATATCTTTTTGAAGGCTTCGCGCCCCAAAACTTTAAAAACAAATAGCCATAAATATAGAGAATTCCAGCAAAACATATTTTAATTTTGTTTTCAAAAAGAACCCCAGGGTCCCGTGAAAACGCGGGACCCGGGACGATCAGTCCGGTCGCCCCTGTGGTCCAGCAGGTCCTGTTAATCACCGTAACATGTGAGGGAGAGGGATGAAAAAACTTAACGCCTTGCATTTGAGAAAAGTTTCTTTCCTGTACATAGTGTATCGCTGTAGAAACATTGTGCAACAATACATTATATATAAAAGGAAATATACAAAGGGATAACGATTAACGGAGATTATTTGACTCACCTTTGTTCTGCTGAGGACGTCGTCATTTTGCAACTGCCCCTTCAGATCTGCAGAGTATGATCAAGGAACTTGCTGACAAGACTAAAGAAGCGGGATTAAATATGAATTTTTAGAAGACAAAACTGATGTACAATGCTTTTACAAGAAATGAAGATTTATTAATTGATGGGGAAAAACTGGAGATAACCGATACCTGCATCTACTTTGCGCAGCAGATATCAAGCGAGGGTCACATTGATGAAGAAATTAATTGGCTTAATATAACTTGGTTGGAAAGCATTTGGAATAAACAGTACAATTTGTTAGAGAAATATGTCATTATGTCTTAAAAGAAAAGTGTTTAATCAATGCGTCCTTTCAGTTTTTGCGTATGGAGCAGAGACGTAGACTTTAACTAAAAAAACATACAAATACCGTAGACAACTGAAAGAAGCATGAAGAGATGCAAGCTTGATTTAACCTTAAAGATAAAGAGAGGAACTTGTGGATCAGGAAAATGACAACGAGTGGAAGACATCATGATCACAGTAAAATCCCAGAAATGGCAATGCGCTGGACATATTTCCAAGAGAACTGACCACCGATGGACAACCAAAATTTTAGACTGGTTTCCAAGGGAAACGAAAATACCTCAAAGAAGACCACGTGGGAAATGTGTGAATGAAATTCGAAAGTATGCGGGAGTGACATGGAGGAGACTGGCGCAAGACAGACCGTCGTGGAAGAAACTTGGGGAGACCTTCATCCAGAAGTGGATTGATAATGGTTGACAATGATTATGATCGCACTATATCGTGAACAAGAAATCAGCAAGTTATTTAAGGGGTTTCAACTTTGAACTTAATGAAAGAAGCATGAGTCGTAGTTTTAGAGATTACCTACAACTTCAAGGAAAAGAAATTCAGGCTACTTTTACAGATGAAGTGATCTTTGCAAACCTTTGCTGTATCTTCTAGCGAATGTGAAAGGGGATTTTCTCAGGCAACTCAGTTAATCAGCTCAGTTAGATCTTTTCCTGCAATCACAGCAATAGCTGCATTATTATTCATAAGAAATGTTGGGCCTAGGCTAACCCAGGGTATCCTACAAAACGCGTCCTATCGTGCTGGCTCCTTTGAGACACCATTCTTTGGTGAATGCGAAAAGCAAGACGAGAATGGTAAAGGTATCTCAAGAAGTAAACAAAATGTGGACTGAACAAATGAGTATCAAAATGCAGTTCCCTTCTGTTCCTAAATGAAATCCTTAGGGAAAGTTTCATTCTCATTTGTAGATAAGCCGCAGAGATATTTAAATTTCAACAACTTACGTTGGAATAAACACAGAAATACTATCGCATAAATTATCAAGAAATATTGGTCTCATTAGTAAACTATTAACAACTCTCTCAGTTAAAACGGTAATTCTCCTGTATCACTCATTAATTCAAACTCACATTAACTATTGCTTTTTATCCTGGGGTCAAACAACTGAAACAAACTTAAATAAATTACAGGTAATAAAAAATAAATACATTAGATCAATAAACCTACTTTCAAAACGAAGTACTGCTATGACAACATTCATACATCCATATTTACACCCTTCGGTTCATCCTAATGATTTCCGAATCTTAACAATAGATCAACTTTTCCATTATAACCTAGGTAAAATTATGTCTCAAAGACTCAAGAATAATCTACATGTAGACTTAATTGAAATTAACTGCAACAGACATAACTACCAAACAAGAAATAGATTGCCACTTCGCCCAATACAGCCTAAAACCCAGCTATTAAAACAAAGCTTGAATTACTCTGGACCGGATTATTGGAATTCATTACTTGTACACTTAACAAATATCAATGACCAAAATCTCTTTAAAAAGTCACTGAGTTAGAAAAAAAGATACTTTCCTTAATTAAATCCAAACACCAATACTAATTAATTACTAAAAACACAAAGTCATTTCTACATTTATTATTCTAAATTGCTCTCATCTACTAAGGCCAAACTCGCTTGTCTTACAATTTGATGGAACGAAGGGCTTGACAGGACTCCTAAGAAGCCTTTTCTCTTGTTCCCTTTGCTGTTTAATTAATAGCCTTTGTATGCATAATTTATTTTAACTTAATATTGTCATGTAACAGCATAAATAAATAAAATTATTATTATTATTACTATTATTATTATTTCTATCTATCACAAAAACCTTATAGAATGCCACTTTTTTTAATACAGTGTGATTCATAAAGAAGTATATAGTTTCAACGCACTATAAAACAAGAACAATGTAAGATATTTTATGTTACCGGTAACAGAATTGTAGGGGAATGCTTCGTGTTCTTTTAGAGACAGTCACAGATGCTCTATGTGTGCACTCTTAGTCACACGACACAGATCGAGCCTGTAATCCATTTCCGCCCAAACGCAAGGTAAGATATCTGAATCAAGTGCAGTGGTAGTGGCTGTGATACACTGTTTCAGCTCTTCTAGATCAACAGGAAGGGGGCGAATACCTTGTCCTTTACGTACCCCCACAGGAAAAAGTCACAAGGTGTCAAGTCAGGACTTCAAGGTGACCATTGGGTCAGTGTCCAAAAAGAAAGTGCACGGCGGCGGCGGCTTCTTTTTCACGGGAAAACTGTCACGGGAGGCTCTTTTCTGGATTTGTTAAGTCCTTTGGTTGATGCCACAGCTGCAGGACGACAGTGACAACTTTATTCTCCAATTGGATGGTGCACCACCGCACTGGTTAAGCGACGTTCGAGATTATCTCCATGAACATCTTCCTCGCCGATGGATTGGACGAGCCGCGGACTACAACATGCCACTGACCCAATGGCCATCACCTAGACGTCCTGACTTAACACCTTGTGACCTTTTCCTGTGGAGGTACGTAAAGGACAAGGTATTCGCCCCTCCCCTTCCTGTTGATCTAGCAGAGCTGAAACAGCGTATCACAGCCACTATCACTGCACTTGATTCAGATATCTTACCTCGCGTTTGTGCGGAAATGGATTACCGGCTCGATGTGTGTCGTGTGACTAAGGGTCTCTAAAAAACTTGAAGCATTTCCCTACAGTTCTGTTACAGGTAACATAAAATATCTTATATTGTTCTTGTTTTATAGTGCGTTGAAACTGTATACTTCTTTATGAATCACCCTGTATAATAATTTAATACAGTCGATGTACTAAGCATTAGAGATACCTACTTAATAGCGTCGTGGTCCTCCTCTAACGCGGAAAATAGCCTGTACACGTCGACGCATCGACTTCACCAGATGCCGAAGGGTTTCTGGAGGTAATGCCAGCCATGTCTGGTGCAGCATTGTCCTCAACTCCTCCGTAGACGTCGGTTCACGATCCATGGATCTGATGCTCCGCTCCACGTTATCCCAGACAGCTTCCACAGGGCTTAAATCCCGAGATCGTGGGGGCCACTGTATCGTTCAAAATGTCATGAGTGCTTCTCAAGCCATGCCTGAGTGGTTGTGGCCCGGTGTGGCGGTGAATTGTCCTGCTGGAACAGACCATCGGCCACAGGATGCGCGAAGCCTGTGAAAGCGTGTAGGTGATCAGCTAGCTCATTCTGGTAGCGTGCAACGGTTAAAGACCTCTGCAGATACATGAAAGGACTTAATGTGTTTCATGAGAAGGTTCCCCAAACCATCACAGGGCCACCACCGCCTTGAATGGCGCCGACCTATCACGACGGGGCCATGACTTCGTGTTGTCGATGCCACACTCTCACCCTCACGTCATCTCATTACAGCTGAAAAAAGGGATTCATCTCACCACACGGCACGGCGCCACAATGCAGAGTTCCAGTTTTTATGTTCCTGACACCAAGTTAAACGTAATTATTGATGACGAGCAGTCGACAGTGGCACGCGAGTAGGACGTCGGCTCCCATAACCCAGGGTATGCAGCACGTACCATACCGTTCGCTCACTGACCTGCTTGGGATTCCGACATTAAACCCTTTAACGACCATGACCCCAAAATCTTGCATCAATCTAAATAACATAACGCCCGAAACTCTCTGTTGCTTCACTTCTTTTTTCAATAACAACAATAGTGACTGAGGGTGACCCCTGCTGATTCCTCATAGGTCGAGAAAATTTGAAAAAACGGTATGGATAAGATATTTGACTAACTGTAGACACGCGTTTCAGGCGTCTATGGCCGTTTGTACATTCGGGCGTTTTGGGCGTTATGGTCGTTAAAGGGTTAAGCTGAATGTGATTTGCGCAGCCGTTCTGTGCGACCTTGGATAGTCTACGTCAACCCAGGTGATCAATGGTTTGTGATTGGCCACTGGTTGCTCTGCGGGCGCTGGTACATCCGTGGATGGTATACTCGCGATACACCCTTGATACGGTTGCCCTCGGGAATCCTAGGATTCTTACCACTTTAGCAATAGTCTCATCTGTCTTGCTCCTACAATGCGTCCACGATGTCATTCAGATCACCTCGCTTACCCATGTCCGTCGATTGCGATACACTGTTGGGAAACCCTGATGTCATCATATTTATCGCCTGCGTTCTGTTTGGGTCTGTTCCACTCTGCGGGGGAGGGGGTGGAGATGCCCGTGTGACTTTCTCATCACGCCTATCTGTGGTGTTTTGTCTACTGAGTGTATAATATGAACACGTAAATTACGTTTCTGCGTTTTGTATGATGCAGCAATAATAAATCTAAAGGACAATACAAATTTGGAAGGTCGTTTGTTGGGGCAAATATGACATGGATGTTAAGTCGGATAATAACAGAAAATCATGAAATAAATTCGGGATTACACCATATAATACAAATTTTGAAGATGACAATCCGATTTTTGGTGTAGATGTGACAAAGATGGTAAGTCAGACAATATCCGAAAACTTGAATATTTCATCGTCCTGGAGCGGGACTCGAACCCGCGTCTTCCAGATAGCGCGCGGGTATGCTAACCAATACACCACCCAGAACGAGTAGTCTCAAGTTTCCGATTAATTTGAATATAACCATCACAGGAATCTCTGGTCGAAGCAACCGGCATTCATGTTTAACGAATTTGGAGGTTAAGAATCCTATCCCGTGTTTGCCCGGAGGAGCTGATAAATCATGAAAGAAATATCCGATTTTTGGTGTAAAGAAATTTACACCAAAATTCGGATTGCCATCTTCAAAATTTATATTATATGGTGTAATCCCGCATTTCTTTCATGATTCATCTGCTCCGGGAATGAACTCTAATCCTCCATATTCGCTATGTATCAATGCCAGTTGCTTCGACTAACGAATCCTGTGATCGTTATATTCATATTAATCGGAAACTTGAGACTGGCCACCCCGGTGGCGCAGTGGTCTAAGCGATGGCCTCTGATCATTCGTCCGTACGGGGTCCGGGTTCGAATCCCGGTGAGGCATGGATGTTGTGTTTGTATTACTGCACTGGCTCTCTCCCTTCCCTGGAACCAGTGACCCTAAATTAGGGACGGGCGACTGCTTATAGCCCATTGAGTTGCTCACGGTGGTCGTTAAACCTCCAATCAAAAAAAAAAAAAAAACTTGAGACTTGGCCGTTTTGGGGCGTGTAGTGGTTAGCATACCCGGGCGCTATCTGGGTGACGCGGGTTCGAGTCCCTTCCAGGACGATGAAATGTTCAAGTTTTCGGTTATTATCTGACTTACCATCTTTGTCACATTTACACCAAAAATCGGATTGTCATCTTCAAAATTTGTAATATCCAAAAATTTGAAAATTTTGTCGTTCTGGAGCAGGAATTGAACTCGCGTCTCCCGGATAGCGCTCGAGTTTGATAACCACTACACCATACAGAACGACTAAGTTTCACGTTTCGGATAAATTTGAATATAACCATCACAGAATTTGCTAATCGAAGCAACCGGCATTCATACACTGACGGGAAAAAAAATCCCAACACCACGAAAAAATAGTTGTAGAGGAATGAAATGGCGGCAATACATTTGTATAGGTAACATATTTAATAGATTAGGGTTTCAAGATCACAGCTTATTGTAAGCGCGAGAAGAACCATTTTAAATGTGAAATGCTGGTACATTAATAACCGGTGTAACCGCCAGAATGTTGAATGCAAGCACGCAAACGTTCATGCATTGTGTCGTACAGGTGCTGGATGTCAGTTTGTGGGATGGAGTTCCATGCCTGTTGCACTTGGTCGGTCAATACAGGGACGGTTAATGATGGTTGGGGGTGACACTGGAGTTGTCGTCCAATGATGTCCCATACGTGCTCGATTGGTGAAAGATATGGTGATCTAGCAGGTCACGGCAGCATGTCGACACTCTGTAGAGCTTGTTGGGTCACAACAGCGGTATGCGGGCGAGCGTTATCCTGTTGGAAAACACCCCCTGGAATGCTGTTCATGAATGGCAGCACAACAGGTTGAATCACCAGACCGACGTACAACTGTGCCGTCAGGGTGCGTGGGATAACCACGAGAGTGCTCCTGCTGTCATAGGAAATTGCTCCCCAGACCATAAATCCAGGTGTAGGTCCTGTGTGACTCGGCCGCAGACAGGTTGGTTGCAGGCGCTCACCTGGCCTCTTTCTAACCAACACACGGCCATCACTGGCACCCAGGCAGAACCGGCTTTCATCAGAAAACACAACAGATCTCCACTTCGTCCTCCAATGAGCTCTAGCTTGACACCACTGATGTCGCAAACGGCAGTGGTTTGGAGTAAGTGTAATGCACGCTACAGGGCGTCTGGCTCGGAGCTGTCCTTCAAGTAACCGATTTGTAACAGTTCGTTGTGTCACTGTGGTGGCAACTGCAGCTCGAATTGCTGCCGCAGACGCGGTACGATGCGCCACGGCTATACGCCGTACACGGTGGTCTTCCCTCTCAGTAGTACCACGTGGCAAGCCGGAACCCGGTCTTCTTGAGGCAGTCCCTTCCCTTGACCACCGCTGCCAACAATCATGCACAGTGGCTACATTCCTGCCAAGTCGTTCTGCAATATTGCGGAACGAAAATCCACCTTCTCGTAGCCCTATTACACGACCTCGTTCAAACTCCGTGAGCTGTTGATAATGGCTTCCTCGTCTTCTTAAAGGCATTCTTGACCAACATCAACATACTACGTCGAATCTCAACGATAACTAACACTCACGAACGTTACAGCGCGTATTTACAGCAAACCTGCTTTGCATGTTCCGAGGGGCGCTACTAGCGCCACACGTATGCGCCGAGCGCGAAATTTGCATAGACGTCATCTTACAGATGTACTCTCACCGCCTACCAACTGTCGTTTATCTAACACAAATCCTTCTAGGTGTTGGGATTTTTTTCCGTCAGTGTATATAGCTAATCTGGAGGTACAGAATTATTCCCGTGGTTGCCCGGAGGCGCAGAATATCAATGAATGAACTCTAAAGCTCTAGATTCGCTATATATGAATGCCGGTTGCTTCGACTAGCAAACGCTGTGATGGCTTTATTCAAATTAATCGGAAACCTGAAAGTTGGTCGTGGTGAAGTAGTTAGCATACTCGGGCGCAATTACGGAGACGCGGTTTCGAATCCCGCTCCAGGACGACGAAATTTTCAAGTTTTCGGATATTATGTGACTTAACATCCATGTCATGTTTACAGCAATAAACGGATTCACATCTTCCAAATTTGTGTTGTACAATAGTGAAATCCCCTATTTCATTCATTGCTTAAAGAACAATGTTCAAGAAATTGATTTGCGTTTTATTAGGTCAACACTTCCCTTTATTAGCGACATATGTTTAAGCGCTTTCCGGGCACCCTTTTCTGTAGAAATAAGCACTTGTTAAAAGTAAGCTTACATTACGTTTATCTTGAAGCACATTTGCTGGTTACGGATTTAAAACTGAGTATTGTAACGTCTTGGCTGTCACAAAGTTTCCATTGAGGAATATCTGCTGTAGTATTAGATGGGGGATAAAAAGCGCAATAATTACTGCATTTTGCTGAGCGTGATTTATTTTGATATCTGTCAATTGGACTTGAACAAGATCATTTGCCTTGAAAAGAACAATGATTGAAACGCGTCGAAGGCAGACACGTATGGTTTTATTGTATGAACTGTGTCCTTACTGCAAAGTATCTTAAAAATGCCTTCAGTAATTTTCAATCCGTAGCGGTGTCCATTGTTGTAAGTCATTGTAGAAGAGATGGACGACCGCGGAAGTCTCCGAACCACGCGTCTGCGTAATGTTGTGTTTTGACCATCGTAACATTAACGATGATAGATGGGATCCGAAGAACATTACTCCGACTGACAAATTCTCAGGTCACACTGCTCTGAATCCCCATTCGTGAGCTCCTCTTGTTCGCCCTTTGTTGTGGAGAAAACGTTTAAAATGGACTTTGGACAACATCTGCTGATGCATAGAGTTTGATTCTAACAGAGTTTTAACTCAGATAAACGACCCAGTTTGTTCTACGGCGGCGACCTCATACAGCACTCTAATAGTTTCTTCTTTTCACAGGGGAAATGAATCTCCAATGGACTTTCCAAAGTTATGCATGCTAGATGAAATGCAAGCTTACAACGTTAATTCTTTATTGAACAGAATGTTGTAAACCAAAGCACTGACTTCTACGGGGATAAAACAAACAGGCAACAATATACAGAAAATTCCAAAATAAAGAAAGCAGTACGTCCAAAGCCGCAGTATATCGTTCGATCAATGTATGAAACACGGGATTACACCATCGTACGATATAAATTTTGAAGTTGTGAATCCGTTTATTGGTGTAAATATGACATGAATGGTAGGCCAGTTAATATCGGAAAACTTGAGCATTTCGTCGCCTTGGAGCGGGAATCGAATACGCGTCTCCCGGATAACGACCAAGTATGCTACCCACTACACCACCCAGAACGACCGAGTTGCAAGTTTCCGATTAATTTGAATATAACCAGAACAGGATTTGCTAGTTGAAGAAACCGGCATTCATACATAGCGAATCTGGAGGGGGTTAGAATTTATTCCCGTGATTGCAATTGATTGAAGGCAAAACTTGTTCATCCATGTGTACGTGTAATTCAAAGATATATTTTGTACATCGTCAACAAGAAACTGGAATATGACCAATATAGTTGCGCGCTAACACTGCCTAACAGATAAACTTCGCAACAGGAAAACACAAAATTGTTGTCAAGCATACTTTCGTCGGACTCAAAAAAAAAAAAAATAATAATAATAACGAGGAACTATACACCAATTGTGTAGAAAATAGTAAAACTATGCTAGTAATCCGATTCATTGAAGTAGGAATATACTCTGAAGTGCCATAAAAACTGGTACACAAGTCTAATACTTGGTAGGTCCCCCCACGGGAGCGCAGGACTGCAGAAATACGACGGGGCATGGACTCCACTAGGTTCTGGAAATATGCTGCAGGCAATGCACACCATACTTCCTGCAGAGCGTTACACAATTCGGGTGTATTCCGAGGTCCCGGATTCCTGTGTTAGATAGCGCGTTTCATGGCATCCCAAATGTGTTCTATCACGTTCAGATCTGGGGACTTGGGTGGGAATGGCAACACCCCGAACTCAGATGAATGAATGCTCGTCTAACCATAATGTGGCACCCTGACACTTGTGTGGAGGTGCATTGTCCTGTTGGAACAGGCCCAACCCATCAGCATGAATGCAAGACATGAACAAGACGTTTGTAGACGTACCAGGGGTCCCAGTGAAGTCCAGCTAAACACATCCCATACTATTACGGACCTCCTACCAGCCGGTACAATTCCCTGTTGACAGGCGGGATCCATGGCTTCATGGGGTTTGCGCCACATACGAATCCTTCCATCTGCCCGATACAGTTGGAAACACGACTCGTCAGACAAAGCTAGTTGTTTCCAGTCATCAAGTGTCCAGTGGCGGTGTTGCGGTGCCCAAGCGAGGTGCATAGCTCTCTGTCGTGCACCCATCAAAGGGACTCGAGTTCGGCGCCGGCTCCCAAAGCCCATATCGTGCAGGGTAGTTTGCACAGCCCGGACGTTGATGCTGGTTGAGGCTCCAGCATTGAATTCCGATGATACCTGCGATGGTTGCACGCCTATTGCGTGAAACGATTCTTGACAGCCGACGATGGTCACGTTCACCCAAAGTCTTTTTACGGCCACACTGTTATCGTAGTTTGGAGGTTTTGCCGGAATTCTTGTAGTCACGGTACACCCTTGCAATGGTCGTCCGTGAAAATCCGAACTTCGTTTCTACCTCCGAAATACTATGGCCCATCTCACGAGCGCCAACTATGACACCGCGTTGAAAATCGCTTAAATCGTTATTACTCATGCCAAAAACAGCTCTGACAGCTGGCAAGGATGTCTATCGCTTTATATACGCACTGGCGGACGCAACCGAGTAGGCATATAGGTGACGTTGCTATGTATTTCGCATAAGCTCGTCTGTACCAGTTTGTCTGGGACTTCAGTGTATAAACAATCGATTCCAAGCTTTCGCACATCAACCAAATAGCTTTCTCCAGGAAGATGGGCAGAAACTGCAACCTAAATAATATGTGCCTCAGCTTCGCTACCTAGGCTCGATTCCCTACATACAAATGTATCTTGCAAATTCAAGAACGCCCTCAAGAAGATGAACTGCGGTGTCAGCATACGGTCTCCTGCACTAAAGAGAAATACTGAAAAAAAAACAGTTTTCCAGCGAAGCAGGTGTTTATGCGATGCCCCTACAATATTCGGACGGCTCCAGGCCATACTATATCGGAATGACCAAACGTTCGTTTAAAATCAGGGTCACCGAGCATAAAATTGACAGAAAATACTATAAAGTAACTACGGCCCTATCTAGAGAAGACAAATTCAAGTCCGCTACTCGTATGTGGGGTGATATAAAGAAATTAGCTACCTGCTCTACCCCTAAGTGTACAGCCATTCGGAAAAATTGGAGATCATTACCGACAGTGATACTTGCAATGATAGCGTTTCACTCGAGTTACAACGAATTTGGAGCCAGTTCTTCAAGCAACGCCTTCTTCCTTCCAAGATACCGCGTGCACAACCAACGTGATGTCTCGTGTCTTTAAATGAATATTGCGTCGTATCTATTTCTTGTCAAGTCAAGTCACCGCGTTCAAATTGTTAAAACGTTCTATTATTCAGATTGCTGTTTCTGTCTAACTTCCTCCATCTGGTTGATGTGCGAAAGCTTAGAAACGATTGTTTACATATTGCTATGCCAATAAATCAGACTTAAAAAAGTTTTCGAGTGCAGCTGTTAAGAAATGTATTATCGTGACCAATTAATATAAATAATTATTTTTGTACCACCTAGCTAGGAAACTGCTTTCCGAAAATGTATAAACATATATTGATTTGCATGAAACAATGATCTTCACTCTTTCCACGTTTATAAGTAAGTCACGGAAAAATTCTCATTGGCCGCCACCGGGAATCAAACCCAGGGTCTTCCAATTACTCGACGGATATGCTTCCACTCACCACAGCGGCCTCGAATTCCCACGGACTCACACACGCTAACTGCCAAGCCAATTTGGCAGGTTGCTATTTAGAGCCCCGCATAGTGCTGGGGATTCACGGAAGATGGTAAAAAGCGCCTGAAGAAATAATTAGAAGGCAAATGAATTATTAATACAGACATTTGACGTGGACCAGGAACATCAAACAAAGGACTTCGCTCTTTTCGCGTTTATAAGTGAGTCATGGGAATTCGAGGCAGTTGTGGTGTAGTGGAAGCATATCCGGCGCGTAACTGGAAGACCCTGGGTTCGATTCCCGGTGGCGGCCAATGAGAATTTTTCCGTGACTCACTTATAAACGTAAAAAGAGCGAAGACCTTTGTTTGATGTTTCTGGTCCACGTCAAATGTCTGCATTAACTGATTTGCATCTATCGATAATTAAAAGAATTTTATCAAATAGAGTTCAAGAAAATCTCCGCTGTAGTCTAGGCAAAACAACAGTATATGACATATGATATCTTAAAATATTGATAATGGAAGTAGCTTCTAAATGTTTTCTATGCTCCGACAACTGTTCTCTCATGAAATTTCCAGAATCAATTCATAACTCACATTGCTCTGAACATTTTTCGAGTAATTTTAAACTATATTTCGGAAAGTGCATTTTAAAATGTTGGACAACAGTTTCTTTTTTACTCCGAAATCTTTTTATGTCCCGACTTCCTCATTTTAACAATTTCTTCTTTGTTTTCCGCAGTTAGCAAATAATTCAGAACCATCTTTCTACACTGCTCGCCACCCAAAATGCAACACCAAGAAGGGCACGAGATAGCAAAGCCAGATTTACTGGACACATAACAACAGATACAAAGATGAAACGATTGAGCTTACAGGCCCGTGCGACTTGCGGAACACGCAGACATCAATAGTTCGTGTGGCCCCCATGGCTGGCAATAACGGCCGCTACACGCCGCGGCATCGAACGAAAGAGGATTTGGATGTAGGCTTGGGGTATATCGGTCCAGGCTGCTTCCACACGTTGCCACAGTTCATCAGGCGTAGCCGCAGGTGGTGCTTGCCGGGCCACTCGGTTGCCGATCAGCGACCAGACGTGTTCGATGGGCGACATATCGAGAGAACAGGTTGGCCACGGCAGCAATGACACCTGGTGGGCCGTGAAAAATTGTTGCACGATGCGTGCCACGTGCGGGCGCGCATTGTCCTGTTGAAACATGGCCGCTGGCAGGTCCTGCAGGTAAGGGAGGACCACAGGCTCCAAAACGTCGGAGATGTAGCGATGGATGTTGAGTGTACTGGCGATGCGTACTACAGGGGTGCGGGTGTCATATTCAATTGCGCCCCAAACTACAACACCAAGCGACGGACCGGTATGGCGATGCATACTGCAGGCGTCACACAGTCCCTCGCCGTGGCGCCTCCACACGCGGATCCGACAATCGTGGGGTTGCAGGC
This sequence comes from Macrothele yani, assembly GCA_039090855.1. Classification (NCBI taxonomy): domain Eukaryota; kingdom Metazoa; phylum Arthropoda; class Arachnida; order Araneae; family Macrothelidae; genus Macrothele; species Macrothele yani. Next base: position 157,146,438 of record CM077024.1, on the reverse strand, counting down.
AGAAGCGGGATTCATCGGAGAAGACGATGTCGTGCAATTCCGTAGTCCAGGTGCGGCGTTCAACGGCCCATTGCCGCCGCACTCGCCGGTGGTGTAACGTCAATGGTAATCGGAACAATGGGCGAGGTGCGGCAAGTCCCCGCTCCTGCCGACGATCAAACGGTACGTGCTGACATAGCTTGTTACGCAACACACCCTAATTCCTGCGCTAACGTTTGTGATGTGACGGTGCGAGCCGTCAATGCCCGCCGCACAACATGCCGGTCCTCTCGTTCGGTGGTGTGCCGCAGCTCCAGCAATCGCTCACGTCGGTCCGTCCGTCCCTCCTGCACCCACCGAATCCTTACTTGCCTCACTGTCGCTGGATGTCGTCCCACACCTGCGCCGATGTCTCGGTACGATGCACCGCTGTCGCGATAAGCCCCTATTCGTCCTCTGTCAAACTCCGGAACGTGCTGGAATGACTGCCGTATTCTGTGACAAGGCATCAGGAAGCTTCCCACCCACAGGTCCGGCAACACAACACACTTCCACTACTTACACACCGCCTTCTGTGCACCCTTCTTATAGTGCTTCTCGGAGGCTTGCCGGGCGCACATGATTTGCATATGCCCTGCAACGCTAATCGTTTGCATGTCCTCTTGTGGGCGACGCATGCTGCGAATTTCAGGCCAATCGGATGCTTCTTTCTTGGTGTTGCATTTTGGGTGGCCAGCAGTGTAGATCAGAAAACCGCCCTGTTATGTGATACGATGCACCAGCACACGTACGTGTGTTACGCTCATAATAGGAGGCGTATCGACGGGCAGGCAGAGAGGGAGATGTACTCTCGAGCGCCACGGGATCGCCGAAAACGTTGAAACCATGCTGCTACTAATGTTGGAATTGCGCGGCGGCAAGGAACTTTATAGAGAAGTACATACGAAATTTCCTTGCAATTGAATGTTTATCTCTTTTTTCTTTACCGGCAGTCCCCGGATTACGAGCGAGTTCCGTTCCTATGTCTGTTTTTAAGTCGAATGTGTACGTAAGTCAAAAGATTTAGGTACGGTTCATATCTGCGGTCAATTAGTCAAATGTTTCTTTATAGTAAACCTTTCGATGCATAAAAAACACTAAAGAAACACTTCCAGAGGCACTAAAAAATCTTTAAAAAAATAATATAATCCAAATGTTTCCGTTGCCCGTCTGCGTTTCGCCTTTTTCCGATGACTTTATTATTTCCGTTTTAGTTTCAATATGATTGCTTTCCATTTCTTTGATGTACATATCATCACCAGTTGCATCACATTTACGATTTGGTCCCATAGTTACGAAGTAAAAACTGAAAAAAAAAGGATAAAGCCAAATATAGTAACGCACACGAGACACTGTCAACTACCACGTGGTCTGACTGAAAAGAACGAACTCTTTGTCCTACCTCATACCCACGTGCCCATAAGACGACGAAGCGCTGTAAACGCGCAATGTTTTGATGTGCGTCCGACACTGTCTGTTATTGCTAATCACTGTATAACTTGAATTTTCAATATAACAGGCTGCATAGGGATTGGTTCTTAACTACGGGTTGTACGTAAGTCGGACAGGGACTGCCTGTACTTATTTTTAGTGCAGCCTTGAGTATACACATGTCCTGCAGCGACTGCCTCTACGGTCCTCAGCTAAACCCTATGATATAGCTCCTCAATATAGCCCCGTGGGATATACACTATATTGACAAAAGTCATCGGACACCTAGAAGAGAAACACGACATAGAATTTATTGACATACATTAGTACGGTGTCGGTCCGCCTTTGGCTTTAATGCATGCACTGCCCCTTCCAGACATGCTTTCGACAAGGTTTTGGAACACAGCAATAGGTATGCGCTAATAATGCTGCCGCTAACTGTTGCTTAGTACTAGGCTTTGGTTCCAAACTTCTTATGCGGCGCTCTAATTCATCCCATAGACGCTCTATGGGATTAAGATCAGGGCTCTGTGCTGGCCAATCCCCACACGATACGGAATTATGATCAAACCACGTGGTAACAGTCCTTGCTTTATGGTTCGGTGCATTATCCAGCTGTTACTAACAAGGCGTGGCTCCATAGTATCGCTACAGAGTTGGCAGGGCATAATTATCCAGAATATCGAGTTAGACCTGCTGGCTAACAGGATTTGTTCACGATAACCAATGGGCCGCGACTGTACCACGAAAAACACCCCCACCCGAGTACACTGCCAGCTCATAACTTGACCGTAGGAACAGTACACTGTGGTAAATAGCATTCCCCCGGTTGCAGCCTTACCCGCACACGACCATCAAACTGATGTATTGTACATCTGTATTCATCAGTCTATAAGACCCGTTTCCATTGATCTACGGTCCACGATAAATGTTCTTTACACCATGCAAAACAACGAGTAGCATTCCGAGTGGAGATGAAAGGCTTATGAGCAGCCGCACGAATACGGTAACCCATGGAATTAATGAAGTTCTCTGCGAATGGTACGTGTACATACAGAGGTTCCAGCATTTTTACTTACCTGTACACTGAGGTCTTGTACAGCACTCCGTCGATTAGCTGTAGCGACTCTCCTGAGGCTTCGACGTCCTCTATCACTGATTTTCTTTGGTCTGCCGGTACGTTTTGCTGCTTCAGGCACGCCATGTGTCTTCCACTTATTCAGTACATCCAAAACAGTTGACTTGGGTATGTTTAAACGCCTCTCGGTTTCTCTTATGGACAGCCCACTAATATTACACCCAACAATCTTTCCTTTCTCAAAGTCGGTTCTCTCCCGCCGCGACATTTTCACTCAACCTCGCAGTGCGATATGACCGCGGTCAGCTGCAGGTTTGTTTTTATACCGTTTGCAGCTGTGCCACGCATCTTAAAAACGCGGTGGATCCGTTCATTTGCTTTTGAAGGGCTATCCTATGACTTTTGTCAATATAGTGTATGTGCAGTCGTATGTAGGCAGTCGCTGATCATTAATTTTAGGCCACTGCTACCAGGAAACAGAAATTGCTATACATATCAGACAAACACACCACCCATGCTTCATTCATCCTTGGCTTGAAACCAGGCCCACCTTGGACGAATGGTTAGAACCAGATCCGCAGGCCGCTCGGCTACTAAGAGCGCAATAATTTTTTAGCATGATTTTTGTAAAAAAGCTACGTGCTTACCGTATTGCTTTGTCCGTCCATCTGTCTGTGCACACCATATCTCTATTAACCGATTTAAAAGAATATTTTTGCGTTGGGAAGCTTAAAATGTCAAAACGATAATCATTGGTTTCACTTTTTTGCGATGCATAACTTCGCCACTAGATGGCGTAAATGCAGATGTTATCGAAGTCAATATGACTTTCAATCCATACCATCGCTTCTAAATATCAGATTGAAAAAATTATTTCTTTCATTCCATACTATTAATAGCGAAGACTATTTTGGGTACAGTTTCTTTTTCAATGAATGTATAGTATTTCTATTAGAGGGCGTAAAGTTAAATTGCTATTTCCGGGATATCTCTGCTTCTAAAAGTCTTATTAAAAAAAATATTTTTGCATCGGATAGAGCTTCTGATGGGAAGTGCTTTGCATATAATTTCTAGTTTCTGGTAAAGAATGGTTTGACCACCAGGAAGCGTAAATTTACATTTCTGTTTCTGATATATTTGCACAAATATCTGCACTTCTGAAAACTAGATTGAAGAAATTATTTAACTGTCAAATACCGCTCGCTCTTTTTCTGAGAATACCTTCTGCTTAAAGTAGAACGTAGTTTTTCCGTGAGGCGTCGTTGATGTACAGGGTGGTTGAAGAGTCCCCTAGGGGTTTCGATTGACAACTGTACAAAAATGAACAGATCTACAGCAATGCGGTTTGCGGCATTTGAAAGAGTAAATATTCGAGTTTTTAACGACCTTTGTTCCCAACATATGGCGTTACGTGCTCGCAAATACCGACGCTGACTGCAAAACGACTGAAAATGTCGTCGCTGCAGGCGAAAGCAATGTGCTTGCGTTAGTTTTTTGAGAAGTCTGTGATTACGGTACGAAGAAATTCTCGTCGGAATATGGGAGAGGTGTATCGAGTGATTTCAGTATCAGAGCGTGGCAGAAGAAATTCTTGAATACTTATAGCGTCCTGGACCGGCAAAGAAGTGTCAGACCGCCTGTCAATGAAGAAACTGTGCAGAGCGTACAGGAAGTTTTCGCTCGCAGTCCTAACAAGTCCACGAGAAGGGCCTCTTTACAACTGAATGTTCCACGATCCACATTGATGGGAGTGCTTCACAAACACCTGAAACTAATCACACACAAAGTGCAACTCCTGCACCAGATTAAACTGAACGATGGACCTCAGTGCTTAGCATTCGCTCGGAATATGTTGAAGCGACTGGAAGTTGATGAAATTTTCCTGCGCCGTATAGTGTTCTCGGATGAGGCAACCTTTTACGCGCACGGAAAAGTCAACACTCAGAACGTTCGTATATGGGGTAGTAAAACCCCACATTCAGTCAGAGAGCACGTCGCGCATAGTCCAAAATTGAATGTTTGGTGTGGGCCCACGCATAATCGTGTAATTGGGGCATTCTTCTTCTCCGAGCCCACAGCGCAAATGAATAACTACCTGGACATGCTTCAGAACTTTGCGGTTCCTCAACTACAGGATTTGCAACCAAACGGCATACTGCAACAAGATGGCGCTCCCCCAGATTGGGGACTTGACGTTCGTGAATACCTGAACCATGAGTTTCCCGACAGATGAATTGGCAGAGATGGTCACATTCCCCAGATCACCAGATCATAACTCTGCCCCCACCGGCTTGTGTTCTTCTAGCAATGGTTGAAAAGTGTTTGCTTTCCGATATTTCTCGCCTTTTACGCCAACGTCCATCCGTTCGATGAAGCAGAAAACGTGACTCATCGGAGAAGGCAATCCTTTGCCAATCAGCGGAGGTTCAATTCTGATACTGCCGTGCAAATGCAAGCCTTTTCTGCCGAAGCACCTTAGTAAGCGTAGATGAAATGACCATCCGTTTCCATCGGAGCCCCATATGCAGCAGGGTTCGCTGAATTGCCGTTTTAGACACACTTCCCTGTAGCCCCCTGGTTCATTCAGCCAGTGAGTTTCTCCACTGTATGGTGTCGATTGGCCCTCATGCACCTTCGCTGCCGACGTTCACCGCTCACATCAATGGCATGAGGTGCTCTACAGTTTCCACGTTGCTCATTCACAATGGTGCCATTTCTCCAATCACGATACACTTTAACCATAAACGCACGCTAACAGGTCACAAACTGCGCTGTTTCAGAAACACGGCCACCCTTGGCCCGAAAGCCGATAATCATCCCTTGTTGCAAATCTGATAAATCGCTTCTTTAATCCATGACATCAACACGTGACATGTTTTCAGAATGGCTACAGCAAACCTTACATATCCTCCAAGCCAGCTCACGACACGTGCCTTCTTTCATTGGGTTCGTGCTGTTGACGTCAAAAGTAGGAGGTAGTCACAATAATGTGACTCGACTGTGTATTATGATATGAAATTAAAATTACCATGAATAAACTTTCAGAATGATGTTCAATGTAGAAACAGAACAAACTTTTCCCGGGTAGGTGTCCCGGGCCTCACTCACCTTTACTATGTCACATACTCATTACTGCTGCAGTATTTGAAGTGTATCTTCCGTGGTAAACCAAAACACTGACGTCGAAAAAACCCTCATACATGCCTCTTATGGGATGTTAGTAGCTGGGATTTTGTATGTATGTTTGGGTGCTTAATCCACACCGTGAGCAGCTGTTACTCGACCCTAAATTAGGACCAGTGGTTCTAGGGAAGGGAGAAAGCCAGCGTCGTAAGGCAAACACAACATCGATGCCTGACTGGATTCGAACCCGGGCTCATCTTGGACGAATGATCAGAAGCCCGTGCTTAAGTCATTGTGCCACTGGGGAGGCTAGGTGGGATTCAAATTGAAGATTCTGTACTTATTACACCAAGCTCTACAGTTTTCTGACACTAGCTTGGAAGATTCAGCTTGTGAAAAACTTACTGCCCCATTCTGGATACGCGTTTTTTTTACGCTTTCCAACCGTAGGTTGAAGGAGCGCATATGCTCCAGCTTTGTCCGTCTGCCTGTTCGTCTGTCCGTCCGCACGATAGCTCGCGTCAAAATGGTTCGATTTCGATGAAATTTTAGTATGTGGTAGGGAACCACCTGGGGATGAACTCTGTTGAAAATGGGCGAAATGAGGTCAAAGGTGAGGACACAGAAGTGGGATCCATTCCATTGCCCTTATGCGTCATAACTCGCGTCAAAATGGTTCGATTTTGATGAAATTGTAGTATGTGGGAGGAGATAACCTGGGGATGAATCCCATTGAAAATGGGCGAAATGGGGTCAAAGGTCAGGACACAGGAGCGGGATCCATTCCATCGCCCTTATGCGTCATAACTTGCGTAAAAATGGTAGTATGTGGTACGCACCCCTTGGGAACGAATCCTATTTAAAATGGGCGAAATGGGGTCAAAGGTCAGGACATAGGGGCGTTATCCATTTCATTGCCCTTACGCTTCATAACTTAGGTAAAAATGTTTCGATTACGACGAAACTTTATCGTGTTGCTTCGGAGGTATACTGAACCAATTCTGTTGAATATCATTGAAATGGGATGAAAGGTCAGAACACAGGAGCCAGATTTATTACACAGCCATTATCCTCATAACTGGACTAAAAATGTTTCTATTGCGACAAAACTTTAGTATGTTGTTCCGCAGATATACTGAACCGGTTCTGTTGAATATCATCGAAATGGGGTCAAAGGTCAGGTCATAGCAGCGAGATTTATTCTACAGCCATTATCTTCATAACGTGAGTAATAACTTGAGTAATGATTTCTGGTATGTTGGAAAGCGTATCATAATCAATGCATTGAATAATTTTACTAACTTGTGTTGTTTCCATCTGGCTGGAATCAATGGTCATGAACATATTTTTTTTTCTTTTTTTACTACATTTGATATTTACATGTAACTACAGACTGGGAGAGTCAAGTGGACTGTGCAAGACTTACCAACAAAGCTTTGGAAGAAAGTTCATTCTTTGTTGATACAATATGCAAGTGCATTTCCATGCAGCCGCTAGAGTTTGCTAACTCAGTTTTGATCTGCTGTCATAATTCCTTGATATAAGGATTCAATATGAATATAGTCCATCGTAGAATCTGGTCAGTATAGGGAGAATTTCTTCACTGTCTTGAGCAGAGTGCCAAGCAAGCTTCTTGTCGTTTGGGGGGAGGGGGGGACGTTTGGCCAATGTTTCCTCTACTAACATGCTTCGTGCACTGACACTTCAAAAGCAAATAATATTTCCTCAAGGTACGTTAATAAAAGGCCGCGCAAAATACCGCAAATTAGACGAATAATTTAGTTTTTCTTAAAATAAACATATTTACGTAATTATAAATAATGTATCAAAGAGAAAAAAATAACAAAACAAAGAAAAATACATTTGCCTTAAACCAACAGTTTGCTTGAATGAGAGGATGTCCTTGACGTTTCCTGTCGAATGAGGTATGTCTGTAGCAGAGTGATGGCCCTCTTTTATCCAATCAGCTGCAAACCGTTTTCCTGGAAAATCTTCTAAAGCAGGTCCGTTTATTGATATAAACATTAGAGATGATAGTGTTTGAATGTTCGTTTTGTTCCTTAGCTTCGTCAGAGTATTGTTCATTATACTGAACCCTCTTTCACATTCTTACGAAGGCACATCACTACTTTAATTCTGTTAAATAGCTCCTATAATGAATTATCCAAATATTCCTGGTTTTTTACTTCCTTAAACATATGGAATTCCTTAATGGTTTTTGAAACAATAGAATCTCCATGCTTTTTAAAAAATATTTTTACTTATTTGCAAAATGACTGAATTCTCTCATCACCAAACAGAACATGCAAGCCGCTTGGTGCGCAAGGTATGTTAATGCCTGCAGTGGCACTTGTTTCTTGCTAGAAACGGCGCAATTCGAACAGAAATCGACAGATTACTTGTTCATTAAATTTTACAGAAAATTTGATGGTGAGCAACAGACAAAACAATAGTAAAGTGCCATTGATACAATTTTACGCACCTGGGAATTTCCCCCCCCCGTTAATTCGCACTCAAGTCCAAAGTGACAGTGTGCAATTTTTCCCTTCACGTTTTGATGACGGTTAGTATGCTGTAAAAGAATAATTGCAGAACCTCCTACGCGATCCGGTGGTACAACCAACTTAGAACATCTACTAAAACATACACACATGCCCACGTACGCACACGCACACATGCCCACGTATGCCCACGTACGCACACATGCCCACGTACACACACGTATACCTGCCCACGTACGCACACGCACACATGCCCACGTACACACACGCACACATGCCCACGTACACACACGCACACATGCCCACGTACGCACGTCACACACACACACACTTCTGCCTTCTTTCTTTCTGACAAAAAAATCTGTTTTTTTGTTGTTGTTTCTGTACAACTGCCGATAAATGAATGAAAATAATTACCTTCTCTTTCCTAATACATATAAATCTGAACGGAAAATACAGTGTAGCAGTTCTGCAGGTTAGAATTTGCAGGTCACTTAATTTTTTTAGAAGAATATCACTGTAACTTTGTTGCAGCAGGTTCGAGCTGCGAAATTACGATAACTTAAGTTTTACCAAAATGAAGACAATGTTCTGGATGACTCGAACTCTTTTCAATTAGTCTCTTTTTTTATTCAATGCGGAGTTGTAGGATAAGAGCTAGAATTCCAACAAATTATCGGATTTCTTATTTTCATCTTTGCGAGCCAGGGCAACCCCTTACTCGCTTGCGCTAAGAATTAACTCACTCTTTGTTTTCTTCCGGACTATCTACTCTTCGACCCACTCGATTTCTCTCGCCTCTGACGCCCACTCCTCCCTATGCGAAAGTCAAAGTTTTAGCCCTTCAAAAAACACAATCTCCTGCCACCATAAAGACTGAAGCCTTTTTTCTTTCTGTTGAAATGCTCCTGTTGTTTTGAGCACTGACATAGGCCATAAAAATTCCTACTGAACCATAAACTCCTGCGCCTAGCCCACCCAAAAATGCAATTGTACAAAGACCCCGTACGACCTCAGGATTATTTGAGGAGCTATTGGCACCCTACGAAACAAAACAAATACATTCACTTTAAAAAAGGTTTCCACATATTTAAAGCATTCAAAGAATTATTAAAGCGAAAATTTCAAGCTTTTAAGGACATAAAATGTTAATAAAATTGATATAGTTACCCTATGACATTAAAAGTTATTATTAAATATTAACAAACATCACGAATCACAATAGGAAGGCTCTTTTACTGTCAGATTTATTTCTAGCTTCCAAAATTAAAATCATATCATCATGAAAAGTAAATGTCAATCAACTGAAGAAATGTTTTCTCGATATTTTATTTTTTTCAAAACTATTTCCCAAACTCGGTAAATAGTCTATGCCTACAAAAAGAATGTCTTCTTTTAGGTTGCTTTGCTATTGCTAACAAACTTGTGATGCATTACTAATGTCATTTTTGACTACAGACTCCTTGCTCTGGAAGCGTTTGCCAGAATTTCACTCTGAAAAGTGAAATGCTCTCCTGAGATTGAAGCAGTCAGAGCGCGAAAAAATGCAGATTTCACTGCAGTCTCGTCTTTCAGAGAAAAAAAAAGCAAGAAAATGTCTAGTTCAAACTGTCTCCCTTATCAAGTCTAAAAACAAGATGGCTGTTCGAAAATCACGAATTGATACTGAAAACGTTTTAATGTTTGCATGATTTCGAAACAAAGTGTCGTCTTAAGATCAACGCCATTTATCACTGTCAGAAACAAGACAGCAAACCAACGCTTTTTTTGAAATAGGATGTTTAAAAACGTAATACAGTAAGCGAATTCCTTTAAAGTTCCGTGATCCATACTTCACATTTTCCAAACAAGCGATTTACAACGCACAAAATCTGATCAACGTAGACACAGCTGATACCCGTAAGTGTTACAATTAGTTGGTGTTTTTCTGTGAAATTAATCAAATATGCAAACAAGTGGCATGTTCCAAATTTTCCAAGTAGCGATAGTTTTTATTTTACAATTATGTTATTAGTGATTAACTCGGATCCTAAATTCGGGAGTCAAAGATATGTTTTAACGTCCATCTATTTTTTTATGTAAGAAAAAACACCATGAATTTTGACTAAACTTGAAATTAAGTCGCAAATAAGGCTGTTATTTGCGACTTAATTTCAAGATGATGTGGCTGTTTTATAGCTGTGGTTCAACTATAAAGCAACCATATCATCGCTCTCCAACTTGCACGCCTGCAGAGAGAGAAAAATAGCAATAATTAAAAATTATCTTAAATGACAGAAAGACTTAACAGCTATACTGTGTGTTCTTAATAATAATTCTGAATTAAAAAAATTATTGAGTTGCTTAAAATATTGCCGCATTCGTTGTCTTTTCATTTATTACTCTCATTATTCGTTAAATTTTCCTTTTCCTTATATGTGAAAAATTGTTTCATAGCTCTATGACGTCATTTATGGCTTTGCACTTTTTCCTTGATGAAATTCGTAAAGAATGCAGTGTTGACTAAGTGCAGTATAGCTTGCCATCTCTCACCTACCAATGTGCAAGTAAGTGAGTTTGACTGTTAGGCAAAGTTCTGTATCACATTTTATACTCTACGGTCACATGACAACAACGCGGGGGAATGTCAGGTATGTAAATTAGCGATATACGTTACACAAAAAACGCTTTGTACACCTAATAATTAATGTTCTTATGTCAGAATGGTAGGCAATTTCCGCAGCTAAGTACCAACATCTAGTGGGAAGCCTTCCCAGCAGAGCGGAGGCTGTCATGGAAGCAAAGAATGAACCAATTCGATATTAATTATTTTTCTATTACAAGGAATTTGTCGACAGTCCAATGTCCGGATACTTTTGATCAGATAGGACAGAGGCGTAACTAGGGCGGGAATGGCTGCTTCGGGCGCAGGCCAATAGAAGGCGCAGGAACCACTGTTTGCTGTCTGATTAAAATTGAACTTGGAACTTTCTCAACAGGTTTTAATGCAAGTTTCGGCGTTGTGCTTTTTTATTTGTGTATTTAAAAAATTTGCTTACAATATGTTTCCGAGTTTCGATAGCCTTGGTAAATTAAAAGTCGCATTAATTCCTCAAGATGCTGAAGGGGTGTTGCTCACAGTCAGATATGAAGTGTGACGTACCTGCCCTGCAGGGCGAACGTGAGATAAAGGCAGATAACAGTGAGAGCACATGCCAGTGTAGTATAGTGGAGCCGAGAGTTGTGGGTTCGAATCACGCCCCTGGAATAAAAAAATGATGCAGAAAAGAACCATAGCCTTCGACAACAACCGGACCTGCGGTTTGTCTTTATTGGGATGTACTATACATACCTTGAATATGAAGGGATGTCGTTCACATTCTTGAAGATTCTCTGCCGGATATTTGACCATTACGGTGACTGGGAGCCATGACTGCCAACTACATTCGATCCGTTTGATGTCGTACCGAACGTCCGAATTCCGGAACAATTGGGAAAATCTGTAGAAACAATTACAGTTTAATTGCTCTTTCCGCACATACAGCTCACATTTGGGTATATACACTGCTGGCCACCCAAAATGCAACACCAAGAAGGAGACATCTGATTGGCGTCGCCCGCGAGTAGGCATGCAAACGATTAGCATTGCAAGGCATATGCAAATCATGTGAGCCCGGCACGCCATCGAGAAGCACTATAAGAAGGGTGCACAGAAGGCAGGGTGTAAGTAGTGGAAGTGTGTTGTGCTGCCGGACCTGTGCTTGGGAAGCTTCCTGATGCCTCGTCGCAGAATACGACAGTCATTCCAGCACGTTTCTGAGTTCGACAGAGGAAGAATAGTGGTTTATCGCGACAGCGGTTTATCGTACCGAGACATCGGAGCCCGTGTGGGACGACATCCAGCCACAGTGAAGCGAATATGGATTCGGTGGGTGCAGGAGGGACGGACGGACCGACGTGAGTGATTGCCGCGGCCGCGGCACACCACCGAACGAAAGCACCGGCATGTTGTGCAGCGGGAATTGACAGCTCGCACCGCCACATCACGAACGTTAGCGAAGGAATTAGAATGTGTTGCGCAACAATCTGTGTCAGCACGTACCGCTCGACGTCGTCTGCAGGAGCGGGGACTTGTCGCGCGGCACCCATTGCTCCGATTACCATTGACGTTACACCACCGGTGAGTGCGGCGGCAGTGAGCCGTTTAACGCCGCACCTTGAGTACGGAATGGCACGACATTGTCTTCTCCGACGAATCCCGCTTCTGCCTGCAACACCACGATGGTCGGATTCGCGTGTGACGGCACCGCGGCGAGAGACTGTATGACGCCTGCATTATGCATCGGCATACCGGTCCATCGTCTGGCGTTATGGTTTGGGGCGCAATTAGATATGACACTCGCACCCCTTTGGTACGCATCGCCGATACACTCAACAACCACCGCTAGATCTCCGACGTTTTGGAGCCTGTAGTCCTCCCTTACCTGCAGGACCTGCCAGCGGCCACGTTTCAACAGGACAATGCGCGTCCGCACGTGGCACGCATCGTGTAACAATTCTTCACGGCCCACTAGGTCTCACTACTGCCGTGGCCTGCATGTTCTCCCGATATGTCGGCCATCGAACACGTCTGATCGCTGATCGGCAACCGAGGGGCCCGGCAAGCACCACCCGCGGCTACGCCTGATGAACTGTGGCAACGTGTGGAAGCAGCCTGGACCGACATACCCCAATCCTACATCCAAAGCCTCTTTCGTTCGATGCCGCCGAGGCGTGTAGCGGCCGTTATTGCCAGCCATGAGGGCCACACGAACTATTGATGTCTGCGTGTTCCGCAAGTAGCACGGGCCTGTAAGCTCAATCGTTTCATCTTGGTATTTGTTGTTATGTGTCCAGTGAATCTGGCTCTGCTATCTCGTGTCCTTCTTGTTGTTGCATTTTGGGTGGCCAGCAGTGTATATACATTGACATATAAAGACAGATGGGGGCAGAATATTATGTGGTTTGCCCCGGGCGCAGAAATACCTAGTTACGCTTCTGAGATAGTGTACATGAATCCTACAGTAAAACTTTAAGAAATTTTCAATGCATATTTCTTTTATTTTAGTGTATATTTCTTGATTTTTAGAGCATAAAGACCTTATTTTCGGGGTTTTTAGTTGTTCAAGACGCGGGTTTACTGATCAGTAATGCACCAATAAAGAAACTCAACAAACATATCAATGGAATCAGCCATGTGGATTGAGCGAAGTTGGAAGCAAAACGCATTAAATAAGACACGCGACCAAAAAAAAGTAATAAAATGTTTGCATAACAAAATTCGGTAGATGGTGTTAAAATATTAGTTTGTTAAGAAGTTGCCATATCTTCTATCATTTTACATTGCGTCAGTTGCTCCAAACACATTACAAATAGGGCGCTGTTTTATACAGATGTCACGGAAAACCTGGTATTTTTGAAATGAGTGCCACGAAAGAGCATAGAATTTGTTTCACGTTCACTTAAAACAGTTTCAAAAAAGCACGACATACACTCAATGCACAAAACGTTAGAAATACCTACCTAATAGCGTATTGGCCTTCCTCTAGCGTGCATAACAGCCTGTACACGCCGGGGCATCGACTCCACCAGATGCCGCAGGGTTTCCAGAGCTAATGCCAGCCATGCCTGTTGCAGCATTGTCCTCAACTCCTCCGTAGACGTCGGTTCTCGATCCATGGATCTAATGCTCCGCTCCACGTGAACCCAGACAGCTTCCACAGGGTTTTAAACCTGGGAGCTTGGGGATCCCTGAATGGTTCCAAACTCAGATGAGTGTTCCTCGTGCCATACTTAGGTTATTGCGTCCCTGTGTGACAGCGCATTGTCCTTCTGAAACAGGCCATAGGTCGCAGGATGCGAGAAAAGCATGAAAGCGTGTAGCTAATCCGCCAGCCCATGTTGGTAGAGCGCAGCGGTTAAGGACCTCTCCAGACACGCTGAGGGACTTAATGTGTTCCATGAGAAAGATCTGCAATCCATCATAGAGCCACCACTGCCTTGAATACAGCCGATCTGGAACAACGAAGCCATGACCTCATGCTGTCGACGCCACACTCGCACCGTCGTGTCAGCTTGGAACAGCTGAAAACGGGATTCGTCTGACCACACGACGTGACGCCACTCCACATAAATCCAGTTTTAATATTCCGGGCAACAGGCCTGGCGTAATATCCCATGGCGAGCAGTCAACAGGGGCATACCCTAGGCTCCCGTAGCACATGCAGTTTGCGCCATACCGTTCAATCGCTGAGTCTGCTTGGACCTAAGACACTTAACCTGGAGGTGATTTGCGCCGCTGTTGGTCTGTA